>OZ022522.1:3729000-4972000 GCA_963989415.1 Cerceris ruficornis
GCAAGCAGGCGCGGAAGCGTCCAAGCAGGCGCGGAAGCGTCCAAGCAGGCGCGGAAGCGGCCAAGCAGGCGTGGAAGCGTCCAAGCAGGCGCGGAAGCGTCCAAGCAGGCGCGAAAGCGTCCAAGCAGGCGCGGAAGCGTCCAAGCAGGCGCGGAAGCGTCCAAGCAGGCGTGGAAGCGTCCAAGCAGGCGTGGAAGCGCCCAAGCAGTCGCGGAAGCGTGCAAGCAGGCGCGGAAGCGTCCAAGCAGGCGCGGAAGCGTCCAAGCAGGCGCGGAAGCGGCCAAGCAGGCGTGGAAGCGTCCAGGCAGGCGCGGAAGCGTCCAAGCAGGCGCGGAAGCGTCCAAGCAGGCGCGGAAGCGGCCAAGCAGGCGTGGAAGCGTCCAAGCAGGCGCGGAAGCGTCCAAGCAGGCGCGGAAGCGGCCAAGCAGGCGTGGAAGCGTCCAAGCAGGCGTGGAAGCGCCCAAGCAGTCGCGGAAGCGTGCAAGCAGGCGCGGAAGCGTCCAAGCAGGCGCGGAAGCGTCCAAGCAGGCGCGGAAGCGGCCAAGCAGGCGTGGAAGCGTCCAAGCAGGCGCGGAAGCGTCCAAGCAGGCGCGGAAGCGCCCAAGCAGTCGCGGCAGCATACAAGAAAGCGCAGAAGAGTCCAAGAAGGCGCGGAAGCCTCCAAGCAGGCGCGGAAGCGTCCAAGCAGGCGCGGAAGCGTCCAAGCAGGCGCGGAAGCGTCCAAGCAGACGCGGAAGCCTCCAAGCAGGCGCGGAAGCGTCCAAGCAGGCGCGGAAGCGTCCAAGCAGGCGCGGAAGCGCCCAAGCAGTCGCGGAAGCGTGCAACCAGGCGCAGAAGCGTCCAAGCAGGCGCGGATCCGTGCAACCAGGCGCAGAAGCGTCCAAGCAGGCGCGGATCCGTGCAAGCAGGCGCGGAAGCGTCCAAGCAGGCGCGGAAGCGTCCAAGCAGGCGCGGAAGCGCCCAAGCTGTCGCGGAAGCGTGCAAGCATGCATGGAAGCGTCCGAGCAGGCGCGGAAACGTCCAAGCATGCGCGGAAGAGTCCAAGCAGGCGCGGAAGCGTCCAAGCAGGCGCGGAAGCGTCCAAGCAGGCGCGGAAGCATGCAAGAAGGCGCAGAAGAGTCCAAGCAGGCGCGGAAGCGTCCAAGCAGGCGCGGTAGCGTCATGGCAGGCGCGGAAACGTCCAAGCAGGCGCGGAAGCATGCAAGAAGGCGCAAAAGAGTCCAAGCAGGCGCGGAAGCGTCCAAGCAGTCGCGGAAGCGTCCAAGCAGGCGCGGTAGCGTCCAAGCAGGCGCGGAAACGTCCGAGCAGGCGCGGAAGCATGCAAGAAGACGCAGAAGAGTCCAAGCAGGCGCAGAAGAGTCCAAGCAGGCGCGGAAGCGTCGAAGCAGGCGCGGTCGCGTCCAACCAGGCGCGGAAGCGTCCAAGCAGTCGCGGAAGCGTCCAAGCAGGCGCGGTAGCGTCCAACCAGGCGCGGAAGCGTCCAAGCAGTCGGTGAAGCGTCCAAGCAGGCGCGGAAGCGTCCAAGCAGGCAGGGAAACGTCCAAGCAGGCGCCGAAGCGTCCAAGCAGTCGCGGAAGCGCCCAAGCAGGCGCGGAAACGTCCAAGCAGGCGCGGAAGCATGCAAGAAGACGCAGAAGAGTCCAAGCAGGCGCAGAAGAGTCCAAGCAGGCGCGGAAGCGTCCAAGCAGTCGCGGAAGCGTACAAGCAGTCGCGGAAACGTCCAAGCAGGCGCAGAAGAGTCCAAGCAGGCACGGAAGCGTCCAAGCAGGCGCGGAAGCGTCCAAGCAGGCGGGGAAGCATGCAAGCAGGCGCGGAAGCGTCCAAGCAGTCGTGGAAACGTCCAAGCAGGCGCGGTAGCGTCCAAGCAGGCGCGGAAGCGTCCAAGCAGGCGCGGAAGCATGCAAGAAGGCGCAGAAGAGTGCAAGCAGGCGCGGAAGCGTCCAAGCAGGCGCGGAAATGTCCAAGCAGGCGCGGAAGCATGCAAGAAGGCGCAGAAGAGTCCAAGCAGGCGCGGAAGCGTCCAACTAGGCTCGGAAGCATGCAAGAAGGCGCAGAAGAGTTCAAGCAGCCGCGGAAGCGACCAAGCAGTCGCGGAAGCGTCCAAGCAGGCGCGGAAACGTCCAAGCAGGCGTGGAAGCATGCAAGAAGGCGCAGAAGAGTCCAAGCAGGCGCGGTATCGTCCAACCAGGCGCGGAAGCGTCCAAGCAGTCGCGGAAGCGTCCAAGCAGGCGCGGGAGCGTCCAAGCAGGCGCGGAAGCATGCAAGAAGGCGCAGAAGAGTCCAAGCAGGCGCAGAAGAGTCCAAGCAGGCGCGGAAGCGTCCAAGCAGGCGCGGAAACGTCCAAGCAGGCGTGGAAGCATGCAAGAAGGCGCAGAAGAGTCCAAGCAGGCGCGGTATCGTCCAACCAGGCGCGGAAGCGTCCAAGCAGTCGCGGAAGCGTCCAAGCAGGCGCGGGAGCGTCCAAGCAGGCGCGGAAGCATGCAAGAAGGCGCAGAAGAGTCCAAACAGGCGCAGAAGAGTCCAAGCAGGCGCGGAAGCGTCCAAGCAGGCGGGGAAGCATGCAAGCAGGCGCGGAAGCGTCCAAGCAGTCGTGGAAACGTCCAAGTAGGCGCGGCAGCATGCAAGAAGGCGCAGAAGCGTCCAAGCAGGCGCGGTAGCGTTCAACCAGGCGCGGAAGCGTCCAAGCAGGCGCGGAAGCGTCCAAGCAGGCGGGGAAGCATGCAAGCAGGCGCGGAAGCGTCCAAGCAGGCGCGGAAACGTCCAAGCAGGCGCGGAAACGTCCAAGCAGGCGCGGAAGCATGCAAGAAGGCGCAGAAGAGTCCAAGCAGGCGCGGAAGCGTCCAAGCAGGCGGGGAAGCATGCAAGCAGGCGCGGAAGCGTCCAAGCAGGCGCGGAAACGTCCAAGTAGGCGCGGAAGCATGCAAGAAGGCGCGGAAGCGTCCAAGCAGGCGCGGTAGCGTCCAAGCAGGCGCGGAAACGTCCAAGCAGGCGCGGAAGCATGCAAGAAGGCGCGGAAGCGTCCAAGCAGGCGCGGTAGCGTCCAAGCAGGCGCGGAAACGTCCAAGCAGGCGCGGAAGCATGCAAGAAGACGCAGAGGAGTCCAAGCAGGCGCGGAAGCGTCCAAGCAGGCGCGGAAGCGTCCAAGCAGGCGCGGAAACGTCCAAGCAGGCGCGGTAGCGTCCAAGCTGGCGCGGAAACGTCCAAGCAGGCGCGGAAGCATGCAGGAAGGCGCAGAAGAGTCCAAGCAGGCGCAGAAGAGTCCAAGCAGGCGCGGAAGCGTCCAAGCAGTCGCGGAAGCGTCCAAGCAGGCGGGGATGCATGCAGGCGCGGAAGCGTCCAAGAAGGCGCGGAAACGTCCAAGTAGGCGCGGCAGCATGCAAGAAGGCGCAGAAGGGTCCAAGCAGTCACGGGAGCGTCCAAGCAGTCGCGGAAGCGTCCAAGCAGGCGCGGTAGCGTCCAACCAGGCGCGGAAGCGTCCAAGCAGTCGCTGAAGCGTCCAAGCAGGCGCGGTAGCGTCCAAGCAGGCAGGAAAACGTCCAACCAGGCGCCGAAGCGTCCAAGCAGTCGCGGAAGCGTCCAAGCAGGCGCGGAAACGTCCAAGCAGGCGCGGAAACGTCCAAGTAGGCGTGGCAGCATGCAAGAAGGCGCAGAAGAGAAGAAGCAGGCGCAGAAGAGTCCAAGCAGTCGCGGAAGCGTCCAAGCAGTCGCGGAAGCGTCCAAGCAGGTGGGGAAGCATGCAAGCAGGCGCGGAAGCGTCCAAGCAAGCGCGGAAACGTCCAAGCAGGCGCGGCAGCATGCAAGAAGGCGCAGAAGATTCCAAGCAGGCGCGGAAGCGTCCAAGCAGGCGGGGAAGAGTCCAAGCAGGCGCGGAAGCGTCCAAGCAGTCGCGGAAGCGTCCAAGCAGGCGCGGTCGCGTCCAACCAGGCGCGGAAGCGTCCAAGCAGTCGCGGAAGTATGCAAGAAGACGCAGAAGAGTCCAAGCAGGCGCGGAAGCGTCCAAGCAGGCGGGGAAGCATGCAAGCAGGCGCGGAAGCGTCCAAGCAGTCACGGAAACGTCCAAGCAGGCGCGGAAGCATGCAAGAAGACGCAGAAGTGTCCAAGCAGGCGCGGAAGCGTCCAAGCAGGCGCGGAAGCATGCAAGAAGGCGGGGAAGCATGCAAGCAGGCGCGGAAGCGTCCAAGCAGGCGCGGAAACGTCCAAGCAGGCGCGGAAGCATGCAAGAAGGCGCGGAAGCGTCCAAGCAGGCGCGGTAGCGTCCAACCAGGCGCGGAAGCGTCCAAGCAGGCGCGGAAGCGTCCAAGCAGTCGCGGAAGCGTCCAAGCAGGCGGGGATGCATGCAGGCGCGGAAGCGTCCAAGAAGGCGCGGAAACGTCCAAGTAGGCGCGGCATCATGCAAGAAGGCGCAGAAGGGTCCAAGCAGTCACGCAAGCGTCCAAGCAGTCGCGGAAGCGTCCAAGCAGGCGCGGTAGCGTCCAACCAGGCGCGGAAGCGTCCAAGCAGTCGCTGAAGCGTCCACGCAGGCGCGGTAGCGTCCAAGCAGGCAGGAAAACGTCCAACCAGGCGCCGAAGCGTCCAAGCAGTCGCGGAAGCTTCCAAGCAGGCGCGGAAACGTCCAAGCAGGCGCGGAAACGTCCAAGTAGGCGCGGCAGCATGCAAGAAGGCGCAGAAGAGAAGAAGCAGGCGCAGAAGAGTCCAAGAAGGCGCGGAAGCGTCCAAGCAGTCGCGGTATCGTCCAAGCAGGTGGGGAAGCATGCAAGCAGGCGCGGAAGCGTCCAAGCAAGCGCGGAAACGTCCAAGCAGGCGGGGAAGCATGCAAGCAGGCGCGGAAGCGTCCAATCAGGCGCGGAAACGTCCAAGTAGGCGCGGCAGCATGCAAGAAGGCGCAGAAGGGTCCAAGCAGTCACGGAAGCGTCCAAGCAGGCGCGGAAGCGTCCAAGCAGGCGCGGTAGAGTCCAACCAGGCGCGGAAGCGTCCAAGCAGTCGCGGAAGCGTCCAAGCAGGCGCGGAAGCGTCCAAGCAGGCAGGGAAACGTCCAAGCAGGCGCCGAAGCGTCCAGGCAGTCGCGGAAGCGTCCAAGCAGGCGCGGAAACATCCAAGCAGGCGCGGAAACGTCCAAGCAGGCGCGGAAGCATGCAAGAAGACGCAGAAGAGTCCAAGCAGGCGCGGAAGCGTCCAAGAAGGCGCGGAAGCATGCAAGAAGGCGCAGAAGTGTCCAAACAGGCGCAGAAGAGTCCAAGCAGGCGCGGAAGCGTCCAAGCAGGCGGGGAAGCATGCAAGCAGGCGCAGAAGAGTCCAAGCAGGCACGGAAGCGTCCAAGCAGGCGGGGAAGCATGCAAGCAGGCGCGGAAGCGTCCAAGCAGGCGCGGAAATGTCCAAGCAGGCGCGGAAGCATGCAAGAAGGCGCGGAAGCGTCCAAGCAGGCGCGGTAGCGTCCAAGCAGGCGCGGAAACGTCCAAGCAGGCGCGGAAGCATGCAAGAAGGCGCAGAAGAGTCCAAGCAGGCGCGGAAGCGTCCAAGCAGGCGTGGAAACGTCCAAGTAGGCGCGGCAGCATGCAAGAAGGCGCAGAAGATTCCAAGCAGGCGCGGAAGCGTCCAAGCAGGCGGGGAAGCATGCAAGCAGGCGCGGAAGCGTCCAAGCAAGCGCGGAAACGTCCAAGCAGGCGGGGAAGCATGCAAGCAGGCGCGGAAGCGTCCAAGCAGGCGCGGAAACGTACAAGTAGGCGCGGCAGCATGCAAGAAGGCGCAGAAGAGTCCAAGCAGGCGCGGAAGCATTCAAGCAGGCGCGGAAGCGTCCAAGCAGGCGGGGAAGAGTCCAAGCAGGCGCGGAAGCGTCCAAAAAGTCGCGGAAGCGTCCAAGCAGGCGCGGTCGCGTCCAACCAGGCGCGGAAGCGTCCAAGCAGTCGCGGAAGAATGCAAGAAGGCGCGGAAGCGTCCAAGCAGGCGCGGAAGCGTCCAAGCAGTCGCGGAAGCGTCCAAGCAGGCGGGGAAGCATGCAAGCAGGCGCGGAAGCGTCCAAGCAAGCGCGGAAACGTCCAAGCAGGCGGGGAAGCATGCAAGCAGGCGCGGAAGCGTCCAATCAGGCGCGGAAACGTCCAAGTAGGCGCGGCAGCATGCAAGAAGGCGCAGAAGGGTCCAAGCAGTCACGGAAGCGTCCAAGCAGTCGCGGAAGCGTCCAAGCAGGCGCGGTAGCGTCCAACCAGGCGCGGAAGCGTCCAAGCAGTCGCGGAAGCGTCCAAGCAGGCGCGGTAGCGTCCAACCAGGCGCGGAAGCGTCCAAGCAGTCGCGGAAGCGTCCAAGCAGGCGCGGAAGCGTCCAATCAGGCAGGGAAACGTCCAAGCAGGCGCCGAAGCGTCCAAGCAGTCGCGGAAGCGTCCAAGCAGGCGCGGAAACGTCCAAGCAGGCGCGGAAGCATGCAAGAAGACGCAGAAGTGTCCAAGCAGGCGCGGAAGCGTCCAAGCAGGCGCGGAAGCATGCAAGAAGGCGCAGAAGAGTCCAAACAGGCGCAGAAGAGTCCAATCAGGCGCGGAAGCGTCCAAGCAGGCGGGGAAGCATGCAAGCAGGCGCAGAAGAGTCCAAGCAGGCACGGAAGCGTCCAAGCAGGCGGGGAAGCATGCAAGCAGGCGCGGAAGCGTCCAAGCAGGCGCGGAAACGTCCAAGCAGGCGCGGAAGCATGCAAGAAGGCGCGGAAGCGTCCAAGCAGGCGCGGTAGCGTCCAACCAGGCGCGGAAGCGTCCAAGCAGTCGCGGAAGCGTCCAAGCAGGCGCGGAAGCGTCCAAGCAGTCGCGGAAACGTCCAAGCAGGCGCGGAAGCATGCAAGAAGACGCAGAGGAGTCCAAGCAGGCGCGGAAGCGTCCAAGCAGGCGCGGAAGCGTCCAAGCAGGCGCGGAAACGTCCAAGCAGGCGCGGTAGCGTCCAAGCTGGCGCGGAAACGTCCAAGCAGGCGCGGAAGCATGCAGGAAGGCGCATTAGAGTCCAAGCAGGCGCAGAAGAGCCCAAGCAGGCGCGGAAGCGTCCAAGCAGTCGCGGAAGCGTCCAAGCAGGCGGGGATGCATGCAAGCAGGCGCGGAAGCGTCCAAGCAGGCGCGGAAACGTCCAAGTAGGCGCGGCAGCATGCAAGAAGGCGCAGAAGGGTCCAAGCAGTCACGGAAGCGTCCAAGCAGTCGCGGAAGCGTCCAAGCAGGCGCGGTAGCGTCCAACCAGGCGCGGAAGCGTCCAAGCAGTCGCTGAAGCGTCCAAGCAGGCGCGGTAGCGTCCAAGCAGGCAGGAAAACGTCCAACCAGGCGCCGAAGCGTCCAAGCAGTCGCGGAAGCGTCCAAGCAGGCGCGGAAACGTCCAAGCAGGCGCGGAAACGTCCAAGTAGGCGCGGCAGCATGCAAGAAGGCGCAGAAGAGTAGAAGCAGGCGCAGAAGAGTCCAAGCAGGCGCGGAAGCGTCCAAGCAGTCGCGGAAGCGTCCAAGCAGGCGGGGAAGCATGCAAGCAGGCGCGGAAGCGTCCAAGCAAGCGCGGAAACGTCCAAGCAGGCGGGGAAGCATGCAAGCAGGCGCGGAAGCGTCCAATCAGGCGCGGAAACGTCCAAGTAGGCGCGGCAGCATGTAAGAAGGCGCAGAAGGGTCCAAGCAGTCACGGAAGCGTCCAAGCAGGCGCGGAAGCGTCCAAGCAGGCGCGGAAGCATGCAAGAAGACGCAGAAGGGTCCAAGCAGGCGCGAAAGCGTCCAAGCAGTCGCGGAAGCGTTCAAGCAGGCGCGGTAGCGTCCAAGCAGGCGCGGAAACGTCCAAGCAGGCGCGGAAGCAAGCAAGAAGACGCAGAAGAGTCCAAGCAGGCGCGGTAGCGTCCAGCCAAGCGCGGAAGCTTCCAAGCAGGCGCGGAAGCGTCCAAGCAGGCGCGGTAGCGTCCAAGCAGGCGCGGAAACGTCCAAGCAGGCGCGGAAGCGTCCAAGCAGGCGCGGTAGCGTCCAAGCTGTCACGTCCCGTGTCCTCGATCGGGAGTAACTTGTTTGTTTTCCTGTTTTAGGCTCGCCCGCTATGCGCAGACTATCGCCAGGGCACAGGGAGGAGATTCGGTGATTTTATGCCACGAGGGATTAAGCGAGGTAAGTATAATGCGGGGTAAGGGGGGGCGAAGAAGGTTATTAATATGTTAATAATAATATTTCCTTTTCAGGTATTCACCCGATGGAGCGTAGCGGAGTAAGTATAGAGAGTGAGAGACGGTAAGTGTAACGAGTAAGGTAAGATGTAGCGAGAGAGAGAATCTACAGTAGGGAGGTTTCTTTTCTATGTTACTAATTGATTTTATTTTCAGGGGTCGCGGCGAGGAAATGGTACGAAGAGACGGGATGACTTGAAGATGCGTCGATTAAAAGGTAAGTATAATAATAGAGTTTATTTGCTCTAGGTTAAGTAAGATACAAATTTAAATGGAATATAAGTATAATAAATTTCAAACAGAATCTTCAAAGAGATGTAGGAGGATTACGTATTCCCGAATTACTATCTGTCATCTAATGACAGACGAGAGGTGAGTATAAAGTAGGGGAGACGATTTGAAAATGATGAAATAGTTTCACTCTACCTTGACTGCGTATCTGTAGGACTCGCAGGTGAAAAGACAGCAGCAGGATTCTGCGCTTCAAGAAAGTGAAGAAGAGATGAAGCGCTATGCGTAGCTGCGCTCGCGTTCGATGAGACAGCTGCTGTTTATCAGCGCTATTGGATTTGGAAAAATAAAGAAGGTAAGTTATAAACTTAAGTATATTAAAATAAGAAGTAGTACAATGTGGGAAGTATAAGAGTAACGAGGGATTTCAACTATCTGCGTACCTCGGTAGCAGGCTAAATTGAAATCGAGTTTTATAAAATAATTACAGTCAGTGAGAGAATACAAAATATCCGCGTACCTCGGTCACGGGTTTTGGATTCACTCGATCTGAGTGCTTGAGTTAACGTCGTACAATATTATTCGCGTAAAATACAATTAGTAAGTAAATGCAAAATGGTCCGCGTACCTCGGTCACGGGTTTTGAATTTACACTAAGAGTGTCGATGATAATTAGTCTGAGTGCCTAAGGTTATAAAGAATTAATATTTATGAAAGCGTACAAAATTATTCGCGTACCTCGGTCACGAGTTCTGAACACAATCAAAAATATAAAAGGAGCAACGAGTGGCAATGGGTGTGTCGCCGTACGACCTCGGTAGTACAGCGGAGTCAGAGTGCAGCCGGAATAATTGAATACTCACTCGTTGGTATAATAGTCGTAGGAGATGTGGCACTTTGTAGTAGTTGCACTTGTTACTTCGCGTACTTTCACTTTCACTTTAACGATGCTCGCGGGTCGGCTAGACTTTAACTTTCACGATGTTCGCGGTTCGGCTGCTCCTGCTGGACTGACTAAAGCGGCGTTGCGCTGCTCCTTATATATTAAATTCATATCGCTAATTCTGAGAATGCTGAGCGGCGGGCGGCTTGCATTTTCCTATCTTTGCTGACATCCTCCGCCTTGCAATTTATTCTGCTGACCGTCTTACGCCTTGCAGTTTTAAACTGCTGACGGTCTTACGCCTTGCAGTTTCTTATCGCCGTGGGAAGGGAAACTGCTGACGGTCTTACGCCTTGCAGTTTCTTGAGCTTATCTTATCGCGGTGAGAGATAAGAAACTGCTGAGCGTGTACAATATTATATAGTCTTGAAATGAATAGATGTCGCATGCGCTTTTAATTATATAGTTGTGAAACGAATAGATGGCTCATACTGTTCGCAAATGAAATGATGTCTCGCGGAGTTTGATTTTAATGCTTTTTATATAGCTGCGAGATGAAATGTTGTCCTATACTTCTGAAACGTTTAGATGCATTGCATCTTTTGATATTTATTACTTGTATGACTCATCTAGACGTATCGCGTTGATTATTAATACGGTTATTATTCTTAAGTATTACTTTTACGTGCCTTTACATATATATATATTTATTTTAATGGATTAATGTATTTTCGTACATATATACGTAATGTATATATGTGTGTGTATGGCTATGTATATATATATATACGCAAATGTCAGGACGCGCGCTTTCGCGAATTAGGGGGTGGGAGGTTTGAATACGCGATTTTAACAATAGTGACGTCAATTTCGGGTTGACGTTACACCTCCCCCCTTTTTGTAGAACAAATTTATTCGGAAATTTGTTCTAAGCGGTCTATTCTATCTCTTAACTCGGAGAGACTTACTACTTTAGGACTTTGCGGCTGGCGAGAAAACGGTCTTGGCATCTGTCGGTTAATATCATCATCGTTCTCAGGGGCGTTCAATTCTGGGTTTTCTGGACTCGAAGCTCGTTGTTGAGCACGTTGCAAGAGGCAGTAGGTGATGGATGTCCATACAGCTCCAAGTAATTCGATGCCACATCCGAATACGGCATACAGTGAGTAGCCGTGAATAATAGTATCAACGATGGTTTTTACGAGTTTCACAATCACAAATATTGCTAGGCATCCTGCGCTGATGGAGCCAAACGTGATGAAATGGTCCCATATCTTCGATAGTGCTCCTTGGGCTAGTTTCTGCACAGCGTCTTCGTCTAACAGATGCGTGAGTTGGATAGTCCCGGGGATGATATCTTGTCCGGTGACGCCACGCGCTACGGAATTCAGAATGGCGGCTCTTTCTGCCGGGAACATGATATGGTCTCGTAGCTTGTCGATGTCTGCTTGCGTGTAGATTCCGCTTACGGCGAGTGTAGCTGGTACCGTATATTTCCAGGTTGGCTTGGTCATCGGTTTTAATTCTTGTGGTGGGACAGCTTCCACTGGATTCGGCAGTATTTTGTGCCATGATTCGTCGATGTTGTACATTATCGGCAGGATCGGGTTGCAGTCGCGATGAGTACCTTGTTGTACTAATACTCTGGTTTTAGGCTTCATAAATTTTGATGTGTTTCTGTGTAGAACGGGAAGTTCCACGAAACATTCTTGCGTGCGGCGTAGTTTCACTTCTACGGGAATGCACCTGATTATATGGACGGCTTCTCCAGCGGTCGTGGCCATGTATCCCGGTCCTTTCATTAGGGACCAGGCAAATTCCTCAGGCAGTATCGATGCGATTGAGAGTGCGTTTTCGAGCACTTGCCTCTCCAAGGCGCATCTATGCGTAAGTGATGAGGTAAAGAGGGTAATTATCTGTCCTCGTATATGGCGTTCAACATATACGAATTTCGAATTCATATATGTAAAAATGTCGAGGTTATCAGGCGTAATTGTTCTTTTCCCAGTAAATGTACGTCCTTTTTGTGTTTCCAGAATGAACAGCTTAGGATGTTCTGTTCGTAGGAGCGTATATCCGCACACGTTTTGTTCCGAAACCTTGGTTAGAGCGAAGGTGATGTCGTCCCTGGTAAGTGCGTAAATTGTAGGTAAGGTTGAATTTTGTCCCGCTTCTGTGATCCGTTGTGCCAATCCTTCGTATAAAACGTCATATTGTTCAAATTTGCAGGTGGACTCCGGTGTTGGTTTCCAGTACGTATATCCGTCTTCTCCATCTAGACAGTATCCGTCTTGAAATGAGCATGTAGTTCCACTTTTGAGGATGATTTTATTCTCGTTCAGCTTGACTGCGGCACTGCCCGTGCGGAGTGTAATCTTCGCCAATCCTTGTACCACTACGTTGTCCCAGGATCCGTAGGGATCCGCATACTGTGTTCCGGTGCATGATCCATCATTTGCGATTGTTCCGGCGAAGGTAAACATTCTTGTAGATGTTGTGTTTGCTCGAATGCCGGTTAAAACTGCTCCGTTTCCGAGAGATATAGTTCCTTCTCGATGTAGACGTAGACACGTCTCGTGGCTTACATCTGCTATATACTCCACGTAGCCATTGTGAACTGCTGATATATGGGAGTGCATTCCACAGTAAAAGACTGTTCTCTTGATCTCGATTTTGCACTGTATGTAGTCCGCGTGCTCATACTCTGCCAATTGCAATAATTGTATGTATGTTTCTTCCGTTTCCGCCCCTCGAACGTTGATGTCACATTCGCCTACTTTTACTAATGATATCGTCGTTATATTTAGCCTCTCGCCGCTGCAATCGTATGCAATTAGTCCATAAGCCATCGGGCTGACGCATAGGAGGAATACAATGAGGATCTTCATCCTGAAACAGAAGTCTGACATTTCGTAAGTAGTATTAATTAATAACTAAGCTTAAATCTAGTAACATATCGATTATCCTTTATTTAGTTTGTTTATTTTGGTTTTATTTTTATT
Source organism: Cerceris ruficornis (assembly GCA_963989415.1). Classification (NCBI taxonomy): domain Eukaryota; kingdom Metazoa; phylum Arthropoda; class Insecta; order Hymenoptera; family Crabronidae; genus Cerceris; species Cerceris ruficornis. The sequence goes on from OZ022522.1 coordinate 3,741,263, forward strand.
TCTTTGTTTATTTAATAAGGCGAATTGATTTATTTATATATTTTTTTATTATTATATTTTTTGATTATTATTGGGTACATATTTAGTATTATTTGTAGTTATGATTTCCGTGCTTCTTTAAGCGTATAGCGCTCCGTCGATTATATATAATGTCTCTACGTTGAATTCCAAGTATAAGCCTCTGTGGAATATGTCCATGCAGGTCGTGCACTCTGCGAGGCTTCTCTCAATTAATAATGGAATGCCGCATTCGTAACAATTTTTCTCGAAGTCTTCGCACGTGAAGGCATGTGCGTCTGTGAAGCTTCCTTCTATAGCGAGGTCAGATAAGTCGAAGCACGGTTCGCAGAATATTCTGTATGTATTTTCATCGTCGTAAGTTTCCATCATCTGTCCTTGTATGCAGCTGAATTGGCTTATCTGTATGTTAAGTAATGCAAGCTCCTCTTGCCCCGAAATTTTAGCTGTAGGTCGTGGATAGTAGCACATGGTAGTTGCGTACTTGAAATGGTCTGTAACATAATTTATTTTCCTCTAAAGTTCTGTGACGGTGGGTCGACGATGAGCTAATTTTAACTTGTTAGCGTGCACTACGCGATTTTTGCCATTCATTAATATGGATATGTTTCCGTTATTAAGGATTTGCTGAATTTTGTAGGGACCGGAATATTGACTCGCGAATTTTCCTTGTCGGGGTTCTTTGAGTAAAAATACATCGTCGCCGACGTGGAATGTTTGGGGGTTTACTCTTCGGTCGTAGTATCCTTTTGATTTTTGTTTAGCTTGTTTTAAGTTCTCTCGGGCGATGTTTTGTAAACGGTTGATCTTCATGAAGAGTTCTTCTAAATAATCCTTATATGATGGGTCGAGGTTTTCTTCTAGCGGCGGGTCGGTGGACGGTGCTCGTGCTATTTTTCCGAACACTAATTCGTGCGGTGAGAATTTCGTTCCTTCGTGAATGCTGGTGTTATACGAGAACATCGCGTTCTCTATCCATTCATCCCAATTGGAGGTGTCGTCGATATATTGTTTTAAGAATTCTATTAATACGTGATGGGATCTTTCGAGGGATCCATTTGCTTGAGGGTGATAGGCTGTCGTCTGGTATTGCTTAATTCGGCATTTCTTTGCCACGGCTTTAAATAAAGCTGATAAGAAGTTTGATCCCTGGTCTGTGAGTAATGCTCGTGGAGCTCCAAATCTGCATATGAAATTCTTAAGGAAGGCGTCGGCCACGCTACGTGAATCTGCTTTTTGCAATGGTACTGCGACACTGTATTTCGTTAAAAGGTCTTGGATGGTCAGTATGTATTCATTTCCCATTTTTGTTACAGGGAGTGGTCCAACTATGTCGAGTGCTATTTTGTCGAAGGCTGCGCCAGGTGTATCGGTAAGTATCATTGGTTGGCGAGTTTTAATCCGTGTTAGCTTCCTCTTTTGACATTCGATGCATGTCCTTACATATTCAGTAATATCTTTCTTCATTCCATCCCAGAAATAACGCTGTCGAATGCGATTATAGGTTTTTGTAACTCCTTTATGTCCTGCGATTACGGAATCGTGGTTTTCTTCCATTATTTGTCTTCGTTGTTCCGTTGTCGGTATTGTGATGAGAGATCGACATATCGTGATAGTAAGTTGATATTCTTGGAGGGTTTGCTTGAGATAATTGAGGAAAAATTTCCATGGTATGTCGTCGTAGTACGGGGTTTTAGAAATGCTGAAGCTCTTGATCCTTAATTCGTCGAGTACGTCTTTTATCGCGCGAATGCCGTTTTTTATGTTTTCTTTCGTAATGGGTATCCTATCGTGTTCTTTTATGGGGATTGCTATAATGTTGTAAGATTGTGTAGGTTTTATTTTAGCTCTCTCAAATGTTAGGTTTTCAAATTTCGGAAGTTCACCGTATGAGAGTAGTTCGATTGCCCCTTTATCCTGGGGTTGCCCATTCATGTCGATGAAAATTATTTTGTGGTCCTTTTGTATTCTTAAGGAGTCGTTGCTTTCTTCAATCTTCAATGGTGCGTTGCGTAGAGTTGCGGGTACGAAAGGTCGTTCAAAAAGTGTGTCCGAGTCCGATGATGTGAGCGGTGTGTCTTCCATTTCGATGCTCTGTGTTTCTTCGATGTCGTCGTTTGATTCGAGTTGGGTGAGGGCTTCTTCTTCGTTTCCGTAGTCCAAAATCCGTGGAGTGAGTTGAGGTGTTTCGTTGCGAGGAGTTGAATGATGTATGGGTGAGGGAATTTTTTCTGGAGAGGGGGAATGAGTGGGAGGGGGGCTTCGTGAGGGTGTATCGCGACTTTCGATATGGGTAGGAGGGTAATCGGTGACGTCAGTGGTCGTAGAATCTTGTATTCTTGGGATACGTTTTCCTGGAGGAAGAGGGAATGGACTAAAGGCTGTGGAAGGCGTTCGTTTTCTTGGATCTTTTGATTTAGTCTCTGATGGCTGCTTGGAGGTAGTCGGTAGTTGTTTCTGTTCTACCGGGCTATGGAGTCGCGGTTTGCTCGCGGGAAAGATTTCGAGGGAGTCAGAGGATGATGGTTCGTCTTGTTGTCTTTTTCTTTTTATAGAGTAGATTGGTGCTGAAGGCTGTTCCTTTTCGTCGTTCTCCGGTGGGTTCCGGGATAGTGCGTCGGCGTTTGCGTTTGCTCGACCTTCTTTGTAATATATCTTATATTCATATTCCGAGAGTTTTAACTTCCATTTCCATAGTCTTGAAGTAGGATCTTTGATTGAGTTTAGCCATACTAGTGGTTTGTGGTCCGTAATGATTTTAAATTCTCTCCCGTATAAGTATGGTCTGAAGTGGTTTATACAATATACTATCGCGAGGCATTCTTTTTCGATCGTTGAATAGTTTTTCTCTGCTTGGTTTAATAATCGCGACGCGTAGGCTATAGGGAGATCTTTTCCGATTGGTCCTTGACTTAGGACTCCTCCGATTGCATATCCGGATGCATCCGTTGTTAAATTGAAGGTTTCTGTGAAATTAGGATATTGAAGAATAGGTTCAGTTATTAGGGCTTTCTTTAGTTTTTGAAATGCGTCTTCTTGTGTTGGCGTCCATCTGAATGCTACTTCCTTTTTTAATAGGTCGGTGAGAGGTTTCGCGGTTTTCGAGAAATTAGGAATGAATCTACGGTAATATCCGGCAAGGCCTAAAAATTGTTTTATGTTCTTTGAGTTTTTGGGAACTGGGAAATGATCTACCGCTGTTATCTTCTTCGGGTCTGGTTTGACTCCGCTTTCACTAATAATATGCCCGAGGTAATTAACTTCATGTCGTAAGAATTCACATTTGTCCGGTTGTAGCTTGAGGTCTGCTTCTCGTAATCTTTTCATGAGTCGAGTGAATTTGATCTCGTGTTCTCGGAGTGAGCGAGCGTATAGGACTATGTCGTCGAGATAGACAAATAATTCTACTCCTTGTAGTCCGGTTAAAACGTTGTTCATTAATCGTTGGAACGTTGCTGGAGCGTTTTTTAATCCGAAGGGCATACGTTTAAATTCGTAATGTCCGTATGGCGTAGAAAAAGCGGTTTTATGAGCATCTGTCGATTTCATGGGTATTTGGTGGAAACCAGATGCGAGGTCAAAAACTGAAAAATATTTGGCGCTACCTAGTTGATCTAGGATCTCATTTATATTAGGAAGTGGGTAAGCGTCTCCGATCGTTTTATCGTTGAGGGCGCGGTAATCGATTACCATACGCCATCTTTTGTTTCCTTGAGAGTCCGGTTTTTTCGGTACGATCCATAGAGGTGAGTTATATGGTGAAAGAGAGGGTTCAATTATTCCATTTTCAATGAGTTCAGTTACTTGTCTGTTTATTTCTTCTTTATGAACTGGAGGGAATCTATACTGTTTCGCGTTTACTGGAATGTCGTCGGTAGTATGAATAGGATGTTCTATCGCGGTGGTTGCTCCAAAATGATCTCCGGGTAAATAAAATCTGTCCGCGTTTTCTTTTATTAATTTCGTAACGCTTTCTTCTTCCTCTGAATTTAAATGGTCTAACCTAAGGGCATCTTTAATTTCTTTTAGTCGCTGTTTGTTATAATTCGTCTGGGTAAGGAATACTCGTGCAGAATTTTCATTTTCTATAATTTCGTTTTGACTCGGCGCGGTTTGACTTGTGTTTTCTATTTCTCGAAGTACTAACGTCGGTATGACTATGCGTTCGTCCTTTTCCGTAGTATTGAAGATTGGAAGGTGTGCTCTTCCCTTTGTGTTGGTTACTACTGCGTTTCCAAGGAATATCCCGTCTTTTGTAAATAGGCGGGGTAGGTAACCCATTTTAACTTCGGGGTTTGCTATTTTAATTTGAAATGGTGCGACCGATCTTTTAGGGATTGTTAAAAGTTCTTGCTCGAAAAAGGGTATATGTAATTCTTCCCATTGGAGGCTTCTGCTCTTATAATCAATTGTGACTGAATTCTGTATCATAAATTCGGAACCTAAGATTCCGTCTTGGTCGATGGGGAATGAATCGTCAACTAAATGAAACGTTATTGGTCGTCCGGCGATCGCGATTTCTGCTGTTCCTCGAGTGGATATTGGCGTTGAAGTGATTCCTCTAATTTCTAAAGTTATATCATAGTTAATTTCTTGAGCTGACTTTGAAAATGATTCCTTTATAAGGTTAATTTCTGATCCTGAGTCTATCATTAAGTTTAGTTTTTCTTGGTCGTTCGTTGTGGCTACTTGTATGGTCGGTACTACAGAATCTCGTTTTAATTGGACTCTAGCGATTCGGAAACTCGGGTCGTCGTATTCTGCTCTTCTGGTCCGTGCGTTTCCACGGTTGTCGTAAATGTTCGGTGCCCCGATTGGTTGGCTTCCCGGCGGACACCTGCTACCGGGTTGCGAGAACCGTTTCCCTGATTCGTGGAATTATCTGCGTTTACTCTCCTTTGCGAGTAGGGGATTATTTCTCCGGATTCTACTTTCATTCTAAATTTTGCACAGTCGTCCATGCTGTGGCCTGGATTTTTAAAATATCGACACGTGACAGTCGGTGTATTCGGTGAGAATCGCGTTTGTTGGTAGGATCTTTGCGGAGGGGACGAGGATCCTTGATTTCCATAATAGCGTCGAGTGGGGGTTTCGTTTAATTGTCGCGGAGGTGCTCTATCCTCATATCGTCGCGGGGGTGGTCTATCTTCATATCGTCGCGGGGGTGGTCTATCTTCATATCGTCGCGGGGAAAATCTAAAATCGTTCCGTTGCGGCGGCGATCTATACTCGTTCCGACGCGGAGGGGATCTGTATTCATTTCGACGCGGAGGGGAACGATGTCTAACTTTAGTGCGCGCGCGTGATTCTTCCTTTTCGATTTGTCCAAAAATTTTGATCGCGGTACAATAATATTCTTCCAAGTTTCGGGGTGCTTCGATGCGTACCCGAATTCTAGCGTCTGGTGCGAGACCGTTCAAAAATGCTTGGATCACGTGGTCCTCTAATTCCATTGCTCTGATGTGATCAAATGATCTGCTTTGTTTCATTTCGTCGTATACCGCTGCGTGTAGGTTCCGAACCTTTTCTATGTAGTCGAGTATGTGTTCATGCGGTCTCTTTTCTAATTGTCCAAGTTCTCCTTGGTATTCGTATAATGTTTTGTGCGCGGCGAAGGTTGACTTTAGTCGGTTGCAAATTTGATCGACTGTTGTAAATTGTGAGTTCGCGACGGTCATGTACGCATGACCCTGTAATTTATTAACTAATAATTGCACGAGGTGCATTTCTTGCTCAGGGGCTATTATACTTCGTGCTCTTTCACACGCTCGTACAAATTGGAAGACCGGTATGTTCCTTCCATTGTAAATTGGAACAGATTCTAATGCGTCTTTTATACTTATCGCGGCGGTGCGGAAAAGCGGCGGTCGTTCTGGTGTGCTATGCACTTGCGGTGAAGGAGGGAGTCCTCCCGTGGTATTGTCGTGACCACCATTCATTCTTAATTCTTGTAACGCGTTTTCTAATCTTTGTAAGCGTTCTGGTAGTGGGAGTAATATATCGAATTCCCTATCCATGCGTTCGATTATTTGATGAACTTTATCAAGTTTAAGTTCAGTAGATCGCGGTACTTCTATAGTTCGTCGTATGTTCTGCTCGGCTAAATCGCGTTCTCGAGCCAAAACTCGTTCCTGTAGCCTTGCTACTTCTTCTTCTTGTTCTGCGTTTAATCGCGCTTCCGCCATGTCGATGGGGATGTAAAACTTGCTTTATGCTTTAGTAAGAGGGGTGGGGGTAAAATCACTCTTTTCCTGCTATCCCACCGGGGGTGGGGGGTAAAATCACTATTCTCCTTCTATCCCACCGCTGCCACCAAATTTATGTCACGTCCCGTGTCCTCGATCGGGAGTAACTTGTTTGTTTTCCTGTTTTAGGCTCGCCCGCTATGCGCAGACTATCGCCAGGGGACAGGGAGGAGATTCGGTGATTTTATGCCACGAGGGATTAAGCGAGGTAAGTATAATGCGGGGTAAGGGGGGGCGAAGAAGGTTATTAATATGTTAATAATAATATTTCCTTTTCAGGTATTCACCCGATGGAGCGTAGCGGAGTAAGTATAGAGAGTGAGAGACGGTAAGTGTAACGAGTAAGGTAAGATGTAGCGAGAGAGAGAATCTACAGTAGGGAGGTTTCTTTTCTATGTTACTAATTGATTTTATTTTCAGGGGTCGCGGCGAGGAAATGGTACGAAGAGACGGGATGACTTGAAGATGCGTCGATTAAAAGGTAAGTATAATAATAGAGTTTATTTGCTCTAGGTTAAGTAAGATACAAATTTAAATGGAATATAAGTATAATAAATTTCAAACAGAATCTTCAAAGAGATGTAGGAGGATTACGTATTCCCGAATTACTATCTGTCATCTAATGACTGTGACGTCTGTCACGCAACGAGTTCAACCGCGACCAAAATTATTTCCAAAATATTGCTTTTGCATAAGGAACGCAATGCACCTGAAAGATTTTCCATATCCTAACTCGGTAACTTAATTTATACGCAAAACCAATCCTAAAGGAGAACCCATATATAAGAGACAGAGAATTTAAGAGAAAACGGAACAGAGAACACGACATGTAAATTCGGTTTGGGTCATCCGCACAGCTACAACTTATACTACTAATCAAACAATCAAATATTTTAATTCCAACAGATGACCCCAGCCGAAGTCCTAAAATAATCTTAGCGTTAGGAATAAGTAACTTCCAGAATATTCTTTAATACATTCTTGAAGACACTCACGTGTAACAAACACGTGAGCCACGTGAGAGAGCATAGAACATTCTGGAAGATGGTCACGCGGACCATCCACGTGAGGCACGTGCGGGAGCGCCCGACGTACCTCGTTCCCACCTGCGTTATCGCTTGACAAAGTTGGTGGACCCAGTACAGAGCGTGAGAGCTCGAGGCCACCAACGATTCCATCATAGTCAGCAATTCTTATCTCGAGTATTCCTAAGAAACCCAGTACAGAGCGTGAGAGCTCGAGGCCACCAACGATTCCATCATAGTCAGCAGTTCTTATCTCAAGCGATAAGGCACGTACTTAGCCGTATAAGAAGGGGCTCCCGAGCCTCAGCAGTCAGTCAAGCGCCACTCGTCGAACTATACGCATCGTAAAGAATAAGCAAAGCCTAAGTGCCTCTACGTACTCTTACAATTTACATCGCGAGTCGATACATTGTCGTGATCGTTCCAAAGTGGAACTACGTTCGTTGTGCAGCAAACCAGTGGACCTCCGAGCGTGTGTCCCACTGTCGCACATCTTCGTTATTATTAAACAAGTGAGTACGTTAAACTATTATCGGCCTTGACTCCGCTGTGCCCGAGGGCTTCGGCGACACACCCATCGTTATAAAACGAATTGTATTAGCGAATCCTTAAACCTTGTAACCACTTTAATCATCTTAATACATTTAGAATAGTTAAATCTGTTCTTTACTTATTCACCTGTCATTCCCTATTCCTCAAAACGCACGAAACCAATTAAACATACCAAGTGTTAATTTTAATACAAATCAATTATATTCTTATAGTATCACTGTGAGATTTATCGTAGCGCCCAGTGGCCGACACGATAAAGCCTGCGCTAAGTAGCTGCAGCTCACGCCGTGATAACTGTAATAATATTTACGCGAAAATTATCCGGTTGAAATATTCCTCGAGTGGCTATACTGGCATTGCAATATTGTCAAAGCGCCCAGTGGCTGTGTTGACAAAATTTGCGGTAATACTTGCTGCATCTCACGCTTTGCACCACCCCAGAATATTTCCGCCGTTACGTTCTTGAAATAACTTAAGATTGATTAATTTGCAATTCCTTTTATTTTATCAGACAGTTTCTTTCGTACATTTGTGAATCTTAAAGTTTTCTATTTGTTATATTAAACTCAAATTCATCTTCGTGCGTTTCCCCTCTTCGTCGTACCTTTTTCCCAAGCGATACCTAAAACGAATAACATTATAGACATAAATAAATTCGCCTCCACTAACTAAGAATCACTAGCGATACTTACTTCATCCAATTCTGCGGAATAAGATCACCTGCGTCGATTCTCCTCCCTGTTCCCTGGCGACAGTCTGCGCACAGTGGGCAAGCCTAAAACAGGAAAATAAATACGTTACTCCCGATCGAGGACACGGGACGTGACATAAATTTGGTGGCAGCGGTGGGATAGCAGGAGAATAGTGATTCTACCCCCTCTCTTATTAAAGCATAAAGCAAGATTTACATTCCCATCGACATGGCGGAAGCGCGATTAAACGCAGAACAAGAAGATGAAGTAGCAAGGCTACAGGAACGAGTTTTGGCTCGAGAACGCGAATTAGCAGAGCAAAACGTACGACGAACTATAGAAGTACCGCGATCTACTGAACTTAGACTTGAGAAAGTTCATCAAATAATCGAACGCATGGATAGGGAGTTTGATATATTACTCCCACTACCGGAACGCTTACAGAGATTAGAAGACGCGTTGCAAGAATTAAGAATTAATAGTGGTCATGACAATACCACAGGAGGACTCCCTCCCTCACCGCAAGTGCATAGCACACCGGAACGACCGCCGCTGTTCCGCACCGCCGCGATAAGTATAAAAGACGCATTAGAATCTGTTCCAATTTACAATGGAAGGAACATACCGGTCTTCCAATTCGTTCGAGCGTGCGAAAGGGCACGAAGTATAATAGCCCCTGAGCAAGAAATGCACCTCGTGCAATTATTAGTTAATAAATTACAGGGTCATGCGTACATGACCGTCGCGAACTCACAATTTACAACAGTCGATCAAATTTGCAACCGACTAAAGTCAACCTTCGCCGCGCACAAAACATTATACGAATACCAAGGAGAACTTGGACAATTAGAAAAAAGACCGCAGGAACATATACTCGACTACATAGAAAAGGTTCGGAACCTACACGCAGCGGTATACGACGAAATGAAACAAAGCAGATCATTTGATCACATCAGAGCAATGGAATTAGAGGACCACGTGATCCAAGCATTTTTGAACGGTCTCGCACCAGACGCTAGAATTCGGGTACGCATCGAAGCACCCCGAAACTTGGAAGAATATTATTGTACCGCGATCAAAATCTTCGGACAAATCGAAAAGGAGGAATCACGCGCGCGCACTAAAGTTAGATATCGTTCCCCTCCGCGTCGTAATGAATATAGATCCCCTCCGCGTCGGAACGAGTATAGATCACCGCCGCAACGGAACAATTTTAGATTTTCCCCGCGACGATATGAAGATAGACCACCCCCGCGACGATATGAAGATAGACCACCCCCGCGACGATATGAGGATAGAGCACCTCCGCGACCATTAAACGAAAACCCCACTCGACGCTATAATGGAAATCAAGGATTCTCGTCCCCTCCACAAAGATCCTACCAACAAACGCGATTCTCGCCGAATACACAGACTGTCACGTGTCGATATTGTAAAAATCCAGGCCACAGCATGGACGACTGTGCAAAATTTAGAATGAAGGTAGAATCCGGAGAAATAACCCCTTACTCGCAAAGGAGAGCAACCGCAGATAATTCCACGAATCAGGGAAACGGTTCTCGCAACCCGGTAGCAGGTGTCCGCCGGGAAGCCAACTAATCGTGGCACCGAACATTTACGACAACCGTGGAAACGCACGGACCAGAAGAGCAGAATACGACGACCCGAGTTTCCGAATCGCTAGGGTCCAATTAAAACAGGATTCTGTTGTACCAACTATACAAGTAGCCACGACCAACGACCAAGAAAAACTAAATTTAATGATAGATTCCGGATCAGAAATCAACCTTATAAAAGAATCATTTTCAAAATCAGCCCAAAAAATTAATCATGACATAATTTTAAAAATTAGAGGAATCACCTCAACGCCGATATCCACTCGAGGAACAGCAGAAATCGCGATCGCCGGACGACCAATAAAGTTTCATCTAGTTGACGATTCATTCCCCATTGACCAGGACGGAATTTTAGGTTCTGAATTCATGATACAAAACTCAGTCACGATCGACTATAAGAGCCGAAGCCTCCAATGGGAAGAACTACATATCCCCTTTTTCGAGCAAGAACTTTTAACAATTCCTAAAAGATCAGTCGCACCATTTCAAATTAAGATAGCAAACCCCGAAGTTAAAATAGGTTATTTACCCCGCCTATTTACGAAAGACGGGATATTCCTTGGAAACGCAGTAGTAACCAACACAAAGGGAAGAGCACACCTTCCAATCTTCAATACTACGGAAAAGGACGAACGCATAGTCATACCGACGTTAGTACTTCGAGAAATAGAAAACACAAGTCAAACCGCGCCGAGTCAAAACGAAATTATAGAAAATGAAAATTCTGCACGAGTATTCCTTACCCAGACGAATTATAACAAACAGCGACTAAAAGAAATTAAAGATGCCCTTAGGTTAGACCATTTAAATTCAGAGGAAGAAGAAAGCGTTACGAAATTAATAAAAGAAAACGCGGACAGATTTTATTTACCCGGAGATCATTTTGGAGCAACCACCGCGATAGAACATCCTATTCATACTATCGACGACATTCCAGTAAACGCGAAACAGTATTGTAACGTCAACCCGAAATTGACGTCACTATTGTTAAAATCGCGTATTCAAACCTCCCACCCCCTAATTCGCGAAAGCGCGCGTCTTGACATATGCCTATATATATATATACATAGACATACATACACATATATACATTACGTATATATGTACGAAAATACATTAATCCATTAAAATAAATATATATATATGTAAAGGCACGTAAAAGTAATACTTAAGAATAATAACCGTATTAATAATCAACGCGTTACGTCTAGATGAGTCATACAAGTAATAAATATCAAAAGATGCAATGCATCTAAACGTTTCAGAAGTATAGGACAACATTTCATCTCGCAGCTATATAAAAAGCATTAAAATCAAACTCCGCGAGACATCATTTCATTTGCGAACAGTATGAGCCATCTATTCGTTTCATAACTATATAATTAAAAGCGCATGCGACATCTATTCATTTCAAGACTATATAATATTGTACACGCTCAGCAGTTTCTTATCTCTCACCGCGATAAGATAAGCTCAAGAAACTGCAAGGCGTAAGACCGTCAGCAGTTTCCCTTCCCACGGCGATAAGAAACTGCAAGGCGTAAGACCGTCAGCAGTTTAAAACTGCAAGGCGTAAGACGGTCAGCAGAATAAATTGCAAGGCGGGGGATGTCAGCAAAGATAGGAAAATGCAAGCCGCCCGCCGCTCAGCATTCTCAGAATTAGCGATATGAATTTAATATATAAGGAGCAGCGCAACGCCGCTTTAGTCAGTCTAGCAGCAGCAGCCGACCAGTGAACATCGAGTGAAAGTAAAGTACGCGAATTAAACTAGTGCTACGAAGCGACAAGTGCCACATCTACTACGACTACAATACCAACGAGTGAGTATTCAATTATTCCGGCTGCACTCTGACTCCGCTGTACTACCGAGGTCGTACGGCGACACACCCATTGCCACTCGTTGCTCCTTCTATATTTTTGATTGTGTTCAGAACTCGTGACCGAGGTACGCGAATAATTTTGTACGCTTTCATAAATATTAATTCTTTATAACCTTAGGCACTCAGACTAATTATCATCGACACTCTTAGTGTAAATTCAAAACCCGTGACCGAGGTACGCGGACCATTTTGCATTTACTTACTAATTGTATTTTACGCGAATAATATTGTACGACGTTAACTCAAGCACTCAGATCGTGTGAATCCAAAACCCGTGACCGAGGTACGCGGATATTTTGTATTCTCTCACTGACTGTAATTATTTTATAAAACTCGATTTCAACTTAACCTGCGACCGAGGTACGCAGATAGTTGAAATCCCTCGTTACTCTTACACTACCTACATTGTATTAATTTTATTATTTTAATATACATAACTTATAACTTACCTTCTTTATTTTTCAAATCCAATAGCGCTGATAAATAGCAGCTACTTCATTCAACGCGAGCGCAGCGACGAATAGCGCTTCACCAACCCCTTCGCCTTCTTGAAGCGCAGAATCCTGCTGCTGTCCTTTCACCTGCGAGTCCTACAGATACGCAGACAAGGTACAGTGAATTTATTTCTCCATTTACAAATCGTCTCCCCTACTTTATACTCACCTCTCGTCTGTCATTAGATGACAGATAATAATTCGGGAATACGCAATCCTCCCATCTATCGGCGCCGAGGTAGACGAGCCGGCCGCCGTGTCCGAGCAGAGAGAGAAGCCGCTGAAATACAGCGCTTATTAGACACCTACGGGATTCATCCAGTTTTACGACAAATATCTTTAAGACTACGCTACGACGACGACTACAGACCGGAACCCTCCTACTCGCCTGAAATTCAGCCAGGATCCCCTAACCTACCGCGATCCCCCTCACCGGAGCCTACTCCTTCCCTGAATTTAATAATTCCGGAATCATCCGAATCCTCCTCATCCCCTACCCTAGTCGAACCAACCTACCCCCCCACCAACACTCGTCGCCCCCTCATCCAAATTCCAGACTACCCCATCTACCCCATACCCTATACACCCTTCGATTACCCTATACCCGATTCCACCGTATATCCTGAACCTACCCATTACTATTCTACACCACAACCTACCGAATACCCCTCTTCCCTGTTAACCAACTACCTTGAGACAGCACTTGCCGACATCCCGGATCCCCCTCAATCTCCTGATTCCCCAGATTATACCTTAGATTCCCCTCGGTCCCCAGACTCATCGAACTGGTCGATGCAACATCTTTTTGAAGATTCTATTTGAATTTTATTATTATTTGAATTTTATTATACTTCCACTTCATTTGAATTTACATTGTATTTTACTTAATCTAAAGGAAATAAACTCTATATTATTATACTTACCTTTTACTCGACGCATCTTAGTTATCCAGTCTCTTCGTACCAGTTCCTCGCCGCGACCCCTGAAAATAAAATCAATTAGTAACATATAAAAGAAACCTCCCTTCGGTAGATTCTCTCTCGCTACAACTTACCTCACTCGTATACTTACCGTCTCTCTCTCTACACTTACTCCGCTACGTTCCATCGGGTGAGCACCTGAAAAGGAAATATTATTATCATTAAGGTTTCTTCGCCCCCATTACCCCCATATTATACTTACTTCGTTTAATCCCTCGTGGCATAAAATCACCAATTTTCCTCCCTGTGCCCTGGCGATAGTCTGCGCATAGCGGGCGAGCCTAAAACAGGAAAACAAACTCAGTTACTCCCGATCGAGGACACGGGACGTGACATAAATTTGGTGGCAGCGGTGGGATAGCAGGAAAAGAGTGATTTTACCCCCACCCCTCTTACTAAAGCATAAAGCAAGTTTTACATTCCCATCAACATGGCGGAACCGCGATTAAACCCAGAACAGGAAGATGAAGTAGCAAGGCTACAGGAACGAGTTTTGGCTCGAGAACGCGATTTAGCCGAGCAAAACATACGACGAACTATAGAAGTACCGCGATCTACTGAACTTAAACTTGATAAAGTTCATCAAATAATCGAACGCATGGATAGGGAATTCGATATATTACTCCCACTACCAGAACGCTTACAAAGATTAGAAAACGCGTTACAAGAATTAAGAATGAATGGTGGTCACGACAATACCACGGGAGGACTCCCTCCTTCACCGCAAGTGCATAGCACACCGGAACGACCGCCGCTTTTCCGCACCACCGCGATAAGTATAAAAGACGCATTAGAATCTGTTCCAATTTACAATGGAAGGAACATACCGATCTTCCAATTCGTACGAGCGTGCGAAAGAGCACGAAGCATAATAGCCCCTGAGCAAGAAATGCACCTCGTGCAATTATTAGTTAATAAACTACAGGGTCATGCGTACATGACCGTCGCGAACTCGCAATTTGCAACCGTCGACCAATTTTGCAACCGATTAAAATCAACCTTCGCCGCGCACAAAACACTATACGAATACCAAGGAGAACTTGGACAACTAGAAAAGAGACCGCATGAACACATACTCGACTACATAGAAAAGGTTCGGAACCTACACGCAGCGGTATACGACGAAATGAAACAAGGCAGATCATTCGACCACATTAGAGTACTGGAATTAGAAGAACACGTGATTCAAGCATTTTTGAATGGCCTCGCGCCGGACGCTAGAATACGGGTACGCATGGAAGCACCCCGAAGCCTGGAAGAATATTATTGTACCGCGATCAAAATTTTTGGACAAATCGAAAAGGAAGAATCACGCGCGCGCACTAAAGTTAGACATCGTTCCCCTCCGCGTCGAAATGAATACAGATCCCCCCCGCGTCGGAACGAGTATAGATCGCCGCCGCAACGAAACGATTTTAGATTTTCCCTGCGACGATATGAAGATAGACCACCCCCGCGACGATATGAGGATAGAGCACCTCCGCGACAATTAAACGAAACCCCCACTCGACGCTATTACGGAAGTCAAGGATCCTCGCCCCCTTCGCAAAGATCCTACCAACAAACGAGATTCTCACCCAATACACCGACTGTTACGTGTCGATATTGCAAAAATCCAGGCCACAGCATGGACGACTGTGCGAAATTTCGAATGAAAGTAGAATCCGGAGAAATAACCCCCTACTCGCAAAGAAGAACAAACGCAGATGACTCCACGAATCAGGGAAACGGTTCTCGCAACCCGGTAGCCGGTGTCCGCCGGGAAGCCAACCAGTCAGGGCACCGAACATTTACAACGACCGTGGAAACGCACGGACCAGAGGAACAGAATACGATGACCCAAGTTTCCGAATCGCTAGGGTCCAATTAAAACAGGATTCTGTTGTACCAACTATACAAGTAGCCACGACCAACGACCAAGAAAAACTAAATTTAATGATAGATTCCGGATCAGAAATCAACCTTATAAAAGAATCATTTTCAAAATCAGCCCAAAAATTTAATCATGACATAATTTTAAAAATTAGAGGAATCACCTCAACGCCGATATCCACTCGAGGAACAGCAGAAATCGCGATCGCCGGACGACCAATAAAGTTTCATCTAGTTGACGATTCATTCCCCATTGACCAGGACGGAATTTTAGGTTCTGAATTCATGATACAAAACTCAGTCACGATCGACTATAAGAGCCGAAGCCTCCAATGGGAAGAACTACATATCCCCTTTTTCGAGCAAGAACTTTTAACAATTCCTAAAAGATCAGTCGCACCATTTCAAATTAAGATAGCAAACCCCGAAGTTAAAATAGGTTATTTACCCCGCCTATTTACGAAAGACGGGATATTCCTTGGAAACGCAGTAGTAACCAACACAAAGGGAAGAGCACACCTTCCAATCTTCAATACTACGGAAAAGGACGAACGCATAGTCATACCGACGTTAGTACTTCGAGAAATAGAAAACACAAGTCAAACCGCGCCGAGTCAAAACGAAATTATAGAAAATGAAAATTCTGCACGAGTATTCCTTACCCAGACGAATTATAACAAACAGCGACTAAAAGAAATTAAAGATGCCCTTAGGTTAGACCATTTAAATTCAGAGGAAGAAGAAAGCGTTACGAAATTAATAAAAGAAAACGCGGACAGATTTTATTTACCCGGAGATCATTTTGGAGCAACCACCGCGATAGAACATCCTATTCATACTACCGACGACATTCCAGTAAACGCGAAACAGTATAGATTCCCTCCAGTTCATAAAGAAGAAATAAACAGACAAGTAACTGAACTCATTGAAAATGGAATAATTGAACCCTCTCTTTCACCATACAACTCACCTCTATGGATCGTACCGAAAAAACCGGACTCTCAAGGAAACAAAAGATGGCGTATGGTAATCGATTACCGCGCCCTCAACGATAAAACAATCGGAGACGCTTACCCACTTCTTAATATAAATGAGATCCTAGATCAACTAGGTAGCGCCAAATATTTTTCAGTTTTTGACCTCGCATCTGGTTTCCATCAAATACCCATGAAATCGACAGATTCGCATAAAACCGCTTTTTCTACGCCGTACGGACATTATGAATTTAAACGCATGCCCTTCGGATTAAAAAACGCTCCAGCAACGTTCCAACGATTAATGAACAACGTTTTAACCGGACTACAAGGAATAGAGTTATTTGTCTATCTCGACGACATAGTCCTATACGCTCGCTCACTCCGAGAACACGAGATCAAATTTACCCGACTCATGAAAAGATTACGAGAAGCAGATCTCAAGCTACAACCGGACAAATGTGAATTCTTACGACATGAAGTCAATTACCTCGGGCATATTATTAGCGAAAACGGAGTCAAACCGGATCCGAAGAAAATAACGGCAGTAGATCATTTCCCAATTCCCAAAAATTCAAAAAACATAAAACAATTTTTAGGCCTTGCCGGATATTACCGTAGATTCATTCCTAATTTCTCGAAAACCGCGAAACCTCTCACCGACCTATTAAGAAAAGAAGTAGCATTCAAATGGACACCTACGCAAGAAGACGCATTTCAAAAACTAAAGAAAGCCCTAATAACTGAACCTATTCTTCAATATCCTAATTTCACAGAAACTTTCAATTTAACAACGGATGCATCCGGATATGCAATCGGAGGAGTCCTAAGTCAAGGACCAATCGGAAAAGATCTCCCTATAGCCTACGCGTCGCGATTATTAAACCAAGCAGAGAAAAACTATTCAACGATCGAAAAAGAATGCCTCGCGATAGTATATTGTATAAACCACTTCAGACCATACTTATACGGGAGAGAATTTAAAATCATTACGGACCACAAACCACTAGTATGGCTAAACTCAATCAAAGATCCTACTTCAAGACTATGGAAATGGAAGTTAAAACTCTCAGAATATGAATATAAGATATATTACAAAGAAGGTCGAGCAAACGCAAACGCCGACGCACTATCCCGGAACCCACCGGAGAACGACGAAAAGGAACAGCCTTCAGCACCGATCTACTCTATAAAAAGAAAAAGGCAACAAAACGAATCATCATCCTCTGACTCCCTCGAAATCTTTCCCGCAAGCAAACCGCGATTCCATAGCCCGGTAGAACAGAAACAACTACCGACTACCTCCAAGCAGCCATCAGAGACTAAATCAAAAGATCCAAGAAAACGAACGCCTTCCACAGCCTTTAGTCCATTCCCTCTTCCTCCAGGAAAACGTATCCCAAGAATACAAGATTCTACGACCTCCGACTTCACAAATTCCAATCCTACCCCCATCGAAAGTCGCGATACACCCTCACGAAGCCCTCCTCTCACTCATTTCCCCTCTCCGGAAGAAATTCCCCCACCCATACACCACTCAACCCCTCGCAACGAAACACCTCATCTCACTCCACGGATTTTGGACTACGAAAACGAAGAAGATGCCAATACTCAACTGGAATCAAGCGACGACACCGAAGAAACACAGAGCATCGAAATGGAAGACACACCGCTCACATCATCGGACTCGGACACACTTTTTGAACGACCTTTCGTACCCGCAACTCTACGCAACGCACCATTGAAGATTGAAGAAAGCAACGACTCCTTAAGAATACAAAAGGACCACAAAATAATTTTCATCGACATGAATGGGCAACCCCAGGATAAAGGGGCAATCGAATTACTCTCATACGGCGAACTCCCGAAATTTGAAAACCTAACATTTGAGAGAGCTAAAATAAAACCTACACAATCTTACAACATTATAGCAATCCCCATAAAAGAACACGATAGGATACCCATTACGAAAGAAAACATAAAAAATGGCATTCGCGCGATAAAAGACGTACTCGACGAATTAAGGATCAAGAGCTTCAGCATTTCTAAAACCCCGTACTACGACGATATACCATGGAAATTTTTCCTCAATTATCTCAAGCAAACCCTCCAAGAATATCAACTTACTATCACGATATGTCGATCTCTCATCACAATACCGACAACGGAACAACGAAGACAAATAATGGAAGAAAACCATGATTCCGTAATCGCAGGACATAAAGGAGTTACAAAAACCTATAATCGCATTCGACAGCGTTATTTCTGGGATGGAATGAAGAAAGATATTACTGAATATGTAAGGACATGCATCGAATGTCAAAAGAGGAAGCTAACACGGATTAAAACTCGCCAACCAATGATACTTACCGATACACCTGGCGCAGCCTTCGACAAAATAGCACTCGACATAGTTGGACCACTCCCTGTAACAAAAATGGGAAATGAATACATACTGACCATCCAAGACCTTTTAACGAAATACAGTGTCGCAGTACCATTGCAAAAAGCAGATTCACGTAGCGTGGCCGACGCCTTCCTTAAGAATTTCATATGCAGATTTGGAGCTCCACGAGCATTACTCACAGACCAGGGATCAAACTTCTTATCAGCTTTATTTAAAGCCGTGGCAAAGAAATGCCGAATTAAGCAATACCAGACGACAGCCTATCACCCTCAAGCAAATGGATCCCTCGAAAGATCCCATCACGTATTAATAGAATTCTTAAAACAATATATCGACGACACCTCCAATTGGGATGAATGGATAGAGAACGCGATGTTCTCGTATAACACCAGCATTCACGAAGGAACGAAATTCTCACCGCACGAATTAGTGTTCGGAAAAATAGCACGAGCACCGTCCACCGACCCGCCGCTAGAAGAAAACCTCGACCCATCATATAAGGATTATTTAGAAGAACTCTTCATGAAGATCAACCGTTTACAAGACATCGCCCGAGAGAACTTAAAGCAAGCTAAGCAAAAATCAAAAGGATACTACGACCGAAGAGTAAACCCCCAAACATTCCACGTCGGCGACGATGTATTTTTACTCAAAGAACCCCGACAAGGAAAATTCGCGAGTCAATATTCCGGTCCCTACAAAATTCAGCAAATTCTTAATAACGGAAATATATCCATATTAATGAACGGCAAAAATCATGTGGTGCACGCTAACAAGTTAAAATTAGCTCATCGTCGACCCACCATCACGGAACTTTAGAGGAAAATGAATTATGTTACAGACCATTTCAAGTACGCAACTACCATGTGCTACTATCCACAAACTACAGCTAAAGTTTCGGGACAAGAGGAAATAGCATTACTAAATATACAGATGAGCCAATTCAAGTGCCTTCAAGGGCTAATAGTCGAGACATACGACGATGAAAATACATACAGAATATTCTGCGAGCCATGCTTCGACGTGAACACTATCGTCATAGAAGGAGACTTTACTGAAGCACACGTCTTCACCTGTGAAGAATTTCAACTAAATTGCTACGAATGCGACACAACTTTATTAATCGAGAAAAGCATAGCAGAATGTATTACATGCATGGACATATTTTACCGCGGATTATATTTGGAGTTCAACGTAGCAACATTATACGTAATCGGGGATTGGCTATGCGTATAAGGCAAAAAGAAATCATAACTACAAATAATATAAAATATGTATCCAATAATAAAAAAAATATATAATAATAAATAATAATAATAATAAAAATAATGCCTTACTAAACTACAAGTAAACGAAGAAAAAAAATAAAACAAAAAATAAACAAACTAAATAAAGGACAAGTTACTAGATTTAAGCTTAGCTATTAATTAATATTACTTACGAAATGTCAGACTTCTGTTTCAGGATGAAGGTCCTCATTGTATTTCTCCTATGCGTCAGCCCAATGGCTTATGGACTAATTGCATACGATTGCAGCGGCGAGAGACTAAATATAACGACGATATCATTAGTAAAAGTAGGCGAATGTGACATCAACGTTCGAGGGGCGGAAACGGAAGAAACATACATACAATTATTGCAATTGGCAGAGTATGAGCACGCGGACTACATACAGTGCAAAATCGAGATCAAGAGAACAGTCTTTTACTGTGGAATGCACTCCCATATATCAGCAGTTCACAATGGCTACGTGGAGTATATAGCAGATGTAAGCCACGAGACGTGTCTACGTCTACATCGAGAAGGAACTATATCTCTCGGAAACGGAGCAGTTTTAACCGGCATTCGAGCAAACACAACATCTACAAGAATGTTTACCTTCGCCGGAACAATCGCAAATGATGGATCATGCACCGGAACACAGTATGCGGATCCCTACGGATCCTGGGACAACGTAGTGGTACAAGGATTGGCGAAGATTACACTCCGCACGGGCAGCGCCGCAGTCAAGCTGAACGAGAATAAAATCATCCTCAAAAGTGGAACTACATGCTCATTTCAAGACGGATACTGTCTAGATGGAGAAGACGGATATACGTACTGGAAACCAACACCGGAGTCCACCTGCAAATTTGAACAATATGACGTTTTATACGAAGGATTGGCACAACGGATCACAGAAGCGGGACAAAATTCAACCTTACCTACAATTTACGCACTTACCAGGGACGACATCACCTTCGCTCTAACCAAGGTTTCGGAACAAAACGTGTGCGGATATACGCTCCTACGAACAGAACATCCTAAGCTGTTCATTCTGGAAACACAAAAAGGACGCACATTTACTGGGAAAAGAACAATTACGCCTGATAACCTCGACATCTTTACATATATGAATTCGAAATTCGTATATGTTGAACGCCATATACGAGGACAAATAATTACCCTCTTTACCTCATCACTTACGCATAGATGCGCCTTGGAGAGGCAAGTGCTCGAAAACGCACTCTCAATCGCATCAATACTGCCTGAGGAATTTGCCTGGTCCCTAATGAAAGGACCGGGATACATGGCCACGACCGCTGGAGAAGCCGTCCATATAATCAGGTGCATTCCCGTAGAAGTGAAAGTACGCCGCACGCAAGAATGTTTCGTGGAACTTCCCGTTCTACACAGAAACACATCAAAATTTATGAAGCCTAAAACCAGAGTATTAGTGCAACAAGGAACTCACCGCGACTGCAACCCGATCCTGCCGATAATGTACAACATCGACGATTCATGGCACAAAATACTGCCGAATCCAGTGGAAGCTGTCCCACCACAAGAATTAAAACCGATGACCAAGCCAACCTGGAAATATACGGTACCAGCTACACTCGCCGTAAGCGGAATCTACACGCAAGCAGACATCGACAAGCTACGAGACCATATCATGTTCCCGGCGGAAAGAGCCGCCATATTGAATTCCGTAGCGCGTGGCGTCACCGGACAAGATATCATCCCCGGGACTATCCAACTCACGCATCTGTTAGACGAAGACGCCGTGCAGAAACTAGCCCAAGGAGCACTATCGAAGATATGGGACCATTTCATTACGTTTGGCTCCATCAGCGCAGGATGCCTAGCAATATTTGTGATTGTGAAATTCGTGAAGACCATCGTTGATACTATTATTCACGGCTACTCACTGTATGCCGTATTCGGATGTGGCATCGAATTACTTGGAGCTGTATGGACATCCATCACCTACTGCCTCTTGCAACGTGCCCGACAACGAGCTTCGACTCCAGAAAACCCAGAATTGAACGCCCCTGAGAACGATGATGATATTAACCGACAGATGCCAAGACAGTTTTCTCGCCAGCCGCAAAGTCCTAAAGTAGTAAGTCTCTCCGAGTTAAGAGATAGAATAGACCGCTTAGAACAAATTTCCGAATAAATTTGTTCTACAAAAAGGGGGGAGGTGTAACGTCAACCCGAAATTGACGTCACTATTGTTAAAATCGCGTATTCAAACCTCCCACCCCCTAATTCGCGAAAGCGCGCGTCTTGACATATGCCTATATATATATATACATAGACATACATACACATATATACATTACGTATATATGTACGAAAATACATTAATCCATTAAAATAAATATATATATATGTAAAGGCACGTAAAAGTAATACTTAAGAATAATAACCGTATTAATAATCAACGCGTTACGTCTAGATGAGTCATACAAGTAATAAATATCAAAAGATGCAATGCATCTAAACGTTTCAGAAGTATAGGACAACATTTCATCTCGCAGCTATATAAAAAGCATTAAAATCAAACTCCGCGAGACATCATTTCATTTGCGAACAGTATGAGCCATCTATTCGTTTCATAACTATATAATTAAAAGCGCATGCGACATCTATTCATTTCAAGACTATATAATATTGTACACGCTCAGCAGTTTCTTATCTCTCACCGCGATAAGATAAGCTCAAGAAACTGCAAGGCGTAAGACCGTCAGCAGTTTCCCTTCCCACGGCGATAAGAAACTGCAAGGCGTAAGACCGTCAGCAGTTTAAAACTGCAAGGCGTAAGACGGTCAGCAGAATAAATTGCAAGGCGGGGGATGTCAGCAAAGATAGGAAAATGCAAGCCGCCCGCCGCTCAGCATTCTCAGAATTAGCGATATGAATTTAATATATAAGGAGCAGCGCAACGCCGCTTTAGTCAGTCTAGCAGCAGCAGCCGACCAGTGAACATCGAGTGAAAGTAAAGTACGCGAATTAAACTAGTGCTACGAAGCGACAAGTGCCACATCTACTACGACTACAATACCAACGAGTGAGTATTCAATTATTCCGGCTGCACTCTGACTCCGCTGTACTACCGAGGTCGTACGGCGACACACCCATTGCCACTCGTTGCTCCTTCTATATTTTTGATTGTGTTCAGAACTCGTGACCGAGGTACGCGAATAATTTTGTACGCTTTCATAAATATTAATTCTTTATAACCTTAGGCACTCAGACTAATTATCATCGACACTCTTAGTGTAAATTCAAAACCCGTGACCGAGGTACGCGGACCATTTTGCATTTACTTACTAATTGTATTTTACGCGAATAATATTGTACGACGTTAACTCAAGCACTCAGATCGTGTGAATCCAAAACCCGTGACCGAGGTACGCGGATATTTTGTATTCTCTCACTGACTGTAATTATTTTATAAAACTCGATTTCAACTTAACCTGCGACCGAGGTACGCAGATAGTTGAAATCCCTCGTTACTCTTACACTACCTACATTGTATTAATTTTATTATTTTAATATACATAACTTATAACTTACCTTCTTTATTTTTCAAATCCAATAGCGCTGATAAATAGCAGCTACTTCATTCAACGCGAGCGCAGCGACGAATAGCGCTTCACCAACCCCTTCGCCTTCTTGAAGCGCAGAATCCTGCTGCTGTCCTTTCACCTGCGAGTCCTACAGATACGCAGACAAGGTACAGTGAATTTATTTCTCCATTTACAAATCGTCTCCCCTACTTTATACTCACCTCTCGTCTGTCATTAGATGACAGATAATAATTCGGGAATACGCAATCCTCCCATCTATCGGCGCCGAGGTAGACGAGCCGGCCGCCGTGTCCGAGCAGAGAGAGAAGCCGCTGAAATACAGCGCTTATTAGACACCTACGGGATTCATCCAGTTTTACGACAAATATCTTTAAGACTACGCTACGACGACGACTACAGACCGGAACCCTCCTACTCGCCTGAAATTCAGCCAGGATCCCCTAACCTACCGCGATCCCCCTCACCGGAGCCTACTCCTTCCCTGAATTTAATAATTCCGGAATCATCCGAATCCTCCTCATCCCCTACCCTAGTCGAACCAACCTACCCCCCCACCAACACTCGTCGCCCCCTCATCCAAATTCCAGACTACCCCATCTACCCCATACCCTATACACCCTTCGATTACCCTATACCCGATTCCACCGTATATCCTGAACCTACCCATTACTATTCTACACCACAACCTACCGAATACCCCTCTTCCCTGTTAACCAACTACCTTGAGACAGCACTTGCCGACATCCCGGATCCCCCTCAATCTCCTGATTCCCCAGATTATACCTTAGATTCCCCTCGGTCCCCAGACTCATCGAACTGGTCGATGCAACATCTTTTTGAAGATTCTATTTGAATTTTATTATTATTTGAATTTTATTATACTTCCACTTCATTTGAATTTACATTGTATTTTACTTAATCTAAAGGAAATAAACTCTATATTATTATACTTACCTTTTACTCGACGCATCTTAGTTATCCAGTCTCTTCGTACCAGTTCCTCGCCGCGACCCCTGAAAATAAAATCAATTAGTAACATATAAAAGAAACCTCCCTTCGGTAGATTCTCTCTCGCTACAACTTACCTCACTCGTATACTTACCGTCTCTCTCTCTACACTTACTCCGCTACGTTCCATCGGGTGAGCACCTGAAAAGGAAATATTATTATCATTAAGGTTTCTTCGCCCCCATTACCCCCATATTATACTTACTTCGTTTAATCCCTCGTGGCATAAAATCACCAATTTTCCTCCCTGTGCCCTGGCGATAGTCTGCGCATAGCGGGCGAGCCTAAAACAGGAAAACAAACTCAGTTACTCCCGATCGAGGACACGGGACGTGACAGTATAGATTCCCTCCAGTTCATAAAGAAGAAATAAACAGACAAGTAACTGAACTCATTGAAAATGGAATAATTGAACCCTCTCTTTCACCATATAACTCACCTCTATGGATCGTACCGAAAAAACCGGACTCTCAAGGAAACAAAAGATGGCGTATGGTAATCGATTACCGCGCCCTCAACGATAAAACGATCGGAGACGCTTACCCACTTCCTAATATAAATGAGATCCTAGATCAACTAGGTAGCGCCAAATATTTTTCAGTTTTTGACCTCGCATCTGGTTTCCATCAAATACCCATGAAATCGACAGATTCGCATAAAACCGCTTTTTCTACGCCATACGGACATTATGAATTTAAACGCATGCCCTTCGGATTAAAAAACGCTCCAGCAACGTTCCAACGATTAATGAACAACGTTTTAACCGGACTACAAGGAATAGAGTTATTTGTCTATCTCGACGACATAGTCCTATACGCTCGCTCACTCCGAGAACACGAGATCAAATTTACCCGACTCATGAAAAGATTACGAGAAGCAGATCTCAAGCTACAACCGGACAAATGTGAATTCTTACGACATGAAGTCAATTACCTCGGGCATATTATTAGCGAAAACGGAGTCAAACCAGATCCGAAAAAAATAACGGCAGTAGATCATTTCCCAATTCCCAAAAATTCAAAAAACATAAAACAATTTTTAGGCCTTGCCGGATATTACCGTAGATTCATTCCTAATTTCTCGAAAACCGCGAAACCTCTCACCGACCTATTAAAAAAGGAAGTAGCATTCAGATGGACGCCAACACAAGAAGACGCATTTCAAAAACTAAAGAAAGCACTAATAACCGAACCGATTCTTCAATACCCTAACTTCACGGAAACCTTCAATCTAACCACAGATGCATCCGGATATGCAATTGGCGGAGTCCTAAGTCAAGGACCAATCGGGAAGGATCTTCCAATAGCATACGCATCGCGACTATTAAATCAAGCGGAAAAGAATTACTCAACAATCGAAAAAGAATGTCTCGCAATAGTTTACTGCATAAATCATTTTAGACCATACTTATACGGGAGAGAATTTAAAATCATTACGGATCACAAACCACTGGTGTGGCTAAATTCAATTAAAGATCCCACATCAAGATTATGGAAATGGAAGTTAAAACTTTCGGAATACGAATACAAAATATTTTATAAAGAAGGTCGTGCAAACGCAAACGCCGACGCACTATCCCGAAATCCACCGGAGAACGACGAAGAAGAACAGCCTTCAGCGCCAATCTATGCAATAAAAAGGAAAAGACAACAGGATGAATCTTCATCCTCTGACTCTCTCGAGATCTTCCCTACAAGAAAGCCACGACTCCATGGCCCAGTAGAACAGAAGCAGCAAGCATCTACTTCAAAAAATCCATCAGAAACCAAAGGAAAAGGATCAAGGAAACGAACGCCATCCACAACATTCAGTCCTTTCCCTCTTCCCCCAGGAAAACGTATCCCAAAGCTACAAGATTCTACAATTCCTGATGTTGCAGACCCCTCTCCTACTTCCATTGAAAGTCGCGATATATCGAATGATTCCTCACAAAGCACTCCTCCCACTCATTCCCCCTCTCCAGAAGAAATCCCAATACCTATGCACCACTCAACCCCTCGCAATAAAACACCTCATCTCACTCCACGGATTTTGAATTACGAAAATGAAGAAGAACCCAATGTGCAAACTAAATCAAGCAACGACATCGAGGAAGAAACACACAGTTTTGAAATGGAAGACACACCTCTCACATCGTTGGATTCAGACGCACTTTTTGAGCGATCTTTCGTACCAGCAAGACTACACAACGCACCACTGAAGATTGAAGAATGCAACGACTCCCTGAGAATGCGGAAGGACCATAAAATCATTTTCATTGACATGAATGGGCAACCCCAGGATAAAGGAGCAATCGAACTACTCTCGTACGACGAACTTCCAAAATACGATGGCCTAACATTCGAAAGAGCTAAAGTAAAAACCACACAAGCTTACAACATTATAGCAATACCGATAAAAGAACACGACAGGATACCTATTACAAAGGAGAATATAAAAAACGGTATTCGAGCAATAAAAGACGTCCTCGATGAACTAAGGATAACAAGCTTCAGCATTTCTAAAACCCCGTACTATGACGACATACCATGGAAGTTCTTTCTCAATTACCTCAAGCAAACCCTCCAAGAACATCAACTTACTATCACGATATGTCGATCTCTCATCACAATACTGACAACGGAACAACGAAGACAAATAATGGAAGAAAACCACGATTCCGTAATCGCAGGACATAAAGGAGTTACAAAAACCTATAATCGCATTCGACAGCGTTATTTCTGGGATGGAATGAAGAAAGATATTACTGAATATGTAAGGACATGCATCGAATGTCAAAAGAGGAAGCTAACACGGATTAAAACTCGCCAACCAATGATACTTACCGATACACCTGGCGCAGCCTTCGACAAAATAGCACTCGACATAGTTGGACCACTCCCTGTAACAAAAATGGGAAATGAATACATACTGACCATCCAAGACCTTTTAACGAAATACAGTGTCGCAGTACCATTGCAAAAAGCAGATTCACGTAGCGTGGCCGACGCCTTCCTTAAGAATTTCATATGCAGATTTGGAGCTCCACGAGCATTACTCACAGACCAGGGATCAAACTTCTTATCAGCTTTATTTAAAGCCGTGGCAAAGAAATGCCGAATTAAGCAATACCAGACGACAGCCTACCACCCTCAAGCAAATGGATCCCTCGAAAGATCCCATCACGTATTAATAGAATTCTTAAAACAATATATCGACGACACCTCCAATTGGGATGAATGGATAGAGAACGCGATGTTCTCGTATAACACCAGCATTCACGAAGGAACGAAATTCTCACCGCACGAATTAGTGTTCGGAAAAATAGCACGAGCACCGTCCACCGACCCGCCGCTAGAAGAAAACCTCGACCCATCATATAAGGATTATTTAGAAGAACTCTTCATGAAGATCAACCATTTACAAGACATCGCCCGAGAGAACTTAAAGCAAGCTAAGCAAAAATCAAAAGGATACTACGACCGAAGAGTAAACCCCCAAACATTCCACGTCGGCGACGATGTATTTTTACTCAAAGAACCCCGACAAGGAAAATTCGCGAGTCAATATTCCGGTCCCTACAAAATTCAGCAAATCCTTAATAACGGAAATATATCCATATTAATGAACGGCAAAAATCGTGTGGTGCACGCTAACAAGTTAAAATTAGCTCATCGTCGACCCACCGTCACGGAACTTTAGAGGAAAATAAATATGTTAATCAAAATAAAAATAAAAATAATGCCTTACTAAACTACAAGTAAACGAAGAAATAAAATAAAACAAAAAATAAACAAAAATAAATAATCACTATGTTACTAGATTTAAGCTTAGCTATTAATTAATATTACTTACGAAATGTTAGACCTCTGTTTCAGGATGAAGATCCTCATTGTATTTCTCCTATGCGTCAGCCCAATGGCTTACGGACTAATCGCATACGATTGCAGCGGCGAGAGGCTAAATATAACGACGATATCATTAGTAAAAGTAGGCGAATGTGACATCAACGTTCGAGGGGCGGAAACGGAAGAAACATACATACAATTATTGCAATTGGCAGAGTATGAGCACGCGGACTACATACAGTGCAAAATCGAGATCAAGAGAACAGTCTTTTACTGTGGAATGCACTCCCATATATCAGCAGTTCACAATGGCTACGTGGAGTATATAGCAGATGTAAGCCACGAGACGTGTCTACGTCTACATCGAGAAGGAACTATATCTCTCGGAAACGGAGCAGTTTTAACCGGCATTCGAGCAAACACAACATCTACAAGAATGTTTACCTTCGCTGGAACAATCGCAAATGATGGATCATGCACCGGAACACAGTATGCGGATCCCTACGGATCCTGGGACAACGTAGTGGTACAAGGATTGGCCAAGATTACACTCCGCACGGGCAGCGCCGCAGTCAAGCTGAACGAGAATAAGATCATCCTCAAAAGTGGAACTACATGCTCATTTCAAGACGGATACTGTCTAGATGGAGAAGACGGATATACGTACTGGAAACCAACACCGGAGTCCACCTGCAAATTTGAACAATATGACGTCTTATACGAAGGATTGGCACAACGGATCACAGAAGCGGGACAAAATTCAACCCTACCTACAATTTACGCACTTACCAGGGACGACATCACCTTCGCCCTAACCAAGGTTTCGGAACAAAACGTGTGCGGATATACGCTCCTACGAACAGAACATCCTAAGCTGTTCATTCTGGAAACACAAAAAGGACGTACATTTACTGGGAAAAGAACAATTACGCCTGATAACCTCGACATCTTTACTTATATGAATTCGAAATTCGTATACGTCGAACGCCATATACGAGGACAAATAATCACTCTCTTTGCCTCGTCACTCACGCATAGATGCGCCTTGGAGAGGCAAGTGCTCGAAAATGCACTCTCAATCGCATCGATACTGCCTGAGGAATTTGCCTGGTCCCTAATGAAAGGACCGGGATACATGGCCACGACCGCTGGAGAAGCCGTCCATATAATCAGGTGCATTCCCGTAGAAGTGAAAGTACGCCGCACGCAAGAATGTTTCGTGGAACTTCCCGTTCTACACAGAAACACATCAAAATTTATGAAGCCTAAAACCAGAGTATTAGTACAACAAGGTACTCACCGCGACTGCAACCCGATCCTGCCGATAATGTACAACATCGACGAATCATGGCACAAAATTCTGCCGAACCCAGTGGAAGCTGTCCCACCACAAGAGTTGAAACCGATGACCAAGCCAACCTGGAAATATACGGTACCAGCTACACTCGCCGTAAGCGGAATATACACGCAAGCAGACATCGACAAGCTACGAGACCATATCATGTTCCCGGCGGAAAGAGCCGCCATATTAAATTCCGTAGCGCGTGGCGTCACCGGACAAGATATCATCCCCGGGACCATCCAACTAACACACCTGTTGGACGAAGACGCCGTGCAGAAACTAGCACAGGGAGCACTAGCAAAGATATGGGATCATTTCATCACATTTGGTTCCATCAGCGTTGGATTCCTGGCCATATTTGTGATCGTGAAACTCATACAGACAATCGTCGATACCATTATTCACGGCTATTCATTATACGCCGCATTTGGATGTGGCATTGAACTGCTCGGTGCCGTTTGGACATCAATAACGTACTGCCTCTTGCAACGCGCTCGACAACGAGCTTCGAATCCAGAAAACCCAGAACTGACCGCCCCCGAGAACGCTGATGAGAGTAACCGACAGATACCAAGGCCACTTACTCGCCAGCCCCAAAACCCAAAAGTAGTAAGTCTATCCGAATTAAGAGACAGAATCGACCGTTTAGAACAAATTTCAGACTAAAATTTGTTCTACAAAAAGGGGGGAGGTGTGACGTCTGTCACGCAACGAGTTCAACCGCGACCAAAATTATTTCCAAAATATTGCTTTTGCATAAGGAACGCAATGCACCTGAAAGATTTTCCATATCCTAACTCGGTAACTTAAT
Source organism: Cerceris ruficornis (assembly GCA_963989415.1). NCBI lineage: Eukaryota > Metazoa > Arthropoda > Insecta > Hymenoptera > Crabronidae > Cerceris > Cerceris ruficornis. The sequence continues at coordinate 3,771,868 of OZ022522.1, forward strand.
TTATACGCAAAACCAATCCTAAAGGAGAACCCATATATAAGAGACAGAGAATTTAAGAGAAAACGGAACAGAGAACACGACATGTAAATTCGGTTTGGGTCATCCGCACAGCTACAACTTATACTACTAATCAAACAATCAAATATTTTAATTCCAACAGATGACCCCAGCCGAAGTCCTAAAATAATCTTAGCGTTAGGAATAAGTAACTTCCAGAATATTCTTTAATACATTCTTGAAGACACTCACGTGTAACAAACACGTGAGCCACGTGAGAGAGCATAGAACATTCTGGAAGATGGTCACGCGGACCATCCACGTGAGGCACGTGCGGGAGCGCCCGACGTACCTCGTTCCCACCTGCGTTATCGCTTGACAAAGTTGGTGGACCCAGTACAGAGCGTGAGAGCTCGAGGCCACCAACGATTCCATCATAGTCAGCAATTCTTATCTCGAGTATTCCTAAGAAACCCAGTACAGAGCGTGAGAGCTCGAGGCCACCAACGATTCCATCATAGTCAGCAGTTCTTATCTCAAGCGATAAGGCACGTACTTAGCCGTATAAGAAGGGGCTCCCGAGCCTCAGCAGTCAGTCAAGCGCCACTCGTCGAACTATACGCATCGTAAAGAATAAGCAAAGCCTAAGTGCCTCTACGTACTCTTACAATTTACATCGCGAGTCGATACATTGTCGTGATCGTTCCAAAGTGGAACTACGTTCGTTGTGCAGCAAACCAGTGGACCTCCGAGCGTGTGTCCCACTGTCGCACATCTTCGTTATTATTAAACAAGTGAGTACGTTAAACTATTATCGGCCTTGACTCCGCTGTGCCCGAGGGCTTCGGCGACACACCCATCGTTATAAAACGAATTGTATTAGCGAATCCTTAAACCCTGTAACCACTTTAATCATCTTAATACATTTAGAATAGTTAAATCTGTTCTTTACTTATTCACCTGTCATTCCCTATTCCTCAAAACGCACGAAACCAATTAAACATACCAAGTGTTAATTTTAATACAAATCAATTATATTCTTATAGTATCACTGTGAGATTTATCGTAGCGCCCAGTGGCCGACACGATAAAGCCTGCGCTAAGTAGCTGCAGCTCACGCCGTGATAACTGTAATAATATTTACGCGAAAATTATCCGGTTGAAATATTCCTCGAGTGGCTATACTGGCATTGCAATATTGTCAAAGCGCCCAGTGGCTGTGTTGACAAAATTTGCGGTAATACTTGCTGCATCTCACGCTTTGCACCACCCCAGAATATTTCCGCCGTTACGTTCTTGAAATAACTTAAGATTGATTGTCACGTCCCGTGTCCTCGATCGGGAGTAACTTAGTTTGTTTTCCTGTTTTAGGCTCGCCCGCTATGCGCAGACTATCGCCAGGGCACAGGGAGGAGATTCGGTGATTTTACGCCACGAGGGATTAAGCGAGGTAAGTATAATACGGGGGTAAGGGGGGGGCGAAGAAGCTTATTAATATGTTAATAATAATATTTCCTTTTCAGGTATTTACCCGATGGAGCGTAGGGGAGTAAGTATAGAGAGAGAGAGAGAGAGAGACGGTAAGTATAACGAGTAAGGTAAGATGTAGCGAGAGAGAGAATCTACAGTAGGGAGGTTTCTTTTCTATGTTACTAATTGATTTTATTTTCAGGGGTCGCGGCGAGGAAATGGTACGAAGAGACGGGATGACTTGAAGATGCGTCGATTAAAAGGTAAGTATAATAATAGAGTTTATTTGCTCTAGGTTAAGCAAGATACAAATTTAAATGGAATATAAGTATAATAAATTTCAAACAGAATCTTCAAAGAGATGTAGGAGGATTACGTATTCCCGAATTACTATCTGTCATCTAATGACAGACGAGAGGTGAGTATAAAGTAGGGGAGACGATTTGAAAATGATGAAATAGTTTCACTCTACCTTGACTGCGTATCTGTAGGACTCGCAGGTGAAAAGACAGCAGCAGGATTCTGCGCTTCAAGAAAGTGAGGAAGAGATGAAGCGCTATTCGTTGCTGCGCTCGCGTTCGATGAAGCAGCTGCTGTTTATCAGCGCTATTGGATTTGGAAAAATAAAGAAGGTAAGTTATAAACTTAAGTATATTAAAATAAGAAGTAGTACAATGTGGGTAGTATAAGAGTAACGAGGGATTTCAACTATCTGCGTACCTCGGTCGCAGGTTAAGTTGAAATCGAGTTTTATAAAATAATTACAGTCAGTGAGAGAATACAAAATATCCGCGTACCTCGGTCACGGGTTTTGGATTCACACGATCTGAGTGCTTGAGTTAACGTCGTACAATATTATTCGCGTAAAATACAATTGGTAAGTAAATGCAAAATGGTCCGCGTACCTCGGTCACGGGTTTTGAATTTACACTAAGAGTGTCGATGATAATTCGTCTGAGTGCCTAAGTTTATAAAGAATTAATATTTATGAAAGCGTACAAAATTATTCGCGTACCTCGGTCACGAGTTCTGAACACAATCAAAAATATAAAAGGAGCAACGAGTGGCAATGGGTGTGTCGCCGTACGACCTCGGTAGTACAGTGGAGTCAGAGTGCAGCCGTAATAATTGAATACTCACTCGTTGGTATCGTAGTCGTAGGAGATTGGCACTTTGTAGCTTCGTAGCACTTATTTAGTTCGCGTGGTTTACTTTAACTCGATGTTCACTACTAACTTTCACGATGTTCGCGGGTCGGCTGCTCCTGCTGGACTGACTAAAGCGGCGTTGCGCTGCTCCTTATATATTAAATTCATATCGCTAATTCTGAGAATGCTGAGCGGCGGGCGGCTTGCATTTTCCTATCTTTGCTGACATCCCCCGCCTTGCAATTTATTCTGCTGACCGTCTTACGCCTTGCAGTTTTAAACTGCTGACGGTCTTACGCCTTGCAGTTTCTTATCGCCGTGGGAAGGGAAACTGCTGACGGTCTTACGCCTTGCAGTTTCTTGAGCTTATCTTATCGCGGTGAGAGATAAGAAACTGCTGAGCGTGTACAATATTATATAGTCTTGAAATGAATAGATGTCGCATGCGCTTTTAATTATATAGTTATGAAACGAATAGATGGCTCATACTGTTCGCAAATGAAATGATGTCTCGCGGAGTTTGATTTTAATGCTTTTTATATAGCTGCGAGATGAAATGTTGTCCTATACTTCTGAAACGTTTAGATGCTTTACATCTTTTGATATTTATTACCTTTATGAGTCACCTAGACGTATTACATTGATTATTACTATGGTTATTAGTCTTGAATATTACTTTTATGCGCCTTTACATATATATATATTTATTTTGATAGATTAATGTATTTTCGTACATATATACGTGATGTATATCTGTGTATGTGTGTCTATGTATATATATATATATAGGCGTATGTATGGACGCGCTTTCGCGAATTAGGGGGTGGGAGGTTTGAATACGCGATTTTAACAATAGTGACGTCAATTTCGGGTTGACGTTACACCTCCCCCCTTTTTGTAGAACAAATTTATTCGGAAATTTGTTCTAAGCGGTCTATTCTATCTCTTAACTCGGAGAGACTTACTACTTTAGGACTTTGCGGCTGGCGAGAAAATGGTCTTGGCATCTGTCGGTTAATATCATCATCGTTCTCAGGGGCGTTCAATTCTGGGTTTTCTGGATTCGAAGCTCGTTGTCGAGCACGTTGCAAGAGGCAGTAGGTGATGGATGTCCATACAGCTCCAAGTAATTCGATGCCACATCCGAATACGGCATACAGTGAGTAGCCGTGAATAATAGTATCAACGATGGTCTTCACGAATTTCACAATCACAAATATTGCTAGGCATCCTGCGCTGATGGAGCCAAACGTAATGAAATGGTCCCATATCTTCGATAGTGCTCCTTGGGCTAGTTTCTGCACGGCGTCTTCGTCTAACAGATGCGTGAGTTGGATAGTCCCGGGGATGATATCTTGTCCGGTGACGCCACGCGCTACGGAATTCAGAATGGCGGCTCTTTCTGCCGGGAACATGATATGGTCTCGTAGCTTGTCGATGTCTGCTTGCGTGTAGATTCCGCTTACGGCGAGTGTAGCTGGTACCGTATATTTCCAGGTTGGCTTGGTCATCGGTTTCAACTCTTGTGGTGGGACAGCTTCCACTGGATTCGGCAGTATTTTGTGCCATGATTCGTCGATGTTGTACATTATCGGCAGGATCGGGTTGCAGTCGCGGTGAGTACCTTGTTGTACTAATACTCTGGTTTTAGGCTTCATAAATTTTGATGTGTTTCTGTGTAGAACGGGAAGTTCCACGAAACATTCTTGCGTGCGGCGTACTTTCACTTCTACGGGAATGCACCTGATTATATGGACGGCTTCTCCAGCGGTCGTGGCCATGTATCCCGGTCCTTTCATTAGGGACCAGGCAAATTCCTCAGGCAGTATTGATGCGATTGAGAGTGCGTTTTCGAGCACTTGCCTCTCCAAGGCGCATCTATGCGTGAGTGACGAGGCAAAGAGAGTGATTATTTGTCCTCGTATATGGCGTTCGACGTATACGAATTTCGAATTCATATAAGTAAAGATGTCGAGGTTATCAGGCGTAATTGTTCTTTTCCCAGTAAATGTACGTCCTTTTTGTGTTTCCAGAATGAACAGCTTAGGATGTTCTGTTCGTAGGAGCGTATATCCGCACACGTTCTGTTCCGAAACCTTCGTCAGGGCGAAGGTTATGTCGTCCCTGGTAAGTGCATAAATTGTAGGTAGGGTTGAATTTTGTCCCGCTTCTGTGATCCGTTGTGCCAATCCTTCGTATAGAACGTCATATTGCTCGAATTTACAGGTGGACTCCGGTGTTGGTTTCCAGTACGTATATTGTCACGTCCCGTGTCCTCGATCGGGAGTAACTTAGTTTGTTTTCCTGTTTTAGGCTCGCCCGCTATGCGCAGACTATCGCCAGGGCACAGGGAGGAGATTCGGTGATTTTACGCCACGAGGGATTAAGCGAGGTAAGTATAATACGGGGATAAGGGGGGGGCGAAGAAGCTTATTAATATGTTAATAATAATATTTCCTTTTCAGGTATTTACCCGATGGAGCGTAGGGGAGTAAGTATAGAGAGGGAGAGAGAGAGAGAGACGGTAAGTATAACGAGTAAGGTAAGATGTAGCGAGAGAGAGAATCTACAGTAGGGAGGTTTCTTTTCTATGTTACTAATTGATTTTATTTTCAGGGGTCGCGGCGAGGAAATGGTACGAAGAGACGGGATGACTTGAAGATGCGTCGATTAAAAGGTAAGTATAATAATAGAGTTTATTTGCTCTAGGTTAAGCAAGATACAAATTTAAATGGAATATAAGTATAATAAATTTCAAACAGAATCTTCAAAGAGATGTAGGAGGATTACGTATTCCCGAATTACTATCTGTCATCTAATGACAGACGAGAGGTGAGTATAAAGTAGGGGAGACGATTTGAAAATGATGAAATAGTTTCACTCTACCTTGACTGCGTATCTGTAGGACTCGCAGGTGAAAAGACAGCAGCAGGATTCTGCGCTTCAAGAAAGTGAGGAAGAGATGAAGCGCTATTCATTGCTGCGCTCGCGTTCGATGAAGCAGCTGCTGTTTATCAGCGCTATTGGATTTGGAAAAATAAAGAAGGTAAGTTATAAACTTAAGTATATTAAAATAAGAAGTAGTACAATGTGGGTAGTATAAGAGTAACGAGGGATTTCAACTATCTGCGTACCTCGGTCGCAGGTTAAGTTGAAATCGAGTTTTATAAAATAATTACAGTCAGTGAGAGAATACAAAATATCCGCGTACCTCGGTCACGGGTTTTGGATTCACACGATCTGAGTGCTTGAGTTAACGTCGTACAATATTATTCGCGTAAAATACAATTAGTAAGTAAATGCAAAATGGTCCGCGTACCTCGGTCACGGGTTTTGAATTTACACTAAGAGTGTCGATGATAATTCGTCTGAGTGCCTGAGTTTATAAAATGATTAATATTAATGAAAGTGTACAAAATTATTCGCGTACCTCGGTCACGAGTTCTGAACACAATCAAAATATAAAAGGAGCAACGAGTGGCAATGGGTGTGTCGCCGTACGACCTCGGTAGTACAGCGGAGTCAGAGTGCAGCCGGAATAATTGAATACTCACTCGTTGGTATTGTAGTCGTAGTAGATGTGGCACTTGTCGCTTCGTAGCACTAGTTTAATTCGCGTACTTTACTTTCACTCGATGTTCACTGGTCGGCTGCTGCTGCTAGACTAACGTTTTCTTCGACGGTTGGCTCTTGACTAACGTTTACTTCGACGGTTGGCTCTTGACTAACGTTTACTTCGACGGTTGGCTCTTGACTAACGTTTACTTCGACGGTTGGCTCTTGACTAACGTTTACTTCGACGGTTGGCTCTTGACTAACGTTTACTTCGACGGTTGGCTCTTGACTGACTAAAGCGGCGTTGCGCTGCTCCTTATATATTAAATTCATATCGCTAATTCTGAGAATGCTGAGCGGCGGGCGGCTTGCATTTTCCTATCTTTGCTGACATCCCCCGCCTTGCAATTTATTCTGCTGACCGTCTTACGCCTTGCAGTTTTAAACTGCTGACGGTCTTACGCCTTGCAGTTTCTTATCGCCGTGGGAAGGAAAACTGCTGACAGTCTTACGCCTTGCAGTTTCTTGAGCTTATCTTATCGCGGTGAGAGATAAGAAACTGCTGAGCGTGTACAATATTATATAGTCTTGAAATGAATAGATGTCGCATGCGCTTTTAATTATATAGTTGTGAAACGAATAGATGGCTCATACTGTTCGCAAATGAAATGATGTCTCGCGGAGTTTGATTTTAATGCTTTTTATATAGCTGCGAGATGAAAGTTGTCCTATACTTCTGAAATGTTTAGATGCTTTACATCTTTTGATATTTATTACCTTTATGAGTCACCTAGACGTATTACATTGATTATTAATACGGTTATTAGTCTTGAATATTACTTCTATGCGCCTTTACATATATATATATTTATTTTGATAGATTAATGTATTTTCGTACATATATACGTGATGTATATATGTGTATGTGTGTCTACGTATATATATATATATAGGCATATGTCAGGACGCGCGCTTTCGCGAATTAGGGGGTGGGAGGTTTGAATACGCGATTTTAACAATAGTGACGTCAATTTCGGGTTGACGTTACAATATATGTACGAAAATACATTAATCCATTAAAATAAATATATATATATGTAAAGGCACGTAAAAGTAATACTTAAGAATAATAACCGTATTAATAATCAACGCGATACGTCTAGATGAGTCATACAAGTAATAAATATCAAAAGATGCAATGCATCTAAACGTTTCAGAAGTATAGGACAACATTTCATCTCGCAGCTATATAAAAAGCATTAAAATCAAACTCCGCGAGACATCATTTCATTTGCGAACAGTATGAGCCATCTATTCGTTTCATAACTATATAATTAAAAGCGCATGCGACATCTATTCATTTCAAGACTATATAATATTGTACACGCTCAGCAGTTTCTTATCTCTCACCGCGATAAGATAAGCTCAAGAAACTGCAAGGCGTAAGACCGTCAGCAGTTTCCCTTCCCACGGCGATAAGAAACTGCAAGGCGTAAGACCGTCAGCAGTTTAAAACTGCAAGGCGTAAGACGGTCAGCAGAATAAATTGCAAGGCGGGGGATGTCAGCAAAGATAGGAAAATGCAAGCCGCCCGCCGCTCAGCATTCTCAGAATTAGCGATATGAATTTAATATATAAGGAGCAGCGCAACGCCGCTTTAGTCAGTCCAGCAGTGGCAGCCGACCCGCGAACATCGTTAAAGTTAAAGTCAAGCAGCAGCAGCCGACCAGCGTACATCGAGCTTAAACACGCGAAGTTACTAGTTAAACAGTGCAACGAAGCATACAGTGCCACATCTCCTACGACTATTATACCAACGAGTGAGTATTCAATCATTACGGCTGCACTCTGACTCCGCTGTATTACCGAGGTCGTACAGCGACACACCCATTATCACTCGTTACTCCTTTTATATTTGTGTACGTTCAAAACCCGTGACCGAGGTACGCGGATAACTTTGTACGTTTTCACTAATATTAACTCTTCTATAACTCAAGGCACTCTAATTAATTATTCGTTACTCTTAGTGTATATTCAAAACCCGTGACCGAGGTACGCGGATAATTTTGTATTCGTACACTATTGTAACTCATTTTATAAAACACGACGTTCAACATAACCGCTGTGCCCGAGGGCTTCGGCGACACACCCATTGTTATACAACGAATTGTATTAACAAATCCTTAAACCTTGTAACCACTTTAATCATTTTAATACATTTAGAATAGTTAAATCTGTTCTTTACTTATTCACCTGTCATTCCCTATTCCTCAAAACGCACGAAACCAATTAAACATACCAAGTGTTAATTTGAATACAAATCAATTATATTCTTATAGTATCACTGTGAGATTTATCGTAGCGCCCAGTGGCCGACACGATAAAGCCTGCGCTAAGTAGCTGCAGCTCACGCCGTGATAACTGTAACAATATTTACGCGAAAATTATCCGGTTGAAGTATTCCTCGAGTGGCTATACTGGCATTGCGGTATTGTCAAAGCGCCCAGTGGCTGTCTTGACAAAATTTGCGGTAATACTTGCTGCATCTCACGCTTTGCACCAGCCCAGAATATTTCCGCCGTTACGTTCTTGAAATAACTTAAGATTGATTAATTTGCAAATCCTTTTATTTTATCAGACAGTTTCTTTCGTACATTTGTGAATCTTAAAGTTTTCTATTTGTTATATTAACCTCAAATTCATCTTCGTGCGTTTCCCCTCTTCGTCGTACCTTTTTCCCAAGCGATACCTAAAACGAATAATATTATAGACATAAATAAATTCGCCTCCACTAACTAAGAATCACTAGCGATACTTACTTCATCCAATTCTGCGGAATAAGATCACCTGCGTCGATTCTCCTCCCTGTTCCCTGGCGACAGTCTGCGCACAGTGGGCAAGCCTAAAACAGGAAAATAAATACGTTACTCCCGATCGAGGACACGGGACGTGACATAAATTTGGTGGCAGCGGTGGGATAGAAGGAGAAAAGTGATCTTATACCCACATCATATAATAATCGATCAACGAGCTCACCGACATGGCGGAACCGCGATTAAATCCTAACCAAGAGGACGAAGTAGCAAGGTTACAAGAACGGGTCTTAACCCGAGAACGCGAATTAGCCGAACAAAACGCGCGACGAACGATAGAAGTACCGCGCTCTACGGAACTCAAACTTGGTAAAGTTCACCAAATAATCGAACGGATGGACAGAGAATTCGACATACTACTCCCACTACCAGAACGCCTAGAAAGATTAGAAAACGCGTTACAGGAATTAAGGTTAAACGGTGGCCATGATAACACCACGGGAGGACTCCCTCCCTCACCGCAAGTCCATAGCACACCGGAACGACCACCGATATTCCGCGCCGCTGCAATAAGCATAAAAGACGCGTTAGAATCCGTCCCAATCTACAATGGACGAAACATTCCGATCTTCCAATTTGTACGGGCTTGTGAAAGAGCACGAAGCATAATACACCCCGAGCAGGAAATGCACCTCGTGCAACTACTAGTGAACAAACTACAGGGTCACGCGTACATGACCGTCGCGAATTCACAATTTGCAACAGTAGATCAATTTTGCAACCGACTAAAATCAACGTTCGCCGCACACAAAACATTATATGAATACCAAGGAGAACTTGGACAACTAGAGAAAAGACCGCAAGAACATATACTCGATTATATAGAAAAGGTCCGGAATCTACACGCAGCGGTATACGACGAAATGAAACAAGGCAGATCATTTGACCACATTAGAGCACAGGAACTAGAAGAACATGTTATTCAAGCATTCTTGAACGGCCTCGCGCCAGACGCTAGAATACGAATACGTATGGAAGCGCCCCGAAACCTAGAAGAATATTATTGCACCGCAATTAAAATTTTTGGACAAATCGAAAAGGAGGAATCTCGAGCGCGCACCAGGGTTAGATATCGTTCCCCTCCGCGTCGAAATGCATACAGATCGCCGCCGCGACAAAACGAGTATAGATTTCCCCCACGACGTTATGAAGACAGGCCGTCTCAACGGCGATACGAGGATAGAGCACCTCCGCGACAATCAAACGAATTTTCCCCACGACGCGATTACGAACCACAACGATCCTCACCGGTCACAACAAGAACCTACCAGCAACCCAGATTCCCTGCACCCTCATCGGTAGTCACTTGCCGTTACTGTAAAAACCCGGGTCATAATATGGACGAATGCAGGAAATTTAAAGCGAAGGTTGAGGCCGGAGAGATAACCCCGTATTCACAAAGGAGAACGAATGCTAATAACTCCATGAATCAGGGAAACGGTTCTCGCAACCCGGTAGCCGGTGTCCGCCGGGAAGCCAGCCAATCGGGGCACCGAACATTCACGACGATCGTAGAAACAAACGAACCGGAAGATCAGAACGCGATGACCCAAGTTTCCGAGTCGCCAGAGTCCAATTAAATCAAGATTCTGTAGTACCAACCATTCAAGTAGCTACAACAAATAATCAGAAAAAATTAAATTTAATGATAGACTCAGGATCTGAAATCAACCTCATAAAAGAATCATTTTCAGAATCGGCTCAAAAAATTAATCACGACATAACTTTGAAAATTAGGGGAATCACCTCAACGCCAATATCCACTCGAGGAACGGCAGAAATCGCGATTGCCGGACAACCAATAACATTTCATTTAGTTGACGATTCGTTCCCCATCGACCAAGACGGAATTTTAGGTTCCGAATTTATGACGCAAAATTCAGTCACGATTGATTACAAAAGCCGAAGCCTCCAATGGGAAGAATTACATATACCTTTTTTCGAACGCGAATTTTTAACGATCCCTAAAAGATCGGTTGCACCATTCCAAATCAAAATAGCAAATCCAGAAATTAAAATGGGTTACCTACCTCGTCTACTAACGAAAGAAGGGATATTCCTTGGCAACGCCATAGTAACTAACACAAAGGGAAGAGCATACCTTCCGATCTTTAATACCACGGAGGAAGATGAACATATAATCATACCAACATTAGTACTCAGAGAAGTAGAAAATACAAGTCAAACTGCACCTAGTCAAAACGAAATTTTAGAAGACGAAAATTCCGCACGAGTATTCCTTACCCAGACAAACTGCGATAAACAACGACTAAAAGAAATCAAAGATGCCCTTCGGTTAGACCACCTAAATTCAGAGGAAGAACAAAGCGTTACGAAACTAATAGAAGAAAACGCGGACAGATTTTATTTACCCGGAGATCATTTTGGAGCAACCACCGCGATAGAACATCCTATTCATACTACCGACGACATTCCAGTAAATGCAAAACAGTATAGATTCCCCCCAGTTCATAAAGAAGAAATAAACAAACAAGTGACCGAACTTATTGAAAATGGAATAATAGAACCCTCTCTTTCACCATACAACTCACCTTTATGGATCGTACCGAAAAAACCGGACTCTCAAGGAAACAAAAGATGGCGTATGGTAATCGATTACCGCGCCCTCAACGATAAAACAATAGGAGACGCTTACCCACTTCCTAATATAAACGAGATCCTAGATCAACTAGGTAGCGCCAAATATTTTTCCGTTTTCGACCTAGCATCAGGTTTTCACCAAATTCCTATGAAATCGGCAGACGCTCATAAAACCGCCTTCTCTACACCATACGGACATTACGAATTCAAACGCATGCCGTTTGGACTCAAAAATGCCCCCGCAACGTTTCAAAGACTAATGAATAACGTTTTAACCGGACTACAAGGGATAGAATTGTTTGTCTACCTTGATGATATAGTCCTATACTGTCACGTCCCGTGTCCTCGATCGGGAGTAACGTATTTATTTTCCTGTTTTAGGCTTGCCCACTGTGCGCAGACTGTCGCCAGGGAACAGGGAGGAGAATCGACGCAGGTGATCTTATTCCGCAGAATTGGATGAAGTAAGTATCGCTAGTGATTCTTAGTTAGTGGAGGCGAATTTATTTATGTCTATAATGTTATTCGTTTTAGGTATCGCTTGGGAAAAGGTACGACGAAGAGGGGAAACGCACGAAGATGAATTCGAGGTTAATATAACAAATAGAAAACATTAAGATTCACAAATGTACGAAAGAAACTGTCTGATAAAATCAAAGGATTTGCAAATTAATCAATCTTAAGTTATTTCAAGAACGTAACGGCGGAAATATTCTGGGCTGGTGCAAAGCGTGAGATGCAGCAAGTATTACCGCAAATTTTGTCAAGACAGCCACTGGGCGCTTTGACAATACCGCAATGCCAGTATAGCCACTCGAGGAATACTTCAACCGGATAATTTTCGCGTAAATATTGTTACAGTTATCACGGCGTGAGCTGCAGCTACTTAGCGCAGGCTTTATCGTGTCGGCCACTGGGCGCTACGATAAATCTCACAGTGATACTATAAGAATATAATTGATTTGTATTAAAATTAACACTTGGTATGTTTAATTGGTTTCGTGCGTTTTGAGGAATAGGGAATGACAGGTGAATAAGTAAAGAACAGATTTAACTATTCTAAATGTATTAAAATGATTAAGGTGGTTACAAGGTTTAAGGATTTGTTAATACAATTCGTTGTATAACAATGGGTGTGTCGCCGAAGCCCTCGGGCACAGCGGTTATGTTGAACGTCGTGTTTTATAAAATGAGTTACAATAGTGTACGAATACAAAATTATCCGCGTACCTCGGTCACGGGTTTTGGATTCACACGATCTGAGTGCTTGAGTTAACGTCGTACAATATTATTCGCGTAAAATACAATTAGTAAGTAAATGCAAAATGGTCCGCGTACCTCGGTCACGGGTTTTGAATTTACACTAAGAGTGTCGATGATAATTAGTCTGAGTGCCTAAGGTTATAAAGAATTAATATTTATGAAAGCGTACAAAATTATTCGCGTACCTCGGTCACGAGTTCTGAACACAATCAAAAATATAGAAGGAGCAACGAGTGGCAATGGGTGTGTCGCCGTACGACCTCGGTAGTACAGCGGAGTCAGAGTGCAGCCGTAATAATTGAATACTCACTCGTTGGTATCGTAGTCGTAGGAGATTGGCACTTTGTAGTTTCGTAGCACTTATTTAATTCGCGTGGTTTACTTTAACTCGATGTTCACTGGTAACTTTCACGATGTTCGCGGGTCGGCTGCTCCTGCTGGACTTTAACTTTAACGATGTTCGCGGTTCGGCTGCCACTGCTGGACTGACTAAAGCGGCGTTGCGCTGCTCCTTATATATTAAATTCATATCGCTAATTCTGAGAATGCTGAGCGGCGGGCGGCTTGCATTTTCCTATCTTTGCTGACATCCCCCGCCTTGCAATTTATTCTGCTGACCGTCTTACGCCTTGCAGTTTTAAACTGCTGACGGTCTTACGCCTTGCAGTTTCTTATCGCCGTGGGAAGGAAAACTGCTGACGGTCTTACGCCTTGCAGTTTCTTGAGCTTATCTTATCGCGGTGAGAGATAAGAAACTGCTGAGCGTGTACAATATTATATAGTCTTGAAATAAAAGGATGTCGCATGCGCTTTTAATTATATAGTTAGGAAACGAATAGATGGCTCATACTGTTCGCAAATGAAATGATGTCTCGCGGAGTTTGATTTTAATGCTTTTTATATAGCTGCGAGATGAAATGTTGTCCTATACTTCTGAAATGTTTAGATGCTTTACATCTTTTGATATTTATTACCTTTATGAGTCACCTAGGCGTATTACATTGATTATTAATACGGTTATTAGTCTTGAATATTACTTCTATGCGCCTTTACATATATATATATTTATTTTGATAGATTAATGCATTTTCGTACATATATACGTGATGTATATATGTGTATGTGTGTCTACGTATATATATATATATATATAGGCATATGTCAGGACGCGCGCTTTCGCGAATTAGGGGGTGGGAGGTTTGAATACGCGATTTTAACAATAGTGACGTCAATTTCGGGTTGACGTTACACCTCCCCCCTTTTTGTAGAACAAATTTATTCGGAAATTTGTTCTAAGCGGTCTATTCTATCTCTTAACTCGGAGAGACTTACTACTTTAGGACTTTGCGGCTGGCGAGAAAACGGTCTTGGCATCTGTCGGTTAATATCATCATCGTTCTCAGGGGCGTTCAATTCTGGGTTTTCTGGAGTCGAAGCTCGTTGTCGAGCACGTTGCAAGAGGCAGTAGGTGATGGATGTCCATACAGCTCCAAGTAATTCGATGCCACATCCGAATACGGCATACAGTGAGTAGCCGTGAATAATAGTATCAACGATGGTCTTCACGAATTTCACAATCACAAATATTGCTAGGCATCCTGCGCTGATGGAGCCAAACGTAATGAAATGGTCCCATATCTTTGATAGTGCTCCTTGGGCTAGTTTCTGCACGGCGTCTTCGTCTAACAGATGCGTGAGTTGGATAGTCCCGGGGATGATATCTTGTCCGGTGACGCCACGCGCTACGGAATTCAATATGGCGGCTCTTTCCGCCGGGAACATGATATGGTCTCGTAGCTTGTCGATGTCTGCTTGCGTGTAGATTCCGCTTACGGCGAGTGTAGCTGGTACCGTATATTTCCAGGTTGGCTTGGTCATCGGTTTTAATTCTTGTGGTGGGACAGCTTCCACTGGATTCGGCAGTATTTTGTGCCATGAATCGTCGATGTTGTACATTATCGGCAGGATCGGGTTGCAGTCGCGGTGAGTACCTTGTTGTACTAATACTCTGGTTTTAGGCTTCATAAATTTTGATGTGTTTCTGTGTAGAACGGGAAGTTCCACGAAACATTCTTGCGTGCGGCGTACTTTCACTTCTACGGGAATGCACCTGATTATATGGACGGCTTCTCCAGCGGTCGTGGCCATGTATCCCGGTCCTTTCATTAGGGACCAGGCAAATTCCTCAGGCAGTATCGATGCGATTGAGAGTGCATTTTCGAGCACTTGCCTCTCCAAGGCACATCTATGCGTAAGTGATGAGGTAAAGAGGGTAATTATCTGTCCTCGTATATGGCGTTCGACGTATACGAATTTCGAATTCATATATGTAAAGATGTCGAGGTTATCAGGCGTAATTGTTCTCTTTCCAGTAAATGTGCGTCCCTTTTTGTGTTTCCAGAATGAACAGCTTAGGATGTTCTGTTCGCAGGAGCGTATATCCGCACACGTTTTGTTCCGAAACCTTGGTTAGGGCGAAGGTGATGTCGTCCCTGGTAAGTGCGTAAATTGTAGGTAGGGTTGAATTTTGTCCCGCTTCTGTGATCCGTTGTGCCAATCCTTCGTATAAGACGTCATATTGTTCAAATTTGCAGGTGGACTCCGGTGTTGGTTTCCAGTACGTATATCCGTCTTCTCCATCTAGACAGTATCCGTCTTGAAATGAGCATGTAGTTCCACTTTTGAGGATGATTTTATTCTCGTTCAGCTTGACTGCGGCGCTGCCCGTGCGGAGTGTAATCTTGGCCAATCCTTGTACCACTACGTTGTCCCAGGATCCGTAGGGATCCGCATACTGTGTTCCGGTGCATGATCCATCATTTGCGATTGTTCCAGCGAAGGTAAACATTCTTGTAGATGTTGTGTTTGCTCGAATGCCGGTTAAAACTGCTCCGTTTCCTAGAGATATAGTTGCTTCTCGATGTAGACGTAGACACGTCTCGTGGCTTACATCTGCTATATACTCTACGTAGCCATTGTGAACTGCTGATATATGGGAGTGCATTCCACAGTAAAAGACTGTTCTCTTGATCTCGATTTTGCACTGTATGTAGTCCGCGTGCTCATACTCTGCCAATTGCAATAATTGTATGTATGTTTCTTCCGTTTCCGCCCCTCGAACGTTGATATCACATTCGCCTACTTTTACTAATGATATCGTCGTTATATTTAGCCTCTCGCCGCTGCAATCGTATGCAATTAGTCCATAAGCCATCGGGCTGACGCATAGGAGAAATACAATGAGGACCTTCATCCTGAAACAGAAGTCTGACATTTCGTAAGTAATATTAATTAATGACTAAGCTTAAATCTAGTAACATATCGATTATCCTTTATTTATTTGTTTATTTTTGTTTTATTTTATTTCTTTGTTTATTTAGTAAGGCATATTTATTATTTTTATTTTTATTTTGATTAACATAATTATTTTCCTCTAAAGTTCCGTGACGGTGGGTCGACGATGAGCTGATTTTAACTTGTTAGCGTGCACTACGCGATTTTTGCCATTCATTAATATGGATATGTTTCCGTTATTAAGGATTTGCTGAATTTTGTAGGGACCGGAATATTGACTCGTGAATTTCCCTTGTCGGGGTTCTTTTAATAAAAATACGTCGTCGCCGACGTGAAATATTTGGGGGTTTACTCTTCGGTCGTAGTATCCTTTTGATCTTTGTTTAGCTTGTTTTAAATTATCTCTGGCGATGTCTTGTAAACGGTTGATCTTCATGAAGAGTTCTTCTAAATAATCCTTATATGATGGGTCGAGGTTTTCTTCTAGCGGCGGGTCGGTGGACGGTGCTCGTGCTATTTTTCCGAACACTAATTCGTGCGGTGAGAATTTCGTTCCTTCGTGAATGCTGGTGTTATACGAGAACATCGCGTTCTCTATCCATTCATCCCAATTGGAGGTGTCGTCGATATATTGTTTTAAGAATTCTATTAATACGTGATGGGATCTTTCGAGGGATCCATTTGCTTGAGGGTGATAGGCTGTCGTCTGGTATTGCTTAAATGTTGTAAGCTTGTGTGGTTTTTACTTTAGCTCTTTCGAATGTTAGGCCATCGTATTTTGGAAGTTCGTCGTACGAGAGTAGTTCGATTGCTCCTTTATCCTGGGGTTGCCCATTCATGTCAATGAAAATGATTTTATGGTCCTTCTGCATTCTTAGGGAGTCGTTGCATTCTTCAATCTTCAGTGGTGCGTTGTGTAGTCTTGCTGGTACGAAAGATCGCTCAAAAAGTGCGTCTGAATCCAACGATGTGAGAGGTGTGTCTTCCATTTCAAAACTGTGTGTTTCTTCCTCGATGTCGTTGCTTGATTTAGTTTGCACATTAGCTTCTTCTTCATTTTCGTAATTCAAAATCCGTGGAGTGAGATGAGGTGTTTTATTGCGAGGGGTTGAGTGGTGTATAGGTATTGGGATTTCTTCTGGAGAGGGGGAATGAGTGGGAGGAGTGCTTTGTGAGGAATCATTCGATATATCGCGACTTTCAATGGAAGTAGGAGAGGGGTCTGCAACATCAGGAATTGTAGAATCTTGTAGCTTTGGGATACGTTTTCCTGGGGGAAGAGGGAAAGGACTGAATGTTGTGGATGGCGTTCGTTTCCTTGATCCTTTTCCTTTGGTTTCTGATGGATTTTTTGAAGTAGATGCTTGCTGCTTCTGTTCTACTGGGCCATGGAGTCGTGGCTTTCTTGTAGGGAAGATCTCGAGAGAGTCAGAGGATGAAGATTCATCCTGTTGTCTTTTCCTTTTTATTGCATAGATTGGCGCTGAAGGCTGTTCTTCTTCGTCGTTCTCCGGTGGATTTCGGGATAGTGCGTCGGCGTTTGCGTTTGCACGACCTTCTTTATAAAATATTTTGTATTCGTATTCCGAAAGTTTTAACTTCCATTTCCATAATCTTGATGTGGGATCTTTAATTGAATTTAGCCACACCAGTGGTTTGTGATCCGTAATGATTTTAAATTCTCTCCCGTATAAGTATGGTCTAAAATGATTTATGCAGTAAACTATTGCGAGACATTCTTTTTCGATTGTTGAGTAATTCTTTTCCGCTTGATTTAATAGTCGCGATGCGTATGCTATTGGAAGATCCTTCCCGATTGGTCCTTGACTTAGGACTCCGCCAATTGCATATCCGGATGCATCTGTGGTTAGATTGAAGGTTTCCGTGAAGTTAGGGTATTGAAGAATCGGTTCGGTTATTAGTGCTTTCTTGAGTCTTTGAAATGCGTCTTCTTGCGCAGGCGTCCATCTGAATGCTACTTCCTTTTTTAATAAATCGGTGAGAGGTTTCGCGGTTTTTGAAAAATTAGGTATGAATCTGCGGTAATATCCGGCAAGACCCAGAAATTGTTTTATATTCTTTGGATTTTTTGGAACTGGGAAGTGGTCCACCGCCGTTATTTTCTTCGGGTCTGGTTTAACTCCGTTCTCGCTAATAATGTGTCCGAGATAATTAACTTCGTGGCGCAAAAACTCGCACTTATCTGGTTGTAAGCGGAGATTTGCTTCCCGTAATCTTTTCATGAGTCGGGTAAATTTAATCTCATGTTCTCGGAGCGAGCGAGCGTATAGGACTATATCATCAAGGTAGACAAACAATTCTATCCCTTGTAGTCCGGTTAAAACGTTATTCATTAGTCTTTGAAACGTTGCGGGGGCATTTTTGAGTCCAAACGGCATGCGTTTGAATTCGTAATGTCCGTATGGTGTAGAGAAGGCGGTTTTATGAGCGTCTGCCGATTTCATAGGAATTTGGTGAAAACCTGATGCTAGGTCGAAAACGGAAAAATATTTGGCACTACCCAATTGATCTAGAATTTCGTTTATATTAGGAAGTGGGTAGGCGTCTCCGATCGTTTTGTCATTGAGGGCTCGGTAATCTATTACCATACGCCATCGTTTGTTTCCTTGGGAGTCTGGTTTTTTCGGCACGATCCACAGAGGTGTGTTATAAGGTGAAAGAGAGGGTTCTATTACTCCGTTTTCTATAAGTTCAGTCACTTGTCTATTTATTTCTTCCTTGTGTACCGGGGGAAACCGATATTGTTTCGCGTTTACCGGAATATCGTCCGTAGTGTGAATGGGATGTTCTATTGCACTTGTTGCTCCGAAATGGTCTCCGGGTAAGTAAAATCTGTCTGCATTTTCTTCTATTAATTTCATCACGCTTCGTTCTTCCTCTGAATTTAAGTGATCCAATCTGAGAGCTTCTTTGATTTCTTTTAGTCGTTGTTTATCGCAGTTTGTCTGGGTAAGGAATACTCGTGCGGAATTTTCGTCTTCTAAAATTTCGTTTTGACTAGGTGCAGTTTGACTTGTATTTTCTACTTCTCTGAGTACTAATGTTGGTATGATTATATGTTCATCTTCCTCCGTGGTATTAAAGATCGGAAGGTATGCTCTTCCCTTTGTGTTAGTTACTACGGCATTGCCAAGGAATATCCCTTCTTTCGTTAGTAGACGAGGTAGGTAACCCATTTTAATTTCTGGATTTGCTATTTTGATTTGGAATGGTGCAACCGATCTTTTAGGGATCGTTAAAAATTCGCGTTCGAAAAAAGGTATATGTAATTCTTCCCATTGGAGGCTTCGGCTTTTGTAATCAATCGTGACTGAATTTTGCGTCATAAATTCGGAACCTAAAATTCCGTCTTGGTCGATGGGGAACGAATCGTCAACTAAATGAAATGTTATTGGTCGTCCGGCAATCGCGATTTCTGCCGTTCCTCGAGTGGCTATTGGCGTTGAGGTGATTCCCCTAATTTTCAAAGTTATGTCGTGATTAATTTTTTGAGCCGATTCTGAAAATGATTCTTTTATGAGGTTGATTTCAGATCCTGAGTCTATCATTAAATTTAATTTTTTCTGATTATTTGTTGTAGCTACTTGAATGGTTGGTACTACAGAATCTTGATTTAATTGGACTCTGGCGACTCGGAAACTTGGGTCATCGCGTTCTGATCTTCCGGTTCGTTTGTTTCTACGATCGTCGTGAATGTTCGGTGCCCCGATTGGCTGGCTTCCCGGCGGACACCGGCTACCGGGTTGCGAGAACCGTTTCCCTGATTCATGGAGTCATCAGCATTCGTTCTCCTTTGTGAGTAGGGGGTTATTTCTCCGGATTCTACTTTCATTCTAAATTTCGCACAGTCGTCCATGCTGTGGCCTGGATTTTTGCAATATCGACACGTAACAGTCGGTGTATTGGGTGAGAATCTCGTTTGTTGGTAGGATTTTTGCGGAGGGGACGAGGATCCTTGACTTCCGTAATAGCGTCGAGTGGGGGTTTCGTTTAATTGTCGCGGAGGTGCTCTATCCTCGTATCGTCGCGGGGGTGGTCTATCTTCGTATCGTCGCGGGGAAAATCTAAAATCGTTTCGTTGCGGTAGTGATCTATACTCGTTCCGACGCGGAGGGGATCTGTATTCATTACGACGCGGAGGGGAACGATATCTAACTTTAGTGCGCGCGCGTGATTCCTCCTTTTCGATTTGTCCGAAAATTTTGATCGCGGTACAATAATATTCTTCCAAGTTTCGGGGTGCTTCGATGCGTACCCGAATTCTAGCGTCTGGTGCGAGACCGTTCAAAAATGCTTGGATCACGTGGTCCTCTAATTCCATTGCTCTAATGTGGTCGAATGATCTGCCTTGTTTCATTTCGTCGTATACCGCTGCGTGTAGGTTCCGAACCTTTTCTATGTAATCGAGTATATGCTCTTGCGGTCTCTTTTCTAATTGTCCAAGTTCTCCTTGGTATTCGTATAATGTTTTATGCGCGGCGAAGGTGGATTTTAATCGATTGCAAAATTGATCGACAGTTGCAAATTGCGAGTTCGCGACGGTCATGTACGCGTGACCCTGTAGTTTATTAACTAGTAATTGCACGAGGTGCATTTCTTGCTCAGGGGCTATTATGCTTCGTGCTCTTTCGCACGCTCGTACGAATTGGAAGATCGGTATGTTCCTTCCATTGTAAATTGGAACAGATTCTAATGCGTCTTTTATACTTATCGCGGCGGTGCGGAAAAGCGGCGGTCGTTCTGGTGTGCTATGCACTTGCGGTGAAGGAGGGAGTCCTCCCGTGGTATTGTCGTGACCACCATTCATTCTTAATTCTTGTAACGCGTTTTCTAATCTTTGTAAGCGTTCTGGTAGTGGGAGTAGCATGTCGAATTCTCTGTCCATCCGTTCGATTATTTGGTGAACTTTATCAAGTTTGAGTTCCGTAGAGCGCGGTACTTCTATCGTTCGTCGCGCGTTTTGTTCGGCTAATTCGCGTTCTCGAGCCAAAACTCGTTCCTGTAGCCTTGCTACTTCATCTTCCTGTTCTGGGTTTAATCGCGGTTCCGCCATGTTGATGGGAATGTAAAACTTGCTTTATGCTTTAGTAAGAGGGGTGGGGGTAAAATCACTCTTTTCCTGCTATCCCACCGGGGGTGGGGGTAAAATCACTATTCTCCTTCTATCCCACCGCTGCCACCAAATTTATGTCACGTCCCGTGTCCTCGATCGGGAGTAACGTATTTATTTTCCTGTTTTAGGCTTGCCCACTGTGCGCAGACTGTCGCCAGGGAACAGGGAGGAGAATCGACGCAGGTGATCTTATTCCGCAGAATTGGATGAAGTAAGTATCGCTAGTGATTCTTAGTTAGTGGAGGCGAATTTATTTATGTCTATAATGTTATTCGTTTTAGGTATCGCTTGGGAAAAGGTACGACGAAGAGGGGAAACGCACGAAGATGAATTCGAGGTTAATATAACAAATAGAAAACATTAAGATTCACAAATGTACGAAAGAAACTGTCTGATAAAATCAAAGGATTTGCAAATTAATCAATCTTAAGTTATTTCAAGAACGTAACGGCGGAAATATTCTGGGCTGGTGCAAAGCGTGAGATGCAGCAAGTATTACCGCAAATTTTGTCAAGACAGCCACTGGGCGCTTTGACAATACCGCAATGCCAGTATAGCCACTCGAGGAATACTTCAACCGGATAATTTTCGCGTAAATATTGTTACAGTTATCACGGCGTGAGCTGCAGCTACTTAGCGCAGGCTTTATCGTGTCGGCCACTGGGCGCTACGATAAATCTCACAGTGATACTATAAGAATATAATTGATTTGTATTAAAATTAACACTTGGTATGTTTAATTGGTTTCGTGCGTTTTGAGGAATAGGGAATGACAGGTGAATAAGTAAAGAACAGATTTAACTATTCTAAATGTATTAAAATGATTAAGGTGGTTACAAGGTTTAAGGATTTGTTAATACAATTCGTTGTATAACAATGGGTGTGTCGCCGAAGCCCTCGGGCACAGCGGTTATGTTGAACGTCGTGTTTTATAAAATGAGTTACAATAGTGTACGAATACAAAATTATCCGCGTACCTCGGTCACGGGTTTTGGATTCACACGATCTGAGTGCTTGAGTTAACGTCGTACAATATTATTCGCGTAAAATACAATTAGTAAGTAAATGCAAAATGGTCCGCGTACCTCGGTCACGGGTTTTGAATTTACACTAAGAGTGTCGATGATAATTAGTCTGAGTGCCTAAGGTTATAAAGAATTAATATTTATGAAAGCGTACAAAATTATTCGCGTACCTCGGTCACGAGTTCTGAACACAATCAAAAATATAGAAGGAGCAACGAGTGGCAATGGGTGTGTCGCCGTACGACCTCGGTAGTACAGCGGAGTCAGAGTGCAGCCGTAATAATTGAATACTCACTCGTTGGTATCGTAGTCGTAGGAGATTGGCACTTTGTAGTTTCGTAGCACTTATTTAATTCGCGTGGTTTACTTTAACTCGATGTTCACTGGTAACTTTCACGATGTTCGCGGGTCGGCTGCTCCTGCTGGACTTTAACTTTAACGATGTTCGCGGTTCGGCTGCCACTGCTGGACTGACTAAAGCGGCGTTGCGCTGCTCCTTATATATTAAATTCATATCGCTAATTCTGAGAATGCTGAGCGGCGGGCGGCTTGCATTTTCCTATCTTTGCTGACATCCCCCGCCTTGCAATTTATTCTGCTGACCGTCTTACGCCTTGCAGTTTTAAACTGCTGACGGTCTTACGCCTTGCAGTTTCTTATCGCCGTGGGAAGGAAAACTGCTGACGGTCTTACGCCTTGCAGTTTCTTGAGCTTATCTTATCGCGGTGAGAGATAAGAAACTGCTGAGCGTGTACAATATTATATAGTCTTGAAATAAAAGGATGTCGCATGCGCTTTTAATTATATAGTTAGGAAACGAATAGATGGCTCATACTGTTCGCAAATGAAATGATGTCTCGCGGAGTTTGATTTTAATGCTTTTTATATAGCTGCGAGATGAAATGTTGTCCTATACTTCTGAAATGTTTAGATGCTTTACATCTTTTGATATTTATTACCTTTATGAGTCACCTAGGCGTATTACATTGATTATTAATACGGTTATTAGTCTTGAATATTACTTCTATGCGCCTTTACATATATATATATTTATTTTGATAGATTAATGCATTTTCGTACATATATACGTGATGTATATATGTGTATGTGTGTCTACGTATATATATATATATATATAGGCATATGTCAGGACGCGCGCTTTCGCGAATTAGGGGGTGGGAGGTTTGAATACGCGATTTTAACAATAGTGACGTCAATTTCGGGTTGACGTTACAATACGCTCGCTCGCTCCGAGAACATGAGATTAAATTTACCCGACTCATGAAAAGATTACGGGAAGCAAATCTCCGCTTACAACCAGATAAGTGCGAGTTTTTGCGCCACGAAGTTAATTATCTCGGACACATTATTAGCGAGAACGGAGTTAAACCAGACCCGAAGAAAATAACGGCGGTGGACCACTTCCCAGTTCCAAAAAATCCAAAGAATATAAAACAATTTCTGGGTCTTGCCGGATATTACCGCAGATTCATACCTAACTTTTCAAAAACCGCGAAACCTCTCACCGATTTATTAAAAAAGGAAGTAGCATTCAGATGGACGCCTGCGCAAGAAGACGCATTTCAAAGACTCAAGAAAGCACTAATAACCGAACCGATTCTTCAATACCCTAACTTCACGGAAACCTTCAATCTAACCACAGATGCATCCGGATATGCAATTGGCGGAGTCCTAAGTCAAGGACCAATCGGGAAGGATCTTCCAATAGCATACGCATCGCGACTATTAAATCAAGCGGAAAAGAATTACTCAACAATCGAAAAAGAATGTCTCGCAATAGTTTACTGCATAAATCATTTTAGACCATACTTATACGGGAGAGAATTTAAAATCACTACGGATCACAAACCACTGGTGTGGCTAAATTCAATTAAAGATCCCACATCAAGATTATGGAAATGGAAGTTAAAACTTTCGGAATACGAATACAAAATATTTTATAAAGAAGGTCGTGCAAACGCAAACGCCGACGCACTATCCCGAAATCCACCGGAGAACGACGAAGAAGAACACCCTTCAGCGCCAATCTATGCAATAAAAAGGAAAAGACAACAGGATGAATCTTCATCCTCTGACTCTCTCGAGATCTTCCCTACAAGAAAGCTACGACTCCATGGCCCGGTAGAACAGAAGCAGCAAGCATCTACTTCAAAAAATCCAACAGAAACCAAAGGAAAAGGATCAAGGAAACGAACGCCATCCACAACATTCAGCCCTTTCCCTCTTCCCCCAGGAAAACGTATCCCAAAGCTACAAGATTCCACAATTCCTGATGTTGCAGACCCCTCTCCTACTTCCATTGAAAGTCGCGATATATCGAATGATTCCTCACAAAGAACTCCTCCCACTTATTCCCCCTCTCCAGAAGAAATCCCAATACCTATACACCACTCAACCCCTCGCAATAAAACACCTCATCTCACTCCACGGATTTTGAATTACGAAAATGAAGAAGAAGCTAATGTGCAAACTAAATCAAGCAACGACATCGAGGAAGAAACACACAGTTTTGAAATGGAAGACACACCTCTCACATCGTTGGATTCAGACGCACTTTTTGAGCGATCTTTCGTACCAGCAAGACTACACAACGCACCACTGAAGATTGAAGAATGCAACGACTCCCTAAGAATGCAGAAGGACCATAAAATCATTTTCATTGACATGAATGGGCAACCCCAGGATAAAGGAGCAATCGAACTACTCTCGTACGACGAACTTCCAAAATACGATGGCCTAACATTCGAAAGAGCTAAAGTAAAAACCACACAAGCTTACAACATTATAGCAATACCGATAAAAGAACACGACGGGATACCTATTACAAAGGAGAATATAAAAAACGGTATTCGAGCAATAAAAGACGTCCTCGATGAACTAAGGATAACAAGCTTCAGCATTTCTAAAACCCCGTACTATGACGACATACCATGGAAGTGTGACGTCTGTCACGCAACGAGTTCAACCGCGACCAAAATTATTTCCAAAATATTACTTTTGTATAAGGAACGCGATGCACCGAAAAGATTTTACCTCGTTAACATAATTCATACTCAAAACCAATCCTAAAGGAGAACCCATATATATATATAAGAGAGAGAGAATTTAAGAGAAAATGAAACAGAGAACACGACATGTAAATTCGGTTTGGGTCATCCGCACAGCTACAACTTATACTACTAATCAAACAATCAAATATTTTAATTCCAACAGATGACCCCAGCCGAAGTCCTAAAATAATCTTAGCGTTAGGAATAAGTAACTTCCAGAATATTCTTTAATACATTCTTGAAGACACTCACGTGTAACAAACACGTGAGCCACGTGAGAGAGCATGGAACATTCTGGAAGATGGTCACGCGGACGATCCACGTGAGGCACGTGCGGGAGCGCCCGACGTACCTCGTTCCCACCTGCGTTATCGCTTGACAAAGTTGGTGGACCCAGTACAGAGCGTGAGAACTCGAGGCCACCAACGATTCCATCATAGTCAGCAATTCTTATCTCGAGTATTCCTAAGAAACCCAGTACAGAGCGTGAGAGCTCGAGGCCACCAACGATTCCATCATAGTCAGCAGTTCTTATCTCAAGCGATAAGGCACGTACTTAGCCGTATAAGAAGGGGCTCCCGAGCCTCAGCAGTCAGTCCAGCAGGAGCAGCCGAACCGCGAACATCGTTAAAGTTAAAGTCAAGAGCCAACCGTCGAAGTAAACGTCAGTCAAGAGCCAACCGTCGAAGTAAACGTTAGTCAAGCAGCAGCAGCCGACCAGCGTACCTCGAGCTTAAACACGCGAAGTTACTAGTTAAACAGTGCAACGAAGCATACAGTGCCACATCTCCTACGACTATTATACCAACGAGTGAGTATTCAATCATTACGGCTGCACTCTGACTCCGCTGTATTACCGAGGTCGTACAGCGACACACCCATTATCACTCGTTACTCCTTTTATATTTGTGTACGTTCAAAACCCGTGACCGAGGTACGCGGATAACTTTGTACGTTTTCACTAATATTAACTCTTCTATAACTCAAGGCACTCTAATTAATTATTCGTTACTCTTAGTGTATATTCAAAACCCGTGACCGAGGTACGCGGATAATTTTGTATTCGTACACTATTGTAACTCATTTTATAAAACACGACGTTCAACATAACCGCTGTGCCCGAGGGCTTCGGCGACACACCCATTGTTATACAACGAATTGTATTAACAAATCCTTAAACCTTGTAACCACTTTAATCATTTTAATACATTTGGAATAGTTAAATCTGTTCTTTACTTATTCACCTGTCATTCCCTATTCCTCAAAACGCACGAAACCAATTAAACATACCAAGTGTTAATTTTAATACAAATCAATTATATTCTTATAGTATCACTGTGAGATTTATCGTAGCGCCCAGTGGCCGACACGATAAAGCCTGCGCTAAGTAGCTGCAGCTCACGCCGTGACAACTGTAATAATATTTACGCGAAATTATCCGGTTGAAATATTCCTCGAGTGGCTATACTGGCATTGCGGTATTGTCAAAGCGCCCAGTGGCTGTCTTGACAAAAATTTGCGGTAATACTTGCTGCATCTCACGCTTTGCACCAGCCCAGAATATTCCCGCCGTTACGTTCTTGAAATAACTTAAGATTGATTAATTTGCAAATCCTTTTATTTTATCAGACAGTTTCTTTCGTACATTTGTGAATCTTAAAGTTTTCTACTTGTTATAATAAACTTGATTTCATCTTCGTGCGTTTCCCCTCTTCGTCGTACCTTTTTCCCAAGCGATACCTAAAACGAATAACATTATAGACATAAATAAATTCGCCTCCACTAACTAAGAATCACTAGCGATACTTACTTCATCCAATTCTGCGGAATAAGATCACCTGCGTCGATTCTCCTCCCTGTTCCCTGGCGACAGTCTGCGCACAGTGGGCAAGCCTAAAACAGGAAAATAATTACGTTACTCCCGATCGAGGACACGGGACGTGACATAAATTTGGTGGCAGCGGTGGGATAGAAGGAGAAAAGTGATCTTATACCCACATCATATAATAATCGATCAACGAGCTCACCGACATGGCGGAACCGCGATTAAATCCTAACCAAGAGGACGAAGTAGCAAGGTTACAAGAACGGGTCTTAACCCGAGAACGCGAATTAGCCGAACAAAACGCGCGACGAACGATAGATGTACCGCGCTCTACGGAACTCAAACTTGACAAAGTTCACCAAATAATCGAACGGATGGACAGAGAATTCGACATACTACTCCCACTACCAGAACGCCTAGAAAGATTAGAAAACGCGTTACAGGAATTAAGGTTAAACGGTGGCCATGATAACACCACGGGAGGACTCCCTCCCTCACCGCAAGTCCATAGCACACCGGAACGACCACCGATATTCCGCGCCGCTGCAATAAGCATAAAAGACGCGTTAGAATCCGTCCCAATCTACAATGGACGAAACATTCCGATCTTCCAATTTGTACGGGCTTGTGAAAGAGCACGAAGCATAATACACCCCGAGCAGGAAATGCACCTCGTGCAACTACTAGTGAACAAACTACAGGGTCACGCGTACATGACCGTCGCGAATTCACAATTTGCAACAGTAGATCAATTTTGCAACCGACTAAAATCAACGTTCGCCGCACACAAAACATTATATGAATACCAAGGAGAACTTGGACAACTAGAGAAAAGACCGCAAGAACATATACTCGATTATATAGAAAAGGTCCGGAATCTACACGCAGCGGTATACGACGAAATGAAACAAGGCAGATCATTTGACCACATTAGAGCACAGGAACTAGAAGAACATGTTATTCAAGCATTCTTGAACGGCCTCGCGCCAGACGCTAGAATACGAATACGTATGGAAGCGCCCCGAAACCTAGAAGAATATTATTGCACCGCAATTAAAATTTTTGGACAAATCGAAAAGGAGGAATCTCGAGCGCGCACCAGGGTTAGATATCGTTCCCCTCCGCGTCGAAATGCATACAGATCGCCGCCGCGACAAAACGAGTATAGATTTCCCCCACGACGTTATGAAGACAGGCCGTCTCAACGGCGATACGAGGATAGAGCACCTCCGCGACAATCAAACGAATTTTCCCCACGACGCGATTACGAACCACAACGATCCTCACCGGTCACAACAAGAACCTACCAGCAACCCAGATTCCCTGCACCCTCATCGGTAGTCACTTGCCGTTACTGTAAAAACCCGGGTCATAATATGGACGAATGCAGGAAATTTAAAGCGAAGGTTGAGGCCGGAGAGATAACCCCGTATTCACAAAGGAGAACGAATGCTAATAACTCCATGAATCAGGGAAACGGTTCTCGCAACCCGGTAGCCGGTGTCCGCCGGGAAGCCAGCCAATCGGGGCACCGAACATTCACGACGATCGTAGAAACAAACGAACCGGAAGATCAGAACGCGATGACCCAAGTTTCCGAGTCGCCAAAGTCCAATTAAATCAAGATTCTGTAGTACCAACCATTCAAGTAGCTACAACAAATAATCAGAAAAAATTAAATTTAATGATAGACTCAGGATCTGAAATCAACCTCATAAAAGAATCATTTTCAGAATCGGCTCAAAAAATTAATCACGACATAACTTTGAAAATTAGGGGAATCACCTCAACGCCAATAGCCACTCGAGGAACGGCAGAAATCGCGATTGCCGGACGACCAATAACATTTCATTTAGTTGACGATTCGTTCCCCATCGACCAAGACGGAATTTTAGGTTCCGAATTTATGACGCAAAATTCAGTCACGATTGATTACAAAAGCCGAAGCCTCCAATGGGAAGAATTACATATACCTTTTTTCGAACGCGAATTTTTAACGATCCCTAAAAGATCGGTTGCACCATTCCAAATCAAAATAGCAAATCCAGAAATTAAAATGGGTTACCTACCTCGTCTACTAACGAAAGAAGGGATATTCCTTGGCAACGCCGTAGTAACTAACACAAAGGGAAGAGCATACCTTCCGATCTTTAATACCACGGAGGAAGATGAACATATAATCATACCAACATTAGTACTCAGAGAAGTAGAAAATACAAGTCAAACTGCACCTAGTCAAAACGAAATTTTAGAAGACGAAAATTCCGCACGAGTATTCCTTACCCAGACAAACTGCGATAAACAACGACTAAAAGAAATCAAAGAAGCTCTCAGATTGGATCACTTAAATTCAGAAGAAGAACGAAGCGTGATGAAATTAATAGAAGAAAATGCAGACAGATTTTACTTACCCGGAGACCATTTCGGAGCAACAAGCGCAATAGAACATCCCATTCACACTACGGACGATATTCCGGTAAACGCGAAACAATATCGGTTTCCCCCGGTACACAAGGAAGAAATAAATAGACAAGTGACTGAACTTATAGAAAACGGAGTAATAGAACCCTCTCTTTCACCTTATAACTCACCTCTGTGGATCGTGCCGAAAAAACCAGACTCCCAAGGAAACAAACGATGGCGTATGGTAATAGATTACCGAACCCTCAATGACAAAACGATCGGAGACGCCTACCCACTTCCTAATATAAACGAAATTCTAGATCAATTGGGTAGTGCCAAATATTTTTCCGTTTTCGACCTAGCATCAGGTTTTCACCAAATTCCTATGAAATCGGCAGACGCTCATAAAACCGCCTTCTCTACACCATACGGACATTACGAATTCAAACGCATGCCGTTTGGACTCAAAAATGCCCCCGCAACGTTTCAAAGACTAATGAATAACGTTTTAACCGGACTACAAGGGATAGAATTGTTTGTCTACCTTGATGATATAGTCCTATACGCTCGCTCGCTCCGAGAACATGAGATTAAATTTACCCGACTCATGAAAAGATTACGGGAAGCAAATCTCCGCTTACAACCAGATAAGTGCGAGTTTTTGCGCCACGAAGTTAATTATCTCGGACACATTATTAGCGAGAACGGAGTTAAACCAGACCCGAAGAAAATAACGGCGGTGGACCACTTCCCAGTTCCAAAAAATCCAAAGAATATAAAACAATTTCTGGGTCTTGCCGGATATTACCGCAGATTCATACCTAACTTTTCAAAAACCGCGAAACCTCTCACCGATTTATTAAAAAAGGAAGTAGCATTCAGATGGACGCCTGCGCAAGAAGACGCATTTCAAAGACTCAAGAAAGCACTAATAACCGAACCGATTCTTCAATACCCTAACTTCACGGAAACCTTCAATCTAACCACAGATGCATCCGGATATGCAATTGGCGGAGTCCTAAGTCAAGGACCAATCGGGAAGGATCTTCCAATAGCATACGCATCGCGACTATTAAATCAAGCGGAAAAGAATTACTCAACAATCGAAAAAGAATGTCTCGCAATAGTTTACTGCATAAATCATTTTAGACCATACTTATACGGGAGAGAATTTAAAATCATTACGGATCACAAACCACTGGTGTGGCTAAATTCAATTAAAGATCCCACATCAAGATTATGGAAATGGAAGTTAAAACTTTCGGAATACGAATACAAAATATTTTATAAAGAAGGTCGTGCAAACGCAAACGCCGACGCACTATCCCGAAATCCACCGGAGAACGACGAAGAAGAACAGCCTTCAGCGCCAATCTATGCAATAAAAAGGAAAAGACAACAGGATGAATCTTCATCCTCTGACTCTCTCGAGATCTTCCCTACAAGAAAGCCACGACTCCATGGCCCAGTAGAACAGAAGCAGCAAGCATCTACTTCAAAAAATCCATCAGAAACCAAAGGAAAAGGATCAAGGAAACGAACGCCATCCACAACATTCAGTCCTTTCCCTCTTCCCCCAGGAAAACGTATCCCAAAGCTACAAGATTCTACAATTCCTGATGTTGCAGACCCCTCTCCTACTTCCATTGAAAGTCGCGATATATCGAATGATTCCTCACAAAGCACTCCTCCCACTCATTCCCCCTCTCCAGAAGAAATCCCAATACCTATACACCACTCAACCCCTCGCAATAAAACACCTCATCTCACTCCACGGATTTTGAATTACGAAAATGAAGAAGAACCTAATGTGCAAACTAAATCAAGGAACGACATCGAGGAAGAAACACACAGTTTTGAAATGGAAGACACACCTCTCACATCGTTGGATTCAGACGCACTTTTTGAGCGATCTTTCGTACCAGCAAGAGTACACAACGCACCACTGAAGATTGAAGAATGCAACGACTCCCTAAGAATGCAGAAGGACCATAAAATCATTTTCATTGACATGAATGGGCAACCCCAGGATAAAGGAGCAATCGAACTACTCTCGTACGACGAACTTCCAAAATACGATGGCCTAACATTCGAAAGAGCTAAAGTAAAAACCACACAAGCTTACAACATTATAGCAATACCGATAAAAGAACACGACAGGATACCTATTACAAA
Source organism: Cerceris ruficornis (assembly GCA_963989415.1). Lineage (NCBI taxonomy): Eukaryota > Metazoa > Arthropoda > Insecta > Hymenoptera > Crabronidae > Cerceris > Cerceris ruficornis. Next base: position 3,803,702 of record OZ022522.1, read on the forward strand.
GGAGAATATAAAAAACGGTATTCGAGCAATAAAAGACGTCCTCGATGAACTAAGGATAACAAGCTTCAGCATTTCTAAAACCCCGTACTATGACGACATACCATGGAAGTTCTTTCTCAATTACCTCAAGCAAACACTTCAAGATTACCAACTCACTATCACGATATGTCGATCCCTGATCACGATACCGACGACGGAACAACGAAAGCAAATAATGAAAGAAAACCATGATTCCGTAATCGCAGGACACAAAGGAGTTACAAAAACTTATAACCGTATCCGACAACGCTACTTCTGGGACGGAATGAAGAAAGATATCACCGAATACGTAAGGACATGCATCGAATGTCAAAAGAAGAAATTAACGCGCATCAAGACTCGCCAACCTATGGTTCTTACTGATACACCTGGCGCAGCCTTTGACAAAATAGCACTCGACATAGTTGGACCACTGCCTGTAACAAAAATGGGAAACGAATATATACTGACCATCCAAGATCTCTTAACGAAATACAGTGTCGCAGTACCACTACAAAAAGCGGATTCACGTAGCGTGGCCGACGCCTTCCTTAAGAATTTCATATGCAGATTTGGAGCTCCACGAGCATTACTCACAGACCAGGGATCAAACTTCTTATCAGCTTTATTTAAAGCCGTGGCAAAGAAATGCCGAATTAAGCAATACCAGACGACAGCCTACCACCCTCAAGCAAATGGATCCCTCGAAAGATCCCATCACGTATTAATAGAATTCTTAAAACAATATATCGACGACACCTCCAATTGGGATGAATGGATAGAGAACGCGATGTTCTCGTATAACACCAGCATTCACGAAGGAACGAAATTCTCACCGCACGAATTAGTGTTCGGAAAAATAGCACGAGCACCGTCCACCGACCCGCCGTTGGAAGAAAACCTCGACCCATCATATAAGGATTATTTAGAAGAACTCTTCATGAAGATCAACCGTCTACAAAACATCGCCCGAGAGAACTTAAAACAAGCTAAACAAAAATCAAAAGGATACTACGACCGAAGAGTAAACCCCCAAACATTCCACGTCGCCGACGATGTATTTTTACTAAAAGAACCCCGACAAGGGAAATTCACGAGTCAATATTCCGGTCCCTACAAAATTCAGCAAATCCTTAATAACGGAAACATATCCATATTAATGAATGGCAAAAATCGCGTAGTGCACGCTAACAAGTTAAAATTAGCTCATCGTCGACCCACCGTCACGGAACTTTAGAGGAAAATAAATATGTTAATCAAAATAAAAATAAAAATAATGCCTTACTAAACTACAAGTAAACGAAGAAATAAAATAAAACAAAAAATAAACAAAAATAAATAATCACTATGTTACTAGATTTAAGCTTAGCTATTAATTAATATTACTTACGAAATGTCAGACTTCTGTTTCAGAATGGGAATCCTCCTTATATTCCTCCTATGTGTCAGCCCGATGGCATATGGGCTAATTGCATACGATTGCAGTGGCGAGAGGCTAAATATAACGACGATATCATTAGTAAAAGTAGGCGAATGTGACATCAACGTTCGAGGGGCGGAAACGGAAGAAACATACATACAACTATTGCAATTGGCAGAGTACGAACACGCGAACTACATACAGTGTAAAATCGAGATCAAGAGAACAGTCTTTTACTGTGGAATGCACTCCCATATATCAGCAGTTCACAATGGCTACGTGGAGTATCTAGCAGATGTAAGCCACGAGACGTGCCTACGTCTACATCAAGAAGGAACTATATCTCTCGGGAACGGAGCAGTTCTAACCGGCATTCGAGCTAATACAACATCTACAAGAATGTTTACCTTCGCCGGAACAATCGCAAATGACGGAACATGCACCGGAACCCAGTATGCGGACCCCTACGGATCCTGGGACAACGTAGTGGTACAAGGATTGGCGAAGATTACACTTCGCACGGGCAGCGCCGCAGTCAAGCTGAACGAGAATAAGATCATCCTCAAAAGTGGAACTACCTGCTCGTTTCAAGACGGATACTGTCTAGATGGAGAAGACGGATATACGTACTGGAAACCAACACCGGAGTCCACCTGTAAATTCGAGCAATATGACGTTTTATACGAAGGATTGGCACAACGGATCACAGAAGCGGGACAAAATTCAACCCTACCTACAATTTATGCACTTACCAGGGACGACATAACCTTCGCCCTGACCAAGGTTTCGGAACAAAACGTGTGCGGATATACGCTCCTACGAACAGAACATCCTAAGCTGTTCATTCTGGAAACACAAAAAGGACGTACATTTACTGGGAAAAGAACAATTACGCCTGATAACCTCGACATCTTTACATATATGAATTCGAAATTCGTATATGTTGAACGCCATATACGAGGACAGATAATTACCCTCTTTACCTCGTCACTCACGCATAGATGCGCCTTGGAGAGGCAAGTGCTCGAAAATGCACTCTCAATCGCATCGATACTGCCTGAGGAATTTGCCTGGTCCCTAATGAAAGGACCAGGATACATGGCCACGACCGCTGGAGAAGCCGTCCATATAATCAGGTGCATTCCCGTAGAAGTGAAAGTACGCCGCACGCAAGAATGTTTCGTGGAACTTCCCGTTCTACACAGAAACACATCAAAATTTATGAAGCCTAAAACCAGAGTATTAGTACAACAAGGTACTCACCGCGACTGCAACCCGATCCTGCCGATAATGTACAACATCGACGAATCATGGCACAAAATACTGCCGAACCCAGTGGAAGCTGTCCCACCACAAGAGTTGAAACCGATGACCAAGCCAACCTGGAAATATACGGTACCAGCTACACTCGCCGTAAGCGGAATATACACGCAAGCAGACATCGACAAGCTACGAGACCATATCATGTTCCCGGCGGAAAGAGCCGCCATATTAAATTCCATAGCGCTTGGCGTCACCGGACAAGATATCATCCCCGGGACCATCCAACTAACACACCTGTTGGACGAAGACGCCGTGCAGAAACTAGCACAGGGAGCACTAGCAAAGATATGGGATCATTTCATCACATTTGGTTCCATCAGCGCTGGATTCCTGGCCATATTTGTGATCGTGAAACTCATACAGACAATCGTCGATACCATTATTCACGGCTATTCATTATACGCCGCATTTGGATGTGGCATTGAACTGCTCGGTGCCGTTTGGACATCAATAACGTACTGCCTCTTGCAACGCGCTCGACAACGAGCTTCGAATCCAGAAAACCCAGAACTGACCGCCCCCGAGAACGCTGATGAGAGTAACCAACAGATACCAAGGCCACTTACTCGCCAGCCCCAAAACCCAAAAGTAGTAAGTCTATCCGAATTAAGAGACAGAATCGACCGTTTAGAACAAATTTCAGACTAAAATTTGTTCTACAAAAAGGGGGGAGGTGTGACGTCTGTCACGCAACGAGTTCAACCGCGACCAAAATTATTTCCAAAATATTACTTTTGTATAAGGAACGCGATGCACCGAAAAGATTTTACCTCGTTAACATAATTCATACTCAAAACCAATCCTAAAGGAGAACCCATATATATATATAAGAGAGAGAGAATTTAAGAGAAAATGAAACAGAGAACACGACATGTAAATTCGGTTTGGGTCATCCGCACAGCTACAACTTATACTACTAATCAAACAATCAAATATTTTAATTCCAACAGATGACCCCAGCCGAAGTCCTAAAATAATCTTAGCGTTAGGAATAAGTAACTTCCAGAATATTCTTTAATACATTCTTGAAGACACTCACGTGTAACAAACACGTGAGCCACGTGAGAGAGCATGGAACATTCTGGAAGATGGTCACGCGGACGATCCACGTGAGGCACGTGCGGGAGCGCCCGACGTACCTCGTTCCCACCTGCGTTATCGCTTGACAAAGTTGGTGGACCCAGTACAGAGCGTGAGAACTCGAGGCCACCAACGATTCCATCATAGTCAGCAATTCTTATCTCGAGTATTCCTAAGAAACCCAGTACAGAGCGTGAGAGCTCGAGGCCACCAACGATTCCATCATAGTCAGCAGTTCTTATCTCAAGCGATAAGGCACGTACTTAGCCGTATAAGAAGGGGCTCCCGAGCCTCAGCAGTCAGTCCAGCAGGAGCAGCCGAACCGCGAACATCGTTAAAGTTAAAGTCAAGAGCCAACCGTCGAAGTAAACGTCAGTCAAGAGCCAACCGTCGAAGTAAACGTTAGTCAAGAGCCAACCGTCGAAGTAAACGTTAGTCAAGCAGCAGCAGCCGACCAGCGTACCTCGAGCTTAAACACGCGAAGTTACTAGTTAAACAGTGCAACGAAGCATACAGTGCCACATCTCCTACGACTATTATACCAACGAGTGAGTATTCAATCATTACGGCTGCACTCTGACTCCGCTGTATTACCGAGGTCGTACAGCGACACACCCATTATCACTCGTTACTCCTTTTATATTTGTGTACGTTCAAAACCCGTGACCGAGGTACGCGGATAACTTTGTACGTTTTCACTAATATTAACTCTTCTATAACTCAAGGCACTCTAATTAATTATTCGTTACTCTTAGTGTATATTCAAAACCCGTGACCGAGGTACGCGGATAATTTTGTATTCGTACACTATTGTAACTCATTTTATAAAACACGACGTTCAACATAACCGCTGTGCCCGAGGGCTTCGGCGACACACCCATTGTTATACAACGAATTGTATTAACAAATCCTTAAACCTTGTAACCACTTTAATCATTTTAATACATTTGGAATAGTTAAATCTGTTCTTTACTTATTCACCTGTCATTCCCTATTCCTCAAAACGCACGAAACCAATTAAACATACCAAGTGTTAATTTTAATACAAATCAATTATATTCTTATAGTATCACTGTGAGATTTATCGTAGCGCCCAGTGGCCGACACGGTAATAATATTTACGCGAAATTATCCGGTTGAAATATTCCTCGAGTGGCTATACTGGCATTGCGGTATTGTCAAAGCGCCCAGTGGCTGTCTTGACAAAAATTTGCGGTAATACTTGCTGCATCTCACGCTTTGCACCAGCCCAGAATATTCCCGCCGTTACGTTCTTGAAATAACTTAAGATTGATTAATTTGCAAATCCTTTTATTTTATCAGACAGTTTCTTTCGTACATTTGTGAATCTTAAAGTTTTCTACTTGTTATAATAAACTTGATTTCATCTTCGTGCGTTTCCCCTCTTCGTCGTACCTTTTTCCCAAGCGATACCTAAAACGAATAACATTATAGACATAAATAAATTCGCCTCCACTAACTAAGAATCACTAGCGATACTTACTTCATCCAATTCTGCGGAATAAGATCACCTGCGTCGATTCTCCTCCCTGTTCCCTGGCGACAGTCTACGCACAGTGGGCAAGCCTAAAACAGGAAAATAATTACGTTACTCCCGATCGAGGACACGGGACGTGACAGAAGTTCTTTCTCAATTACCTCAAGCAAACCCTCCAAGAATATCAACGTACTATCACGATATGTCGATCTCTCATCACAATACCGACAACGGAACAACGAAGACAAATAATGGAAGAAAACCACGATTCCGTAATCGCAGGACATAAAGGAGTTACAAAAACCTATAATCGCATTCGACAGCGTTATTTCTGGGATGGAATGAAGAAAGATATTACTGAATATGTAAGGACATGCATCGAATGTCAAAAGAGGAAGCTAACACGGATTAAAACTCGCCAACCAATGATACTTACCGATACACCTGGCGCAGCCTTCGACAAAATAGCACTCGACATAGTTGGACCACTCCCTGTAACAAAAATGGGAAATGAATACATACTGACCATCCAAGACCTTTTAACGAAATACAGTGTCGCAGTACCATTGCAAAAAGCAGATTCACGTAGCGTGGCCGACGCCTTCCTTAAGAATTTCATATGCAGATTTGGAGCTCCACGAGCATTACTCACAGACCAGGGATCAAACTTCTTATCAGCTTTATTTAAAGCCGTGGCAAAGAAATGCCGAATTAAGCAATACCAGACGACAGCCTACCACCCTCAAGCAAATGGATCCCTCGAAAGATCCCATCACGTATTAATAGAATTCTTAAAACAATATATCGACGACACCTCCAATTGGGATGAATGGATAGAGAACGCGATGTTCTCGTATAACACCAGCATTCACGAAGGAACGAAATTCTCACCGCACGAATTAGTGTTCGGAAAAATAGCACGAGCACCGTCCACCGACCCGCCGTTGGAAGAAAACCTCGACCCATCATATAAGGATTATTTAGAAGAACTCTTCATGAAGATCAACCGTCTACAAAACATCGCCCGAGAAAACTTAAAACAAGCTAAACAAAAATCAAAAGGATACTACGACCGAAGAGTAAATCCCCAAACATTCCACGTCGGCGACGACGTATTTTTATTAAAAGAACCCCGACAAGGGAAATTCGCGAGTCAATATTCCGGTCCCTACAAAATTCAACAAGTCCTTAATAACGGAAATATATCCATTCTAATAAACGGCAAAAATCGCGTAGTGCACTCTAACAAGTTAAAATTAGCTCATCGTCGACCCACCATCACGGAACTTTAGAGGAAAATAATTATGTTAATCAAAATAAAATAAAAATAATGCCTTACTAAACTACAAGTAAACGAAGAAATAAAATAAAACAAAAATAAACAAAAATAAATAATCACTATGTTACTAGATTTAAGCTTAGCTATTAATTAATATTACTTACGAAATGTCAGACTTCTGTTTCAGGATGAAGATCCTCATTGTATTTCTCTTATGCGTCAGCCCAATGGCTTACGGACTAATCGCATACGATTGCAGCGGCGAGAGGCTAAATATAACGACGATATCATTAGTAAAAGTAGGCGAATGTAACATCAACGTTCGAGGGGCGGAAACGGAAGAAACAGACATACAATTATTGCAATTGGCAGAGTACGAACACGCGAACTATATACAGTGTAAAATCGAGATTAAGAGAACAGTCTTTTACTGTGGAATGCACTCCCATATATCAGCAGTTCACAATGGCTACGTGGAGTATATAGCAGATGTAAGCCACGAGACGTGTCTACGTCTACATCGAGAAGGAACTATATCTCTCGGAAACGGAGCAGTTTTAACCGGCATTCGAGCAAACACAACATCTACAAGAATGTTTACCTTCGCTGGAACAATCGCAAATGATGGATCATGCACCGGAACACAGTATGCGGATCCCTACGGATCCTGGGACAACGTAGTGGTACAAGGATTGGCCAAGATTACACTCCGCACAGGCAGCGCCGCAGTCAAGCTGAACGAGAATAAAATCATCCTCAATAGTGGAACTACATGCTCATTTCAAGACGGATACTGTCTAGATGGAGAAGACGGATATAAGTACTGGAAACCAACACCGGAGTCCACCTGCAAATTTGAACAATATGACGTCTTATACGAAGGATTGGCACAACGGATCACAGAAGCGGGACAAAATTCAACCTTACCTACAATTTACGCACTTACCAGGGACGACATCACCATCGCCCTAACCAAGGTTTCGGAACAAAACGTGTGCGGATATACGCTCCTACGAACAGAACATCCTAAGCTGTTCATTCTGGAAACACAAAAAGGACGCACATTTACTGGGAAGAGAACAATTACGCCTGATAACCTCGACATCTTTACATATATGAATTCGAAATTCGTATACGTCGAACGCCATATACGAGGACAGATAATTACCCTCTTTACCTCATCACTTACGCATAAATGTGCCTTGGAGAGGCAAGTGCTCGAAAATGCACTCTCAATCGCATCGATACTGCCTGAGGAATTTGCCTGGTCCCTAATGAAAGGACCGGGATACATGGCCACGACCGCTGGAGAAGCCGTCCATATAATCAGGTGCATTCCCGTAGAAGTGAAAGTACGCCGCACGCAAGAATGTTTCGTGGAACTTCCCGTTCTACACAGAAACACATCAAAATTTAGGAAGCCTAAAACCAGAGTATAAGTACAACAAGGTACTCACCGCGACTGCAACCCGATCCTGCCGATAATGTACAACATCGACGAATCATGGCACAAAATACTGCCGAATCCAGTGGAAGCTGTCCCACCACAAGAATTAAAACCGATGACCAAGCCAACCTGGAAATATACGGTACCAGCTACACTCGCCGTAAGCGGAATCTACACGCAAGCAGACATCGACAAGCTACGAGACCATATCATGTTCCCGGCAGAAAGAGCCGCCATTCTGAATTTCGTAGCGCGTGGCGTCACCGGACAAGATATCATCCCCGGGACTATCCAACTCACGCATCTGTTAGACGAAGACGCCGTGCAGAAACTAGCCCAAGGAGCACTATCGAAGATATGGGACCATTTCATTACGTTTGGCTCCATCAGCGCAGGATGCCTAGCAATATTTGTGATTGTGAAACTCGTAAAAACCATCGTTGATACTATTATTCACGGCTACTCACTGTATGCCGTATTCGGATGTGGCATCGAATTACTTGGAGCTGTATGGACATCCATCACCTACTGCCTCTTGCAACGTGCTCGACAACGAGCTTCGACTCCAGAAAACCCAGAATTGAACGCCCCTGAGAACGATGATGATATTAACCGACAGATGCCAAGACCGTTTTCTCGCCAGCCGCAAAGTCCTAAAGTAGTAAGTCTCTCCGAGTTAAGAGATAGAATAGACCGCTTAGAACAAATTTCCGAATAAATTTGTTCTACAAAAAGGGGGGAGGTGTAACGTCAACCCGAAATTGACGTCACTATTGTTAAAATCGCGTATTCAAACCTCCCACCCCCTAATTCGCGAAAGCGCGCGTCTTGACATATTCCTATATATATATACATAGACATACATACACATATATACATTACGTATATATGTACGAAAATACATTAATCCATTAAAATAAATATATATATATGTAAAGGCACGTAAAAGTAATACTTAAGAATAATAACCGTATTAATAATCAACGCGATACGTCTAGATGAGTCATACAAGTAATAAATATCAAAAGATGCAATGCATCTAAACGTTTCAGAAGTATAGGACAACATTTCATCTCGCAGCTATATAAAAAGCATTAAAATCAAACTCCGCGAGACATCATTTCATTTGCGAACAGTATGAGCCATCTATTCGTTTCATAACTATATAATTAAAAGCGCATGCGACATCTATTCATTTCAAGACTATATAATATTGTACACGCTCAGCAGTTTCTTATCTCTCACCGCGATAAGATAAGCTCAAGAAACTGCAAGGCGTAAGACCGTCAGCAGTTTCCCTTCCCACGGCGATAAGAAACTGCAAGGCGTAAGACCGTCAGCAGTTTAAAACTGCAAGGCGTAAGACGGTCAGCAGAATAAATTGCAAGGCGGGGGATGTCAGCAAAGATAGGAAAATGCAAGCCGCCCGCCGCTCAGCATTCTCAGAATTAGCGATATGAATTTAATATATAAGGAGCAGCGCAACGCCGCTTTAGTCAGTCCAGCAGTGGCAGCCGACCCGCGAACATCGTTAAAGTTAAAGTCAAGCAGCAGCAGCCGACCAGCGTACATCGAGCTTAAACACGCGAAGTTACTAGTTAAACAGTGCAACGAAGCATACAGTGCCACATCTCCTACGACTATTATACCAACGAGTGAGTATTCAATCATTACGGCTGCACTCTGACTCCGCTGTATTACCGAGGTCGTACAGCGACACACCCATTATCACTCGTTACTCCTTTTATATTTGTGTACGTTCAAAACCCGTGACCGAGGTACGCGGATAACTTTGTACGTTTTCACTAATATTAACTCTTCTATAACTCAAGGCACTCTAATTAATTATTCGTTACTCTTAGTGTATATTCAAAACCCGTGACCGAGGTACGCGGATAATTTTGTATTCGTACACTATTGTAACTCATTTTATAAAACACGACGTTCAACATAACCGCTGTGCCCGAGGGCTTCGGCGACACACCCATTGTTATACAACGAATTGTATTAACAAATCCTTAAACCTTGTAACCACTTTAATCATTTTAATACATTTAGAATAGTTAAATCTGTTCTTTACTTATTCACCTGTCATTCCCTATTCCTCAAAACGCACGAAACCAATTAAACATACCAAGTGTTAATTTGAATACAAATCAATTATATTCTTATAGTATCACTGTGAGATTTATCGTAGCGCCCAGTGGCCGACACGATAAAGCCTGCGCTAAGTAGCTGCAGCTCACGCCGTGATAACTGTAACAATATTTACGCGAAAATTATCCGGTTGAAGTATTCCTCGAGTGGCTATACTGGCATTGCGGTATTGTCAAAGCGCCCAGTGGCTGTCTTGACAAAATTTGCGGTAATACTTGCTGCATCTCACGCTTTGCACCAGCCCAGAATATTTCCGCCGTTACGTTCTTGAAATAACTTAAGATTGATTAATTTGCAAATCCTTTTATTTTATCAGACAGTTTCTTTCGTACATTTGTGAATCTTAAAGTTTTCTATTTGTTATATTAACCTCAAATTCATCTTCGTGCGTTTCCCCTCTTCGTCGTACCTTTTTCCCAAGCGATACCTAAAACGAATAATATTATAGACATAAATAAATTCGCCTCCACTAACTAAGAATCACTAGCGATACTTACTTCATCCAATTCTGCGGAATAAGATCACCTGCGTCGATTCTCCTCCCTGTTCCCTGGCGACAGTCTGCGCACAGTGGGCAAGCCTAAAACAGGAAAATAAATACGTTACTCCCGATCGAGGACACGGGACGTGACACAAGCAGGCGCGGAAGCATGCAAGAAGGCGCGGAAGCGTCCAAGCAGGCGCGGTAGCGTCCAACCAGGCGCGGAAGCGTCCAAGCAGTCGCGGAAGCGTCCAAGCAGGCGCGGAAGCGTCCAAGCAGTCGCGGAAACGTCCAAGCAGGCGCGGAAGCATGCAAGAAGACGCAGAGGAGTCCAAGCAGGCGCGGAAGCGTCCAAGCAGGCGCGGAAGCGTCCAAGCAGGCGCGGAAACGTCCAAGCAGGCGCGGTAGCGTCCAAGCTGGCGCGGAAACGTCCAAGCAGGCGCGGAAGCATGCAGGAAGGCGCATTAGAGTCCAAGCAGGCGCAGAAGAGCCCAAGCAGGCGCGGAAGCGTCCAAGCAGTCGCGGAAGCGTCCAAGCAGGCGGGGATGCATGCAAGCAGGCGCGGAAGCGTCCAAGCAGGCGCGGAAACGTCCAAGTAGGCGCGGCAGCATGCAAGAAGGCGCAGAAGGGTCCAAGCAGTCACGGAAGCGTCCAAGCAGTCGCGGAAGCGTCCAAGCAGGCGCGGTAGCGTCCAACCAGGCGCGGAAGCGTCCAAGCAGTCGCTGAAGCGTCCAAGCAGGCGCGGTAGCGTCCAAGCAGGCAGGAAAACGTCCAACCAGGCGCCGAAGCGTCCAAGCAGTCGCGGAAGCGTCCAAGCAGGCGCGGAAACGTCCAAGCAGGCGCGGAAACGTCCAAGTAGGCGCGGCAGCATGCAAGAAGGCGCAGAAGAGTAGAAGCAGGCGCAGAAGAGTCCAAGCAGGCGCGGAAGCGTCCAAGCAGTCGCGGAAGCGTCCAAGCAGGCGGGGAAGCATGCAAGCAGGCGCGGAAGCGTCCAAGCAAGCGCGGAAACGTCCAAGCAGGCGGGGAAGCATGCAAGCAGGCGCGGAAGCGTCCAATCAGGCGCGGAAACGTCCAAGTAGGCGCGGCAGCATGCAAGAAGGCGCAGAAGGGTCCAAGCAGTCACGGAAGCGTCCAAGCAGGCGCGGAAGCGTCCAAGCAGGCGCGGAAGCATGCAAGAAGACGCAGAAGGGTCCAAGCAGGCGCGAAAGCGTCCAAGCAGTCGCGGAAGCGTTCAAGCAGGCGCGGTAGCGTCCAAGCAGGCGCGGAAACGTCCAAGCAGGCGCGGAAGCAAGCAAGAAGACGCAGAAGAGTCCAAGCAGGCGCGGTAGCGTCCAGCCAAGCGCGGAAGCTTCCAAGCAGGCGCGGAAGCGTCCAAGCAGGCGGGGAAGCATGCAAGCAGGCGCAGAAGAGTCCAAGCAGGCACGGAAGCGTCCAAGCAGGCGGGGAAGCATGCAAGCAGGCGCGGAAGCGTCCAAGCAGGCGCGGAAACGTCCAAGCAGGCGCGGAAGCATGCAAGAAGGCGCGGAAGCGTCCAAGCAGGCGCGGTAGCGTCCAACCAGGCGCGGAAGCGTCCAAGCAGTCGCGGAAGCGTCCAAGCAGGCGCGGAAGCGTCCAAGCAGTCGCGGAAACGTCCAAGCAGGCGCGGAAGCATGCAAGAAGACGCAGAGGAGTCCAAGCAGGCGCGGAAGCGTCCAAGCAGGCGCGGAAGCGTCCAAGCAGGCGCGGAAACGTCCAAGCAGGCGCGGTAGCGTCCAAGCTGGCGCGGAAACGTCCAAGCAGGCGCGGAAGCATGCAGGAAGGCGCATTAGAGTCCAAGCAGGCGCGTAAGAGCCCAAGCAGGCGCGGAAGCGTCCAAGCAGTCGCGGAAGCGTCCAAGCAGGCGGGGATGCATGCAAGCAGGCGCGGAAGCGTCCAAGCAGGCGCGGAAACGTCCAAGTAGGCGCGGCAGCATGCAAGAAGGCGCAGAAGGGTCCAAGCAGTCACGGAAGCGTCCAAGCAGTCGCGGAAGCGTCCAAGCAGGCGCGGTAGCGTCCAACCAGGCGCGGAAGCGTCCAAGCAGTCGCTGAAGCGTCCAAGCAGGCGCGGTAGCGTCCAAGCAGGCAGGAAAACGTCCAACCAGGCGCCGAAGCGTCCAAGCAGTCGCGGAAGCGTCCAAGCAGGCGCGGAAACGTCCAAGCAGGCGCGGAAACGTCCAAGTAGGCGCGGCAGCATGCAAGAAGGCGCAGAAGAGTAGAAGCAGGCGCAGAAGAGTCCAAGCAGGCGCGGAAGCGTCCAAGCAGTCGCGGAAGCGTCCAAGCAGGCGGGGAAGCATGCAAGCAGGCGCGGAAGCGTCCAAGCAAGCGCGGAAACGTCCAAGCAGGCGGGGAAGCATGCAAGCAGGCGCGGAAGCGTCCAATCAGGCGCGGAAACGTCCAAGTAGGCGCGGCAGCATGCAAGAAGGCGCACAAGGGTCCAAGCAGTCACGGAAGCGTCCAAGCAGGCGCGGAAGCGTCCAAGCAGGCGCGGAAGCATGCAAGAAGACGCAGAAGGGTCCAAGCAGGCGCGAAAGCGTCCAAGCAGTCGCGGAAGCGTTCAAGCAGGCGCGGTAGCGTCCAAGCAGGCGCGGAAACGTCCAAGCAGGCGCGGAAGCAAGCAAGAAGACGCAGAAGAGTCCAAGCAGGCGCGGTAGCGTCCAGCCAAGCGCGGAAGCTTCCAAGCAGGCGCGGAAGCGTCCAAGCAGGCGCGGTAGCGTCCAAGCAGGCGCGGAAACGTCCAAGCAGGCGCGGAAGCGTCCAAGCAGGCGCGGTAGCGTCCAAGCAAGCGCGGAAACGTCCAAGCAGGCGCGGAAGCATGCAAGAAGACGCAGAAGAGTCCAAGCAGGCGCGGAAGCGTCCAAGCAGTCGCGGAAGCGTCCAAGCAGGCGCGGTAGCGTCCAATCAGGCGCGGAAGCGTCCAAGCAGGCGCGGTAGCGTCCAAGCAGGCGCGGAAACGTCCAAGCAGGCGCGGAAACGTCCAAGCAGGCGCGGAAGCATGCAAGAAGGCGCAGAACAGTCCAAGCAGGCGCGGAAGCGTCCAAGCAGGTGGGGAAGCATGCAAGCAGGCGCGGAAGCGTCCAAGCAGGCGCGGTAGCTTCCAAGCAGGCGCGGAAACGTCCAAGCAGGCGCGGAAGCATGCAAGAAGACGCAAAGGAGTCCAAGCAGGCGCGGAAGCGTCCAAGCAGGCGCGGTAGCGTTCAACCAGGCGCGGAAGCGTCCAAGCAGGCGGGGAAGCATGCAGGCAGGCGCGGAAGCGTCCAAGCAAGCGCGGAAACGTCCAAGCAGGCGGGGAAGCATGCAAGCAGGCGCGGAAGCGTCCAAGCAGGCGGGGAAACATGCAAGCAGGCGCGGAAGCATGCAAGAAGGCGCAGAAGAGTCCAAACAGGCGCAGAAGAGTCCAAGCAGGCGCGGAAGCGTCCAAGCAGTCGTGGAAACGTCCAAGTAGGCGCGGCAGCATGCAAGAAGACGCAGAAGAGTCCAAGCAGGCGCGGAAGCGTCCAAGCAGGCGCGGAAGCATGCAAGAAGGCGCAGAAGAGTCCAAACAGGCGCAGAAGAGTCCAAGCAGGCGCGGAAGCGTCCAAGCAGGCGGGGAAGCATGCAAGCAGGCGCGGAAGCGTCCAAGCAGTCGTGGAAACGTCCAAGTAGGCGCGGCAGCATGCAAGAAGGCGCAGAAGATTCCAAGCAGGCGCGGAAGCGTCCAAGCAGTCGCGGAAACGTCCAAGCAGGCGCGGAAGCATGCAAGAAGACGCAGAGGAGTCCAAGCAGGCGCGGAAGCGTCCAAGCAGGCGCGGAAACGTCCAAGCAGGTGCGGTAGCGTCCAAGCTGGCGCGGAAACGTCCAAGCAGGCGCGGAAGCATGCAGGAAGGCGCATTAGAGTCCAAGCAGGCGCAGAAGAGCCCAAGCAGGCGCGGAAGCGTCCAAGCAGTCGCGGAAGCGTCCAAGCAGGCGCGGAATCGTCCAAGTAGGCGCGGCAGCATGCAAGAAGGCGCAGAAGAGTCCAAGCAGGCGCGGAAACGTCCAAGCAGGCGCGGAAGCATGCTAGAAGGCGCGGAAGCGTCCAAGCAGGCACGGAAGCGTCCAAGCAGGCGGGGAAGCATGCAAGCAGGCGCGGAAGCGTCCAAGCAGGCGCGGAAACGTCCAAGCAGGCGCGGAAGCATGCAAGAAGGCGCGGAAGCGTCCAAGCAGGCGCGGTAGCGTCCAACCAGGCGCGGAAGCGTCCAAGCAGTCGCGGAAGCGTCCAAGCAGGCGCGGAAGCGTCCAAGCAGTCGCGGAAACGTCCAAGCAGGCGCGGAAGCATGCAAGAAGACGCAGAGGAGTCCAAGCAGGCGCGGAAGCGTCCAAGCAGGCGCGGAAGCGTCCAAGCAGGCGCGGAAACGTCCAAGCAGGCGCGGTAGCGTCCAAGCTGGCGCGGAAACGTCCAAGCAGGCGCGGAAGCATGCAGGAAGGCGCATTAGAGTCCAAGCAGGCGCAGAAGAGCCCAAGCAGGCGCGGAAGCGTCCAAGCAGTCGCGGAAGCGTCCAAGCAGGCGGGGATGCATGCAAGCAGGCGCGGAAGCGTCCAAGCAGGCGCGGAAACGTCCAAGTAGGCGCGGCAGCATGCAAGAAGGCGCAGAAGGGTCCAAGCAGTCACGGAAGCGTCCAAGCAGTCGCGGAAGCGTCCAAGCAGGCGCGGTAGCGTCCAACCAGGCGCGGAAGCGTCCAAGCAGTCGCTGAAGCGTCCAAGCAGGCGCGGTAGCGTCCAAGCAGGCAGGAAAACGTCCAACCAGGCGCCGATGTCACGTCCCGTGTCCTCGATCGGGAGTAACTTGTTTGTTTTCCTGTTTTAGGCTCGCCCGCTATGCGCAGACTATCGCCAGGGCACAGGGAGGAGAGTCGGTGATTTTACGCCACGAGGGATTAAGCGAGGTGAGTATAATATGGGGGTAAGGGGGCGAAGAAGCTTATCAATATGTTAATAATAATATTTCCTTTTCAGGTATTCACCTGATGGAACGTAGCGGAGTAAGTATAGAGAGAGAGAGACGGTAAGTATAACGAGTAAGGTAAGTTGTAGCGAGAGAGAGAATCTACAGTATGGAGGTTTCTTTTCTATATTACTAATTGATTTTATTTTCAGGAGTCGCGGCGAGGAAATGGTACGAAGAGACGGGATGACTTGAAGATGCTTTGATTAAAAGGTAAGTATAATAATAGAGTTTATTTGCTCTAGGTTAAGTAAGATACAAATTTAAATGGAATATAAGTATAATAAATTTCAAATGGAATCTTCAAAGAGATTCAAAGAATCATCTAATGACAGACGAGAGGTGAGTATAAAGTAGGGGAGACGATTTGAAAATGATGAAATAGTTTCACTCTACCTTGACTGCGTATCTGTAGGACTCGCAGGTGAAAAGACAGCAGCAGGATTCTGCGCTTCAAGAAAGTGAAGAAGAGATGAAGCGCTATGCGTAGCTGCGCTCGCGTTCGATGAGACAACTGCTGTTTATCAGCGTTATTGGATTTGGAAAAATAAAGAAGGTAAGTTATAAACTTAAGTATATTAAAATAAGAAGTAGTACAATGTGGGTAGTATAAGAGTAACGAGGGATTTCAACTATCTGCGTACCTCGGTCGCAGGTTAAGTTGAAATCGAGTTTTATAAAATAATTACAGTCAGTGAGAGAATACAAAATATCCGCGTACCTCGGTCACGGGTTTTGGATTCACACGATCTGAGTGCTTGAGTTAACGTCGTACAATATTATTCGCGTAAAATACAATTAGTAAGTAAATGCAAAATGGTCCGCGTACCTCGGTCACGGGTTTTGAATTTACACTAAGAGTGTCGATGATAATTAGTCTGAGTGCCTAAGGTTATAAAGAATTAATATTTATGAAAGCGTACAAAATTATTCGCGTACCTCGGTCACGAGTTCTGAACACAATCAAAAATATAGAAGGAGCAACGAGTGGCAATGGGTGTGTCGCCGTACGACCTCGGTAGTACAGCGGAGTCAGAGTGCAGCCGGAATAATTGAATACTCACTCGTTGGTATTGTAGTCGTAGTAGATGTGGCACTTGTCGCTTCGTAGCACTTATTTAATTCGCGTACTTTACTTTCACTCGATGTTCACTGGTCGGCTGCTGCTGCTAGACTGACTAAAGCGGCGTTGCGCTGCTCCTTATATATTCAATTCATATCGCTAATTCTAAGAATGCTGAGCGGCGGGCGGCTTGCATTTTCCTATCTTTGCTGACATCCTCCGCCTTGCAATTTATTCTGCTGACCGTCTTACGCCTTGCAGTTTTAAACTGCTGACGGTCTTACGCCTTGCAGTTTCTTATCGCCGTGGGAAGGGAAACTGCTGACGGTCTTACGCCTTGCAGTTTCTTGAGCTTATCTTATCGCGGTGAGAGATAAGAAACTGCTGAGCGTGTACAATATTATATAGTCTTGAAATGAATAGATGTCGCATGCGCTTTTAATTATATAGTTGTGAAACGAATAGATGGCTCATACTGTTCGCAAATGAAATGATGTCTCGCGGAGTTTGATTTTAATGCTTTTTATATAGCTGCGAGATGAAATGTTGTCCTATACTTCTGAAACGTTTAGATGCATTGCATCTTTTGATATTTATTACTTGTATGACTCATCTAGACGTATCGCGTTGATTATTAATACGGTTATTATTCTTAAGTATTACTTTTACGTGCCTTTACATATATATATATATTTATTTTAATGGATTAATGTATTTTCGTACATATATACGTAATGTATATATGTGTATGTATGTCTATGTATATATATATATAGGCATTATGTCAGGACGCGCGCTTTCGCGAATTAGGGGGTGGGAGGTTTGAATACGCGATTTTAACAATAGTGACGTCAATTTCGGGTTGACGTTACACCTCCCCCCTTTTTGTAGAACAAATTTATGCGGAAATTTGTTCTAAGCGGTCTATTCTATCTCTTAACTCGGAGAGACTTACTACTTTAGGACTTTGCGGCTGGCGAGAAAACGGTCTTGGCATCTGTCGGTTAATATCATCATCGTTCTCAGGGGCGTTCAATTCTGGGTTTTCTGGAGTCGAAGCTCGTTGTCGAGCACGTTGCAAGAGGCAGTAGGTGATGGATGTCCATACAGCTCCAAGTAATTCGATGCCACATCCGAATACGGCATACAGTGAGTAGCCGTGAATAATAGTATCAACGATGGTCTTCACGAATTTCACAATCACAAATATTGCTAGGCATCCTGCGCTGATGGAGCCAAACGTAATGAAATGGTCCCATATCTTCGATAGTGCTCCTTGGGCTAGTTTCTGCACGGCGTCTTCGTCTAACAGATGCGTGAGTTGGATAGTCCCGGGGATGATATCTTGTCCGGTGACGCCACGCGCCACGGAATTTAATATGGCGGCTCTTTCCGCCGGGAACATGATATGGTCTCGTAGCTTGTCGATGTCTGCTTGCGTGTAGATTCCGCTTACGGCGAGTGTAGCTGGTACCGTATATTTCCAGGTTGGCTTGGTCATCGGTTTCAACTCTTGTGGTGGGACAGCTTCCACTGGATTCGGCAGTATTTTGTGCCATGATTCGTCGATGTTGTACATTATCGGCAGGATCGGGTTGCAGTCGCGGTGAGTACCTTGTTGTACTAATACTCTGGTTTTAGGCTTCATAAATTTTGATGTGTTTCTGTGTAGAACGGGAAGTTCCACGAAACATTCTTGCGTGCGGCGTACTTTCACTTCTACGGGAATGCACCTGATTATATGGACGGCTTCTCCAGCGGTCGTGGCCATGTATCCCGGTCCTTTCATTAGGGACCAGGCAAATTCCTCAGGCAGTATTGATGCGATTGAGAGTGCGTTTTCGAGCACTTGCCTCTCCAAGGCGCATCTATGCGTAAGTGATGAGGTAAAGAGGGTAATTATTTGTCCTCGTATATGGCGTTCAACATATACGAATTTCGAATTCATATATGTAAAGATGTCGAGGTTATCAGGCGTAATTGTTCTTTTCCCAGTAAATGTGCGTCCTTTTTGTGTTTCCAGAATGAACAGCTTAGGATGTTCTGTTCGTAGGAGCGTATATCCGCACACGTTTTGTTCCGAAACCTTGGTTAGGGCGAAGGTGATGTCGTCCCTGGTAAGTGCGTAAATTGTAGGTAAGGTTGAATTTTGTCCCGCTTCTGTGATCCGTTGTGCCAATCCTTCGTATAAAACGTCATATTGCTCGAATTTACAGGTGGACTCCGGTGTTGGTTTCCAGTACGTATATCCGTCTTCTCCATCTAGACAGTATCCGTCTTGAAACGAGCAGGTAGTTCCACTTTTGAGGATGATCTTATTCTCGTTCAGCTTGACTGCGGCGCTCCCCGTGCGAAGTGTAATCTTCGCCAATCCTTGTACCACTACGTTGTCCCAGGATCCGTAGGGGTCCGCATACTGGGTTCCGGTGCATGTTCCGTCATTTGCGATTGTTCCGGCGAAGGTAAACATTCTTGTAGATGTTGTATTAGCTCGAATGCCGGTTAGAACTGCTCCGTTCCCGAGAGATATAGTTCCTTCTCGATGTAGACGTAGACACGTCTCGTGGCTTACATCTGCTATATACTCCACGTAGCCATTGTGAACTGCTGATATATGGGAGTGCATTCCACAGTAAAAGACTGTTCTCTTAATCTCGATTTTACACTGTATGTAGTTCGCGTGTTCGTACTCTGCCAATTGCAATAGTTGTATGTATGTTTCTTCCGTTTCCGCCCCTCGAACGTTGATGTTACATTCGCCTACTTTTACCAATGATATCGTCGTTATATTTAGCCTCTCGCCACTGCAATCGTATGCAATTAGCCCATATGCCATCGGGCTGACACATAGGAGGAATATAAGGAGGATTCCCATTCTGAAACAGAAGTCTGACATTTCGTATGTACTATTAATTAATGACTAAGCTTAAATCTAGTAACATAGCGATTATTTATTTTTGTTTATTTTTTGTTTTATTTTATTTCTTCGTTTACTTGTAGTTTAGTAAGGCATTATTTTTATTTTATTTTGATTAACATAATTATTTTCCTCTAAAGTTCCGTGATGGTGGGTCGACGATGAGCTAATTTTAACTTGTTAGCGTGCACCACACGATTTTTGCCGTTCATTAATATGGATATATTTCCGTTATTAAGGATTTGCTGAATTTTGTAGGGACCGGAATATTGACTCGCGAATTTTCCTTGTCGGGGTTCTTTGAGTAAAAATACATCGTCGCCGACGTGGAATGTTTGGGGGTTTACTCTTCGGTCGTAGTATCCTTTTGATTTTTGCTTAGCTTGCTTTAAGTTCTCTCGGGCGATGTCTTGTAAACGGTTGATCTTCATGAAGAGTTCTTCTAAATAATCCTTATATGATGGGTCGAGGTTTTCTTCTAGCGGCGGGTCGGTGGACGGTGCTCGTGCTATTTTTCCGAACACTAATTCGTGCGGTGAGAATTTCGTTCCTTCGTGAATGCTGGTGTTATACGAGAACATCGCGTTCTCTATCCATTCATCCCAATTGGAGGTGTCGTCGATATATTGTTTTAAGAATTCTATTAATACGTGATGGGATCTTTCGAGGGATCCATTTGCTTGAGGGTGATAGGCTGTCGTCTGGTATTGCTTAATTCGGCATTTCTTTGCCACGGCTTTAAATAAAGCTGATAAGAAGTTTGATCCCTGGTCTGTGAGTAATGCTCGTGGAGCTCCAAATCTGCATATGAAATTCTTAAGGAAAGCGTCGGCCACGCTGCGTGAATCCGCTTTTTGTAGTGGTACTGCGACACTGTATTTCGTTAAGAGATCTTGGATGGTCAGTATATATTCGTTTCCCATTTTTGTTACAGGCAGTGGTCCAACTATGTCGAGTGCTATTTTGTCAAAGGCTGCGCCAGGTGTATCAGTAAGAACCATAGGTTGGCGAGTCTTGATGCGCGTTAATTTCTTCTTTTGACATTCGATGCATGTCCTTACGTATTCGGTGATATCTTTCTTCATTCCGTCCCAGAAGTAGCGTTGTCGGATACGGTTATAAGTTTTTGTAACTCCTTTGTGTCCTGCGATTACAGAATCATGGTTTTCTTTCATTATTTGCTTTCGTTGTTCCGTCGTCGGTATCGTGATCAGGGATCGACATATCGTGATAGTGAGTTGGTAATCTTGAAGTGTTTGCTTGAGGTAATTGAGAAAGAACTTCCATGGTATGTCGTCATAGTACGGGGTTTTAGAAATGCTGAAGCTTGTTATCCTTAGTTCATCGAGGACGTCTTTTATTGCTCGAATACCGTTTTTTATATTCTCCTTTGTAATAGGTATCCTGTCGTGTTCTTTTATCGGTATTGCTATAATGTTGTAAGCTTGTGTGGTTTTTACTTTAGCTCTTTCGAATGTTAGGCCATCGTATTTTGGAAGTTCGTCGTACGAGAGTAGTTCGATTGCTCCTTTATCCTGGGGTTGCCCATTCATGTCAATGAAAATTATTTTGTGGTCCTTTTGTATTCTTAAGGAGTCGTTGCTTTCTTCAATCTTCAATGGTGCGTTGCGTAGAGTTGCGGGTACGAAAGGTCGTTCAAAAAGTGTGTCCGAGTCCGATGATGTGAGCGGTGTGTCTTCCATTTCGATGCTCTGTGTTTCTTCGATGTCGTCGCTTGATTCCAGTTGAGTGTTGGCATCTTCTTCGTTTTCGTAGTCCAAAATCCGTGGAGTGAGATGAGGTGTTTCGTTGCGAGGGGTTGAGTGGTGTATGGGTGGGGGAATTTCTTCCGGAGAGGGGAAATGAGTGAGAGGAGGGCTTCGTGAGGGTGTATCGCGACTTTCGATGGGGGTAGGAGGGGAATCAGTGACGTCAGAGGTCGTAGAATCTTGTATTCTTGGGATACGTTTTCCTGGAGGAAGAGGGAAAGGACTAAAGGCTGTGGAAGGCGTTCGTTTTCTTGGACCTTTTGATTTAGTCTCTGATGGTTGCTTGGAGGTAGTCGGTAGTTGTTTCTGTTCTACCGGGCTATGGAGTCGCGGTTTGCTCGCGGGAAAGATTTCGAGGGAGTCAGAGGATGATGGTTCGTCTTGTTGTCTTTTTCTTTTTATAGAGTAGATTGGTGCTGAAGGCTGTTCCTTTTCGTCGTTCTCCGGTGGGTTCCGGGATAGTGCGTCGGCGTTTGCGTTTGCTCGACCTTCTTTGTAATATATCTTATATTCATATTCTGAGAGTTTTAACTTCCATTTCCATAGTCTTGAAGTAGGATCTTTGATTGAGTTTAGCCATACTAGTGGTTTGTGGTCCGTAATGATTTTAAATTCTCTCCCGTATAAGTATGGTCTGAAGTGGTTTATACAATATACTATCGCGAGGCATTCTTTTTCGATCGTTGAATAGTTTTTCTCTGCTTGGTTTAATAATCGCGACGCGTAGGCTATAGGGAGATCTTTTCCGATTGGTCCTTGACTTAGGACTCCTCCGATTGCATATCCGGATGCATCCGTTGTTAAATTGAAGGTTTCTGTGAAATTAGGATATTGAAGAATAGGTTCAGTTATTAGGGCTTTCTTTAGTTTTTGAAATGCGTCTTCTTGTGTTGGCGTCCATCTGAATGCTACTTCCTTTTTTAATAGGTCGGTGAGAGGTTTCGCGGTTTTCGAGAAATTAGGAATGAATCTACGGTAATATCCGGCAAGGCCTAAAAATTGTTTTATGTTTTTTGAATTTTTGGGAATTGGGAAATGATCTACTGCCGTTATTTTTTTCGGATCTGGTTTGACTCCGTTTTCGCTAATAATATGCCCGAGGTAATTGACTTCATGTCGTAAGAATTCACATTTGTCCGGTTGTAGCTTGAGATCTGCTTCTCGTAATCTTTTCATGAGTCGGGTAAATTTGATCTCGTGTTCT
The DNA here is from genome assembly GCA_963989415.1 of Cerceris ruficornis. Lineage (NCBI taxonomy): Eukaryota > Metazoa > Arthropoda > Insecta > Hymenoptera > Crabronidae > Cerceris > Cerceris ruficornis. The sequence goes on from OZ022522.1 coordinate 3,826,335, forward strand.
CGGAGTGAGCGAGCGTATAGGACTATGTCGTCGAGATAGACAAATAACTCTATTCCTTGTAGTCCGGTTAAAACGTTGTTCATTAATCGTTGGAACGTTGCTGGAGCGTTTTTTAATCCGAAGGGCATGCGTTTAAATTCATAATGTCCGTATGGCGTAGAAAAAGCGGTTTTATGAGCATCTGTCGATTTCATGGGTATTTGGTGGAAACCAGATGCGAGGTCAAAAACTGAAAAATATTTGGCGCTACCTAGTTGATCTAGGATCTCATTTATATTAGGAAGTGGGTAAGCGTCTCCGATCGTTTTATCGTTGAGGGCGCGGTAATCGATTACCATACGCCATCTTTTGTTTCCTTGAGAGTCCGGTTTTTTCGGTACGATCCATAGAGGTGAGTTATATGGTGAAAGAGAGGGTTCAATTATTCCATTTTCAATGAGTTCAGTTACTTGTCTGTTTATTTCTTCTTTATGAACTGGAGGGAATCTATACTGTTTCGCGTTTACTGGAATGTCGTCGATAGTATGAATAGGATGTTCTATCGCGGTGGTTGCTCCAAAATGATCTCCGGGTAAATAAAATCTGTCCGCGTTTTCTTTTATTAATTCCGTAACGCTTTCTTCTTCCTCTGAATTTAAATGGTCTAACCTAAGGGCATCTTTAATTTCTTTTAGTCGCTGTTTGTTATAATTCGTCTGGGTAAGGAATACTCGTGCAGAATTTTCATTTTCTATAATTTCGTTTTGACTCGGCGCGGTTTGACTTGTGTTTTCTATTTCTCGAAGTACTAACGTCGGTATGACTATGCTTTCGTCCTTTTCCGTAGTATTGAAGATTGGAAGGTGTGCTCTTCCCTTTGTGTTGGTTACTACTGCGTTTCCAAGGAATATCCCGTCTTTCGTAAATAGGCGGGGTAAATAACCTATTTTAACTTCGGGGTTTGCTATCTTAATTTGAAATGGTGCGACCGATCTTTTAGGGATTGTTAAAAGTTCTTGCTCGAAAAAGGGGATATGTAGTTCTTCCCATTGGAGGCTTCGGCTCTTATAGTCGATCGTGACTGAGTTTTGTATCATGAATTCAGAACCTAAAATTCCGTCCTGGTCAATGGGGAATGAATCGTCAACTAGATGAAACTTTATTGGTCGTCCGGCGATCGCGATTTCTGCTGTTCCTCGAGTGGATATCGGCGTTGAGGTGATTCCTCTAATTTTTAAAATTATGTCATGATTAATTTTTTGGGCTGATTTTGAAAATGATTCTTTTATAAGGTTGATTTCTGATCCGGAATCTATCATTAAATTTAGTTTTTCTTGGTCGTTGGTCGTGGCTACTTGTATAGTTGGTACAACAGAATCCTGTTTTAATTGGACCCTAGCGATTCGGAAACTTGGGTCATCGTATTCTGTTCCTCTGGTCCGTGCGTTTCCACGGTCGTTGTAAATGTTCGGTGCCCTGACTGGTTGGCTTCCCGGCGGACACCGGCTACCGGGTTGCGAGAACCGTTTCCCTGATTCGTGGAGTCATCTGCGTTTGTTCTTCTTTGCGAGTAGGGGGTTATTTCTCCGGATTCTACTTTCATTCGAAATTTCGCACAGTCGTCCATGCTGTGGCCTGGATTTTTGCAATATCGACACGTAACAGTCGGTGTATTGGGTGAGAATCTCGTTTGTTGGTAGGATCTTTGCGAAGGGGGCGAGGATCCTTGACTTTCGTAATAGCGTCGAGTGGGGGTTTCCTTTAATTGTCGCGGAGGTGCTCTATCCTCATATCGTCGCGGGGGTGGTCTATCTTCATATCGTCGCGGGGAAAATCTAAAATCGTTTCGTTGCGGCGGCGATCTATACTCGTTCCGACGCGGGGGGGATCTGTATTCATTTCGACGCGGAGGGGAACGATGTCTAACTTTAGTGCGCGCGCGTGATTCTTCCTTTTCGATTTGTCCAAAAATTTTGATCGCGGTACAATAATATTCTTCCAGGCTTCGGGGTGCTTCCATGCGTACCCGTATTCTAGCGTCCGGCGCGAGGCCATTCAAAAATGCTTGAATCACGTGTTCTTCTAATTCCAGTACTCTAATGTGGTCGAATGATCTGCCTTGTTTCATTTCGTCGTATACCGCTGCGTGTAGGTTCCGAACCTTTTCTATGTAGTCGAGTATGTGTTCATGCGGTCTCTTTTCTAGTTGTCCAAGTTCTCCTTGGTATTCGTATAGTGTTTTGTGCGCGGCGAAGGTTGATTTTAATCGGTTGCAAAATTGGTCGACGGTTGCAAATTGCGAGTTCGCGACGGTCATGTACGCATGACCCTGTAGTTTATTAACTAATAGTTGCACGAGGTGCATTTCTTGCTCAGGGGCTATTATGCTTCGTGCTCTTTCGCACGCTCGTACGAATTGGAAGATCGGTATGTTCCTTCCATTGTAAATTGGAACAGATTCTAATGCGTCTTTTATACTTATCGCGGTGGTGCGGAAAAGCGGCGGTCGTTCCGGTGTGCTATGCACTTGCGGTGAAGGAGGGAGTCCTCCCGTGGTATTGTCGTGACCACCATTCATTCTTAATTCTTGTAACGCGTTTTCTAATCTTTGTAAGCGTTCTGGTAGTGGGAGTAATATATCGAATTCCCTATCCATGCGTTCGATTATTTGATGAACTTTATCAAGTTTAAGTTCAGTAGATCGCGGTACTTCTATAGTTCGTCGTATGTTTTGCTCGGCTAAATCGCGTTCTCGAGCCAAAACTCGTTCCTGTAGCCTTGCTACTTCATCTTCCTGTTCTGGGTTTAATCGCGGTTCCGCCATGTTGATGGGAATGTAAAACTTGCTTTATGCTTTAGTAAGAAGGGTGGGGGTAAAATCACTCTTTTCCTGCTATCCCACCGCTGCCACCAAATTTATGTCACGTCCCGTGTCCTCGATCGGGAGTAACTTGTTTGTTTTCCTGTTTTAGGCTCGCCCGCTATGCGCAGACTATCGCCAGGGCACAGGGAGGAGAGTCGGTGATTTTACGCCACGAGGGATTAAGCGAGGTGAGTATAATATGGGGGTAAGGGGGCGAAGAAGCTTATCAATATGTTAATAATAATATTTCCTTTTCAGGTATTCACCTGATGGAACGTAGCGGAGTAAGTATAGAGAGAGAGAGACGGTAAGTATAACGAGTAAGGTAAGTTGTAGCGAGAGAGAGAATCTACAGTATGGAGGTTTCTTTTCTATATTACTAATTGATTTTATTTTCAGGAGTCGCGGCGAGGAAATGGTACGAAGAGACGGGATGACTTGAAGATGCTTTGATTAAAAGGTAAGTATAATAATAGAGTTTATTTGCTCTAGGTTAAGTAAGATACAAATTTAAATGGAATATAAGTATAATAAATTTCAAATGGAATCTTCAAAGAGATTCAAAGAATCATCTAATGACAGACGAGAGGTGAGTATAAAGTAGGGGAGACGATTTGAAAATGATGAAATAGTTTCACTCTACCTTGACTGCGTATCTGTAGGACTCGCAGGTGAAAAGACAGCAGCAGGATTCTGCGCTTCAAGAAAGTGAAGAAGAGATGAAGCGCTATGCGTAGCTGCGCTCGCGTTCGATGAGACAACTGCTGTTTATCAGCGTTATTGGATTTGGAAAAATAAAGAAGGTAAGTTATAAACTTAAGTATATTAAAATAAGAAGTAGTACAATGTGGGTAGTATAAGAGTAACGAGGGATTTCAACTATCTGCGTACCTCGGTCGCAGGTTAAGTTGAAATCGAGTTTTATAAAATAATTACAGTCAGTGAGAGAATACAAAATATCCGCGTACCTCGGTCACGGGTTTTGGATTCACACGATCTGAGTGCTTGAGTTAACGTCGTACAATATTATTCGCGTAAAATACAATTAGTAAGTAAATGCAAAATGGTCCGCGTACCTCGGTCACGGGTTTTGAATTTACACTAAGAGTGTCGATGATAATTAGTCTGAGTGCCTAAGGTTATAAAGAATTAATATTTATGAAAGCGTACAAAATTATTCGCGTACCTCGGTCACGAGTTCTGAACACAATCAAAAATATAGAAGGAGCAACGAGTGGCAATGGGTGTGTCGCCGTACGACCTCGGTAGTACAGCGGAGTCAGAGTGCAGCCGGAATAATTGAATACTCACTCGTTGGTATTGTAGTCGTAGTAGATGTGGCACTTGTCGCTTCGTAGCACTTATTTAATTCGCGTACTTTACTTTCACTCGATGTTCACTGGTCGGCTGCTGCTGCTAGACTGACTAAAGCGGCGTTGCGCTGCTCCTTATATATTCAATTCATATCGCTAATTCTAAGAATGCTGAGCGGCGGGCGGCTTGCATTTTCCTATCTTTGCTGACATCCTCCGCCTTGCAATTTATTCTGCTGACCGTCTTACGCCTTGCAGTTTTAAACTGCTGACGGTCTTACGCCTTGCAGTTTCTTATCGCCGTGGGAAGGGAAACTGCTGACGGTCTTACGCCTTGCAGTTTCTTGAGCTTATCTTATCGCGGTGAGAGATAAGTGTCACGTCCCGTGTCCTCGATCGGGAGTAACGTATTTATTTTCCTGTTTTAGGCTTGCCCACTGTGCGCAGACTGTCGCCAGGGAACAGGGAGGAGAATCGACGCAGGTGATCTTATTCCGCAGAATTGGATGAAGTAAGTATCGCTGGTGATTCTTAGTTAGTGGAGGCGAATTTATGTATGTCTATAATGTTATTCGTTTTAGGTATCGCTTGGGAAAAAGGTACGACGAAGAGGGGAAACGCACGAAGATGAATTTGAGGTTAATATAACAAATAGAAAACTTTAAGATTCACAAATGTACGAAAGAAACTGTCTGATAAAATAAAAGGATTTGGAAATTAATCAATCTTAAGTTATTTCAAGAACGTAACGGCGGAAATATTCTGGGCTGGTGCAAAGCGTGAGATGCAGCAAGTATTACCGCAAATTTTGTCAAGACAGCCACTGGGCGCTTTGACAATACCGCAATGCCAGTATAGCCACTCAAGGAATACTTCAACCGGATAATTTTCGCGTAAATATTGTTACAGTTATCACGGCGTGAGCTGCAGCTACTTAGCGCAGGCTTTATCGTGTCGGCCACTGGGCGCTACGATAAATCTCACAGTGATACTATAAGAATATAATTGATTTGTATTAAAATTAACACTAGGTATGTTTAAATGGTTTCGTGCGTTTTGAGGAATAGGGAATGACAGGTGAATAAGTAAAGAACAGATTTAACTATTCTAAATGTATTAAAATGATTAAAGTGGTTACAAGGTTTAAGGATTTGTTAATACAATTCGTTGTATAACAATGGGTGTGTCGCCGAAGCCCTCGGGCACAGCGGTTATGTTGAACGTCGTGTTTTATAAAATGAGTTACAATAGTGTACGAATACAAAATATCCGCGTACCTCGGTCACGGGTTTTGGATTCACACGATCTGAGTGCTTGAGTTAACGTCGTACAATATTATTCGCGTAAAATACAATTAGTAAGTAAATGCAAAATGGTCCGCGTACCTCGGTCACGGGTTTTGAATTTACACTAAGAGTGTCGATGATAATTAGTCTGAGTGCCTAAGGTTATAAAGAATTAATATTTATGAAAGCGTACAAAATTATTCGCGTACCTCGGTCACGAGTTCTGAACACAATCAAAAATATAGAAGGAGCAACGAGTGGCAATGGGTGTGTCGCCGTACGACCTCGGTAGTACAGCGGAGTCAGAGTGCAGCCGTAATAATTGAATACTCACTCGTTGGTATCGTAGTCGTAGGAGATGGGCACTTTGTAGTTTCGTAGCACTTATTTAATTCGCGTGGTTTACTTTAACTCGATGTTCACTGGTAACTTTCACGATGTTCGCGGGTCGGCTGCTCCTGCTGGACTGACTAAAGCGGCGTTGCGCTGCTCCTTATATATTAAATTCATATCGCTAATTCTAAGAACGCTGAGCGGCGGGCGGCTTGCATTTTCCTATCTTTGCTGACATCCTCCGCCTTGCATTTTATTCTGCTGACCGTCTTACGCCTTGCAGTTTTAAACTGCTGACGGTCTTACGCCTTGCAGTTTCTTATCGCCGTGGGAAGGGAAACTGCTGACGGTCTTACGCCTTGCAGTTTCTTGAGCTTATCTTATCGTGGTTAGAGATAAGAAACTGCTGAGCGTGTACAATATTATATAGTCTTGAAATAAAAGGATGTCGCATGCGCTTTTAATTATATAGTTAGGAAACGAATAGATATCTCATACTGTTCGCAAATGAAATGATGTCTCGCGAATTAGATTTTAATACCTTTTATATAGTAGCGAGATGGAATGTTGTCTTATACTTCTGAAATGTTTAGATAGTTTACATCTTTTGATATTTATTACCTTTATGAGTCACCTAGACGTATTACATTGATTATTAATACGGTTATTAGTCTTGAATATTACTTCTATGCGCCTTTACATATATATATATTTATTTTGATAGATTAATGTATTTTCGTACATATATACGTGATGTATATATGTGTATGTGTGTCTACGTATATATATATATATATAGGCATATGTCAGGCCGCGCGCTTTCGCGAATTAGGGGGTGGGAGGTTTGAATACGCGATTTTAACAATAGTGACGTCAATTTCGGGTTGACGTTACACCTCCCCCCTTTTTGTAGAACAAATTTATTCGGAAATTTGTTCTAAGCGGTCTATTCTATCTCTTAACTCGGAGAGACTTACTACTTTAGGACTTTGCGGCTGGCGAGAAAATGGTCTTGGCATCTGTCGGTTAATATCATCATCGTTCTCAGGGGCGTTCAATTCTGGGTTTTCTGGAGTCGAAGCTCGTTGTCGAGCACGTTGCAAGAGGCAGTAGGTGATGGATGTCCATACAGCTCCAAGTAATTCGATGCCACATCCGAATACGGCATACAGTGAGTAGCCGTGAATAATAGTATCAACGATGGTCTTCACGCATTTCACAATCACAAATATTGCTAGGCATCCTGCGCTGATGGAGCCAAACGTAATGAAATGGTCCCATATCTTCGATAGTGCTCCTTGGGCTAGTTTCTGCACGGCGTCTTCGTCTAACAGATGCGTGAGTTGGATAGTCCCGGGGATAATATCTTGTCCGGTGACGCCACGCGCTACGGAATTCAGAATGGCGGCTCTTTCTGCCGGGAACATGATATAGTCTCGTAGCTTGTCGATGTCTGCTTGCGTGTAGATTCCGCTTACGGCGAGTGTAGCTGGTACCGTATATTTCCAGGTTGGCTTGGTCATCGGTTTTAATTCTTGTGGTGGGACAGCTTCCACTGGGTTCGGCAGTATTTTGTGCCATGATTCGTCGATGTTGTACATTATCGGCAGGATCGGGTTGCAGTCGCGGTGAGTACCTTGTTGTACTAATACTCTGGTTTTAGGTTTCATAAATTTTGATGTATTTCTGTGTAGAACGGGGAGTTCCACGAAACATTCTTGCGTGCGGCGTACTTTCACTTCTACGGGAATGCACCTGATTATATGGACGGCTTCTCCAGCGGTCGTGGCCATGTATCCCGGTCCTTTCATTAGGGACCAGGCAAATTCCTCAGGCAGTATTGATGCGATTGAGAGTGCGTTTTCGAGCACTTGCCTCTCCAAGGCGCATCTATGCGTAAGTGATGAGGTAAAGAGGGTAATTATTTGTCCTCGTATATGGCGTTCAACATATACGAATTTCGAATTCATATATGTAAAGATGTCGAGGTTATCAGGCGTAATTGTTCTTTTCCCAGTAAATGTGCGTCCTTTTTGTGTTTCCAGAATGAACAGCTTAGGATGTTCTGTTCGTAGGAGCGTATATCCGCACACGTTTTGTTCCGAAACCTTGGTTAGGGCGAAGGTGATGTCGTCCCTGGTAAGTGCGTAAATTGTAGGTAAGGTTGAATTTTGTCCCGCTTCTGTGATCCGTTGTGCCAATCCTTCGTATAAAACGTCATATTGCTCAAGTTTGCAGGTGGACTCCGGGGTTGGTTTCCAGTACGTATATCCGTCTTCTCCGTCTAGACAGTATCCGTCTTGAAATGAGCAGGTAGTTCCACTTTTGAGGATGATCTTATTCTCGTTAAGCTTGACTGCGGCGCTGCCTGTGCGGAGTGTAATCTTGGCCAATCCTTGTACCACTACGTTGTCCCAGGATCCGTAGGGATCCGCATACTGTGTTCCGGTGCATGATCCATCATTTGCGATTGTTCCAGCGAAGGTAAACATTCTTGTAGATGTTGTGTTTGCTCGAATGCCGGTTAAAACTGCTCCGTTTCCGAGAGATATAGTTCCTTCTCGATGTAGACGTAGACACGTCTCGTGGCTTACATCTGCTATATACTCCACGTAGCCATTGTGAACTGCTGATATATGGGAGTGCATTCCACAGTAAAAGACTGTTCTCTTGATCTCGATTTTGCACTGTATGTAGTTCGCGTGTTCGTACTCTGCCAATTGCAATAGTTGTATGTATGTTTCTTCCGTTTCCGCCCCTCGAACGTTGATGTCACATTCGCCTACTTTTACTAATGATATCGTCGTTATATTTAGCCTCTCGCCGCTGCAATCGTATGCGATTAGTCCGTAAGCCATTGGGCTGACGCATAGGAGAAATACAATGAGGACCTTCATCCTGAAACAGAGGTCTAACATTTCGTAAGTAATATTAATTATTAGCTAAGCTTAAATCTAATAACATATCGATTATCCTTTATTTATTTGTTTATTTTTGTTTTATTTTATTTCTTCGTTTACTTGTAGTTTAGTAAGGCATATTTATTTATTATTATTTTGATTAACATAATTATTTTCCTCTAAAGTTCCGTGACGGTGGGTCGACGATGAGCTAATTTTAACTTGTTAGCGTGCACTACGCGATTTTTGCCGTTTATTAGAATGGATATATTTCCGTTATTAAGGATTTGCTGAATTTTGTAGGGACCGGAATATTGACTCGCGAATTTCCCTTGTCGGGGTTCTTTGAGTAAAAATACGTCGTCGCCGACGTGGAATGTTTGGGGGTTTACTCTTCGGTCGTAGTATCCTTTTGATTTTTGCTTAGCTTGCTTTAAGTTCTCTTGGGCGATGTCTTGTAAACGGTTGATCTTCATGAAGAGTTCTTCTAAATAATCCTTATATGATGGGTCGAGGTTTTCTTCTAGCGGCGGGTCGGTGGACGGTGCTCGTGCTATTTTTCCGAACACTAATTCGTGCGGTGAGAATTTCGTTCCTTCGTGAATGCTGGTGTTATACGAGAACATCGCGTTCTCTATCCATTCATCCCAATTGGAGGTGTCGTCGATATATTGTTTTAAGAATTCTATTAATACGTGATGGGATCTTTCGAGGGATCCATTTGCTTGAGGGTGATAGGCTGTCGTCTGGTATTGCTTAATTCGGCATTTCTTTGCCACGGCTTTAAATAAAGCTGATAAGAAGTTTGATCCCTGGTCTGTGAGTAATGCTCGTGGAGCTCCAAATCTGCATATGAAATTCTTAAGGAAGGCGTCGGCCACGCTACGTGAATCTGCTTTTTGCAATGGTACTGCGACACTGTATTTCGTTAAAAGGTCTTGGATGGTCAGTATGTATTCATTTCCCATTTTTGTTACAGGGAGTGGTCCAACTATGTCGAGAGCTATTTTGTCGAAGGCTGCGCCAGGTGTATCGGTAAGTATCATTGGTTGGCGAGTTTTAATCCGTGTTAGCTTCCTCTTTTGACATTCGATGCATGTCCTTACATATTCAGTAATATCTTTCTTCATTCCATCCCAGAAATAACGCTGTCGAATGCGATTATAGGTTTTTGTAACTCCTTTATGTCCTGCGATTACGGAATCGTGGTTTTCTTCCATTATTTGTCTTCGTTGTTCCGTTGTCGGTATTGTGATGAGAGATCGACATATCGTGATAGTAAGTTGATATTCTTGGAGGGTTTGCTTGAGATAATTGAGGAAAAATTTCCATGGTATATCGTCGTAGTACGGGGTTTTAGAAATGCTGAAGCTCTTGATCCTTAATTCGTCGAGTACGTCTTTTATCGCGCGAATGCCGTTTTTTATGTTTTCTTTCGTAATGGGTATCCTATCGTGTTCTTTTATGGGGATTGCTATAATGTTGTAAGATTGTGTAGGTTTTATTTTAGCTCTCTCAAATGTTAGGTTTTCAAATTTCGGAAGTTCACCGTATGAGAGTAGTTCGATTGCCCCTTTATCCTGGGGTTGCCCATTCATGTCGATGAAAATTATTTTGTGGTCCTTTTGTATTCTTAAGGAGTCGTTGCTTTCTTCAATCTTCAATGGTGCGTTGCGTAGAGTTGCGGGTACGAAAGGTCGTTCAAAAAGTGTGTCCGAGTCCGATGATGTGAGCGGTGTGTCTTCCATTTCGATGCTCTGTGTTTCTTCGATGTCGTCGCTTGATTCCAGTTGAGTGTTGGCATCTTCTTCGTTTTCGTAGTCCAAAATCCGTGGAGTGAGATGAGGTGTTTCGTTGCGAGGGGTTGAGTGGTGTATGGGTGGGGGAAATTCTTCCGGAGAGGGGAAATGAGTGAGAGGAGGGCTTCGTGAGGGTGTATCGCGACTTTCGTTGGGGGTAGGAGGGGAATCAGTGACGTCAGAGGTCGTAGAATCTTGTATTCTTGGGATACGTTTTCCTGGAGGAAGAGGGAAAGGACTAAAGGCTGTGGAAGGCGTTCGTTTTCTTGGATCTTTTGATTTAGTCTCTGATGGCTGCTTGGAGGTAGTCGGTAGTTGTTTCTGTTCTACCGGGCTATGGAATCGCGGTTTGCTGGCGGGAAAGATTTCGAGGGAGTCAGAGGATGATGATTCGTCTTGTTGCCTTTTCCTTTTTATAGAGTAAATTGGTGCTGAAGGCTGTTCCTTTTCGTCGTTCTCCGGTGGGTTCCGGGATAGTGCGTCGGCGTTTGCGTTTGCTCGACCTTCTTTGTAAAATATTTTATATTCATATTCCGAGAGTTTTAGTTTCCATTTCCATAATCTCGAAGTAGGATCTTTAATTGAGTTTAGCCATACTAACGGTTTGTGATCCGTAATAATTTTAAATTCTCTTCCGTACAAATATGGTCTGAAGTGATTTATACAATATACTATCGCGAGGCATTCCTTTTCGATCGTTGAATAATTTTTCTCTGCTTGGTTTAATAATCGCGACGCGTAGGCTATTGGGAGATCTTTTCCGATTGGCCCTTGACGTAGGACTCCTCCGATTGCATATCCGGATGCATCGGTTGTTAGATTGAAGGTTTCCGTGAAATCAGGATATTGAAGAATAGGTTCAGTTATTAGGGCTTTCTTAAGTTTTTGGAATGCGTCTTCCTGCGTAGGTGTCCATTTGAATGCCGCTTCTTTTCTTAATAGATCGGTGAGAGGTTTCGCGGTCTTCGAGAAATTAGGTATGAATCTACGGTAATATCCGGCGAGGCCTAAAAATTGTTTTATGTTCTTTGGATTTTTTGGAACTGGGAAGTGGTCCACCGCCGTTATTTTCTTCGGGTCTGGTTTAACTCCGTTCTCGCTAATAATGTGTCCGAGATAATTAACTTCGTGGCGCAAAAACTCGCACTTATCTGGTTGTAAGCGGAGATTTGCTTCCCGTAATCTTTTCATGAGTCGGGTAAATTTAATCTCATGTTCTCGGAGCGAGCGAGCGTATAGGACTATATCATCAAGGTAGACAAACAATTCTATCCCTTGTAGTCCGGTTAAAACGTTATTCATTAGTCTTTGAAACGTTGCGGGGGCATTTTTGAGTCCAAACGGCATGCGTTTGAATTCGTAATGTCCGTATGGTGTAGAGAAGGCGGTTTTATGAGCGTCTGCCGATTTCATAGGAATTTGGTGAAAACCTGATGCTAGGTCGAAAACGGAAAAATATTTGGCACTACCCAATTGATCTAGAATTTCGTTTATATTAGGAAGTGGGTAGGCGTCTCCGATCGTTTTGTCATTGAGGGTTCGGTAATCTATTACCATACGCCATCGTTTGTTTCCTTGGGAGTCTGGTTTTTTCGGCACGATCCACAGAGGTGAGTTATAAGGTGAAAGAGAGGGTTCTATTACTCCGTTTTCTATAAGTTCAGTCACTTGTCTATTTATTTCTTCCTTGTGTACCGGGGGAAACCGATATTGTTTCGCGTTTACCGGAATATCGTCCGTAGTGTGAATGGGATGTTCTATTGCGCTTGTTGCTCCGAAATGGTCTCCGGGTAAGTAAAATCTGTCTGCATTTTCTTCTATTAATTTCATCACGCTTCGTTCTTCTTCTGAATTTAAGTGATCCAATCTGAGAGCTTCTTTGATTTCTTTTAGTCGTTGTTTATCGCAGTTTGTCTGGGTAAGGAATACTCGTGCGGAATTTTCGTCTTCTAAAATTTCGTTTTGACTAGGTGCAGTTTGACTTGTATTTTCTACTTCTCTGAGTACTAATGTTGGTATGATTATATGTTCATCTTCCTCCGTGGTATTAAAGATCGGAAGGTATGCTCTTCCCTTTGTGTTAGTTACTACGGCGTTGCCAAGGAATATCCCTTCTTTCGTTAGTAGACGAGGTAGGTAACCCATTTTAATTTCTGGATTTGCTATTTTGATTTGGAATGGTGCAACCGATCTTTTAGGGATCGTTAAAAATTCGCGTTCGAAAAAAGGTATATGTAATTCTTCCCATTGGAGGCTTCGGCTTTTGTAATCAATCGTGACTGAATTTTGCGTCATAAATTCGGAACCTAAAATTCCGTCTTGGTCGATGGGGAACGAATCGTCAACTAAATGAAATGTTATTGGTCGTCCGGCAATCGCGATTTCTGCCGTTCCTCGAGTGGCTATTGGCGTTGAGGTGATTCCCCTAATTTTCAAAGTTATGTCGTGATTAATTTTTTGAGCCGATTCTGAAAATGATTCTTTTATGAGGTTGATTTCAGATCCTGAGTCTATCATTAAATTTAATTTTTTCTGATTATTTGTTGTAGCTACTTGAATGGTTGGTACTACAGAATCTTGATTTAATTGGACTTTGGCGACTCGGAAACTTGGGTCATCGCGTTCTGATCTTCCGGTTCGTTTGTTTCTACGATCGTCGTGAATGTTCGGTGCCCCGATTGGCTGGCTTCCCGGCGGACACCGGCTACCGGGTTGCGAGAACCGTTTCCCTGATTCATGGAGTTATTAGCATTCGTTCTCCTTTGTGAATACGGGGTTATCTCTCCGGCCTCAACCTTCGCTTTAAATTTCCTGCATTCGTCCATATTATGACCCGGGTTTTTACAGTAACGGCAAGTGACTACCGATGAGGGTGCAGGGAATCTGGGTTGCTGGTAGGTTCTTGTTGTGACCGGTGAGGATCGTTGTGGTTCGTAATCGCGTCGTGGGGAAAATTCGTTTGATTGTCGCGGAGGTGCTCTATCCTCGTATCGCCGTTGAGACGGCCTGTCTTCATAACGTCGTGGGGGAAATCTATACTCGTTTTGTCGCGGCGGCGATCTGTATGCATTTCGACGCGGAGGGGAACGATATCTAACCCTGGTGCGCGCTCGAGATTCCTCCTTTTCGATTTGTCCAAAAATTTTAATTGCGGTGCAATAATATTCTTCTAGGTTTCGGGGCGCTTCCATACGTATTCGTATTCTAGCGTCTGGCGCGAGGCCGTTCAAGAATGCTTGAATAACATGTTCTTCTAGTTCCTGTGCTCTAATGTGGTCAAATGATCTGCCTTGTTTCATTTCGTCGTATACCGCTGCGTGTAGATTCCGGACCTTTTCTATATAATCGAGTATATGTTCTTGCGGTCTTTTCTCTAGTTGTCCAAGTTCTCCTTGGTATTCATATAATGTTTTGTGTGCGGCGAACGTTGATTTTAGTCGGTTGCAAAATTGATCTACTGTTGCAAATTGTGAATTCGCGACGGTCATGTACGCGTGACCCTGTAGTTTGTTCACTAGTAGTTGCACGAGGTGCATTTCCTGCTCGGGGTGTATTATGCTTCGTGCTCTTTCACAAGCCCGTACAAATTGGAAGATCGGAATGTTTCGTCCATTGTAGATTGGGACGGATTCTAACGCGTCTTTTATGCTTATTGCAGCGGCGCGGAATATCGGTGGTCGTTCCGGTGTGCTATGGACTTGCGGTGAGGGAGGGAGTCCTCCCGTGGTGTTATCATGGCCACCGTTTAACCTTAATTCCTGTAACGCGTTTTCTAATCTTTCTAGGCGTTCTGGTAGTGGGAGTAGTATGTCGAATTCTCTGTCCATCCGTTCGATTATTTGGTGAACTTTGTCAAGTTTGAGTTCCGTAGATCGCGGTACTTCTATCGTTCGTCGCGCGTTTTGTTCGGCTAATTCGCGTTCTCGGGTTAAGACCCGTTCTTGTAACCTTGCTACTTCGTCCTCTTGGTTAGGATTTAATCGCGGTTCCGCCATGTCGGTGAGCTCGTTGATCGATTATTATATGATGTGGGTATAAGATCACTTTTCTCCTTCTATCCCACCGCTGCCACCAAATTTATGTCACGTCCCGTGTCCTCGATCGGGAGTAACGTATTTATTTTCCTGTTTTAGGCTTGCCCACTGTGCGCAGACTGTCGCCAGGGAACAGGGAGGAGAATCGACGCAGGTGATCTTATTCCGCAGAATTGGATGAAGTAAGTATCGCTGGTGATTCTTAGTTAGTGGAGGCGAATTTATGTATGTCTATAATGTTATTCGTTTTAGGTATCGCTTGGGAAAAAGGTACGACGAAGAGGGGAAACGCACGAAGATGAATTTGAGGTTAATATAACAAATAGAAAACTTTAAGATTCACAAATGTACGAAAGAAACTGTCTGATAAAATAAAAGGATTTGGAAATTAATCAATCTTAAGTTATTTCAAGAACGTAACGGCGGAAATATTCTGGGCTGGTGCAAAGCGTGAGATGCAGCAAGTATTACCGCAAATTTTGTCAAGACAGCCACTGGGCGCTTTGACAATACCGCAATGCCAGTATAGCCACTCAAGGAATACTTCAACCGGATAATTTTCGCGTAAATATTGTTACAGTTATCACGGCGTGAGCTGCAGCTACTTAGCGCAGGCTTTATCGTGTCGGCCACTGGGCGCTACGATAAATCTCACAGTGATACTATAAGAATATAATTGATTTGTATTAAAATTAACACTAGGTATGTTTAAATGGTTTCGTGCGTTTTGAGGAATAGGGAATGACAGGTGAATAAGTAAAGAACAGATTTAACTATTCTAAATGTATTAAAATGATTAAAGTGGTTACAAGGTTTAAGGATTTGTTAATACAATTCGTTGTATAACAATGGGTGTGTCGCCGAAGCCCTCGGGCACAGCGGTTATGTTGAACGTCGTGTTTTATAAAATGAGTTACAATAGTGTACGAATACAAAATATCCGCGTACCTCGGTCACGGGTTTTGGATTCACACGATCTGAGTGCTTGAGTTAACGTCGTACAATATTATTCGCGTAAAATACAATTAGTAAGTAAATGCAAAATGGTCCGCGTACCTCGGTCACGGGTTTTGAATTTACACTAAGAGTGTCGATGATAATTAGTCTGAGTGCCTAAGGTTATAAAGAATTAATATTTATGAAAGCGTACAAAATTATTCGCGTACCTCGGTCACGAGTTCTGAACACAATCAAAAATATAGAAGGAGCAACGAGTGGCAATGGGTGTGTCGCCGTACGACCTCGGTAGTACAGCGGAGTCAGAGTGCAGCCGTAATAATTGAATACTCACTCGTTGGTATCGTAGTCGTAGGAGATGGGCACTTTGTAGTTTCGTAGCACTTATTTAATTCGCGTGGTTTACTTTAACTCGATGTTCACTGGTAACTTTCACGATGTTCGCGGGTCGGCTGCTCCTGCTGGACTGACTAAAGCGGCGTTGCGCTGCTCCTTATATATTAAATTCATATCGCTAATTCTAAGAACGCTGAGCGGCGGGCGGCTTGCATTTTCCTATCTTTGCTGACATCCTCCGCCTTGCATTTTATTCTGCTGACCGTCTTACGCCTTGCAGTTTTAAACTGCTGACGGTCTTACGCCTTGCAGTTTCTTATCGCCGTGGGAAGGGAAACTGCTGACGGTCTTACGCCTTGCAGTTTCTTGAGCTTATCTTATCGTGGTTAGAGATAAGAAACTGCTGAGCGTGTACAATATTATATAGTGTAACGTCAACCCGAAATTGACGTCACTATTGTTAAAATCGCGTATTCAAACCTCCCACCCCCTAATTCGCGAAAGCGCGCGTCTTGACATATGCCTATATATATATATACATAGACATACATACACATATATACATTACGTATATATGTACGAAAATACATTAATCCATTAAAATAAATATATATATATGTAAAGGCACGTAAAAGTAATACTTAAGAATAATAACCGTATTAATAATCAACGCGATACGTCTAGATGAGTCATACAAGTAATAAATATCAAAAGATGCAATGCATCTAAACGATTCAGAAGTATAGGACAACATTTCATCTCGCAGCTATATAAAAAGCATTAAAATCAAACTCCGCGAGACATCATTTCATTTGCGAACAGTATGAGCCATCTATTCGTTTCATAACTATATAATTAAAAGCGCATGCGACATCTATTCATTTCAAGACTATATAATATTGTACACGCTCAGCAGTTTCTTATCTCTCACCGCGATAAGATAAGCTCAAGAAACTGCAAGGCGTAAGACCGTCAGCAGTTTCCCTTCCCACGGCGATAAGAAACTGCAAGGCGTAAGACCGTCAGCAGTTTAAAACTGCAAGGCGTAAGACGGTCAGCAGAATAAATTGCAAGGCGGGGGATGTCAGCAAAGATAGGAAAATGCAAGCCGCCCGCCGCTCAGCATTCTCAGAATTAGCGATATGAATTTAATATATAAGGAGCAGCGCAACGCCGCTTTAGTCAGTCCAGCAGGAGCAGCCGACCCGCGAACATCGTGAAAGTTACCAGTGAACATTGAGTTAAAGTAAACCACGCGAATTAAATAAGTGCTACGAAGCGACAAGTGCCACATCTACTACGACTACAATACCAACGAGTGAGTATTCGATTATTCCGGCTGCACTCTGACTCCGCTGTACTACCGAGGTCGTACGGCGACACACCCATTGCCACTCGTTGCTCCTTCTATATTTTTTGATTGTGTTCAGAACTCGTGACCGAGGTACGCGAATAATTTTGTACGCTTTCATAAATATTAATTCTTTATAACCTTAGGCACTCAGACTAATTATCATCGACACTCTTAGTGTAAATTCAAAACCCGTGACCGAGGTACGCGGACCATTTTGCATTTACTTACTAATTGTATTTTACGCGAATAATATTGTACGACATTAACTCAAGCATTCAGATCGTTTATTACCAACACATTTAGTGTGAATCCAAAACCCGTGACCGAGGTACGCGGATATTTTGTATTCTCTCACTGACTGTAATTATTTTATAAAACTCGATTTCAACTTAACCTGCGACCGAGGTACGCAGATAGTTGAAATCCCTCGTTACTCTTATACTACCCACATTGTACTACTTCTTATTTTAATATACTTAAGTTTATAACTTACCTTCTTTATTTTTCCAAATCCAATAGCGCTGATAAACAGCAGCTGTCTCATCAAACGCGAGCGCAGCTACGCATAGCGCTTCATCTCTTCTTCACTTTCTTGAAGCGCAGAATCCTGCTGCTGTCTTTTCACCTGCGAGTCCTACAGATACGCAGTCAAGGTAGAGTGAAACTATTTCATCATTTTCAAATCGTCTCCCCTACTTTATACTCACCTCTCGTCTGTCATTAGATGACAGATAGTAATTCGGGAATACGTAATCCTCCTACATCTCTTTGAAGATTCTGTTTGAAATTTATTATACTTATATTACATTTAAAGTCACCGTTGTATTCTTACTTAACCTAGAGCAAATAAATTCTATTATTATACTTACCTTTTAATCAAATCATCTTCAAGACCCCTGAAAATAAAATCAATTAGTAATATAGAAAAGAAGCCTCCATACTGTAGATTCTCTCTCTCGCTACATCTTACCTTACTCGTTATACTTACCGTCTCTCTCTCTCTCTCTCTCTCTCTCTCTCTCTATACTTACTCCCCTACGCTCCATCGGGTAAATACCTGAAAAGGAAATATTATTATTAACATATTAATAAGCTTCTTCGCCCCCCCTTAACCCCGTATTATACTTACCTCGCGTAATCCCTCGTGGCGTAAAATCACCGAATCTCCTCCCTGTGCCCTGGCGATAGTCTGCGCATAGCGGGCGAGCCTAAAACAGGAAAACAAACTAAGTTACTCCCGATCGAGGACACGGGACGTGACATAAATTTGGTGGCAGCGGTGGGATAGAAGGAGAATAGTGATTTTACCCCCACCCCCGGTGGGATAGCAGGAAAAGAGTGATTTTACCCCCACCCCTCTTACTAAAGCATAAAGCAAGTTTTACATCCCCATCGACATGGCGGAAGCGCGATTAAACGCAGAACAAGAAGAAGAAGTAGCAAGGCTACAGGAACGAGTTTTGGCTCGAGAACGCGATTTAGCCGAGCAAAACATACGACGAACTATAGAAGTACCGCGATCTACTGAACTTAAACTTGATAAAGTTCATCAAATAACCGAACGCATGGATAGGGAATTCGATATATTACTCCCACTACCAGAACGCTTACAAAGATTAGAAAACGCGTTACAAGAATTAAGAATGAATGGTGGTCACGACAATACCACGGGAGGACTCCCTCCTTCACCGCAAGTGCATAGCA
The DNA here is from genome assembly GCA_963989415.1 of Cerceris ruficornis. Classification (NCBI taxonomy): domain Eukaryota; kingdom Metazoa; phylum Arthropoda; class Insecta; order Hymenoptera; family Crabronidae; genus Cerceris; species Cerceris ruficornis. The sequence continues at coordinate 3,845,193 of OZ022522.1, forward strand.
CACCAGAACGACCGCCGCTTTTCCGCACCGCCGCGATAAGTATAAAAGACGCATTAGAATCTGTTCCAATTTACAATGGAAGGAACATACCGATCTTCCAATTTGTACGAGCGTGTGAAAGAGCACGAAGTATAATAGCCCCGGAGCAAGAAATGCACCTCGTGCAATTATTAGTTAATAAACTACAGGGTCATGCGTACATGACCGTCGCGAACTCGCAATTTGCAACCGTCGACCAATTTTGCAACCGATTAAAATCAACCTTCGCCGCGCACAAAACACTATACGAATACCAAGGAGAACTTGGACAACTAGAAAAGAGACCGCATGAACACATACTCGACTACATAGAAAAGGTTCGGAACCTACACGCAGCGGTATACGACGAAATGAAACAAGGCAGATCATTCGACCACATTAGAGTACTGGAATTAGAAGAACACGTGATTCAAGCATTTTTGAATGGCCTCGCGCCGGACGCTAGAATACGGGTACGCATGGAAGCACCCCGAAGCCTGGAAGAATATTATTGTACCGCGATCAAAATTTTCGGACAAATCGAAAAGGAGGAATCACGCGCGCGCACTAAAATTAGATATCGTTCCCCTCCGCGTCGAAATGAATATAGATCCCCTCCGCGTCGGAACGAGTATAGATCACTACCGCAACGAAACGATTTTAGATTTTTCCCGCGACGATACGAAGATAAACCACCCCCGCGACGATATGAGGATAGAGCACCTCCGCGACAATTAAACGAAACCCCCACTCGACGCTATTATGGAAATCAAGGATCCTCGTCCCCTCCGCAAAGAACCTACCAGCAAACGAGATTCTCACCGAATACACCGACTGTCACGTGTCGATATTGTAAAAATCCAGGCCACAGCATGGACGACTGTGCAAAATATAGAATGAAAGTAGAATCCGGAGAAATAATCCCCTACTCGCAAAGGAGAGTAAACGCGGATAATTCCACGAATCAGGGAAACGGTTCTCGCAACCCGGTAGCAGGTGTCCGCCGGGAAGCCAACCAGTCGGGGCACCGAACATTTACGACAACCGTGAAAACGCACGGACCAGAAGAGCAGAATACGACGACCCGAGTTTCCGAATCGCTAGAGTCAAATTAAAACGAAATTCTGTAGTACCGACCATACGAGTAGCTACAACGAACGACCAAGAAAAGCTAAATTTAATGATAGACTCAGGATCAGAAATTAACCTTATAAAGGAATCATTTTCAAAATCAGCTCTAGAAACTAATTATGATGTAACCTTAGAAATTAGAGGAATCACCTCAACACCAATATCCACTCGAGGAACAGCAGAAATCGCGATCGCCGGACGACCAATAACGTTTCATTTAGTTGATGATTCATTCCCCATCGATCAAGACGGAATCTTAGGTTCCGAATTTATGTTACAGAATTCAGTCACAATTGATTATAAGAGCAGAAGCCTCCAATGGGAAGACCTACATATACCCTTTTTCGAGCAAGAACTTTTAACAATCCCTAAAAGATCAGTCGCACCATTTCAAATTAAGATAGCAAACCCCGAAGTTAAAATAGGTTATTTACCCCGCCTATTTACAAAAGAAGGAATATTCCTCGGAAACGCGGTAGTAACCAACTCAAAGGGAAGAGCACACCTTCCAATATTCAACACTACGGAAAAGGACGAACACATAGTTATACCAACATTAGTACTTCGAGAGATAGAAAAATCAAGTCAAATCGCGCCAAATCAAAATGAAATTATAGAAGACGAATCCACTGCAAGAATATTTCTTACACAAGCGAATTACGACAAACAACGAGTAAAAGAAATCAAAGATACCCTTAGGTTAGACCACTTAAATTCAGAGGAAGAACAAAGCGTTACGATACTAATAGAAGAAAACGCGGACAGATTTTATTTACCCGGAGATCATTTTGGAGCAACCACCGCGATAGAACACCCTATTCATACTACCGACGACATCCCGGTAAACGCGAAACAATATAGATTCCCTCCAGTCCATAAAGAGGAGATAAACAGACAAGTAACTGAACTCATTGAAAATGGAATAATTGAACCCTCTCTTTCACCATATAACTCACCTCTATGGATCGTACCGAAAAAACCGGACTCTCAAGGAAACAAAAGATGGCGTATGGTAATCGATTACCGCGCCCTCAACGATAAAACGATCGGAGACGCTTACCCACTTCCTAATATAAATGAGATCCTAGATCAACTAGGTAGCGCCAAATATTTTTCAGTTTTTGACCTCGCATCTGGTTTCCACCAAATACCCATGAAATCGACAGATGCTCATAAAACCGCTTTTTCTACGCCATACGGACATTATGAATTTAAACGCATGCCCTTCGGATTAAAAAACGCTCCAGCAACGTTCCAACGATTAATGAACAACGTTTTAACCGGACTACAAGGAATAGAGTTATTTGTCTATCTCGACGACATAGTCCTATACGCTCGCTCACTCCGAGAACACGAGATCAAATTTACCCGACTCATGAAAAGATTACGAGAAGCAGATCTCAAGCTACAACCGGACAAAAGTGAATTCTTACGACATGAAGTCAATTACCTCGGGCATATTATTAGCGAAAACGGAGTCAAACCAGATCCGAAAAAAATAACGGCAGTAGATCATTTCCCAATTCCCAAAAATTCAAAAAACATAAAACAATTTTTAGGCCTTGCCGGATATTACCGTAGATTCATTCCTAATTTCTCGAAAACCGCGAAACCTCTCACCGACCTATTAAGAAAAGAAGTAGCATTCAAATGGACACCTACGCAAGAAGACGCATTTCAAAAACTAAAGAAAGCCCTAATAACTGAACCTATTCTTCAATATCCTAATTTCACAGAAACTTTCAATTTAACAACGGATGCATCCGGATATGCAATCGGAGGAGTCCTAAGTCAAGGACCAATCGGAAAAGATCTCCCTATAGCCTACGCGTCGCGATTATTAAACCAAGCAGAGAAAAACTATTCAACGATCGAAAAAGAATGCCTCGCGATAGTATATTGTATAAACCACTTCAGACCATACTTATACGGGAGAGAATTTAAAATCATTACGGACCACAAACCACTAGTATGGCTAAACTCAATCAAAGATCCTACTTCAAGACTATGGAAATGGAAGTTAAAACTCTCAGAATATGAATATAAGATATATTACAAAGAAGGTCGAGCAAACGCAAACGCCGACGCACTATCCCGGAACCCACCGGAGAACGACGAAAAGGAACAGCCTTCAGCACCGATCTACTCTATAAAAAGAAAAAGGCAACAAAACGAATCATCATCCTCTGACTCCCTCGAAATCTTTCCCGCAAGCAAACCGCGATTCCATAGCCCGGTAGAACAGAAACAACTACCGACTACCTCCAAGCAGCCATCAGAGACTAAATCAAAAGATCCAAGAAAACGAACGCCTTCCACAGCCTTTAGTCCATTCCCTCTTCCTCCAGGAAAACGTATCCCAAGAATACAAGATTCTACGACCTCCGACTTCACAAATTCCAATCCTACCCCCATCGAAAGTCGCGATACACCCTCACGAAGCCCTCCTCTCACTCATTTCCCCTCTCCGGAAGAAATTCCCCCACCCATACACCACTCAACCCCTCGCAACGAAACACCTCATCTCACTCCACGGATTTTGGACTACGAAAACGAAGAAGATGCCAACACTCAACTGGAATCAAGCGACGACATCGAAGAAACACAGAGCATCGAAATGGAAGACACACCGCTCACATCATCGGACTCGGACACACTTTTTGAACGACCTTTCGTACCCGCAACTCTACGCAACGCACCATTGAAGATTGAAGAAAGCAACGACTCCTTAAGAATACAAAAGGACCACAAAATAATTTTCATCGACATGAATGGGCAACCCCAGGATAAAGGGGCAATCGAACTACTCTCATACGGTGAACTTCCGAAATTTGAAAACCTAACATTTGAGAGAGCTAAAATAAAACCTACACAATCTTACAACATTATAGCAATCCCCATAAAAGAACACGATAGGATACCCATTACGAAAGAAAACATAAAAAACGGCATTCGCGCGATAAAAGACGTACTCGACGAATTAAGGATCAAGAGCTTCAGCATTTCTAAAACCCCGTACTACGACGACATACCATGGAAATTTTTCCTCAATTATCTCAAGCAAACCCTCCAAGAATATCAACTTACTATCACGATATGTCGATCTCTCATCACAATACCGACAACGGAACAACGAAGACAAATAATGGAAGAAAACCACGATTCCGTAATCGCAGGACATAAAGGAGTTACAAAAACCTATAATCGCATTCGACAGCGTTATTTCTGGGATGGAATGAAGAAAGATATTACTGAATATGTAAGGACATGCATCGAATGTCAAAAGAGGAAGCTAACACGGATTAAAACTCGCCAACCAATGATACTTACCGATACACCTGGCGCAGCCTTCGACAAAATAGCACTCGACATAGTTGGACCACTCCCTGTAACAAAAATGGGAAATGAATACATACTGACCATCCAAGACCTTTTAACGAAATACAGTGTCGCAGTACCATTGCAAAAAGCAGATTCACGTAGCGTGGCCGACGCCTTCCTTAAGAATTTCATATGCAGATTTGGAGCTCCACGAGCATTACTCACAGACCAGGGATCAAACTTCTTATCAGCTTTATTTAAAGCCGTGGCAAAGAAATGCCGAATTAAGCAATACCAGACGACAGCCTACCACCCTCAAGCAAATGGATCCCTCGAAAGATCCCATCACGTATTAATAGAATTCTTAAAACAATATATCGACGACACCTCCAATTGGGATGAATGGATAGAGAACGCGATGTTCTCGTATAACACCAGCATTCACGAAGGAACGAAGTTCTCACCGCACGAATTAGTGTTCGGAAAAATAGCACGAGCACCGTCCACCGACCCGCCGCTAGAAGAAAACCTCGACCCATCATATAAGGATTATTTAGAAGAACTCTTCATGAAGATCAACCATTTACAAGACATCGCCCGAGAGAACTTAAAGCAAGCTAAGCAAAAATCAAAAGGATACTACGACCGAAGAGTAAACCCCCAAACATTCCACGTCGGCGACGATGTATTTTTACTCAAAGAACCCCGACAAGGAAAATTCGCGAGTCAATATTCCGGTCCCTACAAAATTCAGCAAATCCTTAATAACGGAAATATATCCATATTAATGAACGGCAAAAATCGTGTGGTGCACGCTAACAAGTTAAAATTAGCTCATCGTCGACCCACCGTCACGGAACTTTAGAGGAAAATAAATTATGTTACAGACCATTTCAAGTACGCAACTACCATGTGCTACTATCCACGACCTACAGCTAAAATTTCGGGGCAAGAGGAGCTTGCATTACTTAACATACAGATAAGCCAATTCAGCTGCATACAAGGACAGATGATGGAAACTTACGACGATGAAAATACATACAGAATATTCTGCGAACCGTGCTTCGACTTATCTGACCTCACTATAGAAGGAAGCTTCACAGACGCACATGCCTTCACTTGCGAAGACTTCGAGAAAAATTGTTACGAATGCGGCATTCCATTATTAATTGAGAGAAGCCTCGCAGAGTGCACGACCTGCATGGACATATTCCACAGAGGCTTATACTTGGAATTCAACGTAGAGACATTATATATAATCGACGGAGCGCTATACGCTTAAAGAAGCACGGAAATCATAACTACAAATAATACTAAATATGTACCCAATAATAATCAAAAAATATAATAAAAAAAAATATATAAATAAATCAATACGCCTTATTAAATAAACAAAGAAATAAAAATAAAACCAAAATAAACAAACAAAATAAAGGATAATCGATATGTTACTAGATTTAAGCTTAGTTATTAATTAATACTACTTACGAAATGTCAGACTTCTGTTTCAGGATGAAGATCCTCATTGTATTCCTCCTATGCGTCAGCCCGATGGCTTATGGACTAATTGCATACGATTGCAGCGGCGAGAGGCTAAATATAACGACGATATCATTAGTAAAAGTAGGCGAATGTGACATCAACGTTCGAGGGGCGGAAACGGAAGAAACATACATACAATTATTGCAATTGGCAGAGTATGAGCACGCGGACTACATACAGTGCAAAATCGAGATCAAGAGAACAGTCTTTTACTGTGGAATGCACTCCCATATATCAGCAGTTCACAATGGCTACGTGGAGTATATAGCAGATGTAAGCCACGAGACGTGTCTACGTCTACATCGAGAAGGAACTATATCTCTCGGAAACGGAGCAGTTTTAACCGGCATTCGAGCAAACACAACATCTACAAGAATGTTTACCTTCGCTGGAACAATCGCAAATGATGGATCATGCACCGGAACACAGTATGCGGATCCCTACGGATCCTGGGACAACGTAGTGGTACAAGGATTGGCCAAGATTACACTCCGCACAGGCAGCGCCGCAGTCAAGCTTAACGAGAATAAGATCATCCTCAAAAGTGGAACTACCTGCTCATTTCAAGACGGATACTGTCTAGACGGAGAAGACGGATATACGTACTGGAAACCAACCCCGGAGTCCACCTGCAAATTTGAGCAATATGACGTTTTATACGAAGGATTGGCACAACGGATCACAGAAGCGGGACAAAATTCAACCTTACCTACAATTTACGCACTTACCAGGGACGACATCACCTTCGCCCTAACCAAGGTTTCGGAACAAAACGTGTGCGGATATACGCTCCTACGAACAGAACATCCTAAGCTGTTCATTCTGGAAACACAAAAAGGACGCACATTTACTGGGAAAAGAACAATTACGCCTGATAACCTCGACATCTTTACATATATGAATTCGAAATTCGTATATGTTGAACGCCATATACGAGGACAAATAATTACCCTCTTTACCTCATCACTTACGCATAGATGCGCCTTGGAGAGGCAAGTGCTCGAAAACGCACTCTCAATCGCATCAATACTGCCTGAGGAATTTGCCTGGTCCCTAATGAAAGGACCGGGATACATGGCCACGACCGCTGGAGAAGCCGTCCATATAATCAGGTGCATTCCCGTAGAAGTGAAAGTACGCCGCACGCAAGAATGTTTCGTGGAACTTCCCGTTCTACACAGAAACACATCAAAATTTATGAAGCCTAAAACCAGAGTATTAGTACAACAAGGTACTCACCGCGACTGCAACCCGATCCTGCCGATAATGTACAACATCGACGAATCATGGCACAAAATACTGCCGAATCCAGTGGAAGCTGTCCCACCACAAGAGTTGAAACCGATGACCAAGCCAACCTGGAAATATACGGTACCAGCTACACTCGCCGTAAGCGGAATCTACACGCAAGCAGACATCGACAAGCTACGAGACCATATCATGTTCCCGGCGGAAAGAGCCGCCATATTAAATTCCGTGGCGCGTGGCGTCACCGGACAAGATATCATCCCCGGGACTATCCAACTCACGCATCTGTTAGACGAAGACGCCGTGCAGAAACTAGCCCAAGGAGCACTATCGAAGATATGGGACCATTTCATTACGTTTGGCTCCATCAGCGCAGGATGCCTAGCAATATTTGTGATTGTGAAATTCGTGAAGACCATCGTTGATACTATTATTCACGGCTACTCACTGTATGCCGTATTCGGATGTGGCATCGAATTACTTGGAGCTGTATGGACATCCATCACCTACTGCCTCTTGCAACGTGCTCGACAACGAGCTTCGACTCCAGAAAACCCAGAATTGAACGCCCCTGAGAACGATGATGATATTAACCGACAGATGCCAAGACCATTTTCTCGCCAGCCGCAAAGTCCTAAAGTAGTAAGTCTCTCCGAGTTAAGAGATAGAATAGACCGCTTAGAACAAATTTCCGAATAAATTTGTTCTACAAAAAGGGGGGAGGTGTAACGTCAACCCGAAATTGACGTCACTATTGTTAAAATCGCGTATTCAAACCTCCCACCCCCTAATTCGCGAAAGCGCGCGTCTTGACATATGCCTATATATATATATACATAGACATACATACACATATATACATTACGTATATATGTACGAAAATACATTAATCCATTAAAATAAATATATATATATGTAAAGGCACGTAAAAGTAATACTTAAGAATAATAACCGTATTAATAATCAACGCGATACGTCTAGATGAGTCATACAAGTAATAAATATCAAAAGATGCAATGCATCTAAACGTTTCAGAAGTATAGGACAACATTTCATCTCGCAGCTATATAAAAAGCATTAAAATCAAACTCCGCGAGACATCATTTCATTTGCGAACAGTATGAGCCATCTATTCGTTTCATAACTATATAATTAAAAGCGCATGCGACATCTATTCATTTCAAGACTATATAATATTGTACACGCTCAGCAGTTTCTTATCTCTCACCGCGATAAGATAAGCTCAAGAAACTGCAAGGCGTAAGACCGTCAGCAGTTTAAAACTGCAAGGCGTAAGACGGTCAGCAGAATAAATTGCAAGGCGGGGGATGTCAGCAAAGATAGGAAAATGCAAGCCGCCCGCCGCTCAGCATTCTCAGAATTAGCGATATGAATTTAATATATAAGGAGCAGCGCAACGCCGCTTTAGTCAGTCCAGCAGGAGCAGCCGACCCGCGAACATCGTGAAAGTTACCAGTGAACATTGAGTTAAAGTAAACCACGCGAATTAAATAAGTGCTACGAAGCGACAAGTGCCACATCTACTACGACTACAATACCAACGAGTGAGTATTCGATTATTCCGGCTGCACTCTGACTCCGCTGTACTACCGAGGTCGTACGGCGACACACCCATTGCCACTCGTTGCTCCTTCTATATTTTTTGATTGTGTTCAGAACTCGTGACCGAGGTACGCGAATAATTTTGTACGCTTTCATAAATATTAATTCTTTATAACCTTAGGCACTCAGACTAATTATCATCGACACTCTTAGTGTAAATTCAAAACCCGTGACCGAGGTACGCGGACCATTTTGCATTTACTTACTAATTGTATTTTACGCGAATAATATTGTACGACATTAACTCAAGCATTCAGATCGTTTATTACCAACACATTTAGTGTGAATCCAAAACCCGTGACCGAGGTACGCGGATATTTTGTATTCTCTCACTGACTGTAATTATTTTATAAAACTCGATTTCAACTTAACCTGCGACCGAGGTACGCAGATAGTTGAAATCCCTCGTTACTCTTATACTACCCACATTGTACTACTTCTTATTTTAATATACTTAAGTTTATAACTTACCTTCTTTATTTTTCCAAATCCAATAGCGCTGATAAACAGCAGCTGTCTCATCAAACGCGAGCGCAGCTACGCATAGCGCTTCATCTCTTCTTCACTTTCTTGAAGCGCAGAATCCTGCTGCTGTCTTTTCACCTGCGAGTCCTACAGATACGCAGTCAAGGTAGAGTGAAACTATTTCATCATTTTCAAATCGTCTCCCCTACTTTATACTCACCTCTCGTCTGTCATTAGATGACAGATAGTAATTCGGGAATACGTAATCCTCCTACATCTCTTTGAAGATTCTGTTTGAAATTTATTATACTTATATTACATTTAAAGTCACCGTTGTATTCTTACTTAACCTAGAGCAAATAAATTCTATTATTATACTTACCTTTTAATCAAATCATCTTCAAGACCCCTGAAAATAAAATCAATTAGTAATATAGAAAAGAAGCCTCCATACTGTAGATTCTCTCTCTCGCTACATCTTACCTTACTCGTTATACTTACCGTCTCTCTCTCTCTCTCTCTCTCTCTCTCTCTCTATACTTACTCCCCTACGCTCCATCGGGTAAATACCTGAAAAGGAAATATTATTATTAACATATTAATAAGCTTCTTCGCCCCCCCTTAACCCCGTATTATACTTACCTCGCGTAATCCCTCGTGGCGTAAAATCACCGAATCTCCTCCCTGTGCCCTGGCGATAGTCTGCGCATAGCGGGCGAGCCTAAAACAGGAAAACAAACTAAGTTACTCCCGATCGAGGACACGGGACGTGACAATAGTCTTGAAATAAAAGGATGTCGCATGCGCTTTTAATTATATAGTTAGGAAACGAATAGATATCTCATACTGTTCGCAAATGAAATGATGTCTCGCGAATTAGATTTTAATACCTTTTATATAGTAGCGAGATGGAATGTTGTCTTATACTTCTGAAATGTTTAGATAGTTTACATCTTTTGATATTTATTACCTTTATGAGTCACCTAGACGTATTACATTGATTATTAATACGGTTATTAGTCTTGAATATTACTTCTATGCGCCTTTACATATATATATATTTATTTTGATAGATTAATGTATTTTCGTACATATATACGTGATGTATATATGTGTATGTGTGTCTACGTATATATATATATATATAGGCATATGTCAGGCCGCGCGCTTTCGCGAATTAGGGGGTGGGAGGTTTGAATACGCGATTTTAACAATAGTGACGTCAATTTCGGGTTGACGTTACATAAGAAACTGCTGAGCGTGTACAATATTATATAGTCTTGAAATGAATAGATGTCGCATGCGCTTTTAATTATATAGTTGTGAAACGAATAGATGGCTCATACTGTTCGCAAATGAAATGATGTCTCGCGGAGTTTGATTTTAATGCTTTTTATATAGCTGCGAGATGAAATGTTGTCCTATACTTCTGAAACGTTTAGATGCATTGCATCTTTTGATATTTATTACTTGTATGACTCATCTAGACGTATCGCGTTGATTATTAATACGGTTATTATTCTTAAGTATTACTTTTACGTGCCTTTACATATATATATATATTTATTTTAATGGATTAATGTATTTTCGTACATATATACGTAATGTATATATGTGTATGTATGTCTATGTATATATATATATAGGCATTATGTCAGGACGCGCGCTTTCGCGAATTAGGGGGTGGGAGGTTTGAATACGCGATTTTAACAATAGTGACGTCAATTTCGGGTTGACGTTACACCGAAGCGTCCAAGCAGTCGCGGAAGCGTCCAAGCAGGCGCGGAAACGTCCAAGCAGGCGCGGAAACGTCCAAGTAGGCGCGGCAGCATGCAAGAAGGCGCAGAAGAGTAGAAGCAGGCGCAGAAGAGTCCAAGCAGGCGCGGAAGCGTCCAAGCAGTCGCGGAAGCGTCCAAGCAGGCGGGGAAGCATGCAAGCAGGCGCGGAAGCGTCCAAGCAAGCGCGGAAACGTCCAAGCAGGCGGGGAAGCATGCAAGCAGGCGCGGAAGCGTCCAATCAGGCGCGGAAACGTCCAAGTAGGCGCGGCAGCATGCAAGAAGGCGCAGAAGGGTCCAAGCAGTCACGGAAGCGTCCAAGCAGGCGCGGAAGCGTCCAAGCAGGCGCGGAAGCATGCAAGAAGACGCAGAAGGGTCCAAGCAGGCGCGAAAGCGTCCAAGCAGTCGCGGAAGCGTTCAAGCAGGCGCGGTAGCGTCCAAGCAGGCGCGGAAACGTCCAAGCAGGCGCGGAAGCAAGCAAGAAGACGCAGAAGAGTCCAAGCAGGCGCGGTAGCGTCCAGCCAAGCGCGGAAGCTTCCAAGCAGGCGCGGAAGCGTCCAAGCAGGCGCGGTAGCGTCCAAGCAGGCGCGGAAACGTCCAAGCAGGCGCGGAAGCGTCCAAGCAGGCGCGGTAGCGTCCAAGCAAGCGCGGAAACGTCCAAGCAGGCGCGGAAGCATGCAAGAAGACGCAGAAGAGTCCAAGCAGGCGCGGAAGCGTCCAAGCAGTCGCGGAAGCGTCCAAGCAGGCGCGGTAGCGTCCAATCAGGCGCGGAAGCGTCCAAGCAGGCGCGGTAGCGTCCAAGCAGGCGCGGAAACGTCCAAGCAGGCGCGGAAACGTCCAAGCAGGCGCGGAAGCATGCAAGAAGGCGCAGAACAGTCCAAGCAGGCGCGGAAGCGTCCAAGCAGGTGGGGAAGCATGCAAGCAGGCGCGGAAGCGTCCAAGCAGGCGCGGTAGCTTCCAAGCAGGCGCGGAAACGTCCAAGCAGGCGCGGAAGCATGCAAGAAGACGCAAAGGAGTCCAAGCAGGCGCGGAAGCGTCCAAGCAGGCGCGGTAGCGTTCAACCAGGCGCGGAAGCGTCCAAGCAGGCGGGGAAGCATGCAGGCAGGCGCGGAAGCGTCCAAGCAAGCGCGGAAACGTCCAAGCAGGCGGGGAAGCATGCAAGCAGGCGCGGAAGCGTCCAAGCAGGCGGGGAAACATGCAAGCAGGCGCGGAAGCATGCAAGAAGGCGCAGAAGAGTCCAAACAGGCGCAGAAGAGTCCAAGCAGGCGCGGAAGCGTCCAAGCAGTCGTGGAAACGTCCAAGTAGGCGCGGCAGCATGCAAGAAGACGCAGAAGAGTCCAAGCAGGCGCGGAAGCGTCCAAGCAGGCGCGGAAGCATGCAAGAAGGCGCAGAAGAGTCCAAACAGGCGCAGAAGAGTCCAAGCAGGCGCGGAAGCGTCCAAGCAGGCGGGGAAGCATGCAAGCAGGCGCGGAAGCGTCCAAGCAGTCGTGGAAACGTCCAAGTAGGCGCGGCAGCATGCAAGAAGGCGCAGAAGATTCCAAGCAGGCGCGGAAGCGTCCAAGCAGTCGCGGAAACGTCCAAGCAGGCGCGGAAGCATGCAAGAAGACGCAGAGGAGTCCAAGCAGGCGCGGAAGCGTCCAAGCAGGCGCGGAAACGTCCAAGCAGGTGCGGTAGCGTCCAAGCTGGCGCGGAAACGTCCAAGCAGGCGCGGAAGCATGCAGGAAGGCGCATTAGAGTCCAAGCAGGCGCAGAAGAGCCCAAGCAGGCGCGGAAGCGTCCAAGCAGTCGCGGAAGCGTCCAAGCAGGCGCGGAATCGTCCAAGTAGGCGCGGCAGCATGCAAGAAGGCGCAGAAGAGTCCAAGCAGGCGCGGAAACGTCCAAGCAGGCGCGGAAGCATGCAAGAAGGCGCGGAAGCGTCCAAGCAGTCGCGGAAGCGTCCAATCAGTCGCGGAAGCGTCCAAGCAGGCGCGGAAGCGTCCAACCAGGCGCGGAAGCGTCCAACCAGGCGCGGAAGCGTCCAAGTAGGCGCGGCAGCATGCAAGAAGGCGCAGAAGATTCCAAGCAGGCGCGGAAGCGTCCAAGCAGGCGGGGAAGAGTCCAAGCAGGCGCGGAAGCGTCCAAGCAGTCGCGGAAGCGTCCAAGCAGGCGCGGTCGCGTCCAACCAGGCGCGGAAGCGTCCAAGCAGTCGCGGAAGTATGCAAGAAGACGCAGAAGAGTCCAAGCAGGCGCGGAAGCGTCCAAGCAGGCGGGGAAGCATGCAAGCAGGCGCGGAAGCGTCCAAGCAGTCACGGAAGCGTCCAAGCAGGCGCGGTAGCGTCCAAGCAGGCGCGGTAGCGTCCAAGCAGTCGCGGAAGCGTCCAAGCAGGCGCGGTAGCGTCCAAGCAGGAGCGGAAACGTCCAAGCAGGCGCGGAAGCATGCAAGAAGGCGCAGAGGAGTCCAAGCAGGCGCGGAAGCGTCCATGCAGGCGCGGAAGCGTCCAAGCAGGCGCGGAAACGTCCAAGCAGGCGCGGTAGCGTCCAAGCTGGCGCGGAAACGTCCAAGCAGGCGCGGAAGCATGCAGGAAGGCGCAGAAGAGTCCAAGCAGGCGCAGAAGAGTCCAAGCAGGCGCGGAAGCGTCCAAGCAGTCGCGGAAGCGCCCAAGCAGGCGGGGATGCATGCAGGCGCGGAAGCGTCCAAGAAGGCGCGGAAACGTCCAAGTAGGCGCGGCATCATGCAAGAAGGCGCAGAAGGGTCCAAGCAGTCACGCAAGCGTCCAAGCAGTCGCGGAAGCGTCCAAGCAGGCGCGGTAGCGTCCAACCAGGCGCGGAAGCGTCCAAGCAGTCGCTGAAGCGTCCAAGCAGGCGCGGTAGCGTCCAAGCAGGCAGGAAAACGTCCAACCAGGCGCCGAAGCGTCCAAGCAGTCGCGGAAGCTTCCAAGCAGGCGCGGAAACGTCCAAGCAGCCGCGGAAACGTCCAAGTAGGCGCGGCAGCATGCAAGAAGGCGCAGAAGAGAAGAAGCAGGCGCAGAAGAGTCCAAGCAGGCGCAGAAGAGTCCAAGCAGGCGCGGAAGCGTCCAAGCAGGCGGGGAAGCATGCAAGCAGGCGCAGAAGAGTCCAAGCAGGCACGGAAGCGTCCAAGCAGGCGGGGAAGCATGCAAGCAGGCGCGGAAGCGTCCAAGCAGGCGCGGAAATGTCCAAGCAGGCGCGGAAGCATGCAAGAAGGCGCGGAAGCGTCCAAGCAGGCGCGGTAGCGTCCAAGCAGGCGCGGAAACGTCCAAGCAGGCGCGGAAGCATGCAAGAAGGCGCAGAAGAGTCCAAGCAGGCGCGGAAGCGTCCAAGCAGGCGTGGAAACGTCCAAGTAGGCGCGGCAGCATGCAAGAAGGCGCAGAAGATTCCAAGCAGGCGCGGAAGCGTCCAAGCAGGCGGGGAAGCATGCAAGCAGGCGCGGAAGTGTCCAAGCAGGCGCGGAAACGTCCAAGTAGGCGCGGCAGCATGCAAGAAGGCGCAGAAGAGTCCAAGCAGGCGCGGAAGCGTCGAAGCAGTCACGGAAGCGTCCAAGCAGGCGCGGTAGCGTCCAAGCAGGCGCGGAAACGTCCAAGCAGGCGACGAAGAATGCAAGAAGACGCAGAAGAGTCCAAGCAGGCGGGGAAGCATGCAAGCAGGCGCGGAAGCGTCCAAGCAGGCGCGGAAACGTCCAAGTAGGCGCGGAAGCATGCAAGAAGGCGCGGAAGCGTCCAAGCAGGCGCGGTAGCGTCCAAGCAGGCGCGGAAACGTCCAAGCAGGCGAGGAAGCATGTAAGAAGGCGCAGAAGCGTCCAAGCAGTCGCGGAAGCGTCCAAGCAGGCGCGGTAGAGTCCAACCAGGCGCGGAAGAGTCCAAGTAGGCGCGGCAGCATGCAAGAAGACGCAGAAGAGTCCAAGCAGGCGCGGAAGCGTCCAAGCAGGTGGGGAAGCATGCAAGCAGGCGCGGAAGCGTCCAAGCAGGCGCGGTAGCTTCCAAGCAGGCGCGGAAACGTCCAAGCAGGCGCGGAAGCATGCAAGAAGACGCAAAGGAGTCCAAGCAGGCGCGGAAGCGTCCAAGCAGGCGCGGTAGCGTTCAACCAGGCGCGGAAGCGTCCAAGCAGGCGGGGAAGCATGCAGGCAGGCGCGGAAGCGTCCAAGCAACCGCGGAAACGTCCAAGCAGGCGGGGAAGCATGCAAGCAGGCGCGGAAGCGTCCAAGCAGGCGGGGAAACATGCAAGCAGGCGCGGAAGCATGCAAGAAGGCGCAGAAGAGTCCAAACAGGCGCAGAAGAGTCCAAGCAGGCGCGGAAGCGTCCAAGCAGTCGTGGAAACGTCCAAGTAGGCGCGGCAGCATGCAAGAAGACGCAGAAGAGTCCAAACAGGCGCAGAAGAGTCCAAGCAGGCGCGGAAGCGTCCAAGCAGGCGGGGAAGCATGCAAGCAGGCGCGGAAGCGTCCAAGCAGTCGTGGAAACGTCCAAGTAGGCGCGGCAGCATGCAAGAAGGCGCAGAAGATTCCAAGCAGGCGCGGAAGCGTCCAAGCAGTCGCGGAAACGTCCAAGCAGGCGCGGAAGCATGCAAGAAGACGCAGAGGAGTCCAAGCAGGCGCGGAAGCGTCCAAGCAGGCGCGGAAGCGTCCAAGCAGGCGCGGAAACGTCCAAGCAGGCGCGGTAGCGTCCAAGCTGGCGCGGAAACGTCAAAGCAGGCGCGGAAGCATGCAGGAAGGCGCGTTAGAGTCCAAGCAGGCGCAGAAGAGCCCAAGCAGGCGCGGAAGCGTCCAAGCAGTCGCGGAAGCGTCCAAGCAGGCGGGGATGCATGCAAGCAGGCGCGGTAGCGTCCAAGCAAGCGCGGAAACGTCCAAGCAGGCGCGGAAGCATGCAAGAAGACGCAGAAGAGTCCAAGCAGGCGCGGAAGCGTCCAAGCAGTCGCGGAAGCGTCCAAGCAGGCGCGGAAGCGTCCAAGCAGGCGGGGAAGCATGCAAGCAGGCGCAGAAGAGTCCAAGCAGGCACGGAAGCGTCCAAGCAGGCGGGGAAGCATGCAAGCAGGCGCGGAAGCGTCCAAGCAGGCGCGGAAACTTCCAAGCAGGCGCGGAAGCATGCAAGAAGGCGCGGAAGCGTCCAAGCAGGCGCGGTAGCGTCCAACCAGGCGCGGAAGCGTCCAAGCAGTCGCGGAAGCGTCCAAGCAGGCGCGGAAGCGTCCAAGCAGGCGCGGAAACGTCCAAGCAGGCGCGGAAGCATGCAAGAAGGCGCAGAAGAGTCCAAGCATTCGCGGAAGCGTCGAAGCAGTCGCGGAAGCATGCAAGAAGGCGCAGAAGAGTCCAATCAGGCGCGGAAGCGTCCAAGCAGGCGCGGAAGCATGCAAGAAGGCGCAGAAGAGTCCAAGCAGGCGCGGAAGCGTCCAAGTAGGCGCGGAAGCATGCAAGAAGGCGCAGAAGAGTTCAAGCAGCCGCGGAGCGACCAAGCAGGCGCGGAAGCATCCACACATGCGCGGAAGCGTCCAAGCAGGCGCGGTAGCGTCCAAGCAGGCGCGGAAGCGTCCAAGCAGGCGCGGAAATGTCCAAGCAGGCGCGGAAGCATGCAAGAAGGCGCAGAAGAGTCCAAGCAGGCGCGGAAGCGTCCAAGTAGGCGCGGAAGCATGCAAGATGACGCAGAAGAGTCCAAGCAGGCGCGGAAGCTTCCAAGCAGGCGCGGCAGCATGCAAGAAGGCGCAGAAGAGTCCAAGCACGCGCGGAAGCGTCCAAGCAGGCGCGGTAGCGTCCAACCAGGCGCGGAAGCGTCCAAGCAGTCGCGGAAGCGTCCAAGCAGGCACGGAAGCGTCCAAGCAGGCGCGGAAACGTCCAAGCAGGCGCGGAAGCATGCAAGAAGGCGCAGAAGAGTCCAAGCAGGCGCGGTATCGTCCAACCAGGCGCGGAAGCGTCCAAGCAGTCGCGGAAGCGTCCAAGCAGGCGCGGTAGCGTCCAAGCAGTCGCGGAAACGTCCAAGCAGGCGCGGAAGCATGCAAAATGACGCAGAAGAGTCCAAGCAGGCGCGGAAGCTTCCAAGCAGGCGCGGTAGCGTCCAAGCAGTCGCGGAAGCGTCCAAGCAGGCGCGGAAGCGTCCAAGCAGGCGCGGAAGCATGCAAGATGACGCAGAAGAGTCCAAGCAGGCGCGGAAGCTTCCAAGCAGGCGCGGCAGCATGCAAGAAGGCGCAGAAGAGTCCAAGCAGTCGCGGAAGCGTCCAAGCAGGCGCGGTAGCGTCCAAGCAGGCGCGATAACGTCCAAGCAGGCGCGGTAGCGTCCAAGCAGGCGCAGAAGAGTCCAAACAGGCGCAGAAGTGTCCAAGCAGGCGCGGAAGCGTCCAAGCAGGCGCGGAAACGTCCAAGTAGGCGCGGAAGCATGCAAGAAGGCGCGGAAGCGTCCAAGCAGGCGCGGTAGCGTCCAAGCAGGCGCGGAAACGTCCAAGTAGGCGCGGAAGCATGCAAGGATCCGCGGAAGCGTCCAAGCAGGCGCGGTAGCGTCCATGCAGGCGCGGAAACGTCCAAGCAGGCGCGGAAGCATGGAAGAAGTCGCAGAAGAGTCCAAGCAGGCGCGGTAGCGTCCAACCAGGCGCGGAAGCTTTCAAGCAGTCGAGGAAGCGTCCAAGCAGGCGCGGAAACACCCAAGCAGGCGCGGTAGCGTCCAAGCAGGCGCGGTAGCGTCCAAGCAGTCACGGAAGCGTCCAAGCAGGCGCGGTAGCGTCCAAGCTGGGGCGGAAACGTCCAAGCAGGCGCGGAAGCATGCAAAAAGGCGCAGAAGAGTCCAAGCAGGCGCGGAAGCCCCCAAGCAGGCGCGGAAGCGTGCAAGCGGCCGCGGAAGCGTCCAAGCAGTCGCGGAAGCGTCCAAGCAGTCGCGGAAGCGTCCAAGCAGGCGCGGTAGCGTCCAAGCAGGCGCGGAAGCATGCAAGAAGGCGCAGAAGAGTCCAAGCAGGCGCGGTAGCGTCCAAGCAGGCGCGGAAACGTCCAAGCAGGCGCGGAAGCATGCAAGAAGGCGCAGAAGAGTGCAAGCAGGCGCGGAAGAGTCCAAGTAGGCGCGGCAGCATGCAAGAAGACGCAGAAGAGTCCAAGCAGGCGCGGAAGCGTCCAAGCAGGTGGGGAAGCATGCAAGCAGGCGCGGAAGCGTCCAAGCAGTCGCGGAAGCGTCCAAGCAGGCGCGGTAGCGTCCAAGCAGGCGCGGAAGCATGCAAGAAGGCGCAGAAGAGTCCAAGCAGGCGCGGTAGCGTCCAAGCAGGCGCGGAAACGTCCAAGCAGGCGCGGAAGCATGCAAGAAGGCGCAGAAGAGTCCAAGCAGGCGCGGAAGCGTCCAACTAGGCTCGGAAGCATGCAAGAAGGCGCAGAAGAGTTCAAGCAGCCGCGGTAGCGACCAAGCAGTCGCGGAAGCGTCCAAGCAGGCGCGGAAACGTCCAAGCAGGCGTGGAAGCATGCAAGAAGGCGCAGAAGAGTCCAAGCAGGCGCGGTATCGTCCAACCAGGCGCGGAAGCGTCCAAGCAGTCGCGGAAGCGTCCAAGCAGGCGCGGGAGCGTCCAAGCAGGCGTGGAAGCATGCAAGAAGGCGCAGAAGAGTCCAAGCAGGCGCAGAAGAGTCCAGGCAGGCGCGGAAGCGTCCATGCAGGCGCGGAAGCGTCCAAGCAGGCGCGGAAGCATCCACACATGCGCGGAAGCGTCCAAGCAGGCGCGGTAGCGTCCAAGCAGGCGCGGAAGCGTCCAAGCAGGCGCGGAAGCATGCAAGAAGGCGCAGAAGAGTCCAAGCAGGCGCAGAAGAGTCCAAGCAGGCGCGGAAGCGTCCAAGCAGGCGCGGAAACGTCCAAGCAGGCGTGGAAGCATGCAAGAAGGCGCAGAAGAGTCCAAGCAGGCGCGGTATCGTCCAACCAGGCGCGGAAGCGTCCAAGCAGTCGCGGAAGCGTCCAAGCAGGCGCGGGAGCGTCCAAGCAGGCGCGGAAGCATGCAAGAAGGCGCAGAAGAGTCCAAGCAGGCGCAGAAGAGTCCAAGCAGGCGCGGAAGCGTCCAAGCAGGCGCGGAAACGTCCAAGCAGGCGTGGAAGCATGCAAGAAGGCGCAGAAGAGTCCAAGCAGGCGCGGTATCGTCCAACCAGGCGCGGAAACGTCCAAGCAGGCGCGGAAGCTTCCAAGCAGGCGCGGCAGCATGCAAGAAGGCGCAGAAGAGTCCAAGCAGTCGCGGAAGCATGCAAGAAGACGCAGAAGAGTCCAAGCAGGCGCGGAAGCGCCCAAGCAGGCGCGGAAGCATGCAAGAAGGCGCAGAAGAGTCCAAACAGGCGCGGAAGCGTCCAAGCAGGCGGGGAAGCATGCAAGCAGGCGCGGAAGCGTCCAAGCAGGCGCGGAAACGTCCAAGTAGGCGCGGAAGCATGCAAGAAGGCGCGGAAGCGTCCAAGCAGGCGCGGTAGCGTCCAAGCAGGCGCGGAAACGTCCAAGCAGGCGCGGAAGCATGCAAGAAGGCGCAGAAGAGTCCAAGCAGGCGCGGAAGCGTCCAAGCAGGCGGGGAAGCATGCAAGCAGGCGCGGAAGCGTCCAAGCAGGCGTGGAAACGTCCAAGTAGGCGCGGCAGCATGCAAGAAGGCGCAGAAGATTCCAAGCAGGCGCGGAAGCGTCCAAGCAGGCGCGGAAACGTCCAAGCAGGCGCGGAAACGTCCAAGTAGGCGCGGAAGCATGCAAGAAGGCGCGGAAGCGTCCAAGTAGGCGCGGTAGCGTCCAAGCAGGCGCGGAAACGTCCAAGCAGGCGCGGAAGCATGCAAGAAGGCGCAGAAGAGTCCAAGCAGGCGCGGAAGCGTCCAAGCAGGCGGGGAAGCATGCAAGCAGGCGGGGAAGCGTCCAAGCAGGCGCGGAAGCGTCCAAGAATGCGCGGAAACGTCCAAGTAGGCGCGGAAGCATGCAAGGATCCGCGGAAGCGTCCAAGCAGGCGCGGTAGCGTCCAAGCAGGCGCGGAAACGTCCAAGCAGGCGCGGAAGCATGGAAGGAGACGCAGAAGAGTCGAAGCAGGCGCGGTAGCGTCCAACCAGGCGCGGAAGCGTTCAAGCAGTCGAGGAAGCGTCCAAGCAGGCGCGGAAACGCCCAAGCAGGCGCGGTAGCGTCCAAGCAGGCGCGGTAGCGTCCAAGCAGTCACGGAAGCGTCCAAGCAGGCGCGGTAGCGTCCAAGCTGGGGCGGAAACGTCCAAGCAGGCGCGGAAGCATGCAAAAAGGCGCAGAAGAGTTCAAGCAGGCGCGGAAGCGCCCAAGCAGGCGCGGAAGCGTGCAAGCAGGCGCGGAAGCGTCCAAGCAGTCGCGGAAGCGTCCAAGCAGTCGCGGAAGCGTCCAAGCAGGCGCGGTAGCGTCCAAGCAGGCGCGGAAGCATGCAAGAAGGCGCAGAAGAGTCCAAGCAGGCGCGGTAGCGTCCAAGCAGGCGCGGAAACGTCCAAGCAGGCGCGGAAGCATGCAAGAAGGCGCAGAAGAGTGCAAGCAGCCGCGGAAGCGACCAAGCAGTCGCGGAAGCGTCCAAGCAGGCGCGGTAGCGTCCAAGCAGGCGCGGAA
Organism: Cerceris ruficornis; assembly: GCA_963989415.1. Lineage (NCBI taxonomy): Eukaryota > Metazoa > Arthropoda > Insecta > Hymenoptera > Crabronidae > Cerceris > Cerceris ruficornis. The sequence continues at coordinate 3,865,824 of OZ022522.1, forward strand.
ACGTCCAAGCAGGCGCGGAAGCATGCAAGAAGGCGCAGAAGAGTCCAAGCAGACGCGGAAGCGTCCAAGCAAGCGCGGTAGCTTCCAAGCAGGCGCGGAAGCGTCCAAGAAGGCGCGGCAGCATGCAAGAAGGCGCAGAAGAGTCCAAGCAGGTGCGGAAGCGTCCAAGCAGGCGCGGAAACGACCAAGCAGGCGCGGAAACGACCAAGCAGGCGCGGAAGCATGCAAGAAGGCGCAGAAGAGTCCAAACAGGCGCAGAAGAGTCCAACCAGGCGCGGAAGCGTCCAAGCAGTCGCGGAAGCGTCCAAGCAGGCGCGGTAGCGTCCAACCAGGCGCGGAAGCATGCAAGAAGGCGCAGAAGAGTCCAAGCAGACGCGGAAGCGTCCAAGCAGGCGCGGTAGCGTCCAACCAGGCGCGGAAGCGTCCAAGCAGTCGCGGAAGCGTCCAAGCAGGCGCGGTAGCGGCCAAGCACTCGCGGAAGCGTCCAAGCAGTCGCGGAAGCATGCAAGAAGGCGCAGAAGAGTCCAAACAGGCGCAGAAGAGTCGAACCAGGCGCGGAAGCGTCCAAGCAGTCGCGGAAGCGTCCAAGCAGGCGCGGTAGCGTCCAAGCAGGCGCGGAAGCGTCCAAGCAGGCGGGGAAGCATGCAAGCAGGCGCGGAAGCGTCCAAGCAGGCGCGGAAACGTCCAAGTAGGCGCGGAAGCATGCAAGAAGGCGCGGAAGCGTCCAAGCAGGCGCGGTAGCGTCCAAGCAGGCGCGGAAACGTCCAAGCAGGCGCGGAAGCATGCAAGTAGGCGCAGAAGAGTCCAAGCAGGCGCGGAAGCGTCCAAGCAGGCGGGGAAGCATGCAAGCAGGCGGGGAAGCGTCCAAGCAGGCGCGGAAGCGTCCAAGAATGCGCGGAAACGTCCAAGTAGGCGCGGAAGCATGCAAGGATCCGCGGAAGCGTCCAAGCAGGCGCGGTAGCGTCCAAGCAGGCGCGGAAACGTCCAAGCAGGCGCGGAAGCATGGAAGGAGACGCAGAAGAGTCCAAGCAGGCGCGGTAGCGTCCAAACAGGCGCGGAAGCGTTCAAGCAGTCGAGGAAGCGTCCAAGCAGGCGCGGAAACGCCCAAGCAGGCGCGGTAGCGTCCAAGCAGGCGTGGTAGCGTCCAAGCAGTCACGGAAGCGTCCAAGCAGGCGCGGTAGCGTCCAAGCTGGGGCGGAAACGTCCAAGCAGGCGCGGAAGCATGCAAAAAGGCGCAGAAGAGTTCAAGCAGGCGCGGAAGCGCCCAAGCAGGCGCGGAAGCGTGCAAGCAGGCGCGGAAGCGTCCAAGCAGTCGCGGAAGCGTCCAAGCAGTCGCGGAAGCGTCCAAGCAGGCGCGGTAGCGTCCAAGCAGGCGCGGAAGCATGCAAGAAGGCGCAGAAGAGTCCAAGCAGGCGCGGTAGCGTCCAAGCAGGCGCGGAAACGTCCAAGCAGGCGCGGAAGCATGCAAGAAGGCGCAGAAGAGTGCAAGCAGCCGCGGAAGCGACCAAGCAGTCGCGGAAGCGTCCAAGCAGGCGCGGAAACGTCCAAGCAGGCGTGGAAGCATGCAAGAAGGCGCAGAAGAGTCCAAGCAGGCGCGGTATCGTCCAACCAGGCGCGGAACCGTCCAAGCAGTCGCGGAAGCGTCCAAGCAGGCGCGGGAGCGTCCAAGCAGGCGCGGAAGCATGCAAGAAGGCGCAGAAGAGTCCAAGCAGACGCGGAAGCTTCCAAGCAGGCGCGGTAGCGTCCAAGCAGTCGCGGAAGCGTCCAAGCAGGCGCGGAAGCGTCCAAGCAGGCGCGGAAGCATGCAAGATGACGCAGAAGAGTCCAAGCAGGCGCGGAAGCGACCAAGCAGTCGCGGAAGCGTCCAAGCAGGCGCGGAAACGTCCAAGCAGGCGTGGAAGCATGCAAGAAGGCGCAGAAGAGTCCAAGCAGGCGCGGTATCGTCCAACCAGGCGCGGAACCGTCCAAGCAGTCGCGGAAGCGTCCAAGCAGGCGCGGGAGCGTCCAAGCAGGCGCGGAAGCATGCAAGAAGGCGCAGAAGAGTCCAAGCAGACGCGGAAGCGTCCAAGCAGGCGCGGTAGCGTCCAAGCAGTCGCGGAAGCGTCCAAGCAGGCGCGGTAGCGGCCAAGCAGTCGCGGAAGCGTCCAAGCAGTCGCGGAAGCATGCAAGAAGGCGCAGAAGAGTCCAAACAGGCGCAGAAGAGTCGAACCAGGCGCGGAAGCGTCCAAGCAGTCGCGGAAGCGTCCAAGCAGTCGCGGAAGCGTCCAAGCAGGCGCGGTAGCGTCCAAGCAGGCGCGGAAGCATGCAAGAAGGCGCAGAAGAGTCCAAGCAGGCGCGGTAGCGTCCAAGCAGGCGCGGAAACGTCCAAGCAGGCGCGGAAGCATGCAAGAAGGCGCAGAAGAGTGCAAGCAGGCGCGGAAGCGTCCAAGCAGGCGCGGAAATGTCCAAGCAGGCGCGGAAGCATGCAAGAAGGCGCAGAAGAGTCCAAGCAGGCGCGGAAGTGTCCAACTAGGCTCGGAAGCATGCAAGAAGGCGCAGAAGAGTTCAAGCAGCCGCGGAAGCGACCAAGCAGTCGCGGAAGCGTCCAAGCAGGCGCGGAAACGTCCAAGCAGGCGTGGAAGCATGCAAGAAGGCGCAGAAGAGTCCAAGCAGGCGCGGTATCGTCCAACCAGGCGCGGAAGCGTCCAAGCAGTCGCGGAAGCGTCCAAGCAGGCGCGGGAGCGTCCAAGCAGGCGCGGAAGCATGCAAGAAGGCGCAGAAGAGTCCAAGCAGGCGCAGAAGAGTCCAAGCAGGCGCGGAAGCGTCCAAGCAGGCGCGGAAACGTCCAAGCAGGCGTGGAAGCATGCAAGAAGGCGCAGAAGAGTCCAAGCAGGCGCGGTATCGTCCTACCAGGCGCGGAAGCGTCCAAGCAGTCGCGGAAGCATGCAAGAAGACGCAGAATAGTCCAAGCAGGCGGGGAAGCGTCCAAGCAGGCGGGGAAGCATGCAAGCAGGCGCGGAAGAGTCCAAGCAGGCGCGGTAACGTCCAAGTAGGCGCGGAAGCATGCAAGAAGGCGCAGAAGAGTCCAAGCAGGCGCGGAAGCGTCCAAGCAGTCGCGGAAGTGTCCAAGCAGGCGCGGTAGCGTCCAAGCAGGCGCGGAAACGTCCAAGCAGGCGCGGAAGCATGCAAGAAGGCGTAGAAGTGTCCAAGCAGGCGCGGAAGCTTCCAAGCAGTCGCGTCAGCGTCCAAGCAGGCGCGGTAGCGTCCAACCAGGCGCGGAAGCGTTCAAGCAGTCGCGGAAGCATGCAAGAAGACGCAGAATAGTCCAAGCAGGCGGGGAAGCGTCCAAGCAGGCGGGGAAGCGTCCAAGCAGGCGCGGTAGCGTCCAAGCAGGCGCGGAAACGTCCAAGCAGGCGCGGAAGCATGCAAGAAGGCGGAGAAGAGTCCAAGCAGGCGCGGAAGCGACCAAGCAGGCAGGGAAGCATGCAAGCAGGCGCGGAAGCGTCCAAGCAGGCGTGGAAACGTCCAAGCAGGCGCGGAAACGTCCAAGTAGGCGCGGAAGCATGCAAGAAGGCGCAGAAGAGTCCAAGCAGGCGCGGAAGCGTCCAGGCAGGCGCGGAAATGTCCAAGCAGGCGCGGAAGCATGCAAGAAGGCGCAGAAGAGTCCAAGCAGGCGCGGAAGCGTCCAAGCAGTCGCGGAAGCATGCAAGAAGACGCAGAATAGTCTAAGCAGGCGGGGAAGCGTCCAAGCAGGCGCGGTAGCGTCCAAGCAGGCGCGGAAACGTCCAAGCAGGCGCGGAAGCATGCAAGAAGGCGGAGAAGAGTCCAAGCAGGCGCGGTAGCGTCCAACCTGGCGCGGAAGCGTCCAAGCAGGCGCGGTAGCGACCAACCAGGCGCGGAAACGTCCAAGCAGGCGCGGAAACGTCCAAGTAGGCGCGGAAGCATGCAAGAAGGCGCAGAAGAGTCCAAGCAGGCGCGGAAGCGTCCAAGCAGGCGCGGAAATGTCCAAGCAGGCGCGGAAGCATGCAAGATGACGGAGAAGAGTCCAAGCAGGCGCGGAAGCTTCCAAGCAGGCGCGGCAGCATGCAAGAAGGCGCAGAAGAGTCCAAGCACGCGCGGAAGCGTCCAAGCAGGCGCGGTAGCGTCCAACCAGGCGCGGAAGCGTCCAAGCAGTCGCGGAAGCGTCCAAGCAGGCACGGAAGCGTCCAAGCAGGCGCGGAAACGTCCAAGCAGGCGCGGAAGCATGCAAGAAGGCGCAGAAGAGTCCAAGCGGCCGCGGAAGCGTCCAAGCAGTCGCGGAAGCGTCCAAGCAGTCGCGGAAGCGTCCAAGCAGGCGCGGTAGCGTCCAAGCAGGCGCGGAAGCATGCAAGAAGGCGCAGAAGAGTCCAAGCAGGCGCGGTAGCGTCCAAGCAGGCGCGGAAACGTCCAAGCAGGCGCGGAAGCATGCAAGAAGGCGCAGAAGAGTGCAAGCAGGCGCGGAAGCGTCCAAGCAGGCGCGGAAATGTCCAAGCAGGCGCGGAAGCATGCAAGAAGGCGCAGAAGAGTCCAAGCAGGCGCGGAAGCGTCCAACTAGGCTCGGAAGCATGCAAGAAGGCGCAGAAGAGTTCAAGCAGCCGCGGTAGCGACCAAGCAGTCGCGGAAGCGTCCAAGCAGGCGCGGAAACGTCCAAGCAGGCGTGGAAGCATGCAAGAAGGCGCAGAAGAGTCCAAGCAGGCGCGGTATCGTCCAACCAGGCGCGGAAGCGTCCAAGCAGTCGCGGAAGCGTCCAAGCAGGCGCGGGAGCGTCCAAGCAGGCGTGGAAGCATGCAAGAAGGCGCAGAAGAGTCCAAGCAGGCGCAGAAGAGTCCAGGCAGGCGCGGAAGCGTCCATGCAGGCGCGGAAGCGTCCAAGCAGGCGCGGAAGCATCCACACATGCGCGGAAGCGTCCAAGCAGGCGCGGTAGCGTCCAAGCAGGCGCGGAAGCGTCCAAGCAGGCGCGGAAGCATGCAAGAAGGCGCAGAAGAGTCCAAGCAGGCGCAGAAGAGTCCAAGCAGGCGCGGAAGCGTCCAAGCAGGCGCGGAAACGTCCAAGCAGGCGTGGAAGCATGCAAGAAGGCGCAGAAGAGTCCAAGCAGGCGCGGTATCGTCCAACCAGGCGCGGAAGCGTCCAAGCAGTCGCGGAAGCGTCCAAGCAGGCGCGGGAGCGTCCAAGCAGGCGCGGAAGCATGCAAGATGACGCAGAAGAGTCCAAGCAGGCGCGGAAGCTTCCAAGCAGGCGCGGCAGCATGCAAGAAGGCGCAGAAGAGTCCAAGCAGTCGCGGAAGCATGCAAGAAGACGCAGAAGAGTCCAAGCAGGCGCGGAAGCGCCCAAGCAGGCGCGGAAGCATGCAAGAAGGCGCAGAAGAGTCCAAACAGGCGCGGAAGCGTCCAAGCAGGCGGGGAAGCATGCAAGCAGGCGCGGAAGCGTCCAAGCAGGCGCGGAAACGTCCAAGTAGGCGCGGAAGCATGCAAGAAGGCGCGGAAGCGTCCAAGCAGGCGCGGTAGCGTCCAAGCAGGCGCGGAAACGTCCAAGCAGGCGCGGAAGCATGCAAGAAGGCGCAGAAGAGTCCAAGCAGGCGCGGAAGCGTCCAAGCAGGCGGGGAAGCATGCAAGCAGGCGCGGAAGCGTCCAAGCAGGCGTGGAAACGTCCAAGTAGGCGCGGCAGCATGCAAGAAGGCGCAGAAGATTCCAAGCAGGCGCGGAAGCGTCCAAGCAGGCGCGGAAACGTCCAAGCAGGCGCGGAAACGTCCAAGTAGGCGCGGAAGCATGCAAGAAGGCGCGGAAGCGTCCAAGTAGGCGCGGTAGCGTCCAAGCAGGCGCGGAAACGTCCAAGCAGGCGCGGAAGCATGCAAGAAGGCGCAGAAGAGTCCAAGCAGGCGCGGAAGCGTCCAAGCAGGCGGGGAAGCATGCAAGCAGGCGGGGAAGCGTCCAAGCAGGCGCGGAAGCGTCCAAGAATGCGCGGAAACGTCCAAGTAGGCGCGGAAGCATGCAAGGATCCGCGGAAGCGTCCAAGCAGGCGCGGTAGCGTCCAAGCAGGCGCGGAAACGTCCAAGCAGGCGCGGAAGCATGGAAGGAGACGCAGAAGAGTCCAAGCAGGCGCGGTAGCGTCCAACCAGGCGCGGAAGCGTTCAAGCAGTCGAGGAAGCGTCCAAGCAGGCGCGGAAACGCCCAAGCAGGCGCGGTAGCGTCCAAGCAGGCGCGGTAGCGTCCAAGCAGTCACGGAAGCGTCCAAGCAGGCGCGGTAGCGTCCAAGCTGGGGCGGAAACGTCCAAGCAGGCGCGGAAGCATGCAAAAAGGCGCAGAAGAGTTCAAGCAGGCGCGGAAGCGCCCAAGCAGGCGCGGAAGCGTGCAAGCAGGCGCGGAAGCGTCCAAGCAGTCGCGGAAGCGTCCAAGCAGTCGCGGAAGCGTCCAAGCAGGCGCGGTAGCGTCCAAGCAGGCGCGGAAGCATGCAAGAAGGCGCAGAAGAGTCCAAGCAGGCGCGGTAGCGTCCAAGCAGGCGCGGAAACGTCCAAGCAGGCGCGGAAGCATGCAAGAAGGCGCAGAAGAGTGCAAGCAGCCGCGGAAGCGACCAAGCAGTCGCGGAAGCGTCCAAGCAGGCGCGGTAGCGTCCAAGCAGGCGCGGAAACGTCCAAGCAGGCGCGGAAGCATGCAAGAAGGCGCAGAAGAGTCCAAGCAGACGCGGAAGCGTCCAAGCAAGCGCGGTAGCTTCCAAGCAGGCGCGGAAGCGTCCAAGAAGGCGCGGCAGCATTCAAGAAGGCGCAGAAGAGTCCAAGCAGGTGCGGAAGCGTCCAAGCAGGCGCGGAAACGACCAAGCAGGCGCGGAAACGACCAAGCAGGCGCGGAAGCATGCAAGAAGGCGCAGAAGAGTGCAAGCAGCCGCGGAAGCGACCAAGCAGTCGCGGAAGCGTCCAAGCAGGCGCGGTAGCGTCCAAGCAGGCGCAGAAGAGTCCAAACAGGCGCAGAAGTGTCCAAGCAGGCGCGGAAGCGTCCAAGCAGGCGCGGAAACGTCCAAGTAGGCGCGGAAGCATGCAAGAAGGCGCGGAAGCGTCCAAGCAGGCGCGGTAGCGTCCAAGCAGGCGCGGAAACGTCCAAGTAGGCGCGGAAGCATGCAAGGATCCGCGGAAGCGTCCAAGCAGGCGCGGTAGCGTCCATGCAGGCGCGGAAACGTCCAAGCAGGCGCGGAAGCATGGAAGAAGACGCAGAAGAGTCCAAGCAGGCGCGGTAGCGTCCAACCAGGCGCGGAAGCTTTCAAGCAGTCGAGGAAGCGTCCAAGCAGGCGCGGAAACGCCCAAGCAGGCGCGGTAGCGTCCAAGCAGGCGCGGTAGCGTCCAAGCTGGGGCGGAAACGTCCAAGCAGGCGCGGAAGCATGCAAAAAGGCGCAGAAGAGTCCAAGCAGGCGCGGAAGCGCCCAAGCAGGCGCGGAAGCGTGCAAGCGGCCGCGGAAGCGTCCAAGCAGTCGCGGAAGCGTCCAAGCAGTCGCGGAAGCGTCCAAGCAGGCGCGGTAGCGTCCAAGCAGGCGCGGAAGCATGCAAGAAGGCGCAGAAGAGTCCAAGCAGGCGCGGTAGCGTCCAAGCAGGCGCGGAAACGTCCAAGCAGGCGCGGAAGCATGCAAGAAGGCGCAGAAGAGTGCAAGCAGGCGCGGAAGCGTCCAAGCAGGCGCGGAAATGTCCAAGCAGGCGCGGAAGCATGCAAGAAGGCGCAGAAGAGTCCAAGCAGGCGCGGAAGCGTCCAACTAGGCTCGGAAGCATGCAAGAAGGCGCAGAAGAGTTCAAGCAGCCGCGGAAGCGACCAAGCAGTCGCGGAAGCGTCCAAGCAGGCGCGGAAACGTCCAAGCAGGCGTGGAAGCATGCAAGAAGGCGCAGAAGAGTCCAAGCAGGCGCGGTATCGTCCAACCAGGCGCGGAAGCGTCCAAGCAGTCGCGGAAGCGTGCAAGCAGGCGCGGAAACGTCCAAGCAGGCGCGGAAGCATGCAAGAAGACGCAGAGGAGTCCAAGCAGGCGCGGAAGCGTCCAAGCAGGCGCGGAAGCGTCCAAGCAGTCGCTGAAGCGTCCAAGCAGGCGCGGTAGCGTCCAAGCAGGCAGGAAAACGTCCAACCAGGCGCCGAAGCGTCCAAGCAGTCGCGGAAGCTTCCAAGCAGGCGCGGAAACGTCCAAGCAGCCGCGGAAACGTCCAAGTAGGCGCGGCAGCATGCAAGAAGGCGCAGAAGAGAAGAAGCAGGCGCAGAAGAGTCCAAGCAGGCGCAGAAGAGTCCAAGCAGGCGCGGAAGCGTCCAAGCAGGCGGGGAAGCATGCAAGCAGGCGCAGAAGAGTCCAAGCAGGCACGGAAGCGTCCAAGCAGGCGGGGAAGCATGCAAGCAGGCGCGGAAGCGTCCAAGCAGTCGCGGAAGCGTCCAAGCAGGCGCGGTAGCTTCCAACCAGGCGCGGAAGCGTCCAAGTTGGCGCGGCAGCATGCAAGAAGGCGCAGAAGAGTCCAAGCAGGCGCGGAAGCGTCCAAGCTGTCGCGGAAGCGTCCAAGCAGGCGCGGTAGCGTCCAAGCTGTGGCGGAAACGTCCAAGCAGGCGCGGAAGCATGCAAAAAGGCGCAGAAGAGTCCAAGCAGGCGCGGAAGCCCCCAAGCAGGCGCGGAAGCGTGCAAGCGGCCGCGGAAGCGTCCAAGCAGTCGCGGAAGCGTCCAAGCAGTCGCGGAAGCGTCCAAGCAGGCGCGGTAGCGTCCAAGCAGGCGCGGAAGCATGCAAGAAGGCGCAGAAGAGTCCAAGCAGGCGCGGTAGCGTCCAAGCAGGCGCGGAAACGTCCAAGCAGGCGCGGAAGCATGCAAGAAGGCGCAGAAGAGTGCAAGCAGGCGCGGAAGCGTCCAAGCAGGCGCGGAAATGTCCAAGCAGGCGCGGAAGCATGCAAGAAGGCGCAGAAGAGTCCAAGCAGGCGCGGAAGCGTCCAACTAGGCTCGGAAGCATGCAAGAAGGCGCAGAAGAGTTCAAGCAGCCGCGGTAGCGACCAAGCAGTCGCGGAAGCGTCCAAGCAGGCGCGGAAACGTCCAAGCAGGCGCGGAAGCATCCACACATGCGCGGAAGCGTCCAAGCAGGCGCGGTAGCGTCCAAGCAGGCGCGGAAGCGTCCAAGCAGGCGCGGAAGCATGCAAGAAGGCGCAGAAGAGTCCAAGCAGGCGCAGAAGAGTCCAAGCAGGCGCGGAAGCGTCCAAGCAGGCGCGGAAACGTCCAAGCAGGCGTGGAAGCATGCAAGAAGGCGCAGAAGAGTCCAAGCAGGCGCGGTATCGTCCAACCAGGCGCGGAAGCGTCCAAGCAGTCGCGGAAGCGTCCAAGCAGGCGCGGGAGCGTCCAAGCAGGCGTGGAAGCATGCAAGAAGGCGCAGAAGAGTCCAAGCAGGCGCAGAAGAGTCCAGGCAGGCGCGGAAGCGTCCATGCAGGCGCGGAAGCGTCCAAGCAGGCGCGGAAGCATCCACACATGCGCGGAAGCGTCCAAGCAGGCGCGGTAGCGTCCAAGCAGGCGCGGAAGCGTCCAAGCAGGCGCGGAAGCATGCAAGAAGGCGCAGAAGAGTCCAAGCAGGCGCAGAAGAGTCCAAGCAGGCGCGGAAGCGTCCAAGCAGGCGCGGAAACGTCCAAGCAGGCGTGGAAGCATGCAAGAAGGCGCAGAAGAGTCCAAGCAGGCGCGGTATCGTCCAACCAGGCGCGGAAGCGTCCAAGCAGTCGCGGAAGCGTCCAAGCAGGCGCGGGAGCGTCCAAGCAGGCGCGGAAGCATGCAAGATGACGCAGAAGAGTCCAAGCAGGCGCGGAAGCTTCCAAGCAGGCGCGGCAGCATGCAAGAAGGCGCAGAAGAGTCCAAGCAGTCGCGGAAGCATGCAAGAAGACGCAGAAGAGTCCAAGCAGGCGCGGAAGCGCCCAAGCAGGCGCGGAAGCATGCAAGAAGGCGCAGAAGAGTCCAAACAGGCGCGGAAGCGTCCAAGCAGGCGGGGAAGCATGCAAGCAGGCGCGGAAGCGTCCAAGCAGGCGCGGAAACGTCCAAGTAGGCGCGGAAGCATGCAAGAAGGCGCGGAAGCGTCCAAGCAGGCGCGGTAGCGTCCAAGCAGGCGCGGAAACGTCCAAGCAGGCGCGGAAGCATGCAAGAAGGCGCAGAAGAGTCCAAGCAGGCGCGGAAGCGTCCAAGCAGGCGGGGAAGCATGCAAGCAGGCGCGGAAGCGTCCAAGCAGGCGTGGAAACGTCCAAGTAGGCGCGGCAGCATGCAAGAAGGCGCAGAAGATTCCAAGCAGGCGCGGAAGCGTCCAAGCAGGCGCGGAAACGTCCAAGCAGGCGCGGAAACGTCCAAGTAGGCGCGGAAGCATGCAAGAAGGCGCGGAAGCGTCCAAGTAGGCGCGGTAGCGTCCAAGCAGGCGCGGAAACGTCCAAGCAGGCGCGGAAGCATGCAAGAAGGCGCAGAAGAGTCCAAGCAGGCGCGGAAGCGTCCAAGCAGGCGGGGAAGCATGCAAGCAGGCGGGGAAGCGTCCAAGCAGGCGCGGAAGCGTCCAAGAATGCGCGGAAACGTCCAAGTAGGCGCGGAAGCATGCAAGGATCCGCGGAAGCGTCCAAGCAGGCGCGGTAGCGACCAAGCAGGCGCGGAAACGTCCAAGCAGGCGCGGAAGCATGGAAGGAGACGCAGAAGAGTCCAAGCAGGCGCGGTAGCGTCCAACCAGGCGCGGAAGCGTTCAAGCAGTCGAGGAAGCGTCCAAGCAGGCGCGGAAACGCCCAAGCAGGCGCGGTAGCGTCCAAGCAGGCGCGGTAGCGTCCAAGCAGTCACGGAAGCGTCCAAGCAGGCGCGGTAGCGTCCAAGCTGGGGCGGAAACGTCCAAGCAGGCGCGGAAGCATGCAAAAAGGCGCAGAAGAGTTCAAGCAGGCGCGGAAGCGCCCAAGCAGGCGCGGAAGCGTGCAAGCAGGCGCGGAAGCGTCCAAGCAGTCGCGGAAGCGTCCAAGCAGTCGCGGAAGCGTCCAAGCAGGCGCGGTAGCGTCCAAGCAGGCGCGGAAGCATGCAAGAAGGCGCAGAAGAGTCCAAGCAGGCGCGGTAGCGTCCAAGCAGGCGCGGAAACGTCCAAGCAGGCGCGGAAGCATGCAAGAAGGCGCAGAAGAGTGCAAGCAGCCGCGGAAGCGACCAAGCAGTCGCGGAAGCGTCCAAGCAGGCGCGGTAGCGTCCAAGCAGGCGCGGAAACGTCCAAGCAGGCGCGGAAGCATGCAAGAAGGCGCAGAAGAGTCCAAGCAGACGCGGAAGCGTCCAAGCAAGCGCGGTAGCTTCCAAGCAGGCGCGGAAGCGTCCAAGAAGGCGCGGCAGCATGCAAGAAGGCGCAGAAGAGTCCAAGCAGGTGCGGAAGCGTCCAAGCAGGCGCGGAAACGACCAAGCAGGCGCGGAAACGACCAAGCAGGCGCGGAAGCATGCAAGAAGGCGCAGAAGAGTCCAAACAGGCGCAGAAGAGTCCAACCAGGCGCGGAAGCGTCCAAGCAGTCGCGGAAGCGTCCAAGCAGGCGCGGTAGCGTCCAACCAGGCGCGGAAGCATGCAAGAAGGCGCAGAAGAGTCCAAGCAGACGCGGAAGCGTGCAAGCGGCCGCGGAAGCGTCCAAGCAGTCGCGGAAGCGTCCAAGCAGTCGCGGAAGCGTCCAAGCAGGCGCGGTAGCGTCCAAGCAGGCGCGGAAGCATGCAAGAAGGCGCAGAAGAGTCCAAGCAGGCGCGGTAGCGTCCAAGCAGGCGCGGAAACGTCCAAGCAGGCGCGGAAGCATGCAAGAAGGCGCAGAAGAGTGCAAGCAGGCGCGGAAGCGTCCAAGCAGGCGCGGAAATGTCCAAGCAGGCGCGGAAGCATGCAAGAAGGCGCAGAAGAGTCCAAGCAGGCGCGGAAGTGTCCAACTAGGCTCGGAAGCATGCAAGAAGGCGCAGAAGAGTTCAAGCAGCCGCGGAAGCGACCAAGCAGTCGCGGAAGCGTCCAAGCAGGCGCGGAAACGTCCAAGCAGGCGTGGAAGCATGCAAGAAGGCGCAGAAGAGTCCAAGCAGGCGCGGTATCGTCCAACCAGGCGCGGAAGCGTCCAAGCAGTCGCGGAAGCGTCCAAGCAGGCGCGGGAGCGTCCAAGCAGGCGCGGAAGCATGCAAGAAGGCGCAGAAGAGTCCAAGCAGGCGCAGAAGAGTCCAAGCAGGCGCGGAAGCGTCCAAGCAGGCGCGGAAACGTCCAAGCAGGCGTGGAAGCATGCAAGAAGGCGCAGAAGAGTCCAAGCAGGCGCGGTATCGTCCTACCAGGCGCGGAAGCGTCCAAGCAGTCGCGGAAGCATGCAAGAAGACGCAGAATAGTCCAAGCAGGCGGGGAAGCGTCCAAGCAGGCGGGGAAGCATGCAAGTGTGACGTCTGTCACGCAACGAGTTCAGTCATCAGCGAATTTAACCGCAAACACCCCGCGGGTCCAGCTGGAAAAATTTTGAAAAAGGTGTCAAATTACATGCGTAATTTGACACCCAATATCGGTAATCGATAGATACTAGAAATTGCCCTTATCAGCAATTCTATCTTGTAATTTGATCCGCGACCAAAATTATTTCCAAATATTACTTTTGTATAAGGAACGCGATGCACCGAAAAGATTTTACCTCGTTAACATAATTCATACGCAAAACCAATCCTAAAGGAGAACCCATATATATACATAAGAGAGAGAGAGAATTTAAGAGAAAATGAAACAGAGAACACGACATGTAAATTCGGTTTGGGTCATCCGCACAGCTACAACTTATACTACTAATCAAACAATCAAATATTTTAATTCCAACAGATGACCCCAGCCGAAGTCCTAAAATAATCTTAGCGTTAGGAATAAGTAACTTCCAGAATATTCTTTAATACATTCTTGAAGACACTCACGTGTAACAAACACGTGAGCCACGTGAGAGAGCATGGAACATTCTGGAAGATGGTCACGCGGACCATCCACGTGAGGCACGTGCGGGAGCGCCCGACGTACCTCGTTCCCACCTGCGTTATCGCTTGACAAAGTTGGTGGACCCAGTACAGAGCGTGAGAGCTCGAGGCCACCAACGATTCCATCATAGTCAGCAGTTCTTATCTCAAGCGATAAGGCACGTACTTAGCCGTATAAGAAGGGGCTCCCGAGCCTCAGCAGTCAGTCCAGCAGTGGCAGCCGAACCGCGAACATCGTTAAAGTTAAAGTCAAGCAGCAGCAGCCGACCAGCGTACATCGAGCTTAAACACGCGAAGTTACTAGTTAAACAGTGCAACGAAGCATACAGTGCCACATCTCCTACGACTATTATACCAACGAGTGAGTATTCAATCATTACGGCTGCACTCTGACTCCGCTGTATTACCGAGGTCGTACAGCGACACACCCATTATCACTCGTTACTCCTTTTATATTTGTGTACGTTCAAAACCCGTGACCGAGGTACGCGGATAACTTTGTACGTTTTCACTAATATTAACTCTTCTATAACTCAAGGCACTCTAATTAATTATTCGTTACTCTTAGTGTATATTCAAAACCCGTGACCGAGGTACGCGGATAATTTTGTATTCGTACACTATTGTAACTCATTTTATAAAACACGACGTTCAACATAACCGCTGTGCCCGAGGGCTTCGGCGACACACCCATTGTTATACAACGAATTGTATTAACAAATCCTTAAACCTTGTAACCACTTTAATCATTTTAATACATTTAGAATAGTTAAATCTGTTCTTTGCTTATTCACCTGTCATTCCCTATTCCTCAAAACGCACGAAACCAATTAAACATACCAAGTGTTAATTTTAATACAAATCAATTATATTCTTATAGTATCACTGTGAGATTTATCGTAGCGCCCAGTGGCCGACACGATAAAGCCTGCGCTAAGTAGCTGCAGCTCACGCCGTGATAACTGTAACAATATTTACGCGAAAATTATCCGGTTGAAGTATTCCTCGAGTGGCTATACTGGCATTGCGGTATTGTCAAAGCGCCCAGTGGCTGTCTTGACAAAATTTGCGGTAATACTTGCTGCATCTCACGCTTTGCACCAGCCCAGAATATTTCCGCCGTTACGTTCTTGAAATAACTTAAGATTGATTAATTTGCAAATCCTTTTATTTTATCAGACAGTTTCTTTCGTACATTTGTGAATCTTAAAGTTTTCTATTTGTTATATTAACCTCAAATTCATCTTCGTGCGTTTCCCCTCTTCGTCGTACCTTTTCCCAAGCGATACCTAAAACGAATAACATTATTAACATAGACATAAATAAATTCGCCTCCACTAACCTAGAATCACTAGCGATACTTACCTCATCCAATTCAGCGGAATAAGATCACCTGCGTCGATTCTCCTCCCTGTTCCCTGGCGACAGTCTGCGCACAGTGGGCAAGCCTAAAACAGGAAAATAAATACGTTACTCCCGATCGAGGACACGGGACGTGACATAAATTTGGTGGCAGCGGTGGGATAGAAGGAGAATAGTGATTTTACCCCCACCCCCGGTGGGATAGAAGGAGATTAGTGATTTTACCCCCACCCCGGTGGGATAGAAGGAGAAAAGTGATCTTATACCCACATCATATAATAATCGATCAACGAGCTCACCGACATGGCGGAACCGCGATTAAATCCTAACCAAGAGGACGAAGTAGCAAGGTTACAAGAACGGGTCTTAACCCGAGAACGCGAATTAGCCGAACAAAACGCGCGACGAACGATAGAAGTACCGCGCTCTACGGAACTCAAACTTGATAAAGTTCACCAAATAATCGAACGGATGGACAGAGAATTCGACATACTACTCCCACTACCAGAACGCCTAGAAAGATTAGAAAACGCGTTACAGGAATTAAGGTTAAACGGTGGTCATGATAACACCACGGGAGGACTCCCTCCCTCACCGCAAGTCCATAGCACACCGGAACGACCACCGATATTCCGCGCCGCTGCAATTAGCATAAAAGACGCACTAGAATCCGTTCCAACCTATAATGGACGAAATATCCCTGTTTTCCAATTTGTACGGGCTTGTGAAAGAGCGCGAAGCATAATATACCCTGAACAAGAAATGCATCTCGTGCAGTTGCTAGTAAACAAACTACAGGGTCACGCATACATGACCGTCGCGAATTCACAATTCGCAACAGTAGATCAATTTTGCAACCGACTGAAATCAACTTTCGCCGCGCACAAAACATTGTACGAATACCAAGGAGAACTCGGGCAGTTAGAGAAAAGACCACAGGAACACATACTCGATTATATAGAAAAAGTACGAAACCTACATGCAGCAGTATACGACGAAATGAAACAAGGTAGATCATTTGACCATATTAGAGCACAGGAATTGGAGGAACACGTGATTCAAGCATTTTTGAACGGCCTCGCGCCAGACGCTAGAATACGAGTACGCATGGAAGCACCCCGAAACTTAGAAGAGTACTATTGCACAGCTATTAAAATTTTCGGACAGATCGAAAAGGAGGAATCTCGAGCGCGCACCAGGGTTAGATATCGTTCCCCTCCGCGTCGAAATGCATACAGATCGCCGCCGCGACAAAACGAGTATAGATTTCCACAACGACGTTATGAAGACAGGCCGTCTCCACGGCGATACGAGGATAGAGCACCTCCGCGTTCATCAAACGAATTCTCCCCACGACGCGATTACGAGCCGCAACGGTCCTCACCGGTCACACCAAGACCCTACCAACAATCAAGATTCCCTGCACCCACATCGCTCACCACCTGCCGCTACTGTAAAAATCCCGGTCATAATATGGACGAATGCAGGAAATTTAAAGCAAAGGTTGAGGCCGGAGAGATAACCCCGTATTCACAAAGGAGAACGAATGCTAATAACTCCATGAATCAGGGAAACGGTTCTTGCAACCCGGTAGCCGGTGTCCGCCGGGAAGCCAGCCAATCGGGGCACCGAACATTCACGACGATTGTAGAAACGAACGAACCGGAAGATCAGAACGCGATGACCCAAGTTTCCGAGTCGCCAGAGTCCAATTAAATCAAGATTCTGTAGTACCAACCATTCAAGTAGCTACAACAAATAATCAGAAAAAATTAAATTTAATGATAGACTCAGGATCTGAAATCAACCTCATAAAAGAATCATTTTCAGAATCGGCTCAAAAAATTAATCACGACATAACTTTGAAAATTAGGGGAATCACCTCAACGCCAATATCCACTCGAGGAACGGCAGAAATCGCGATTGCCGGACGACCAATAACATTTCATTTAGTTGACGATTCGTTCCCCATCGACCAAGACGGAATTTTAGGTTCCGAATTTATGACGCAAAATTCAGTCACGATTGATTACAAAAGCCGAAGCCTCCAATGGGAAGAATTACATATACCTTTTTTCGAACGCGAATTTTTAACGATCCCTAAAAGATCGGTTGCACCATTCCAAATCAAAATAGCAAATCCAGAAATTAAAATGGGTTACCTACCTCGTCTACTAACGAAAGAAGGGATATTCCTTGGCAATGCCGTAGTAACTAACACAAAGGGAAGAGCATACCTTCCGATCTTTAATACCACGGAGGAAGATGAACATATAATCATACCAACATTAGTACTCAGAGAAGTAGAAAATACAAGTCAAACTGCACCTAGTCAAAACGAAATTTTAGAAGACGAAAATTCCGCACGAGTATTCCTTACCCAGACAAACTGCGATAAACAACGACTAAAAGAAATCAAAGAAGCTCTCAGATTGGATCACTTAAATTCAGAAGAAGAACGAAGCGTGATGAAATTAATAGAAGAAAATGCAGACAGATTTTACTTACCCGGAGACCATTTCGGAGCAACAAGCGCAATAGAACATCCCATTCACACTACGGACGACATTCCAGTAAACGCGAAACAATATCGGTTTCCCCCGGTACACAAGGAAGAAATAAATAGACAAGTGACTGAACTTATAGAAAACGGAGTAATAGAACCCTCTCTTTCACCTTATAACTCACCTCTGTGGATCGTGCCGAAAAAACCAGACTCCCAAGGAAACAAACGATGGCGTATGGTAATAGATTACCGAGCCCTCAATGACAAAACGATCGGAGACGCCTACCCACTTCCTAATATAAACGAAATTCTAGATCAATTGGGTAGTGCCAAATATTTTTCCGTTTTCGACCTAGCATCAGGTTTTCACCAAATTCCTATGAAATCGGCAGACGCTCATAAAACCGCCTTCTCTACACCATACGGACATTACGAATTCAAACGCATGCCGTTTGGACTCAAAAATGCCCCCGCAACGTTTCAAAGACTAATGAATAACGTTTTAACCGGACTACAAGGGATAGAATTGTTTGTCTACCTTGATGATATAGTCCTATACGCTCGCTCGCTCCGAGAACATGAGATTAAATTTACCCGACTCATGAAAAGATTACGGGAAGCAAATCTCCGCTTACAACCAGATAAGTGCGAGTTTTTGCGCCACGAAGTTAATTACCTCGGACACATTATTAGCGAGAACGGAGTTAAACCAGACCCGAAGAAAATAACGGCGGTGGACCACTTCCCAGTTCCAAAAAATCCAAAGAATATAAAACAATTTCTGGGTCTTGCCGGATATTACCGCAGATTCATACCTAACTTTTCAAAAACCGCGAAACCTCTCACCGATTTATTAAAAAAGGAAGTAGCATTCAGATGGACGCCTGCGCAAGAAGACGCATTTCAAAGACTCAAGAAAGCACTAATAACCGAACCGATTCTTCAATACCCTAACTTCACGGAAACCTTCAATCTAACCACAGATGCATCCGGATATGCAATTGGCGGAGTCCTAAGTCAAGGACCAATCGGGAAGGATCTTCCAATAGCATACGCATCGCGACTATTAAATCAAGCGGAAAAGAATTACTCAACAATCGAAAAGGAATGTCTCGCAATAGTTTACTGCATAAATCATTTTAGACCATACTTATACGGGAGAGAATTTAAAATCATTACGGATCACAAACCACTGGTGTGGCTAAATTCAATTAAAGATCCCACATCAAGATTATGGAAATGGAAGTTAAAACTTTCGGAATACGAATACAAAATATTTTATAAAGAAGGTCGTGCAAACGCAAACGCCGACGCACTATCCCGAAATCCACCGGAGAACGACGAAGAAGAACAGGCTTCAGCGCCAATCTATGCAATAAAAAGGAAAAGACAACAGGATGAATCTTCATCCTCTGACTCTCTCGAGATCTTCCCTACAAGAAAGCCACGACTCCATGGCCCGGTAGAACAGAAGCAGCAAGCATCTACTTCAAAAAATCCATCAGAAACCAAAGGAAAAGGAACAAGGAAACGAACGCCATCCACAACATTCAGTCCTTTCCCTCTTCCCCCAGGAAAACGTATCCCAAAGCTACAAGATTCTACAATTCCTGATGTTGCAGACCCCTCTCCTACTTCCATTGAAAGTCGTGATATACCGAACAATTCCTCACAAAGAACTCCTCCCACTTATTCCCCCTCTCCAGAAGAAATCCCATTACCCATACACCACTCAACCCCTCGCAATGAAACACCTCATCTCACTCCACGGATTTTGAATTACGAAAATGAAGAAGAAGCTAATGTGCAAACTAAATCAAGCAACGACATCGAGGAAGAAACACACAGTTTTGAAATGGAAGACACACCTCTCACATCGTTGGATTCAGACACACTTTTTGAGCGATCTTTCGTACCAGCAAGACTACACAACGCACCACTGAAGATTGAAGAATGCAACGACTCCCTAAGAATGCAGAAGGACCATAAAATCATTTTCATTGACATGAATGGGCAACCCCAGGATAAAGGGGCAATCGAACTACTCTCATACGGCGAACTTCCGAAATTTGAAAACCTAACATTTGAGAGAGCTAAAATAAAACCTACACAATCTTACAACATTATAGCAATCCCCATAAAAGAACACGATAGGATACCCATTACGAAAGAAAACATAAAAAACGGCATTCGCGCGATAAAAGACGTACTCGACGAATTAAGGATCAAGAGCTTCAGCATTTCTAAAACCCCGTACTACGACGACATACCATGGAAATTTTTCCTCAATTATCTCAAGCAAACCCTCCAAGAATATCAACTTACTATCACGATATGTCGATCTCTCATCACAATACCGACAACGGAACAACGAAGACAAATAATGGAAGAAAACCACGATTCCGTAATCGCAGGACATAAAGGAGTTACAAAAACCTATAATCGCATTCGACAGCGTTATTTCTGGGATGGAATGAAGAAAGATATTACTGAATATGTAAGGACATGCATCGAATGTCAAAAGAGGAAGCTAACACGGATTAAAACTCGCCAACCAATGATACTTACCGATACACCTGGCGCAGCCTTCGACAAAATAGCACTCGACATAGTTGGACCACTCCCTGTAACAAAAATGGGAAATGAATACATACTGACCATCCAAGACCTTTTAACGAAATACAGTGTCGCAGTACCATTGCAAAAAGCAGATTCACGTAGCGTGGCCGACGCCTTCCTTAAGAATTTCATATGCAGATTTGGAGCTCCACGAGCATTACTCACAGACCAGGGATCAAACTTCTTATCAGCTTTATTTAAAGCCGTGGCAAAGAAATGCCGAATTAAGCAATACCAGACGACAGCCTACCACCCTCAAGCAAATGGATCCCTCGAAAGATCCCATCACGTATTAATAGAATTCTTAAAACAATATATCGACGACACCTCCAATTGGGATGAATGGATAGAGAACGCGATGTTCTCGTATAACACCAGCATTCACGAAGGAACGAAATTCTCACCGCACGAATTAGTGTTCGGAAAAATAGCACGAGCACCGTCCACCGACCCGCCGTTGGAAGAAAACCTCGACCCATCATATAAGGATTATTTAGAAGAACTCTTCATGAAGATCAACCGTCTACAAAACATCGCCCAAGAAAACTTAAAACAAGCTAAACAAAAATCAAAAGGATACTACGACCGAAGAGTAAACCCCCAAACATTCCACGTCGGCGACGACGTATTTTTATTAAAAGAACCCCGACAAGGGAAATTCGCGAGTCAATATTCTGGTCCCTACAAAATTCAACAAGTGCTTAATAACGGAAATATATCCATTCTAATAAACGGCAAAAATCGCGTAGTGCACGCTAACAAGTTAAAATTAGCTCATCGTCGACCCACCATCACGGAATTTTAAAGAAGACAATCTACTAAACTACAAAATAAACAAAAAATAATAATAAATAATAAATAATAATAAAATAACCTAGATGTAACTAGATTTAAGCTTAGTCAATAATTAATATTACTTACAAAACTCTAGCTCTCTGTTTCAGAATGGGAATCCTCCTTATATTCCTCCTATGTGTCAGCCCGATGGCATATGGGCTAATTGCATACGATTGCAGTGGCGAGAGGCTAAATATAACGACGATATCATTAGTAAAAGTAGGCGAATGTGACATCAACGTTCGAGGGGCGGAAACGGAAGAAACATACATACAACTATTGCAATTGGCAGAGTACGAACACGCGAACTACATACAGTGTAAAATCGAGATTAAGAGAACAGTCTTTTACTGTGGAATGCACTCCCACATATCAGCAGTTCACAATGGCTACGTGGAGTATCTAGCAGATGTAAGCCACGAGACGTGCCTACGTCTACATCAAGAAGGTACTATATCTCTCGGGAACGGAGCAGTTCTAACCGGCATTCGAGCTAATACAACATCTACAAGAATGTTTACCTTCGCCGGAACAATCGCAAATGACGGAACATGCACCGGAACCCAGTATGCGGACCCCTACGGATCCTGGGACAACGTAGTGGTACAAGGATTGGCGAAGATTACACTTCGCACGGGCAGCGCCGCAGTCAAGCTGAACGAGAATAAGATCATCCTCAAAAGTGGAACTACCTGCTCGTTTCAAGACGGATACTGTCTAGATGGAGAAGACGGATATACGTACTGGAAACCAACACCGGAGTCCACCTGTAAATTCGAGCAATATGACGTTTTATACGAAGGATTGGCACAACGGATCACAGAAGCGGGACAAAATTCAACCTTACCTACAATTTATGCGCTTACCAGGGACGACATAACCTTCGCCCTGACCAAGGTTTCGGAACAAAACGTGTGCGGATATACGCTCCTACGAACAGAACATCCTAAGCTGTTCATTCTGGAAACACAAAAAGGACGTACATTTACTGGGAAAAGAACAATTACGCCTGATAACCTCGACATCTTTACATATATGAATTCGAAATTCGTATATGTTGAACGCCATATACGAGGACAGATAATTACCCTCTTTACCTCGTCACTCACGCATAGATGCGCCTTGGAGAGGCAAGTGCTCGAAAATGCACTCTCAATCGCATCGATACTGCCTGAGGAATTTGCCTGGTCCCTAATGAAAGGACCGGGATACATGGCCACGACCGCTGGAGAAGCCGTCCATATAATCAGGTGCATTCCCGTAGAAGTGAAAGTACGCCGCACGCAAGAATGTTTCGTGGAACTTCCCGTTCTACACAGAAACACATCAAAATTTATGAAGCCTAAAACCAGAGTATTAGTACAACAAGGTACTCACCGCGACTGCAACCCGATCCTGCCGATAATGTACAACATCGACGAATCATGGCACAAAATACTGCCGAATCCAGTGGAAGCTGTCCCACCACAAGAGTTGAAACCGATGACCAAGCCAACCTGGAAATATACGGTACCAGCTACACTCGCCGTAAGCGGAATCTACACGCAAGCAGACATCGACAAGCTACGAGACCATATCATGTTCCCGGCAGAAAGAGCCGCCATTCTGAATTCCGTAGCGCGTGGCGTCACCGGACAAGATATCATCCCCGGGACTATCCAACTCACGCATCTGTTAGACGAAGACGCCGTGCAGAAACTAGCCCAAGGAGCACTATCGAAGATATGGGACCATTTCATTACGTTTGGCTCCATCAGCGCAGGATGCCTAGCAATATTTGTGATCGTGAAACTCATACAGACAATCGTCGATACCATTATTCACGGCTATTCATTATACGCCGCATTTGGATGTGGCATTGAACTGCTCGGTGCCGTTTGGACATCAATAACGTACTGCCTCTTGCAACGCGCTCGACAACGAGCTTCGAATCCAGAAAACCCAGAACTGACCGCCCCCGAGAACGCTGATGAGAGTAACCGACAGATACCAAGGCCACTTACTCGCCAGCCCCAAAACCCTAAAATAGTAAGTCTATCCGAATTACGAGACAGAATCGACCGTTTAGAACAAATTTCAGACTAAAATTTGTTCTACAAAAAGGGGGGAGGTGTGACGTCTGTCACGCAACGAGTTCAGTCATCAGCGAATTTAACCGCAAACACCCCGCGGGTCTAGCTGGAAAAATTTTGAAAAAGGTGTCAAATTACATGCGTAATTTGACACCCAATATCGGTAATCGATAGATACTAGAAATTGCCCTTATCAGCAATTCTATCTTGTAATTTGATCCGCGACCAAAATTATTTCCAAATATTACTTTTGTATAAGGAACGCGATGCACCGAAAAGATTTTACCTCGTTAACATAATTCATACGCAAAACCAATCCTAAAGGAGAACCCATATATATACATAAGAGAGAGAGAGAATTTAAGAGAAAATGAAACAGAGAACACGACATGTAAATTCGGTTTGGGTCATCCGCACAGCTACAACTTATACTACTAATCAAACAATCAAATATTTTAATTCCAACAGATGACCCCAGCCGAAGTCCTAAAATAATCTTAGCGTTAGGAATAAGTAACTTCCAGAATATTCTTTAATACATTCTTGAAGTCACTCACGTGTAACAAACACGTGAGCCACGTGAGAGAGCATGGAACATTCTGGAAGATGGTCACGCGGACCATCCACGTGAGGCACGTGCGGGAGCGCCCGACGTACCTCGTTCCCACCTGCGTTATCACTTGACAAAGTTGGTGGACCCAGTACAGAGCGTGAGAGCTCGAGGCCACCAACGATTCCATCATAGTCAGCAATTCTTATCTCGAGTATTCCTAAGAAACCCAGTACAGAGCGTGAGAGCTCGAGGCCACCAACGATTCCATCATAGTCAGCAGTTCTTATCTCAAGCGATAAGGCACGTACTTAGCCGTATAAGAAGGGGCTCCCGAGCCTCAGCAGTCAGTCAAGCAGCAGCAGCCGACCAGCGTACATCGAGCTTAAACACGCGAAGTTACTAGTTAAACAGTGCAACGAAGCATACAGTGCCACATCTCCTACGACTATTATACCAACGAGTGAGTATTCAATCATTACGGCTGCACTCTGACTCCGCTGTATTACCGAGGTCGTACAGCGACACACCCATTATCACTCGTTACTCCTTTTATATTTGTGTACGTTCAAAACCCGTGACCGAGGTACGCGGATAACTTTGTACGTTTTCACTAATATTAACTCTTCTATAACTCAAGGCACTCTAATTAATTATTCGTTACTCTTAGTGTATATTCAAAACCCGTGACCGAGGTACGCGGATAATTTTGTATTCGTACACTATTGTAACTCATTTTATAAAACACGACGTTCAACATAACCGCTGTGCCCGAGGGCTTCGGCGACACACCCATTGTTATACAACGAATTGTATTAACAAATCCTTAAACCTTGTAACCACTTTAATCATTTTAATACATTTAGAATAGTTAAATCTGTTCTTTACTTATTCACCTGTCATTCCCTATTCCTCAAAACGCACGAAACCAATTAAACATACCAAGTGTTAATTTCAATACAAATCAATTATATTCTTATAGTATCACTGTGAGATTTATCGTAGCGCCCAGTGGCCGACACGATAAAGCCTGCGCTAAGTAGCTGCAGCTCACGCCGTGATAACTGTAACAATATTTACGCGAAAATTATCCGGTTGAAGTATTCCTCGAGTGGCTATACTGGCATTGCGGTATTGTCAAAGCGCCCAGTGGCTGTCTTGACAAAATTTGCGGTAATACTTGCTGCATCTCACGCTTTGCACCAGCCCAGAATATTTCCGCCGTTACGTTCTTGAAATAACTTAAGATTGATTAATTTGCAAATCCTTTTATTTTATCAGACAGTTTCTTTCGTACATTTGTGAATCTTAAAGTTTTCTATTTGTTATATTAAACTCAAATTCATCTTCGTGCGTTTCCCCTCTTCGTCGTACCTTTTTCCCAAGCGATACCTAAAACGAATAACATTATAGACATAAATAAATTCGCCTCCACCAACTAAGAATCACTAGCGATACTTACTTCATCCAATTCTGCGGAATAAGATCACCTGCGTCGATTCTCCTCCCTGTTCCCTGGCGACAGTCTGCGCACAGTGGGCAAGCCTAAAACAGGAAAATAAATACGTTACTCCCGATCGAGGACACGGGACGTGACACGTTCCTTATACAAAAGTAATATTTGGAAATAATTTTGGTCGCGGATCAAATTACAAGATCGGATTGCTGATAAGGGCAATTTCTAGTATCTATCGATTACCGATATTGATTGATATTGGGTGTCAAATTACGCATGTAATTTGACACCTTTTTCAAAATTTTTCCAGCTGAGCGCTGGGCGCTCAGCTGGACCCGCGGGGTGTTTGCGGTTAAATTCGCTGATGACTGAACTCGTTGCGTGACAGACGTCACACGGAAGCATGCAAGAAGGCGCGGAAGCGTCCAAGCAGTCGCGGAAGCGTCCAAGCAGGCGCGGTAGCTTCCAACCAGGCGCGGAAGCGTCCAAGTTGGCGCGGCAGCATGCAAGAAGGCGCAGAAGAGTCCAAGCAGGCGCGGAAGCGTCCAAGCAGGCGCGGTAGCGTCCAAGCTGGGGCGGAAACGTCCAAGCAGGCGCGGAAGCATGCAAAAAGGCGCAGAAGAGTCCAAGCAGGCGCGGAAGCGCCCAAGCAGGCGCGGAAGCGTGCAAGCGGCCGCGGAAGCGTCCAAGCAGTCGCGGAAGCGTCCAAGCAGTCGCGGAAGCGTCCAAGCAGGCGCGGTAGCGTCCAAGCAGGCGCGGAAGCATGCAAGAAGGCGCAGAAGAGTCCAAGCAGGCGCGGTAGCGTCCAAGCAGGCGCGGAAACGTCCAAGCAGGCGCGGAAGCATGCAAGAAGGCGCAGAAGAGTGCAAGCAGGCGCGGAAGCGTCCAAGCAGGCGCGGAAATGTCCAAGCAGGCGCGGAAGCATGCAAGAAGGCGCAGAAGAGTCCAAGCAGGCGCGGAAGTGTCCAACTAGGCTCGGAAGCATGCAAGAAGGCGCAGAAGAGTTCAAGCAGCCGCGGAAGCGACCAAGCAGTCGCGGAAGCGTCCAAGCAGGCGCGGAAACGTCCAAGCAGGCGTGGAAGCATGCAAGAAGGCGCAGAAGAGTCCAAGCAGGCGCGGTATCGTCCTACCAGGCGCGGAAGCGTCCAAGCAGTCGCGGAAGCATGCAAGAAGATGCAGAATAGTCCAAGCAGGCGGGGAAGCGTCCAAGCAGGCGGGGAAGCATGCAAGCAGGCGCGGAAGAGTCCAAGCAGGCGCGGTAACGTCCAAGTAGGCGCGGAAGCATGCAAGATGACGCAGAAGAGTCCAAGCAGGCGCGGAAGCTTCCAAGCAGGCGCGGCAGCATGCAAGAAGGCGCAGAAGAGTCCAAGCACGCGCGGAAGCGTCCAAGCAGGCGCGGTAGCGTCCAACCAGGCGCGGAAGCGTCCAAGCAGTCGCGGAAGCGTCCAAGCAGGCACGGAAGCGTCCAAGCAGGCGCGGAAACGTCCAAGCAGGCGCGGAAGCATGCAAGAAGGCGCAGAAGAGTCCAAGCAGGCGCGGTATCGTCCAACCAGGCGCGGAAGCGTCCAAGCAGTCGCGGAAGCGTCCAAGCAGGCGCGGAAGCGTCCAAGCAGTCGCGGAAGCGTCCAAGCAGGCGCGGTAGCGTCCAAGCAGGCGCGGAAGCATGCAAGAAGGCGCAGAAGAGTCCAAGCAGGCGCGGTAGCGTCCAAGCAGGCGCGGAAACGTCCAAGCAGGCGCGGAAGCATGCAAGAAGGCGCAGAAGAGTGCAAGCAGGCGCGGAAGCGTCCAAGCAGGCGCGGAAATGTCCAAGCAGGCGCGGAAGCATGCAAGAAGGCGCAGAAGAGTGCAAGCAGGCGCGGAAGCGTCCAAGCAGGCGCGGAAATGTCCAAGCAGGCGCGGAAGCATGCAAGAAGGCGCAGAAGAGTCCAAGCAGGCGCGGAAGCGTCCAACTAGGCTCGGAAGCATGCAAGAAGGCGCAGAAGAGTTCAAGCAGCCGCGGAAGCGACCAAGCAGTCGCGGAAGCGTCCAAGCAGGCGCGGAAACGTCCAAGCAGGCGTGGAAGCATGCAAGAAGGCGCAGAAGAGTCCAAGCAGGCGCGG
Source organism: Cerceris ruficornis (assembly GCA_963989415.1). NCBI lineage: Eukaryota > Metazoa > Arthropoda > Insecta > Hymenoptera > Crabronidae > Cerceris > Cerceris ruficornis. The sequence continues at coordinate 3,892,249 of OZ022522.1, forward strand.
TATCGTCCAACCAGGCGCGGAAGCGTCCAAGCAGTCGCGGAAGCGTCCAAGCAGGCGCGGAAGCGTCCAAGCAGTCGCGGAAGCGTCCAAGCAGGCGCGGGAGCGTCCAAGCAGGCGCGGAAGCATGCAAGAAGGCGCAGAAGAGTCCAAGCAGGCGCAGAAGAGTCCAAGCAGGCGCAGAAGAGTCCAAGCAGGCGCGGAAACGACCAAGCAGGCGGGGAAGCATGCAAGAAGGCGCAGAAGAGTCCAAGCAGGCGCGGAAGCGACCAAGCAGTCGCCGAAGCGGCCAAGCAGGCACGGTAGCGTCCAAGCAGGCGCGGAAACGACCAAGCAGGCGCGGAAGCATGCAAGAAGGCGCAGAAGAGTCCAAACAGGCGCAGAAGAGTCCAACCAGGCGCGGAAGCGTCCAAGCAGTCGCGGAAGCGTCCAAGCAGGCGCGGTAGCGTCCAACCAGGCGCGGAAGCATGCAAAAAGGCGCGGAAGCGTCCAAGCAGGCGCGGTAGCGTCCAAGCAGGCGCGGAAACGTCCAAGCAGGCGCGGAAGCATGCAAGAAGGCGCAGAAGAGTCCAAGCAGGCGCGGAAGCGTCCAAGCAGGCGGGGAAGCATGCAAGCAGGCGGGGAAGCGTCCAAGCAGGCGCGGAAGCGTCCAAGAATGCGCGGAAACGTCCAAGTAGGCGCGGAAGCATGCAAGGATCCGCGGAAGCGTCCAAGCAGGCGCGGTAGCGTCCAAGCAGGCGCGGAAACGTCCAAGCAGGCGCGGAAGCATGGAAGGAGACGCAGAAGAGTCCAAGCAGGCGCGGTAGCGTCCAACCAGGCGCGGAAGCGTTCAAGCAGTCGAGGAAGCGTCCAAGCAGGCGCGGAAACGCCCAAGCAGGCGCGGTAGCGTCCAAGCAGGCGCGGTAGCGTCCAAGCAGTCACGGAAGCGTCCAAGCAGGCGCGGTAGCGTCCAAGCTGGGGCGGAAACGTCCAAGCAGGCGCGGAAGCATGCAAGAAGGCGGAGAAGAGTCCAAGCAGGCGCGGAAGCGTCCAAGCAGGCAGGGAAGCATGCAAGCAGGCGCGGAAGCGTCCAAGCAGGCGTGGAAACGTCCAAGCAGGCGCGGAAACGTCCAAGTAGGCGCGGAAGCATGCAAGAAGGCGCAGAAGAGTCCAAGCAGGCGCGGAAGCGTCCAGGCAGGCGCGGAAATGTCCAAGCAGGCGCGGAAGCATGCAAGAAGGCGCAGAAGAGTCCAAGCAGGCGCGGAAGCGTCCAAGCAGTCGCGGAAGCATGCAAGAAGACGCAGAATAGTCTAAGCAGGCGGGGAAGCGTCCAAGCAGGCGGGGAAGCGTCCAAGCAGGCGCGGTAGCGTCCAAGCAGGCGCGGAAACGTCCAAGCAGGCGCGGAAGCATGCAAGAAGGCGGAGAAGAGTCCAAGCAGGCGCGGAAGCGTCCAAGCAGGCGTGGAAACGTCCAAGCAGGCGCGGAAACGTCCAAGTAGGCGCGGAAGCATGCAAGAAGGCGCAGAAGAGTCCAAGCAGGCGCGGAAGCGTCCAGGCAGGCGCGGAAATGTCCAAGCAGGCGCGGAAGCATGCAAGAAGGCGCAGAAGAGTCCAAGCAGGCGCGGAAGCGTCCAAGCAGTCGCGGAAGCATGCAAGAAGACGCAGAATAGTCTAAGCAGGCGGGGAAGCGTCCAAGCAGGCGGGGAAGCGTCCAAGCAGGCGCGGTAGCGTCCAAGCAGGCGCGGAAACGTCCAAGCAGGCGCGGAAGCATGCAAGAAGGCGGAGAAGAGTCCAAGCAGGCGCGGTAGCGTCCAACCTGGCGCGGAAGCGTCCAAGCAGGCGCGGTAGCGACCAACCAGGCGCGGAAGCGTCCAAGTAGTGGCGGAAACGTCCAAGCAGGCGCGGAAGCATGCAAGAAGGCGCAGAAGAGTCCAAGCAGGCGCGGAAGCGTCCAAGCAGGCGCGGAAATGTCCAAGCAGGCGCGGAAGCATGCAAGATGACGCAGAAGAGTCCAAGCAGGCGCGGAAGCTTCCAAGCAGGCGCGGAAGCATGCAAGAAGGCGCAGAAGAGTCCAAGCAGGCGCGGTATCGTCCAACCAGGCGCGGAAGCGTCCAAGCAGTCGCGGAAGCGTCCAAGCAGGCGCGGAAGCGTCCAAGCAGTCGCGGAAGCGTCCAAGCAGGCGCGGTAGCGTCCAAGCAGGCGCGGAAGCATGCAAGAAGGCGCAGAAGAGTCCAAGCAGGCGCGGTAGCGTCCAAGCAGGCGCGGAAACGTCCAAGCAGGCGCGGAAGCATGCAAGAAGGCGCAGAAGAGTGCAAGCAGGCGCGGAAGCGTCCAAGCAGGCGCGGAAATGTCCAAGCAGGCGCGGAAGCATGCAAGAAGGCGCAGAAGAGTGCAAGCAGGCGCGGAAGCGTCCAAGCAGGCGCGGAAATGTCCAAGCAGGCGCGGAAGCATGCAAGAAGGCGCAGAAGAGTCCAAGCAGGCGCGGAAGCGTCCAACTAGGCTCGGAAGCATGCAAGAAGGCGCAGAAGAGTTCAAGCAGCCGCGGAAGCGACCAAGCAGTCGCGGAAGCGTCCAAGCAGGCGCGGAAACGTCCAAGCAGGCGTGGAAGCATGCAAGAAGGCGCAGAAGAGTCCAAGCAGGCGCGGTATCGTCCAACCAGGCGCGGAAGCGTCCAAGCAGTCGCGGAAGCGTCCAAGCAGGCGCGGAAGCGTCCAAGCAGTCGCGGAAGCGTCCAAGCAGGCGCGGGAGCGTCCAAGCAGGCGCGGAAGCATGCAAGAAGGCGCAGAAGAGTCCAAGCAGGCGCAGAAGAGTCCAAGCAGGCGCAGAAGAGTCCAAGCAGGCGCGGAAACGACCAAGCAGGCGGGGAAGCATGCAAGAAGGCGCAGAAGAGTCCAAGCAGGCGCGGAAGCGACCAAGCAGTCGCCGAAGCGGCCAAGCAGGCACGGTAGCGTCCAAGCAGGCGCGGAAACGACCAAGCAGGCGCGGAAGCATGCAAGAAGGCGCAGAAGAGTCCAAACAGGCGCAGAAGAGTCCAACCAGGCGCGGAAGCGTCCAAGCAGTCGCGGAAGCGTCCAAGCAGGCGCGGTAGCGTCCAACCAGGCGCGGAAGCATGCAAAAAGGCGCGGAAGCGTCCAAGCAGGCGCGGTAGCGTCCAAGCAGGCGCGGAAACGTCCAAGCAGGCGCGGAAGCATGCAAGAAGGCGCAGAAGAGTCCAAGCAGGCGCGGAAGCGTCCAAGCAGGCGGGGAAGCATGCAAGCAGGCGGGGAAGCGTCCAAGCAGGCGCGGAAGCGTCCAAGAATGCGCGGAAACGTCCAAGTAGGCGCGGAAGCATGCAAGGATCCGCGGAAGCGTCCAAGCAGGCGCGGTAGCGTCCAAGCAGGCGCGGAAACGTCCAAGCAGGCGCGGAAGCATGGAAGGAGACGCAGAAGAGTCCAAGCAGGCGCGGTAGCGTCCAACCAGGCGCGGAAGCGTTCAAGCAGTCGAGGAAGCGTCCAAGCAGGCGCGGAAACGCCCAAGCAGGCGCGGTAGCGTCCAAGCAGGCGCGGTAGCGTCCAAGCAGTCACGGAAGCGTCCAAGCAGGCGCGGTAGCGTCCAAGCTGGGGCGGAAACGTCCAAGCAGGCGCGGAAGCATGCAAGAAGGCGGAGAAGAGTCCAAGCAGGCGCGGAAGCGTCCAAGCAGGCGTGGAAACGTCCAAGCAGGCGCGGAAACGTCCAAGTAGGCGCGGAAGCATGCAAGAAGGCGCAGAAGAGTCCAAGCAGGCGCGGAAGCGTCCAGGCAGGCGCGGAAATGTCCAAGCAGGCGCGGAAGCATGCAAGAAGGCGCAGAAGAGTCCAAGCAGGCGCGGAAGCGTCCAAGCAGTCGCGGAAGCATGCAAGAAGACGCAGAATAGTCTAAGCAGGCGGGGAAGCGTCCAAGCAGGCGGGGAAGCGTCCAAGCAGGCGCGGTAGCGTCCAAGCAGGCGCGGAAACGTCCAAGCAGGCGCGGAAGCATGCAAGAAGGCGGAGAAGAGTCCAAGCAGGCGCGGAAGCGTCCAAGCAGGCGTGGAAACGTCCAAGCAGGCGCGGAAACGTCCAAGTAGGCGCGGAAGCATGCAAGAAGGCGCAGAAGAGTCCAAGCAGGCGCGGAAGCGTCCAGGCAGGCGCGGAAATGTCCAAGCAGGCGCGGAAGCATGCAAGAAGGCGCAGAAGAGTCCAAGCAGGCGCGGAAGCGTCCAAGCAGTCGCGGAAGCATGCAAGAAGACGCAGAATAGTCTAAGCAGGCGGGGAAGCGTCCAAGCAGGCGGGGAAGCGTCCAAGCAGGCGCGGTAGCGTCCAAGCAGGCGCGGAAACGTCCAAGCAGGCGCGGAAGCATGCAAGAAGGCGGAGAAGAGTCCAAGCAGGCGCGGTAGCGTCCAACCTGGCGCGGAAGCGTCCAAGCAGGCGCGGTAGCGACCAACCAGGCGCGGAAGCGTCCAAGTAGTGGCGGAAACGTCCAAGCAGGCGCGGAAGCATGCAAGAAGGCGCAGAAGAGTCCAAGCAGGCGCGGAAGCGTCCAAGCAGGCGCGGAAATGTCCAAGCAGGCGCGGAAGCATGCAAGATGACGCAGAAGAGTCCAAGCAGGCGCGGAAGCTTCCAAGCAGGCGCGGCAGCATGCAAGAAGGCGCAGAAGAGTCCAAGCACGCGCGGAAGCGTCCAAGCAGGCGCGGTAGCGTCCAACCAGGCGCGGAAGCGTCCAAGCAGTCGCGGAAGCATGCAAGAAGACGCAGAATAGTCCAAGCAGGCGGGGAAGCGTCCAAGCAGGCGGGGAAGTATGCAAGCAGGCGCGGAAGCGTCCAAGCAGGCGCGGAAACGTCCAAGTAGGCGCGGAAGCATGCAAGAAGGCGCGGAAGCGTCCAAGCAGGCGCGGTAGCGTCCAAGCAGGCGCGGAAACGTCCAAGCAGGCGCGGAAGCATGCAAGAAGGCGCAGAAGAGTCCAAGCAGGCGCGGAAGCGTCCAACCAGGCGCGGAAGCGTCCAAGCAGTCGCGGAAGCGTCCAAGCAGGCGCGGTAGCGTCCAAGCAGGCGCGGAAACGTCCAAGCAGGCGCGGAAGCATGCAAGAAGACGCAGAAGAGTCCAAGCAGGCGCGGAAGCGTCCAAGCAGGCGGGGAAGCATGCAAGCAGGCGCGGAAGCGTCCAAGCAGTCACGGAAGCGTCCAAGCAGTCGCGGAAGCGTCCAAGCAGGCGCGGTAGCGTCCAAGCAGGCGCGGAAACGTCCAAGCAGGCGCGGAAGCATGCAAGAAGACGCAGAGGAGTCCAAGCAGGCGCGGAAGCGTCCAAGCAGGCGCGGAAGCGTCCAAGCAGGCGCGGAAACGTCCAAGCAGGCGCGGTAGCGTCCAAGCTGGCGCGGAAACGTCCAAGCAGGCGCGGAAGCATGCAGGAAGGCGCAGAAGAGTCCAAGAAGGCGCAGAAGAGTCCAAGCAGGCGCGGAAGCGTCCAAGCAGTCGCGGAAGCGTCCAAGCAGGCGCAGAAGAGTCCAAGCAGGCGCGGAAGCGTCCAAGTAGGCGCGGAAGCATGCAAGAAGGCGCAGAAGAGTTCAAGCAGCCGCGGAAGCGACCAAGCAGGCGCGGAAGCATCCACACATGCGCGGAAGCGTCCAAGCAGGCGCGGTAGCGTCCAAGCAGGCGCGGAAACGTCCAAGCAGGCGCGGAAACGTCCAAGCAGGCGCGGTAGCGTCCAAGCAGGCGCGGTAGCGTCCAAGCAGGCGCGGAAACGTCCAAGCAGGCGCGGAAGCATGCAAGAAGGCGTAGAAGTGTCCAAGCAGGCGCGGAAGCGTCCAAGCAGGCGCGGAAACGTCCAAGCTGGCGCGGTAGCGTCCAAGCAGGCGCGGAAGCGTCCAAGCAGTCGCGGAAGCGTCCAAGCAGGCGCGGAAGCGTCCAAGCAGTCGCGGAAGCGTCCAAGCAGGCGGGGAAGCATGCAAGCAGGCGCGGAAGCGTCCAAGCAGGCGCGGAAGCGTCCAAGCAGTCGCGGAAGCGTCCAAGCAGGCGGGGAAGCATGCAAGCAGGCGCGGAAGCGTCCAAGCAAGCGCGGATACGTCCAAGCAGGCGGGGAAGCATGCAAGCAGGCGCGGAAGCATGCAAGCAGTCGCGAAAGCGTCCAAGCAGGCGCGATAGCGTGCAAGCAGACGCGGAAGCGTCCAATCAGGCAGGGAAACGTCCAAGCAGGCACCGAAGCGTCCAAGCAGGCGCGGAAGCATGCAAGAAGACGCAGAAGGGTCCAAGCAGGCGCGAAAGCGTCCAAGCAGTCGCGGGAGCGTCCAAGTAGGCGCGGAAGCGTCCAATCAGGCAGGGAAACGTCCAAGCAGGCGCCGAAGCGTCCAAGCAGTCGCGGAAGCGTCCAAGCAGGCGCGGTAGCGTCCAACCAGGCGCGGAAGCGTCCAAGCAGTCGCGGAAGCGTCCAAGCAGGCGCGGAAACGTCCAAGCAGGCGCGGAAGCATGCAAGAAGACGCAGAAGAGTCCAAGCAGGCGCGGAAGCGTCCAAGCAGGCGCGGAAGCATGCAAGAAGACGCAGAGGAGTCCAAGCAGGCGCGGAAGCGTCCAAGCAGGCGCGGAAGCGTCCAAGCAGGCGCAGAAGAGTCCAAGCAGGCACGGAAGCGTCCAAGCAAGCGCGGAAACGTCCAAGCAGGCGGGGAAGCATGCAAGCAGGCGCGGAAGCGTCCAATCAGGCGCGGAAACGTCCAAGTAGGCGCGGCAGCATGCAAGAAGGCGCAGAAGGGTCCAAGCAGTCACGGAAGCGTCCAAGCAGTCGCGGAAGCGTCCAAGCAGGCGCGGTAGCGTCCAACCAGGCGCGGAAGCGTCCAAGCAGTCGCGGAAGCGTCCAAGCAGGCGCGGAAGCGTCCAATCAGGCAGGGAAACGTCCAAGCAGGCGCCGAAGCGTCCAAGCAGTCGCGGAAGCGTCCAAGCAGGCGCGGAAACGTCCAAGCAGGCGCGGAAGCATGCAAGAAGACGCAGAAGAGTCCAAGCAGGCGCGGAAGCGTCCAAGCAGGCGCGGAAGCATGCAAGAAGACGCAGAGGAGTCCAAGCAGGCGCGGAAGAGTCCAAGCAGGCGCGGAAGCGTCCAAGCAGGCGCGGTAGCGTTCAAGCAGGCGCGGAAACGTCCAAGCAGGCGCGGAAGCATGCAAGAAGGCGCAGAAGAGTCCAAGCAGGCGCGGAAGCGTCCAAGCAGTCGCGGAAGCGTCCAAGCAGGCGCGGTAGCGTCCAAGCAGGCGTAGAAGAGTCCAAGCAGGCGCGGAAGCGTCCAAGCAGGCGCGGTAGCGTCCAAGCAGTCGCGGAAGCCTCCAAGCAGGCGCGGTAGCGTCCAAGCAGGCGCGGAAACGTCCAAGGAGGCGCGGAAACATGCAAGCAGTCGCGGAAGCGTCCAAGCAGGCGCGGTAGCGTCCAAGAAGGCGCGGAAACGTCCAAGCAGGCGCGGTAGCGTCCAAGCAGGCGCGGTAGCGTCCAAGCAGTCGCGGAAACGTCCAAGTAGGCGCGGCAGCATGCAAGAAGGCGCAGAAGATTCCAAGCAGGCGCGGTAGCGTCCAAGCAGGCGCGGAAACGTCCAAGCAGGCGCCATAGCGTCCAAGCAGACGCGGAAGCGTCCAAGCAGGAGCGGTAGCGTCCAAGCAGGCGCGGAAACGTCCAAGCAGGCGCGGAAGCATGCAAGAAGGCGCAGAAGAATCCAAGCAGGAGCGGAAACGTCCAAGCAGGCGCGTAAGCATGCAAGAAGGCGCAGAAGAATCCAAGCAGGAGCGGAAACGTCCAAGCAGGCGCGGAAGCATGCAAGAAGACGCAGAAGAGTCCAAGCAGGCGCGGAAGCGTCCAAGCAGGCGCGGAAACGTCCAAGCAGGCGCGGAAGCATGCAAGAAGGCGCAGAAGAATCCAAGCAGGAGCGGAAACGTCCAAGCAGGCGCGGAAGCATGCAAGAAGACGCAGAAGAGTCCAAGCAGGCGCGGAAGCGTCCAAGCAGGCGCGGAAGCGTCCAAGCAGGCGCGGATGCGTCCAAGCAGGCGCGGAAGCGTCCAGGCAGGCGCGGAAGCATGCAAGCAGGCGCGGAAGCATGCAAGAAGGCGCGGAACAGTCCAAGCAGGCGCGGAAGCGTCCAAGCAGTCGCGGAAGCATGCAAGAAGGCGCAGAAGAGTCCAAGTAGGCGCGGAAGCGTCCAAGCAGGCGCGGTAGCGTCCAAGCAGGCGCGGAAGCGTCCAAGCAGGCGCGGTAGCGTCCAAGCAGTCGCGGAAGCGTCCAAGCAGTCGCGGAAGCGTCCGAGCAGTCGCGGAAGCGTCCAAGCAGGCGGGGAAGCATGCAAGCAGGCGCGGAAGCATCCAAGCAGGCGCGGAAACGTCCAAGTAGTCGCGGAAGCGTCCAAGCAGTCGCGGAAGCGTCCAAGCAGGCGCGGAAGCATGCAAGAAGACGCAGAAGGGTCCAAGCAGGCGCGAAAGCGTCCAAGCAGACGCGGAAGCGTTCAAGCAGGCGCGGTAGCGTCCAAGCAGGCGCGGAAGCATGCAAGAAGGCGCAGAAGAGTCCAAGCAGGCGCGGAAACGTCCAAGCAGGCGCGGAAGCATGCAAGAAGACGCAGAAGAGTCCAAGCAGGCGCGGAAGCGTCCAAGCAGTCGCGGAAGCGTCCAAGCAGGCGCGGAAGCATGCAAGAAGACGCAGAAGGGTCCAAGCAGGCGCGAAAGCGTCCAAGCAGTCGCGGAAGCGTTCAAGCAGGCGCGGTAGCGTCCAAGCAGTCGCGGAAGCCTCCAAGCAGTCGCGGAAACGTCCAAGTAGGCGCGGAAGCATGCAAGAAGGCGCAGAAGAGTCCAAGCAGGCGCGGAAGCGTCCAAGCAGGCGCGGTAGCGTCCAAGCAGGCGCGGAAACGTCCAAGCAGGCGCGGAAGCATGCAAGTAGGCGCAGAAGAGTCCAAGCAGGCGCGGAAGCGTCCAAGCAGTCGCGGAAGCGTCCAAGCAGGCACGGTAGCGTCCAAGCAGGCGCGGAAGCGTCCAAGCAGGCGCGGTAGCGTCCAAGCAGTCGCGGAAGCGTCCAAGCAGTCGCGGAAGCGTCCAAGCAGTCGCGGAAGCGTCCGAGCAGGCGCGGAAGCGTCCAAGCAGGCGCGGATGCGTCCAAGCAGGCGCGGAAGCGTCCAGGCAGGCGCGGAAGCATGCAAGCAGGCGCGGAAGCATGCAAGAAGGCGCGGAACAGTCCAAGCAGGCGCGGAAGCGTCCAAGCAGTCGCGGAAGCATGCAAGAAGGCGCAGAAGAGTCCAAGTAGGCGCGGAAGCGTCCAAGCAGGCGCGGTAGCGTCCAAGCAGGCGCGGAAGCGTCCAAGCAGGCGCGGTAGCGTCCAAGCAGTCGCGGAAGCGTCCAAGCAGTCGCGGAAGCGTCCGAGCAGTCGCGGAAGCGTCCAAGCAGGCGGGGAAGCATGCAAGCAGGCGCGGAAGCATCCAAGCAGGCGCGGAAACGTCCAAGTAGTCGCGGAAGCGTCCAAGCAGTCGCGGAAGCGTCCAAGCAGGCGCGGAAGCATGCAAGAAGACGCAGAAGGGTCCAAGCAGGCGCGAAAGCGTCCAAGCAGACGCGGAAGCGTTCAAGCAGGCGCGGTAGCGTCCAAGCAGGCGCGGAAGCATGCAAGAAGGCGCAGAAGAGTCCAAGCAGGCGCGGAAACGTCCAAGCAGGCGCGGAAGCATGCAAGAAGACGCAGAAGAGTCCAAGCAGGCGCGGAAGCGTCCAAGCAGTCGCGGAAGCGTCCAAGCAGGCGCGGAAGCATGCAAGAAGACGCAGAAGGGTCCAAGCAGGCGCGAAAGCGTCCAAGCAGTCGCGGAAGCGTTCAAGCAGGCGCGGTAGCGTCCAAGCAGTCGCGGAAGCCTCCAAGCAGTCGCGGAAACGTCCAAGTAGGCGCGGAAGCATGCAAGAAGGCGCAGAAGAGTCCAAGCAGGCGCGGAAGCGTCCAAGCAGGCGCGGTAGCGTCCAAGCAGGCGCGGAAACGTCCAAGCAGGCGCGGAAGCATGCAAGTAGGCGCAGAAGAGTCCAAGCAGGCGCGGAAGCGTCCAAGCAGTCGCGGAAGCGTCCAAGCAGGCGCGGTAGCGTCCAAGCAGGCGCGGAAACGTCCAAGCAGGCGCGGAAGCATGCAAGACGACGCAGAAGAGTCCAAGCAGGCGCGGTAGCGTCCAAGCAGGCGCAGAAGTGTCCAAGCAGGCGCAGAAGTGTCCAAGCAGGCGCGGAAGCGTCCAAGCAGGCGCGGAAGCATGCAAGAAGACGCAGAACAGTCCAAGCAGGCGTGGGAGCGTCCAAGCAGGCGCGGAAGCGTCCAAGCAGGCGCGGAAGCGTCCAAGCAGGCGCGGAAGCGTCCAAGCAGGCGCGGAAGCGTCCAAGCTGGCGCGGAAGCGTCCAAGCATGCGTGGAAGAGTCCAAGCAGGCGCGGTAACGTCCAAGCAGGCGCGGAAGCGTCCAAGCAGGCGCGGTAGCGTCCAAGCAGGCGCGGAAGCATGCAAGCATGCGCGGAAGCATGCAAGGAGGCGCAGAAGAGTCCACGCAGGCGCGGAAACGTCCAAGTAGGCGCGGAAGCATGCAAGAAGGCGCGGAAGCGTCCAAGCAGGCGCGGTAGCGTCCAAGCAGTCGCGGAAGCGTCCAAGCAGTCGCGGAAGCGTCCGAGCAGTCGCGGAAGCGTCCAAGCAGGCGGGGAAGCATGCAAGCAGGCGCGGAAGCATCCAAGCAGGCGCGGAAACGTCCAAGTAGTCGCGGAAGCGTCCAAGCAGGCGCGGAAACGTCCAAGCAGGCGCGGAAGCATGCAAGAAGGCGCAGAAGAATCCAAGCAGGAGCGGAAACGTCCAAGCAGGCGCGGAAGCATGCAAGAAGACGCAGAAGAGTCCAAGCAGGCGCGGAAGCGTCCAAGCAGTCGCGGAAGCGTCCAAGCAGGCGCGGAAGCATCCATACATGCGCAGAAGCGTCCAAGCAGGCGCGGAAGCGTCCAGGCAGGCGCGGAAACGTCCAAGTAGGCGCGGAAGCGTCCAAGCAGGCGCGGAAGCGTCCAAGCAGGCGCGGAAGCGTCCAAGCAGGCGCGGATGCGTCCAAGCAGGCGCGGAAGCGTCCAGGCAGGCGCGGAAGCATGCAAGCAGGCGCGGAAGCATGCAAGAAGGCGCGGAACAGTCCAAGCAGGCGCGGAAGCGTCCAAGCAGTCGCGGAAGCATGCAAGAAGGCGCAGAAGAGTCCAAGTAGGCGCGGAAGCGTCCAAGCAGGCGCGGAAGCGTCCAAGCAGTCGCGGAAGCGTCCAAGCAGTCGCGGAAGCGTCCAAGCAGTCGCGGAAGCGTCCAAGCAGGCGCGGTAGAGTCCAAGCAGTCGCGGAACCGTCCAAGCAGTCGCGGAAGCGTCCGAGCAGTCGCGGAAGCGTCCAAGAGGGCGGGGAAGCATGCAAGCAGGCGCGGAAGCATCCAAGCAGGCGCGGAAACGTCCAAGTAGTCGCGGAAGCATGCAAGAAGGCGCAGAAGAGTCCAAGCAGGCGCGGAAGCGTCCAAGCATTCGCGGAAGCGTCCAAGCAGGCGCGGAAACGTCCAAGCAGGCGCGGAAGCATGCAAGAAGGCGCAGAAGAATCCAAGCAGGCGCGGAAACGTCCAAGCAGGCGCGGAAGCATGCAAGAAGACGCAGAAAAGTCCAAGCAGTCGCGGAAGCGTCCAAGCAGGCGCGGAAGCATGCAAGAAGACGCAGAAGGGTCCAAGCAGGCGCGGTAGCGTCCAAGCAGTCGCGGAAGCCTCCAAGCAGTCGCGGAAACGTCCAAGCAGGCGCGGTAGCGTCCAAGCAGGCGCGGAAACGTCCAAGCAGGCGCGGAAGCATGCAAGACGACGCAGAAGAGTCCAAGCAGGCGCGGTAGCGTCCAAGCAGGCGCAGAAGTGTCCAAGCAGGCGCGGAAGCATGCAAGAAGGCGCAGAAGAATCCAAGCAGGCGCGGAAACGTCCAAGCAGGCGCGGAAGCATGCAAGAAGACGCAGAAGAGTCCAAGCAGGCGCGGAAGCGTCCAAGCAGTCGCGGAAGCGTCCAAGCAGGCGCGGAAGCATGCAAGAAGACGCAGAAGGGTCCAAGCAGGCGCGAAAGCGTCCAAGCAGTCGCGGAAGCGTTCAAGCAGGCGCGGTAGCGTCCAAGCAGTCGCGGAAGCCTCCAAGCAGTCGCGGAAACGTCCAAGTAGGCGCGGAAGCATGCAAGAAGGCGCAGAAGAGTCCAAGCAGGCGCGGAAGCGTCCAAGCAGGCGCGGTAGCGTCCAAGCAGGCGCGGAAACGTCCAAGCAGGCGCGGAAGCATGCAAGTAGGCGCAGAAGAGTCCAAGCAGGCGCGGAAGCGTCCAAGCAGTCGCGGAAGCGTCCAAGCAGGCGCGGTAGCGTCCAAGCAGGCGCGGAAACGTCCAAGCAGGCGCGGAAGCATGCAAGACGACGCAGAAGAGTCCAAGCAGGCGCGGTAGCGTCCAAGCAGGCGCAGAAGTGTCCAAGCAGGCGCAGAAGTGTCCAAGCAGGCGCGGAAGCGTCCAAGCAGGCGCGGAAGCATGCAAGAAGACGCAGAACAGTCCAAGCAGGCGTGGGAGCGTCCAAGCAGGCGCGGAAGCGTCCAAGCAGGCGCGGAAGCGTCCAAGCAGGCGCGGAAGCGTCCAAGCAGGCGCGGAAGCGTCCAAGCTGGCGCGGAAGCGTCCAAGCATGCGTGGAAGAGTCCAAGCAGGCGCGGTAACGTCCAAGCAGGCGCGGAAGCGTCCAAGCAGGCGCGGTAGCGTCCAAGCAGGCGCGGAAGCATGCAAGCATGCGCGGAAGCATGCAAGGAGGCGCAGAAGAGTCCACGCAGGCGCGGAAACGTCCAAGTAGGCGCGGAAGCATGCAAGAAGGCGCGGAAGCGTCCAAGCAGGCGCGGTAGCGTCCAAGCAGTCGCGGAAGCGTCCAAGCAGTCGCGGAAGCGTCCGAGCAGTCGCGGAAGCGTCCAAGCAGGCGGGGAAGCATGCAAGCAGGCGCGGAAGCATCCAAGCAGGCGCGGAAACGTCCAAGTAGTCGCGGAAGCGTCCAAGCAGGCGCGGAAACGTCCAAGCAGGCGCGGAAGCATGCAAGAAGGCGCAGAAGAATCCAAGCAGGAGCGGAAACGTCCAAGCAGGCGCGGAAGCATGCAAGAAGACGCAGAAGAGTCCAAGCAGGCGCGGAAGCGTCCAAGCAGTCGCGGAAGCGTCCAAGCAGGCGCGGAAGCATCCATACATGCGCAGAAGCGTCCAAGCAGGCGCGGAAGCGTCCAGGCAGGCGCGGAAACGTCCAAGTAGGCGCGGAAGCGTCCAAGCAGGCGCGGAAGCGTCCAAGCAGGCGCGGAAGCGTCCAAGCAGGCGCGGATGCGTCCAAGCAGGCGCGGAAGCGTCCAGGCAGGCGCGGAAGCATGCAAGCAGGCGCGGAAGCATGCAAGAAGGCGCGGAACAGTCCAAGCAGGCGCGGAAGCGTCCAAGCAGTCGCGGAAGCATGCAAGAAGGCGCAGAAGAGTCCAAGTAGGCGCGGAAGCGTCCAAGCAGGCGCGGAAGCGTCCAAGCAGTCGCGGAAGCGTCCAAGCAGTCGCGGAAGCGTCCAAGCAGTCGCGGAAGCGTCCAAGCAGGCGCGGTAGAGTCCAAGCAGTCGCGGAACCGTCCAAGCAGTCGCGGAAGCGTCCGAGCAGTCGCGGAAGCGTCCAAGAGGGCGGGGAAGCATGCAAGCAGGCGCGGAAGCATCCAAGCAGGCGCGGAAACGTCCAAGTAGTCGCGGAAGCATGCAAGAAGGCGCAGAAGAGTCCAAGCAGGCGCGGAAGCGTCCAAGCATTCGCGGAAGCGTCCAAGCAGGCGCGGAAACGTCCAAGCAGGCGCGGAAGCATGCAAGAAGGCGCAGAAGAATCCAAGCAGGCGCGGAAACGTCCAAGCAGGCGCGGAAGCATGCAAGAAGACGCAGAAAAGTCCAAGCAGTCGCGGAAGCGTCCAAGCAGGCGCGGAAGCATGCAAGAAGACGCAGAAGGGTCCAAGCAGGCGCGGTAGCGTCCAAGCAGTCGCGGAAGCCTCCAAGCAGTCGCGGAAACGTCCAAGCAGGCGCGGTAGCGTCCAAGCAGGCGCGGAAACGTCCAAGCAGGCGCGGAAGCATGCAAGACGACGCAGAAGAGTCCAAGCAGGCGCGGTAGCGTCCAAGCAGGCGCAGAAGTGTCCAAGCAGGCGCGGAAGCATGCAAGAAGGCGCAGAAGAATCCAAGCAGGCGCGGAAACGTCCAAGCAGGCGCGGAAGCATGCAAGAAGACGCAGAAGAGTCCAAGCAGGCGCGGAAGCGTCCAAGCAGTCGCGGAAGCGTCCAAGCAGGCGCGGTAGCGTCCAAGCAGGCGCGGAAACGTCCAAGCAGGCGCGGAAGCATGCAAGACGACGCAGAAGAGTCCAAGCAGGCGCGGTAGCGTCCAAGCAGGCGCGGAAGCATGCAAGTAGGCGCAGAAGAGTCCAAGCAGGCGCGGAAGCGTCCAAGCAGTCGCGGAAGCGTCCAAGCAGGCGCGGTAGCGTCCAAGCAGGCGCGGAAACGTCCAAGCAGGCGCGGAAGCATGCAAGACGACGCAGAAGAGTCCAAGCAGGCGCGGTAGCGTCCAAGCAGGCGCAGAAGTGTCCAAGCAGGCGCAGAAGTGTCCAAGCAGGCGCGGAAGCGTCCAAGCAGGCGCGGAAGCATGCAAGAAGACGCAGAACAGTCCAAGCAGGCGTGGGAGCGTCCAAGCAGGCGCGGAAGCGTCCAAGCAGGCGCGGAAGCGTCCAAGCAGGCGCGGAAGCGTCCAAGCAGGCGCGGAAGCGTCCAAGCTGGCGCGGAAGCGTCCAAGCATGCGTGGAAGAGTCCAAGCAGGCGCGGTAACGTCCAAGCAGGCGCGGAAGCGTCCAAGCAGGCGCGGTAGCGTCCAAGCAGGCGCGGAAGCATGCAAGCATGCGCGGAAGCATGCAAGGAGGCGCAGAAGAGTCCACGCAGGCGCGGAAACGTCCAAGTAGGCGCGGAAGCATGCAAGAAGGCGCGGAAGCGTCCAAGCAGGCGCGGTAGCGTCCAAGCAGTCGCGGAAGCGTCCAAGCAGTCGCGGAAGCGTCCGAGCAGTCGCGGAAGCGTCCAAGCAGGCGGGGAAGCATGCAAGCAGGCGCGGAAGCATCCAAGCAGGCGCGGAAACGTCCAAGTAGTCGCGGAAGCGTCCAAGCAGGCGCGGAAACGTCCAAGCAGGCGCGGAAGCATGCAAGAAGGCGCAGAAGAATCCAAGCAGGAGCGGAAACGTCCAAGCAGGCGCGGAAGCATGCAAGAAGACGCAGAAGAGTCCAAGCAGGCGCGGAAGCGTCCAAGCAGTCGCGGAAGCGTCCAAGCAGGCGCGGAAGCATCCATACATGCGCAGAAGCGTCCAAGCAGGCGCGGAAGCGTCCAGGCAGGCGCGGAAACGTCCAAGTAGGCGCGGAAGCGTCCAAGCAGGCGCGGAAGCGTCCAAGCAGGCGCGGAAGCGTCCAAGCAGGCGCGGATGCGTCCAAGCAGGCGCGGAAGCGTCCAGGCAGGCGCGGAAGCATGCAAGCAGGCGCGGAAGCATGCAAGAAGGCGCGGAACAGTCCAAGCAGGCGCGGAAGCGTCCAAGCAGTCGCGGAAGCATGCAAGAAGGCGCAGAAGAGTCCAAGTAGGCGCGGAAGCGTCCAAGCAGGCGCGGAAGCGTCCAAGCAGTCGCGGAAGCGTCCAAGCAGTCGCGGAAGCGTCCAAGCAGTCGCGGAAGCGTCCAAGCAGGCGCGGTAGAGTCCAAGCAGTCGCGGAACCGTCCAAGCAGTCGCGGAAGCGTCCGAGCAGTCGCGGAAGCGTCCAAGAGGGCGGGGAAGCATGCAAGCAGGCGCGGAAGCATCCAAGCAGGCGCGGAAACGTCCAAGTAGTCGCGGAAGCATGCAAGAAGGCGCAGAAGAGTCCAAGCAGGCGCGGAAGCGTCCAAGCATTCGCGGAAGCGTCCAAGCAGGCGCGGAAACGTCCAAGCAGGCGCGGAAGCATGCAAGAAGGCGCAGAAGAATCCAAGCAGGCGCGGAAACGTCCAAGCAGGCGCGGAAGCATGCAAGAAGACGCAGAAAAGTCCAAGCAGTCGCGGAAGCGTCCAAGCAGGCGCGGAAGCATGCAAGAAGACGCAGAAGGGTCCAAGCAGGCGCGGTAGCGTCCAAGCAGTCGCGGAAGCCTCCAAGCAGTCGCGGAAACGTCCAAGCAGGCGCGGTAGCGTCCAAGCAGGCGCGGAAACGTCCAAGCAGGCGCGGAAGCATGCAAGACGACGCAGAAGAGTCCAAGCAGGCGCGGTAGCGTCCAAGCAGGCGCAGAAGTGTCCAAGCAGGCGCGGAAGCATGCAAGAAGGCGCAGAAGAATCCAAGCAGGCGCGGAAACGTCCAAGCAGGCGCGGAAGCATGCAAGAAGACGCAGAAGAGTCCAAGCAGGCGCGGAAGCGTCCAAGCAGTCGCGGAAGCGTCCAAGCAGGCGCGGAAGCATGCAAGAAGACGCAGAAGGGTCCAAGCAGGCGCGAAAGCGTCCAAGCAGTCGCGGAAGCGTTCAAGCAGGCGCGGTAGCGTCCAAGCAGTCGCGGAAGCCTCCAAGCAGTCGCGGAAACGTCCAAGCAGGCGCGGAAGCATGCAAGAAGGCGCAGAAGAGTCCAAGCAGGCGCGGAAGCGTCCAAGCAGGCGCGGTAGCGTCCAAGCAGGCGCGGAAACGTCCAAGCAGGCGCGGAAGCATGCAAGTAGGCGCAGAAGAGTCCAAGCAGGCGCGGAAGCGTCCAAGCAGTCGCAGAAGCGTCCAAGCAGGCGCGGTAGCGTCCAAGCAGGCGCGGAAACGTCCAAGCAGGCGCGGAAGCATGCAAGACGACGCAGAAGAGTCCAAGCAGGCGCGGTAGCGTCCAAGCAGGCGCAGAAGTGTCCAAGCAGGCGCAGAAGTGTCCAAGCAGGCGCGGAAGCGTCCAAGCAGGCGCGGAAGCATGCAAGAAGACGCAGAACAGTCCAAGCAGGCGTGGGAGGGTCCAAGCAGGCGCGGAAGCGTCCAAGCAGGCGCGGAAGCGTCCAAGCAGGCGCGGAAGCGTCCAAGCAGGCGCGGAAGCGTCCAAGCTGGCGCGGAAGCGTCCAAGCATGCGTGGAAGAGTCCAAGCAGGCGCGGTATCGTCCAAGCAGGCGCGGAAGCGTCCAAGCAGGCGCGGTAGCGTCCAAGCAGGCGCGGAAGCATGCAAGCATGCGCGGAAGCATGCAAGAAGGCGCAGAAGAGTCCAAGCAGGCGCGGAAACGTCCAAGTAGGCGCGGAAGCATGCAAGAAGGCGCGGAAGCGTCCAAGCAGGCGCGGTAGCGTCCAAGCAGTCGCGGAAGCGTCCAAGCAGTCGCGGAAGCGTCCGAGCAGTCGCGGAAGCGTCCAAGCAGGCGGGGAAGCATGCAAGCAGGCGCGGAAGCATCCAAGCAGGCGCGGAAACGTCCAAGTAGTCGCGGAAGCGTCCAAGCAGGCGCGGAAACGTCCAAGCAGGCGCGGAAGCATGCAAGAAGGCGCAGAAGAATCCAAGCAGGAGCGGAAACGTCCAAGCAGGCGCGGAAGCATGCAAGAAGACGCAGAAGAGTCCAAGCAGGCGCGGAAGCGTCCAAGCAGGCGCGGAAACGTCCAAGCAGGCGCGGAAGCATGCAAGCAGGCGCGGAAGCATGCAAGAAGGCGCGGAACAGTCCAAGCAGGCGCGGAAGCGTCCAAGCAGTCGCGGAAGCATGCAAGAAGGCGCAGAAGAGTCCAAGTAGGCGCGGAAGCATGCAAGAAGGCGCAGAAGAATCCAAGCAGGAGCGGAAGCGTCCAAGCAGGCGCGGAAACGTC
Organism: Cerceris ruficornis; assembly: GCA_963989415.1. Classification (NCBI taxonomy): domain Eukaryota; kingdom Metazoa; phylum Arthropoda; class Insecta; order Hymenoptera; family Crabronidae; genus Cerceris; species Cerceris ruficornis. Next base: position 3,909,996 of record OZ022522.1, read on the forward strand.
CAAGCAGGCGCGGAAGCATGCAAGAAGGCGCAGAAGAATCCAAGCAGGAGCGGAAACGTCCAAGCAGGCGCGGAAGCATGCAAGAAGGCGCAGAAGAATCCAAGCAGGAGCGGAAACGTCCAAGCAGGCGCGGAAGCATGCAAGAAGACGCAGAAGAGTCCAAGCAGGCGCGGAAGCGTCCAAGCAGGCGCGGAAACGTCCAAGCAGGCGCGGAAGCATGCAAGAAGGCGCAGAAGAATCCAAGCAGGAGCGGAAACGTCCAAGCAGGCGCGGAAGCATGCAAGAAGACGCAGAAGAGTCCAAGCAGGCGCGGAAGCGTCCAAGCAGGCGCGGAAGCGTCCAAGCAGGCGCGGATGCGTCCAAGCAGGCGCGGAAGCGTCCAGGCAGGCGCGGAAGCATGCAAGCAGGCGCGGAAGCATGCAAGAAGGCGCGGAACAGTCCAAGCAGGCGCGGAAGCGTCCAAGCAGTCGCGGAAGCATGCAAGAAGGCGCAGAAGAGTCCAAGTAGGCGCGGAAGCGTCCAAGCAGGCGCGGTAGCGTCCAAGCAGGCGCGGAAGCGTCCAAGCAGGCGCGGTAGCGTCCAAGCAGTCGCGGAAGCGTCCAAGCAGTCGCGGAAGCGTCCGAGCAGTCGCGGAAGCGTCCAAGCAGGCGGGGAAGCATGCAAGCAGGCGCGGAAGCATCCAAGCAGGCGCGGAAACGTCCAAGTAGTCGCGGAAGCGTCCAAGCAGTCGCGGAAGCGTCCAAGCAGGCGCGGAAGCATGCAAGAAGACGCAGAAGGGTCCAAGCAGGCGCGAAAGCGTCCAAGCAGACGCGGAAGCGTTCAAGCAGGCGCGGTAGCGTCCAAGCAGGCGCGGAAGCATGCAAGAAGGCGCAGAAGAGTCCAAGCAGGCGCGGAAACGTCCAAGCAGGCGCGGAAGCATGCAAGAAGACGCAGAAGAGTCCAAGCAGGCGCGGAAGCGTCCAAGCAGTCGCGGAAGCGTCCAAGCAGGCGCGGAAGCATGCAAGAAGACGCAGAAGGGTCCAAGCAGGCGCGAAAGCGTCCAAGCAGTCGCGGAAGCGTTCAAGCAGGCGCGGTAGCGTCCAAGCAGTCGCGGAAGCCTCCAAGCAGTCGCGGAAACGTCCAAGTAGGCGCGGAAGCATGCAAGAAGGCGCAGAAGAGTCCAAGCAGGCGCGGAAGCGTCCAAGCAGGCGCGGTAGCGTCCAAGCAGGCGCGGAAACGTCCAAGCAGGCGCGGAAGCATGCAAGTAGGCGCAGAAGAGTCCAAGCAGGCGCGGAAGCGTCCAAGCAGTCGCGGAAGCGTCCAAGCAGGCGCGGTAGCGTCCAAGCAGGCGCGGAAACGTCCAAGCAGGCGCGGAAGCATGCAAGACGACGCAGAAGAGTCCAAGCAGGCGCGGTAGCGTCCAAGCAGGCGCAGAAGTGTCCAAGCAGGCGCAGAAGTGTCCAAGCAGGCGCGGAAGCGTCCAAGCAGGCGCGGAAGCATGCAAGAAGACGCAGAACAGTCCAAGCAGGCGTGGGAGCGTCCAAGCAGGCGCGGAAGCGTCCAAGCAGGCGCGGAAGCGTCCAAGCAGGCGCGGAAGCGTCCAAGCAGGCGCGGAAGCGTCCAAGCTGGCGCGGAAGCGTCCAAGCATGCGTGGAAGAGTCCAAGCAGGCGCGGTAACGTCCAAGCAGGCGCGGAAGCGTCCAAGCAGGCGCGGTAGCGTCCAAGCAGGCGCGGAAGCATGCAAGCATGCGCGGAAGCATGCAAGGAGGCGCAGAAGAGTCCACGCAGGCGCGGAAACGTCCAAGTAGGCGCGGAAGCATGCAAGAAGGCGCGGAAGCGTCCAAGCAGGCGCGGTAGCGTCCAAGCAGTCGCGGAAGCGTCCAAGCAGTCGCGGAAGCGTCCGAGCAGTCGCGGAAGCGTCCAAGCAGGCGGGGAAGCATGCAAGCAGGCGCGGAAGCATCCAAGCAGGCGCGGAAACGTCCAAGTAGTCGCGGAAGCGTCCAAGCAGGCGCGGAAACGTCCAAGCAGGCGCGGAAGCATGCAAGAAGGCGCAGAAGAATCCAAGCAGGAGCGGAAACGTCCAAGCAGGCGCGGAAGCATGCAAGAAGACGCAGAAGAGTCCAAGCAGGCGCGGAAGCGTCCAAGCAGTCGCGGAAGCGTCCAAGCAGGCGCGGAAGCATCCATACATGCGCAGAAGCGTCCAAGCAGGCGCGGAAGCGTCCAGGCAGGCGCGGAAACGTCCAAGTAGGCGCGGAAGCGTCCAAGCAGGCGCGGAAGCGTCCAAGCAGGCGCGGAAGCGTCCAAGCAGGCGCGGATGCGCCCAAGCAGGCGCGGAAGCGTCCAGGCAGGCGCGGAAGCATGCAAGCAGGCGCGGAAGCATGCAAGAAGGCGCGGAACAGTCCAAGCAGGCGCGGAAGCGTCCAAGCAGTCGCGGAAGCATGCAAGAAGGCGCAGAAGAGTCCAAGTAGGCGCGGAAGCGTCCAAGCAGGCGCGGAAGCGTCCAAGCAGTCGCGGAAGCGTCCAAGCAGTCGCGGAAGCGTCCAAGCAGGCGCGGTAGCGTCCAAGCAGGCGCGGAAACGTCCAAGCAGGCGCGGAAGCATGCAAGAAGACGCAGAAGAGTCCAAGCAGGCGCGGTAGCGTCCAACCAAGCGCGGAAGCTTCCAAGCAGGCGCGGAAGCGTCCAAGCAGGCGCGGTAGCGTCCAAGCAGGCGCGGAAACGTCCAAGCAGGCGCGGAAGCGTCCAAGCAGGCGCGGTAGCGTCCAAGCAAGCGCGGAAACGTCCAAGCAGGCGCGGAAGCATGCAAGAAGACGCAGAAGAGTCCAAGCAGGCGCGGAAGCGTCCAAGCAGTCGCGGAAGCGTCCGAGCAGTCGCGGAAGCGTCCAAGCAGGCGGGGAAGCATGCAAGCAGGCGCGGAAGCATCCAAGCAGGCGCGGAAACGTCCAAGTAGTCGCGGAAGCGTCCAAGCAGGCGCGGAAACGTCCAAGCAGGCGCGGAAGCATGCAAGAAGGCGCAGAAGAATCCAAGCAGGAGCGGAAACGTCCAAGCAGGCGCGGAAGCATGCAAGAAGACGCAGAAGAGTCCAAGCAGGCGCGGAAGCGTCCAAGCAGGCGCGGAAACGTCCAAGCAGGCGCGGAAGCATGCAAGCAGGCGCGGAAGCATGCAAGAAGGCGCGGAACAGTCCAAGCAGGCGCGGAAGCGTCCAAGCAGTCGCGGAAGCATGCAAGAAGGCGCAGAAGAGTCCAAGTAGGCGCGGAAGCATGCAAGAAGGCGCAGAAGAATCCAAGCAGGAGCGGAAGCGTCCAAGCAGGCGCGGAAACGTCCAAGCAGGCGCGGAAGCATGCAAGAAGGCGCAGAAGAATCCAAGCAGGAGCGGAAACGTCCAAGCAGGCGCGGAAGCATGCAAGAAGGCGCAGAAGAATCCAAGCAGGAGCGGAAACGTCCAAGCAGGCGCGGAAGCATGCAAGAAGACGCAGAAGAGTCCAAGCAGGCGCGGAAGCGTCCAAGCAGGCGCGGAAACGTCCAAGCAGGCGCGGAAGCATGCAAGAAGGCGCAGAAGAATCCAAGCAGGAGCGGAAACGTCCAAGCAGGCGCGGAAGCATGCAAGAAGACGCAGAAGAGTCCAAGCAGGCGCGGAAGCGTCCAAGCAGGCGCGGAAGCGTCCAAGCAGGCGCGGATGCGTCCAAGCAGGCGCGGAAGCGTCCAGGCAGGCGCGGAAGCATGCAAGCAGGCGCGGAAGCATGCAAGAAGGCGCGGAACAGTCCAAGCAGGCGCGGAAGCGTCCAAGCAGTCGCGGAAGCATGCAAGAAGGCGCAGAAGAGTCCAAGTAGGCGCGGAAGCGTCCAAGCAGGCGCGGTAGCGTCCAAGCAGGCGCGGAAGCGTCCAAGCAGGCGCGGTAGCGTCCAAGCAGTCGCGGAAGCGTCCAAGCAGTCGCGGAAGCGTCCGAGCAGTCGCGGAAGCGTCCAAGCAGGCGGGGAAGCATGCAAGCAGGCGCGGAAGCATCCAAGCAGGCGCGGAAACGTCCAAGTAGTCGCGGAAGCGTCCAAGCAGTCGCGGAAGCGTCCAAGCAGGCGCGGAAGCATGCAAGAAGACGCAGAAGGGTCCAAGCAGGCGCGAAAGCGTCCAAGTGTAACGTCAACCCGAAATTGACGTCACTATTGTTAAAATCGCGTATTCAAACCTCCCACCCCCTAATTCGCGAAAGCGCGTCCATACATACGCCTATATATATATATATACATAGACACACATACACAGATATACATCACGTATATATGTACGAAAATACATTAATCTATCAAAATAAATATATATATATGTAAAGGCGCATAAAAGTAATATTCAAGACTAATAACCATAGTAATAATCAATGTAATACGTCTAGGTGACTCATAAAGGTAATAAATATCAAAAGATGTAAAGCATCTAAACGTTTCAGAAGTATAGGACAACATTTCATCTCGCAGCTATATAAAAAGCATTAAAATCAAACTCCGCGAGACATCTTTTCATTTGCGAACAGTATGAGCCATCTATTCGTTTCACAACTATATAATTAAAAGCGCATGCGACATCCTTTTATTTCAAGACTATATAATATTGTACACGCTCAGCAGTTTCTTATCTCTAACCACGATAAGATAAGCTCGAGAAACTGCAAGGCGTAAGACCGTCAGCAGTTTTTCTTCCCACGGCGATAAGAAACTGCAAGGCGTAAGACCGTCAGCAGTTTAAAACTGCAAGGCGTAAGACGGTCAGCAGAATAAATTGCAAGGCGGGGGATGTCAGCAAAGATAGGAAAATGCAAGCCGCCCGCCGCTCAGCATTCTTAGAATTAGCGATATGAATTTAATATATAAGGAGCAGCGCAACGCCGCTTTAGTCAGTCCAGCAGGAGCAGCCGACCCGCGAACATCGAGTGAAAGTTAAAGTACGCGAATTAAACTAGTGCATCGAAACGAATAAGTGCAACTACTACAAAGTGCCAATCTCCTACGACTACGATACCAACGAGTGAGTATTCAATTATTACGGCTGCACTCTGACTCCGCTGTACTACCGAGGTCGTACGGCGACACACCCATTGCCACTCGTTGCTCCTTTTATATTTTGATTGTGTTCAGAACTCGTGACCGAGGTACGCGAATAATTTTGTACGCTTTCATAAATATTAATTCTTTATAACCTTAGGCACTCAGACTAATTATCATCGACACTCTTAGTGAAAATTCAAAACCCGTGACCGAGGTACGCGGACCATTTTGCATTTACTCACTAATTGTATTTTACGCGAATAATATTGTACGACGTTAACTCAAGCACTCAGATCGTTTATTACCAACACACTTAGTGTGAATCCAAAACCCGTGACCGAGGTACGCGGATATTTTGTATTCTCTCACTGACTGTAATTATTTTATAAAACTCGATTTCAACTTAACCTGCGACCGAGGTACGCAGATAGTTGAAATCCCTCGTTACTCTTATACTACCCACATTGTACTACTTCTTATTTTAATATACTTAAGTTTATAACTTACCTTCTTTATTTTTCCAAATCCAATAACGCTGATAAACAGCAGTTGTCTCATCGAACGCGAGCGCAGCTACGCATAGCGCTTCATCTCTTCTTCACTTTCTTGAAGCGCAGAATCCTGCTGCTGTCTTTTCACCTGCGAGTCCTACAGATACGCAGTCAAGGTACAGCGAAACTATTTCATCATTTTCAAATCGTCTCCCCTACTTTATACTCACCTCTCGTCTGTCATTAGATGACAGATAGTAATTCGGGAATACGCAATCCCCCGATTCTCCAGATTATACCCTAGATTCCCCTCGATCCCCTGACTCATCGAACTGGTCAATGCAACATCTTTTTGAAGATTCCATTTGAAATTTATTATACTTATATTACATTTAAAGTCACCGTTGTATTCTTACTTAACCTAGAGCAAATAAACTCTATTATTATACTTACCTTTTAATCAAATCATCTTCAAGTCATCCCGTCCCTTCGTACCATTTCCTCGCCGCGACCCCTGAAAATAAAATCAATTAGTAACATAGAAAAGAAACCTCCCTACTGTAGATTCTCTCTCTCGCTACATCTTACCTTACTCGTTATACTTACCGTCTCTCTCTCTCTCTCTCTCTCTATACTTACTCCCCTACGCTCCATCGGGTAAATACCTGAAAAGGAAATATTATTATTAACATATTAATAAGCTTCTTCGCCCCCCCTAACCCCCGTATTATACTTACCTCGCTTAATCCCTCGTGGCGTAAAATCACCGAATCTCCTCCCTGTGCCCTGGCGATAGTCTGCGCATAGCGGGCGAGCCTAAAACAGGAAAACAAACTAAGTTACTCCCGATCGAGGACACGGGACGTGACATAAATTTTGTGGCAGCGGTGGGATAGCAGGAAAAGAGTGATTTTACCCCCACCCCTCTTACTAAAGCATAAAGCAAGTTTTACATCCCCATCGACATGGCGGAAGCGCGATTAAACGCAGAACAAGAAGAAGAAGTAGCAAGGCTACAGGAACGAGTTTTGGCTCGAGAACGCGATTTAGCCGAGCAGAACATACGACGAACTATAGAAGTACCGCGATCTACTGAACTTAAACTTGATAAAGTTCATCAAATAATCGAACGCATGGATAGGGAATTCGATATATTACTCCCACTACCAGAACGCTTACAAAGATTAGAAAACGCGTTACAAGAATTAAGAATGAATGGTGGTCACGACAATACCACGGGAGGACTCCCTCCTTCACCGCAAGTGCATAGCACACCAGAACGACCGCCGCTTTTCCGCACCGCCGCGATAAGTATAAAAGACGCATTAGAATCTGTTCCAATTTACAATGGAAGGAACATACCGATCTTCCAATTTGTACGAGCGTGTGAAAGAGCACGAAGTATAATAGCCCCGGAGCAAGAAATGCACCTCGTGCAATTATTAGTTAATAAACTACAGGGTCATGCGTACATGACCGTCGCGAACTCGCAATTTGCAACCGTCGACCAATTTTGCAACCGATTAAAATCAACCTTCGCCGCGCACAAAACACTATACGAATACCAAGGAGAACTTGGACAACTAGAAAAGAGACCGCATGAACACATACTCGACTACATAGAAAAGGTTCGGAACCTACACGCAGCGGTATACGACGAAATGAAACAAGGCAGATCATTCGACCACATTAGAGTACTGGAATTAGAAGAACACGTGATTCAAGCATTTTTGAATGGCCTCGCGCCGGACGCTAGAATACGGGTACGCATGGAAGCACCCCGAAGCCTGGAAGAATATTATTGTACCGCGATCAAAATTTTTGGACAAATCGAAAAGGAAGAATCACGCGCGTGCACTAAAGTTAGACATCGTTCCCCTCCGCGTCGAAATGAATACAGATCCCCCCCGCGTCGGAACGAGTATAGATCGCCGCCGCAACGAAACGATTTTAGATTTTCCCCGCGGCGATATGAAGATAGACCACCCCCGCGACGATATGAGGATAGAGCACCTCCGCGACAATTAAAGGAAACCCCCACTCGACGCTATTACGGAAGTCAAGGATCCTCGCCCCCTTCGCAAAGATCCTACCAACAAACGAGATTCTCACCCAATACACCGACTGTTACGTGTCGATATTGCAAAAATCCAGGCCACAGCATGGACGACTGTGCGAAATTTCGAATGAAAGTAGAATCCGGAGAAATAACCCCCTACTCGCAAAGAAGAACAAACGCAGATGACTCCACGAATCAGGGAAACGGTTCTCGCAACCCGGTAGCCGGTGTCCGCCGGGAAGCCAACCAGTCAGGGCACCGAACATTTACAACGACCGTGGAAACGCACGGACCAGAGGAACAGAATACGATGACCCAAGTTTCCGAATCGCTAGGGTCCAATTAAAACAGGATTCTGTTGTACCAACTATACAAGTAGCCACGACCAACGACCAAGAAAAACTAAATTTAATGATAGATTCCGGATCAGAAATCAACCTTATAAAAGAATCATTTTCAAAATCAGCCCAAAAAATTAATCATGACATAATTTTAAAAATTAGAGGAATCACCTCAACGCCGATATCCACTCGAGGAACAGCAGAAATCGCGATCGCCGGACGACCAATAAAGTTTCATCTAGTTGACGATTCATTCCCCATTGACCAGGACGGAATTTTAGGTTCTGAATTCATGATACAAAACTCAGTCACGATCGACTATAAGAGCCGAAGCCTCCAATGGGAAGAACTACATATCCCCTTTTTCGAGCAAGAACTTTTAACAATCCCTAAAAGATCGGTCGCACCATTTCAAATTAAGATAGCAAACCCCGAAGTTAAAATAGGTTATTTACCCCGCCTATTTACGAAAGACGGGATATTCCTTGGAAACGCAGTAGTAACCAACACAAAGGGAAGAGCACACCTTCCAATCTTCAATACTACGGAAAAGGACGAAAGCATAGTCATACCGACGTTAGTACTTCGAGAAATAGAAAACACAAGTCAAACCGCGCCGAGTCAAAACGAAATTATAGAAAATGAAAATTCTGCACGAGTATTCCTTACCCAGACGAATTATAACAAACAGCGACTAAAAGAAATTAAAGATGCCCTTAGGTTAGACCATTTAAATTCAGAGGAAGAAGAAAGCGTTACGAAATTAATAAAAGAAAACGCGGACAGATTTTATTTACCCGGAGATCATTTTGGAGCAACCACCGCGATAGAACATCCTATTCATACTATCGACGACATTCCAGTAAACGCGAAACAGTATAGATTCCCTCCAGTTCATAAAGAAGAAATAAACAGACAAGTAACTGAACTCATTGAAAATGGAATAATTGAACCCTCTCTTTCACCATATAACTCACCTCTATGGATCGTACCGAAAAAACCGGACTCTCAAGGAAACAAAAGATGGCGTATGGTAATCGATTACCGCGCCCTCAACGATAAAACGATCGGAGACGCTTACCCACTTCCTAATATAAATGAGATCCTAGATCAACTAGGTAGCGCCAAATATTTTTCAGTTTTTGACCTCGCATCTGGTTTCCACCAAATACCCATGAAATCGACAGATGCTCATAAAACCGCTTTTTCTACGCCATACGGACATTATGAATTTAAACGCATGCCCTTCGGATTAAAAAACGCTCCAGCAACGTTCCAACGATTAATGAACAACGTTTTAACCGGACTACAAGGAATAGAGTTATTTGTCTATCTCGACGACATAGTCCTATACGCTCGCTCACTCCGAGAACACGAGATCAAATTTACCCGACTCATGAAAAGATTACGAGAAGCAGATCTCAAGCTACAACCGGACAAATGTGAATTCTTACGACATGAAGTCAATTACCTCGGGCATATTATTAGCGAAAACGGAGTCAAACCAGATCCGAAAAAAATAACGGCAGTAGATCATTTCCCAATTCCCAAAAATTCAAAAAACATAAAACAATTTTTAGGCCTTGCCGGATATTACCGTAGATTCATTCCTAATTTCTCGAAAACCGCGAAACCTCTCACCGACCTATTAAAAAAGGAAGTAGCATTCAGATGGACGCCAACACAAGAAGACGCATTTCAAAAACTAAAGAAAGCCCTAATAACTGAACCTATTCTTCAATATCCTAATTTCACAGAAACCTTCAATTTAACAACGGATGCATCCGGATATGCAATCGGAGGAGTCCTAAGTCAAGGACCAATCGGAAAAGATCTCCCTATAGCCTACGCGTCGCGATTATTAAACCAAGCAGAGAAAAACTATTCAACGATCGAAAAAGAATGCCTCGCGATAGTATATTGTATAAACCACTTCAGACCATACTTATACGGGAGAGAATTTAAAATCATTACGGACCACAAACCACTAGTATGGCTAAACTCAATCAAAGATCCTACTTCAAGACTATGGAAATGGAAGTTAAAACTCTCAGAATATGAATATAAGATATATTACAAAGAAGGTCGAGCAAACGCAAACGCCGACGCACTATCCCGGAACCCACCGGAGAACGACGAAAAGGAACAGCCTTCAGCACCAATCTACTCTATAAAAAGAAAAAGACAACAAGACGAACCATCATCCTCTGACTCCCTCGAAATCTTTCCCGCGAGCAAACCGCGACTCCATAGCCCGGTAGAACAGAAACAACTACCGACTACCTCCAAGCAACCATCAGAGACTAAATCAAAAGGTCCAAGAAAACGAACGCCTTCCACAGCCTTTAGTCCTTTCCCTCTTCCTCCAGGAAAACGTATCCCAAGAATACAAGATTCTACGACCTCTGACGTCACTGATTCCCCTCCTACCCCCATCGAAAGTCGCGATACACCCTCACGAAGCCCTCCTCTCACTCATTTCCCCTCTCCGGAAGAAATTCCCCCACCCATACACCACTCAACCCCTCGCAACGAAACACCTCATCTCACTCCACGGATTTTGGACTACGAAAACGAAGAAGATGCCAACACTCAACTGGAATCAAGCGACGACATCGAAGAAACACAGAGCATCGAAATGGAAGACACACCGCTCACATCATCGGACTCGGATGCACTTTTCGAACGAACTTTCGTACCCGCAACTCTACGCAACGCACCATTGAAGATTGAAGAAAGCAACGACTCCTTAAGAATACAAAAGGACCACAAAATAATTTTCATCGACATGAATGGGCAACCCCAGGATAAAGGGGCAATCGAACTACTCTCATACGGTGAACTTCCGAAATTTGAAAACCTAACATTTGAGAGAGCTAAAATAAAACCTACACAATCTTACAACATTATAGCAATCCCCATAAAAGAACACGATAGGATACCCATTACGAAAGAAAACATAAAAAACGGCATTCGCGCGATAAAAGACGTCCTCGATGAACTAAGGATAACAAGCTTCAGCATTTCTAAAACCCCGTACTACGACGACATACCATGGAAGTTCTTTCTCAATTACCTCAAGCAAACACTTCAAGATTACCAACTCACTATCACGATATGTCGATCCCTGATCACGATACCGACGACGGAACAACGAAAGCAAATAATGAAAGAAAACCATGATTCCGTAATCGCAGGACACAAAGGAGTTACAAAAACTTATAATCGTATCCGACAACGCTACTTCTGGGACGGAATGAAGAAAGATATCACCGAATACGTAAGGACATGCATCGAATGTCAAAAGAAGAAATTAACGCGCATCAAGACTCGCCAACCTATGGTTCTTACTGATACACCTGGCGCAGCCTTTGACAAAATAGCACTCGACATAGTTGGACCACTGCCTGTAACAAAAATGGGAAACGAATATATACTGACCATCCAAGATCTCTTAACGAAATACAGTGTCGCAGTACCACTACAAAAAGCGGATTCACGCAGCGTGGCCGACGCTTTCCTTAAGAATTTCATATGCAGATTTGGAGCTCCACGAGCATTACTCACAGACCAGGGATCAAACTTCTTATCAGCTTTATTTAAAGCCGTGGCAAAGAAATGCCGAATAAAGCAGTACCAGACGACAGCTTATCACCCACAAGCCAATGGATCCCTCGAAAGATCACATCACGTGCTAATAGAATTCTTAAAACAGTATATCGACGACACCTCCAATTGGGATGAATGGATAGAGAACGCGATGTTCTCATATAACACCAGCATTCACGAAGGAACGAAATTCTCACCGCACGAGTTAGTGTTCGGAAAAATAGCACGAGCACCGTCCACCGACCCGCCGATAGAAGAAAACCTCGACCCATCATATAAGGATTATTTAGAAGAACTCTTCATGAAGATCAACCGCTTACAAGACATCGCCCGAGAGAACTTAAAGCAAGCTAAGCAAAAATCAAAGGGATACTACGACCGAAGAGTAAACCCCCAAACATTTCACGTCGGCGACGACGTATTTTTATTAAAAGAACCCCGACAAGGGAAATTCGCGAGTCAATATTCCGGTCCCTACAAAATTCAGCAAATCCTTAATAACGGAAATATATCCATTCTAATAAATGGCAAAAATCGCGTAGTGCACGCTAACAAGTTAAAATTAGCTCATCGTCGACCCACCATCACGGAACTTTAGAGGAAAATAATTATGTTAATCAAAATAAAATAAAAATAATGCCTTACTAAACTACAAGTAAACGAAGAAATAAAATAAAACAAAAAATAAACAAAAATAAATAATCACTATGTTACTAGATTTAAGCTTAGCTATTAATTAATATTACTTACGAAATGTCAGACTTCTGTTTCAGGATGAAGATCCTCATTGTATTTCTCTTATGCGTCAGCCCAATGGCTTACGGACTAATCGCATACGATTGCAGCGGCGAGAGGCTAAATATAACGACGATATCATTAGTAAAAGTAGGCGAATGTAACATCAACGTTCGAGGGGCGGAAACGGAAGAAACATACATACAATTATTGCAATTGGCAGAGTATGAGCACGCGGACTACATACAGTGCAAAATCGAGATCAAGAGAACAGTCTTTTACTGTGGAATGCACTCCCATATATCAGCAGTTCACAATGGCTACGTGGAGTATATAGCAGATGTAAGCCACGAGACGTGTCTACGTCTACATCGAGAAGGAACTATATCTCTCGGAAACGGAGCAGTTTTAACCGGCATTCGAGCAAACACAACATCTACAAGAATGTTTACCTTCGCCGGAACAATCGCAAATGATGGATCATGCACCGGAACACAGTATGCGGATCCCTACGGATCCTGGGACAACGTAGTGGTACAAGGATTGGCCAAGATTACACTCCGCACGGGCAGCGCCGCAGTCAAGCTGAACGAGAATAAAATCATCCTCAAAAGTGGAACTACATGCTCATTTCAAGACGGATACTGTCTAGATGGAGAAGACGGATATACGTACTGGAAACCAACACCGGAGTCAACCTGCAAATTTGAACAATATGACGTCTTATACGAAGGATTGGCACAACGGATCACAGAAGCGGGACAAAATTCAACCTTACCTACAATTTACGCACTTACCAGGGACGACATCACCTTCGCCCTAACCAAGGTTTCGGAACAAAACGTGTGCGGATATACGCTCCTACGAACAGAACATCCTAAGCTGTTCATTCTGGAAACACAAAAAGGACGTACATTTACTGGGAAAAGAACAATTACGCCTGATAACCTCGACATCTTTACATATATGAATTCGAAATTCGTATATGTTGAACGCCATATACGAGGACAGATAATTACCCTCTTTACCTCATCACTTACGCATAGATGTGCCTTGGAGAGGCAAGTGCTCGAAAATGCACTCTCAATCGCATCAATACTGCCTGAGGAATTTGCCTGGTCCCTAATGAAAGGACCGGGATACATGGCCACGACCGCTGGAGAAGCCGTCCATATAATCAGGTGCATTCCCGTAGAAGTGAAAGTACGCCGCACGCAAGAATGTTTCGTGGAACTTCCCGTTCTACACAGAAACACATCAAAATTTATGAAGCCTAAAACCAGAGTATTAGTACAACAAGGTACTCACCGCGACTGCAACCCGATCCTGCCGATAATGTACAACATCGACGAATCATGGCACAAAATACTGCCGAATCCAGTGGAAGCTGTCCCACCACAAGAATTAAAACCGATGACCAAGCCAACCTGGAAATATACGGTACCAGCTACACTCGCCGTAAGCGGAATCTACACGCAAGCAGACATCGACAAGCTACGAGACCATATCATGTTCCCGGCAGAAAGAGCCGCCATATTAAATTCCGTAGCGCGTGGCGTCACCGGACAAGATATCATCCCCGGAAGCATCCAACTCACACACCTGTTAGACGAAGACGCCGTGCAGAAACTAGCACAGGGAGCACTATCGAAGATATGGGACCATTTCATCACGTTTGGCTCCATCAGCGCAGGATGCCTAGCAATATTTGTGATTGTGAAATTCGTGAAGACCATCGTTGATACTATTATTCACGGCTACTCACTGTATGCCGTATTTGGATGTGGCATCGAATTACTTGGAGCTGTTTGGACATCCATCACGTACTGCCTCTTGCAACGTGCTCGACAACGAGCTTCGAATCCAGAAAACCCAGAATTGAACGCCCCTGAGAACGATGATGATATTAACCGACAGATGCCAAGACCGTTTTCTCGCCAGCCGCAAAGTCCTAAAGTAGTAAGTCTCGCCGAGTTAAGAGATAGAATAGACCGCTTAGAACAAATTTCCGAATAAATTTGTTCTACAAAAAGGGGGGAGGTGTAACGTCAACCCGAAATTGACGTCACTATTGTTAAAATCGCGTATTCAAACCTCCCACCCCCTAATTCGCGAAAGCGCGTCCATACATACGCCTATATATATATATATACATAGACACACATACACAGATATACATCACGTATATATGTACGAAAATACATTAATCTATCAAAATAAATATATATATATGTAAAGGCGCATAAAAGTAATATTCAAGACTAATAACCATAGTAATAATCAATGTAATACGTCTAGGTGACTCATAAAGGTAATAAATATCAAAAGATGTAAAGCATCTAAACGTTTCAGAAGTATAGGACAACATTTCATCTCGCAGCTATATAAAAAGCATTAAAATCAAACTCCGCGAGACATCTTTTCATTTGCGAACAGTATGAGCCATCTATTCGTTTCACAACTATATAATTAAAAGCGCATGCGACATCCCTTTATTTCAAGACTATATAATATTGTACACGCTCAGCAGTTTCTTATCTCTAACCACGATAAGATAAGCTCGAGAAACTGCAAGGCGTAAGACCGTCAGCAGTTTTTCTTCCCACGGCGATAAGAAACTGCAAGGCGTAAGACCGTCAGCAGTTTAAAACTGCAAGGCGTAAGACGGTCAGCAGAATAAATTGCAAGGCGGGGGATGTCAGCAAAGATAGGAAAATGCAAGCCGCCCGCCGCTCAGCATTCTTAGAATTAGCGATATGAATTTAATATATAAGGAGCAGCGCAACGCCGCTTTAGTCAGTCCAGCAGGAGCAGCCGACCCGCGAACATCGAGTGAAAGTTAAAGTACGCGAATTAAACTAGTGCATCGAAACGAATAAGTGCAACTACTACAAAGTGCCAATCTCCTACGACTACGATACCAACGAGTGAGTATTCAATTATTACGGCTGCACTCTGACTCCGCTGTACTACCGAGGTCGTACGGCGACACACCCATTGCCACTCGTTGCTCCTTTTATATTTTGATTGTGTTCAGAACTCGTGACCGAGGTACGCGAATAATTTTGTACGCTTTCATAAATATTAATTCTTTATAACCTTAGGCACTCAGACTAATTATCATCGACACTCTTAGTGAAAATTCAAAACCCGTGACCGAGGTACGCGGACCATTTTGCATTTACTCACTAATTGTATTTTACGCGAATAATATTGTACGACGTTAACTCAAGCACTCAGATCGTTTATTACCAACACACTTAGTGTGAATCCAAAACCCGTGACCGAGGTAC
This sequence comes from Cerceris ruficornis, assembly GCA_963989415.1. NCBI lineage: Eukaryota > Metazoa > Arthropoda > Insecta > Hymenoptera > Crabronidae > Cerceris > Cerceris ruficornis. The sequence goes on from OZ022522.1 coordinate 3,925,534, forward strand.
GCGGATATTTTGTATTCTCTCACTGACTGTAATTATTTTATAAAACTCGATTTCAACTTAACCTGCGACCGAGGTACGCAGATAGTTGAAATCCCTCGTTACTCTTATACTACCCACATTGTACTACTTCTTATTTTAATATACTTAAGTTTATAACTTACCTTCTTTATTTTTCCAAATCCAATAACGCTGATAAACAGCAGTTGTCTCATCGAACGCGAGCGCAGCTACGCATAGCGCTTCATCTCTTCTTCACTTTCTTGAAGCGCAGAATCCTGCTGCTGTCTTTTCACCTGCGAGTCCTACAGATACGCAGTCAAGGTACAGCGAAACTATTTCATCATTTTCAAATCGTCTCCCCTACTTTATACTCACCTCTCGTCTGTCATTAGATGACAGATAGTAATTCGGGAATACGCAATCCCCCGATTCTCCAGATTATACCCTAGATTCCCCTCGATCCCCTGACTCATCGAACTGGTCAATGCAACATCTTTTTGAAGATTCCATTTGAAATTTATTATACTTATATTACATTTAAAGTCACCGTTGTATTCTTACTTAACCTAGAGCAAATAAACTCTATTATTATACTTACCTTTTAATCAAATCATCTTCAAGTCATCCCGTCCCTTCGTACCATTTCCTCGCCGCGACCCCTGAAAATAAAATCAATTAGTAACATAGAAAAGAAACCTCCCTACTGTAGATTCTCTCTCTCGCTACATCTTACCTTACTCGTTATACTTACCGTCTCTCTCTCTCTCTCTCTCTCTATACTTACTCCCCTACGCTCCATCGGGTAAATACCTGAAAAGGAAATATTATTATTAACATATTAATAAGCTTCTTCGCCCCCCCTAACCCCCGTATTATACTTACCTCGCTTAATCCCTCGTGGCGTAAAATCACCGAATCTCCTCCCTGTGCCCTGGCGATAGTCTGCGCATAGCGGGCGAGCCTAAAACAGGAAAACAAACTAAGTTACTCCCGATCGAGGACACGGGACGTGACACAAGCAGACGCGGAAGCGTTCAAGCAGGCGCGGTAGCGTCCAAGCAGGCGCGGAAGCATGCAAGAAGGCGCAGAAGAGTCCAAGCAGGCGCGGATACGTCCAAGCAGGCGCGGAAGCATGCAAGAAGACGCAGAAGAGTCCAAGCAGGCGCGGAAGCGTCCAAGCAGTCGCGGAAGCGTCCAAGCAGGCGCGGAAGCATGCAAGAAGACGCAGAAGGGTCCAAGCAGGCGCGAAAGCGTCCAAGCAGTCGCGGAAGCGTTCAAGCAGGCGCGGTAGCGTCCAAGCAGTCGCGGAAGCCTCCAAGCAGTCGCGGAAACGTCCAAGTAGGCGCGGAAGCATGCAAGAAGGCGCAGAAGAGTCCAAGCAGGCGCGGAAGCGTCCAAGCAGGCGCGGTAGCGTCCAAGCAGGCGCGGAAACGTCCAAGCAGGCGCGGAAGCATGCAAGTAGGCGCAGAAGAGTCCAAGCAGGCGCGGAAGCGTCCAAGCAGTCGCGGAAGCGTCCAAGCAGGCGCGGTAGCGTCCAAGCAGGCGCGGAAACGTCCAAGCAGGCGCGGAAGCATGCAAGACGACGCAGAAGAGTCCAAGCAGGCGCGGTAGCGTCCAAGCAGGCGCAGAAGTGTCCAAGCAGGCGCAGAAGTGTCCAAGCAGGCGCGGAAGCGTCCAAGCAGGCGCGGAAGCATGCAAGAAGACGCAGAACAGTCCAAGCAGGCGTGGGAGCGTCCAAGCAGGCGCGGAAGCGTCCAAGCAGTCGCGGAAGCGTCCAAGCAGGCGCGGAAGCATCCATACATGCGCAGAAGCGTCCAAGCAGGCGCGGAAGCGTCCAGGCAGGCGCGGAAACGTCCAAGTAGGCGCGGAAGCGTCCAAGCAGGCGCGGAAGCGTCCAAGCAGGCGCGGAAGCGTCCAAGCAGGCGCGGATGCGTCCAAGCAGGCGCGGAAGCGTCCAGGCAGGCGCGGAAGCATGCAAGCAGGCGCGGAAGCATGCAAGAAGGCGCGGAACAGTCCAAGCAGGCGCGGAAGCGTCCAAGCAGTCGCGGAAGCATGCAAGAAGGCGCAGAAGAGTCCAAGTAGGCGCGGAAGCGTCCAAGCAGGCGCGGAAGCGTCCAAGCAGTCGCGGAAGCGTCCAAGCAGTCGCGGAAGCGTCCAAGCAGGCGCGGTAGCGTCCAAGCAGGCGCGGAAACGTCCAAGCAGGCGCGGAAGCATGCAAGAAGACGCAGAAGAGTCCAAGCAGGCGCGGTAGCGTCCAACCAAGCGCGGAAGCTTCCAAGCAGGCGCGGAAGCGTCCAAGCAGGCGCGGTAGCGTCCAAGCAGGCGCGGAAACGTCCAAGCAGGCGCGGAAGCGTCCAAGCAGGCGCGGTAGCGTCCAAGCAAGCGCGGAAACGTCCAAGCAGGCGCGGAAGCATGCAAGAAGACGCAGAAGAGTCCAAGCAGGCGCGGAAGCGTCCAAGCAGTCGCGGAAGCGTCCAAGCAGGCGCGGTAGCGTCCAAGCAGTCGCGGAAGCGTCCAAGCAGGCGCGGAAGCATGCAAGAAGACGCAGAAGGGTCCAAGCAGGCGCGAAAGCGTCCAAGCAGGCGCGGTAGCGTCCAAGCAGTCGCGGAAGCGTCCAAGCAGTCGCGGAAGCGTCCGAGCAGTCGCGGAAGCGTCCAAGCAGGCGGGGAAGCATGCAAGGAGGCGCGGAAGCATCCAAGCAGGCGCGGAAACGTCCAAGTAGTCGCGGAAGCGTCCAAGCAGGAGCGGAAACGTCCAAGCAGGCGCGGAAGCATGCAAGAAGACGCAGAAGAGTCCAAGCAGGCGCGGAAGCGTCCAAGCAGTCGCGGAAGCGTCCAAGCAGGCGCGGAAGCATGCAAGAAGACGCAGAAGGGTCCAAGCAGGCGCGAAAGCGTCCAAGCAGTCGCGGAAGCGTCCAAGCAGTCGCGGAATCGTCCAAGTAGGCGCGGCAGCATGCAAGAAGGCGCAGAAGAGTCCAAGCAGGCGCGGAAACGTCCAAGCAGGCGGGGAAGCGTCCAAGCAGGCGCGGAAACGTCCAAGCAGGCGCGGAAGCATGCAAGAAGGCGCAGAAGAGTCCAAGCAGGCGCGGAAGCGTCCAAGCAGGCGCGGTAGCGTCCAAGCAGGCGCGGAAACGTCCAAGCAGGCGCGGAAGCATGCAAGAATGCGCAGAAGAGTCCAAGCAGGCGCGGAAGCGTCCAAGCAGTCGCGGAAGCGTCCAAGCAGGCGCGGTAGCGTCCAAGCAGGCGCGGAAACGTCCAAGCAGGCGCGGAAGCATGCAAGACGACGCAGAAGAGTCCAAGCAGGCGCGGTAGCGTCCAAGCAGGCGCAGAAGTGTCCAAGCAGGCGCAGAAGTGTCCAAGCAGGCGCGGAAGCGTCCAAGCAGGCGCGGAAGCATGCAAGAAGACGCAGAACAGTCCAAGCAGGCGTGGGAGCGTCCAAGCAGGCGCGGAAGCGTCCAAGCAGGCGCGGAAGCGTCCAAGCAGGCGCGGAAGCGTCCAAGCAGGCGCGGAAGCATGCAAGAAGGCGCAGAAGAATCCAAGCAGGCGCGGAAACGTCCAAGCAGGCGCGGAAGCATGCAAGAAGACGCAGAAGAGTCCAAGCAGGCGCGGAAGCGTCCAAGCAGTCGCGGAAGCGTCCAAGCAGGCGCGGAAGCATGCAAGAAGACGCAGAAGGGTCCAAGCAGGCGCGAAAGCGTCCAAGCAGTCGCGGAAGCGTTCAAGCAGGCGCGGTAGCGTCCAAGCAGTCGCGGAAGCCTCCAAGCAGTCGCGGAAACGTCCAAGCAGGCGCGGAAGCATGCAAGAAGGCGCAGAAGAGTCCAAGCAGGCGCGGAAGCGTCCAAGCAGGCGCGGTAGCGTCCAAGCAGGCGCGGAAACGTCCAAGCAGGCGCGGAAGCATGCAAGTAGGCGCAGAAGAGTCCAAGCAGGCGCGGAAGCGTCCAAGCAGTCGCGGAAGCGTCCAAGTAGGCGCGGAAGCATGCAAGAAGGCGCGGAAGCGCCCAAGCAGTCGCGGAAGCGTCCAAGCAGTCGCGGAAGCGTCCAAGCAGGCGCGGAAGCGTCCAAGCAGGCGCGGAAGCATGCAAGAAGGCGCGGAAGCGTCCAAGCAGTCGCGGAAGTGTCCAAGCAGGCGCGGTAGCGTCCAACCAGGCGCGGAATCGTCCAAGTAGGCGCGGCAGCATGCAAGAAGGCGCAGAAGAGTCCAAGCAGGCGCGGAAACGTCCAAGCAGGCGCGGAAGCATGCAAGAAGGCGCGGAAGCGTCCAAGCAGTCGCGGAAGCGTCCAAGCAGTCGCGGAAGCGTCCAAGTAGTCGCGGAAGCGTCCAAGCAGGCGCGGAAGCGTCCAAGCAGGCGCAGAACCGTGCAAGCAGGCGCGGAAACGTCCAAGCAGGCGCGGAAGCATGCAAGAAGACGCAGAAGAGTCCAAGCAGGCGCGGAAGCGTCCAAGCAGTCGCGGAAGCGTCCAAGCAGGCGCGGAAGCATGCAAGAAGACGCAGAAGGGTCCAAGCAGGCGCAAAAGCGTCCAAGCAGGCGCGGTAGCGTCCAAGCAGTCGCGGAAGCGTCCAAGCAGTCGCGGAAGCGTCCGAGCAGTCGCGGAAGCGTCCAAGCAGGCGGGGAAGCATGCAAGCAGGCGCGGAAGCATCCAAGCAGGCGCGGAAACGTCCAAGTAGTCGCGGAAGCGTCCAAGCAGGCGCGGAAACGTCCAAGCAGGCGCGGAAGCATGCAAGAAGGCGCAGAAGAATCCAAGCAGGAGCGGAAACGTCCAAGCAGGCGCGGAAGCATGCAAGAAGACGCAGAAGAGTCCAAGCAGGCGCGGAAGCGTCCAAGCAGTCGCGGAAGCGTCCAAGCAGGCGCGGAAGCATGCAAGAAGACGCAGAAGGGTCCAAGCAGGCGCGGAAACGTCCAAGCAGGCGCGGAAGCATGCAAGAAGACGCAGAAGAGTCCAAGCAGGCGCGGAAGCGTCCAAGCAGTCGCGGAAGCGTCCAAGCAGGCGCGGAAGCATGCAAGAAGACGCAGAAGGGTCCAAGCAGGCGCGAAAGCGTCCAAGTAGTCGCGGAAGCGTTCAAGCAGGCGCGGTAGCGTCCAAGCAGTCGCGGAAGCCTCCAAGCAGTCGCGGAAACGTCCAAGCAGGCGCGGAAGCATGCAAGAAGGCGCAGAAGAGTCCAAGCAGGCGCGGAAGCGTCCAAGCAGGCGCGGTAGCGTCCAAGCAGGCGCGGAAACGTCCAAGCAGGCGCGGAAGCATGCAAGAAGGCGCAGAAGAGTCCAAGCAGGCGCGGAAGCGTCCAAGCAGTCGCGGAAGCGTCCAAGCAGGCGCGGTAGCGTCCAAGCAGGCGCGGAAACGTCCAAGCAGGCGCGGAAGCATGCAAGACGACGCAGAAGAGTCCAAGCAGGCGCGGTAGCGTCCAAGCAGGCGCAGAAGTGTCCAAGCAGGCGCAGAAGTGTCCAAGCAGGCGCGGAAGCGTCCAAGCAGGCGCGGAAGCATGCAAGAAGACGCAGAACAGTCCAAGCAGGCGTGGGAGCGTCCAAGCAGGCGCGGAAGCGTCCAAGCAGGCGCGGAAGCGTCCAAGCAGGCGCGGAAGCGTCCAAGCAGGCGCGGAAGCATGCAAGAAGGCGCAGAAGAATCCAAGCAGGCGCGGAAACGTCCAAGCAGGCGCGGAAGCATGCAAGAAGACGCAGAAGAGTCCAAGCAGGCGCGGAAGCGTCCAAGCAGTCGCGGAAGCGTCCAAGCAGGCGCGGAAGCATGCAAGAAGACGCAGAAGGGTCCAAGCAGGCGCGAAAGCGTCCAAGCAGTCGCGGAAGCGTTCAAGCAGGCGCGGTAGCGTCCAAGCAGTCGCGGAAGCCTCCAAGCAGTCGCGGAAACGTCCAAGCAGGCGCGGAAGCATGCAAGAAGGCGCAGAAGAGTCCAAGCAGGCGCGGAAGCGTCCAAGCAGGCGCGGTAGCGTCCAAGCAGGCGCGGAAACGTCCAAGCAGGCGCGGAAGCATGCAAGTAGGCGCAGAAGAGTCCAAGCAGGCGCGGAAGCGTCCAAGCAGTCGCGGAAGCGTCCAAGCAGGCGCGGTAGCGTCCAAGCAGGCGCGGAAACGTCCAAGCAGGCGCGGAAGCATGCAAGACGACGCAGAAGAGTCCAAGCAGGCGCGGTAGCGTCCAAGCAGGCGCAGAAGTGTCCAAGCAGGCGCAGAAGTGTCCAAGCAGGCGCGGAAGCGTCCAAGCAGGCGCGGAAGCATGCAAGAAGACGCAGAACAGTCCAAGCAGGCGTGGGAGCGTCCAAGCAGGCGCGGAAGCGTCCAAGCAGTCGCGGAAGCGTCCAAGCAGGCGCGGTAGCGTCCAAGCAGGCGCGGAAACGTCCAAGCAGGCGCGGAAGCATGCAAGACGACGCAGAAGAGTCCAAGCAGGCGCGGTAGCGTCCAAGCAGGCGCAGAAGTGTCCAAGCAGGCGCAGAAGTGTCCAAGCAGGCGCGGAAGCGTCCAAGCAGGCGCGGAAGCGTCCAAGCAGGCGGGGAAGCATGCAAGCAGGCGCGGAAGCGTCCAAGCAGTCGCGGAAGCGTCCAAGCAGGCGCGGTAGCGTCCAAGCAGTCGCGGAAGCGTCCAAGCAGTCGCGGAAGCGTCCAAGCAGGCGCGGTAGCGTCCAAGCAGTCGCGGAAGCGTCCAAGCAGGCGCGGAAGCGTCCAAGCAGGCGCGGAAGCGTCCAAGCAGGCGGGGAAGCGTCCAAGCAGGCGCAGAAGAGTCCAAGCAGGCGCTGAAGCGTCCAAGCAGGCGCGGAAGCGTGCAAGCAGCCGCGGAAGCGTCCAAGCAGGCGCGGAAGCGTCCAAGCAGGCGCGGAAGCGTCCAAGCAGGCGCGGAAGCATGCAAGAAGGCGCAGAAGAGTCCAATCAGGCGCGGAAGCGTCCAAGCAGGCGCGGAAGCGTCCAAGCAGGCGCGGTAGCGTCCAAGCAGGCGCAGAAGTGTCCAAGCAGGCGCAGAAGTGTCCAAGCAGGCGCGGAAGCGTCCAAGCAGGCGCGGAAGAGTCCAAGCAGGCGCGGAAGCATGCAAGAAGGCGCAGAAGAGTCCAAGCAGGCGGGGAAGCGTCCAAGCAGTCGCGGAAGCGTCCAAGCAGGCGCGGTAGCGTCCAAGCAGTCGTGGAAGCGTCCAAGCAGTCGCGGAAGCGTCCGAGCAGTCGCGGAAGCGTCCAAGCAGGCGGGGAAGCATGCAAGCAGGCGCGGAAGCATCCAAGCAGGCGCGGAAGCGTCCAAGCAGTCGCGGAAGCGTCCAAGCAGGCGCGGTAGCGTCCAAGCAGGCGCGGAAGCGTCCAAGCAGGCGCGGTAGCGTCCAAGCCGGCGCGGAAACGTCCAAGCAGGCGCGGAAACGTCCAAGTAGGCGCGGAAGCGTCCAAGCAGGCGCGGAAGCGTCCAAGCAGGCGCGGAAGCGTCCAAGCAGGCGCGGATGCGTCCAAGCAGGCGCGGAAGCGTCCAGGCAGGCGCGGAAGCATGCAAGCAGGCGCGGAAGCATGCAAGAAGGCGCAGAACAGTCCAAGCAGCCGCGGAAGCGTCCAAGCAGGCGCGGAAGCATGCAAGAAGGCGCAGAAGAGTCCAAGCAGGCGGGGAAGCGTCCAAGCAGTCGCGGAAGCGTCCAAGCAGGCGCGGTAGCGTCCAAGCAGTCGCGGAAGCGTCCAAGCAGTCGCGGAAGCGTCCAAGCAGGCGCGGTAGCGTCCAAGCAGTCGCGGAAGCGTCCAAGCAGGCGCGGAAGCGTCCAAGCAGGCGCGGAAGCGTCCAAGCAGGCGGGGAAGCGTCCAAGCAGGCGCAGAAGAGTCCAAGCAGGCGCGGAAGCGTCCAAGCAGGCGCGGAAGCGTGCAAGCAGCCGCGGAAGCGTCCAAGCAGGCGCGGAAGCGTCCAAGCAGGCGCGGAAGCGTCCAAGCAGGCGCGGAAGCGTCCAAGCAGGCGCGGAAGCATGCAAGAAGGCGCAGAAGAGTCCAATCAGGCGCGGAAGCGTCCAAGCAGGCGCGGAAGCGTCCAAGCAGGCGCGGTAGCGTCCAAGCAGGCGCAGAAGTGTCCAAGCAGGCGCAGAAGTGTCCAAGCAGGCGCGGAAGCGTCCAAGCAGGCGCGGAAGCGTCCAAGCAGGCGCGGAAGCATGCAAGAAGGCGCAGAAGAGTCCAAGCAGGCGCGGAAACGTCCAAGCAGGCGCGGAAGCATGCAAGAAGACGCAGAAGAGTCCAAGCAGGCGCGGAAGCGTCCAAGCAGTCGCGGAAGCGTCCAAGCAGGCGCGGAAGCATGCAAGAAGACGCAGAAGGGTCCAAGCAGGCGCGAAAGCGTCCAAGCAGTCGCGGAAGCGTTCAAGCAGGCGCGGTAGCGTCCAAGCAGTCGCGGAAGCCTCCAAGCGGTCGCGGAAACGTCCAAGCAGGCGCGGAAGCATGCAAGAAGGCGCAGAAGAGTCCAAGCAGGCGCGGAAGCGTCCAAGCAGGCGCGGAAGCATGCAAGAAGGCGCAGAAGAGTCCAATCAGGCGCGGAAGCGTCCAAGCAGGCGCGGAAGCGTGCAAGCAGCCGCGGAAGCGTCCAAGCAGGCGCGGAAGCGTCCAAGCAGGCGCGGAAGCATGCAAGAAGGCGCAGAAGAGTCCAATCAGGCGCGGAAGCGTCCAAGCAGGCGCGGAAGCGTGCAAGCAGCCGCGGAAGCGTCCAAGCAGGCGCGGAAGCGTCCAAGCAGGCGCGGAAGCGTCCAAGCAGGCGCGGAAGCATGCAAGAAGGCGCAGAAGAGTCCAATCAGGCGCGGAAGCGTGCAAGCAGCCGCGGAAGCGTCCAAGCAGGCGCGGAAGCGTCCAAGCAGGCGCGGAAGCGTCCAAGCAGGCGCGGAAACGTCCAAGCAGGCGCGGAAGAGTCAAAGCAGGCGCGGAAGCGTCCAAGCAGTCGCGGAAGCGTCCAAGCAGTCGCGGAAGCGTCCAAGCAGGCGCGGAAGCGTCCAAGCAGGCGCGGAAGCGTCCAAGCAGGCGCGGAAACGTCCAAGCAGGCGCGGAAACGTCCAAGCAGGCGCAGAACCGTGCAAGCAGGCGCGGAAGCGTCCAAGCAGGCGCAGAACCGTGCAAGCAGGCGCGGAAGCATGCAAGAAGGCGCAGAAGAGTCCAAGCAGGCGCGGAAGCGTCCAAGTAGGCGCGGAAGCATGCAAGAAGGCGCAGAATAGTCCAAGCAGGCGCGGAAGCGTCCAAGCAGGCGCGGAAACATCCAAGTAGGCGCGGAAGCATGCAAGAAGGCGCAGAAGAGTCCAGCAGGCGCGAAAACGTCCAAGTAGGCGCGGAAGCGACCAAGCAGGCGGGTTAGCTTCCAAGCAGGCGCGGAAGCATGCAAGCAGGCGCGGAAGCATGCAAAAAGGCGCAGAAGAGTCCAAGCAGGCGCGGAAACGTCCAAGTAGGCGCGGAAGCATGCAAGAAGGCGCGGAAGCGTCCAAGCAGGCGCGGTAGCGTCCAAGCAGGCGCGGAAACGTCCAAGCAGGCGCGGAAGCATGCAAGAAGGCGCAGAAGAGTCCAAGCAGGCGCGGAAGCATGCAAGAAGTCGCAGAAGAGTCCAAGCAGTCGCGGAAGCTTCCAAGCAGGCGCGGTAGCGTCCAAGCAGTCGCGGAAGCGTCCAAGCAGTCGCGGAAGCGTCCGAGCAGTCGCGGAAGCGTCCAAGCAGGCGGGGAAGCATGCAAGCAGGCGCGGAAGCATCCAAGCAGGCGCGGAAACGTCCAAGTAGTCGCGGAAGCATGCAAGAAGGCGCGGAAGCGTCCAAGCAGGCGCGGTAGCGTCCAAGCAGGCGCAGAAGAGTCCAAACAGGTGCAGAAGTGTCCAAGCAGGCGCGGAATCGTCCAAGCAGTCGCGGAAGCGTCCAAGCAGGCGCGGTAGCGTCCAACCAGGCGCGGAAGCGTCTAAGCAGTCGCGGAAGCGTCCAAGCAGGCGCGGAAACGTCCAAGCAGGCGCGGAAACGTCCAAGCAGGCGCGGAAGCATGCAAGAAGGCGCAGAAGAGTCCAAGCAGGCGCGGAAGCGTCCAAGCAGGCGCGGAAACGTCCAAGTAGACGCGGAAGCATGCAAGAAGGCGCAGAAGAGTCCAAGCAGGCGCGGAAGCGTCCAAGCAGGCGCAGAACCGTGCAAGCAGGCGCGGAAACGTCCAAGCAGGCGCGGAAGCATGCAAGAAGACGCAGAAGAGTCCAAGCAGGCGCGGAAGCGTCCAAGCAGTCGCGGAAGCGTCCAAGCAGGCGCGGAAGCATGCAAGAAGACGCAGAAGGGTCCAAGCAGGCGCAAAAGCGTCCAAGCAGGCGCGGTAGCGTCCAAGCAGTCGCGGAAGCGTCCAAGCAGTCGCGGAAGCGTCCGAGCAGTCGCGGAAGCGTCCAAGCAGGCGGGGAAGCATGCAAGCAGGCGCGGAAGCATCCAAGCAGGCGCGGAAACGTCCAAGTAGTCGCGGAAGCGTCCAAGCAGGCGCGGAAACGTCCAAGCAGGCGCGGAAGCATGCAAGAAGGCGCAGAAGAATCCAAGCAGGAGCGGAAACGTCCAAGCAGGCGCGGAAGCATGCAAGAAGACGCAGAAGAGTCCAAGCAGGCGCGGAAGCGTCCAAGCAGTCGCGGAAGCGTCCAAGCAGGCGCGGAAGCATGCAAGAAGACGCAGAAGGGTCCAAGCAGGCGCGGAAACGTCCAAGCAGGCGCGGAAGCATGCAAGAAGACGCAGAAGAGTCCAAGCAGGCGCGGAAGCGTCCAAGCAGTCGCGGAAGCGTCCAAGCAGGCGCGGAAGCATGCAAGAAGACGCAGAAGGGTCCAAGCAGGCGCGAAAGCGTCCAAGCAGTCGCGGAAGCGTTCAAGCAGGCGCGGTAGCGTCCAAGCAGTCGCGGAAGCCTCCAAGCAGTCGCGGAAACGTCCAAGCAGGCGCGGAAGCATGCAAGAAGGCGCAGAAGAGTCCAAGCAGGCGCGGAAGCGTCCAAGCAGGCGCGGTAGCGTCCAAGCAGGCGCGGAAACGTCCAAGCAGGCGCGGAAGCATGCAAGAAGGCGCAGAAGAGTCCAAGCAGGCGCAGAAGAGTCTAAGCAGTCGCGGAAGCGTCCAAGCAGGCGCGGAAACGTCCAAGCAGGCGCGGAAACGTCCAAGCAGGCGCGGAAGCATGCAAGAAGGCGCAGAAGAGTCCAAGCAGGCGCGGAAGCGTCCAAGCAGGCGCGGAAACGTCCAAGTAGACGCGGAAGCATGCAAGAAGGCGCAGAAGAGTCCAAGCAGGCGCGGAAGCGTCCAAGCAGGCGCAGAACCGTGCAAGCAGGCGCGGAAACGTCCAAGCAGGCGCGGAAGCATGCAAGAAGACGCAGAAGAGTCCAAGCAGGCGCGGAAGCGTCCAAGCAGTCGCGGAAGCGTCCAAGCAGGCGCGGAAGCATGCAAGAAGACGCAGAAGGGTCCAAGCAGGCGCAAAAGCGTCCAAGCAGGCGCGGTAGCGTCCAAGCAGTCGCGGAAGCGTCCAAGCAGTCGCGGAAGCGTCCGAGCAGTCGCGGAAGCGTCCAAGCAGGCGGGGAAGCATGCAAGCAGGCGCGGAAGCATCCAAGCAGGCGCGGAAACGTCCAAGTAGTCGCGGAAGCGTCCAAGCAGGCGCGGAAACGTCCAAGCAGGCGCGGAAGCATGCAAGAAGGCGCAGAAGAATCCAAGCAGGAGCGGAAACGTCCAAGCAGGCGCGGAAGCATGCAAGAAGACGCAGAAGAGTCCAAGCAGGCGCGGAAGCGTCCAAGCAGTCGCGGAAGCGTCCAAGCAGGCGCGGAAGCATGCAAGAAGACGCAGAAGGGTCCAAGCAGGCGCGGAAACGTCCAAGCAGGCGCGGAAGCATGCAAGAAGACGCAGAAGAGTCCAAGCAGGCGCGGAAGCGTCCAAGCAGTCGCGGAAGCGTCCAAGCAGGCGCGGAAGCATGCAAGAAGACGCAGAAGGGTCCAAGCAGGCGCGAAAGCGTCCAAGCAGTCGCGGAAGCGTTCAAGCAGGCGCGGTAGCGTCCAAGCAGTCGCGGAAGCCTCCAAGCAGTCGCGGAAACGTCCAAGCAGGCGCGGAAGCATGCAAGAAGGCGCAGAAGAGTCCAAGCAGGCGCGGAAGCGTCCAAGCAGGCGCGGTAGCGTCCAAGCAGGCGCGGAAACGTCCAAGCAGGCGCGGAAGCATGCAAGAAGGCGCAGAAGAGTCCAAGCAGGCGCGGAAGCGTCCAAGCAGTCGCGGAAGCGTCCAAGCAGGCGCGGTAGCGTCCAAGCAGGCGCGGAAACGTCCAAGCAGGCGCGGAAGCATGCAAGACGACGCAGAAGAGTCCAAGCAGGCGCGGTAGCGTCCAAGCAGGCGCAGAAGTGTCCAAGCAGGCGCAGAAGTGTCCAAGCAGGCGCGGAAGCGTCCAAGCAGGCGCGGAAGCATGCAAGAAGACGCAGAACAGTCCAAGCAGGCGTGGGAGCGTCCAAGCAGGCGCGGAAGCGTCCAAGCAGGCGCGGAAGCGTCCAAGCAGGCGCGGAAGCGTCCAAGCAGGCGCGGAAGCATGCAAGAAGGCGCAGAAGAATCCAAGCAGGCGCGGAAACGTCCAAGCAGGCGCGGAAGCATGCAAGAAGACGCAGAAGAGTCCAAGCAGGCGCGGAAGCGTCCAAGCAGTCGCGGAAGCGTCCAAGCAGGCGCGGAAGCATGCAAGAAGACGCAGAAGGGTCCAAGCAGGCGCGAAAGCGTCCAAGCAGTCGCGGAAGCGTTCAAGCAGGCGCGGTAGCGTCCAAGCAGTCGCGGAAGCCTCCAAGCAGTCGCGGAAACGTCCAAGCAGGCGCGGAAGCATGCAAGAAGGCGCAGAAGAGTCCAAGCAGGCGCGGAAGCGTCCAAGCAGGCGCGGTAGCGTCCAAGCAGGCGCGGAAACGTCCAAGCAGGCGCGGAAGCATGCAAGTAGGCGCAGAAGAGTCCAAGCAGGCGCGGAAGCGTCCAAGCAGTCGCGGAAGCGTCCAAGCAGGCGCGGTAGCGTCCAAGCAGGCGCGGAAACGTCCAAGCAGGCGCGGAAGCATGCAAGACGACGCAGAAGAGTCCAAGCAGGCGCGGTAGCGTCCAAGCAGGCGCAGAAGTGTCCAAGCAGGCGCAGAAGTGTCCAAGCAGGCGCGGAAGCGTCCAAGCAGGCGCGGAAGCATGCAGGAAGACGCAGAACAGTCCAAGCAGGCGTGGGAGCGTCCAAGCAGGCGCGGAAGCGTCCAAGCAGGCGCGGAAGCGTCCAAGCAGGCGCGGAAGCGTCCAAGCAGGCGCGGAAGCGTCCGAGCAGGCGCGGAAGCGTCCAAGCAGTCGCGGAAGCGTCCAAGCAGGCGCGGAAGCATGCAAGAAGACGCAGAAGGGTCCAAGCAGGCGCGGAAACGTCCAAGCAGGCGCGGAAGCATGCAAGTAGGCGCAGAAGAGTCCAAGCAGGCGCGGAAGCGTCCAAGCAGTCGCGGAAACGTCCAAGCAGGCGCGGAAGCATGCAAGACGACGCAGAAGAGTCCAAGCAGGCGCGGTAGCGTCCAAGCAGGCGCAGAAGTGTCCAAGCAGGCGCAGAAGTGTCCAAGCAGGCGCGGAAGCGTCCAAGCAGGCGCGGAAGCATGCAAGAAGACGCAGAACAGTCCAAGCAGGCGTGGGAGCGTCCAAGCAGGCGCGGAAGCGTCCAAGCAGGCGCGGAAGCGTCCAAGCAGGCGCAGAAGAGTCCAAGCAGGCGCGGAAGCGTCCAAGCAGGCGCGGTAGCGTCCAAGCAGGCGCGGAAACGTCCAAGCAGGCGCGGAAGCATGCAAGAAGACGCAGAAGAGTCCAAGCAGGCGCGGAAGCGTCCAAGCAGTCGCGGAAGCGTCCAAGCAGGCGCGGAAGCATGCAAGAAGACGCAGAAGGGTCCAAGCAGGCGCGAAAGCGTCCAAGCAGTCGCGGAAGCGTTCAAGCAGGCGCGGTAGCGTCCAAGCAGTCGCGGAAGCCTCCAAGCAGTCGCGGAAACGTCCAAGCAGGCGCGGAAGCATGCAAGAAGGCGCAGAAGAGTCCAAGCAGGCGCGGAAGCGTCCAAGCAGGCGCGGTAGCGTCCAAGCAGGCGCGGAAACGTCCAAGCAGGCGCGGAAGCATGCAAGTAGGCGCAGAAGAGTCCAAGCAGGCGCGGAAGCGTCCAAGCAGTCGCGGAAGCGTCCAAGCAGGCGCGGTAGCGTCCAAGCAGGCGCGGAAACGTCCAAGCAGGCGCGGAAGCATGCAAGACGACGCAGAAGAGTCCAAGCAGGCGCGGTAGCGTCCAAGCAGGCGCAGAAGTGTCCAAGCAGGCGCAGAAGTGTCCAAGCAGGCGCGGAAGCGTCCAAGCAGGCGCGGAAGCATGCAGGAAGACGCAGAACAGTCCAAGCAGGCGTGGGAGCGTCCAAGCAGGCGCGGAAGCGTCCAAGCAGGCGCGGAAGCGTCCAAGCAGGCGCGGAAGCGTCCAAGCAGGCGCGGAAGCGTCCGAGCAGGCGCGGAAGCGTCCAAGCAGTCGCGGAAGCGTCCAAGCAGGCGCGGTAGCGTCCAAGCAGTCGCGGAAGCGTCCAAGCAGGCGCGGTAGCGTCCAAGCAGGCGCGGAAACGTCCAAGCAGGCGCGGAAGCATGCAAGAAGGCGCAGAAGAGTCCAAGCAGGCGCGGAAGCGTCCAAGCAGTCGCGGAAGCGTCCAAGCAGGCGCGGTAGCGTCCAAGCAGGCGCGGAAACGTCCAAGCAGGCGCGGAAGCATGCAAGACGACGCAGAAGAGTCCAAGCAGGCGCGGTAGCGTCCAAGCAGGCGCAGAAGTGTCCAAGCAGGCGCAGAAGTGTCCAAGCAGGCGCGGAAGCGTCCAAGCAGGCGCGGAAGCATGCAAGAAGACGCAGAACAGTCCAAGCAGGCGTGGGAGCGTCCAAGCAGGCGCGGAAGCGTCCAAGCAGGCGCGGAAGCGTCCAAGCAGGCGCGGTAGCGTCCAAGCAGGCGCGGAAGCATGCAAGCAGGCGCGGAAGCATGCAAGAAGGCGCAGAAGAGTCCAAGCAGGCGCGGAAACGTCCAAGTAGGCGCGGAAGCATGCAAGAAGGCGCGGAAGCGTCCAAGCAGGCGCGGTAGCGTCCAAGCAGGCGCAGAAGTGTCCAAGCAGGCGCAGAAGTGTCCAAGCAGGCGCGGAAGCGTCCAAGCAGTCGCGGAAGCGTCCAAGCAGGCGCGGTAGCGTCCAAGCAGTCGCGGAAGCGTCCAAGCAGGCGCGGAAGCGTCCAAGCAGGCGCGGAAACGTCCAAGCAGGCGCGGAAGCATGCAAGAAGGCGCAGAAGAGTCCAAGCAGGCGCGGAAGCGTCCAAGCAGTCGCGGAAGCGTCCAAGCAGGCGCGGTAGCGTCCAAGCAGGCGCGGAAACGTCCAAGCAGGCGCGGAAGCATGCAAGAAGACGCAGAAGAGTCCAAGCAGGCGCGGTAGCGTCCAACCAAGCGCGGAAGCTTCCAAGCAGGCGCAGAAGTGTCCAAGCAGGCGCAGAAGTGTCCAAGCAGGCGCGGAAGCGTCCAAGCAGGCGCGGAAGCATGCAGGAAGACGCAGAACAGTCCAAGCAGGCGTGGGAGCGTCCAAGCAGGCGCGGAAGCGTCCAAGCAGTCGCGGAAGCGTCCAAGCAGGCGCGGTAGCGTCCAAGCAGGCGCGGAAACGTCCAAGCAGGCGCGGAAGCATGCAAGACGACGCAGAAGAGTCCAAGCAGGCGCGGTAGCGTCCAAGCAGGCGCAGAAGTGTCCAAGCAGGCGCAGAAGTGTCCAAGCAGGCGCGGAAGCGTCCAAGCAGGCGCGGAAGCATGCAAGAAGACGCAGAACAGTCCAAGCAGGCGTGGGAGCGTCCAAGCAGGCGCGGAAGCGTCCAAGCAGGCGCGGAAGCGTCCAAGCAGGCGCGGTAGCGTCCAAGCAGGCGCGGAAGCATGCAAGCAGGCGCGGAAGCATGCAAGAAGGCGCAGAAGAGTCCAAGCAGGCGCGGAAACGTCCAAGTAGGCGCGGAAGCATGCAAGAAGGCGCGGAAGCGTCCAAGCAGGCGCGGTAGCGTCCAAGCAGGCGCAGAAGTGTCCAAGCAGGCGCAGAAGTGTCCAAGCAGGCGCGGAAGCGTCCAAGCAGTCGCGGAAGCGTCCAAGCAGGCGCGGTAGCGTCCAAGCAGTCGCGGAAGCGTCCAAGCAGGCGCGGAAGCGTCCAAGCAGGCGCGGAAACGTCCAAGCAGGCGCGGAAGCATGCAAGAAGGCGCAGAAGAGTCCAAGCAGGCGCGGAAGCGTCCAAGCAGTCGCGGAAGCGTCCAAGCAGGCGCGGTAGCGTCCAAGCAGGCGCGGAAACGTCCAAGCAGGCGCGGAAGCATGCAAGAAGACGCAGAAGAGTCCAAGCAGGCGCGGTAGCGTCCAACCAAGCGCGGAAGCTTCCAAGCAGGCGCGGAAGCGTCCAAGCAGGCGCGGTAGCGTCCAAGCAGACGCGGAAACGTCCAAGCAGGCGCGGAAGCGTCCAAGCAGGCGCGGTAGCGTCCAAGCAAGCGCGGAAACGTCCAAGCAGGCGCGGAAGCATGCAAGAAGACGCAGAAGAGTCCAAGCAGGCGCGGAAGCGTCCAAGCAGTCGCGGAAGCGTCCAAGCAGGCGCGGTAGCGTCCAAGCAGTCGCGGAAGCGTCCAAGCAGGCGCGGAAACGTCCAAGCAGGCGCGGAAGCATGCAAGAAGACGCAGAAGAGTCCAAGCAGGCGCGGAAGCGTCCAAGCAGTCGCGGAAGCGTCCAAGCAAGCGCGGTAGCGTCCAAGCGGTCGCGGAAGCGTACAAGCAGGCGCGGTAGCGTCCAAGCAGGCGCGGAAACGTCCAAGCAGGCGGGGAAGCATGCAAGCAGGCGCGGAAGCGTCCAAGCAGGCGCGGTAGCGTCCAAGCAGGCGCGGAAACGTCCAAGCAGGCGCGGAAGCATGCAAGAAGACGCAGAAGAGTCCAAGCAGGCGCGGAAGAATCCAAGCAGGCGGGGAAGAGTCAAAGCAGGCGCGGAAACGTCCAAGTATGCGCGGAAGCATGCAAGAAGGCGCGGAAGCGTCCAAGCAGTCGCGGAAGCGTCCAAGCAGTCGCGGAATCGTCCAAGTAGGCGCGGCAGCATGCAAGAAGGCGCAGAAGAGTCCAAGCAGGCGCGGAAGCGTCCAAGCAGTCGCGGAAGCGTCCAAGCAGGCGCGGTAGCGTCCAAGCAGGCGCGGAAACGTCCAAGCAGGCGCGGAAGCATGCAAGACGACGCAGAAGAGTCCAAGCAGGCGCGGTAGCGTCCAAGCAGGCGCAGTAGTGTCCAAGCAGGCGCAGAAGTGTCCAAGCAGGCGCGGAAGCGTCCAAGCAGGCGCGGAAGCATGCAAGAAGACGCAGAACAGTCCAAGCAGGCGTGGGAGCGTCCAAGCAGGCGCGGAAGCGTCCAAGCAGGCGCGGAAGCGTCCAAGCAGGCGCGGAAGCGTCCAAGCAGGCGCGGAAGCATGCAAGAAGGCGCAGAAGAATCCAAGCAGGCGCGGAAACGTCCAAGCAGGCGCGGAAGCATGCAAGAAGACGCAGAAGAGTCCAAGCAGGCGCGGAAGCGTCCAAGCAGTCGCGGAAGCGTCCAAGCAGGCGCGGAAGCATGCAAGAAGACGCAGAAGGGTCCAAGCAGGCGCGAAAGCGTCCAAGCAGGCGCAGAAGTGTCCAAGCAGGCGCAGAAGTGTCCAAGCAGGCGCGGAAGCGTCCAAGCAGGCGCGGAAGCATGCAGGAAGACGCAGAACAGTCCAAGCAGGCGTGGGAGCGTCCAAGCAGGCGCGGAAGCGTCCAAGCAGGCGCGGAAGCGTCCAAGCAGGCGCGGAAGCGTCCAAGCAGGCGCGGAAGCGTCCGAGCAGGCGCGGAAGCGTCCAAGCAGTCGCGGAAGCGTCCAAGCAGGCGCGGAAGCATGCAAGAAGACGCAGAAGGGTCCAAGCAGGCGCGGAAACGTCCAAGCAGGCGCGGAAGCATGCAAGTAGGCGCAGAAGAGTCCAAGCAGGCGCGGAAGCGTCCAAGCAGTCGCGGAAACGTCCAAGCAGGCGCGGAAGCATGCAAGACGACGCAGAAGAGTCCAAGCAGGCGCGGTAGCGTCCAAGCAGGCGCAGAAGTGTCCAAGCAGGCGCAGAAGTGTCCAAGCAGGCGCGGAAGCGTCCAAGCAGGCGCGGAAGCATGCAAGAAGACGCAGAACAGTCCAAGCAGGCGTGGGAGCGTCCAAGCAGGCGCGGAAGCGTCCAAGCAGGCGCGGAAGCGTCCAAGCAGGCGCGGAAGCGTCCAAGCAGGCGCGGAAGCATGCAAGAAGGCGCAGAAGAATCCAAGCAGGCGCGGAAACGTCCAAGCAGGCGCGGAAGCATGCAAGAAGACGCAGAAGAGTCCAAGCAGGCGCGGAAGCGTCCAAGCAGTCGCGGAAGCGTCCAAGCAGGCGCGGAAGCATGCAAGAAGACGCAGAAGGGTCCAAGCAGGCGCGAAAGCGTCCAAGCAGTCGCGGAAGCGTTCAAGCAGGCGCGGTAGCGTCCATGCAGTCGCGGAAGCCTCCAAGCAGTCGCGGAAACGTCCAAGCAGGCGCGGAAGCATGCAAGAAGGCGCAGAAGAGTCCAAGCAGGCGCGGAAGCGTCCAAGCAGGCGCGGTAGCGTCCAAGCAGGCGCGGAAACGTCCAAGCAGGCGCGGAAGCATGCAAGTAGGCGCAGAAGAGTCCAAGCAGGCGCGGAAGCGTCCAAGCAGTCGCGGAAGCGTCCAAGCAGGCGCGGTAGCGTCCAAGCAGGCGCGGAAACGTCCAAGCAGGCGCGGAAGCATGCAAGACGACGCAGAAGAGTCCAAGCAGGCGCGGTAGCGTCCAAGCAGGCGCAGAAGTGTCCAAGCAGGCGCAGAAGTGTCCAAGCAGGCGCGGAAGCGTCCAAGCAGGCGCGGAAGCATGCAGGAAGACGCAGAACAGTCCAAGCAGGCGTGGGAGCGTCCAAGCAGGCGCGGAAGCGTCCAAGCAGGCGCGGAAGCGTCCAAGCAGGCGCGGAAGCGTCCAAGCAGGCGCGGAAGCGTCCGAGCAGGCGCGGAAGCGTCCAAGCAGTCGCGGAAGCGTCCAAGCAGGCGCGGAAGCATGCAAGAAGACGCAGAAGGGTCCAAGCAGGCGCGGAAACGTCCAAGCAGGCGCGGAAGCATGCAAGAAGACGCAGAAGAGTCCAAGCAGGCGCGGAAGCGTCCAAGCAGTCGCGGAAGCGTCCAAGCAGGCGCGGAAGCATGCAAGAAGACGCAGAAGGGTCCAAGCAGGCGCGAAAGCGTCCAAGCAGTCGCGGAAGCGTTCAAGCAGGCGCGGTAGCGTCCAAGCAGTCGCGGAAGCCTCCAAGCAGTCGCGGAAACGTCCAAGCAGGCGCGGAAGCATGCAAGAAGGCGCAGAAGAGTCCAAGCAGGCGCGGAAGCGTCCAAGCAGGCGCGGTAGCGTCCAAGCAGGCGCGGAAACGTCCAAGCAGGCGCGGAAGCATGCAAGAAGGCGCAGAAGAGTCCAAGCAGGCGCGGAAGCGTCCAAGCAGTCGCGGAAGCGTCCAAGCAGGCGCGGTAGCGTCCAAGCAGGCGCGGAAACGTCCAAGCAGGCGCGGAAGCATGCAAGACGACGCAGAAGAGTCCAAGCAGGCGCGGTAGCGTCCAAGCAGGCGCAGAAGTGTCCAAGCAGGCGCAGAAGTGTCCAAGCAGGCGCGGAAGCGTCCAAGCAGGCGCGGAAGCATGCAAGAAGACGCAGAACAGTCCAAGCAGGCGTGGGAGTGTCCAAGCAGGCGCGGAAGCGTCCAAGCAGGCGCGGAAGCGTCCAAGCAGGCGCGGAAGCGTCCAAGCAGGCGCGGAAGCATGCAAGAAGGCGCAGAAGAATCCAAGCAGGCGCGGAAACGTCCAAGCAGGCGCGGAAGCATGCAAGAAGACGCAGAAGAGTCCAAGCAGGCGCGGAAGCGTCCAAGCAGTCGCGGAAGCGTCCAAGCAGGCGCGGAAGCATGCAAGAAGACGCAGAAGGGTCCAAGCAGGCGCGAAAGCGTCCAAGCAGTCGCGGAAGCGTTCAAGCAGGCGCGGTAGCGTCCAAGCAGTCGCGGAAGCCTCCAAGCAGTCGCGGAAACGTCCAAGCAGGCGCGGAAGCATGCAAGAAGGCGCAGAAGAGTCCAAGCAGGCGCGGAAGCGTCCAAGCAGGCGCGGTAGCGTCCAAGCAGGCGCGGAAACGTCCAAGCAGGCGCGGAAGCATGCAAGTAGGCGCAGAAGAGTCCAAGCAGGCGCGGAAGCGTCCAAGCAGTCGCGGAAGCGTCCAAGCAGGCGCGGTAGCGTCCAAGCAGGCGCGGAAACGTCCAAGCAGGCGCGGAAGCATGCAAGACGACGCAGAAGAGTCCAAGCAGGCGCGGTAGCGTCCAAGCAGGCGCAGAAGTGTCCAAGCAGGCGCAGAAGTGTCCAAGCAGGCGCGGAAGCGTCCAAGCAGGCGCGGAAGCATGCAGGAAGACGCAGAACAGTCCAAGCAGGCGTGGGAGCGTCCAAGCAGGCGCGGAAGCGTCCAAGCAGGCGCGGAAGCGTCCAAGCAGGCGCGGAAGCGTCCAAGCAGGCGCGGAAGCGTCCAAGCTGGCGCGGAAGCGTCCAAGCATGCGTGGAAGAGTCCAAGCAGGCGCGGTAACGTCCAAGCAGGCGCGGAAGCGTCCAAGCAGGCGCGGTAGCGTCCAAGCAGGCGCGGAAGCATGCAAGCAGGCGCGGAAGCATGCAAGAAGGCGCAGAAGAGTCCAAGCAGGCGCGGAAACGTCCAAGTAGGCGCGGAAGCATGCAAGAAGGCGCGGAAGCGTCCAAGCAGGCGCGGTAGCGTCCAAGCAGGCGCAGAAGTGTCCAAGCAGGCGCAGAAGTGTCCAAGCAGGCGCGGAAGCGTCCAAGCAGTCGCGGAAGCGTCCAAGCAGGCGCGGTAGCGTCCAAGCAGTCGCGGAAGCGTCCAAGCAGGCGCGGAAGCGTCCAAGCAGGCGCGGAAACGTCCAAGCAGGCGCGGAAGCATGCAAGAAGGCGCAGAAGAGTCCAAGCAGGCGCGGAAGCGTCCAAGCAGTCGCGGAAGCGTCCAAGCAGGCGCGGTAGCGTCCAAGCAGGCGCGGAAACGTCCAAGCAGGCGCGGAAGCATGCAAGAAGACGCAGAAGAGTCCAAGCAGGCGCGGTAGCGTCCAACCAAGCGCGGAAGCTTCCAAGCAGGCGCGGAAGCGTCCAAGCAGGCGCGGTAGCGTCCAAGCAGACGCGGAAACGTCCAAGCAGGCGCGGAAGCGTCCAAGCAGGCGCGGTAGCGTCCAAGCAAGCGCGGAAACGTCCAAGCAGGCGCGGAAGCATGCAAGAAGACGCAGAAGAGTCCAAGCAGGCGCGGAAGCGTCCAAGCAGTCGCGGAAGCGTCCAAGCAGGCGCGGTAGCGTCCAAGCAGTCGCGGAAGCGTCCAAGCAGGCGCGGAAACGTCCAAGCAGGCGCGGAAGCATGCAAGAAGACGCAGAAGAGTCCAAGCAGGCGCGGAAGCGTCCAAGCAGTCGCGGAAGCGTCCAAGCAAGCGCGGTAGCGTCCAAGCGGTCGCGGAAGCGTACAAGCAGGCGCGGTAGCGTCCAAGCAGGCGCGGAAACGTCCAAGCAGGCGGGGAAGCATGCAAGCAGGCGCGGAAGCGTCCAAGCAGGCGCGGTAGCGTCCAAGCAGGCGCGGAAACGTCCAAGCAGGCGCGGAAGCATGCAAGAAGACGCAGAAGAGTCCAAGCAGGCGCGGAAGAATCCAAGCAGGCGGGGAAGAGTCAAAGCAGGCGCGGAAACGTCCAAGTATGCGCGGAAGCATGCAAGAAGGCGCGGAAGCGTCCAAGCAGTCGCGGAAGCGTCCAAGCAGTCGCGGAATCGTCCAAGTAGGCGCGGCAGCATGCAAGAAGGCGCAGAAGAGTCCAAGCAGGCGCGGAAACGTCCAAGCAGGCGGGGAAGCGTCCAAGCAGGCGCGGAAACGTCCAAGTAGGCGCGGAAGCATGCAAGAAGGCGCGGAAGCGTCCAAGCAGTCGCGGAAGCGTCCAAGCAGTCGCGGAAGCGTCCAAGCAGGCGCGGAAGCGTCCAAGCAGGCGCGGAAGCATGCAAGAAGGCGCGGAAGCGTCCAAGCAGTCGCGGAAGTGTCCAAGCAGGCGCGGTAGCGTCCAACCAGGCGCGGAATCGTCCAAGTAGGCGCGGCAGCATGCAAGAAGGCGCAGAAGAGTCCAAGCAGGCGCGGAAACGTCCAAGCAGATGGGGAAGCGTCCAAGCAGGCGCGGAAACGTCCAAGTAGGCGCGGAAGCATGCAAGAAGGCGCGGAAGCGTCCAAGCAGGCGCGGAAGCGTCCAAGCAGGCGGGGAAGCATGCAAGCAGGCGCGGAAGCGTCCAAGCAAGCGCGGAAACGTCCAAGCAGGCGGGGAAGCATGCAAGCAGGCGCGGAAGCGTCCAAGCAGGCGCGGAAACGAACAAGTAGGCGCGGCAGCATGCAAGAAGGCGCAGAAGAGTCCAAGCAGGCGCGGAAGCGTGCAAGCAGGCGCGGTAGCGTCCAAGCAGGCGCGGAAACGTCCAAGCAGGCGGGGAAGCATGCAAGCAGGCGCGGAAGCGTCCAAGCAGGCGCGGTAGCGTCCAAGCAGGCGCGGAAACGTCCAAGCAGGCGCGGAAGCATGTAAGAAGACGCAGAAGAGTCCAAGCAGGCGCGGAAGAGTCCAAGCAGGCGGGGAAGCGTCCAAGCAGGCGCGGAAACGTCCAAGTAGGCGCGGAAGCATGCAAGAAGGCGCGGAAGCGTCCAAGCAGTCGCGGAAGCGTCCAAGCAGTCGCAGAAGCGTCCAAGCAGGCGCGGAAGCGTCCAAGCAGGCGCGGAAGCATGCAAGAAGGCGCGGAAGCGTCCAAGCAGTCGCGGAAGTGTCCAAGCAGGCGCGGAAGCGTCCAAGCAGGCGCGGAAGCGTCCAAGCAGGCGCGGAAGCGTCCGAGCAGGCGCGGAAGCGTCCAAGCAGTCGCGGAAGCGTCCAAGCAGGCGCGGTAGCGTCCAAGCAGTCGCGGAAGCGTCCAAGCAGGCGCGGAAGCGTCCAAGCAGGCGCGGAAGCATGCAAGAAGGCGCAGAAGAATCCAAGCAGGCGCGGAAACGTCCAAGCAGGCGCGGAAGCATGCAAGAAGACGCAGAAGAGTCCAAGCAGGCGCGGAAGCGTCCAAGCAGTCGCGGAAGCGTCCAAGCAGGCGCGGAAGCATGCAAGAAGACGCAGAAGGGTCCAAGCAGGCGCGAAAGCGTCCAAGCAGTCGCGGAAGCGTTCAAGCAGGCGCGGTAGCGTCCAAGCAGTCGCGGAAGCCTCCAAGCAGTCGCGGAAACGTCCAAGTAGGCGCGGAAGCATGCAAGAAGGCGCAGAAGAGTCCAAGCAGGCGCGGAAGCGTCCAAGCAGGCGCGGTAGCGTCCAAGCAGGCGCGGAAACGTCCAAGCAGGCGCGGAAGCATGCAAGTAGGCGCAGAAGAGTCCAAGCAGGCGCGGTAGCGTCCAAGCAGGCGCAGAAGTGTCCAAGCAGGCGCAGAAGTGTCCAAGCAGGCGCGGAAGCGTCCAAGCAGGCGCGGAAGCATGCAGGAAGACGCAGAACAGTCCAAGCAGGCGTGGGAGCGTCCAAGCAGGCGCGGAAGCGTCCAAGCAGGCGCGGAAGCGTCCAAGCAGGCGCGGAAGCGTCCAAGCAGGCGCGGAAGCGTCCGAGCAGGCGCGGAAGCGTCCAAGCAGTCGCGGAAGCGTCCAAGCAGGCGCGGAAGCATGCAAGAAGACGCAGAAGGGTCCAAGCAGGCGCGGAAACGTCCAAGCAGGCGCGGAAGCATGCAAGTAGGCGCAGAAGAGTCCAAGCAGGCGCGGAAGCGTCCAAGCAGTCGCGGAAACGTCCACGCAGGCGCGGAAGCATGCAAGACGACGCAGAAGAGTCCAAGCAGGCGCGGTAGCGTCCAAGCAGGCGCAGAAGTGTCCAAGCAGGCGCAGAAGTGTCCAAGCAGGCGCGGAAGCGTCCAAGCAGGCGCGGAAGCATGCAAGAAGACGCAGAACAGTCCAAGCAGGCGTGGGAGCGTCCAAGCAGGCGCGGAAGCGTCCAAGCAGGCGCGGAAGCGTCCAAGCAGGCGCAGAAGAGTCCAAGCAGGCGCGGAAGCGTCCAAGCAGGCGCGGTAGCGTCCAAGCAGGCGCGGAAACGTCCAAGCAGGCGCGGAAGCATGCAAGAAGACGCAGAAGAGTCCAAGCAGGCGCGGAAGCGTCCAAGCAGTCGCGGAAGCGTCCAAGCAGGCGCGGAAGCATGCAAGAAGACGCAGAAGGGTCCAAGCAGGCGCGAAAGCGTCCAAGCAGTCGCGGAAGCGTTCAAGCAGGCGCGGTAGCGTCCAAGCAGTCGCGGAAGCCTCCAAGCAGTCGCGGAAACGTCCAAGCAGGCGCGGAAGCATGCAAGAAGGCGCAGAAGAGTCCAAGCAGGCGCGGAAGCGTCCAAGCAGGCGCGGTAGCGTCCAAGCAGGCGCGGAAACGTCCAAGCAGGCGCGGAAGCATGCAAGTAGGCGCAGAAGAGTCCAAGCAGGCGCGGAAGCGTCCAAGCAGTCGCGGAAGCGTCCAAGCAGGCGCGGTAGCGTCCAAGCAGGCGCGGAAACGTCCAAGCAGGCGCGGAAGCATGCAAGACGACGCAGAAGAGTCCAAGCAGGCGCGGTAGCGTCCAAGCAGGCGCAGAAGTGTCCAAGCAGGCGCAGAAGTGTCCAAGCAGGCGCGGAAGCGTCCAAGCAGGCGCGGAAGCATGCAGGAAGACGCAGAACAGTCCAAGCAGGCGTGGGAGCGTCCAAGCAGGCGCGGAAGCGTCCAAGCAGGCGCGGAAGCGTCCAAGCAGGCGCGGAAGCGTCCAAGCAGGCGCGGAAGCGTCCGAGCAGGCGCGGAAGCGTCCAAGCAGTCGCGGAAGCGTCCAAGCAGGCGCGGAAGCATGCAAGAAGACGCAGAAGGGTCCAAGCAGGCGCGGAAACGTCCAAGCAGGCGCGGAAGCATGCAAGAAGACGCAGAAGAGTCCAAGCAGGCGCGGAAGCGTCCAAGCAGTCGCGGAAGCGTCCAAGCAGGCGCGGAAGCATGCAAGAAGACGCAGAAGGGTCCAAGCAGGCGCGAAAGCGTCCAAGCAGTCGCGGAAGCGTTCAAGCAGGCGCGGTAGCGTCCAAGCAGTCGCGGAAGCCTCCAAGCAGTCGCGGAAACGTCCAAGCAGGCGCGGAAGCATGCAAGAAGGCGCAGAAGAGTCCAAGCAGGCGCGGAAGCGTCCAAGCAGGCGCGGTAGCGTCCAAGCAGGCGCGGAAACGTCCAAGCAGGCGCGGAAGCATGCAAGAAGGCGCAGAAGAGTCCAAGCAGGCGCGGAAGCGTCCAAGCAGTCGCGGAAGCGTCCAAGCAGGCGCGGTAGCGTCCAAGCAGGCGCGGAAACGTCCAAGCAGGCGCGGAAGCATGCAAGACGACGCAGAAGAGTCCAAGCAGGCGCGGTAGCGTCCAAGCAGGCGCAGAAGTGTCCAAGCAGGCGCAGAAGTGTCCAAGCAGGCGCGGAAGCGTCCAAGCAGGCGCGGAAGCATGCAAGAAGACGCAGAACAGTCCAAGCAGGCGTGGGAGCGTCCAAGCAGGCGCGGAAGCGTCCAAGCAGGCGCGGAAGCGTCCAAGCAGGCGCGGTAGCGTCCAAGCAGGCGCGGAAGCATGCAAGCAGGCGCGGAAGCATGCAAGAAGGCGCAGAAGAGTCCAAGCAGGCGCGGAAACGTCCAAGTAGGCGCGGAAGCATGCAAGAAGGCGCGGAAGCGTCCAAGCAGGCGCGGTAGCGTCCAAGCAGGCGCAGAAGTGTCCAAGCAGGCGCAGAAGTGTCCAAGCAGGCGCGGAAGCGTCCAAGCAGTCGCGGAAGCGTCCAAGCAGGCGCGGTAGCGTCCAAGCAGTCGCGGAAGCGTCCAAGCAGGCGCGGAAGCGTCCAAGCAGGCGCGGAAACGTCCAAGCAGGCGCGGAAGCATGCAAGAAGGCGCAGAAGAGTCCAAGCAGGCGCGGAAGCGTCCAAGCAGTCGCGGAAGCGTCCAAGCAGGCGCGGTAGCGTCCAAGCAGGCGCGGAAACGTCCAAGCAGGCGCGGAAGCATGCAAGAAGACGCAGAAGAGTCCAAGCAGGCGCGGTAGCGTCCAACCAAGCGCGGAAGCTTCCAAGCAGGCGCGGAAGCGTCCAAGCAGGCGCGGTAGCGTCCAAGCAGACGCGGAAACGTCCAAGCAGGCGCGGAAGCGTCCAAGCAGGCGCGGTAGCGTCCAAGCAAGCGCGGAAACGTCCAAGCAGGCGCGGAAGCATGCAAGAAGACGCAGAAGAGTCCAAGCAGGCGCGGAAGCGTCCAAGCAGTCGCGGAAGCGTCCAAGCAGGCGCGGTAGCGTCCAAGCAGTCGCGGAAGCGTCCAAGCAGGCGCGGAAACGTCCAAGCAGGCGCGGAAGCATGCAAGAAGACGCAGAAGAGTCCAAGCAGGCGCGGAAGCGTCCAAGCAGTCGCGGAAGCGTCCAAGCAAGCGCGGTAGCGTCCAAGCGGTCGCGGAAGCGTACAAGCAGGCGCGGTAGCGTCCAAGCAGGCGCGGAAACGTCCAAGCAGGCGGGGAAGCATGCAAGCAGGCGCGGAAGCGTCCAAGCAGGCGCGGTAGCGTCCAAGCAGGCGCGGAAACGTCCAAGCAGGCGCGGAAGCATGCAAGAAGACGCAGAAGAGTCCAAGCAGGCGCGGAAGAATCCAAGCAGGCGGGGAAGAGTCAAAGCAGGCGCGGAAACGTCCAAGTATGCGCGGAAGCATGCAAGAAGGCGCGGAAGCGTCCAAGCAGTCGCGGAAGCGTCCAAGCAGTCGCGGAATCGTCCAAGTAGGCGCGGCAGCATGCAAGAAGGCGCAGAAGAGTCCAAGCAGGCGCGGAAGCGTCCAAGCAGTCGCGGAAGCGTCCAAGCAGGCGCGGTAGCGTCCAAGCAGGCGCGGAAACGTCCAAGCAGGCGCGGAAGCATGCAAGACGACGCAGAAGAGTCCAAGCAGGCGCGGTAGCGTCCAAGCAGGCGCAGAAGTGTCCAAGCAGGCGCAGAAGTGTCCAAGCAGGCGCGGAAGCGTCCAAGCAGGCGCGGAAGCATGCAAGAAGACGCAGAACAGTCCAAGCAGGCGTGGGAGCGTCCAAGCAGGCGCGGAAGCGTCCAAGCAGGCGCGGAAGCGTCCAAGCAGGCGCGGAAGCGTCCAAGCAGGCGCGGAAGCATGCAAGAAGGCGCAGAAGAATCCAAGCAGGCGCGGAAACGTCCAAGCAGGCGCGGAAGCATGCAAGAAGACGCAGAAGAGTCCAAGCAGGCGCGGAAGCGTCCAAGCAGTCGCGGAAGCGTCCAAGCAGGCGCGGAAGCATGCAAGAAGACGCAGAAGGGTCCAAGCAGGCGCGAAAGCGTCCAAGCAGGCGCAGAAGTGTCCAAGCAGGCGCAGAAGGGTCCAAGCAGGCGCGAAAGCGTCCAAGCAGGCGCAGAAGCGTCCAAGCAGGCGCGGAAGCGTCCAACCAGGCGCGGAAGCATGCAGGAAGACGCAGAACAGTCCAAGCAGGCGTGGGAGCGTCCAAGCAGGCGCGGAAGCGTCCAAGCAGGCGCGGAAGCGTCCAAGCAGGCGCGGAAGCGTCCAAGCAGGCGCGGAAGCGTCCGAGCAGGCGCGGAAGCGTCCAAGCAGTCGCGGAAGCGTCCAAGCAGGCGCGGAAGCATGCAAGAAGACGCAGAAGGGTCCAAGCAGGCGCGGAAACGTCCAAGCAGGCGCGGAAGCATGCAAGAAGACGCAGAAGAGTCCAAGCAGGCGCGGAAGCGTCCAAGCAGTCGCGGAAGCGTCCAAGCAGGCGCGGAAGCATGCAAGAAGACGCAGAAGGGTCCAAGCAGGCGCGAAAGCGTCCAAGCAGTCGCGGAAGCGTTCAAGCAGGCGCGGTAGCGTCCAAGCAGTCGCGGAAGCCTCCAAGCAGTCGCGGAAACGTCCAAGCAGGCGCGGAAGCATGCAAGAAGGCGCAGAAGAGTCCAAGCAGGCGCGGAAGCGTCCAAGCAGGCGCGGTAGCGTCCAAGCAGGCGCGGAAACGTCCAAGCAGGCGCGGAAGCATGCAAGAAGGCGCAGAAGAGTCCAAGCAGGCGCGGAAGCGTCCAAGCAGTCGCGGAAGCGTCCAAGCAGGCGCGGTAGCGTCCAAGCAGGCGCGGAAACGTCCAAGCAGGCGCGGAAGCATGCAAGACGACGCAGAAGAGTCCAAGCAGGCGCGGTAGCGTCCAAGCAGGCGCAGAAGTGTCCAAGCAGGCGCAGAAGTGTCCAAGCAGGCGCGGAAGCGTCCAAGCAGGCGCGGAAGCATGCAAGAAGACGCAGAACAGTCCAAGCAGGCGTGGGAGCGTCCAAGCAGGCGCGGAAGCGTCCAAGCAGGCGCGGAAGCGTCCAAGCAGGCGCGGAAGCGTCCAAGCAGGCGCGGAAGCATGCAAGAAGGCGCAGAAGAATCCAAGCAGGCGCGGAAACGTCCAAGCAGGCGCGGAAGCATGCAAGAAGACGCAGAAGAGTCCAAGCAGGCGCGGAAGCGTCCAAGCAGTCGCGGAAGCGTCCAAGCAGGCGCGGAAGCATGCAAGAAGACGCAGAAGGGTCCAAGCAGGCGCGAAAGCGTCCAAGCAGTCGCGGAAGCGTTCAAGCAGGCGCGGTAGCGTCCAAGCAGTCGCGGAAGCCTCCAAGCAGTCGCGGAAACGTCCAAGCAGGCGCGGAAGCATGCAAGAAGGCGCAGAAGAGTCCAAGCAGGCGCGGAAGCGTCCAAGCAGGCGCGGTAGCGTCCAAGCAGGCGCGGAAACGTCCAAGCAGGCGCGGAAGCATGCAAGTAGGCGCAGAAGAGTCCAAGCAGGCGCGGAAGCGTCCAAGCAGTCGCGGAAGCGTCCAAGCAGGCGCGGTAGCGTCCAAGCAGGCGCGGAAACGTCCAAGCAGGCGCGGAAGCATGCAAGACGACGCAGAAGAGTCCAAGCAGGCGCGGTAGCGTCCAAGCAGGCGCAGAAGTGTCCAAGCAGGCGCAGAAGTGTCCAAGCAGGCGCGGAAGCGTCCAAGCAGGCGCGGAAGCATGCAGGAAGACGCAGAACAGTCCAAGCAGGCGTGGGAGCGTCCAAGCAGGCGCGGAAGCGTCCAAGCAGGCGCGGAAGCGTCCAAGCAGGCGCGGAAGCGTCCAAGCAGGCGCGGAAGCGTCCAAGCTGGCGCGGAAGCGTCCAAGCATGCGTGGAAGAGTCCAAGCAGGCGCGGTAACGTCCAAGCAGGCGCGGAAGCGTCCAAGCAGGCGCGGTAGCGTCCAAGCAGGCGCGGAAGCATGCAAGCAGGCGCGGAAGCATGCAAGAAGGCGCAGAAGAGTCCAAGCAGGCGCGGAAACGTCCAAGTAGGCGCGGAAGCATGCAAGAAGGCGCGGAAGCGTCCAAGCAGGCGCGGTAGCGTCCAAGCAGGCGCAGAAGTGTCCAAGCAGGCGCAGAAGTGTCCAAGCAGGCGCGGAAGCGTCCAAGCAGTCGCGGAAGCGTCCAAGCAGGCGCGGTAGCGTCCAAGCAGTCGCGGAAGCGTCCAAGCAGGCGCGGAAGCGTCCAAGCAGGCGCGGAAACGTCCAAGCAGGCGCGGAAGCATGCAAGAAGGCGCAGAAGAGTCCAAGCAGGCGCGGAAGCGTCCAAGCAGTCGCGGAAGCGTCCAAGCAGGCGCGGTAGCGTCCAAGCAGGCGCGGAAACGTCCAAGCAGGCGCGGAAGCATGCAAGAAGACGCAGAAGAGTCCAAGCAGGCGCGGTAGCGTCCAACCAAGCGCGGAAGCTTCCAAGCAGGCGCGGAAGCGTCCAAGCAGGCGCGGTAGCGTCCAAGCAGACGCGGAAACGTCCAAGCAGGCGCGGAAGCGTCCAAGCAGGCGCGGTAGCGTCCAAGCAAGCGCGGAAACGTCCAAGCAGGCGCGGAAGCATGCAAGAAGACGCAGAAGAGTCCAAGCAGGCGCGGAAGCGTCCAAGCAGTCGCGGAAGCGTCCAAGCAGGCGCGGTAGCGTCCAAGCAGTCGCGGAAGCGTCCAAGCAGGCGCGGAAACGTCCAAGCAGGC
Organism: Cerceris ruficornis; assembly: GCA_963989415.1. Taxonomy (NCBI): domain Eukaryota; kingdom Metazoa; phylum Arthropoda; class Insecta; order Hymenoptera; family Crabronidae; genus Cerceris; species Cerceris ruficornis. The sequence goes on from OZ022522.1 coordinate 3,955,437, forward strand.
GCGGAAGCATGCAAGAAGACGCAGAAGAGTCCAAGCAGGCGCGGAAGCGTCCAAGCAGTCGCGGAAGCGTCCAAGCAAGCGCGGTAGCGTCCAAGCGGTCGCGGAAGCGTACAAGCAGGCGCGGTAGCGTCCAAGCAGGCGCGGAAACGTCCAAGCAGGCGGGGAAGCATGCAAGCAGGCGCGGAAGCGTCCAAGCAGGCGCGGTAGCGTCCAAGCAGGCGCGGAAACGTCCAAGCAGGCGCGGAAGCATGCAAGAAGACGCAGAAGAGTCCAAGCAGGCGCGGAAGAATCCAAGCAGGCGGGGAAGAGTCAAAGCAGGCGCGGAAACGTCCAAGTATGCGCGGAAGCATGCAAGAAGGCGCGGAAGCGTCCAAGCAGTCGCGGAAGCGTCCAAGCAGTCGCGGAATCGTCCAAGTAGGCGCGGCAGCATGCAAGAAGGCGCAGAAGAGTCCAAGCAGGCGCGGAAACGTCCAAGCAGGCGGGGAAGCGTCCAAGCAGGCGCGGAAACGTCCAAGTAGGCGCGGAAGCATGCAAGAAGGCGCGGAAGCGTCCAAGCAGTCGCGGAAGCGTCCAAGCAGTCGCGGAAGCGTCCAAGCAGGCGCGGAAGCGTCCAAGCAGGCGCGGAAGCATGCAAGAAGGCGCGGAAGCGTCCAAGCAGTCGCGGAAGTGTCCAAGCAGGCGCGGTAGCGTCCAACCAGGCGCGGAATCGTCCAAGTAGGCGCGGCAGCATGCAAGAAGGCGCAGAAGAGTCCAAGCAGGCGCGGAAACGTCCAAGCAGATGGGGAAGCGTCCAAGCAGGCGCGGAAACGTCCAAGTAGGCGCGGAAGCATGCAAGAAGGCGCGGAAGCGTCCAAGCAGGCGCGGAAGCGTCCAAGCAGGCGGGGAAGCATGCAAGCAGGCGCGGAAGCGTCCAAGCAAGCGCGGAAACGTCCAAGCAGGCGGGGAAGCATGCAAGCAGGCGCGGAAGCGTCCAAGCAGGCGCGGAAACGAACAAGTAGGCGCGGCAGCATGCAAGAAGGCGCAGAAGAGTCCAAGCAGGCGCGGAAGCGTGCAAGCAGGCGCGGTAGCGTCCAAGCAGGCGCGGAAACGTCCAAGCAGGCGGGGAAGCATGCAAGCAGGCGCGGAAGCGTCCAAGCAGGCGCGGTAGCGTCCAAGCAGGCGCGGAAACGTCCAAGCAGGCGCGGAAGCATGTAAGAAGACGCAGAAGAGTCCAAGCAGGCGCGGAAGAGTCCAAGCAGGCGGGGAAGCGTCCAAGCAGGCGCGGAAACGTCCAAGTAGGCGCGGAAGCATGCAAGAAGGCGCGGAAGCGTCCAAGCAGTCGCGGAAGCGTCCAAGCAGTCGCAGAAGCGTCCAAGCAGGCGCGGAAGCGTCCAAGCAGGCGCGGAAGCATGCAAGAAGGCGCGGAAGCGTCCAAGCAGTCGCGGAAGTGTCCAAGCAGGCGCGGTAGCGTCCAACCAGGCGCGGAATTGTCCAAGTAGGCGCGGCAGCATGCAATAAGGCGCAGAAGAGTCCAAGCAGGCGCGGAAGCGTCCAAGCAGTCGCGGAAGCGTCCAAGCAGGCGCGGTAGCGTCCAAGCAGGCGCGGAAACGTCCAAGCAGGCGCGGAAGCATGCAAGAAGACGCAGAAGAGTCCAAGCAGGCGCGGTAGCGTCCAGCCAAACGCGGAAGCTTCCAAGCAGGCGCGGAAGCGTCCAAGCAGGCGCGGTAGCGTCCAAGCAGGCGCGGAAACGTCCAAGCAGGCGCGGAAGCGTCCAAGCAGGCGCGGTAGCGTCCAAGCAAGCGCGGAAACGTCCAAGCAGGCGCGGAAGCATGCAAGAAGACGCAGAAGAGTCCAAGCAGGCGCGGAAGCGTCCAAGCAGTCGCGGAAGCGTCCAAGCAGGCGCGGTAGCGTCCAAGCAGGCGTAGAAGAGTCCAAGCAGGCGCGGCAGCGTCCAAGCAGGCGCGGTAGCGTCCAAGCAGGCGCGGAAACGTCCAAGCAGGCGCGGAAGCATGCAAGAAGGCGCAGAAGAGTCCAAGCAGGCGCGGTAGCGTCCAAGCAGGCGTAGAAGAGTCCAAGCAGGCGCGGAAGCGTCCAAGCAGGCGCGGTAGCGTCCAAGCAGACGCAGAAACGTCCAAGCAGGCGCGGAAGCATGCAAGAAGGCGCAGAAGAGTCCAAGCAGGCGCGGAAGCGTCCAAGCAGTCGCGGAAGCGTCCAAGCAGGCGCGGTAGCGTCCAAGCAGGCGCGGAAACGTCCAAGCAGGCGCGGAAGCATGCAAGAAGACGCAGAAGAGTCCAAGCAGGCGCGGTAGCGTCCAACCAAGCGCGGAAGCTTCCAAGCAGGCGCGGAAGCGTCCAAGCAGGCGCGGTAGCGTCCAAGCAGGCGCGGAAACGTCCAAGCAGGCGCGGAAGCGTCCAAGCAGGCGCGGTAGCGTCCAAGCAAGCGCGGAAACGTCCAAGCAGGCGCGGAAGCATGCAAGCAGGCGCGGAAGCGTCCAAGCAAGCGCGGAAACGTCCAAGCAGGCGGGGAAGCATGCAAGCAGGCGCGGAAGCGTCCAAGCAGGCGCGGAAACGAACAAGTAGGCGCGGCAGCATGCAAGAAGGCGCAGAAGAGTCCAAGCAGGCGCGGAAGCGTGCAAGCAGGCGCGGAAGCGCCCAAGCAGGCGCGGTAGCGTCCAAGCAGGCGCGGAAACGTCCAAGCAGGCGCTGAAGCATGCAAGAAGACGCAGAAGAGTCCAAGCAGGCGCGGAAGAGTCCAAGCAGGCGGGGAAGCGTCCAAGCAGGCGCGGAAACGTCCAAGTAGGCGCGGAAGCATGCAAGAAGGCGCGGAAGCGTCCAAGCAGGCGCGGAAGCGTCCAAGCAGGCGGGGAAGCATGCAAGCAGGCGCGGAAGCGTCCAAGCAAGCGCGGAAACGTCCAAGCAGGCGGGGAAGCATGCAAGCAGGCGCGGCAGCGTCCAAGCAGGCGCGGAAACGAACAAGTAGGCGCGGCAGCATGCAAGAAGGCGCAGAAGAGTCCAAGCAGGCGCGGAAGCATGCAAGAAGGCGCAGAAGAGTCCAAGCAGGCGCGGAAGCGTCCAAGCAGTCGCGGAAGCGTCCAAGCAGGCGCGGTAGCGTCCAAGCAGGCGCAGAAGTGTCCAAGCAGGCGCGGAAGTGTCCAAGCAGGCGCAGAAGCGTCCAAGCAGGCGCGGAAGCGTCCAAGCAGGCGCGGAAGCATGCAAGAAGGCGCAGAAGAGTCCAAGCAGGCGGGGAAGCGTCCAAGCAGTCGCGGAAGCGTCCAAGCAGGCGCGGTAGCGTCCAAGCAGTCGCGGAAGCGTCCAAGCAGTCGCGGAAGCGTCCAAGCAGGCGCGGTAGCGTCCAAGCAGTCGCGGAAGCGTCCAAGCAGGCGCGGAAGCGTCCAAGCAGGCGCGGAAGCGTCCAAGCAGGCGCGGAATGTCACGTCCCGTGTCCTCGATCGGGAGTAACTTAGTTTGTTTTCCTGTTTTAGGCTCGCCCGCTATGCGCAGACTATCGCCAGGGCACAGGGAGGAGATTCGGTGATTTTACGCCACGAGGGATTAAGCGAGGTAAGTATAATACGGGGTAAGGGGGGGCGAAGAAGCTTATTAATATGTCAATAATAATATTTCCTTTTCAGGTATTCACCCGATGGAGCGTAGCGGAGTAAGTATAGAGAGAGAGACGGTAAGTGTAACGAGTAAGGTAAGATGTAGCGAGAGAGAGAATCTACAGTAGGGAGGTTTCTTTTCTATGTTACTAATTGATTTTATTTTCAGGGGTCGCGGCGAGGAAATGGTACGAAGAGACGGGATGACTTGAAGATGCGTCGATTAAAAGGTAAGTATAATAATAGAGTTTATTTGCTCTAGGTTAAGTAAGATACAAATTTAAATGGAATATAAGTATAATAAATTTCAAACAGAATCTTCAAAGAGATGTAGGAGGATTACGTATTCCCGAATTACTATCTGTCATCTAATGACAGACGAGAGGTGAGTATAAAGTAGGGGAGACGATTTGAAAATGATGAAATAGTTTCGCTGTACCTTGACTGCCTATCTGTAGGACTCGCAGGTGAAAGACAGCAGCAGGATTCTGCGCTTCAAGAAAGTGAAGAAGAGATGAAGCGCTATGCGTAGCTGCGCTCGCGTTCGATGAGACAGCTGCTGTTTATCAGCGCTATTGGATTTGGAAAAATAAAGAAGGTAAGTTATAAACTTAAGTATATTAAAATAAGAAGTAGTACAATGTGGGTAGTATAAGAGTAACGAGGGATTTCAACTATCTGCGTACCTCGGTCGCAGGTTAAGTTGAAAACGAGTTTTATAAAATAATTACAGTCAGTGAGAGAATACAAAAAATATCCGCGTACCTCGGTCACGGGTTTTGGATTCACACGATCTGAGTGTTTGAGATAACGTCGTACAATATTATTCGCGTAAAATACAATTAGTAAGTAAATGCAAAATGGTCCGCGTACCTCGGTCACGGGTTTTGAATTTACACTAAGAGTGTCGATGATAATTAGTCTGAGTGCCTAAGGTTATAAAGAATTAATATTTATGAAAGCGTACAAAATTATTCGCGTACCTCGGTCACGAGTTCTGAACACAATCAAAAAATATAGAAGGAGCAACGAGTGGCAATGGGTGTGTCGCCGTACGACCTCGGTAGTACAGCGGAGTCAGAGTGCAGCCGGAATAATTGAATACTCACTCGTTGGTATCGTAGTCGTAGGAGATTGGCACTTTGTAGTAGTTGCACTTATTCGTTTCGATGCACTAGTTTAATTCGCGTACTTTCACTTGATGTATAACGATGCTCGCGGTTCGGCTGCTCCTGCTGGACTGACTAAGCGGCGTTGCGCTGCTCCTTATATATTAAATTCATATCGCTAATTCTAAGAATGCTGAGCGGCGGGCGGCTTGCATTTTCCTATCTTTGCTGACATCCTCCGCCTTGCATTTTATTCTGCTGACCGTCTTACGCCTTGCAGTTTTAAACTGCTGACGGTCTTACGCCTTGCAGTTTCTTATCGCCGTGGGAAGGGAAACTGCTGACGGTCTTACGCCTTGCAGTTTCTTGAGCTTATCTTATCGCGGTGAGAGATAAGAAACTGCTGAGCGTGTACAATATTATATAGTCTTGAAATAAAAGGATGTCGCATGCGCTTTTAATTATATAGTTAGGAAACGAATAGATGTCTCATACTGTTCGCAAATAAAATGATGTCTCGCGAATTTGATTTTAATACCTTTTATATAGTAGCGAGATGGAATGTTGTCCTATACTTCTGAAACGTTTTGATGCTTTACATCTTTTGATATTTATTACCTTTATGAGTCACCTAGACGTATTACATTGATTATTAATACGGTTATTAGTCTTGAATATTACTTCTATGCGCCTTTACATATATATATATATTTATTTTGATAGATTAATGTATTTTCGTACATATATACGTGATGTATATATGTGTATGTGTGTCTACGTATATATATATATATAGGCATATGTCAGGACGCGCGCTTTCGCGAATTAGGGGGTGGGAGGTTTGAATACGCGATTTTAACAATAGTGACGTCAATTTCGGGTTGACGTTACACCTCCCCCCTTTTTGTAGAACAAATTTATTCGGAAATTTGTTCTAAGCGGTCTATTCTATTTCTTAACTCGGAGAGACTTACTACTTTAGGACTTTGCGGCTGGCGAGAAAATGGTCTTGGCATCTGTCGGTTAATATCATCATCGTTCTCAGGGGCGTTCAATTCTGGGTTTTCTGGATTCGAAGATCGTTGTCGAGCACGTTGCAAGAGGCAGTAGGTGATGGATGTCCATACAGCTCCAAGTAATTCGATGCCACATCCGAATACGGCATACAGTGAGTAGCCGTGAATAATAGTATCAACGATGGTCTTCACGAATTTCACAATCACAAATATTGCTAGGCATCCTGCGCTGATGGAGCCAAACGTAATGAAATGGTCCCATATCTTCGATAGTGCTCCTTGGGCTAGTTTCTGCACGGCGTCTTCGTCTAACAGATGCGTGAGTTGGATAGTCCCGGGGATGATATCTTGTCCGGTGACGCCACGCGCTACGGAATTTAATATGGCGGCTCTTTCCGCCGGGAACATGATATGGTCTCGTAGCTTGTCGATGTCTGCTTGCGTGTATATTCCGCTTACGGCGAGTGTAGCTGGTACCGTATATTTCCAGGTTGGCTTGGTCATCGGTTTCAACTCTTGTGGTGGGACAGCTTCCACTGGGTTCGGCAGTATTTTGTGCCATGATTCGTCGATGTTGTACATTATCGGCAGGATCGGGTTGCAGTCGCGGTGAGTACCTTGTTGTACTAATACTCTGGTTTTAGGCTTCATAAATTTTGATGTGTTTCTGTGTAGAACGGGAAGTTCCACGAAACATTCTTGCGTGCGGCGTAGTTTCACTTCTACGGGAATGCACCTGATTATATGGACGGCTTCTCCAGCGGTCGTGGCCATGTATCCCGGTCCTTTCATTAGGGACCAGGCAAATTCCTCAGGCAGTATCGATGCGATTGAGAGTGCATTTTCGAGCACTTGCCTCTCCAAGGCACATCTATGCGTAAGTGATGAGGTAAAGAGGGTAATTATCTGTCCTCGTATATGGCGTTCAACATATACGAATTTCGAATTCATATATGTAAAGATGTCGAGGTTATCAGGCGTAATTGTTCTTTTCCCAGTAAATGTGCGTCCTTTTTGTGTTTCCAGAATGAACAGCTTAGGATGTTCTGTTCGTAGGAGCGTATATCCGCACACGTTTTGTTCCGAAACCTTGGTTAGGGCGAAGGTGATGTCGTCCCTGGTAAGTGCGTAAATTGTAGGTAGGGTTGAATTTTGTCCCGCTTCTGTGATCCGTTGTGCCAATCCTTCGTATAAGACGTCATATTGTTCAAATTTGCAGGTGGACTCCGGTGTTGGTTTCCAGTACGTATATCCGTCTTCTCCATCTAGACAGTATCCGTCTTGAAATGAGCATGTAGTTCCACTTTTGAGGATGATTTTATTCTCGTTCAGCTTGACTGCGGCGCTGCCCGTGCGGAGTGTAATCTTGGCCAATCCTTGTACCACTACGTTGTCCCAGGATCCGTAGGGATCCGCATACTGTGTTCCGGTGCATGATCCATCATTTGCGATTGTTCCAGCGAAGGTAAACATTCTTGTAGATGTTGTGTTTGCTCGAATGCCGGTTAAAACTGCTCCGTTTCCGAGAGATATAGTTCCTTCTCGATGTAGACGTAGACACGTCTCGTGGCTTACATCTGCTATATACTCCACGTAGCCATTGTGAACTGCTGATATATGGGAGTGCATTCCACAGTAAAAGACTGTTCTCTTGATCTCGATTTTGCACTGTATGTAGTCCGCGTGCTCATACTCTGCCAATTGCAATAATTGTATGTATGTTTCTTCCGTTTCCGCCCCTCGAACGTTGATGTCACATTCGCCTACTTTTACTAATGATATCGTCGTTATATTTAGCCTCTCGCCGCTGCAATCGTATGCAATTAGTCCATAAGCCATCGGGCTGACGCATAGGAGAAATACAATGAGGACCTTCATCCTGAAACAGAAGTCTGACATTTCGTAAGTAGTATTAATTAATAACTAAGCTTAAATCTAGTAACATATCGATTATCCTTTATTTAGTTTGTTTATTTTGGTTTTATTTTTATTTCTTTGTTTATTTAATATGGCGTATTGATTTATTTATATATTTTTTATTATTATATTTTTTGATTATTATTGGGTACATATTTAGTATTATTTGTAGTTATGATTTCCGTGCTTCTTTAAGCGTATAGCGCTCCGTCGATTATATATAATGTCTCTACGTTGAATTCCAAGTATAAGCCTCTGTGGAATATGTCCATGCAGGTCGTGCACTCTGCGAGGCTTCTCTCAATTAATAATGGAATGCCGCATTCGTAACAATTTTTCTCGAAGTCTTCGCACGTGAAGGCATGTGCGTCTGTGAAGCTTCCTTCTATAGCGAGGTCAGATAAGTCGAAGCACGGTTCGCAGAATATTCTGTATGTATTTTCATCGTCGTAAGTTTCCATCATCTGTCCTTGTATGCAGCTGAATTGGCTTATCTGTATGTTAAGTAATGCAAGCTCCTCTTGCCCCGAAATTTTAGCTGTAGGTCGTGGATAGTAGCACATGGTAGTTGCGTACTTGAAATGGTCTGTAACATAATTCATTTTCCTCTAAAGTTCCGTGACGGTGGGTCGACGATGAGCTAATTTTAACTTGTTGGCGTGCACTACGCGATTTTTGCCATTCATTAATATGGATATGTTTCCGTTATTAAGGATTTGCTGAATTTTGTAGGGACCGGAATATTGACTCGCGAATTTCCCTTGTCGGGGTTCTTTTAGTAAAAATACATCGTCGCCGACGTGGAATGTTTGGGGGTTTACTCTTCGGTCGTAGTATCCTTTTGATTTTTGCTTAGCTTGCTTTAAGTTCTCTCGGGCGATGTCTTGTAAACGGTTGATCTTCATGAAGAGTTCTTCTAAATAATCCTTATATGATGGGTCGAGGTTTTCTTCTAGCGGCGGGTCGGTGGACGGTGCTCGTGCTATTTTTCCGAACACTAATTCGTGCGGTGAGAATTTCGTTCCTTCGTGAATGCTGGTGTTATACGAGAACATCGCGTTCTCTATCCATTCATCCCAATTGGAGGTGTCGTCGATATATTGTTTTAAGAATTCTATTAATACGTGATGGGATCTTTCGAGGGATCCATTTGCTTGAGGGTGATAGGCTGTCGTCTGGTATTGCTTAATTCGGCATTTCTTTGCCACGGCTTTAAATAAAGCTGATAAGAAGTTTGATCCCTGGTCTGTGAGTAATGCTCGTGGAGCTCCAAATCTGCATATGAAATTCTTAAGGAAGGCGTCGGCCACGCTACGTGAATCTGCTTTTTGCAATGGTACTGCGACACTGTATTTCGTTAAAAGGTCTTGGATGGTCAGTATGTATTCATTTCCCGTTTTTGTTACAGGCAGTGGTCCAACTATGTCGAGTGCTATTTTGTCGAAGGCTGCGCCAGGTGTATCGGTAAGTATCATTGGTTGGCGAGTTTTAATCCGTGTTAGCTTCCTCTTTTGACATTCGATGCATGTCCTTACATATTCAGTAATATCTTTCTTCATTCCATCCCAGAAATAACGCTGTCGAATGCGATTATAGGTTTTTGTAACTCCTTTATGTCCTGCGATTACGGAATCGTGGTTTTCTTCCATTATTTGTCTTCGTTGTTCCGTTGTCGGTATTGTGATGAGAGATCGACATATCGTGATAGTAAGTTGATATTCTTGGAGGGTTTTCTTGAGATAATTGAGGAAAAATTTCCATGGTATGTCGTCGTAGTACGGGGTTTTAGAAATGCTGAAGCTCTTGATCCTTAATTCGTCGAGTACGTCTTTTATCGCGCGAATGCCGTTTTTTATGTTTTCTTTCGTAATGGGTATCCTATCGTGTTCTTTTATGGGGATTGCTATAATGTTGTAAGATTGTGTAGGTTTTATTTTAGCTCTCTCAAATGTTAGGTTTTCAAATTTCGGAAGTTCACCGTATGAGAGTAGTTCGATTGCCCCTTTATCCTGGGGTTGCCCATTCATGTCGATGAAAATTATTTTGTGGTCCTTTTGTATTCTTAAGGAGTCGTTGCTTTCTTCAATCTTCAATGGTGCGTTGCGTAGAGTTGCGGGTACGAAAGGTCGTTCAAAAAGTGTGTCCGAGTCCGATGATGTGAGCGGTGTGTCTTCCATTTCGATGCTCTGTGTTTCTTCGATGTCGTCGCTTGATTCCAGTTGAGTGTTGGCATCTTCTTCGTTTTCGTAGTCCAAAATCCGTGGAGTGAGATGAGGTGTTTCGTTGCGAGGGGTTGAGTGGTGTATGGGTGGGGGAATTTCTTCCGGAGAGGGGAAATGAGTGAGAGGAGGGCTTCGTGAGGGTGTATCGCGACTTTCGATGGGGGTAGGAGGGGAATCAGTGACGTCAGAGGTCGTAGAATCTTGTATTCTTGGGATACGTTTTCCTGGAGGAAGAGGGAAAGGACTAAAGGCTGTGGAAGGCGTTCGTTTTCTTGGACCTTTTGATTTAGTCTCTGATGGTTGCTTGGAGGTAGTCGGTAGTTGTTTCTGTTCTACCGGGCTATGGAGTCGCGGTTTGCTCGCGGGAAAGATTTCGAGGGAGTCAGAGGATGATGGTTCGTCTTGTTGTCTTTTTCTTTTTATAGAGTAGATTGGTGCTGAAGGCTGTTCCTTTTCGTCGTTCTCCGGTGGGTTCCGGGATAGTGCGTCGGCGTTTGCGTTTGCTCGACCTTCTTTGTAATATATCTTATATTCATATTCTGAGAGTTTTAACTTCCATTTCCATAGTCTTGAAGTAGGATCTTTGATTGAGTTTAGCCATACTAGTGGTTTGTGGTCCGTAATGATTTTAAATTCTCTCCCGTATAAGTATGGTCTGAAGTGGTTTATACAATATACTATCGCGAGGCATTCTTTTTCGATCGTTGAATAGTTTTTCTCTGCTTGGTTTAATAATCGCGACGCGTAGGCTATAGGGAGATCTTTTCCGATTGGTCCTTGACTTAGGACTCCTCCGATTGCATATCCGGATGCATCCGTTGTTAAATTGAAGGTTTCCGTGAAATTAGGATATTGAAGAATAGGTTCAGTTATTAGGGCTTTCTTTAGTTTTTGAAATGCGTCTTCTTGTGTTGGCGTCCATCTGAATGCTACTTCCTTTTTTAATAGGTCGGTGAGAGGTTTCGCGGTTTTCGAGAAATTAGGAATGAATCTACGGTAATATCCGGCAAGGCCTAAAAATTGTTTTATGTTTTTTGAATTTTTGGGAATTGGGAAATGATCTACTGCCGTTATTTTTTTCGGATCTGGTTTGACTCCGTTTTCGCTAATAATATGCCCGAGGTAATTGACTTCATGTCGTAAGAATTCACATTTGTCCGGTTGTAGCTTGAGATCTGCTTCTCGTAATCTTTTCATGAGTCGGGTAAATTTGATCTCGTGTTCTCGGAGTGAGCGAGCGTATAGGACTATGTCGTCGAGATAGACAAATAACTCTATTCCTTGTAGTCCGGTTAAAACGTTGTTCATTAATCGTTGGAACGTTGCTGGAGCGTTTTTTAATCCGAAGGGCATGCGTTTAAATTCATAATGTCCGTATGGCGTAGAAAAAGCGGTTTTATGTGAATCTGTCGATTTCATGGGTATTTGGTGGAAACCAGATGCGAGGTCAAAAACTGAAAAATATTTGGCGCTACCTAGTTGATCTAGGATCTCATTTATATTAGGAAGTGGGTAAGCGTCTCCGATCGTTTTATCGTTGAGGGCGCGGTAATCGATTACCATACGCCATCTTTTGTTTCCTTGAGAGTCCGGTTTTTTCGGTACGATCCATAGAGGTGAGTTGTATGGTGAAAGAGAGGGTTCAATTATTCCATTTTCAATGAGTTCAGTTACTTGTCTGTTTATCTCCTCTTTATGGACTGGAGGGAATCTATATTGTTTCGCGTTTACCGGAATGTCGTCGGTAGTATGAATAGGGTGTTCTATCGCGGTGGTTGCTCCAAAATGATCTCCGGGTAAATAAAATCTGTCCGCGTTTTCTTTTATTAGTTTCGTAACGCTTTGTTCTTCCTCTGAATTTAAGTGGTCTAACCTAAGGGTATCCTTGATTTCTTTTACTCGTTGTTTGTCATAATTCGTTTGTGTAAGGAATATTCTTGCAGTATTTTCGTTTTCTACAATTTCATTTTGACTTGGCGCGGTTTGACTTGACTTTTCTATCTCTCGAAGTACTAACGTTGGTATAACTATGTGTTCGTCTTTTTCCGTAGTGTTGAATATTGGAAGGTGTGCTCTTCCCTTTGTGTTGGTTACTACTGCGTTTCCAAGGAATATCCCGTCTTTCGTAAATAGGCGGGGTAAATAACCTATTTTAACTTCGGGGTTTGCTATCTTAATTTGAAATGGTGCGACCGATCTTTTAGGGATTGTTAAAAGTTCTTGCTCGAAAAAGGGGATATGTAGTTCTTCCCATTGGAGGCTTCGGCTCTTATAGTCGATCGTGACTGAGTTTTGTATCATGAATTCAGAACCTAAAATTCCGTCCTGGTCAATGGGGAATGAATCGTCAACTAGATGAAACTTTATTGGTCGTCCGGCGATCGCGATTTCTGCTGTTCCTCGAGTGGATATTGGCGTTGAAGTGATTCCTCTAATTTCTAAAGTTATATCATAGTTAATTTCTTGAGCTGACTTTGAAAATGATTCCTTTATAAGGTTAATTTCTGATCCTGAGTCTATCATTAAGTTTAGTTTTTCTTGGTCGTTCGTTGTGGCTACTTGTATGGTCGGTACTACAGAATCTCGTTTTAATTTGACTCTAGCGATTCGGAAACTTGGGTCGTCGTATTCTGCTCTTCTGGTCCGTGCGTTTCCACGGTTGTCGTAAATGTTCGGTGCCCCGATTGGTTGGCTTCCCGGCGGACACCTGTTACCGGGTTGCGAGAACCGTTTCCCTGATTCGTGGAATTATCTGCGTTTACTCTCCTTTGCGAGTAGGGGATTATTTCTCCGGATTCTACTTTCATTCTAAATTTTGCACAGTCGTCCATGCTGTGGCCTGGATTTTTACAATATCGACACGTGACTGTCGGCGTATTCGGTGAGAATCTCGTTTGCTGGTAGGATCTTTGCGGAGGGGACGAGGATCCTTGATTTCCATTATAGCGTCGAGTGGGGTTTTCGTTCAATTGTCGCGGAGGTGTTCTATCCTCATATCGTCGCGGGGGTGGTCTATCTTCGTATCGTCGCGGGGAAAATCTAAAATCGTTTCGTTGCGGTTGTGATCTATACTCGTTCCGACGCGGAGGGGATCTGTATTCATTTCGACGCGGAGGGGAACGATGTCTAACTTTAGTGCGCGCGCGTGATTCTTCCTTTTCGATTTGTCCAAAAATTTTGATCGCGGTACAATAATATTCTTCCAGGCTTCGGGGTGCTTCCATGCGTACCCGTATTCTAGCGTCCGGCGCGAGGCCATTCAAAAATGCTTGAATCACGTGTTCTTCTAATTCCAGTACTCTAATGTGGTCGAATGATCTGCCTTGTTTCATTTCGTCGTATACCGCTGCGTGTAGGTTCCGAACCTTTTCTATGTAGTCGAGTATGTGTTCATGCGGTCTCTTTTCTAGTTGTCCAAGTTCTCCTTGGTATTCGTATAGTGTTTTGTGCGCGGCGAAGGTTGATTTTAATCGGTTGCAAAATTGGTCGACGGTTGCAAATTGCGAGTTCGCGACGGTCATGTACGCATGACCCTGTAGTTTATTAACTAATAATTGCACGAGGTGCATTTCTTGCTCAGGGGCTATTATGCTTCGTGCTCTTTCGCACGCTCGTACGAATTGGAAGATCGGTATGTTCCTTCCATTGTAAATTGGAACAGATTCTAATGCGTCTTTTATACTTATCGCGGTGGTGCGGAAAAGCGGCGGTCGTTCCGGTGTGCTATGCACTTGCGGTGAAGGAGGGAGTCCTCCCGTGGTATTGTCGTGACCACCATTCATTCTTAATTCTTGTAACGCGTTTTCTAATCTTTGTAAGCGTTCTGGTAGTGGGAGTAATATATCGAATTCCCTATCCATGCGTTCGATTATTTGATGAACTTTATCAAGTTTAAGTTCAGTAGATCGCGGTACTTCTATAGTTCGTCGTATGTTTTGCTCGGCTAAATCGCGTTCTCGAGCCAAAACTCGTTCCTGTAGCCTTGCTACTTCATCTTCCTGTTCTGGGTTTAATCGCGGTTCCGCCATGTTGATGGGAATGTAAAACTTGCTTTATGCTTTAGTAAGAGGGGTGGGGGTAAAATCACTCTTTTCCTGCTATCCCACCGCTGCCACCAAATTTATGTCATGTCCCGTGTCCTCGATCGGGAGTAACTTAGTTTGTTTTCCTGTTTTAGGCTCGCCCGCTATGCGCAGACTATCGCCAGGGCACAGGGAGGAGATTCGGTGATTTTACGCCACGAGGGATTAAGCGAGGTAAGTATAATACGGGGGTAAGGGGGGGCGAAGAAGCTTATTAATATGTCAATAATAATATTTCCTTTTCAGGTATTCACCCGATGGAGCGTAGCGGAGTAAGTATAGAGAGAGAGACGGTAAGTGTAACGAGTAAGGTAAGATGTAGCGAGAGAGAGAATCTACAGTAGGGAGGTTTCTTTTCTATGTTACTAATTGATTTTATTTTCAGGGGTCGCGGCGAGGAAATGGTACGAAGAGACGGGATGACTTGAAGATGCGTCGATTAAAAGGTAAGTATAATAATAGAGTTTATTTGCTCTAGGTTAAGTAAGATACAAATTTAAATGGAATATAAGTATAATAAATTTCAAACAGAATCTTCAAAGAGATGTAGGAGGATTACGTATTCCCGAATTACTATCTGTCATCTAATGACAGACGAGAGGTGAGTATAAAGTAGGGGAGACGATTTGAAAATGATGAAATAGTTTCGCTGTACCTTGACTGCCTATCTGTAGGACTCGCAGGTGAAAGACAGCAGCAGGATTCTGCGCTTCAAGAAAGTGAAGAAGAGATGAAGCGCTATGCGTAGCTGCGCTCGCGTTCGATGAGACAGCTGCTGTTTATCAGCGCTATTGGATTTGGAAAAATAAAGAAGGTAAGTTATAAACTTAAGTATATTAAAATAAGAAGTAGTACAATGTGGGTAGTATAAGAGTAACGAGGGATTTCAACTATCTGCGTACCTCGGTCGCAGGTTAAGTTGAAAACGAGTTTTATAAAATAATTACAGTCAGTGAGAGAATACAAAAAATATCCGCGTACCTCGGTCACGGGTTTTGGATTCACACGATCTGAGTGTTTGAGATAACGTCGTACAATATTATTCGCGTAAAATACAATTAGTAAGTAAATGCAAAATGGTCCGCGTACCTCGGTCACGGGTTTTGAATTTACACTAAGAGTGTCGATGATAATTAGTCTGAGTGCCTAAGGTTATAAAGAATTAATATTTATGAAAGCGTACAAAATTATTCGCGTACCTCGGTCACGAGTTCTGAACACAATCAAAAAATATAGAAGGAGCAACGAGTGGCAATGGGTGTGTCGCCGTACGACCTCGGTAGTACAGCGGAGTCAGAGTGCAGCCGGAATAATTGAATACTCACTCGTTGGTATCGTAGTCGTAGGAGATTGGCACTTTGTAGTAGTTGCACTTATTCGTTTCGATGCACTAGTTTAATTCGCGTACTTTCACTTGATGTATAACGATGCTCGCGGTTCGGCTGCTCCTGCTGGACTGACTAAGCGGCGTTGCGCTGCTCCTTATATATTAAATTCATATCGCTAATTCTAAGAATGCTGAGCGGCGGGCGGCTTGCATTTTCCTATCTTTGCTGACATCCTCCGCCTTGCATTTTATTCTGCTGACCGTCTTACGCCTTGCAGTTTTAAACTGCTGACGGTCTTACGCCTTGCAGTTTCTTATCGCCGTGGGAAGGGAAACTGCTGACGGTCTTACGCCTTGCAGTTTCTTGAGCTTATCTTATCGCGGTGAGAGATAAGAAACTGCTGAGCGTGTACAATATTATATAGTCTTGAAATAAAAGGATGTCGCATGCGCTTTTAATTATATAGTTAGGAAACGAATAGATGTCTCATACTGTTCGCAAATAAAATGATGTCTCGCGAATTTGATTTTAATACCTTTTATATAGTAGCGAGATGGAATGTTGTCCTATACTTCTGAAACGTTTTGATGCTTTACATCTTTTGATATTTATTACCTTTATGAGTCACCTAGACGTATTACATTGATTATTAATACGGTTATTAGTCTTGAATATTACTTCTATGCGCCTTTACATATATATATATATTTATTTTGATAGATTAATGTATTTTCGTACATATATACGTGATGTATATATGTGTATGTGTGTCTACGTATATATATATATATAGGCATATGTCAGGACGCGCGCTTTCGCGAATTAGGGGGTGGGAGGTTTGAATACGCGATTTTAACAATAGTGACGTCAATTTCGGGTTGACGTTACAGGAAACGTCCAAGCAGGCGCGGAAGCATGCAAGAAGGCGCAGAAGAGTCCAAGCAGGCGCGGAAGCGTCCAAGCAGTCGCGGAAGCGTCCAAGCAGGCGCGGTAGCGTCCAAGCAGGCGCGGAAACGTCCAAGCAGGCGCGGAAGCATGCAAGAAGACGCAGAAGAGTCCAAGCAGGCGCGGTAGCGTCCAACCAAGCGCGGAAGCTTCCAAGCAGGCGCGGAAGCGTCCAAGCAGGCGCGGTAGCGTCCAAGCAGACGCGGAAACGTCCAAGCAGGCGCGGAAGCGTCCAAGCAGGCGCGGTAGCGTCCAAGCAAGCGCGGAAACGTCCAAGCAGGCGCGGAAGCATGCAAGAAGACGCAGAAGAGTCCAAGCAGGCGCGGAAGCGTCCAAGCAGTCGCGGAAGCGTCCAAGCAGGCGCGGTAGCGTCCAAGCAGTCGCGGAAGCGTCCAAGCAGGCGCGGAAACGTCCAAGCAGGCGCGGAAGCATGCAAGAAGACGCAGAAGAGTCCAAGCAGGCGCGGAAGCGTCCAAGCAGTCGCGGAAGCGTCCAAGCAAGCGCGGTAGCGTCCAAGCGGTCGCGGAAGCGTACAAGCAGGCGCGGTAGCGTCCAAGCAGGCGCGGAAACGTCCAAGCAGGCGGGGAAGCATGCAAGCAGGCGCGGAAGCGTCCAAGCAGGCGCGGTAGCGTCCAAGCAGGCGCGGAAACGTCCAAGCAGGCGCGGAAGCATGCAAGAAGACGCAGAAGAGTCCAAGCAGGCGCGGAAGAATCCAAGCAGGCGGGGAAGAGTCAAAGCAGGCGCGGAAACGTCCAAGTATGCGCGGAAGCATGCAAGAAGGCGCGGAAGCGTCCAAGCAGTCGCGGAAGCGTCCAAGCAGTCGCGGAATCGTCCAAGTAGGCGCGGCAGCATGCAAGAAGGCGCAGAAGAGTCCAAGCAGGCGCGGAAGCGTCCAAGCAGTCGCGGAAGCGTCCAAGCAGGCGCGGTAGCGTCCAAGCAGGCGCGGAAACGTCCAAGCAGGCGCGGAAGCATGCAAGACGACGCAGAAGAGTCCAAGCAGGCGCGGTAGCGTCCAAGCAGGCGCAGAAGTGTCCAAGCAGGCGCAGAAGTGTCCAAGCAGGCGCGGAAGCGTCCAAGCAGGCGCGGAAGCATGCAGGAAGACGCAGAACAGTCCAAGCAGGCGTGGGAGCGTCCAAGCAGGCGCGGAAGCGTCCAAGCAGGCGCGGAAGCGTCCAAGCAGGCGCGGAAGCGTCCAAGCAGGCGCGGAAGCGTCCGAGCAGGCGCGGAAGCGTCCAAGCAGTCGCGGAAGCGTCCAAGCAGGCGCGGAAGCATGCAAGAAGACGCAGAAGGGTCCAAGCAGGCGCGGAAACGTCCAAGCAGGCGCAGAAGCATGCAAGAAGACGCAGAAGAGTCCAAGCAGGCGCGGAAGCGTCCAAGCAGTCGCGGAAGCGTCCAAGCAGGCGCGGAAGCATGCAAGAAGACGCAGAAGGGTCCAAGCAGGCGCGAAAGCGTCCAAGCAGTCGCGGAAGCGTTCAAGCAGGCGCGGTAGCGTCCAAGCAGTCGCGGAAGCCTCCAAGCAGTCGCGGAAACGTCCAAGCAGGCGCGGAAGCATGCAAGAAGGCGCAGAAGAGTCCAAGCAGGCGCGGAAGCGTCCAAGCAGGCGCGGTAGCGTCCAAGCAGGCGCGGAAACGTCCAAGCAGGCGCGGAAGCATGCAAGAAGGCGCAGAAGAGTCCAAGCAGGCGCGGAAGCGTCCAAGCAGTCGCGGAAGCGTCCAAGCAGGCGCGGTAGCGTCCAAGCAGGCGCGGAAACGTCCAAGCAGGCGCGGAAGCATGCAAGACGACGCAGAAGAGTCCAAGCAGGCGCGGTAGCGTCCAAGCAGGCGCAGAAGTGTCCAAGCAGGCGCAGAAGTGTCCAAGCAGGCGCGGAAGCGTCCAAGCAGGCGCGGAAGCATGCAAGAAGACGCAGAACAGTCCAAGCAGGCGTGGGAGCGTCCAAGCAGGCGCGGAAGCGTCCAAGCAGGCGCGGAAGCGTCCAAGCAGGCGCGGAAGCGTCCAAGCAGGCGCGGAAGCATGCAAGAAGGCGCAGAAGAATCCAAGCAGGCGCGGAAACGTCCAAGCAGGCGCGGAAGCATGCAAGAAGACGCAGAAGAGTCCAAGCAGGCGCGGAAGCGTCCAAGCAGTCGCGGAAGCGTCCAAGCAGGCGCGGAAGCATGCAAGAAGACGCAGAAGGGTCCAAGCAGGCGCGAAAGCGTCCAAGCAGTCGCGGAAGCGTTCAAGCAGGCGCGGTAGCGTCCAAGCAGTCGCGGAAGCCTCCAAGCAGTCGCGGAAACGTCCAAGCAGGCGCGGAAGCATGCAAGAAGGCGCAGAAGAGTCCAAGCAGGCGCGGAAGCGTCCAAGCAGGCGCGGTAGCGTCCAAGCAGGCGCGGAAACGTCCAAGCAGGCGCGGAAGCATGCAAGTAGGCGCAGAAGAGTCCAAGCAGGCGCGGAAGCGTCCAAGCAGTCGCGGAAGCGTCCAAGCAGGCGCGGTAGCGTCCAAGCAGGCGCGGAAACGTCCAAGCAGGCGCGGAAGCATGCAAGACGACGCAGAAGAGTCCAAGCAGGCGCGGTAGCGTCCAAGCAGGCGCAGAAGTGTCCAAGCAGGCGCAGAAGTGTCCAAGCAGGCGCGGAAGCGTCCAAGCAGGCGCGGAAGCATGCAGGAAGACGCAGAACAGTCCAAGCAGGCGTGGGAGCGTCCAAGCAGGCGCGGAAGCGTCCAAGCAGGCGCGGAAGCGTCCAAGCAGGCGCGGAAGCGTCCAAGCAGGCGCGGAAGCGTCCAAGCTGGCGCGGAAGCGTCCAAGCATGCGTGGAAGAGTCCAAGCAGGCGCGGTAACGTCCAAGCAGGCGCGGAAGCGTCCAAGCAGGCGCGGTAGCGTCCAAGCAGGCGCGGAAGCATGCAAGCAGGCGCGGAAGCATGCAAGAAGGCGCAGAAGAGTCCAAGCAGGCGCGGAAACGTCCAAGTAGGCGCGGAAGCATGCAAGAAGGCGCGGAAGCGTCCAAGCAGGCGCGGTAGCGTCCAAGCAGGCGCAGAAGTGTCCAAGCAGGCGCAGAAGTGTCCAAGCAGGCGCGGAAGCGTCCAAGCAGTCGCGGAAGCGTCCAAGCAGGCGCGGTAGCGTCCAAGCAGTCGCGGAAGCGTCCAAGCAGGCGCGGAAGCGTCCAAGCAGGCGCGGAAACGTCCAAGCAGGCGCGGAAGCATGCAAGAAGGCGCAGAAGAGTCCAAGCAGGCGCGGAAGCGTCCAAGCAGTCGCGGAAGCGTCCAAGCAGGCGCGGTAGCGTCCAAGCAGGCGCGGAAACGTCCAAGCAGGCGCGGAAGCATGCAAGAAGACGCAGAAGAGTCCAAGCAGGCGCGGTAGCGTCCAACCAAGCGCGGAAGCTTCCAAGCAGGCGCGGAAGCGTCCAAGCAGGCGCGGTAGCGTCCAAGCAGACGCGGAAACGTCCAAGCAGGCGCGGAAGCGTCCAAGCAGGCGCGGTAGCGTCCAAGCAAGCGCGGAAACGTCCAAGCAGGCGCGGAAGCATGCAAGAAGACGCAGAAGAGTCCAAGCAGGCGCGGAAGCGTCCAAGCAGTCGCGGAAGCGTCCAAGCAGGCGCGGTAGCGTCCAAGCAGTCGCGGAAGCGTCCAAGCAGGCGCGGAAACGTCCAAGCAGGCGCGGAAGCATGCAAGAAGACGCAGAAGAGTCCAAGCAGGCGCGGAAGCGTCCAAGCAGTCGCGGAAGCGTCCAAGCAAGCGCGGTAGCGTCCAAGCGGTCGCGGAAGCGTACAAGCAGGCGCGGTAGCGTCCAAGCAGGCGCGGAAACGTCCAAGCAGGCGGGGAAGCATGCAAGCAGGCGCGGAAGCGTCCAAGCAGGCGCGGTAGCGTCCAAGCAGGCGCGGAAACGTCCAAGCAGGCGCGGAAGCATGCAAGAAGACGCAGAAGAGTCCAAGCAGGCGCGGAAGAATCCAAGCAGGCGGGGAAGAGTCAAAGCAGGCGCGGAAACGTCCAAGTATGCGCGGAAGCATGCAAGAAGGCGCGGAAGCGTCCAAGCAGTCGCGGAAGCGTCCAAGCAGTCGCGGAATCGTCCAAGTAGGCGCGGCAGCATGCAAGAAGGCGCAGAAGAGTCCAAGCAGGCGCGGAAACGTCCAAGCAGGCGGGGAATCGTCCAAGCAGGCGCGGAAACGTCCAAGTAGGCGCGGAAGCATGCAAGAAGGCGCGGAAGCGTCCAAGCAGTCGCGGAAGCGTCCAAGCAGTCGCGGAAGCGTCCAAGCAGGCGCGGAAGCGTCCAAGCAGGCGCGGAAGCATGCAAGAAGGCGCGGAAGCGTCCAAGCAGTCGCGGAAGTGTCCAAGCAGGCGCGGTAGCGTCCAACCAGGCGCGGAATCGTCCAAGTAGGCGCGGCAGCATGCAAGAAGGCGCAGAAGAGTCCAAGCAGGCGCGGAAGCGTGCAAGCAGGCGCGGTAGCGTCCAAGCAGGCGCGGAAACGTCCAAGCAAGCGCGGAAACGTCCAAGCAGGCGGGGAAGCATGCAAGCAGGCGCGGAAGCGTCCAAGCAGGCGCGGAAACGAACAAGTAGGCGCGGCAGCATGCAAGAAGGCGCAGAAGAGTCCAAGCAGGCGCGGAAGCGTGCAAGCAGGCGCGGTAGCGTCCAAGCAGGCGCGGAAACGTCCAAGCAGGCGGGGAAGCATGCAAGCAGGCGCGGAAGCGTCCAAGCAGGCGCGGTAGCGTCCAAGCAGGCGCGGAAACGTCCAAGCAGGCGCGGAAGCATGTAAGAAGACGCAGAAGAGTCCAAGCAGGCGCGGAAGAGTCCAAGCAGGCGGGGAAGCGTCCAAGCAGGCGCGGAAACGTCCAAGTAGGCGCGGAAGCATGCAAGAAGGCGCGGAAGCGTCCAAGCAGTCGCGGAAGCGTCCAAGCAGTCGCAGAAGGGTCCAAGCAGGCGCGGAAGCGTCCAAGCAGGCGCGGAAGCATGCAAGAAGGCGCGGAAGCGTCCAAGCAGTCGCGGAAGTGTCCAAGCAGGCGCGGTAGCGTCCAACCAGGCGCGGAATTGTCCAAGTAGGCGCGGCAGCATGCAATAAGGCGCAGAAGAGTCCAAGCAGGCGCGGAAGCGTCCAAGCAGTCGCGGAAGCGTCCAAGCAGGCGCGGTAGCGTCCAAGCAGGCGCGGAAACGTCCAAGCAGGCGCGGAAGCATGCAAGAAGACGCAGAAGAGTCCAAGCAGGCGCGGTAGCGTCCAGCCAAACGCGGAAGCTTCCAAGCAGGCGCGGAAGCGTCCAAGCAGGCGCGGTAGCGTCCAAGCAGGCGCGGAAACGTCCAAGCAGGCGCGGAAGCGTCCAAGCAGGCGCGGTAGCGTCCAAGCAAGCGCGGAAACGTCCAAGCAGGCGCGGAAGCATGCAAGAAGACGCAGAAGAGTCCAAGCAGGCGCGGAAGCGTCCAAGCAGTCGCGGAAGCGTCCAAGCAGGCGCGGTAGCGTCCAAGCAGGCGTAGAAGAGTCCAAGCAGGCGCGGCAGCGTCCAAGCAGGCGCGGTAGCGTCCAAGCAGGCGCGGAAACGTCCAAGCAGGCGCGGAAGCATGCAAGAAGGCGCAGAAGAGTCCAAGCAGGCGCGGTAGCGTCCAAGCAGGCGTAGAAGAGTCCAAGCAGGCGCGGAAGCGTCCAAGCAGGCGCGGTAGCGTCCAAGCAGGCGCAGAAACGTCCAAGCAGGCGCGGAAGCATGCAAGAAGGCGCAGAAGAGTCCAAGCAGGCGCGGAAGCGTCCAAGCAGTCGCGGAAGCGTCCAAGCAGGCGCGGTAGCGTCCAAGCAGGCGCGGAAACGTCCAAGCAGGCGCGGAAGCATGCAAGAAGACGCAGAAGAGTCCAAGCAGGCGCGGTAGCGTCCAACCAAGCGCGGAAGCTTCCAAGCAGGCGCGGAAGCGTCCAAGCAGGCGCGGTAGCGTCCAAGCAGGCGCGGAAACGTCCAAGCAGGCGCGGAAGCGTCCAAGCAGGCGCGGTAGCGTCCAAGCAAGCGCGGAAACGTCCAAGCAGGCGCGGAAGCATGCAAGCAGGCGCGGAAGCGTCCAAGCAAGCGCGGAAACGTCCAAGCAGGCGGGGAAGCATGCAAGCAGGCGCGGAAGCGTCCAAGCAGGCGCGGAAACGAACAAGTAGGCGCGGCAGCATGCAAGAAGGCGCAGAAGAGTCCAAGCAGGCGCGGAAGCGTGCAAGCAGGCGCGGAAGCGCCCAAGCAGGCGCGGTAGCGTCCAAGCAGGCGCGGAAACGTCCAAGCAGGCGCTGAAGCATGCAAGAAGACGCAGAAGAGTCCAAGCAGGCGCGGAAGAGTCCAAGCAGGCGGGGAAGCGTCCAAGCAGGCGCGGAAACGTCCAAGTAGGCGCGGAAGCATGCAAGAAGGCGCGGAAGCGTCCAAGCAGGCGCGGAAGCGTCCAAGCAGGCGGGGAAGCATGCAAGCAGGCGCGGAAGCGTCCAAGCAAGCGCGGAAACGTCCAAGCAGGCGGGGAAGCATGCAAGCAGGCGCGGCAGCGTCCAAGCAGGCGCGGAAACGAACAAGTAGGCGCGGCAGCATGCAAGAAGGCGCAGAAGAGTCCAAGCAGGCGCGGAAGCATGCAAGAAGGCGCAGAAGAGTCCAAGCAGGCGCGGAAGCGTCCAAGCAGTCGCGGAAGCGTCCAAGCAGGCGCGGTAGCGTCCAAGCAGGCGCAGAAGTGTCCAAGCAGGCGCGGAAGTGTCCAAGCAGGCGCAGAAGCGTCCAAGCAGGCGCGGAAGCGTCCAAGCAGGCGCGGAAGCATGCAAGAAGGCGCAGAAGAGTCCAAGCAGGCGGGGAAGCGTCCAAGCAGTCGCGGAAGCGTCCAAGCAGGCGCGGTAGCGTCCAAGCAGTCGCGGAAGCGTCCAAGCAGTCGCGGAAGCGTCCAAGCAGGCGCGGTAGCGTCCAAGCAGTCGCGGAAGCGTCCAAGCAGGCGCGGAAGCGTCCAAGCAGGCGCGGAAGCGTCCAAGCAGGCGGGGAAGCGTCCAAGCAGGCGCAGAAGAATCCAAGCAGGCGCGGAAGCGTCCAAGCAGGCGCGGAAGCGTGCAAGCAGCCGCGGAAGCGTCCAAGCAGGCGCGGAAGCGTCCAAGCAGGCGCGGAAGCGTCCAAGCAGGCGCGGACGCATGCAAGAAGGCGCAGAAGAGTCCAATCAGGCGCGGAAGCGTCCAAGCAGGCGCAGAAGTGTCCAAGCAGGCGCGGAAGTGTCCAAGCAGGCGCAGAAGCGTCCAAGCAGGCGCGGAAGCGTCCAAGCAGGCGCGGAAGCATGCAAGAAGGCGCAGAAGAGTCCAAGCAGGCGGGGAAGCGTCCAAGCAGTCGCGGAAGCGTCCAAGCAGGCGCGGTAGCGTCCAAGCAGTCGCGGAAGCGTCCAAGCAGTCGCGGAAGCGTCCAAGCAGGCGCGGTAGCGTCCAAGCAGTCGCGGAAGCGTCCAAGCAGGCGCGGAAGCGTCCAAGCAGGCGCGGAAGCGTCCAAGCAGGCGGGGAAGCGTCCAAGCAGGCGCAGAAGAGTCCAAGCAGGCGCGGAAGCGTCCAAGCAGGCGCGGAAGCGTGCAAGCAGCCGCGGAAGCGTCCAAGCAGGCGCGGAAGCGTCCAAGCAGGCGCGGAAGCGTCCAAGCAGGCGCGGAAGCATGCAAGAAGGCGCAGAAGAGTCCAATCAGGCGCGGAAGCGTCCAAGCAGGCGCGGAAGCGTCCAAGCAGGCGCGGTAGCGTCCAAGCAGGCGCAGAAGTGTCCAAGCAGGCGCAGAAGTGTCCAAGCAGGCGCGGAAGCGTCCAAGCAGGCGCGGAAGAGTCCAAGCAGGCGCGGAAGCATGCAAGAAGGCGCAGAAGAGTCCAAGCAGGCGGGGAAGCGTCCAAGCAGTCGCGGAAGCGTCCAAGCAGGCGCGGTAGCGTCCAAGCAGTCGCGGAAGCGTCCAAGCAGTCGCGGAAGCGTCCGAGCAGTCGCGGAAGCGTCCAAGCAGGCGGGGAAGCATGCAAGCAGGCGCGGAAGCATCCAAGCAGGCGCGGAAGCGTCCAAGCAGTCGCGGAAGCGTCCAAGCAGGCGCGGTAGCGTCCAAGCAGGCGCGGAAGCGTCCAAGCAGGCGCGGTAGCGTCCAAGCCGGCGCGGAAACGTCCAAGCAGGCGCGGAAACGTCCAAGTAGGCGCGGAAGCGTCCAAGCAGGCGCGGAAGCGTCCAAGCAGGCGCGGAAGCGTCCAAGCAGGCGCGGATGCGTCCAAGCAGGCGCGGAAGCGTCCAGGCAGGCGCGGAAGCATGCAAGCAGGCGCGGAAGCATGCAAGAAGGCGCAGAACAGTCCAAGCAGGCGCGGAAGCGTCCAAGCAGGCGCGGAAGCATGCAAGAAGGCGCAGAAGAGTCCAAGCAGGCGGGGAAGCGTCCAAGCAGTCGCGGAAGCGTCCAAGCAGGCGCGGTAGCGTCCAAGCAGTCGCGGAAGCGTCCAAGCAGTCGCGGAAGCGTCCAAGCAGGCGCGGTAGCGTCCAAGCAGTCGCGGAAGCGTCCAAGCAGGCGCGGAAGCGTCCAAGCAGGCGCGGAAGCGTCCAAGCAGGCGGGGAAGCGTCCAAGCAGGCGCAGAAGAGTCCAAGCAGGCGCGGAAGCGTCCAAGCAGGCGCGGAAGCGTGCAAGCAGCCGCGGAAGCGTCCAAGCAGGCGCGGAAGCGTCCAAGCAGGCGCGGAAGCGTCCAAGCAGGCGCGGAAGCATGCAAGAAGGCGCAGAAGAGTCCAATCAGGCGCGGAAGCGTCCAAGCAGGCGCGGAAGCGTCCAAGCAGGCGCGGTAGCGTCCAAGCAGGCGCAGAAGTGTCCAAGCAGGCGCAGAAGTGTCCAAGCAGGCGCGGAAGCGTCCAAGCAGGCGCGGAAGCGTCCAAGCAGGCGCGGAAGCATGCAAGAAGGCGCAGAAGAGTCCAAGCAGGCGGGGAAGCGTCCAAGCAGTCGCGGAAGCGTCCAAGCAGGCGCGGTAGCGTCCAAGCAGTCGCGGAAGCGTCCAAGTAGTCGCGGAAGCGTCCAAGCAGGCGCGGAAACGTCCAAGCAGGCGTGGGTGCGTCCAAGCAGCCGCTGAAACGTCCAAGCAGGCGCGGAAGCATGCAAGAAGGCGCAGAAGAGTCTAAGCAGGCGCGGAAGCGTCCAAGCAGTCGCGGAAGCGTCCAAGCAGGCGCGGTAGCGTCCAACCAGGCACGGAAGCGTCCAAGCAGGCGCGGAAGCGTCCAAGCAGGCGCGGAAGCGTCCAAGCAGGCGCGGAAGCATGCAAGAAGGCGCAGAAGAGTCCAATCAGGCGCGGAAGCGTCCAAGCAGGCGCGGAAGCGTGCAAGCAGCCGCGGAAGCGTCCAAGCAGGCGCGGAAGCGTCCAAGCAGGCGCGGAAGCGTCCAAGCAGGCGCGGAAGCGTCCAAGCAGGCGCGGAAGCGTCCAAGCAGGCGCGGAAGCGTCCAAGCAGGCGCGGAAGCGTCCAAGCAGGCGCGGAAGCGTCCAAGCAGGCGGGGAAGCGTCCAAGCAGGCGCAGAAGAGTCCAAGCAGGCGCGGAAGCGTCCAAGCAGGCGCGGAAGCGTGCAAGCAGCCGCGGAAGCGTCCAAGCAGGCGCGGAAGCGTCCAAGCAGGCGCGGAAGCGTCCAAGCAGGCGCGGAAGCATGCAAGAAGGCGCAGAAGAGTCCAATCAGGCGCGGAAGCGTCCAAGCAGGCGCGGAAGCGTCCAAGCAGGCGCGGTAGCGTCCAAGCAGGCGCAGAAGTGTCCAAGCAGGCGCAGAAGTGTCCAAGCAGGCGCGGAAGCGTCCAAGCAGGCGCGGAAGCGTCCAAGCAGGCGCGGAAGCATGCAAGAAGGCGCAGAAGAGTCCAATCAGGCGCGGAAGCGTCCAAGCAGGCGCGGAAGCGTGCAAGCAAGCGCGGAAGCGTCCAAGCAGGCGCGGAAGCATGCAAGAAGGCGCAAAGAATCCAAGCAGGCGCGGAAGCGTCCAAGCAGTCGCGGAAGCGTCCAAGCAGGCGCGGAAGCGTCCAAGCAGGCGCGGAAGCGTCCAAGCAGGCGCGGAAGCATGCAAGAAGCCGCAGAAGAGTCCAAGCAGGCGCGGAAGCGTCCAAGCAGACGCGGAAGCGTCCAAGCAGGCGCGGAAGCGTCCAAGCAGGCGCGGAAGCGTCCAAGCAGGCGCGGAAGCGTCCAAGCAGGCGCGGAAGCGTCCAAGCAGGCGCGGAAGCATGCAAGAAGGCGCAGAAGAGTCCAATCAGGCGCGGAAGCGTCCAAGCAGGCGCGGAAGCGTCCAAGCAGGCGCGGTAGCGTCCAAGCAGGCGCAGAAGTGTCCAAGCAGGCGCAGAAGTGTCCAAGCAGGCGCGGAAGCGTCCAAGCAGGCGCGGAAGCGTCCAAGCAGGCGCGGAAGCATGCAAGAAGGCGCAGAAGAGTCCAATCAGGCGCGGAAGCGTCCAAGCAGGCGCGGAAGCGTGCAAGCAAGCGCGGAAGCGTCCAAGCAGGCGCGGAAGCATGCAAGAAGGCGCAAAGAATCCAAGCAGGCGCGGAAGCGTCCAAGCAGTCGCGGAAGCGTCCAAGCAGGCGCGGAAGCGTCCAAGCAGGCGCGGAAGCGTCCAAGCAGGCGCGGAAGCGTCCAAGCAAGCGCGGTAGCGTCCAAGCGGTCGCGGAAGCGTACAAGCAGGCGCGGTAGCGTCCAAGCAGGCGCGGAAACGTCCAAGCAGGCGGGGAAGCATGCAAGCAGGCGCGGAAGCGTCCAAGCAGGCGCGGTAGCGTCCAAGCAGGCGCGGAAGCGTCCAAGCAAGCGCGGTAGCGTCCAAGCGGTCGCGGAAGCGTACAAGCAGGCGCGGTAGCGTCCAAGCAGGCGCGGAAACGTCCAAGCAGGCGGGGAAGCATGCAAGCAGGCGCGGAAGCGTCCAAGCAGGCGCGGTAGCGTCCAAGCAGGCGCGGAAACGTCCAAGCAGGCGCGGAAGCATGCAAGAAGACGCAGAAGAGTCCAAGCAGGCGCGGAAGAATCCAAGCAGGCGGGGAAGAGTCAAAGCAGGCGCGGAAACGTCCAAGTATGCGCGGAAGCATGCAAGAAGGCGCGGAAGCGTCCAAGCAGTCGCGGAAGCGTCCAAGCAGTCGCGGAATCGTCCAAGTAGGCGCGGCAGCATGCAAGAAGGCGCAGAAGAGTCCAAGCAGGCGCGGAAGCGTCCAAGCAGTCGCGGAAGCGTCCAAGCAGGCGCGGTAGCGTCCAAGCAGGCGCGGAAACGTCCAAGCAGGCGCGGAAGCATGCAAGACGACGCAGAAGAGTCCAAGCAGGCGCGGTAGCGTCCAAGCAGGCGCAGAAGTGTCCAAGCAGGCGCAGAAGTGTCCAAGCAGGCGCGGAAGCGTCCAAGCAGGCGCGGAAGCATGCAGGAAGACGCAGAACAGTCCAAGCAGGCGTGGGAGCGTCCAAGCAGGCGCGGAAGCGTCCAAGCAGGCGCGGAAGCGTCCAAGCAGGCGCGGAAGCGTCCAAGCAGGCGCGGAAGCGTCCGAGCAGGCGCGGAAGCGTCCAAGCAGTCGCGGAAGCGTCCAAGCAGGCGCGGAAGCATGCAAGAAGACGCAGAAGGGTCCAAGCAGGCGCGGAAACGTCCAAGCAGGCGCAGAAGCATGCAAGAAGACGCAGAAGAGTCCAAGCAGGCGCGGAAGCGTCCAAGCAGTCGCGGAAGCGTCCAAGCAGGCGCGGAAGCATGCAAGAAGACGCAGAAGGGTCCAAGCAGGCGCGAAAGCGTCCAAGCAGTCGCGGAAGCGTTCAAGCAGGCGCGGTAGCGTCCAAGCAGTCGCGGAAGCCTCCAAGCAGTCGCGGAAACGTCCAAGCAGGCGCGGAAGCATGCAAGAAGGCGCAGAAGAGTCCAAGCAGGCGCGGAAGCGTCCAAGCAGGCGCGGTAGCGTCCAAGCAGGCGCGGAAACGTCCAAGCAGGCGCGGAAGCATGCAAGAAGGCGCAGAAGAGTCCAAGCAGGCGCGGAAGCGTCCAAGCAGTCGCGGAAGCGTCCAAGCAGGCGCGGTAGCGTCCAAGCAGGCGCGGAAACGTCCAAGCAGGCGCGGAAGCATGCAAGACGACGCAGAAGAGTCCAAGCAGGCGCGGTAGCGTCCAAGCAGGCGCAGAAGTGTCCAAGCAGGCGCAGAAGTGTCCAAGCAGGCGCGGAAGCGTCCAAGCAGGCGCGGAAGCATGCAAGAAGACGCAGAACAGTCCAAGCAGGCGTGGGAGCGTCCAAGCAGGCGCGGAAGCGTCCAAGCAGGCGCGGAAGCGTCCAAGCAGGCGCGGAAGCGTCCAAGCAGGCGCGGAAGCATGCAAGAAGGCGCAGAAGAATCCAAGCAGGCGCGGAAACGTCCAAGCAGGCGCGGAAGCATGCAAGAAGACGCAGAAGAGTCCAAGCAGGCGCGGAAGCGTCCAAGCAGTCGCGGAAGCGTCCAAGCAGGCGCGGAAGCATGCAAGAAGACGCAGAAGGGTCCAAGCAGGCGCGAAAGCGTCCAAGCAGTCGCGGAAGCGTTCAAGCAGGCGCGGTAGCGTCCAAGCAGTCGCGGAAGCCTCCAAGCAGTCGCGGAAACGTCCAAGCAGGCGCGGAAGCATGCAAGAAGGCGCAGAAGAGTCCAAGCAGGCGCGGAAGCGTCCAAGCAGGCGCGGTAGCGTCCAAGCAGGCGCGGAAACGTCCAAGCAGGCGCGGAAGCATGCAAGTAGGCGCAGAAGAGTCCAAGCAGGCGCGGAAGCGTCCAAGCAGTCGCGGAAGCGTCCAAGCAGGCGCGGTAGCGTCCAAGCAGGCGCGGAAACGTCCAAGCAGGCGCGGAAGCATGCAAGACGACGCAGAAGAGTCCAAGCAGGCGCGGTAGCGTCCAAGCAGGCGCAGAAGTGTCCAAGCAGGCGCAGAAGTGTCCAAGCAGGCGCGGAAGCGTCCAAGCAGGCGCGGAAGCATGCAGGAAGACGCAGAACAGTCCAAGCAGGCGTGGGAGCGTCCAAGCAGGCGCGGAAGCGTCCAAGCAGGCGCGGAAGCGTCCAAGCAGGCGCGGAAGCGTCCAAGCAGGCGCGGAAGCGTCCAAGCTGGCGCGGAAGCGTCCAAGCATGCGTGGAAGAGTCCAAGCAGGCGCGGTAACGTCCAAGCAGGCGCGGAAGCGTCCAAGCAGGCGCGGTAGCGTCCAAGCAGGCGCGGAAGCATGCAAGCAGGCGCGGAAGCATGCAAGAAGGCGCAGAAGAGTCCAAGCAGGCGCGGAAACGTCCAAGTAGGCGCGGAAGCATGCAAGAAGGCGCGGAAGCGTCCAAGCAGGCGCGGTAGCGTCCAAGCAGGCGCAGAAGTGTCCAAGCAGGCGCAGAAGTGTCCAAGCAGGCGCGGAAGCGTCCAAGCAGTCGCGGAAGCGTCCAAGCAGGCGCGGTAGCGTCCAAGCAGTCGCGGAAGCGTCCAAGCAGGCGCGGAAGCGTCCAAGCAGGCGCGGAAACGTCCAAGCAGGCGCGGAAGCATGCAAGAAGGCGCAGAAGAGTCCAAGCAGGCGCGGAAGCGTCCAAGCAGTCGCGGAAGCGTCCAAGCAGGCGCGGTAGCGTCCAAGCAGGCGCGGAAACGTCCAAGCAGGCGCGAAAGCATGCAAGAAGACGCAGAAGAGTCCAAGCAGGCGCGGTAGCGTCCAACCAAGCGCGGAAGCTTCCAAGCAGGCGCGGAAGCGTCCAAGCAGCGCGGTAGCGTCCAAGCAGACGCGGAAAACGTCCAAGCAGGCGCGGAAGCGTCCAAGCAGGCGCGGTAGCGTCCAAGCAAGCGCGGAAACGTCCAAGCAGGCGCGGAAGCATGCAAGAAGACGCAGAAGAGTCCAAGCAGGCGCGGAAGCGTCCAAGCAGTCGCGGAAGCGTCCAAGCAGGCGCGGTAGCGTCCAAGCAGTCGCGGAAGCGTCCAAGCAGGCGCGGAAACGTCCAAGCAGGCGCGAAGCATGCAAGAAGACGCAGAAGAGTCCAAGCAGGCGCGGAAGCGTCCAAGCAGTCGCGGAAGCGTCCAAGCAAGCGCGGTAGCGTCCAAGCGGTCGCGGAAGCGTACAAGCAGGCGCGGTAGCGTCCAAGCAGGCGCGGAAACGTCCAAGCAGGCGGGGAAGCATGCAAGCAGGCGCGGAAGCGTCCAAGCAGGCGCGGTAGCGTCCAAGCAGGCGCGGAAACGTCCAAGCAGGCGCGGAAGCATGCAAGAAGACGCAGAAGAGTCCAAGCAGGCGCGGAAGAATCCAAGCAGGCGGGGAGAGTCAAAGCAGGCGCGGAAACGTCCAAGTATGCGCGGAAGCATGCAAGAAGGCGCGGAAGCGTCCAAGCAGTCGCGAAGCGTCCAAGCAGTCGCGGAATCGTCTCCAAGTAGGCGCGGCAGCATGCAAGAAGGCGCAGAAGAGTCCAAGCAGGCGCGGAAACGTCCAAGCAGGCGGGGAATCGTCCAAGCAGGCGCGGAAACGTCCAAGTAGGCGCGGAAGCATGCAAGAAGGCGCGGAAGCGTCCAAGCAGTCGCGGAAGCGTCCAAGCAGTCGCGGAAGCGTCCAAGCAGGCGCGGAAGCGTCCAAGCAGGCGCGGAAGCATGCAAGAAGGCGCGGAAGCGTCCAAGCAGTCGCGGAAGTGTCCAAGCAGGCGCGGTAGCGTCCAACCAGGCGCGGAATCGTCCAAGTAGGCGCGGCAGCATGCAAGAAGGCGCAGAAGAGTCCAAGCAGGCGCGGAAGCGTGCAAGCAGGCGCGGTAGCGTCCAAGCAGGCGCGGAAACGTCCAAGCAAGCGCGGAAACGTCCAAGCAGGCGGGGAAGCATGCAAGCAGGCGCGGAAGCGTCCAAGCAGGCGCGGAAACGAACAAGTAGGCGCGGCAGCATGCAAGAAGGCGCAGAAGAGTCCAAGCAGGCGCGGAAGCGTGCAAGCAGGCGCGGTAGCGTCCAAGCAGGCGCGGAAACGTCCAAGCAGGCGGGGAAGCATGCAAGCAGGCGCGGAAGCGTCCAAGCAGGCGCGGTAGCGTCCAAGCAGGCGCGGAAACGTCCAAGCAGGCGCGGAAGCATGTAAGAAGACGCAGAAGAGTCCAAGCAGGCGCGGAAGAGTCCAAGCAGGCGGGGAAGCGTCCAAGCAGGCGCGGAAACGTCCAAGTAGGCGCGGAAGCATGCAAGAAGGCGCGGAAGCGTCCAAGCAGTCGCGGAAGCGTCCAAGCAGTCGCAGAAGGGTCCAAGCAGGCGCGGAAGCGTCCAAGCAGGCGCGGAAGCATGCAAGAAGGCGCGGAAGCGTCCAAGCAGTCGCGGAAGTGTCCAAGCAGGCGCGGTAGCGTCCAACCAGGCGCGGAATTGTCCAAGTAGGCGCGGCAGCATGCAATAAGGCGCAGAAGAGTCCAAGCAGGCGCGGAAGCGTCCAAGCAGTCGCGGAAGCGTCCAAGCAGGCGCGGTAGCGTCCAAGCAGGCGCGGAAACGTCCAAGCAGGCGCGGAAGCATGCAAGAAGACGCAGAAGAGTCCAAGCAGGCGCGGTAGCGTCCAGCCAAACGCGGAAGCTTCCAAGCAGGCGCGGAAGCGTCCAAGCAGGCGCGGTAGCGTCCAAGCAGGCGCGGAAACGTCCAAGCAGGCGCGGAAGCGTCCAAGCAGGCGCGGTAGCGTCCAAGCAAGCGCGGAAACGTCCAAGCAGGCGCGGAAGCATGCAAGAAGACGCAGAAGAGTCCAAGCAGGCGCGGAAGCGTCCAAGCAGTCGCGGAAGCGTCCAAGCAGGCGCGGTAGCGTCCAAGCAGGCGTAGAAGAGTCCAAGCAGGCGCGGCAGCGTCCAAGCAGGCGCGGTAGCGTCCAAGCAGGCGCGGAAACGTCCAAGCAGGCGCGGAAGCATGCAAGAAGGCGCAGAAGAGTCCAAGCAGGCGCGGTAGCGTCCAAGCAGGCGTAGAAGAGTCCAAGCAGGCGCGGAAGCGTCCAAGCAGGCGCGGTAGCGTCCAAGCAGGCGCAGAAACGTCCAAGCAGGCGCGGAAGCATGCAAGAAGGCGCAGAAGAGTCCAAGCAGGCGCGGAAGCGTCCAAGCAGTCGCGGAAGCGTCCAAGCAGGCGCGGTAGCGTCCAAGCAGGCGCGGAAACGTCCAAGCAGGCGCGGAAGCATGCAAGAAGACGCAGAAGAGTCCAAGCAGGCGCGGTAGCGTCCAACCAAGCGCGGAAGCTTCCAAGCAGGCGCGGAAGCGTCCAAGCAGGCGCGGTAGCGTCCAAGCAGGCGCGGAAACGTCCAAGCAGGCGCGGAAGCGTCCAAGCAGGCGCGGTAGCGTCCAAGCAAGCGCGGAAACGTCCAAGCAGGCGCGGAAGCATGCAAGCAGGCGCGGAAGCGTCCAAGCAAGCGCGGAAACGTCCAAGCAGGCGGGGAAGCATGCAAGCAGGCGCGGAAGCGTCCAAGCAGGCGCGGAAACGAACAAGTAGGCGCGGCAGCATGCAAGAAGGCGCAGAAGAGTCCAAGCAGGCGCGGAAGCGTGCAAGCAGGCGCGGAAGCGCCCAAGCAGGCGCGGTAGCGTCCAAGCAGGCGCGGAAACGTCCAAGCAGGCGCTGAAGCATGCAAGAAGACGCAGAAGAGTCCAAGCAGGCGCGGAAGAGTCCAAGCAGGCGGGGAAGCGTCCAAGCAGGCGCGGAAACGTCCAAGTAGGCGCGGAAGCATGCAAGAAGGCGCGGAAGCGTCCAAGCAGGCGCGGAAGCGTCCAAGCAGGCGGGGAAGCATGCAAGCAGGCGCGGAAGCGTCCAAGCAAGCGCGGAAACGTCCAAGCAGGCGGGGAAGCATGCAAGCAGGCGCGGCAGCGTCCAAGCAGGCGCGGAAACGAACAAGTAGGCGCGGCAGCATGCAAGAAGGCGCAGAAGAGTCCAAGCAGGCGCGGAAGCATGCAAGAAGGCGCAGAAGAGTCCAAGCAGGCGCGGAAGCGTCCAAGCAGTCGCGGAAGCGTCCAAGCAGGCGCGGTAGCGTCCAAGCAGGCGCAGAAGTGTCCAAGCAGGCGCGGAAGTGTCCAAGCAGGCGCAGAAGCGTCCAAGCAGGCGCGGAAGCGTCCAAGCAGGCGCGGAAGCATGCAAGAAGGCGCAGAAGAGTCCAAGCAGGCGGGGAAGCGTCCAAGCAGTCGCGGAAGCGTCCAAGCAGGCGCGGTAGCGTCCAAGCAGTCGCGGAAGCGTCCAAGCAGTCGCGGAAGCGTCCAAGCAGGCGCGGTAGCGTCCAAGCAGTCGCGGAAGCGTCCAAGCAGGCGCGGAAGCGTCCAAGCAGGCGCGGAAGCGTCCAAGCAGGCGGGGAAGCGTCCAAGCAGGCGCAGAAGAATCCAAGCAGGCGCGGAAGCGTCCAAGCAGGCGCGGAAGCGTGCAAGCAGCCGCGGAAGCGTCCAAGCAGGCGCGGAAGCGTCCAAGCAGGCGCGGAAGCGTCCAAGCAGGCGCGGACGCATGCAAGAAGGCGCAGAAGAGTCCAATCAGGCGCGGAAGCGTCCAAGCAGGCGCAGAAGTGTCCAAGCAGGCGCGGAAGTGTCCAAGCAGGCGCAGAAGCGTCCAAGCAGGCGCGGAAGCGTCCAAGCAGGCGCGGAAGCATGCAAGAAGGCGCAGAAGAGTCCAAGCAGGCGGGGAAGCGTCCAAGCAGTCGCGGAAGCGTCCAAGCAGGCGCGGTAGCGTCCAAGCAGTCGCGGAAGCGTCCAAGCAGTCGCGGAAGCGTCCAAGCAGGCGCGGTAGCGTCCAAGCAGTCGCGGAAGCGTCCAAGCAGGCGCGGAAGCGTCCAAGCAGGCGCGGAAGCGTCCAAGCAGGCGGGGAAGCGTCCAAGCAGGCGCAGAAGAGTCCAAGCAGGCGCGGAAGCGTCCAAGCAGGCGCGGAAGCGTGCAAGCAGCCGCGGAAGCGTCCAAGCAGGCGCGGAAGCGTCCAAGCAGGCGCGGAAGCGTCCAAGCAGGCGCGGAAGCATGCAAGAAGGCGCAGAAGAGTCCAATCAGGCGCGGAAGCGTCCAAGCAGGCGCGGAAGCGTCCAAGCAGGCGCGGTAGCGTCCAAGCAGGCGCAGAAGTGTCCAAGCAGGCGCAGAAGTGTCCAAGCAGGCGCGGAAGCGTCCAAGCAGGCGCGGAAGAGTCCAAGCAGGCGCGGAAGCATGCAAGAAGGCGCAGAAGAGTCCAAGCAGGCGGGGAAGCGTCCAAGCAGTCGCGGAAGCGTCCAAGCAGGCGCGGTAGCGTCCAAGCAGTCGCGGAAGCGTCCAAGCAGTCGCGGAAGCGTCCGAGCAGTCGCGGAAGCGTCCAAGCAGGCGGGGAAGCATGCAAGCAGGCGCGGAAGCATCCAAGCAGGCGCGGAAGCGTCCAAGCAGTCGCGGAAGCGTCCAAGCAGGCGCGGTAGCGTCCAAGCAGGCGCGGAAGCGTCCAAGCAGGCGCGGTAGCGTCCAAGCCGGCGCGGAAACGTCCAAGCAGGCGCGGAAACGTCCAAGTAGGCGCGGAAGCGTCCAAGCAGGCGCGGAAGCGTCCAAGCAGGCGCGGAAGCGTCCAAGCAGGCGCGGATGCGTCCAAGCAGGCGCGGAAGCGTCCAGGCAGGCGCGGAAGCATGCAAGCAGGCGCGGAAGCATGCAAGAAGGCGCAGAACAGTCCAAGCAGGCGCGGAAGCGTCCAAGCAGGCGCGGAAGCATGCAAGAAGGCGCAGAAGAGTCCAAGCAGGCGGGGAAGCGTCCAAGCAGTCGCGGAAGCGTCCAAGCAGGCGCGGTAGCGTCCAAGCAGTCGCGGAAGCGTCCAAGCAGTCGCGGAAGCGTCCAAGCAGGCGCGGTAGCGTCCAAGCAGTCGCGGAAGCGTCCAAGCAGGCGCGGAAGCGTCCAAGCAGGCGCGGAAGCGTCCAAGCAGGCGGGGAAGCGTCCAAGCAGGCGCAGAAGAGTCCAAGCAGGCGCGGAAGCGTCCAAGCAGGCGCGGAAGCGTGCAAGCAGCCGCGGAAGCGTCCAAGCAGGCGCGGAAGCGTCCAAGCAGGCGCGGAAGCGTCCAAGCAGGCGCGGAAGCATGCAAGAAGGCGCAGAAGAGTCCAATCAGGCGCGGAAGCGTCCAAGCAGGCGCGGAAGCGTCCAAGCAGGCGCGGTAGCGTCCAAGCAGGCGCAGAAGTGTCCAAGCAGGCGCAGAAGTGTCCAAGCAGGCGCGGAAGCGTCCAAGCAGGCGCGGAAGCGTCCAAGCAGGCGCGGAAGCATGCAAGAAGGCGCAGAAGAGTCCAAGCAGGCGGGGAAGCGTCCAAGCAGTCGCGGAAGCGTCCAAGCAGGCGCGGTAGCGTCCAAGCAGTCGCGGAAGCGTCCAAGTAGTCGCGGAAGCGTCCAAGCAGGCGCGGAAACGTCCAAGCAGGCGTGGGTGCGTCCAAGCAGCCGCTGAAACGTCCAAGCAGGCGCGGAAGCATGCAAGAAGGCGCAGAAGAGTCTAAGCAGGCGCGGAAGCGTCCAAGCAGTCGCGGAAGCGTCCAAGCAGGCGCGGTAGCGTCCAACCAGGCACGGAAGCGTCCAAGCAGGCGCGGAAGCGTCCAAGCAGGCGCGGAAGCGTCCAAGCAGGCGCGGAAGCATGCAAGAAGGCGCAGAAGAGTCCAATCAGGCGCGGAAGCGTCCAAGCAGGCGCGGAAGCGTGCAAGCAGCCGCGGAAGCGTCCAAGCAGGCGCGGAAGCGTCCAAGCAGGCGCGGAAGCGTCCAAGCAGGCGCGGAAGCGTCCAAGCAGGCGCGGAAGCGTCCAAGCAGGCGCGGAAGCGTCCAAGCAGGCGCGGAAGCGTCCAAGCAGGCGCGGAAGCGTCCAAGCAGGCGGGGAAGCGTCCAAGCAGGCGCAGAAGAGTCCAAGCAGGCGCGGAAGCGTCCAAGCAGGCGCGGAAGCGTGCAAGCAGCCGCGGAAGCGTCCAAGCAGGCGCGGAAGCGTCCAAGCAGGCGCGGAAGCGTCCAAGCAGGCGCGGAAGCATGCAAGAAGGCGCAGAAGAGTCCAATCAGGCGCGGAAGCGTCCAAGCAGGCGCGGAAGCGTCCAAGCAGGCGCGGTAGCGTCCAAGCAGGCGCAGAAGTGTCCAAGCAGGCGCAGAAGTGTCCAAGCAGGCGCGGAAGCGTCCAAGC
This sequence comes from Cerceris ruficornis, assembly GCA_963989415.1. Classification (NCBI taxonomy): domain Eukaryota; kingdom Metazoa; phylum Arthropoda; class Insecta; order Hymenoptera; family Crabronidae; genus Cerceris; species Cerceris ruficornis. Next base: position 3,991,511 of record OZ022522.1, read on the forward strand.
AGGCGCGGAAGCGTCCAAGCAGGCGCGGAAGCATGCAAGAAGGCGCAGAAGAGTCCAATCAGGCGCGGAAGCGTCCAAGCAGGCGCGGAAGCGTGCAAGCAAGCGCGGAAGCGTCCAAGCAGGCGCGGAAGCATGCAAGAAGGCGCAAAGAATCCAAGCAGGCGCGGAAGCGTCCAAGCAGTCGCGGAAGCGTCCAAGCAGGCGCGGAAGCGTCCAAGCAGGCGCGGAAGCGTCCAAGCAGGCGCGGAAGCATGCAAGAAGCCGCAGAAGAGTCCAAGCAGGCGCGGAAGCGTCCAAGCAGACGCGGAAGCGTCCAAGCAGGCGCGGAAGCGTCCAAGCAGGCGCGGAAGCGTCCAAGCAGGCGCGGAAGCGTCCAAGCAGGCGCGGAAGCGTCCAAGCAGGCGCGGAAGCATGCAAGAAGGCGCAGAAGAGTCCAATCAGGCGCGGAAGCGTCCAAGCAGGCGCGGAAGCGTCCAAGCAGGCGCGGTAGCGTCCAAGCAGGCGCAGAAGTGTCCAAGCAGGCGCAGAAGTGTCCAAGCAGGCGCGGAAGCGTCCAAGCAGGCGCGGAAGCGTCCAAGCAGGCGCGGAAGCATGCAAGAAGGCGCAGAAGAGTCCAATCAGGCGCGGAAGCGTCCAAGCAGGCGCGGAAGCGTGCAAGCAAGCGCGGAAGCGTCCAAGCAGGCGCGGAAGCATGCAAGAAGGCGCAAAGAATCCAAGCAGGCGCGGAAGCGTCCAAGCAGTCGCGGAAGCGTCCAAGCAGGCGCGGAAGCGTCCAAGCAGGCGCGGAAGCGTCCAAGCAGGCGCGGAAGCATGCAAGAAGCCGCAGAAGAGTCCAAGCAGGCGCGGAAGCGTCCAAGCAGACGCGGAAGCGTCCAAGCAGGCGCGGAAGCGTCCAAGCAGGCGCGGAAGCGTCCAAGCAGGCGCGGAAGCGTCCAAGCAGGCGCGGAAGCATGCAAGAAGGCGCAGAAGAGTCCAATCAGGCGCGGAAGCGTCCAAGCAGGCGCGGTAGCGTCCAACCAGGCACGGAAGCGTCCAAGTAGGCGCGGAAACGTCCAAGCAGGCGTGGGAGCGTCCAAGCAGGCGCGAAACCGTGCAAGCAGGCGCGAAACCGTGCAGGAAGGCGCGGAAGCGTCGAAGCAGGCGCTGAAACGTCCAAGCAGGCGCGGAAGCATGCAAGAAGGCGCAGAAGAGTCCAAGCAGGCGCGGAAGCGTCCAAGCAGGCGCGGTAGCGTCCAACCATGTGCGGAAGCGTCCAAGCAGGCGCGGGAGCATGCAAGAAGGCGCAGAAGAGTCCAAGCAGGCGCGGAAGCGTCCAAGCAGTCGCGGAAGCGTCGAAGCAGGCGCTGAAACGTCCAAGCAGGCGCGGAAGCATGCAAGAAGGCGCAGAAGAGTCCAAGCAGGCGCGGAAGCGTCCAAGCAGGCGGGGAAGCATGCAAGCAGGCGCGGAAGCGTCCAAGCAAGCGCGGAAACGTCCAAGGAGGCGGGGAAGCATGCAAGCAGGCGCGGAAGCGTCCAAGCAAGCGCGGAAACGTCCAAGCAGGCGGGGAAGCATGCAAGCAGGCGCGGAAGCGTCCAAGCAGGCGCGGAAACGTACAAGTAGGCGCGGCAGCATGCAAGAAGGCGCAGAAGAGTCCAAGCAGGCGCGGAAGCATTCATGCAGGCGCGGAAGCGTCCAAGCAGGCGCGGAAACGTACAAGTAGGCGCGACAGCAAGCAAGAAGGCGCAGAAGAGTCCAAGCAGGCGCGGAAGCGTCCAAGCAGTCGCGGAAGCGTCCAAGTAGGCGCGGAAGCGTCCAAGCAGGCGCGGAAGCGTCCAAGCAGGCGCGGAAGCGTCCAAGCAGGCGCGGAAGCGTCCAAGCAGGCGCGGAAGCGTCCAAGCTGGCGCGGAAGCGTCCAAGCAGGCGCGGAAGCGTCCAAGCAGGCGCGGAAGCGTCCATACATGCGCAGAAGCGTCCAAGCAGGCGCGGAAACTTCAAAGTAGGCGCGGAAGCATGCAAGAAGGCGCAGAAGAGTCCAATCAGGCGTGGAAGCGTCCAAGCAGGCGCGGAAGCGTGCAAGCAAGCGCGGAAGCGTCCAAGCAGGCGCGGAAGCATGCAAGAAGGCGCAGAAGAGTCCAAGCAGTCGCGGAAGCGTCCAAGCAGGCGCGGTAGCGTCCAAGCAGTCGCGGAAGCGTCCAAGCAGGCGCGGTAGCGGCCAAGCAGTCGCGGAAGCGTCCAAGCAGTCGCGGAAGCGTCCAAGCAGGCGCGGTAGCGTCCAACCAGGCGCGGAAACGTCTAAGCAGTCGCGGAAGAGTCCAAGCAGGCGCGGAAGCGGCCAAGCAGGCGCGGAAGCGTCCAAGCAGGCGCGGAAGCGTCCAAGCAGTCGCGGAAGAGTCCAAGCAGGCGCGGAAGCGGCCAAGCAGGCGCGGAAGCGTCCAAGCAGGCGCGGAAGCGTCCAAGCAGGCGCGGAAGCGTCCAAGCAGGCGCGGAAGAGTCCAAGCAGGCGCGGAAGCGTCCAAGCAGGCGTGGAAGAGTCCAAGCTGGCGCGGAAGCGTCCAAGCAGGCGCGGAAGCGTCCAAGCAGACGCGGAAGCGACCAAGCAGGCGCGGAAGCGTCCAAGCAGGCGCGGATCCGTGCAAGCTGGCGCGGAAGCGTCCAAGCAGGCGCGGAAGCGTCCAAGCAGGCGCGGAAGCGCCCAAGCAGGCGCGGAACCGTGCAAGCAGGCGCGGAAGCGTCCAAGCAGGCGTGGAAGCGTCCAAGCATGCGTGGAAGAGTCCAAGCAGCTGCGGAAGCGTCCAAGCAGGCGCGGAAGCGTCCAAGCAGGAGCGGAAGCGTCCAAGCAGGCGCGGAAGCGTCCAAGCAGGCGCGGAAGCGTGCAAGCAGGCGCGGAAGCGTGCAAGCAAGCGCGGAAGCGTCCAAGCATGCGTGGAAGAGTCCAAGCAGGCGCGGAAACGTCCAAGCAGGCGCGGAAGCGTCCAAGCAGGCGCGGAAGCGTCCAAGCAGGCGCGGAAGCATGCAAGAAGGCGCAGAACAGTCCAAGCAGGCGCGGAAGCGTCCAAGCAGTCGCGGAACCGTGCAAGCAGGCGCGGTAGCGTCCAAGAAGGCACGGAAGCTTCCAAGCAGGCACGGAAGCTTCCAAGCAGGCGCGGAAGCGTCCAAGCAGGCGCGGAAGCGTCCAAGCAGTCGCGGAAGAGTCCAAGCAGGCGCGGAAGCGGCCAAGCAGGCGCGGAAGCGTCCAAGCAGGCGCGGAAGCGTCCAAGCAGGCGCGGAAGCGTCCAAGCAGGCGCGGAAGCGTCCAAGCAGACGCGGAAGCGTCCAAGCAGGCGCGGAAGCGTCCAAGCAGGCGCGGAACCGTGCAAGCTGGCGCGGAAGCGGCCAAGCAGGCGCGGAAGCGTCCAAGCAGGCGCGGAAGCGTCCAAGCAGGCGCGGAAGCGTCCAAGCAGGCGTGGAAGAGTCCAAGCAGGCGCGGAAGCGTCCAAGCAGGCGCGGAAGCGTCCAAGCAGACGCGGAAGCGTCCAAGCAGGCGCGGAACCGTGCAAGCTGGCGCGGAAGCGGCCAAGCAGGCGCGGAAGCGTCCAAGCAGTCGCGGAAGCGTCCAAACAGGCGCGGAAGCGTCCAAGGAGGCGCGGAATCGTCCAAGCAGTCGCGGAAGCGTCCAAGCAGGCGCGGAAGCGTCCAAGCAGGCGCGGAAGCGCCCAAGCAGGCGCGGAACCGTGCAAGCAGGCGCGGAAGCGTCCAAACAGGCGTGGAAGCGTCCAAGCATGCGTGGAAGAGTCCAAGCAGCTGCGGAAGCGTCCAAGCAGGCGCGGAAGCGTCCAAGCAGGCGCGGAAGCGTCCAAGCAGGCGCGGAAGCGTCCAAGCAGGCGTGGAAGCGTCCAAGCTGGCGCGGAAGCGTCCAAGCAGGCGCGGAAGCGTCCAAGCAGACGCGGAAGCGACCAAGCAGGCGCGGAAGCGTCCAAGCAGGCGCGGAACCGTGCAAGCTGGCGCGGAAGCGGCCAAGCAGGCGCGGATCCGTGCAAGCAGGCGCGGAAGCGTCCACGCAGGCGCGGAAGCGTCCAAGCAGGCGCGGAAGCGCCCAAGCAGTCGCGGAAGCGTGCAAGCAGGCGCGGAAGCGTCCGAGCAGGCGCGGAAACGTCCAAGCATGCGCGGAAGAGTCCAAGCAGGCGCGGAAGCGTCCAAGCAGGCGCGGAAGCGTCCAAGTAGACGCGGAAGTGTCCAAGCAGGCGCGGCAGCGTCTAAGCAGGCGCGGAAGCGTCCAAGCAGTCGCGGAAGCGTCCAAACAGGCGCGGAAGCGTCCAAGCAGGCGCGGAAGCGTCCAAGCAGGCGCGGAAGCGTCCAAGCAGGCGTGGAAGAGTCCAAGCAGGCGCGGAAGCGTCCAAGCAGGCGCGGAAGCGTCCAAGCAGACGCGGAAGCGTCCAAGCAGGCGCGGAAGCGTCCAAGCAGGCGCGGAACCGTGCAAGCTGGCGCGGAAGCGGCCAAGCAGGCGCGGAAGCGTCCAAGCAGGCGCGGAAGCGTCCAAGCAGGCGCGGAAGCGTCCAAGCAGGCGCGGAAGCGTCCAAGCAGTCGCGGAAGAGTCCAAGCAGGCGCGGAAGCGGCCAAGCAGGCGCGGAAGCGTCCAAGCAGGCGCGGAAGCGTCCAAGCAGGCGCGGAAGCGTCCAAGCAGGCGCGGAAGAGTCCAAGCAGGCGCGGAAACGTCCAAGCAGGCGCGGAAGCGTCCAAGCAGACGCGGAAGCGTCCAAGCAGGCGCGGCAGCGTCTAAGCAGGAGCGGAAGCGTCCAAGCAGTCGCGGAAGCGTCCAAACAGGCGCGGAAGCGTCCAAGGAGGCGCGGAATCGTCCAAGCAGTCGCGGAAGCGTCCAAGCAGGCGCGGAAGCGTCCAAGCAGGCGCGGAAGCGCCCAAGCAGGCGCGGAACCGTGCAAGCAGGCGCGGAAGCGTCCAAGCAGGCGTGGAAGCATGCAAGAAGACGCAGAAGAGTCCAAGCAGGCGCGGAAGCGTCCAAGCAGGCGCGGAAACGTCCAAGTAGGCGCGGAAGCATGCAAGAAGGCGCGGAAGCGTCCAAGCAGGCGCGGTAGCGTCCAAGCAGGCGCGGAAACGTCCAAGCAGGCGCGGAAACGTCCAAGCAGGCGCGGAAGCATGCAAGAAGGCGCAGAAGAGTCCAAGCAGGCGCGGAAGCGTCCAAGAAGGCGCGGAAACGTCCAAGTAGGCGCGGAAGCATGCAAGAAGGCGCAGAAGCGACCAAGCAGGCGCGGTAGCGTCCAAGCAGGCGCAGAAGAGTCCAAACAGGTGCAGAAGTGTCCAAGCAGGCGCGGAATCGTCCAAGCAGTCGCGGAAGCGTCCAAGCAGGCGCGGTAGCGTCCAACCAGGCGCGGAAGCGTCTAAGCAGTCGCGGAAGCGTCCAAGCAGGCGCGGTAGCGTCCAAGCAGGCGCGGAAACGTCCAAGCAGGCGCGGAAGCATGCAAGAAGACGCAGAAGAGTCCAAGCAGGCGCGGAAGCGTCCAAGCAGGCGCGGAAACGTCCAAGTAGGCGCGGAAGCATGCAAGAAGGCGCGGAAGCGTCCAAGCAGGCGCGGTAGCGTCCAAGCAGGCGCGGAAACGTCCAAGCAGGCGCGGAAACGTCCAAGCAGGCGCGGAAGCATGCAAGAAGGCGCAGAAGAGTCCAAGCAGGCGCGGAAGCATGCAAGAAGTCGCAGAAGAGTCCAAGCAGTCGCGGAAGCGTCCAAGCAGGCGCGGTAGCGTCCAAGCAGTCGCGGAAGCGTCCAAGCAGTCGCGGAAGCGTCCGAGCAGTCGCGGAAGCGTCCAAGCAGGCGGGGAAGCATGCAAGCAGGCGCGGAAGCATCCAAGCAGGCGCGGAAACGTCCAAGTAGTCGCGGAAACGTCCAAGTAGGCGCGGAAGCATGCAAGAAGGCGCAGAAGCGACCAAGCAGGCGCGGTAGCGTCCAAGCAGGCGCAGAAGAGTCCAAACAGGTGCAGAAGTGTCCAAGCAGGCGCGGAATCGTCCAAGCAGTCGCGGAAGCGTCCAAGCAGGCGCGGAAGCGTCCAAGCAGGCGCGGAAGCGTCCAAGCAGGCGTGGAAGAGTCCAAGCTGGCGCGGAAGCGTCCAAGCAGGCGCGGAAGCGTCCAAGCAGACGCGGAAGCGTCCAAGCATGCGTGGAAGAGTCCAAGCAGCTGCGGAAGCGTTCAAGCAGACGCGGAAGCGTCCAAGCAGGCGCGGAACCGTGCAAGCTGGCGCGGAAGCGGCCAAGCAGGCGCGGAAACGTCCAAGCAGTCGCGGAAGCGTCCAAACAGGCGCGGAAGCGTCCAAGGAGGCGCGGAATCGTCCAAGCAGTCGCGGAAGCGTCCAAGCAGGCGCGGAAGCGTCCAAGCAGGCGCGGAAGCGCCCAAGCAGGCGCGGAACCGTGCAAGCAGGCGCGGAAGCGTCCAAACAGGCGTGGAAGCGTCCAAGCATGCGTGGAAGAGTCCAAGCAGCTGCGGAAGCGTCCAAGCAGGCGCGGAAGCGTCCAAGCAGGCGCGGAAGCGTCCAAGCAGGCGCGGAAGCGTCCAAGCAGGCGTGGAAGCGTCCAAGCTGGCGCGGAAGCGTCCAAGCAGGCGCGGAAGCGTCCAAGCAGACGCGGAAGCGACCAAGCAGGCGCGGAAGCGTCCAAGCAGGCGCGGAACCGTGCAAGCTGGCGCGGAAGCGGCCAAGCAGGCGCGGATCCGTGCAAGCAGGCGCGGAAGCGTCCACGCAGGCGCGGAAGCGTCCAAGCAGGCGCGGAAGCGCCCAAGCAGTCGCGGAAGCGTGCAAGCAGGCGCGGAAGCGTCCGAGCAGGCGCGGAAACGTCCAAGCATGCGCGGAAGAGTCCAAGCAGGCGCGGAAGCGTCCAAGCAGGCGCGGAAGCGTCCAAGCAGACGCGGAAGTGTCCAAGCAGGCGCGGCAGCGTCTAAGCAGGCGCGGAAGCGTCCAAGCAGTCGCGGAAGCGTCCAAACAGGCGCGGAAGCGTCCAAGCAGGCGCGGAAGCGTCCAAGCAGGCGCGGAAGCGTCCAAGCAGGCGTGGAAGAGTCCAAGCAGGCGCGGAAGCGTCCAAGCAGGCGCGGAAGCGTCCAAGCAGTCGCGGAAGAGTCCAAGCAGGCGCGGAAGCGGCCAAGCAGGCGCGGAAGCGTCCAAGCAGGCGCGGAAGCGTCCAAGCAGGCGCGGAAGCGTCCAAGCAGGCGCGGAAGAGTCCAAGCAGGCGCGGAAGCGTCCAAGCAGGCGCGGAAGCGTCCAAGCAGACGCGGAAGCGTCCAAGCAGGCGCGGCAGCGTCTAAGCAGGAGCGGAAGCGTCCAAGCAGTCGCGGAAGCGTCCAAACAGGCGCGGAAGCGTCCAAGGAGGCGCGGAATCGTCCAAGCAGTCGCGGAAGCGTCCAAGCAGGCGCGGAAGCGTCCAAGCAGGCGCGGAAGCGCCCAAGCAGGCGCGGAACCGTGCAAGCAGGCGCGGAAGCGTCCAAGCAGGCGTGGAAGCGTCCAAGCATGCGTGGAAGAGTCCAAGCAGCTGCGGAAGCGTCCAAGCAGGCGCGGAAGCGTCCAAGCAGGCGCGGAACCGTGCAAGCAGGCGCGGAAGCGTCCAAGCAGGCGTGGAAGCGTCCAAGCATGCGTGGAAGAGTCCAAGCAGCTGCGGAAGCGTCCAAGCAGGCGCGGAAGCGTCCAAGCAGGCGCGGAAGCGTCCAAGCAGGCGCGGAAGCGTCCAAGCAGGCGTGGAAGAGTCCAAGCTGGCGTGGAAGCGTCCAAGCAGGCGCGGAAGCGTCCAAGCAGACGCGGAAGCGACCAAGCAGGCGCGGAAGCGTCCAAGCAGGCGTGGAAGCGTCTAAGCATGCGTGGAAGAGTCCAAGCAGCTGCGGAAGCGTCCAAGCAGGCGCGGAAGCGTCCAAGCAGGAGCGGAAGCGTCCAAGCAGGCGCGGAAGCGTCCAAGCAGGCGCGGAAGCGTGCAAGCAGGCGCGGAAGCGTGCAAGCAGGCGCGGAAGCGTCCAAGCATGCGTTGAAGAGTCCAAGCAGGCGCGGAAACGTCCAAGCAGGCGCGGAAGCGTCCAAGCAGGCGCGGAAGCGTCCAAGCAGACGCGGAAGTGTCCAAGCAGGCGCGGCAGCGTCTAAGCAGGCGCGGAAGCGTCCAAGCAGTCGCGGAAGCGTCCAAACAGGCGCGGAAGCGTCCAAGCAGGCGCGGAAGCGTCCAAGCAGACGCGGAAGCGCCCAAGCAGTCGCGGAAGCGTGCAAGCAGGCGCGGAAGCGTCCGAGCAGGCGCGGAAACGTCAAAGCATGCGCGGAAGAGTCCAAGCAGGCGCGGAAGCGTCCAAGCAGGCGCGGAAGCGTCCAAGCAGACGCGGAAGTGTCCAAGCAGGCGCGGCAGCGTCTAAGCAGGCGCGGAAGCGTCCAAGCAGTCGCGGAAGCGTCCAAACAGGCGCGGAAGCGTCCAAGCAGGCGCGGAAGCGTCCAGGCAGGCGCGGAAGCGTCCAAGCAGGCGTGGAAGAGTCCAAGCAGGCGCGGATGCGTCCAAGCCGGCGCGGAAGCGTCCAAGCAGACGCGGAAGCGTCCAAGCAGGCGCGGAAGCGTCCAAGCAGGCGCGGAACCGTGCAAGCTGGCGCGGAAGCGGCCAAGCAGGCGCGGAAGCGTCCAAGCAGGCGCGGAAGCGTCCAAGCAGGCGCGGAAGCGTCCAAGCAGGCGTGGAAGAGTCCAAGCTGGCGCGGAAGCATCCAAGCAGGTGCGGAAGCGTCCAAGCAGACGCGGAAGCGACCAAGCAGGCGCGGAAGCGTCCAAGCAGGCGCGGAACCGTGCAAGCTGGCGCGGAAGCGGCCAAGCAGGCGCGGAAGCGTCCAAGCAGGCGCGGAAGAGTCCAAGCAGGCGCGGAAGCGTCCAAGCAGGCGCGGAAGCGTCCAAGCAGGCGCGGAAGAGTCCAAGCAGGCGGGGAAGCGTCCAAGCAGTCGCGGAAGCGTCCAAGCAGGCGCAGTAGCGTCCAAGCAGGCGCGGAAGCGTCCAAGCAGGCGCGGAAGCGTCCAAGCAGTCGCGGAAGCGTCGAAGCAGGCGCGGTAGCGTCCAACCAGGTGCGGAAGCGTCCAAGAAGGCGCGGAAGCGTCCAAGCAGTCGCGGAAGCGTCCAAACAGGCGCGGAAGCGTCCAAGGAGGCGCGGAATCGTCCAAGCAGTCGCGGAAGCGTCCAAGCAGGCGCGGAAGCGTCCAAGCAGGCGCGGAAGCGTCCAAGCAGGCGCGGAAGAATCCAAGCAGGCGGGGAAGCGTCCAAGCAGTCGCGGAAACGTCCAGGCAGGCGCGGAAGCATGCAAGAAGCCGCAGAAGAGTCCAAGCAGGCGCGGAAGCGTCCAAGCAGTCGCGGAAGCGTCCAAGCAGGCGCGGTAGCGTCCAACCAGGTGCGGAAGCGTCCAAGCAGGCGCGGAAGCATGCAAGAAGCCGCAGAAGAGTCCAAGCAGGCGCGGAAGCGTCCAAGCAGGCGTGGGAGCGTCCAAGCAGGCGCGAAACCGTGCAAGCAGGCGCGGAAGCGTCCAAGCAGGCGCGGAAGCATGCAAACAGGCGGGGAAGCATGCAAGAAGGCGCAGAACAGTCCAAGCAGGCGCGGAAGCGTCCAAGCTGTCGCGGAAGCGTCCAAGCAGGTGCGGAAGCGTCCAAGCAGACGCGGAAGCGACCAAGCAGGCGCGGAAGCGTCCAAGCAGGCGCGGAACCGTGCAAGCTGCCGCGGAAGCGCCCAAGCAGGCGCGGAACCGTGCAAGCAGGCGCGGAAGCGTCCAAGCAGGCGTGGAAGCGTCCAAGCATGCGTGGAAGAGTCCAAGCAGCTGCGGAAGCGTCCAAGCAGGCGCGGAAGCGTCCAAGCAGGCGCGGAAGCGTCCAAGCAGGCGCGGAAGCGTCCAAGCAGGCGTGGAAGAGTCCAAGCTGGCGCGGAAGCGTCCAAGCAGGTGCGGAAGCGTCCAAGCAGACGCGGAAGCGACCAAGCAGGCGCGGAAGCGTCCAAGCAGGCGCGGAACCGTGCAAGCTGGCGCGGAAGCGGCCAAGCAGGCGCGGAAGCGTCCAAGCAGGCGCGGAAGCGTCCAAGCAGGCGCGGAAGCGTTCAAGCAGGCGCGGAAGCGTCCAAGCAGGCGCGAAAGCGTCCAAGCAGGCGCGGAAGCGTGCAACCAGGCGCGGAAGCGTCCAAGCAGGCGCGGATCCGTGCAAGCAGGCGCGGAAGCATGCAAGAAGGCGCGGAAGCGTCCAAGCAGGCGCGGAAGCATGCAAACAGGCGGGGAAGCATGCAAGAAGGCGCAGAACAGTCCAAGCAGGCGCGGAAGCGTCCAAGCTGTCGCGGTAGCGTCCAAGCAGGCGCGGAAGCGTCCAAGCAGGCGCGGAAGCATACACACAGGCGCGGAAGCGTCTAAGCAGTCGCGGAAGCGTCCAAGCAGGCGCGGAAGCGTCCAAGCAGGCGCGGAAGCATGCAAGAAGGCGCAGAACAGTCCAAGCAGGCGCGGAAGCGTCCAAGCAGGCGCGGAAGCGTCCAAGCAGGCGCGGAAGCGTCCAAGCAGGCGCGGAAGCGTGCAAGCAGGCGCGGAAGCGTGCAAGCAGGCACGGAAGCGTCCAAGCATGCGTGGAAGAGTCCAAGCAGGCGCGGAAACGTCCAAGCATGCGTGGAAGAGTCCAAGCAGGCGGGGGAAACGTCCAAGCAGGCGCGGAAGCGTCCAGGCAGGCGCGGAAGCGTCCAAGCAGGCGCGGAAGCGTCCAAGCAGGCGCGGAAGCGGCCAAGCAGGCGTGGAAGCGTCCAAGCAGGCGCGGAAGCGTCCAAGCAGGCGTGGAAGCGGCCAAGCAGGCGTGGAAGCGTCCAAGCAGGCGTGGATGCGCCCAAGCAGTCGCGGAAGCGTGCAAGCAGGCGCGGAAGCGTCCAAGCAGGCGCGGAAGCGTCCAAGCAGGCGCGGAAGCGGCCAAGCAGGCGTGGAAGCGTCCAAGCAGGCGCGGAAGCGTCCAAGCAGGCGCGAAAGCGTCCAAGCAGGCGCGGAAGCGTCCAAGCAGGCGCGGAAGCGTCCAAGCAGGCGCGGAAGCGTTCAAGCAGGCGCGGAAGCGTCCAAGCAGGCGCGAAAGCGTCCAAGCAGGCGCGGAAGCGTGCAACCAGGCGCGGAAGCGTCCAAGCAGGCGCGGATCCGTGCAAGCAGGCGCGGAAGCATGCAAGAAGGCGCGGAAGCGTCCAAGCAGGCGCGGAAGCGCCCAAGCAGGCGCGGAACCGTGCAAGCAGGCGCGGAAGCGTCCAAGCAGGCGCGGAAGCGTCCAAGCAGGCGCGGAAGCGTGCAAGCAGGCGCGGAAGCGCCCAAGCAGGCGCGGAACCGTGCAAGCAGGCGCGGAAGCGTCCAAGCAGGCGCGGAAGCGTCCAAGCAGGCGCGGAAGCGTGCAAGCAGGCGCGGAAGCGTGCAAGCAGGCACGGAAGCGTCCAAGCATGCGTGGAAGAGTCCAAGCAGGCGCGGAAACGTCCAAGCATGCGTGGAAGAGTCCAAGCAGTCGCAGAAGCGTCCAAGCAGGCGCGGTAGCGTCCAAGCAGGCGCGGAAGCGTCCAAGCAGGCGCGGAAGCGTCCAAGCAGGTGCGGAAGCGTCCAAGCAGACGCGGAAGCGACCAAGCAGGCGCGGAAGCGTCCAAGCAGGCGCGGAACCGTGCAAGCTGGCGCGGAAGCGGCCAAGCAGGCGCGGAAGCGTCCAAGCAGGCGCGGAAGAGTCCAAGCAGGCGCGGAAGCGTCCAAGCAGGCGCGGAAGCGTCCAAGCAGGCGCGGAAGAGTCCAAGCAGGCGGGGAAGCGTCCAAGCAGTCGCGGAAACGTCCAGGCAGGCGCGGAAGCATGCAAGAAGCCGCAGAAGAGTCCAAGCAGGCGCGGAAGCGTCCAAGCAGTCGCGGAAGCGTCCAAGCAGGCGCGGTAGCGTCCAACCAGGTGCGGAAGCGTCCAAGCAGGCGCGGATGCATGCAAGAAGCCGCAGAAGAGTCCAAGCAGGCGCGGAAGCGTCCAAGCAGGCGTGGGAGCGTCCAAGCAGGCGCGAAACCGTGCAAGCAGGCGCGGAAGCGTCCAAGCAGGCGCGGAAGCATGCAAACAGGCGGGGAAGCATGCAAGAAGGCGCAGAACAGTCCAAACAGGCGCGGAAGCGTCCAAGCTGTCGCGGAAGCGTCCAAGCAGGTGCGGAAGCGTCCAAGCAGACGCGGAAGCGACCAAGCAGGCGCGGAAGCGTCCAAGCAGGCGCGGAAGCGTCCAAGCAGGCGCGGAAGCATGCAAGCTGGAGCGGAAGCATGCAAGAAGGCGCAGAACAGACCAAGCAGGCGCGGAAGCGTCCAAGCAGTCGCGGAAGCGTCCAAGCATTCGCGGAAGCGTCCAAGCAGGCGCGGAAGCATGCAAGAAGGCGCAGAACAGTCCAAGCAGGCGCGGAAGCGTCCAAGCAGTCGCGGAACCGTGCAAGCAGGCGCGGAAGCGTCCAAGAAGGCACGGAAGCTTCCAAGCAGGCACGGAAGCTTCCAAGCAGGCGCGGAAGCGTCCAAGCAGGCGCGGAAGCGTCCAAGCAGTCGCGGAAGAGTCCAAGCAGGCGCGGAAGCGGCCAAGCAGGCGCGGAAGCGTCCAAGCAGGCGCGGAAGCGTCCAAGCAAGCGCGGAAGCGTCCAAGCAGGCGCGGAAGAGTCCAAGCAGGCGCGGAAGCGTCCAAGCAGGCGTGGAAGAGTCCAAGCTGGCGCGGAAGCGTCCAAGCAGGCGCGGAAGCGTCCAAGCAGACGCGGAAGCGACCAAGCAGGCGCGGAAGCGTCCAAGCAGGCGCGGATCCGTGCAAGCTGGCGCGGAAGCGTCCAAGCAGGCGCGGAAGCGTCCAAGCAGGCGCGGAAGCGCCCAAGCAGGCGCGGAACCGTGCAAGCTGGCGCGGAAGCGGCCAAGCAGGCGCGGAAGCGTCCAAGCAGGCGCGGAAGAGTCCAAGCAGGCGCGGAAGCGTCCAAGCAGGCGCGGAAGCGTCCAAGCAGGCGCGGAAGAGTCCAAGCAGGCGCGGAAGCGTCCAAGCAGTCGCGGAAGCGTCCAAGCAGGCGCGGTAGCGTCCAAGCAGGCGCGGAAGCGTCCAAGCAGGCGCGGAAGCGTCCAAGCAGTCGCGGAAGCGTCGAAGCAGGCACTGAAACGTCCAGGCAGGCGCGGAAGCATGCAAGAAGCCGCAGAAGAGTCCAAGCAGGCGCGGAAGCGTCCAAGCAGTCGCGGAAGCGTCCAAGCAGGCGCGGTAGCGTCCAACCAGGTGCGGAAGCGTCCAAGCAGGCGCGGAAGCATGCAAGAAGCCGCAGAAGAGTCCAAGCAGGCGCGGAAGCGTCCAAGCAGGCGTGGGAGCGTCCAAGCAGGCGCGAAACCGTGCAAGCAGGCGCGGAAGCGTCCAAGCAGGCGCGGAAGCATGCAAACAGGCGGGGAAGCATGCAAGAAGGCGCAGAACAGTCCAAGCAGGCGCGGAAGCGTCCAAGCTGTCGCGGTAGCGTCCAAGCAGGCGCGGAAGCGTCCAAGCAGGCGCGGAAGCGTCCAAGCAGGCGCGGAAGCGTCCAAGCAGGCGCGGAAGAGTCCAAGCAGGCGCGGAAGCGTCCAAGCAGGCGCGGAAGCGTCCAAGCAGACGCGGAAGTGTCCAAGCAGGCGCGGCAGCGTCTAAGCAGGCGCGGAAGCGTCCAAGCAGTCGCGGAAGCGTCCAAACAGGCGCGGAAGCGTCCAAGCAGGCGCGGAAGCGTCCAAGCAGGCGCGGAAGCGTCCAAGCAGGCGCGGAAGCGTCCAAGCAGGCGCGGAAGCATGCAAGCTGGAGCGGAAGCATGCAAGAAGGCGCAGAACAGACCAAGCAGGCGCGGAAGCGTCCAAGCAGTCGCGGAAGCGTCCAAGCATTCGCGGAAGCGTCCAAGCAGGCGCGGAAGCATGCAAGAAGGCGCAGAACAGTCCAAGCAGGCGCGGAAGCGTCCAAGCAGTCGCGGAACCGTGCAAGCAGGCGCGGAAGCGTCCAAGAAGGCACGGAAGCTTCCAAGCAGGCACGGAAGCTTCCAAGCAGGCGCGGAAGCGTCCAAGCAGGCGCGGAAGCGTCCAAGCAGTCGCGGAAGAGTCCAAGCAGGCGCGGAAGCGGCCAAGCAGGCGCGGAAGCGTCCAAGCAGGCGCGGAAGCGTCCAAGCAGGCGCGGAAGCGTCCAAGCAGGCGCGGAAGAGTCCAAGCAGGCGCGGAAGCGTCCAAGCAGGCGTGGAAGAGTCCAAGCTGGCGCGGAAGCGTCCAAGCAGGCGCGGAAGCGTCCAAGCAGACGCGGAAGCGACCAAGCAGGCGCGGAAGCGTCCAAGCAGGCGCGGATCCGTGCAAGCTGGCGCGGAAGCGTCCAAGCAGGCGCGGAAGCGTCCAAGCAGGCGCGGAAGCGCCCAAGCAGGCGCGGAACCGTGCAAGCAGGCGCGGAAGCGTCCAAGCAGGCGTGGAAGCGTCCAAGCATGCGTGGAAGAGTCCAAGCAGCTGCGGAAGCGTCCAAGCAGGAGCGGAAGCGTCCAAGCAGGAGCGGAAGCGTCCAAGCAGGCGCGGAAGGGTCCAAGCAGGCGCGGAAGCGTGCAAGCAGGCGCGGAAGCGTGCAAGCAGGCGCGGAAGCGTCCAAGCATGCGTGGAAGAGTCCAAGCAGGCGCGGAAACGTCCAAGCAGGCGCGGAAGCGTCCAAGCAGGCGCGGAAGCGTCCAAGCAGACGCGGAAGTGTCCAAGCAGGCGCGGCAGCGTCTAAGCAGGCGCGGAAGCGTCCAAGCAGTCGCGGAAGCGTCCAAACAGGCGCGGAAGCGTCCAAGCAGGCGCGGAAGCGTCCAAGCAGGCGCGGAAGCGTCTAAGCAGGCGTGGAAGAGTCCAAGCAGGCGCGGAAGCGTCCAAGCAGGCGCGGAAGCGTCCAAGCAGACGCGGAAGCGTCCAAGCAGGCGCGGAAGCGTCCAAGCAGGCGCGGAACCGTGCAAGCTGGCGCGGAAGCGGCCAAGCAGACGCGGAAGCGTCCAAGCAGGCGCGGAAGCGTCCAAGCAGGCGCGGAACCGTGCAAGCTGGCGCGGAAGCGGCCAAGCAGGCGCGGAAGCGTCCAAGCAGGCGCGGAAGCGTCCAAGCAGGCGCGGTGTCACGTCCCGTGTCCTCGATCGGGAGTAACTTAGTTTGTTTTCCTGTTTTAGGCTCGCCCGCTATGCGCAGACTATCGCCAGGGCACAGGGAGGAGATTCGGTGATTTTACGCCACGAGGGATTAAGCGTGGTAAGTATAATACGGGGGTTAGGGGGGGCGAAGAAGCTTATTAATATGTTAATAATAATATTTCCTTTTCAGGTATTTACCCGATGGAGCGTAGGGGAGTAAGTATAGAGAGAGAGAGAGAGAGAGAGACGGTAAGTATAACGAGTAAGGTAAGATGTAGCGAGAGAGAGAATCTACAGTAGGGAGGTTTCTTTTCTATGTTACTAATTGATTTTATTTTCAGGGGTCGCGGCGAGGAAATGGTACGAAGGGACGGGATGACTTGAAGATGATTTGATTAAAAGGTAAGTATAATAATAGAGTTTATTTGCTCTAGGTTAAGTAAGAATACAACGGTGACTTTAAATGTAATATAAGTATAATAAATTTCAAATGGAATCTTCAAAAAGATGTTGCATTGACCAGTTCGATGAGTCAGGGGATCGAGGGGAATCTAGGGTATAATCTGGAGAATCGGGGGATTGCGTATTCCCGAATTACTATCTGTCATCTAATGACAGACGAGAGGTGAGTATAAAGTAGGGGAGACGATTTGAAAATGATGAAATAGTTTCGCTGTACCTTGACTGCGTATCTGTAGGACTCGCAGGTGAAAAGACAGCAGCAGGATTCTGCGCTTCAAGAAAGTGAAGAAGAGATGAAGCGCTATGCGTAGCTGCGCTCGCGTTCGATGAGACAACTGCTGTTTATCAGCGTTATTGGATTTGGAAAAATAAAGAAGGTAAGTTATAAACTTAAGTATATTAAAATAAGAAGTAGTACAATGTGGGTAGTATAAGAGTAACGAGGGATTTCAACTATCTGCGTACCTCGGTCGCAGGTTAAGTTGAAATCGAGTTTTATAAAATAATTACAGTCAGTGAGAGAATACAAAATATCCGCGTACCTCGGTCACGGGTTTTGGATTCACACGATCTGAGTGCTTGAGTTAACGTCGTACAATATTATTCGCGTAAAATACAATTAGTAAGTAAATGCAAAATGGTCCGCGTACCTCGGTCACGGGTTTTGAATTTACACTAAGAGTGTCGATGATAATAAGTCTGAGTGCCTAAGGTTATAAAGAATTAATATTTATGAAAGCGTACAAAATTATTCGCGTACCTCGGTCACGAGTTCTGAACACAATCAAAAATATAGAAGGAGCAACGAGTGGCAATGGGTGTGTCGCCGTACGACCTCGGTAGTACAGCGGAGTCAGAGTGCAGCCGTAATAATTGAATACTCACTCGTTGGTATCGTAGTCGTAGGAGATTGGCACTTTGTAGTAGTTGCACTTATTCGTTTCGATGCACTAGTTTAATTCGCGTACTTTCACTTGATGTATAACGATGCTCGCTGTTCGGCTGCTCCTGCTGGACTGACTAAAGCGGCGTTGCGCTGCTCCTTATATATTCAATTCATATCGCTAATTCTAAGAATGCTGAGCGGCGGGCGGCTTGCATTTTCCTATCTTTGCTGACATCCTCCGCCTTGCAATTTATTCTGCTGACCGTCTTACGCCTTGCAGTTTTAAACTGCTGACGGTCTTACGCCTTGCAGTTTCTTATCGCCGTGGGAAGGGAAACTGCTGACGGTCTTACGCCTTGCAGTTTCTTGAGCTTATCTTATCGCGGTGAGAGATAAGAAACTGCTGAGCGTGTACAATATTATATAGTCTTGAAATGAATAGATGTCGCATGCGCTTTTAATTATATAGTTGTGAAACGAATAGATGGCTCATACTGTTCGCAAATGAAATGATGTCTCGCGGAGTTTGATTTTAATGCTTTTTATATAGCTGCGAGATGAAATGTTGTCCTATACTTCTGAAACGTTTAGATGCATTGCATCTTTTGATATTTATTACTTGTATGACTCATCTAGACGTATCGCGTTGATTATTAATACGGTTATTATTCTTAAGTATTACTTTTACGTGCCTTTACATATATATATATTTATTTTAATGGATTAATGTATTTTCGTACATATATACGTAATGTATATATGTGTATGTATGCCTATGTATATATATATATAGGCATTATGTCAGGACGCGCGCTTTCGCGAATTAGGGGGTGGGAGGTTTGAATACGCGATTTTAACAATAGTGACGTCAATTTCGGGTTGACGTTACAGCGGAAGCGTCCAAGCAGGCGCGGAAGCGTCCAAGCAGTCGCGGAAGAGTCCAAGCAGGCGCGGAAGCGGCCAAGCAGGCGCGGAAGCGTCCAAGCAGGCGCGGATCCGTGCAAGCAGGCGCGGAAGCGTCCAAGCAGGCGCGGAAGCGTCCAAGCAGGCGCGGAAGCGCCCAAGCAGACGCGGAAGCGTCCAAGCAGGCGCGGAAGCGTCCAAGCAGGCGCGGAAGCGTCCGAGCAGACGCGGAAGCGTCCAAGCAGGCGCGGAACCGTGCAAGCTGGCGCGGAAGCGGCCAAGCAGGCGCGGATCCGTGCAAGCAGGCGCGGAAGCGTCCAAGCAGGCGCGGAAGCGTCCAAGCAGACGCGGAAGCGCCCAAGCAGTCGCGGAAGCGTGCAAGCAGGCGCGGAAGCGTCCGAGCAGGCGCGGAAACGTCAAAGCATGCGCGGAAGAGTCCAAGCAGGCGCGGAAGCGTCCAAGCAGGCGCGGAAGCGTCCAAGCAGACGCGGAAGTGTCCAAGCAGGCGCGGCAGCGTCTAAGCAGGCGCGGAAGCGTCCAAGCAGTCGCGGAAGCGTCCAAACAGGCGCGGAAGCGTCCAAGCAGGCGCGGAAGCGTCCAAGCAGGCGCGGAAGCGTCTAAGCAGGCGCGGAAGCGTCCAAGCAGGCGCGGAAGCATGCAAGCTGGAGCGGAAGCATGCAAGAAGGCGCAGAACAGACCAAGCAGGCGCGGAAGCGTCCAAGCAGTCGCGGAAGCGTCCAAGCATTCGCGGAAGCGTCCAAGCAGGCGCGGAAGCATGCAAGAAGGCGCAGAACAGTCCAAGCAGGCGCGGAAGCGTCCAAGCAGTCGCGGAACCGTGCAAGCAGGCGCGGTAGCGTCCAAGAAGGCACGGAAGCTTCCAAGCAGGCACGGAAGCTTCCAAGCAGGCGCGGAAGCGTCCAAGCAGGCGCGGAAGCGTCCAAGCAGACGCGGAAGTGTCCAAGCAGGCGCGGCAGCGTCTAAGCAGGCGCGGAAGCGTCCAAGCAGTCGCGGAAGCGTCCAAACAGGCGCGGAAGCGTCCAAGCAGGCGCGGAAGCGTCCAAGCAGGCGCGGAAGCGTCCAAGCAGGCGCGGAAGCGTCCAAGCAGGCGCGGAAGCATGCAAGCTGGAGCGGAAGCATGCAAGAAGGCGCAGAACAGACCAAGCAGGCGCGGAAGCGTCCAAGCAGTCGCGGAAGCGTCCAAGCATTCGCGGAAGCGTCCAAGCAGGCGCGGAAGCATGCAAGAAGGCGCAGAACAGTCCAAGCAGGCGCGGAAGCGTCCAAGCAGTCGCGGAACCGTGCAAGCAGGCGCGGTAGCGTCCAAGAAGGCACGGAAGCTTCCAAGCAGGCACGGAAGCTTCCAAGCAGGCGCGGAAGCGTCCAAGCAGGCGCGGAAGCGTCCAAGCAGTCGCGGAAGAGTCCAAGCAGGCGCGGAAGCGGCCAAGCAGGCGCGGAAGCGTCCAAGCAGGCGCGGAAGCGTCCAAGCAGGCGCGGAAGCGTCCAAGCAGGCGCGGAAGAGTCCGAGGAGACGCGGAAGCGTCCAAGCAGGCGCGGAACCGTGCAAGCTGGCGCGGAAGCGGCCAAGCAGGCGCGGATCCGTGCAAGCAGGCGCGGAAGCGTCCAAGCAGGCGCGGAAGCGTCCAAGCAGACGCGGAAGCGCCCAAGCAGTCGCGGAAGCGTGCAAGCAGGCGCGGAAGCGTCCGAGCAGGCGCGGAAACGTCAAAGCATGCGCGGAAGAGTCCAAGCAGGCGCGGAAGCGTCCAAGCAGGCGCGGAAGCGTCCAAGCAGACGCGGAAGTGTCCAAGCAGGCGCGGCAGCGTCTAAGCAGGCGCGGAAGCGTCCAAGCAGTCGCGGAAGCGTCCAAACAGGCGCGGAAGCGTCCAAGCAGGCGCGGAAGCGTCCAAGCAGGCGCGGAAGCGTCCAAGCAGGCGCGGAAGCGTCCAAGCAGGCGCGGAAGCATGCAAGCTGGAGCGGAAGCATGCAAGAAGGCGCAGAACAGACCAAGCAGGCGCGGAACCGTGCAAGCAGGCGCGGAAGCGTCCAAACAGGCGTGGAAGCGTCCAAGCATGCGTGGAAGAGTCCAAGCAGCTGCGGAAGCGTCCAAGCAGGCGCGGAAGCGTCCAAGCAGGCGCGGAAGCGTCCAAGCAGGCGCGGAAGCGTCCAAGCAGGCGTGGAAGAGTCCAAGCTGGCGCGGAAGCGTCCAAGCAGGCGCGGAAGCGTCCAAGCAGACGCGGAAGCGACCAAGCAGGCGCGGAAGCGTCCAAGCAGGCGCGGAACCGTGCAAGCTGGCGCGGAAGCGGCCAAGCAGGCGCGGATCCGTGCAAGCAGGCGCGGAAGCGTCCTCGCAGGCGCGGAAGCGTCCAAGCAGGCGCGGAAGCGCCCAAGCAGTCGCGGAAGCGTGCAAGCAGGCGCGGAAGCGTCCGAGCAGGCGCGGAAACGTCCAAGCATGCGCGGAAGAGTCCAAGCAGGCGCGGAAGCGTCCAAGCAGGCGCGGAAGCGTCCAAGCAGGCGCGGAACCGTGCAAGCTGGCGCGGAAGCGGCCAAGCAGGCGCGGAAGCGTCCAAGCAGGCGCGGAAGCGTCCAAGCAGGCGCGGAAGCGTCCAAGCAGGCGCGGAAGCGTCCAAGCAGTCGCGGAAGAGTCCAAGCAGGCGCGGAAGCGGCCAAGCAGGCGCGGAAGCGTCCAAGCAGGCGCGGAAGCGTCCAAGCAGGCGCGGAAGCGTCCAAGCAGGCGCGGAAGAGTCCAAGCAGGCGCGGAAGCGTCCAAGCAGGCGCGGAAGCGTCCAAGCAGACGCGGAAGCGTCCAAGCAGGCGCGGCAGCGTCTAAGCAGGAGCGGAAGCGTCCAAGCAGTCGCGGAAGCGTCCAAACAGGCGCGGAAGCGTCCAAGGAGGCGCGGAATCGTCCAAGCAGTCGCGGAAGCGTCCAAGCAGGCGCGGAAGCGTCCAAGCAGGCGCGGAAGCGCCCAAGCAGGCGCGGAACCGTGCAAGCAGGCGCGGAAGCGTCCAAGCAGGCGTGGAAGCGTCCAAGCATGCGTGGAAGAGTCCAAGCAGCTGCGGAAGCGTCCAAGCAGGCGCGGAAGCGTCCAAGCAGGCGCGGAAGCGTCCAAGCAGGCGCGGAAGCGTCCAAGCAGGCGTGGAAGAGTCCAAGCTGGCGTGGAAGCGTCCAAGCAGGCGCGGAAGCGTCCAAGCAGACGCGGAAGCGACCAAGCAGGCGCGGAAGCGTCCAAGCAGGCGTGGAAGCGTCTAAGCATGCGTGGAAGAGTCCAAGCAGCTGCGGAAGCGTCCAAGCAGGCGCGGAAGCGTCCAAGCAGGAGCGGAAGCGTCCAAGCAGACGCGGAAGCGTCCAAGCAGGCGCGGAAGCGTCCAAGCAGGCGCGGAACCGTGCAAGCTGGCGCGGAAGCGGCCAAGCAGGCGCGGAAGCGTCCAAGCAGGCGCGGAAGCGTCCAAGCAGGCGCGGAAGCGTCCAAGCAGGCGTGGAAGAGTCCAAGCTGGCGCGGAAGCGTCCAAGCAGGTGCGGAAGCGTCCAAGCAGACGCGGAAGCGACCAAGCAGGCGCGGAAGCGTCCAAGCAGGCGCGGAACCGTGCAAGCTGGCGCGGAAGCGGCCAAGCAGGCGCGGAAGCGTCCAATCAGGCGCGGAAGAGTCCAAGCAGTCGCGGAAGCGTCGAAGCAGGCGCGGTAGCGTCCAACCAGGTGCGGAAGCGTCCAAGAAGGCGCGGAAGCGTCCAAGCAGTCGCGGAAGCGTCCAAACAGGCGCGGAAGCGTCCAAGGAGGCGCGGAATCGTCCAAGCAGTCGCGGAAGCGTCCAAGCAGGCGCGGAAGCGTCCAAGCAGGCGCGGAAGCGTCCAAGCAGGCGCGGAAGAATCCAAGCAGGCGGGGAAGCGTCCAAGCAGTCGCGGAAACGTCCAGGCAGGCGCGGAAGCATGCAAGAAGCCGCAGAAGAGTCCAAGCAGGCGCGGAAGCGTCCAAGCAGTCGCGGAAGCGTCCAAGCAGGCGCGGTAGCGTCCAACCAGGTGCGGAAGCGTCCAAGCAGGCGCGGAAGCATGCAAGAAGCCGCAGAAGAGTCCAAGCAGGCGCGGAAGCGTCCAAGCAGGCGTGGGAGCGTCCAAGCAGGCGCGAAACCGTGCAAGCAGGCGCGGAAGCGTCCAAGCAGGCGCGGAAGCATGCAAACAGGCGGGGAAGCATGCAAGAAGGCGCAGAACAGTCCAAGCAGGCGCGGAAGCGTCCAAGCTGTCGCGGAAGCGTCCAAGCAGGTGCGGAAGCGTCCAAGCAGACGCGGAAGCGACCAAGCAGGCGCGGAAGCGTCCAAGCAGGCGCGGAACCGTGCAAGCTGGCGCGGAAGCGCCCAAGCAGGCGCGGAACCGTGCAAGCAGGCGCGGAAGCGTCCAAGCAGGCGTGGAAGCGTCCAAGCATGCGTGGAAGAGTCCAAGCAGCTGCGGAAGCGTCCAAGCAGGCGCGGAAGCGTCCAAGCAGGCGCGGAAGCGTCCAAGCAGGCGCGGAAGCGTCCAAGCAGGCGTGGAAGAGTCCAAGCTGGCGCGGAAGCGTCCAAGCAGGTGCGGAAGCGTCCAAGCAGACGCGGAAGCGACCAAGCAGGCGCGGAAGCGTCCAAGCAGGCGCGGAACCGTGCAAGCTGGCGCGGAAGCGGCCAAGCAGGCGCGGAAGCGTCCAAGCAGGCGCGGAAGAGTCCAAGCAGGCGCGGAAGCGTCCAAGCAGGCGCGGAAGCGTCCAAGCAGGCGCGGAAGAGTCCAAGCAGGCGCGGAAGCGTCCAAGCAGTCGCGGAAGCGTCCAAGCAGGCGCGGTAGCGTCCAAGCAGGCGCGGAAGCGTCCAAGCAGGCGCGGAAGCGTCCAAGCAGTCGCGGAAGCGTCGAAGCAGGCACTGAAACGTCCAGGCAGGCGCGGAAGCATGCAAGAAGCCGCAGAAGAGTCCAAGCAGGCGCGGAAGCGTCCAAGCAGTCGCGGAAGCGTCCAAGCAGGCGCGGTAGCGTCCAACCAGGTGCGGAAGCGTCCAAGCAGGCGCGGAAGCATGCAAGAAGCCGCAGAAGAGTCCAAGCAGGCGCGGAAGCGTCCAAGCAGGCGTGGGAGCGTCCAAGCAGGCGCGAAACCGTGCAAGCAGGCGCGGAAGCGTCCAAGCAGGCGCGGAAGCATGCAAACAGGCGGGGAAGCATGCAAGAAGGCGCAGAACAGTCCAAGCAGGCGCGGAAGCGTCCAAGCTGTCGCGGTAGCGTCCAAGCAGGCGCGGAAGCGTCCAAGCAGGCGCGGAAGCATACACACAGGCGCGGAAGCGTCTAAGCAGTCGCGGAAGCGTCCAAGCAGGCGCGGAAGCGTCCAAGCAGGCGCGGAAGCATGCAAGAAGGCGCAGAACAGTCCAAGCAGGCGCGGAAGCGTCCAAGCAGGCGCGGAAGCGTCCAAGCAGGCGCGGAAGCGTCCAAGCAGGCGCGGAAGCGTGCAAGCAGGCGCGGAAGCGTGCAAGCAGGCACGGAAGCGTCCAAGCATGCGTGGAAGAGTCCAAGCAGGCGCGGAAACGTCCAAGCATGCGTGGAAGAGTCCAAGCAGGCGGGGAAACGTCCAAGCAGGCGCGGAAGCGTCCAGGCAGGCGCGGAAGCGTCCAAGCAGGCGCGGAAGCGTCCAAGCAGGCGCGGAAGCGGCCAAGCAGGCGTGGAAGCGTCCAAGCAGGCGCGGAAGCGTCCAAGCAGGCGTGGAAGCGGCCAAGCAGGCGTGGAAGCGTCCAAGCAGGCGTGGATGCGCCCAAGCAGTCGCGGAAGCGTGCAAGCAGGCGCGGAAGCGTCCAAGCAGGCGCGGAAGCGTCCAAGCAGGCGCGGAAGCGGCCAAGCAGGCGTGGAAGCGTCCAAGCAGGCGCGGAAGCGTCCAAGCAGGCGCGAAAGCGTCCAAGCAGGCGCGGTAGCGTCCAACCAGGTGCGGAAGCGTCCAAGCAGGCGCGGAAGCATGCAAGAAGCCGCAGAAGAGTCCAAGCAGGCGCGGAAGCGTCCAAGCAGGCGTGGGAGCGTCCAAGCAGGCGCGAAACCGTGCAAGCAGGCGCGGAAGCGTCCAAGCAGGCGCGGAAGCATGCAAACAGGCGGGGAAGCATGCAAGAAGGCGCAGAACAGTCCAAGCAGGCGCGGAAGCGTCCAAGCTGTCGCGGTAGCGTCCAAGCAGGCGCGGAAGCGTCCAAGCAGGCGCGGAAGCGTCCAAGCAGGCGCGGAAGCGTCCAAGCAGGCGCGGAAGAGTCCAAGCAGGCGCGGAAGCGTCCAAGCAGGCGCGGAAGCGTCCAAGCAGACGCGGAAGTGTCCAAGCAGGCGCGGCAGCGTCTAAGCAGGCGCGGAAGCGTCCAAGCAGTCGCGGAAGCGTCCAAACAGGCGCGGAAGCGTCCAAGCAGGCGCGGAAGCGTCCAAGCAGGCGCGGAAGCGTCCAAGCAGGCGCGGAAGCGTCCAAGCAGGCGCGGAAGCATGCAAGCTGGAGCGGAAGCATGCAAGAAGGCGCAGAACAGACCAAGCAGGCGCGGAAGCGTCCAAGCAGTCGCGGAAGCGTCCAAGCATTCGCGGAAGCGTCCAAGCAGGCGCGGAAGCATGCAAGAAGGCGCAGAACAGTCCAAGCAGGCGCGGAAGCGTCCAAGCAGTCGCGGAACCGTGCAAGCAGGCGCGGAAGCGTCCAAGAAGGCACGGAAGCTTCCAAGCAGGCACGGAAGCTTCCAAGCAGGCGCGGAAGCGTCCAAGCAGGCGCGGAAGCGTCCAAGCAGTCGCGGAAGAGTCCAAGCAGGCGCGGAAGCGGCCAAGCAGGCGCGGAAGCGTCCAAGCAGGCGCGGAAGCGTCCAAGCAGGCGCGGAAGCGTCCAAGCAGGCGCGGAAGAGTCCAAGCAGGCGCGGAAGCGTCCAAGCAGGCGTGGAAGAGTCCAAGCTGGCGCGGAAGCGTCCAAGCAGGCGCGGAAGCGTCCAAGCAGACGCGGAAGCGACCAAGCAGGCGCGGAAGCGTCCAAGCAGGCGCGGATCCGTGCAAGCTGGCGCGGAAGCGTCCAAGCAGGCGCGGAAGCGTCCAAGCAGGCGCGGAAGCGCCCAAGCAGGCGCGGAACCGTGCAAGCAGGCGCGGAAGCGTCCAAGCAGGCGTGGAAGCGTCCAAGCATGCGTGGAAGAGTCCAAGCAGCTGCGGAAGCGTCCAAGCAGGAGCGGAAGCGTCCAAGCAGGAGCGGAAGCGTCCAAGCAGGCGCGGAAGCGTCCAAGCAGGCGCGGAAGCGTGCAAGCAGGCGCGGAAGCGTGCAAGCAGGCGCGGAAGCGTCCAAGCATGCGTGGAAGAGTCCAAGCAGGCGCGGAAACGTCCAAGCAGGCGCGGAAGCGTCCAAGCAGGCGCGGAAGCGTCCAAGCAGACGCGGAAGTGTCCAAGCAGGCGCGGCAGCGTCTAAGCAGGCGCGGAAGCGTCCAAGCAGTCGCGGAAGCGTCCAAACAGGCGCGGAAGCGTCCAAGCAGGCGCGGAAGCGTCCAAGCAGGCGCGGAAGCGTCTAAGCAGGCGTGGAAGAGTCCAAGCAGGCGCGGAAGCGTCCAAGCAGGCGCGGAAGCGTCCAAGCAGACGCGGAAGCGTCCAAGCAGGCGCGGAAGCGTCCAAGCAGGCGCGGAACCGTGCAAGCTGGCGCGGAAGCGGCCAAGCAGGCGCGGAAGCGTCCAATCAGGCGCGGAAGAGTCCAAGCAGTCGCGGAAGCGTCGAAGCAGGCGCGGTAGCGTCCAACCAGGTGCGGAAGCGTCCAAGAAGGCGCGGAAGCGTCCAAGCAGTCGCGGAAGCGTCCAAACAGGCGCGGAAGCGTCCAAGGAGGCGCGGAATCGTCCAAGCAGTCGCGGAAGCGTCCAAGCAGGCGCGGAAGCGTCCAAGCAGGCGCGGAAGCGTCCAAGCAGGCGCGGAAGAATCCAAGCAGGCGGGGAAGCGTCCAAGCAGTCGCGGAAACGTCCAGGCAGGCGCGGAAGCATGCAAGAAGCCGCAGAAGAGTCCAAGCAGGCGCGGAAGCGTCCAAGCAGTCGCGGAAGCGTCCAAGCAGGCGCGGTAGCGTCCAACCAGGTGCGGAAGCGTCCAAGCAGGCGCGGAAGCATGCAAGAAGCCGCAGAAGAGTCCAAGCAGGCGCGGAAGCGTCCAAGCAGGCGTGGGAGCGTCCAAGCAGGCGCGAAACCGTGCAAGCAGGCGCGGAAGCGTCCAAGCAGGCGCGGAAGCATGCAAACAGGCGGGGAAGCATGCAAGAAGGCGCAGAACAGTCCAAGCAGGCGCGGAAGCGTCCAAGCTGTCGCGGAAGCGTCCAAGCAGGTGCGGAAGCGTCCAAGCAGACGCGGAAGCGACCAAGCAGGCGCGGAAGCGTCCAAGCAGGCGCGGAACCGTGCAAGCTGGCGCGGAAGCGCCCAAGCAGGCGCGGAACCGTGCAAGCAGGCGCGGAAGCGTCCAAGCAGGCGTGGAAGCGTCCAAGCATGCGTGGAAGAGTCCAAGCAGCTGCGGAAGCGTCCAAGCAGGCGCGGAAGCGTCCAAGCAGGCGCGGAAGCGTCCAAGCAGGCGCGGAAGCGTCCAAGCAGGCGTGGAAGAGTCCAAGCTGGCGCGGAAGCGTCCAAGCAGGTGCGGAAGCGTCCAAGCAGACGCGGAAGCGACCAAGCAGGCGCGGAAGCGTCCAAGCAGGCGCGGAACCGTGCAAGCTGGCGCGGAAGCGGCCAAGCAGGCGCGGAAGCGTCCAAGCAGGCGCGGAAGAGTCCAAGCAGGCGCGGAAGCGTCCAAGCAGGCGCGGAAGCGTCCAAGCAGGCGCGGAAGAGTCCAAGCAGGCGCGGAAGCGTCCAAGCAGTCGCGGAAGCGTCCAAGCAGGCGCGGTAGCGTCCAAGCAGGCGCGGAAGCGTCCAAGCAGGCGCGGAAGCGTCCAAGCAGTCGCGGAAGCGTCGAAGCAGGCACTGAAACGTCCAGGCAGGCGCGGAAGCATGCAAGAAGCCGCAGAAGAGTCCAAGCAGGCGCGGAAGCGTCCAAGCAGTCGCGGAAGCGTCCAAGCAGGCGCGGTAGCGTCCAACCAGGTGCGGAAGCGTCCAAGCAGGCGCGGAAGCATGCAAGAAGCCGCAGAAGAGTCCAAGCAGGCGCGGAAGCGTCCAAGCAGGCGTGGGAGCGTCCAAGCAGGCGCGAAACCGTGCAAGCAGGCGCGGAAGCGTCCAAGCAGGCGCGGAAGCATGCAAACAGGCGGGGAAGCATGCAAGAAGGCGCAGAACAGTCCAAGCAGGCGCGGTGTAACGTCAACCCGAAATTGACGTCACTATTGTTAAAATCGCGTATTCAAACCTCCCACCCCCTAATTCGCGAAGGCGCGCGTCTTGACATATGCCTACATATATATATATACATAGACATACATACACACATATACATTACGTATATATGTACGAAACACATTAATCCGTTAAAATAAATATATATGTATGTAAAGGCATGCAAAAGTAATATTTAAGAACAATAATCGTACTAGTGATCGATGCAATACGTCTAGATGCCTCATAAAAGTAATAAATATTGAAAGATGCAAAGCATCACAACGTTTCAGAACTATAGGACAACATTTCATCTCGCAGCTATATAAAAGCATTAAAATCAAACTCCGCGAGACATCATTTCATTTGCGAACAGTATGAGCCATCTATTCGTTTCACAACTATACAATTAAAAGCGCATGCGACATCTATTCATTTCAAGACTATATAATATTGTACACGCTCAGCAGTTTCTTATCTCTCACCGCGATAAGATAAGCTCAAGAAACTGCAAGGCGTAAGACTGTCAGCAGTTTTCCTTCCCACGGCGATAAGAAACTGCAAGGCGTAAGACCGTCAGCAGTTTAAAACTGCAAGGCGTAAGACGGTCAGCAGAATAAATTGCAAGGCGGGGGATGTCAGCAAAGATAGGAAAATGCAAGCCGCCCGCCGCTCAGCATTCTCAGAATTAGCGATATGAATTTAATATATAAGGAGCAGCGCAACGCCGCTTTAGTCAGTCCAGCAGGAGCAGCCGACCCGCGAACATCGTGAAAGTTACCAGTGAACATTGAGTTAAAGTAAACCACGCGAATTAAATAAGTGCTACGAAGCGACAAGTGCCACATCTACTACGACTACAATACCAACGAGTGAGTATTCGATTATTCCGGCTGCACTCTGACTCCGCTGTACTACCGAGGTCGTACGGCGACACACCCATTGCCACTCGTTGCTCCTTTTATATTTTGATTGTGTTCAGAACTCGTGACCGAGGTACGCGAATAATTTTGTACGCTTTCATAAATATTAATTCTTTATAACCTTAGGCACTCAGACTAATTATCATCGACACTCTTAGTGTAAATTCAAAACCCGTGACCGAGGTACGCGGACCATTTTGCATTTACTTACTAATTGTATTTTACGCGAATAATATTGTACGACGTTAACTCAAGCACTCAGATCGTGTGAATCCAAAACCCGTGACCGAGGTACGCGGATATTTTGTATTCTCTCACTGACTGTAATTATTTTATAAAACTCGATTTCAACTTAACCTGCGACCGAGGTACGCAGATAGCTGAAATCCCTCGTTACTCTTATACTACCCACATTGTACTACTTCTTATTTTAATATACTTAAGTTTATAACTTACCTTCTTTATTTTTCCAAATCCAATAGCGCTGATAAACAGCAGCTGTCTCATCGAACGCGAGCGCAGCTACGCATAGCGCTTCATCTTTTCTTCACTTTCTTGAAGCGCAGAATCCTGCTGCTGTCTTTTCACCTGCGAGTCCTACAGATACGCAGTCTAGGTACAGTGAAACTATTTCATCATTTTCAAATCAAATCGTCTCCCCTACTTTATACTCACCTCTCGTCTGTCATTAGATGACAGATAGTAATTCGGGAATACGCAATCCCCCGATTCTCCAGATTATACCCTAGATTCCCCTCGATCCCCTGACTCATCGAACTGGTCAATGCAACATCTTTTTGAAGATTCCATTTGAAATTTATTATACTTATATTACATTTAAAGTCACCGTTGTATTCTTACTTAACCTAGAGCAAATAAACTCTATTATTATACTTACCTTTTAATCAAAGCATCTTCAAGTCATCCCGTCTCTTCGTACCATTTCCTCGCCGCGACCCCTGAAAATAAAATCAGTTAGTAACATATAAAAGAAACCTCCCTACTGTAGATTCTCTCTCTCGCTACATCTTACCTTACTCGTTATACTTACCGTCTCTCTCTCTATACTTCCTCCCCTACGCTCCATCGGGTGAATACCTGAAAAGGAAATATTATTATTAACATATTAATAAGCTTCTTCGCCCCCTTACCCCCATATTATACTCACCTCGCTTAATCCCTCGTGGCGTAAAATCACCGACTCTCCTCCCTGTGCCCTGGCGATAGTCTGCGCATAGCGGGCGAGCCTAAAACAGGAAAACAAACTAAGTTACTCCCGATCGAGGACACGGGACGTGACAGCGGAAGCGTCCAAGCTGTCGCGGTAGCGTCCAAGCAGGCGCGGAAGCGTCCAAGCAGGCGCGGAAGCATACACACAGGCGCGGAAGCGTCTAAGCAGTCGCGGAAGCGTCCAAGCAGGCGCGGAAGCGTCCAAGCAGGCGCGGAAGCATGCAAGAAGGCGCAGAACAGTCCAAGCAGGCGCGGAAGCGTCCAAGCAGGCGCGGAAGCGTCCAAGCAGGCGCGGAAGCGTCCAAGCAGGCGCGGAAGCGTGCAAGCAGGCGCGGAAGCGTGCAAGCAGGCACGGAAGCGTCCAAGCATGCGTGGAAGAGTCCAAGCAGGCGCGGAAACGTCCAAGCATGCGTGGAAGAGTCCAAGCAGGCGGGGAAACGTCCAAGCAGGCGCGGAAGCGTCCAGGCAGGCGCGGAAGCGTCCAAGCAGGCGCGGAAGCGTCCAAGCAGGCGCGGAAGCGGCCAAGCAGGCGTGGAAGCGTCCAAGCAGGCGCGGAAGCGTCCAAGCAGGCGTGGAAGCGGCCAAGCAGGCGTGGAAGCGTCCAAGCAGGCGTGGATGCGCCCAAGCAGTCGCGGAAGCGTGCAAGCAGGCGCGGAAGCGTCCAAGCAGGCGCGGAAGCGTCCAAGCAGGCGCGGAAGCGGCCAAGCAGGCGTGGAAGCGTCCAAGCAGGCGCGGAAGCGTCCAAGCAGGCGCGAAAGCGTCCAAGCAGGCGCGGAAGCGTCCAAGCAGGCGCGGAAGCGTCCAAGCAGGCGCGGAAGCGTTCAAGCAGGCGCGGAAGCGTCCAAGCAGGCGCGAAAGCGTCCAAGCAGGCGCGGAAGCGTGCAACCAGGCGCGGAAGCGTCCAAGCAGGCGCGGATCCGTGCAAGCAGGCGCGGAAGCATGCAAGAAGGCGCGGAAGCGTCCAAGCAGGCGCGGAAGCGCCCAAGCAGGCGCGGAACCGTGCAAGCAGGCGCGGAAGCGTCCAAGCAGGCGCGGATCCGTGCAAGCAGGCGCGGAAGCATGCAAGAAGGCGCGGAAGCGTCCAAGCAGGCGCGGAAGCGTCCAAGCAGGCGCGGATCCGTGCAAGCAGGCGCGGAAGCATGCAAGAAGGCGCGGAAGCGTCCAAGCAGGCGCGGAAGCGTCCAAGCAGGCGCGGAAGCGCCCAAGCAGTCGCGGAAGCGTGCAAGCAGGCGCGGAAGCGTCCAAGCAGGCGTGGAAGCGTCCAAGCATGCGTGGAAGAGTCCAAGCAGCTGCGGAAGCGTCCAAGCAGGCGCGGAAGCGTCCAAGCAGGCGCGGAAGCGTCCAAGCAGGCGCGGAAGCGTCCAAGCAGGCGTGGAAGAGTCCAAGCTGGCGCGGAAGCGTCCAAGCAGGTGCGGAAGCGTCCAAGCAGACGCGGAAGCGACCAAGCAGGCGCGGAAGCGTCCAAGCAGGCGCGGAACCGTGCAAGCTGGCGCGGAAGCGGCCAAGCAGGCGCGGAAGCTTCCAAGCAGGCGCGGAAGGGTCCAAGCAGGCGCGGAAGCGTCCAAGCAGGCGCGGAAGCGTCCAAGCAGGCGCGGAAGAGTCCAAGCAGGCGCGGAAGCGTCCAAGCAGTCGCGGAAGCGTCCAAGCAGGCGCTGTAGCGTCCAAGCAGGTGCGGAAGCGTCCAAGCAGGCGCGGAAGCGTCCAAGCAGTCGCGGAAGCGTCGAAGCAGGCACTGAAACGTCCAGGCAGGCGCGGAAGCATGCAAGAAGCCGCAGAAGAGTCCAAGCAGGCGCGGAAGCGTCCAAGCAGTCGCGGAAGCGTCCAAGCAGGCGCTGTAGCGTCCAAGCAGGTGCGGAAGCGTCCAAGCAGGCGCGGAATCGTCCAAGCAGTCGCGGAAGCGTCCAAGCAGGCGCGGAAGCGTCCAAGCAGGCGCGGAAGCGCCCAAGCAGGCGCGGAACCGTGCAAGCAGGCGCGGAAGCGTCCAAGCAGGCGTGGAAGCGTCCAAGCATGCGTGGAAGTGTCCAAGCAGCTGCGGAAGCGTCCAAGCAGGCGCGGAAGCGTCCAAGCAGGCGCGGAAGCGTCCAAGCAGGCGCGGAAGCGTCCAAGCAGGCGTGGAAGAGACCAAGCTGGCGCGGAAGCGTCCAAGCAGGCGCGGAAGCGTCCAAGCAGACGCGGAAGCGACCAAGCAGGCGCGGAAGCGTCCAAGCAGGCGCGGAACCGTGCAAGCTGGCGCGGAAGCGGCCAAGCAGGCGCGGATCCGTGCAAGCAGGCGCGGAAGCGTCCAAGCAGGCGCGGAAGCGTCCAAGCAGGCGCGGAAGCGCCCAAGCAGTCGCGGAAGCGTGCAAGCAGGCGCGGAAGCGTCCGAGCAGGCGCGGAAACGTCAAAGCATGCGCGGAAGAGTCCAAGCAGGCGCGGAAGCGTCCAAGCAGGCGCGGAAGCGTCCAAGCAGACGCGGAAGTGTCCAAGCAGGCGCGGCAGCGTCTAAGCAGGCGCGGAAGCGTCCAAGCAGTCGCGGAAGCGTCCAAACAGGCGCGGAAGCGTCCAAGCAGGCGCGGAAGCGTCCAAGCAGGCGCGGAAGCGTCCAAGCAGGCGCGGAAGCGCCCAAGCAGGCGCGGAAGCGTCCAAGCAGGCGCGGAAGCGCCCAAGCAGGCGCGGAACCGTGCAAGCAGGCGCGGAAGCGTCCAAGCAGGCGTGGAAGCGTCCAAGCATGCGTGGAAGAGTCCAAGCAGCTGCGGAAGCGTCCAAGCAGGCGCGGAAGCGTCCAAGCAGGCGCGGAAGCGTCCAAGCAGGCGCGGAAGCGTCCAAGCAGGCGTGGAAGAGTCCAAGCTGGCGCGGAAGCGTCCAAGCAGGTGCGGAAGCGTCCAAGCAGACGCGGAAGCGACCAAGCAGGCGCGGAAGCGTCCAAGCAGGCGCGGAACCGTGCAAGCTGGCGCGGAAGCGGCCAAGCAGGCGCGGAAGCGTCCAAGCAGGCGCGGAAGAGTCCAAGCAGGCGCGGAAGCGTCCAAGCAGGCGCGGAAGCGTCCAAGCAGGCGCGGAAGAGTCCAAGCCGGCGCGGAAGCGCCCAAGCAGTCGCGGAAGCGTCCAAGCAGGCGCGGTAGCGTCCAAGCAGGCGCGGAAGCGTCCAAGCAGGCGCGGAAGCGTCCAAGCAGTCGCGGAAGCGTCGAAGCAGGCACTGAAACGTCCAGGCAGGCGCGGAAGCATGCAAGAAGCCGCAGAAGAGTCCAAGCAGGCGCGGAAGCGTCCAAGCAGTCGCGGAAGCGTCCAAGCAGGCGCGGTAGCGTCCAACCAGGTGCGGAAGCGTCCAAGCAGGCGCGGAAGCATGCAAGAAGCCGCAGAAGAGTCCAAGCAGGCGCGGAAGCGTCCAAGCAGGCGTGGGAGCGTCCAAGCAGGCGCGAAACCGTGCAAGCAGGCGCGGAAGCGTCCAAGCAGGCGCGGAAGCATGCAAGAAGACGCAGAAGAGTCCAAGCAGGCGCGGAAGCGTCCAAGCAGGCGTGGGAGCGTCCAAGCAGGCGCGAAACCGCGCAAGCAGGCGCGGAAGCGTCCAAGCATGCGCGGAAGCATGCAAGAAGCCGCAGAAGAGTCCAAGCAGGCACTGAAACGTCCAGGCAGGCGCGGAAGCATGCAAGAAGCCGCAGAAGAGTCCAAGCAGGCGCGGAAGCGTCCAAGCAGTCGCGGAAGCGTCCAAGCAGGCGCGGAAGCGTCCAAGCAGGCGTGGGAGCGTCCAAGCAGGCGCGAAACCGTGCAAGCAGGCGCGGAAGCGTCCAAGCAGGCGCGGAAGCATGCAAACAGGCGGGGAAGCATGCAAGAAGGCGCAGAACAGTCCAAGCAGGCGCGGAAGCGTCCAAGCTGTCGCGGTAGCGTCCAAGCAGGCGCGGAAGCGTCCAAGCAGGCGCGGAAGGATACACACAGGCGCGGAAGCGTCTAAGCAGTCGCGGAAGCGTCCAAGCAGGCGCGGAAGCGTCCAAGCAGGCGCGGAAGCATGCAAGAAGGCGCAGAACAGTCCAAGCAGGCGCGGAAGCGTCCAAGCAGGCGCGGAAGCTTCCAAGCAGGCGCGGAAGCGTCCAAGCATGCGTGGAAGAGTCCAAGCAGCCGCGGAAGCGTGCAACCATGCGCGGAAGCGTCCAAGCAGGCGCGGAAGCATGCAAGAAGGCGCGGAAGCGTCCAAGCAGGCGCGGAAGCGTCCAAGCAGACGCGGAAGCGTCCAAGCAGGCGCGGAAGCGTCCAAGCAGGCGCGGAAGAGTCCAAGCAGGCGCGGAAGCGTCCAAGCAGGCGCGGAAGCGTCCAAGCAGTCGCGGTAGCGTCCAAGCAGGCGCGGAAGCGTCCAAGCAGGTACGGAAGCGTGCACGAAGGCGCGGAAACGTCCAAGTAGGCTCGGAAGCGTCCAAGCAGGCGCGGAAGCATGCAAGAAAGCGCAGAAGAGTCCAAGAAGGCGCGGAAGCCTCCAAGCAGGCGCGGAAGCGTCCAAGCAGTCGCGGAAGCGTCCAAGCAGGCGCGGAAGCGTCCAAGCAGGCGCGGAAGCGTCCAAGCAGGCGCGGAAGCATGCAAGAAAGCGCAGAAGAGTCCAAGCAGTCGCGGAAGCGTCGAAGCAGGCACTGAAACGTCCAGGCAGGCGCGGAAGCATGCAAGAAGCCGCAGAAGAGTCCAAGCAGGCGCGGAAGCGTCCAAGCAGTCGCGGAAGCGTCCAAGCAGGCGCGGTAGCGTCCAACCAGGTGCGGAAGCGTCCAAGCAGGCGCGGAAGCATGCAAGAAGCCGCAGAAGAGTCCAAGCAGGCGCGGAAGCGTCCAAGCAGGCGTGGGAGCGTCCAAGCAGGCGCGAAACCGTGCAAGCAGGCGCGGAAGCGTCCAAGCAGGCGCGGAAGCATGCAAGAAGCCGCAGAAGAGTCCAAGCAGGCACTGAAACGTCCAGGCAGGCGCGGAAGCATGCAAGAAGCCGCAGAAGAGTCCAAGCAGGCGCGGAAGCGTCCAAGCAGTCGCGGAAGCGTCCAAGCAGGCGCGGAAGCGTCCAAGCAGGCGTGGGAGCGTCCAAGCAGGCGCGAAACCGTGCAAGCAGGCGCGGAAGCGTCCAAGCAGGCGCGGAAGCATGCAAACAGGCGGGGAAGCATGCAAGAAGGCGCAGAACAGTCCAAGCAGGCGCGGAAGCGTCCAAGCTGTCGCGGTAGCGTCCAAGCAGGCGCGGAAGCGTCCAAGCAGGCGCGGAAGCATACACACAGGCGCGGAAGCGTCTAAGCAGTCGCGGAAGCGTCCAAGCAGGCGCGGAAGCGTCCAAGCAGGCGCGGAAGCATGCAAGAAGGCGCAGAACAGTCCAAGCAGGCGCGGAAGCGTCCAAGCAGGCGCGGAAGCGTCCAAGCAGGCGCGGAAGCGTCCAAGCAGGCGCGGAAGCGTGCAAGCAGTCGCGGAAGCGTCCAAACAGGCGCGGAAGCGTCCAAGCAGGCGCGGAAGCGTCCAAGCAGGCGCGGAAGCGTCCAAGCAGGCGTGGAAGAGTCCAAGCAGGCGCGGAAGCGTCCAAGCAGGCGCGGAAGCGTCCAAGCAGACGCGGAAGCGTCCAAGCAGGCGCGGAAGCGTCCAAGGAGGCGCGGAATCGTCCAAGCAGTCGCGGAAGCGTCCAAGCAGGCGCGGAAGCGTCCAAGCAGGCGCGGAAGCGCCCAAGCAGGCGCGGAACCGTGCAAGCAGGCGCGGAAGCGTCCAAGCAGGCGTGGAAGCGTCCAAGCATGCGTGGAAGTGTCCAAGCAGCTGCGGAAGCGTCCAAGCAGGCGCGGAAGCGTCCAAGCAGGCGCGGAAGCGTCCAAGCAGGCGCGGAAGCGTCCAAGCAGGCGTGGAAGAGACCAAGCTGGCGCGGAAGCGTCCAAGCAGGCGCGGAAGCGTCCAAGCAGACGCGGAAGCGACCAAGCAGGCGCGGAAGCGTCCAAGCAGGCGCGGAACCGTGCAAGCTGGCGCGGAAGCGGCCAAGCAGGCGCGGATCCGTGCAAGCAGGCGCGGAAGCGTCCAAGCAGGCGCGGAAGCGTCCAAGCAGGCGCGGAAGCGCCCAAGCAGTCGCGGAAGCGTGCAAGCAGGCGCGGAAGCGTCCGAGCAGGCGCGGAAACGTCAAAGCATGCGCGGAAGAGTCCAAGCAGGCGCGGAAGCGTCCAAGCAGGCGCGGAAGCGTCCAAGCAGACGCGGAAGTGTCCAAGCAGGCGCGGCAGCGTCTAAGCAGGCGCGGAAGCGTCCAAGCAGTCGCGGAAGCGTCCAAGCAGGCGCGGAAGCGTCCAAGCAGGCGCGGAAGCGCCCAAGCAGGCGCGGAAGCGTCCAAGCAGGCGCGGAAGCGCCCAAGCAGGCGCGGAACCGTGCAAGCAGGCGCGGAAGCGTCCAAGCAGGCGTGGAAGCGTCCAAGCATGCGTGGAAGAGTCCAAGCAGCTGCGGAAGCGTCCAAGCAGGCGCGGAAGCGTCCAAGCAGGCGCGGAAGCGTCCAAGCAGGCGCGGAAGCGTCCAAGCAGGCGTGGAAGAGTCCAAGCTGGCGCGGAAGCGTCCAAGCAGGTGCGGAAGCGTCCAAGCAGACGCGGAAGCGACCAAGCAGGCGCGGAAGCGTCCAAGCAGGCGCGGAACCGTGCAAGCTGGCGCGGAAGCGGCCAAGCAGGCGCGGAAGCGTCCAAGCAGGCGCGGAAGAGTCCAAGCAGGCGCGGAAGCGTCCAAGCAGGCGCGGAAGCGTCCAAGCAGGCGCGGAAGAGTCCAAGCCGGCGCGGAAGCGTCCAAGCAGGCGCGGAAGCCTCCAAGCAGGCGCGGAAGCGTCCAAGCAGGCGCGGAAGCGTCCAAGCAGGCGCGGAAGCGTCCAAGCAGGCGCGGAAGCGTCCAAGCAGGCGCGGAAGCGTTCAAGCAGGCGCGGAAGCGTCCAAGCTGGCGCGAAAGCGTCCAAGCAGGCGCGGAAGCGTGCAACCATGCGCGGAAGCGTCCAAGCAGGCGCGGATCCGTGCAAGCAGGCGCGGAAGCATGCAAGAAGGCGCGGAAGCGTCCAAGCAGGCGCGGAAGCTTCCAAGCAGGCGCGGAAGCGTCCAAGCATGCGTGGAAGAGTCCAAGCAGCCGCGGAAGCGTGCAACCATGCGCGGAAGCGTCCAAGCAGGCGCGGAAGCATGCAAGAAGGCGCGGAAGCGTCCAAGCAGGCGCGGAAGCGTCCAAGCAGACGCGGAAGCGTCCAAGCAGGCGCGGAAGCGTCCAAGCAGGCGCGGAAGAGTCCAAGCAGGCGCGGAAGCGTCCAAGCAGGCGCGGAAGCGTCCAAGCAGTCGCGGTAGCGTCCAAGCAGGCGCGGAAGCGTCCAAGCAGGTACGGAAGCGTGCACGAAGGCGCGGAAACGTCCAAGTAGGCTCGGAAGCGTCCAAGCAGGCGCGGAAGCATGCAAGAAAGCGCAGAAGAGTCCAAGAAGGCGCGGAAGCCTCCAAGCAGGCGCGGAAGCGTCCAAGCAGTCGCGGAAGCGTCCAAGCAGGCGCGGAAGCGTCCAAGCAGGCGCGGAAGCGTCCAAGCAGGCGCGGAAGCATGCAAGAAAGCGCAGAAGAGTCCAAGCAGTCGCGGAAGCGTCGAAGCAGGCACTGAAACGTCCAGGCAGGCGCGGAAGCATGCAAGAAGCCGCAGAAGAGTCCAAGCAGGCGCGGAAGCGTCCAAGCAGTCGCGGAAGCGTCCAAGCAGGCGCGGTAGCGTCCAACCAGGTGCGGAAGCGTCCAAGCAGGCGCGGAAGCATGCAAGAAGCCGCAGAAGAGTCCAAGCAGGCGCGGAAGCGTCCAAGCAGGCGTGGGAGCGTCCAAGCAGGCGCGAAACCGTGCAAGCAGGCGCGGAAGCGTCCAAGCAGGCGCGGAAGCATGCAAGAAGCCGCAGAAGAGTCCAAGCAGGCGCGGAAGCGTCCAAGCCGGCGCGGAAGCGCCCAAGCAGTCGCGGAAGCGTTCAAGCAGGCGCGGAAGAGTCCAAGCAGGCGCGGAAGCGTCCAAGCAGGCGCGGAAGCGTCCAAGCAGGCGCGGAAGAGTCCAAGCAGGCGCGGAAGCGTCCAAGCAGTCGCGGAAGCGTCCAAGCAGGCGCGGTAGCGTCCAACCAGGTGCGGAAGCGTCCAAGCAGGCGCGGAAGCATGCAAGAAGCCGCAGAAGAGTCCAAGCAGGCGCGGAAGCGTCCAAGCAGGCGTGGGAGCGTCCAAGCAGGCGCGGAAGAGTCCAAGCAGGCGCGGAAGCGTCCAAGCAGGCGCGGAAGCGTCCAAGCAGGCGCGGAAGAGTCCAAGCCGGCGCGGAAGCGCCCAAGCAGTCGCGGAAGCGTCCAAGCAGGCGCGGAAGCGTCCAAGCAGGCGCGGAAGCGTCCAAGCAGGCGCGGAAGCGTCCAAGCAGGCGCGGAAGCGTGCAAGCAGGCGCGGAAGCGTCCAAGCAGACGCGGAAGCGTCCAAGCAGGCGCGGAAGCGTCCAAGGAGGCGCGGAATCGTCCAAGCAGTCGCGGAAGCGTCCAAGCAGGCGCGGAAGCGTCCAAGCAGGCGCGGAAGCGCCCAAGCAGGCGCGGAACCGTGCAAGCAGGCGCGGAAGCGTCCAAGCAGGCGTGGAAGCGTCCAAGCATGCGTGGAAGTGTCCAAGCAGCTGCGGAAGCGTCCAAGCAGGCGCGGAAGCGTCCAAGCAGGCGCGGAAGCGTCCAAGCAGGCGCGGAAGCGTCCAAGCAGGCGTGGAAGAGACCAAGCTGGCGCGGAAGCGTCCAAGCAGGCGCGGAAGCGTCCAAGCAGACGCGGAAGCGACCAAGCAGGCGCGGAAGCGTCCAAGCAGGCGCGGAACCGTGCAAGCTGGCGCGGAAGCGGCCAAGCAGGCGCGGATCCGTGCAAGCAGGCGCGGAAGCGTCCAAGCAGGCGCGGAAGCGTCCAAGCAGGCGCGGAAGCGCCCAAGCAGTCGCGGAAGCGTGCAAGCAGGCGCGGAAGCGTCCGAGCAGGCGCGGAAACGTCAAAGCATGCGCGGAAGAGTCCAAGCAGGCGCGGAAGCGTCCAAGCAGGCGCGGAAGCGTCCAAGCAGACGCGGAAGTGTCCAAGCAGGCGCGGCAGCGTCTAAGCAGGCGCGGAAGCGTCCAAGCAGTCGCGGAAGCGTCCAAACAGGCGCGGAAGCGTCCAAGCAGGCGCGGAAGCGTCCAAGCAGGCGCGGAAGCGTCCAAGCAGGCGCGGAAGCGCCCAAGCAGGCGCGGAAGCGTCCAAGCAGGCGCGGAAGCGCCCAAGCAGGCGCGGAACCGTGCAAGCAGGCGCGGAAGCGTCCAAGCAGGCGTGGAAGCGTCCAAGCATGCGTGGAAGAGTCCAAGCAGCTGCGGAAGCGTCCAAGCAGGCGCGGAAGCGTCCAAGCAGGCGCGGAAGCGTCCAAGCAGGCGCGGAAGCGTCCAAGCAGGCGTGGAAGAGTCCAAGCTGGCGCGGAAGCGTCCAAGCAGGTGCGGAAGCGTCCAAGCAGACGCGGAAGCGACCAAGCAGGCGCGGAAGCGTCCAAGCAGGCGCGGAACCGTGCAAGCTGGCGCGGAAGCGGCCAAGCAGGCGCGGAAGCGTCCAAGCAGGCGCGGAAGAGTCCAAGCAGGCGCGGAAGCGTCCAAGCAGGCGCGGAAGCGTCCAAGCAGGCGCGGAAGAGTCCAAGCCGGCGCGGAAGCGCCCAAGCAGTCGCGGAAGCGTCCAAGCAGGCGCGGTAGCGTCCAAGCAGGCGCGGAAGCGTCCAAGCAGGCGCGGAAGCGTCCAAGCAGTCGCGGAAGCGTCGAAGCAGGCACTGAAACGTCCAGGCAGGCGCGGAAGCATGCAAGAAGCCGCAGAAGAGTCCAAGCAGGCGCGGAAGCGTCCAAGCAGTCGCGGAAGCGTCCAAGCAGGCGCGGTAGCGTCCAACCAGGTGCGGAAGCGTCCAAGCAGGCGCGGAAGCATGCAAGAAGCCGCAGAAGAGTCCAAGCAGGCGCGGAAGCGTCCAAGCAGGCGTGGGAGCGTCCAAGCAGGCGCGAAACCGTGCAAGCAGGCGCGGAAGCGTCCAAGCAGGCGCGGAAGCATGCAAGAAGACGCAGAAGAGTCCAAGCAGGCGCGGAAGCGTCCAAGCAGGCGTGGGAGCGTCCAAGCAGGCGCGGAAGCATGCAAGCAGGCGCGGAAGCATGCAAGAAGGCGCAGAAGAGTCCAAGCAGGCGCGGTAGTGTCCAAGCAGGGGCAGAAGCGTCCAAGCAGGCGCGGAAGCGTCCAAGCAGGCGCGGAAGCGTTCAAGCAGGCGCGGAAGCGTCCAAGCAGGCGCGAAAGCGTCCAAGCAGGCGCGGAAGCGTCCAAGCAGGCGCGGAAGCCTCCAAGCAGGCGCGGAAGCGTCCAAGCAGGCGCGGAAGCGTCCAAGCAGGCGCGGAAGCGTCCAAGCAGGCGCGGAAGCGTCCAAGCAGGCGCGGAAGCGTTCAAGCAGGCGCGGAAGCGTCCAAGCTGGCGCGAAAGCGTCCAAGCAGGCGCGGAAGCGTGCAACCATGCGCGGAAGCGTCCAAGCAGGCGCGGATCCGTGCAAGCAGGCGCGGAAGCATGCAAGAAGGCGCGGAAGCGTCCAAGCAGGCGCGGAAGCTTCCAAGCAGGCGCGGAAGCGTCCAAGCATGCGTGGAAGAGTCCAAGCAGCCGCGGAAGCGTGCAACCATGCGCGGAAGCGTCCAAGCAGGCGCGGAAGCATGCAAGAAGGCGCGGAAGCGTCCAAGCAGGCGCGGAAGCGTCCAAGCAGACGCGGAAGCGTCCAAGCAGGCGCGGAAGCGTCCAAGCAGGCGCGGAAGAGTCCAAGCAGGCGCGGAAGCGTCCAAGCAGGCGCGGAAGCGTCCAAGCAGTCGCGGTAGCGTCCAAGCAGGCGCGGAAGCGTCCAAGCAGGTACGGAAGCGTGCACGAAGGCGCGGAAACGTCCAAGTAGGCTCGGAAGCGTCCAAGCAGGCGCGGAAGCATGCAAGAAAGCGCAGAAGAGTCCAAGAAGGCGCGGAAGCCTCCAAGCAGGCGCGGAAGCGTCCAAGCAGTCGCGGAAGCGTCCAAGCAGGCGCGGAAGCGTCCAAGCAGGCGCGGAAGCGTCCAAGCAGGCGCGGAAGCATGCAAGAAAGCGCAGAAGAGTCCAAGCAGTCGCGGAAGCGTCGAAGCAGGCACTGAAACGTCCAGGCAGGCGCGGAAGCATGCAAGAAGCCGCAGAAGAGTCCAAGCAGGCGCGGAAGCGTCCAAGCAGTCGCGGAAGCGTCCAAGCAGGCGCGGTAGCGTCCAACCAGGTGCGGAAGCGTCCAAGCAGGCGCGGAAGCATGCAAGAAGCCGCAGAAGAGTCCAAGCAGGCGCGGAAGCGTCCAAGCAGGCGTGGGAGCGTCCAAGCAGGCGCGAAACCGTGCAAGCAGGCGCGGAAGCGTCCAAGCAGGCGCGGAAGCATGCAAGAAGCCGCAGAAGAGTCCAAGCAGGCGCGGAAGCGTCCAAGCCGGCGCGGAAGCGCCCAAGCAGTCGCGGAAGCGTTCAAGCAGGCGCGGAAGAGTCCAAGCAGGCGCGGAAGCGTCCAAGCAGGCGCGGAAGCGTCCAAGCAGGCGCGGAAGAGTCCAAGCAGGCGCGGAAGCGTCCAAGCAGTCGCGGAAGCGTCCAAGCAGGCGCGGTAGCGTCCAACCAGGTGCGGAAGCGTCCAAGCAGGCGCGGAAGCATGCAAGAAGCCGCAGAAGAGTCCAAGCAGGCGCGGAAGCGTCCAAGCAGGCGTGGGAGCGTCCAAGCAGGCGCGAAACCGTGCAAGCAGGCGCGGAAGCGTCCAAGCAGGCGCGGAAGCATGCAAACAGGCGGGGAAGCATGCAAGAAGGCGCAGAACAGTCCAAGCAGGCGCGGAAGCGTCCAAGCTGTCGCGGTAGCGTCCAAGCAGGCGCGGAAGCGTCCAAGCAGGCGCGGAAGCATACACACAGGCGCGGAAGCGTCTAAGCAGTCGCGGAAGCGTCCAAGCAGGCGCGGAAACGTCCAAGCAGGCGCGGAAG
This sequence comes from Cerceris ruficornis, assembly GCA_963989415.1. Classification (NCBI taxonomy): domain Eukaryota; kingdom Metazoa; phylum Arthropoda; class Insecta; order Hymenoptera; family Crabronidae; genus Cerceris; species Cerceris ruficornis. The sequence goes on from OZ022522.1 coordinate 4,032,105, forward strand.
CATGCAAGAAGGCGCAGAACAGTCCAAGCAGGCGCGGAAGCGTCCAAGCAGGCGCGGAAGCGTCCAAGCAGGCGCGGAAGCGTCCAAGCAGGCGCGGAAGCGTGCAAGCAGGCGCGGAAGCGTCCAAGCAGACGCGGAAGCGTCCAAGCAGGCGCGGAAGCGTCCAAGGAGGCGCGGAATCGTCCAAGCAGTCGCGGAAGCGTCCAAGCAGGCGCGGAAGCGTCCAAGCAGGCGCGGAAGCGCCCAAGCAGGCGCGGAACCGTGCAAGCAGGCGCGGAAGCGTCCAAGAAGGCGTGGAAGCGTCCAAGCATGCGTGGAAGTGTCCAAGCAGCTGCGGAAGCGTCCAAGCAGGCGCGGAAGCGTCCAAGCAGGCGCGGAAGCGTCCAAGCAGGCGCGGAAGCGTCCAAGCAGGCGTGGAAGAGACCAAGCTGGCGCGGAAGCGTCCAAGCAGGCGCGGAAGCGTCCAAGCAGACGCGGAAGCGACCAAGCAGGCGCGGAAGCGTCCAAGCAGGCGCGGAACCGTGCAAGCTGGCGCGGAAGCGGCCAAGCAGGCGCGGATCCGTGCAAGCAGGCGCGGAAGCGTCCAAGCAGGCGCGGAAGCGTCCAAGCAGGCGCGGAAGCGCCCAAGCAGTCGCGGAAGCGTGCAAGCAGGCGCGGAAGCGTCCGAGCAGGCGCGGAAACGTCAAAGCATGCGCGGAAGAGTCCAAGCAGGCGCGGAAGCGTCCAAGCAGGCGCGGAAGCGTCCAAGCAGACGCGGAAGTGTCCAAGCAGGCGCGGCAGCGTCTAAGCAGGCGCGGAAGCGTCCAAGCAGTCGCGGAAGCGTCCAAACAGGCGCGGAAGCGTCCAAGCAGGCGCGGAAGCGTCCAAGCAGGCGCGGAAGCGTCCAAGCAGGCGCGGAAGCGCCCAAGCAGGCGCGGAAGCGTCCAAGCAGGCGCGGAAGCGCCCAAGCAGGCGCGGAACCGTGCAAGCAGGCGCGGAAGCGTCCAAGCAGGCGTGGAAGCGTCCAAGCATGCGTGGAAGAGTCCAAGCAGCTGCGGAAGCGTCCAAGCAGGCGCGGAAGCGTCCAAGCAGGCGCGGAAGCGTCCAAGCAGGCGCGGAAGCGTCCAAGCAGGCGTGGAAGAGTCCAAGCTGGCGCGGAAGCGTCCAAGCAGGTGCGGAAGCGTCCAAGCAGACGCGGAAGCGACCAAGCAGGCGCGGAAGCGTCCAAGCAGGCGCGGAACCGTGCAAGCTGGCGCGGAAGCGGCCAAGCAGGCGCGGAAGCGTCCAAGCAGGCGCGGAAGAGTCCAAGCAGGCGCGGAAGCGTCCAAGCAGGCGCGGAAGCGTCCAAGCAGGCGCGGAAGAGTCCAAGCCGGCGCGGAAGCGCCCAAGCAGTCGCGGAAGCGTCCAAGCAGGCGCGGTAGCGTCCAAGCAGGCGCGGAAGCGTCCAAGCAGGCGCGGAAGCGTCCAAGCAGTCGCGGAAGCGTCGAAGCAGGCACTGAAACGTCCAGGCAGGCGCGGAAGCATGCAAGAAGCCGCAGAAGAGTCCAAGCAGGCGCGGAAGCGTCCAAGCAGTCGCGGAAGCGTCCAAGCAGGCGCGGTAGCGTCCAACCAGGTGCGGAAGCGTCCAAGCAGGCGCGGAAGCATGCAAGAAGCCGCAGAAGAGTCCAAGCAGGCGCGGAAGCGTCCAAGCAGGCGTGGGAGCGTCCAAGCAGGCGCGAAACCGTGCAAGCAGGCGCGGAAGCGTCCAAGCAGGCGCGGAAGCATGCAAGAAGACGCAGAAGAGTCCAAGCAGGCGCGGAAGCGTCCAAGCAGGCGTGGGAGCGTCCAAGCAGGCGCGAAACCGCGCAAGCAGGCGCGGAAGCGTCCAAGCATGCGTGGAAGAGTCCAAGCAAGCGCGGAAGCATGCAAGCAGGCGCGGAAGCATGCAAGAAGGCGCAGAAGAGTCCAAGCAGGCGCGGTAGTGTCCAAGCAGGCGCAGAAGCGTCCAAGCAGGCGCGGAAGCGTCCAAGCAGGCGCGGAAGCGTTCAAGCAGGCGCGGAAGCGTCCAAGCAGGCGCGAAAGCGTCCAAGCAGGCGCGGAAGCGTCCAAGCAGGCGCGGAAGCCTCCAAGCAGGCGCGGAAGCGTCCAAGCAGGCGCGGAAGCGTCCAAGCAGGCGCGGAAGCGTCCAAGCAGGCGCGGAAGCGTCCAAGCAGGCGCGGAAGCGTTCAAGCAGGCGCGGAAGCGTCCAAGCTGGCGCGAAAGCGTCCAAGCAGGCGCGGAAGCGTGCAACCATGCGCGGAAGCGTCCAAGCAGGCGCGGATCCGTGCAAGCAGGCGCGGAAGCATGCAAGAAGGCGCGGAAGCGTCCAAGCAGGCGCGGAAGCTTCCAAGCAGGCGCGGAAGCGTCCAAGCATGCGTGGAAGAGTCCAAGCAGCCGCGGAAGCGTGCAACCATGCGCGGAAGCGTCCAAGCAGGCGCGGAAGCATGCAAGAAGGCGCGGAAGCGTCCAAGCAGGCGCGGAAGCGTCCAAGCAGACGCGGAAGCGTCCAAGCAGGCGCGGAAGCGTCCAAGCAGGCGCGGAAGAGTCCAAGCAGGCGCGGAAGCGTCCAAGCAGGCGCGGAAGCGTCCAAGCAGTCGCGGTAGCGTCCAAGCAGGCGCGGAAGCGTCCAAGCAGGTACGGAAGCGTGCACGAAGGCGCGGAAACGTCCAAGTAGGCTCGGAAGCGTCCAAGCAGGCGCGGAAGCATGCAAGAAAGCGCAGAAGAGTCCAAGAAGGCGCGGAAGCCTCCAAGCAGGCGCGGAAGCGTCCAAGCAGTCGCGGAAGCGTCCAAGCAGGCGCGGAAGCGTCCAAGCAGGCGCGGAAGCGTCCAAGCAGGCGCGGAAGCATGCAAGAAAGCGCAGAAGAGTCCAAGCAGTCGCGGAAGCGTCGAAGCAGGCACTGAAACGTCCAGGCAGGCGCGGAAGCATGCAAGAAGCCGCAGAAGAGTCCAAGCAGGCGCGGAAGCGTCCAAGCAGTCGCGGAAGCGTCCAAGCAGGCGCGGTAGCGTCCAACCAGGTGCGGAAGCGTCCAAGCAGGCGCGGAAGCATGCAAGAAGCCGCAGAAGAGTCCAAGCAGGCGCGGAAGCGTCCAAGCAGGCGTGGGAGCGTCCAAGCAGGCGCGAAACCGTGCAAGCAGGCGCGGAAGCGTCCAAGCAGGCGCGGAAGCATGCAAGAAGCCGCAGAAGAGTCCAAGCAGGCGCGGAAGCGTCCAAGCAGGCGTGGGAGCGTCCAAGCAGGCGCGAAACCGCGCAAGCAGGCGCGGAAGCGTCCAAGCATGCGTGGAAGAGTCCAAGCAAGCGCGGAAGCATGCAACCAGGCGCGGAAGCATGCAAGAAGGCGCAGAAGAGTCCAAGCAGGCGCGGTAGTGTCCAAGCAGGCGCAGAAGCGTCCAAGCAGGCGCGGAAGCGTCCAAGCAGGCGCGGAAGCGTTCAAGCAGGCGCGGAAGCGTCCAAGCAGGCGCGAAAGCGTCCAAGCAGGCGCGGAAGCGTCCAAGCAGGCGCGGAAGCCTCCAAGCAGGCGCGGAAGCGTCCAAGCAGGCGCGGAAGCGTCCAAGCATGCGTGGAAGAGTCCAAGCAGCCGCGGAAGCGTGCAACCATGCGCGGAAGCGTCCAAGCAGGCGCGGAAGCATGCAAGAAGGCGCGGAAGCGTCCAAGCAGGCGCGGAAGCGTCCAAGCAGACGCGGAAGCGTCCAAGCAGGCGCGGAAGCGTCCAAGCAGGCGCGGAAGAGTCCAAGCAGGCGCGGAAGCGTCCAAGCAGGCGCGGAAGCGTCCAAGCAGTCGCGGTAGCGTCCAAGCAGGCGCGGAAGCGTCCAAGCAGGTACGGAAGCGTGCACGAAGGCGCGGAAACGTCCAAGTAGGCTCGGAAGCGTCCAAGCAGGCGCGGAAGCATGCAAGAAAGCGCAGAAGAGTCCAAGAAGGCGCGGAAGCCTCCAAGCAGGCGCGGAAGCGTCCAAGCAGTCGCGGAAGCGTCCAAGCAGGCGCGGAAGCGTCCAAGCAGGCGCGGAAGCGTCCAAGCAGGCGCGGAAGCATGCAAGAAAGCGCAGAAGAGTCCAAGAAGGCGCGGAAGCCTCCAAGTAGGCGCGGAAGCGTCCAAGCAGTCGCGGAAGCGTCCAAGCAGGCGCCGAAGCATCCAAGCAGGAGCGTAAGCGTCCAAGTAATCGCGGAAGCATGCAAGAAGGCGCAGAAGAGTTCAAGCAGGCGTGGAAGCGTCCATGCAGGCGCTCAAGCGTCCAAGCAGTCGCGGAAGCGGCCAAACAGGCGCGCAAGCGTCCATGCAGCCGCGGAAGCGTCCAAGCAGTTGCGGAAGCGGCCAAGCAGGCGCGGAAGCGTCCAAGCAGGCGCGGAAGCGTCCAAGCAGGCGCGGAAGCGCCCAAGCAGTCGCGGAAGCATACAAGAAAGCGCAGAAGAGTCCAAGAAGGCGCGGAAGCCTCCAAGCAGGCGCGGAAGCGTCCAAGCAGGCGCGGAAGCGTCCAAGCAGGCGCGGAAGCGTCCTAGCAGGCGCGGAAGCGTCCAAGCAGGCGCGGAAGCGTCCAAGCAGGCGCGGAAGCCTCCAAGCAGGCGCGGAAGCGTCCAAGCAGGCGCGGAAGCGTCCAAGCATGCGTGGAAGAGTCCAAGCAGCCGCGGAAGCGTGCAACCATGCGCGGAAGCGTCCAAGCAGGCGCGGATCCGTGCAAGCAGGCGCGGAAGCATGCAAGAAGGCGCGGAAGCATGCAAGAAGGCGCGGAAGCGTCCAAGCAGGCGCGGAAGCGTCCAAGCAGGTACGGAAGCGTGCACGAAGGCGCGGAAACGTCCAAGCAGGCTCGGAAGCGTCCAAGCAGGCGCGGAAGCGTCCAAGCAGGCGCGGAAGCGTCCAAGCAGGCGCGGAAGCGTCCAAGCAGACGCGGAAGCCTCCAAGCAGGCGCGGAAGCGTCCAAGCAGGCGCGGAAGCGTCCAAGCAGGCGCGGAAGCGCCCAAGCAGTCGCGGAAGCGTGCAACCAGGCGCAGAAGCGTCCAAGCAGGCGCGGATCCGTGCAACCAGGCGCAGAAGCGTCCAAGCAGGCGCGGATCCGTGCAAGCAGGCGCGGAAGCGTCCAAGCAGGCGCGGAAGCGTCCAAGCAGTCGCGGAAGCGTCCAAGCAGGCGCGGTAGCGTCCAACCAGGCGCGGAAGCGTCCAAGCAGTCGCTGAAGCGTCCAAGCAGGCGCGGAAGCGTCCAAGCAGTCGCGGAAGCGTCCAAGCAGGCGCGGAAGCGTCCAAGCAGTCGCGGAAGCGTCCAAGCAGGCGCGGGACGGTCCAAGCAGGCGCGGAAGCATGCAAGAAGGCGCAGAAGAGTCCAAGCAGGCGCAGAAGAGTCCAAGCAGGCGCGGAAACGACCAAGCAGGCGGGGAAGCATGCAAGAAGGCGCAGAAGAGTCCAAGCAGGCGCGGTATCGTCCAACCAGGCGCGGAAGCGTCCAAGCAGTCGCGGAAGCGTCCAAGCAGGCGCGGAAGCGTTCAAGCAGTCGCGGAAGCGTCCAAGCAGGCGCGGGAGCGTCCAAGCAGGCGCGGAAGCATGCAAGAAGGCGCAGAAGAGTCCAAGCAGGCGCAGAAGAGTCCAAGCAGGCGCGGAAACGACCAAGCAGGCGGGGAAGCATGCAAGAAGGCGCAGAAGAGTCCAAGCAGGCGCGGAAGCGACCAAGCAGTCGCCGAAGCGGCCAAGCAGGCACGGTAGCGTCCAAGCAGGCGCGGAAACGACCAAGCAGGCGCGGAAGCATGCAAGAAGGCGCAGAAGAGTCCAAACAGGCGCAGAAGAGTCCAACCAGGCGCGGAAGCGTCCAAGCAGTCGCGGAAGCGTCCAAGCAGGCGCGGTAGCGTCCAACCAGGCGCGGAAGCATGCAAAAAGGCGCGGAAGCGTCCAAGCAGGCGCGGTAGCGTCCAAGCAGGCGCGGAAACGTCCAAGCAGGCGCGGAAGCATGCAAGAAGGCGCAGAAGAGTCCAAGCAGGCGCGGAAGCGTCCAAGCAGGCGGGGAAGCATGCAAGCAGGCGGGGAAGCGTCCAAGCAGGCGCGGAAGCGTCCAAGAATGCGCGGCAGCATGCAAGAAGGCGCAGAAAAGTCCAAGCATGCGCGGAAGCGTCCAAGCAGTCGCGGAAGCGTCCAAGCAGGCGCGGAAGCGTCCAAGCAGGCGCGGAAACGTCCAAGCAGGCGCGGAAGTATGCAAGAAGGCGCAGAAGAGTCCAAGCAGGCGCGGAAGCGTCCAAGCAGTCGCGGAAGCGTCGAAACAGGCGCGGTAGCGTCCAACCAGGCGCGGAAGCGTCCAAGTAGGCGCGGCAGCATGCAAGAAGGCGCAGAAGAGTCCAAGCAGGCGCGGAAACGTCCAAGCAGGCGCTGAAGCATGCAAGAAGGCGCGGAAGCGTCCAAGCAGGCGCGGTAACGTCCAACCAGGCGCGGAAGCGTCCAAGCAGTCGCGGAAGCGTCCAAGCAGGCGCGGAAACGTCCAAGAATGCGCGGCAGCATGCAAGAAGGCGCAGAAAAGTCCAAGCATGCGCGGAAGCGTCCAAGCAGGCGCGGAACCGTGCAAGCAGGCGCAGAACCGTGCAAGTAGGCGCGGAAACGTCCAAGAAGGGGCGGAAGCATGCAAGAAGGCGCAGAAGAGTCCAGGCAGGCGCGGAAGCGTCCATGCAGGCGCGGAAGCGTCCAAGCAGGCGGGGTAGCGTCCAAGCAGGCGCGGTAGCGTCCAAGCAGGCGCGGAAGCGTCCAAGCAGGCGCGGAAGCGTCCAAGCAGGCGCGGAACAGTGCAAGCAGGCGCAGAACCGTGCAAGTAGGCGCGGAAGCGTCCAAGAAGGGGCGGAAGCATGCAAGAAGGCGCAGAAGAGTCCAGGCAGGCGCGGAAGCGTCCATGCAGGCGCGGAAGCGTCCAAGCAGTCGCGGAAGCATCCACACATGCGCGGAAGCGTCCAAGCAGGCGGGGAAGCGTCCAAGCAGGCGCGGAAACGTCCAAGTAGGCGCGGAAGCATGCAAGAAGGCGTAGAAGTGTCCAAGCAGGCGCGGAAGCGTCCAAGCAGTCGCGGCAGCGTCCAAGCAGGCGCGGTAGCGTCCAACCAGGCGCGGAAGCGTCCAAGCAGTCGCGGAAGCATGCAAGAAGACGCAGAATAGTCCAAGCAGGCGGGGAAGCGTCCAAGCAGGCGGGGAAGTATGCAAGCAGGCGCGGAAGCGTCCAAGCAGGCGCGGAAACGTCCAAGTAGGCGCGGAAGCATGCAAGAAGGCGCGGAAGCGTCCAAGCAGGCGCGGTAGCGTCCAAGCAGGCGCGGAAACGTCCAAGCAGGCGCGGAAGCATGCAAGAAGGCGCAGAAGAGTCCAAGCAGGCGCGGAAGCGTCCAACCAGGCGCGGAAGCGTCCAAGCAGTCGCGGAAGCGTCCAAGCAGGCGCGGTAGCGTCCAAGCAGGCGCGGAAACGTCCAAGAAGGCGCGGAAGCATGCAAGATGACGCAGAAGAGTCCAAGCAGGCGCGGAAGCTTCCAAGCAGGCGCGGCAGCATGCAAGAAGGCGCAGAAGAGTCCAAGCAGTCGCGGAAGCGTCCAACCAGGCGCGGAAGCGTCCAAGCAGTCGCGGAAGCGTCCAAGCAGGCGCGGAAACGTCCAAGCAGTCGCGGAAGCGTCCAGGCAGGTCCGGTAGCGTCCAAGCAGGCGCGGTAGCGTCCAAGCTGGCGCGGAAACGTCCAAGCAGGCGCGGAAGCGTCCATGCAAGCGCGGAAACGTCCAAGCTGGCGGGGAAGCATGCAAGCAGGCGCGGAAACGTCCAAGCAGGCGCGGAAACGTACAAGTAGGCGCGGCAGCATGTAAGAAGGCGCAGAAGAGTCCAAGCAGGCGCGGAAACGTCCAAGCAGGCGCGGAAGCATGCAAGAAGGCGCAGAAGAGTCAAAGAAGGCGCAGAAGAGTCCAAGCAGGCGCGGAAGCGTCCAAGCAGTCGCGGAAACGTCCAAGCAGGCGCGGAAGCATGCAAGAAGGCGCAGAAGAGTCCAAGCAGGCGCAGAAATGTCCAAGCAGGCGCAGAAGCGTCCAAGCAGTCGCTGAAGCGTCCAAGCAGGCGCGGTAGCGCCCAAGCAGGCGCGGAAACGTCCAAGTAGGCACGGCAGCATGCAACAAGCCGCAGAAGAATCCAAGCAGGCGCGGAAGCGTTCAAGCAGGCGGGGAAGCATGCAAGCAGGCGCGGAAGCGTCCAAGCAGGCGCGGAAACGTCCAAGCAGGCGCGGAAGCATGCAAGAAGGCGCAGAAGAGTCCAAGCAGGCGCGGAAGCGTCCAACCAGGCGCGGAAGCGTCCAAGCAGTCGCGGAAGCGTCCAAGCAGGCGCGGTAGCGTCCAAGCAGGCGCGGAAACGTCCAAGCAGGCGCGGAAGCATGCAAGATGACGCAGAAGAGTCCAAGCAGGCGCGGAAGCATGCAAGATGACGCAGAAGAGTCCAAGCAGGCGCGGAAGCGTCCAAGCAGGCGCGGAAATGTCCAAGCAGGCGCGGAAGCATGCAAGAAGGCGCAGAAGAGTCCAAGCAGGCGCGGAAGCGTCCAAGTAGGCGCGGAAGCATGCAAGAAGGCGCAGAAGAGTTCAAGCAGCCGCGGAAGCGACCAAGCAGGCGCGGAAGCATCCACACATGCGCGGAAGCGTCCAAGCAGGCGCGGTAGCGTCCAAGCAGGCGCGGAAACGTCCAAGCAGGCGCGGAAACGTCCAAGCAGGCGCGGTAGCGTCCAAGCAGGCGCGGTAGCGTCCAAGCAGGCGCGGAAACGTCCAAGCAGGCGCGGAAGCATGCAAGAAGGCGTAGAAGTGTCCAAGCAGGCGCGGAAGCGTCCAAGCAGGCGCGGAAACGTCCAAGCAGGCGGGGAAGCATGCAAGCAGGCGCGGAAGCGTCCAAGCAGGCGCGGAAACGTCCAAGTAGGCGCGGCAGCATGCAAGAAGGCGCAGAAGGGTCCAAGCAGTCACGGAAGCGTCCAAGCAGTCGCGGAAGCGTCCAAGCAGGCGCGGTAGCGTCCAACCAGGCGCGGAAGCGTCCAAGCAGTCGCTGAAGCGTCCAAGCAGGCGCGGAAGCGTCCAAGCAGGCAGGGAAACGTCCAAGCAGGCGCCGAAGCGTCCAAGCAGTCGCGGAAGCGTCCAAGCAGGCGCGGAAACGTCCAAGCAGGCGCGGAAGCATGCAAGAAGACGCAGAAGTGTCCAAGCAGGCGCGGAAGCGTCCAAGCAGGCGCGGAAGCATGCAAGAAGGCGCAGAAGAGTCCAAACAGGCGCAGAAGAGTCCAAGCAGGCGCGGAAGCGTCCAAGCAGGCGGGGAAGCATGCAAGCAGGCGCGGAAGCGTCCAAGCAGTCGTGGAAACGTCCAAGTAGGCGCGGCAGCATGCAAGAAGGCGCAGAAGATTCCAAGCAGGCGCGGAAGCGTCCAAGCAGGCGGGGAAGAGTCCAAGCAGGCGCGGAAGCGTCCAAGCAGTCGCGGAAGCGTCCAAGCAGGCGCGGTCTCGTCCAACCAGGCGCGGAAGCGTCCAAGCAGTCGCGGAAGTATGCAAGAAGACGCAGAAGAGTCCAAGCAGGCGCGGAAGCGTCCAAGCAGGCGGGGAAGCATGCAAGCAGGCGCGGAAGCGTCCAAGCAGTCACGGAAGCGTCCAAGCAGGCGCGGTAGCGTCCAAGCAGGCGCGGTAGCGTCCAAGCAGTCGCGGAAGCGTCCAAGCAGGCGCGGTAGCGTCCAAGCAGGCGCGGAAACGTCCAAGCAGGCGCGGAAGCATGCAAGAAGACGCAGAGGAGTCCAAGCAGGCGCGGAAGCGTCCAAGCAGGCGCGGAAGCGTCCAAGCAGGCGCGGAAACGTCCAAGCAGGCGCGGTAGCGTCCAAGCTGGCGCGGAAACGTCCAAGCAGGCGCGGAAGCATGCAGGAAGGCGCAGAAGAGTCCAAGAAGGCGCAGAAGAGTCCAAGCAGGCGCGGAAGCGTCCAAGCAGTCGCGGAAGCGTCCAAGCAGGCGCAGAAGAGTCCAAGCAGGCGCGGAAGCGTCCAAGTAGGCGCGGAAGCATGCAAGAAGGCGCAGAAGAGTTCAAGCAGCCGCGGAAGCGACCAAGCAGGCGCGGAAGCATCCACACATGCGCGGAAGCGTCCAAGCAGGCGCGGTAGCGTCCAAGCAGGCGCGGAAACGTCCAAGCAGGCGCGGAAACGTCCAAGCAGGCGCGGTAGCGTCCAAGCAGGCGCGGTAGCGTCCAAGCAGGCGCGGAAACGTCCAAGCAGGCGCGGAAGCATGCAAGAAGGCGTAGAAGTGTCCAAGCAGGCGCGGAAGCGTCCAAGTAGGCGCGGAAGCATGCAAGAAGGCGCAGAAGAGTTCAAGCAGCCGCGGAAGCGACCAACCAGGCGCGGAAGCGTCCAAGCAGTCGCTGAAGCGTCCAAGCAGGCGCGGAAGCGTCCAAGCAGGCAGGGAAACGTCCAAGCAGGCGCCGAAGCGTCCAAGCAGTCGCGGAAGCGTCCAAGCAGGCGCGGAAACGTCCAAGCAGGCGCGGAAGCATGCAAGAAGACGCAGAAGTGTCCAAGCAGGCGCGGAAGCGTCCAAGCAGGCGGGGAAGAGTCCAAGCAGGCGCGGAAGCGTCCAAGCAGTCGCGGAAGCGTCCAAGCAGGCGCGGTCGCGTCCAACCAGGCGCGGAAGCGTCCAAGCAGTCGCGGAAGTATGCAAGAAGACGCAGAAGAGTCCAAGCAGGCGCGGAAGCGTCCAAGCAGGCGGGGAAGCATGCAAGCAGGCGCGGAAGCGTCCAAGCAGTCACGGAAGCGTCCAAGCAGGCACGGTAGCGTCCAAGCAGGCGCGGTAGCGTCCAAGCAGTCGCGGAAGCGTCCAAGCAGGCGCGGTAGCGTCCAAGCAGGCGCGGAAACGTCCAAGCAGGCGCGGAAGCATGCAAGAAGACGCAGAGGAGTCCAAGCAGGCGCGGAAGCGTCCAAGCAGGCGCGGAAGCGTCCAAGCAGGCGCGGAAACGTCCAAGCAGGCGCGGTAGCGTCCAAGCTGGCGCGGAAACGTCCAAGCAGGCGCGGAAGCATGCAGGAAGGCGCAGAAGAGTCCAAGAAGGCGCAGAAGAGTCCAAGCAGGCGCGGAAGCGTCCAAGCAGTCGCGGAAGAGTCCAAGCAGGCGCGGAAGCGTCCAAGCAGTCGCGGAAGCGTCCAAGCAGGCGCAGAAGAGTCCAAGCAGGCACGGAAGCGTCCAAGCAGGCGGGGAAGCATGCAAGCAGGCGCGGTAGCGTCCAAGCAGGCGCGGAAACGTCCAAGCAGGCGCGGAAGCATGCAAGAAGACGCAGAGGAGTCCAAGCAGGCGCGGAAGCGTCCAAGCAGGCGCGGAAGCGTCCAAGCAGGCGCGGAAACGTCCAAGCAGGCGCGGTAGCGTCCAAGCTGGCGCGGAAACGTCCAAGCAGGCGCGGAAGCATGCAGGAAGGCGCAGAAGAGTCCAAGAAGGCGCAGAAGAGTCCAAGCAGGCGCGGAAGCGTCCAAGCAGTCGCGGAAGCGTCCAAGCAGGCGCAGAAGAGTCCAAGCAGGCACGGAAGCGTCCAAGCAGGCGGGGAAGCATGCAAGCAGGCGCGGAAGCGTCCAAGCAGGCGCGGAAACGTCCAAGCAGGCGCGGAAGCATGCAAGAAGGCGCGGAAGCGTCCAAGCAGGCGCGGAAGCGTCCAAGCAGGCGGGGAAGCATGCAAGCAGGCGCGGAAGCGTCCAAGCAAGCGCGGAAACGTCCAAGCAGGCGGGGAAGCATGCAAGCAGGCGCGGAAGCGTCCAAGCAGGCGCGGAAACGTACAAGTACGCGCGGCAGCATGCAAGAAGGCGCAGAAGAGTCCAAGCAGGCGCGGAAGCGTCCAAGCAGTCGCGGTAGCGTCCAAGCAGGCGCGGAAACGTCCAAGCAGGCGCGGAAGCATGCAAGAAGGCGCAGAAGAGTCCAAGCAGGCGCGGAAGCGTCCAAGCAGGCGTGGAAACGTCCAAGTAGGCGCGGCAGCATGCAAGAAGGCGCAGAAGATTCCAAGCAGGCGCGGAAGCGTCCAAGCAGGCGGGGAAGCATGCAAGCAGGCGCGGAAGCGTCCAAGCAAGCGCGGAAACGTCCAAGCAGGCGGGGAAGCATGCAAGCAGGCGCGGAAGCGTCCAAACAGGCGCGGAAACGTACAAGTAGGCGCGGCAGCATGCAAGAAGACGCAGAAGAGTCCAAGCAGGCGCGGAAGCGTCCAAGCAGGCGGGGAAGCATGCAAGCAGGCGCGGAAGCGTCCAAGCAGTCACGGAAGCGTCCAAGCAGGCACGGTAGCGTCCAAGCAGGCGCGGTAGCGTCCAAGCAGTCGCGGAAGCGTCCAAGCAGGCGCGGTAGCGTCCAAGCAGGCGCGGAAACGTCCAAGCAGGCGCGGAAGCATGCAAGAAGACGCAGAGGAGTCCAAGCAGGCGCGGAAGCGTCCAAGCAGGCGCGGAAGCGTCCAAGCAGGCGCGGAAACGTCCAAGCAGGCGCGGTAGCGTCCAAGCTGGCGCGGAAACGTCCAAGCAGGCGCGGAAGCATGCAGGAAGGCGCAGAAGAGTCCAAGAAGGCGCAGAAGAGTCCAAGCAGGCGCGGAAGCGTCCAAGCAGTCGCGGAAGCGTCCAAGCAGGCGCAGAAGAGTCCAAGCAGGCACGGAAGCGTCCAAGCAGGCGGGGAAGCATGCAAGCAGGCGCGGAAGCGTCCAAGCAGGCGCGGAAACGTCCAAGCAGGCGCGGAAGCATGCAAGAAGGCGCGGAAGCGTCCAAGCAGGCGCGGAAGCGTCCAAGCAGGCGGGGAAGCATGCAAGCAGGCGCGGAAGCGTCCAAGCAAGCGCGGAAACGTCCAAGCAGGCGGGGAAGCATGCAAGCAGGCGCGGAAGCGTCCAAGCAGGCGCGGAAACGTACAAGTACGCGCGGCAGCATGCAAGAAGGCGCAGAAGAGTCCAAGCAGGCGCGGAAGCGTCCAAGCAGTCGCGGTAGCGTCCAAGCAGGCGCGGAAACGTCCAAGCAGGCGCGGAAGCATGCAAGAAGGCGCAGAAGAGTCCAAGCAGGCGCGGAAGCGTCCAAGCAGGCGTGGAAACGTCCAAGTAGGCGCGGCAGCATGCAAGAAGGCGCAGAAGATTCCAAGCAGGCGCGGAAGCGTCCAAGCAGGCGGGGAAGCATGCAAGCAGGCGCGGAAGCGTCCAAGCAAGCGCGGAAACGTCCAAGCAGGCGGGGAAGCATGCAAGCAGGCGCGGAAGCGTCCAAACAGGCGCGGAAACGTACAAGTAGGCGCGGCAGCATGCAAGAAGGCGCAGAAGAGTCCAAGCAGGCGCGGAAGCATTCAAGCAGGCGCGGAAGCGTCCAAGCAGGCGGGGAAGAGTCCAAGCAGGCGCGGAAGCGTCCAAGCAGTCGCGGAAGCGTCCAAGCAGGCGGGGAAGCATGCAAGCAGGCGCGGAAGCGTCCAAGCAGGCGCGGAAGCGTCCAAGCAGTCGCGGAAGCGTCCAAGCAGGCGGGGAAGCATGCAAGCAGGCGCGGAAGCGTCCAAGCAAGCGCGGATACGTCCAAGCAGGCGGGGAAGCATGCAAGAAGGCGCAGAAGAGTCCAAGCAGGCGCAGAAATGTCCAAGCAGGCGCAGAAGCGTCCAAGCAGTCGCTGAAGCGTCCAAGCAGGCGCGGTAGCGCCCAAGCAGGCGCGGAAACGTCCAAGTAGGCACGGCAGCATGCAACAAGCCGCAGAAGAATCCAAGCAGGCGCGGAAGCGTTCAAGCAGGCGGGGAAGCATGCAAGCAGGCGCGGAAGCGTCCAAGCAGGCGCGGAAACGTCCAAGCAGGCGCGGAAGCATGCAAGAAGGCGCAGAAGAGTCCAAGCAGGCGCGGAAGCGTCCAACCAGGCGCGGAAGCGTCCAAGCAGTCGCGGAAGCGTCCAAGCAGGCGCGGTAGCGTCCAAGCAGGCGCGGAAACGTCCAAGCAGGCGCGGAAGCATGCAAGATGACGCAGAAGAGTCCAAGCAGGCGCGGAAGCATGCAAGATGACGCAGAAGAGTCCAAGCAGGCGCGGAAGCGTCCAAGCAGGCGCGGAAATGTCCAAGCAGGCGCGGAAGCATGCAAGAAGGCGCAGAAGAGTCCAAGCAGGCGCGGAAGCGTCCAAGTAGGCGCGGAAGCATGCAAGAAGGCGCAGAAGAGTTCAAGCAGCCGCGGAAGCGACCAAGTAGGCGCGGAAGCATCCACACATGCGCGGAAGCGTCCAAGCAGGCGCGGTAGCGTCCAAGCAGGCGCGGAAACGTCCAAGCAGGCGCGGAAACGTCCAAGCAGGCGCGGTAGCGTCCAAGCAGGCGCGGTAGCGTCCAAGCAGGCGCGGAAACGTCCAAGCAGGCGCGGAAGCATGCAAGAAGGCGTAGAAGTGTCCAAGCAGGCGCGGAAGCGTCCAAGCAGGCGCGGAAACGTCCAAGCAGGCGGGGAAGCATGCAAGCAGGCGCGGAAGCGTCCAAGCAGGCGCGGAAACGTCCAAGTAGGCGCGGCAGCATGCAAGAAGGCGCAGAAGGGTCCAAGCAGTCACGGAAGCGTCCAAGCAGTCGCGGAAGCGTCCAAGCAGGCGCGGTAGCGTCCAACCAGGCGCGGAAGCGTCCAAGCAGTCGCTGAAGCGTCCAAGCAGGCGCGGAAGCGTCCAAGCAGGCAGGGAAACGTCCAAGCAGGCGCCGAAGCGTCCAAGCAGTCGCGGAAGCGTCCAAGCAGGCGCGGAAACGTCCAAGCAGGCGCGGAAGCATGCAAGAAGACGCAGAAGTGTCCAAGCAGGCGCGGAAGCGTCCAAGCAGGCGCGGAAGCATGCAAGAAGGCGCAGAAGAGTCCAAACAGGCGCAGAAGAGTCCAAGCAGGCGCGGAAGCGTCCAAGCAGGCGGGGAAGCATGCAAGCAGGCGCGGAAGCGTCCAAGCAGTCGTGGAAACGTCCAAGTAGGCGCGGCAGCATGCAAGAAGGCGCAGAAGATTCCAAGCAGGCGCGGAAGCGTCCAAGCAGGCGGGGAAGAGTCCAAGCAGGCGCGGAAGCGTCCAAGCAGTCGCGGAAGCGTCCAAGCAGGCGCGGTCTCGTCCAACCAGGCGCGGAAGCGTCCAAGCAGTCGCGGAAGTATGCAAGAAGACGCAGAAGAGTCCAAGCAGGCGCGGAAGCGTCCAAGCAGGCGGGGAAGCATGCAAGCAGGCGCGGAAGCGTCCAAGCAGTCACGGAAGCGTCCAAGCAGGCGCGGTAGCGTCCAAGCAGGCGCGGTAGCGTCCAAGCAGTCGCGGAAGCGTCCAAGCAGGCGCGGTAGCGTCCAAGCAGGCGCGGAAACGTCCAAGCAGGCGCGGAAGCATGCAAGAAGACGCAGAGGAGTCCAAGCAGGCGCGGAAGCGTCCAAGCAGGCGCGGAAGCGTCCAAGCAGGCGCGGAAACGTCCAAGCAGGCGCGGTAGCGTCCAAGCTGGCGCGGAAACCTCCAAGCAGGCGCGGAAGCATGCAGGAAGGCGCAGAAGAGTCCAAGAAGGCGCAGAAGAGTCCAAGCAGGCGCGGAAGCGTCCAAGCAGTCGCGGAAGCGTCCAAGCAGGCGCAGAAGAGTCCAAGCAGGCGCGGAAGCGTCCAAGTAGGCGCGGAAGCATGCAAGAAGGCGCAGAAGAGTTCAAGCAGCCGCGGAAGCGACCAAGCAGGCGCGGAAGCATCCACACATGCGCGGAAGCGTCCAAGCAGGCGCGGTAGCGTCCAAGCAGGCGCGGAAACGTCCAAGCAGGCGCGGAAACGTCCAAGCAGGCGCGGTAGCGTCCAAGCAGGCGCGGTAGCGTCCAAGCAGGCGCGGAAACGTCCAAGCAGGCGCGGAAGCATGCAAGAAGGCGTAGAAGTGTCCAAGCAGGCGCGGAAGCGTCCAAGTAGGCGCGGAAGCATGCAAGAAGGCGCAGAAGAGTTCAAGCAGCCGCGGAAGAGACCAACCAGGCGCGGAAGCGTCCAAGCAGTCGCTGAAGCGTCCAAGCAGGCGCGGAAGCGTCCAAGCAGGCAGGGAAACGTCCAAGCAGGCGCCGAAGCGTCCAAGCAGTCGCGGAAGCGTCCAAGCAGGCGCGGAAACGTCCAAGCAGGCGCGGAAGCATGCAAGAAGACGCAGAAGTGTCCAAGCAGGCGCGGAAGCGTCCAAGCAGGCGGGGAAGAGTCCAAGCAGGCGCGGAAGCGTCCAAGCAGTCGCGGAAGCGTCCAAGCAGGCGCGGTCGCGTCCAACCAGGCGCGGAAGCGTCCAAGCAGTCGCGGAAGTATGCAAGAAGACGCAGAAGAGTCCAAGCAGGCGCGGAAGCGTCCAAGCAGGCGGGGAAGCATGCAAGCAGGCGCGGAAGCGTCCAAGCAGTCACGGAAGCGTCCAAGCAGGCACGGTAGCGTCCAAGCAGGCGCGGTAGCGTCCAAGCAGTCGCGGAAGCGTCCAAGCAGGCGCGGTAGCGTCCAAGCAGGCGCGGAAACGTCCAAGCAGGCGCGGAAGCATGCAAGAAGACGCAGAGGAGTCCAAGCAGGCGCGGAAGCGTCCAAGCAGGCGCGGAAGCGTCCAAGCAGGCGCGGAAACGTCCAAGCAGGCGCGGTAGCGTCCAAGCTGGCGCGGAAACGTCCAAGCAGGCGCGGAAGCATGCAGGAAGGCGCAGAAGAGTCCAAGAAGGCGCAGAAGAGTCCAAGCAGGCGCGGAAGCGTCCAAGCAGTCGCGGAAGCGTCCAAGCAGGCGCAGAAGAGTCCAAGCAGGCACGGAAGCGTCCAAGCAGGCGGGGAAGCATGCAAGCAGGCGCGGAAGCGTCCAAGCAGGCGCGGAAACGTCCAAGCAGGCGCGGAAGCATGCAAGAAGGCGCGGAAGCGTCCAAGCAGGCGCGGAAGCGTCCAAGCAGGCGGGGAAGCATGCAAGCAGGCGCGGAAGCGTCCAAGCAAGCGCGGAAACGTCCAAGCAGGCGGGGAAGCATGCAAGCAGGCGCGGAAGCGTCCAAGCAGGCGCGGAAACGTACAAGTACGCGCGGCAGCATGCAAGAAGGCGCAGAAGAGTCCAAGCAGGCGCGGAAGCGTCCAAGCAGTCGCGGTAGCGTCCAAGCAGGCGCGGAAACGTCCAAGCAGGCGCGGAAGCATGCAAGAAGGCGCAGAAGAGTCCAAGCAGGCGCGGAAGCGTCCAAGCAGGCGTGGAAACGTCCAAGTAGGCGCGGCAGCATGCAAGAAGGCGCAGAAGATTCCAAGCAGGCGCGGAAGCGTCCAAGCAGGCGGGGAAGCATGCAAGCAGGCGCGGAAGCGTCCAAGCAAGCGCGGAAACGTCCAAGCAGGCGGGGAAGCATGCAAGCAGGCGCGGAAGCGTCCAAACAGGCGCGGAAACGTACAAGTAGGCGCGGCAGCATGCAAG
Source organism: Cerceris ruficornis (assembly GCA_963989415.1). Lineage (NCBI taxonomy): Eukaryota > Metazoa > Arthropoda > Insecta > Hymenoptera > Crabronidae > Cerceris > Cerceris ruficornis. The sequence goes on from OZ022522.1 coordinate 4,049,373, forward strand.
AAGGCGCAGAAGAGTCCAAGCAGGCGCGGAAGCATTCAAGCAGGCGCGGAAGCGTCCAAGCAGGCGGGGAAGAGTCCAAGCAGGCGCGGAAGCGTCCAAGCAGTCGCGGAAGCGTCCAAGCAGGCGGGGAAGCATGCAAGCAGGCGCGGAAGCGTCCAAGCAGGCGCGGAAGCGTCCAAGCAGTCGCGGAAGCGTCCAAGCAGGCGGGGAAGCATGCAAGCAGGCGCGGAAGCGTCCAAGCAAGCGCGGATACGTCCAAGCAGGCGGGGAAGCATGCAAGCAGGCGCGGAAGCATGCAAGCAGTCGCGAAAGCGTCCAAGCAGGCGCGATAGCGTGCAAGCAGACGCGGAAGCGTCCAATCAGGCAGGGAAACGTCCAAGCAGGCACCGAAGCGTCCAAGCAGTCGCGGAAGCGTCCAAGCAGGCGCGGAAGCATGCAAGAAGACGCAGAAGGGTCCAAGCAGGCGCGAAAGCGTCCAAGCAGTCGCGGGAGCGTCCAAGCAGGCGCGGAAGCGTCCAATCAGGCAGGGAAACGTCCAAGCAGGCGCCGAAGCGTCCAAGCAGTCGCGGAAGCGTCCAAGCAGGCGCGGAAACGTCGAAGCAGGCGCGGAAGCATGCAAGAAGACGCAGAAGAGTCCAAGCAGGCGCGGAAGCGTCCAAGCAGGCGCGGAAGCATGCAAGAAGACGCAGAGGAGTCCAAGCAGGCGCGGAAGCGTCCAAGCAGGCGCGGTAGCGTTCAAGCAGGCGCGGAAACGTCCAAGCAGGCGCGGAAGCATGCAAGAAGGCGCAGAAGAGTCCAAGCAGGCGCGGAAGCGTCCAAGCAGGCGCGGTAGCGTCCAAGCAGGCGCGGAAACGTCCAAGCAGGCGCGGAAGCATGCAAGTAGGCGCAGAAGAGTCCAAGCAGGCGCGGAAGCGTCCAAGCAGTCGCGGAAGCGTCCAAGCAGGCGCGGTAGCGTCCAAGCAGGCGCGGAAACGTCCAAGCAGGCGCGGAAGCATGCAAGACGACGCAGAAGAGTCCAAGCAGGCGCGGTAGCGTCCAAGCAGGCGCAGAAGTGTCCAAGCAGGCGCAGAAGTGTCCAAGCAGGCGCGGAAGCGTCCAAGCAGGCGCGGAAGCATGCAAGAAGACGCAGAACAGTCCAAGCAGGCGTGGGAGCGTCCAAGCAGGCGCGGAAGCGTCCAAGCAGGCGCGGAAGCGTCCAAGCAGGCGCGGAAGCGTCCAAGCAGGCGCGGAAGCGTCCAAGCTGGCGCGGAAGCGTCCAAGCATGCGTGGAAGAGTCCAAGCAGGCGCGGTAACGTCCAAGCAGGCGCGGAAGCGTCCAAGCAGGCGCGGTAGCGTCCAAGCAGGCGCGGAAGCATGCAAGCAGGCGCGGAAGCATGCAAGAAGGCGCAGAAGAGTCCAAGCAGGCGCGGAAACGTCCAAGTAGGCGCGGAAGCATGCAAGAAGGCGCGGAAGCGTCCAAGCAGGCGCGGTAGCGTCCAAGCAGGCGCAGAAGTGTCCAAGCAGGCGCAGAAGTGTCCAAGCAGGCGCGGAAGCGTCCAAGCAGTCGCGGAAGCGTCCAAGCAGGCGCGGTAGCGTCCAAGCAGTTGCGGAAGCGTCCAAGCAGGCGCGGAAGCGTCCAAGCAGGCGCGGAAACGTCCAAGCAGGCGCGGAAGCATGCAAGAAGGCGCAGAAGATTCCAAGCAGGCGCGGAAGCGTCCAAGCAGTCGCGGAAGCGTCCAAGCAGGCGCGGTAGCGTCCAAGCAGGCGCGGAAACGTCCAAGCAGGCGCGGAAGCATGCAAGAAGACGCAGAAGAGTCCAAGCAGGCGCGGTAGCGTCCAACCAAGCGCGGAAGCTTCCAAGCAGGCGCGGAAGCGTCCAAGCAGGCGCGGTAGCGTCCAAGCAGACGCGGAAACGTCCAAGCAGGCGCGGAAGCGTCCAAGCAGGCGCGGTAGCGTCCAAGCAAGCGCGGAAACGTCCAAGCAGGCGCGGAAGCATGCAAGAAGACGCAGAAGAGTCCAAGCAGGCGCGGAAGCGTCCAAGCAGTCGCGGAAGCGTCCAAGCAGGCGCGGTAGCGTCCAAGCAGTCGCGGAAGCGTCCAAGCAGGCGCGGAAACGTCCAAGCAGGCGCGGAAGCATGCAAGAAGACGCAGAAGAGTCCAAGCAGGCGCGGAAGCGTCCAAGCAGTCGCGGAAGCGTCCAAGCAAGCGCGGTAGCGTCCAAGCGGTCGCGGAAGCGTACAAGCAGGCGCGGTAGCGTCCAAGCAGGCGCGGAAACGTCCAAGCAGGCGGGGAAGCATGCAAGCAGGCGCGGAAGCGTCCAAGCAGGCGCGGTAGCGTCCAAGCAGGCGCGGAAACGTCCAAGCAGGCGCGGAAGCATGCAAGAAGACGCAGAAGAGTCCAAGCAGGCGCGGAAGAATCCAAGCAGGCGGGGAAGAGTCAAAGCAGGCGCGGAAACGTCCAAGTATGCGCGGAAGCATGCAAGAAGGCGCGGAAGCGTCCAAGCAGTCGCGGAAGCTTCCAAGCAGTCGCGGAATCGTCCAAGTAGGCGCGGCAGCATGCAAGAAGGCGCAGAAGAGTCCAAGCAGGCGCGGAAACGTCCAAGCAGGCGGGGAAGCGTCCAAGCAGGCGCGGAAACGTCCAAGTAGGCGCGGAAGCATGCAAGAAGGCGCGGAAGCGTCCAAGCAGTCGCGGAAGCGTCCAAGCAGTCGCGGAAGCGTCCAAGCAGGCGCGGAAGCGTCCAAGCAGGCGCGGAAGCATGCAAGAAGGCGCGGAAGCGTCCAAGCAGTCGCGGAAGTGTCCAAGCAGGCGCGGTAGCGTCCAACCAGGCGCGGAATCGTCCAAGTAGGCGCGGCAGCATGCAAGAAGGCGCAGAAGAGTCCAAGCAGGCGCGGAAACGTCCAAGCAGATGGGGAAGCGTCCAAGCAGGCGCGGAAACGTCCAAGTAGGCGCGGAAGCATGCAAGAAGGCGCGGAAGCGTCCAAGCAGGCGCGGAAGCGTCCAAGCAGGCGGGGAAGCATGCAAGCAGGCGCGGAAGCGTCCAAGCAAGCGCGGAAACGTCCAAGCAGGCGGGGAAGCATGCAAGCAGGCGCGGAAGCGTCCAAGCAGGCGCGGAAACGAACAAGTAGGCGCGGCAGCATGCAAGAAGGCGCAGAAGAGTCCAAGCAGGCGCGGAAGCGTGCAAGCAGGCGCGGTAGCGTCCAAGCAGGCGCGGAAACGTCCAAGCAGGCGGGGAAGCATGCAAGCAGGCGCGGAAGCGTCCAAGCAGGCGCGGTAGCGTCCAAGCAGGCGCGGAAACGTCCAAGCAGGCGCGGAAGCATGTAAGAAGACGCAGAAGAGTCCAAGCAGGCGCGGAAGAGTCCAAGCAGGCGGGGAAGCGTCCAAGCAGGCGCGGAAACGTCCAAGTAGGCGCGGAAGCATGCAAGAAGGCGCGGAAGCGTCCAAGCAGTCGCGGAAGCGTCCAAGCAGTCGCAGAAGCGTCCAAGCAGGCGCGGAAGCGTCCAAGCAGGCGCGGAAGCATGCAAGAAGGCGCGGAAGCGTCCAAGCAGTCGCGGAAGTGTCCAAGCAGGCGCGGTAGCGTCCAACCAGGCGCGGAATTGTCCAAGTAGGCGCGGCAGCATGCAATAAGGCGCAGAAGAGTCCAAGCAGGCGCGGAAGCGTCCAAGCAGTCGCGGAAGCGTCCAAGCAGGCGCGGTAGCGTCCAAGCAGGCGCGGAAACGTCCAAGCAGGCGCGGAAGCATGCAAGAAGACGCAGAAGAGTCCAAGCAGGCGCGGTAGCGTCCAGCCAAACGCGGAAGCTTCCAAGCAGGCGCGGAAGCGTCCAAGCAGGCGCGGTAGCGTCCAAGCAGGCGCGGAAACGTCCAAGCAGGCGCGGAAGCGTCCAAGCAGGCGCGGTAGCGTCCAAGCAAGCGCGGAAACGTCCAAGCAGGCGCGGAAGCATGCAAGAAGACGCAGAAGAGTCCAAGCAGGCGCGGAAGCGTCCAAGCAGTCGCGGAAGCGTCCAAGCAGGCGCGGTAGCGTCCAAGCAGGCGTAGAAGAGTCCAAGCAGGCGCGGCAGCGTCCAAGCAGGCGCGGTAGCGTCCAAGCAGGCGCGGAAACGTCCAAGCAGGCGCGGAAGCATGCAAGAAGGCGCAGAAGAGTCCAAGCAGGCGCGGTAGCGTCCAAGCAGGCGTAGAAGAGTCCAAGCAGGCGCGGAAGCGTCCAAGCAGGCGCGGTAGCGTCCAAGCAGGCGCAGAAACGTCCAAGCAGGCGCGGAAGCATGCAAGAAGGCGCAGAAGAGTCCAAGCAGGCGCGGAAGCGTCCAAGCAGTCGCGGAAGCGTCCAAGCAGGCGCGGTAGCGTCCAAGCAGGCGCGGAAACGTCCAAGCAGGCGCGGAAGCATGCAAGAAGACGCAGAAGAGTCCAAGCAGGCGCGGTAGCGTCCAACCAAGCGCGGAAGCTTCCAAGCAGGCGCGGAAGCGTCCAAGCAGGCGCGGTAGCGTCCAAGCAGGCGCGGAAACGTCCAAGCAGGCGCGGAAGCGTCCAAGCAGGCGCGGTAGCGTCCAAGCAAGCGCGGAAACGTCCAAGCAGGCGCGGAAGCATGCAAGCAGGCGCGGAAGCGTCCAAGCAGGCGCGGAACCGTGCAAGCTGGCGCGGAAGCGGCCAAGCAGGCGCGGAAGCGTCCAAGCAGTCGCGGAAGCGTCCAAACAGGCGCGGAAGCGTCCAAGGAGGCGCGGAATCGTCCAAGCAGTCGCGGAAGCGTCCAAGCAGGCGCGGAAGCGTCCAAGCAGGCGCGGAAGCGCCCAAGCAGGCGCGGAACCGTGCAAGCAGGCGCGGAAGCGTCCAAACAGGCGTGGAAGCGTCCAAGCATGCGTGGAAGAGTCCAAGCAGCTGCGGAAGCGTCCAAGCAGGCGCGGAAGCGTCCAAGCAGGCGCGGAAGCGTCCAAGCAGGCGTGGAAGCGTCCAAGCTGGCGCGGAAGCGTCCAAGCAGGCGCGGAAGCGTCCAAGCAGACGCGGAAGCGACCAAGCAGGCGCGGAAGCGACCAAGCAGGCGCGGAAGCGCCCAAGCAGGCGCGGAACCGTGCAAGCAGGCGCGGAAGCGTCCAAACAGGCGTGGAAGCGTCCAAGCATGCGTGGAAGAGTCCAAGCAGCTGCGGAAGCGTCCAAGCAGGCGCGGAAGCGTCCAAGCAGGCGCGGAAGCGTCCAAGCAGGCGCGGAAGCGTCCAAGCAGGCGTGGAAGCGTCCAAGCTGGCGCGGAAGCGTCCAAGCAGGCGCGGAAGCGTCCAAGCAGACGCGGAAGCGACCAAGCAGGCGCGGAAGCGTCCAAGCAGGCGCGGAACCGTGCAAGCTGGCGCGGAAGCGGCCAAGCAGGCGCGGATCCGTGCAAGCAGGCGCGGAAGCGTCCACGCAGGCGCGGAAGCGTCCAAGCAGGCGCGGAAGCGCCCAAGCAGTCGCGGAAGCGTGCAAGCAGCCGCGGAAGCGTCCGAGCAGGCGCGGTAGCGTCCAAGCGGTCGCGGAAGCGTACAAGCAGGCGCGGTAGCGTCCAAGCAGGCGCGGAAACGTCCAAGCAGGCGGGGAAGCATGCAAGCAGGCGCGGAAGCGTCCAAGCAGGCGCGGTAGCGTCCAAGCAGGCGCGGAAACGTCCAAGCAGGCGCGGAAGCATGCAAGAAGACGCAGAAGAGTCCAAGCAGGCGCGGAAGAATCCAAGCAGGCGGGGAAGAGTCAAAGCAGGCGCGGAAACGTCCAAGTATGCGCGGAAGCATGCAAGAAGGCGCGGAAGCGTCCAAGCAGTCGCGGAAGCTTCCAAGCAGTCGCGGAATCGTCCAAGTAGGCGCGGCAGCATGCAAGAAGGCGCAGAAGAGTCCAAGCAGGCGCGGAAACGTCCAAGCAGGCGGGGAAGCGTCCAAGCAGGCGCGGAAACGTCCAAGTAGGCGCGGAAGCATGCAAGAAGGCGCGGAAGCGTCCAAGCAGTCGCGGAAGCGTCCAAGCAGTCGCGGAAGCGTCCAAGCAGGCGCGGAAGCGTCCAAGCAGGCGCGGAAGCATGCAAGAAGGCGCGGAAGCGTCCAAGCAGTCGCGGAAGTGTCCAAGCAGGCGCGGTAGCGTCCAACCAGGCGCGGAATCGTCCAAGTAGGCGCGGCAGCATGCAAGAAGGCGCAGAAGAGTCCAAGCAGGCGCGGAAACGTCCAAGCAGATGGGGAAGCGTCCAAGCAGGCGCGGAAACGTCCAAGTAGGCGCGGAAGCATGCAAGAAGGCGCGGAAGCGTCCAAGCAGGCGCGGAAGCGTCCAAGCAGGCGGGGAAGCATGCAAGCAGGCGCGGAAGCGTCCAAGCAAGCGCGGAAACGTCCAAGCAGGCGGGGAAGCATGCAAGCAGGCGCGGAAGCGTCCAAGCAGGCGCGGAAACGAACAAGTAGGCGCGGCAGCATGCAAGAAGGCGCAGAAGAGTCCAAGCAGGCGCGGAAGCGTGCAAGCAGGCGCGGTAGCGTCCAAGCAGGCGCGGAAACGTCCAAGCAGGCGGGGAAGCATGCAAGCAGGCGCGGAAGCGTCCAAGCAGGCGCGGTAGCGTCCAAGCAGGCGCGGAAACGTCCAAGCAGGCGCGGAAGCATGTAAGAAGACGCAGAAGAGTCCAAGCAGGCGCGGAAGAGTCCAAGCAGGCGGGGAAGCGTCCAAGCAGGCGCGGAAACGTCCAAGTAGGCGCGGAAGCATGCAAGAAGGCGCGGAAGCGTCCAAGCAGTCGCGGAAGCGTCCAAGCAGTCGCAGAAGCGTCCAAGCAGGCGCGGAAGCGTCCAAGCAGGCGCGGAAGCATGCAAGAAGGCGCGGAAGCGTCCAAGCAGTCGCGGAAGTGTCCAAGCAGGCGCGGTAGCGTCCAACCAGGCGCGGAATTGTCCAAGTAGGCGCGGCAGCATGCAATAAGGCGCAGAAGAGTCCAAGCAGGCGCGGAAGCGTCCAAGCAGTCGCGGAAGCGTCCAAGCAGGCGCGGTAGCGTCCAAGCAGGCGCGGAAACGTCCAAGCAGGCGCGGAAGCATGCAAGAAGACGCAGAAGAGTCCAAGCAGGCGCGGTAGCGTCCAGCCAAACGCGGAAGCTTCCAAGCAGGCGCGGAAGCGTCCAAGCAGGCGCGGTAGCGTCCAAGCAGGCGCGGAAACGTCCAAGCAGGCGCGGAAGCGTCCAAGCAGGCGCGGTAGCGTCCAAGCAAGCGCGGAAACGTCCAAGCAGGCGCGGAAGCATGCAAGAAGACGCAGAAGAGTCCAAGCAGGCGCGGAAGCGTCCAAGCAGTCGCGGAAGCGTCCAAGCAGGCGCGGTAGCGTCCAAGCAGGCGTAGAAGAGTCCAAGCAGGCGCGGCAGCGTCCAAGCAGGCGCGGTAGCGTCCAAGCAGGCGCGGAAACGTCCAAGCAGGCGCGGAAGCATGCAAGAAGGCGCAGAAGAGTCCAAGCAGGCGCGGTAGCGTCCAAGCAGGCGTAGAAGAGTCCAAGCAGGCGCGGAAGCGTCCAAGCAGGCGCGGTAGCGTCCAAGCAGGCGCAGAAACGTCCAAGCAGGCGCGGAAGCATGCAAGAAGGCGCAGAAGAGTCCAAGCAGGCGCGGAAGCGTCCAAGCAGTCGCGGAAGCGTCCAAGCAGGCGCGGTAGCGTCCAAGCAGGCGCGGAAACGTCCAAGCAGGCGCGGAAGCATGCAAGAAGACGCAGAAGAGTCCAAGCAGGCGCGGTAGCGTCCAACCAAGCGCGGAAGCTTCCAAGCAGGCGCGGAAGCGTCCAAGCAGGCGCGGTAGCGTCCAAGCAGGCGCGGAAACGTCCAAGCAGGCGCGGAAGCGTCCAAGCAGGCGCGGTAGCGTCCAAGCAAGCGCGGAAACGTCCAAGCAGGCGCGGAAGCATGCAAGCAGGCGCGGAAGCGTCCAAGCAGGCGCGGAACCGTGCAAGCTGGCGCGGAAGCGGCCAAGCAGGCGCGGAAGCGTCCAAGCAGTCGCGGAAGCGTCCAAACAGGCGCGGAAGCGTCCAAGGAGGCGCGGAATCGTCCAAGCAGTCGCGGAAGCGTCCAAGCAGGCGCGGAAGCGTCCAAGCAGGCGCGGAAGCGCCCAAGCAGGCGCGGAACCGTGCAAGCAGGCGCGGAAGCGTCCAAACAGGCGTGGAAGCGTCCAAGCATGCGTGGAAGAGTCCAAGCAGCTGCGGAAGCGTCCAAGCAGGCGCGGAAGCGTCCAAGCAGGCGCGGAAGCGTCCAAGCAGGCGTGGAAGCGTCCAAGCTGGCGCGGAAGCGTCCAAGCAGGCGCGGAAGCGTCCAAGCAGACGCGGAAGCGACCAAGCAGGCGCGGAAGCGACCAAGCAGGCGCGGAAGCGCCCAAGCAGGCGCGGAACCGTGCAAGCAGGCGCGGAAGCGTCCAAACAGGCGTGGAAGCGTCCAAGCATGCGTGGAAGAGTCCAAGCAGCTGCGGAAGCGTCCAAGCAGGCGCGGAAGCGTCCAAGCAGGCGCGGAAGCGTCCAAGCAGGCGCGGAAGCGTCCAAGCAGGCGTGGAAGCGTCCAAGCTGGCGCGGAAGCGTCCAAGCAGGCGCGGAAGCGTCCAAGCAGACGCGGAAGCGACCAAGCAGGCGCGGAAGCGTCCAAGCAGGCGCGGAACCGTGCAAGCTGGCGCGGAAGCGGCCAAGCAGGCGCGGATCCGTGCAAGCAGGCGCGGAAGCGTCCACGCAGGCGCGGAAGCGTCCAAGCAGGCGCGGAAGCGCCCAAGCAGTCGCGGAAGCGTGCAAGCAGCCGCGGAAGCGTCCGAGCAGGCGCGGAAACGTCCAAGCATGCGCGGAAGAGTCCAAGCAGGCGCGGAAGCGTCCAAGCAGGCGCGGAAGCGTCCAAGCAGACGCGGAAGTGTCCAAGCAGGCGCAGCAGCGTCTAAGCAGGCGCGGAAGCGTCCAAGCAGTCGCGGAAGCGTCCAAACAGGCGCGGAAGCGTCCAAGCAGGCGCGGAAGCGTCCAAGCAGGCGCGGAAGCGTCCAAGCAGGCGTGGAAGAGTCCAAGCAGGCGCGGAAGCGTCCAAGCAGGCGCGGAAGCGTCCAAGCAGACGCGGAAGCGTCCAAGCAGGCGCGGAAGCGTCCAAGCAGGCGCGGAACCGTGCAAGCTGGCGCGGAAGCGGCCAAGCAGGCGCGGAAGCGTCCAAGCAGGCGCGGAATCGTCCAAGCAGTCGCGGAAGCGTCCAAGCAGGCGCGGAAGCGTCCAAGCAGGCGCGGAAACGTCCAAGTAGGCGCGGAAGCATGCAAGAAGGCGCGGAAGCGTCCAAGCAGGCGCGGTAGCGTCCAAGCAGGCGCGGAAACGTCCAAGCAGGCGCGGAAACGTCCAAGCAGGCGCGGAAGCATGCAAGAAGGCGCAGAAGAGTCCAAGCAGGCGCGGAAGCGTCCAAGAAGGCGCGGAAACGTCCAAGTAGGCGCGGAAGCATGCAAGAAGGCGCAGAAGCGACCAAGCAGGCGCGGTAGCGTCCAAGCAGGCGCAGAAGAGTCCAAACAGGTGCAGAAGTGTCCAAGCAGGCGCGGAAACGTCCAAGCAGGCGCGGAAGCATGCAAGAAGACGCAGAAGAGTCCAAGCAGGCGCGGAAGCGTCCAAGCAGGCGCGGAAACGTCCAAGTAGGCGCGGAAGCATGCAAGAAGGCGCGGAAGCGTCCAAGCAGGCGCGGTAGCGTCCAAGCAGGCGCGGAAACGTCCAAGCAGGCGCGGAAACGTCCAAGCAGGCGCGGAAGCATGCAAGAAGGCGCAGAAGAGTCCAAGCAGGCGCGGAAGCATGCAAGAAGTCGCAGAAGAGTCCAAGCAGTCGCGGAAGCGTCCAAGCAGGCGCGGTAGCGTCCAAGCAGTCGCGGAAGCGTCCAAGCAGTCGCGGAAGCGTCCGAGCAGTCGCGGAAGCGTCCAAGCAGGCGGGGAAGCATGCAAGCAGGCGCGGAAGCATCCAAGCAGGCGCGGAAACGTCCAAGTAGTCGCGGAAACGTCCAAGTAGGCGCGGAAGCATGCAAGAAGGCGCAGAAGCGACCAAGCAGGCGCGGTAGCGTCCAAGCAGGCGCAGAAGAGTCCAAACAGGTGCAGAAGTGTCCAAGCAGGCGCGGAATCGTCCAAGCAGTCGCGGAAGCGTCCAAGCAGGCGCGGAAGCGTCCAAGCAGGCGCGGAAGCGTCCAAGCAGGCGTGGAAGAGTCCAAGCTGGCGCGGAAGCGTCCAAGCAGGAGCGGGAGCGTCCAAGCAGACGCGGAAGCGACCAAGCAGGCGCGGAAGCGTCCAAGCAGGCGTGGAAGCGTCCAAGCATGCGTGGAAGAGTCCAAGCAGCTGCGGAAGCGTCCAAGCAGTCGCGGAAGAGTCCAAGCAGGCGCGGAAGCGGCCAAGCAGGCGCGGAAGCGTCCAAGCAGGCGCGGATCCGTGCAAGCAGGCGCGGAAGCGTCCAAGCAGGCGCGGAAGCGTCCAAGCAGGCGCGGAAGCGCCCAAGCAGTCGCGGAAGCGTGCAAGCAGGCGCGGAAGCGTCCGAGCAGGCGCGGAAACGTCCAAGCATGCGCGGAAGAGTCCAAGCAGGCGCGGAAGCGTCCAAGCAGGCGCGGAAGCGTCCAAGCAGACGCGGAAGTGTCCAAGCAGGCGCGGCAGCGTCTAAGCAGGCGCGGAAGCGTCCAAGCAGTCGCGGAAGCGTCCAAACAGGCGCGGAAGCGTCCAAGCAGGCGCGGAAGCGTCCAAGCAGGCGCGGAAGCGTCCAAGCAGGCGTGGAAGAGTCCAAGCAGGCGCGGAAGCGTCCAAGCAGGCGCGGAAGCGTCCAAGCAGACGCGGAAGCGTCCAAGCAGCCGCGGAAGCGTCCAAGCAGGCGCGGAACCGTGCAAGCTGGCGCGGAAGCGGCCAAGCAGGCGCGGAAGCGTCCAAGCAGGCGCGGAAGCGTCCAAGCAGGCGCGGAAGCGTCCAAGCAGGCGCGGAAGCGTCCAAGCAGTCGCGGAAGAGTCCAAGCAGGCGCGGAAGCGGCCAAGCAGGCGCGGAAGCGTCCAAGCAGGCGCGGAAGCGTCCAAGCAGTCGCGGAAGAGTCCAAGCAGGCGCGGAAGCGGCCAAGCAGGCGCGGAAGCGTCCAAGCAGGCGCGGAAGCGTCCAAGCAGGCGCGGAAGCGTCCAAGCAGGCGCGGAAGAGTCCAAGCAGGCGCGGAAGCGTCCAAGCAGGCGTGGAAGAGTCCAAGCAGGCGCGGAAGCGTCCAAGCAGGCGCGGATCCGTGCAAGCTGGCGCGGAAGCGTCCAAGCAGGCGCGGAAGCGTCCAAGCAGGCGCGGAAGCGCCCAAGCAGGCGCGGAACCGTGCAAGCAGGCGCGGAAGCGTCCAAGCAGGCGTGGAAGCGTCCAAGCATGCGTGGAAGAGTCCAAGCAGCTGCGGAAGCGTTCAAGCAGACGCGGAAGCGTCCAAGCAGGCGCGGAACCGTGCAAGCTGGCGCGGAAGCGGCCAAGCAGGCGCGGAAGCGTCCAAGCAGTCGCGGAAGCGTCCAAACAGGCGCGGAAGCGTCCAAGGAGGCGCGGAATCGTCCAAGCAGTCGCGGAAGCGTCCAAGCAGGCGCGGAAGCGTCCAAGCAGGCGCGGAAGCGCCCAAGCAGGCGCGGAACCGTGCAAGCAGGCGCGGAAGCGTCCAAACAGGCGTGGAAGCGTCCAAGCATGCGTGGAAGAGTCCAAGCAGCTGCGGAAGCGTCCAAGCAGGCGCGGAAGCGTCCAAGCAGGCGCGGAAGCGTCCAAGCAGGCGCGGAAGCGTCCAAGCAGGCGTGGAAGCGTCCAAGCTGGCGCGGAAGCGTCCAAGCAGGCGCGGAAGCGTCCAAGCAGACGCGGAAGCGACCAAGCAGGCGCGGAAGCGTCCAAGCAGGCGCGGAACCGTGCAAGCTGGCGCGGAAGCGGCCAAGCAGGCGCGGATCCGTGCAAGCAGGCGCGGAAGCGTCCACGCAGGCGCGGAAGCGTCCAAGCAGGCGCGGAAGCGCCCAAGCAGTCGCGGAAGCGTGCAAGCAGGCGCGGAAGCGTCCGAGCAGGCGCGGAAACGTCCAAGCATGCGCGGAAGAGTCCAAGCAGGCGCGGAAGCGTCCAAGCAGGCGCGGAAGCGTCCAAGCAGACGCGGAAGCGTCCAAGCAGTCGCGGAAGCGTCCAAACAGGCGCGGAAGCGTCCAAGCAGGCGCGGAAGCGTCCAAGCAGGCGCGGAAGCGTCCAAGCAGGCGTGGAAGAGTCCAAGCAGGCGCGGAAGCGTCCAAGCAGGCGCGGAAGCGTCCAAGCAGTCGCGGAAGAGTCCAAGCAGGCGCGGAAGCGGCCAAGCAGGCGCGGAAGCGTCCAAGCAGGCGCGGAAGCGTCCAAGCAGGCGCGGAAGCGTCCAAGCAGGCGCGGAAGAGTCCAAGCAGGCGCGGAAGCGTCCAAGCAGGCGCGGAAGCGTCCAAGCAGACGCGGAAGCGTCCAAGCAGGCGCGGCAGCGTCTAAGCAGGAGCGGAAGCGTCCAAGCAGTCGCGGAAGCGTCCAAACAGGCGCGGAAGCGTCCAAGGAGGCGCGGAATCGTCCAAGCAGTCGCGGAAGCGTCCAAGCAGGCGCGGAAGCGTCCAAGCAGGCGTGGGAGCGTCCAAGCAGGCGCGAAACCGTGCAAGCAGGCGCGGAAGCGTCCAAGCAGGCGCGGAAGCGTCCAAGCAGGCGCGGAACCGTGCAAGCTGGCGCGGAAGCGCCCAAGCAGGCGCGGAACCGTGCAAGCAGGCGCGGAAGCGTCCAAGCAGGCGTGGAAGCGTCCAAGCATGCGTGGAAGAGTCCAAGCAGCTGCGGAAGCGTCCAAGCAGGCGCGGAAGCGTCCAAGCAGGCGCGGAAGCGTCCAAGCAGGCGCGGAAGCGTCCAAGCAGGCGTGGAAGAGTCCAAGCTGGCGCGGAAGCGTCCAAGCAGGTGCGGAAGCGTCCAAGCAGACGCGGAAGCGACCAAGCAGGCGCGGAAGCGTCCAAGCAGGCGCGGAACCGTGCAAGCTGGCGCGGAAGCGGCCAAGCAGGCGCGGAAGCGTCCAAGCAGGCGCGGAAGAGTCCAAGCAGGCGCGGAAGCGTCCAAGCAGGCGCGGAAGCGTCCAAGCAGGCGCGGAAGAGTCCAAGCAGGCGCGGAAGCGTCCAAGCAGTCGCGGAAGCGTCCAAGCAGGCGCGGTAGCGTCCAAGCAGGCGCGGAAGCGTCCAAGCAGGCGCGGAAGCGTCCAAGCAGTCGCGGAAGCGTCGAAGCAGGCACTGAAACGTCCAGGCAGGCGCGGAAGCATGCAAGAAGCCGCAGAAGAGTCCAAGCAGGCGCGGAAGCGTCCAAGCAGGCGTGGAAGAGTCCAAGCAGGCGCGGAAGCGTCCAAGCAGGCGCGGAAGCGTCCAAGCAGACGCGGAAGCGTCCAAGCAGCCGCGGAAGCGTCCAAGCAGGCGCGGAACCGTGCAAGCTGGCGCGGAAGCGGCCAAGCAGGCGCGGAAGCGTCCAAGCAGGCGCGGAAGCGTCCAAGCAGGCGCGGAAGCGTCCAAGCAGGCGCGGAAGCGTCCAAGCAGTCGCGGAAGAGTCCAAGCAGGCGCGGAAGCGGCCAAGCAGGCGCGGAAGCGTCCAAGCAGGCGCGGAAGCGTCCAAGCAGTCGCGGAAGAGTCCAAGCAGGCGCGGAAGCGGCCAAGCAGGCGCGGAAGCGTCCAAGCAGGCGCGGAAGCGTCCAAGCAGGCGCGGAAGCGTCCAAGCAGGCGCGGAAGAGTCCAAGCAGGCGCGGAAGCGTCCAAGCAGGCGTGGAAGAGTCCAAGCTGGCGCGGAAGCGTCCAAGCAGGCGCGGAAGCGTCCAAGCAGACGCGGAAGCGACCAAGCAGGCGCGGAAGCGTCCAAGCAGGCGCGGATCCGTGCAAGCTGGCGCGGAAGCGTCCAAGCAGGCGCGGAAGCGTCCAAGCAGGCGCGGAAGCGCCCAAGCAGGCGCGGAACCGTGCAAGCAGGCGCGGAAGCGTCCAAGCAGGCGTGGAAGCGTCCAAGCATGCGTGGAAGAGTCCAAGCAGCTGCGGAAGCGTTCAAGCAGACGCGGAAGCGTCCAAGCAGGCGCGGAACCGTGCAAGCTGGCGCGGAAGCGGCCAAGCAGGCGCGGAAGCGTCCAAGCAGTCGCGGAAGCGTCCAAACAGGCGCGGAAGCGTCCAAGGAGGCGCGGAATCGTCCAAGCAGTCGCGGAAGCGTCCAAGCAGGCGCGGAAGCGTCCAAGCAGGCGCGGAAGCGCCCAAGCAGGCGCGGAACCGTGCAAGCAGGCGCGGAAGCGTCCAAACAGGCGTGGAAGCGTCCAAGCATGCGTGGAAGAGTCCAAGCAGCTGCGGAAGCGTCCAAGCAGGCGCGGAAGCGTCCAAGCAGGCGTGGAAGCGTCCAAGCTGGCGCGGAAGCGTCCAAGCAGGCGCGGAAGCGTCCAAGCAGACGCGGAAGCGACCAAGCAGGCGCGGAAGCGTCCAAGCAGGCGCGGAACCGTGCAAGCTGGCGCGGAAGCGGCCAAGCAGGCGCGGATCCGTGCAAGCAGGCGCGGAAGCGTCCACGCAGGCGCGGAAGCGTCCAAGCAGGCGCGGAAGCGCCCAAGCAGTCGCGGAAGCGTGCAAGCAGGCGCGGAAGCGTCCGAGCAGGCGCGGAAACGTCCAAGCATGCGCGGAAGAGTCCAAGCAGGCGCGGAAGCGTCCAAGCAGGCGCGGAAGCGTCCAAGCAGACGCGGAAGTGTCCAAGCAGGCGCGGCAGCGTCTAAGCAGGCGCGGAAGCGTCCAAGCAGTCGCGGAAGCGTCCAAACAGGCGCGGAAGCGTCCAAGCAGGCGCGGAAGCGTCCAAGCAGGCGCGGAAGCGTCCAAGCAGGCGTGGAAGAGTCCAAGCAGGCGCGGAAGCGTCCAAGCAGGCGCGGAAGCGTCCAAGCAGTCGCGGAAGAGTCCAAGCAGGCGCGGAAGCGGCCAAGCAGGCGCGGAAGCGTCCAAGCAGGCGCGGAAGCGTCCAAGCAGGCGCGGAAGCGTCCATTCAGGCGCGGAAGAGTCCAAGCAGGCGCGGAAGCGTCCAAGCAGGCGCGGAAGCGTCCAAGCAGACGCGGAAGCGTCCAAGCAGGCGCGGCAGCGTCTAAGCAGGAGCGGAAGCGTCCAAGCAGTCGCGGAAGCGTCCAAACAGGCGCGGAAGCGTCCAAGGAGGCGCGGAATCGTCCAAGCAGTCGCGGAAGCGTCCAAGCAGGCGCGGAAGCGTCCAAGCAGGCGTGGGAGCGTCCAAGCAGGCGCGAAACCGTGCAAGCAGGCGCGGAAGCGTCCAAGCAGGCGCGGAAGCGTCCAAGCAGGCGCGGAACCGTGCAAGCTGGCGCGGAAGCGCCCAAGCAGGCGCGGAACCGTGCAAGCAGGCGCGGAAGCGTCCAAGCAGGCGTGGAAGCGTCCAAGCATGCGTGGAAGAGTCCAAGCAGCTGCGGAAGCGTTCAAGCAGACGCGGAAGCGTCCAAGCAGGCGCGGAACCGTGCAAGCTGGCGCGGAAGCGGCCAAGCAGGCGCGGAAGCGTCCAAGCAGTCGCGGAAGCGTCCAAACAGGCGCGGAAGCGTCCAAGGAGGCGCGGAATCGTCCAAGCAGTCGCGGAAGCGTCCAAGCAGGCGCGGAAGCGTCCAAGCAGGCGCGGAAGCGCCCAAGCAGGCGCGGAACCGTGCAAGCAGGCGCGGAAGCGTCCAAACAGGCGTGGAAGCGTCCAAGCATGCGTGGAAGAGTCCAAGCAGCTGCGGAAGCGTCCAAGCAGGCGCGGAAGCGTCCAAGCAGGCGCGGAAGCGTCCAAGCAGGCGCGGAAGCGTCCAAGCAGGCGTGGAAGCGTCCAAGCTGGCGCGGAAGCGTCCAAGCAGGCGCGGAAGCGTCCAAGCAGACGCGGAAGCGACCAAGCAGGCGCGGAAGCGTCCAAGCAGGCGCGGTACCGTGCAAGCTGGCGCGGAAGCGGCCAAGCAGGCGCGGATCCGTGCAAGCAGGCGCGGAAGCGTCCACGCAGGCGCGGAAGCGTCCAAGCAGGCGCGGAAGCGCCCAAGCAGTCGCGGAAGCGTGCAAGCAGGCGCGGAAGCGTCCGAGCAGGCGCGGAAACGTCCAAGCATGCGCGGAAGAGTCCAAGCAGGCGCGGAAGCGTCCAAGCAGGCGCGGAAGCGTCCAAGCAGACGCGGAAGTGTCCAAGCAGGCGCGGCAGCGTCTAAGCAGGCGCGGAAGCGTCCAAGCAGTCGCGGAAGCGTCCAAACAGGCGCGGAAGCGTCCAAGCAGGCGCGGAAGCGTCCAAGCAGGCGCGGAAGCGTCCAAGCAGGCGTGGAAGAGTCCAAGCAGGCGCGGAAGCGTCCAAGCAGGCGCGGAAGCGTCCAAGCAGTCGCGGAAGAGTCCAAGCAGGCGCGGAAGCGGCCAAGCAGGCGCGGAAGCGTCCAAGCAGGCGCGGAAGCGTCCAAGCAGGCGCGGAAGCGTCCAAGCAGGCGCGGAAGAGTCCAAGCAGGCGCGGAAGCGTCCAAGCAGGCGCGGAAGCGTCCAAGCAGACGCGGAAGCGTCCAAGCAGGCGCGGCAGCGTCTAAGCAGGAGCGGAAGCGTCCAAGCAGTCGCGGAAGCGTCCAAACAGGCGCGGAAGCGTCCAAGGAGGCGCGGAATCGTCCAAGCAGTCGCGGAAGCGTCCAAGCAGGCGCGGAAGCGTCCAAGCAGGCGTGGGAGCGTCCAAGCAGGCGCGAAACCGTGCAAGCAGGCGCGGAAGCGTCCAAGCAGGCGCGGAAGCGTCCAAGCAGGCGCGGAACCGTGCAAGCTGGCGCGGAAGCGCCCAAGCAGGCGCGGAACCGTGCAAGCAGGCGCGGAAGCGTCCAAGCAGGCGTGGAAGCGTCCAAGCATGCGTGGAAGAGTCCAAGCAGCTGCGGAAGCGTCCAAGCAGGCGCGGAAGCGTCCAAGCAGGCGCGGAAGCGTCCAAGCAGGCGCGGAAGCGTCCAAGCAGGCGTGGAAGAGTCCAAGCTGGCGCGGAAGCGTCCAAGCAGGTGCGGAAGCGTCCAAGCAGACGCGGAAGCGACCAAGCAGGCGCGGAAGCGTCCAAGCAGGCGCGGAACCGTGCAAGCTGGCGCGGAAGCGGCCAAGCAGGCGCGGAAGCGTCCAAGCAGGCGCGGAAGAGTCCAAGCAGGCGCGGAAGCGTCCAAGCAGGCGCGGAAGCGTCCAAGCAGGCGCGGAAGAGTCCAAGCAGGCGCGGAAGCGTCCAAGCAGTCGCGGAAGCGTCCAAGCAGGCGCGGTAGCGTCCAAGCAGGCGCGGAAGCGTCCAAGCAGGCGCGGAAGCGTCCAAGCAGTCGCGGAAGCGTCGAAGCAGGCACTGAAACGTCCAGGCAGGCGCGGAAGCATGCAAGAAGCCGCAGAAGAGTCCAAGCAGGCGCGGAAGCGTCCAAGCAGTCGCGGAAGCGTCCAAGCAGGCGCGGTAGCGTCCAACCAGGTGCGGAAGCGTCCAAGCAGGCGCGGAAGCATGCAAGAAGCCGCAGAAGAGTCCAAGCAGGCGCGGAAGCGTCCAAGCAGGCGTGGGAGCGTCCAAGCAGGCGCGAAACCGTGCAAGCAGGCGCGGAAGCGTCCAAGCAGGCGCGGAAGCATGCAAACAGGCGGGGAAGCATGCAAGAAGGCGCAGAACAGTCCAAGCAGGCGCGGAAGCGTCCAAGCTGTCGCGGTAGCGTCCAAGCAGGCGCGGAAGCGTCCAAGCAGGCGCGGAAGCGTCCAAGCAGGCGCGGAAGCGTCCAAGCAGGCGCGGAAGAGTCCAAGCAGGCGCGGAAGCGTCCAAGCAGGCGCGGAAGCGTCCAAGCAGACGCGGAAGTGTCCAAGCAGGCGCGGCAGCGTCTAAGCAGGCGCGGAAGCGTCCAAGCAGTCGCGGAAGCGTCCAAACAGGCGCGGAAGCGTCCAAGCAGGCGCGGAAGCGTCCAAGCAGGCGCGGAAGCGTCCAAGCAGGCGCGGAAGCGTCCAAGCAGGCGCGGAAGCATGCAAGCTGGAGCGGAAGCATGCAAGAAGGCGCAGAACAGACCAAGCAGGCGCGGAAGCGTCCAAGCAGTCGCGGAAGCGTCCAAGCATTCGCGGAAGCGTCCAAGCAGGCGCGGAAGCATGCAAGAAGGCGCAGAACAGTCCAAGCAGGCGCGGAAGCGTCCAAGCAGTTGCGGAACCGTGCAAGCAGGCGCGGAAGCGTCCAAGAAGGCACGGAAGCTTCCAAGCAGGCACGGAAGCTTCCAAGCAGGCGCGGAAGCGTCCAAGCATGCGTGGAAGAGTCCAAGCAGGCGCGGAAACGTCCAAGCAGGCGCGGAAGCGTCCAAGCAGGCGCGGAAGCGTCCAAGCAGACGCGGAAGTGTCCAAGCAGGCGCGGCAGCGTCTAAGCAGGCGCGGAAGCGTCCAAGCAGTCGCGGAAGCGTCCAAACAGGCGCGGAAGCGTCCAAGCAGGCGCGGAAGCGTCCAAGCAGGCGCGGAAGCGTCTAAGCAGGCGTGGAAGAGTCCAAGCAGGCGCGGAAGCGTCCAAGCAGGCGCGGAAGCGTCCAAGCAGACGCGGAAGCGTCCAAGCAGGCGCGGAAGCGTCCAAGCAGGCGCGGAACCGTGCAAGCTGGCGCGGAAGCGGCCAAGCAGGCGCGGAAGCGTCCAAGCAGGCGCGGAAGCGTCCAAGCAGGCGCGGAAGCGTCCAAGCAGGCGCGGAAGCGTCCAAGCAGTCGCGGAAGAGTCCAAGCAGGCGCGGAAGCGGCCAAGCAGGCGCGGAAGCGTCCAAGCAGGCGCGGATCCGTGCAAGCAGGCGCGGAAGCGTCCAAGCAGGCGCGGAAGCGTCCAAGCAGGCGCGGAAGCGCCCAAGCAGACGCGGAAGCGTCCAAGCAGGCGCGGAAGCGTCCAAGCAGGCGCGGAAGCGTCCAAGCAGGCGCGGAAGCGTCCGAGCAGACGCGGAAGCGTCCAAGCAGGCGCGGAACCGTGCAAGCTGGCGCGGAAGCGGCCAAGCAGGCGCGGATCCGTGCAAGCAGGCGCGGAAGCGTCCAAGCAGGCGCGGAAGCGTCCAAGCAGACGCGGAAGCGCCCAAGCAGTCGCGGAAGCGTGCAAGCAGGCGCGGAAGCGTCCGAGCAGGCGCGGAAACGTCAAAGCATGCGCGGAAGAGTCCAAGCAGGCGCGGAAGCGTCCAAGCAGGCGCGGAAGCGTCCAAGCAGACGCGGAAGTGTCCAAGCAGGCGCGGCAGCGTCTAAGCAGGCGCGGAAGCGTCCAAGCAGTCGCGGAAGCGTCCAAACAGGCGCGGAAGCGTCCAAGCAGGCGCGGAAGCGTCCAAGCAGGCGCGGAAGCGTCTAAGCAGGCGCGGAAGCGTCCAAGCAGGCGCGGAAGCATGCAAGCTGGAGCGGAAGCATGCAAGAAGGCGCAGAACAGACCAAGCAGGCGCGGAAGCGTCCAAGCAGTCGCGGAAGCGTCCAAGCATTCGCGGAAGCGTCCAAGCAGGCGCGGAAGCATGCAAGAAGGCGCAGAACAGTCCAAGCAGGCGCGGAAGCGTCCAAGCAGTCGCGGAACCGTGCAAGCAGGCGCGGTAGCGTCCAAGAAGGCACGGAAGCTTCCAAGCAGGCACGGAAGCTTCCAAGCAGGCGCGGAAGCGTCCAAGCAGGCGCGGAAGCGTCCAAGCAGACGCGGAAGTGTCCAAGCAGGCGCGGCAGCGTCTAAGCAGGCGCGGAAGCGTCCAAGCAGTCGCGGAAGCGTCCAAACAGGCGCGGAAGCGTCCAAGCAGGCGCGGAAGCGTCCAAGCAGGCGCGGAAGCGTCCAAGCAGGCGCGGAAGCGTCCAAGCAGGCGCGGAAGCATGCAAGCTGGAGCGGAAGCATGCAAGAAGGCGCAGAACAGACCAAGCAGGCGCGGAAGCGTCCAAGCAGTCGCGGAAGCGTCCAAGCATTCGCGGAAGCGTCCAAGCAGGCGCGGAAGCATGCAAGAAGGCGCAGAACAGTCCAAGCAGGCGCGGAAGCGTCCAAGCAGTCGCGGAACCGTGCAAGCAGGCGCGGTAGCGTCCAAGAAGGCACGGAAGCTTCCAAGCAGGCACGGAAGCTTCCAAGCAGGCGCGGAAGCGTCCAAGCAGGCGCGGAAGCGTCCAAGCAGTCGCGGAAGAGTCCAAGCAGGCGCGGAAGCGGCCAAGCAGGCGCGGAAGCGTCCAAGCAGGCGCGGAAGCGTCCAAGCAGGCGCGGAAGCGTCCAAGCAGGCGCGGAAGAGTCCGAGCAGACGCGGAAGCGTCCAAGCAGGCGCGGAACCGTGCAAGCTGGCGCGGAAGCGGCCAAGCAGGCGCGGATCCGTGCAAGCAGGCGCGGAAGCGTCCAAGCAGGCGCGGAAGCGTCCAAGCAGACGCGGAAGCGCCCAAGCAGTCGCGGAAGCGTGCAAGCAGGCGCGGAAGCGTCCGAGCAGGCGCGGAAACGTCAAAGCATGCGCGGAAGAGTCCAAGCAGGCGCGGAAGCGTCCAAGCAGGCGCGGAAGCGTCCAAGCAGACGCGGAAGTGTCCAAGCAGGCGCGGCAGCGTCTAAGCAGGCGCGGAAGCGTCCAAGCAGTCGCGGAAGCGTCCAAACAGGCGCGGAAGCGTCCAAGCAGGCGCGGAAGCGTCCAAGCAGGCGCGGAAGCGTCCAAGCAGGCGCGGAAGCGTCCAAGCAGGCGCGGAAGCATGCAAGCTGGAGCGGAAGCATGCAAGAAGGCGCAGAACAGACCAAGCAGGCGCGGAACCGTGCAAGCAGGCGCGGAAGCGTCCAAACAGGCGTGGAAGCGTCCAAGCATGCGTGGAAGAGTCCAAGCAGCTGCGGAAGCGTCCAAGCAGGCGCGGAAGCGTCCAAGCAGGCGCGGAAGCGTCCAAGCAGGCGCGGAAGCGTCCAAGCAGGCGTGGAAGAGTCCAAGCTGGCGCGGAAGCGTCCAAGCAGGCGCGGAAGCGTCCAAGCAGACGCGGAAGCGACCAAGCAGGCGCGGAAGCGTCCAAGCAGGCGCGGAACCGTGCAAGCTGGCGCGGAAGCGGCCAAGCAGGCGCGGATCCGTGCAAGCAGGCGCGGAAGCGTCCACGCAGGCGCGGAAGCGTCCAAGCAGGCGCGGAAGCGTCCAAGCAGACGCGGAAGCGTCCAAGCAGGCGCGGCAGCGTCTAAGCAGGAGCGGAAGCGTCCAAGCAGTCGCGGAAGCGTCCAAACAGGCGCGGAAGCGTCCAAGGAGGCGCGGAATCGTCCAAGCAGTCGCGGAAGCGTCCAAGCAGGCGCGGAAGCGTCCAAGCAGGCGCGGAAGCGCCCAAGCAGGCGCGGAACCGGGCAAGCAGGCGCGGAAGCGTCCAAGCAGGCGTGGAAGCGTCCAAGCATGCGTGGAAGAGTCCAAGCAGCTGCGGAAGCGTCCAAGCAGGCGCGGAAGCGTCCAAGCAGGCGCGGAAGCGTCCAAGCAGGCGCGGAAGCGTCCAAGCAGGCGTGGAAGAGTCCAAGCTGGCGTGGAAGCGTCCAAGCAGGCGCGGAAGCGTCCAAGCAGACGCGGAAGCGACCAAGCAGGCGCGGAAGCGTCCAAGCAGGCGTGGAAGCGTCTAAGCATGCGTGGAAGAGTCCAAGCAGCTGCGGAAGCGTCCAAGCAGGCGCGGAAGCGTCCAAGCAGGAGCGGAAGCGTCCAAGCAGGCGCGGAAGCGTCCAAGCAGGCGCGGAAGCGTGCAAGCAGGCGCGGAAGCGTGCAAGCAGGCGCGGAAGCGTCCAAGCATGCGTTGAAGAGTCCAAGCAGGCGCGGAAACGTCCAAGCAGGCGCGGAAGCGTCCAAGCAGGCGCGGAAGCGTCCAAGCAGACGCGGAAGTGTCCAAGCAGGCGCGGCAGCGTCTAAGCAGGCGCGGAAGCGTCCAAGCAGTCGCGGAAGCGTCCAAACAGGCGCGGAAGCGTCCAAGCAGGCGCGGAAGCGTCCAAGCAGACGCGGAAGCGCCCAAGCAGTCGCGGAAGCGTGCAAGCAGGCGCGGAAGCATCCGAGCAGGCGCGGAAACGTCAAAGCATGCGCGGAAGAGTCCAAGCAGGCGCGGAAGCGTCCAAGCAGGCGCGGAAGCGTCCAAGCAGACGCGGAAGTGTCCAAGCAGGCGCGGCAGCGTCTAAGCAGGCGCGGAAGCGTCCAAGCAGTCGCGGAAGCGTCCAAACAGGCGCGGAAGCGTCCAAGCAGGCGCGGAAGCGTCCAGGCAGGCGCGGAAGCGTCCAAGCAGGCGTGGAAGAGTCCAAGCAGGCGCGGATGCGTCCAAGCCGGCGCGGAAGCGTCCAAGCAGACGCGGAAGCGTCCAAGCAGGCGCGGAAGCGTCCAAGCAGGCGCGGAACCGTGCAAGCTGGCGCGGAAGCGGCCAAGCAGGCGCGGAAGCGTCCAAGCAGGCGCGGAAGCGTCCAAGCAGGCGCGGAAGCGTCCAAGCAGGCGTGGAAGAGTCCAAGCTGGCGCGGAAGCGTCCAAGCAGGTGCGGAAGCGTCCAAGCAGACGCGGAAGCGACCAAGCAGGCGCGGAAGCGTCCAAGCAGGCGCGGAACCGTGCAAGCTGGCGCGGAAGCGGCCAAGCAGGCGCGGAAGCGTCCAATCAGGCGCGGAAGAGTCCAAGCAGTCGCGGAAGCGTCGAAGCAGGCGCGGTAGCGTCCAACCAGGTGCGGAAGCGTCCAAGAAGGCGCGGAAGCGTCCAAGCAGTCGCGGAAGCGTCCAAACAGGCGCGGAAGCGTCCAAGGAGGCGCGGAATCGTCCAAGCAGTCGCGGAAGCGTCCAAGCAGGCGCGGAAGCGTCCAAGCAGGCGCGGAAGCGTCCAAGCAGGCGCGGGAGAATCCAAGCAGGCGGGGAAGCGTCCAAGCAGTCGCGGAAACGTCCAGGCAGGCGCGGAAGCATGCAAGAAGCCGCAGAAGAGTCCAAGCAGGCGCGGAAGCGTCCAAGCAGTCGCGGAAGCGTCCAAGCAGGCGCGGTAGCGTCCAACCAGGTGCGGAAGCGTCCAAGCAGGCGCGGAAGCATGCAAGAAGCCGCAGAAGAGTCCAAGCAGGCGCGGAAGCGTCCAAGCAGGCGTGGGAGCGTCCAAGCAGGCGCGAAACCGTGCAAGCAGGCGCGGAAGCGTCCAAGCAGGCGCGGAAGCATGCAAACAGGCGGGGAAGCATGCAAGAAGGCGCAGAACAGTCCAAGCAGGCGCGGAAGCGTCCAAGCTGTCGCGGAAGCGTCCAAGCAGGTGCGGAAGCGTCCAAGCAGACGCGGAAGCGACCAAGCAGGCGCGGAAGCGTCCAAGCAGGCGCGGAACCGTGCAAGCTGGCGCGGAAGCGCCCAAGCAGGCGCGGAACCGTGCAAGCAGGCGCGGAAGCGTCCAAGCAGGCGTGGAAGCGTCCAAGCATGCGTGGAAGAGTCCAAGCAGCTGCGGAAGCGTCCAAGCAGGCGCGGAAGCGTCCAAGCAGGCGCGGAAGCGTCCAAGCAGGCGCGGAAGCGTCCAAGCAGGCGTGGAAGAGTCCAAGCTGGCGCGGAAGCGTCCAAGCAGGTGCGGAAGCGTCCAAGCAGACGCGGAAGCGACCAAGCAGGCGCGGAAGCGTCCAAGCAGGCGCGGAACCGTGCAAGCTGGCGCGGAAGCGGCCAAGCAGGCGCGGAAGCGTCCAAGCAGGCGCGGAAGAGTCCAAGCAGGCGCGGAAGCGTCCAAGCAGGCGCGGAAGCGTCCAAGCAGGCGCGGAAGAGTCCAAGCAGGCGCGGAAGCGTCCAAGCAGTCGCGGAAGCGTCCAAGCAGGCGCGGTAGCGTCCAAGCAGGCGCGGAAGCGTCCAAGCAGGCGCGGAAGCGTCCAAGCAGGCGCGGAAGCGTCCAAGCAGGCGCGGAAGCGTTCAAGCAGGCGCGGAAGCGTCCAAGCTGGCGCGAAAGCGTCCAAGCTGGCGCGGAAGCGTCCAAGCAGGAGCAGAAGCGTCCAAGCAGGCGCGGAAGCGTCCAAGCAGACGCGGAAGCGTCCAAGCAGGCGCGGAAGCGTCCAAGCAGGCGCGGAAGCCTCCAAGCAGGCGCGGAAGCGTCCAAGCAGTCGCGGAAGCGTCCAAGCAGGCGCGGAAGCGTCCAAGCAGGCGCGGAAGCGTTCAAGCAGGCGCGGAAGCGTCCAAGCTGGCGCGAAAGCGTCCAAGCTGGCGCGAAAGCGTCCAAGCAGGCGCGGAAGCGTGCAACCATGCGCGGAAGCGTCCAAGCAGGCGCGGATCCGTGCAAGCAGGCGCGGAAGCAGGCAAGATGGCGCGGAAGCGTCCAAGCAGGCGCGGAAGCTTCCAAGCAGGCGCGGAAGCGTCCAAGCATGCGTGGAAGAGTCCAAGCAGCCGCGGAAGCGTGCAACCATGCGCGGAAGCGTCCAAGCAGGCGCGGATCCGTGCAAGCAGGCGCGGAAGCATGCAAGAAGGCGCGGAAGCGTCCAAGCAGGCGCGGAAGCGTCCAAGCAGGCGCGGATCCGTGCAAGCAGGCGCGGAAGCATGCAAGAAGGCGCGGAAGCGTCCAAGCAGGCGCGGAAGCGTCCAAGCAGGCGCGGAAGCGCCCAAGCAGTCGCGGAAGCGTGCAAGCAGGCGCGGAAGCGTCCGAGCAGGCGCGGAAACGTCCAAGCATGCGCGGAAGAGTCCAAGCAGGCGCGGAAGCGTCCAAGCAGTCGCGGAAGCGTCCAAGCAGGCGCGGAAGCCTCCAAGCATGCGTGGAAGAGTCCAAGCAGCCGCGGAAGCGTGCAACCATGCGCGGAAGCGTCCAAGCAGGCGCGGATCCGTGCAAGCAGGCGCGGAAGCATGCAAGAAGGCGCGGAAGCGTCCAAGCAGGCGCGGAAGCGTCCAAGCAGGTACGGAAGCGTGCACGAAGGCGCGGAAACGTCCAAGCAGGCTCGGAAGCGTCCAAGCAGGCGCGGAAGCGTCCAAGCAGGCGCGGAAGCGCCCAAGCAGTCGCGGAAGCATACAAGAAAGCGCAGAAGAGTCCAAGAAGGCGCGGAAGCCTCCAAGCAGGCGCGGAAGCGTCCAAGCAGGCGCGGAAGCGTCCAAGCAGGCGCGGAAGCGTCCAAGCAGACGCGGAAGCGTCCAAGCAGGCGCGGAAGCGTCCAAGCTGGCGCGAAAGTGTCCAAGCTGGCGCGGAAGCGGCCAAGCAGGCGCGGATCCGTGCAAGCAGGCGCGGAAGCGTCCAAGCAGGCGCGGAAGCGTCCAAGCAGACGCGGAAGCGCCCAAGCAGTCGCGGAAGCGTGCAAGCAGGCGCGGAAGCGTCCGAGCAGGCGCGGAAACGTCAAAGCATGCGCGGAAGAGTCCAAGCAGGCGCGGAAGCGTCCAAGCAGGCGCGGAAGCGTCCAAGCAGACGCGGAAGTGTCCAAGCAGGCGCGGCAGCGTCTAAGCAGGCGCGGAAGCGTCCAAGCAGTCGCGGAAGCGTCCAAACAGGCGCGGAAGCGTCCAAGCAGGCGCGGAAGCGTCCAAGCAGGCGCGGAACCGTGCAAGCAGGCGCGGAAGCGTCCAAGCAGGCGTGGAAGCGTCCAAGCATGCGTGGAAGAGTCCAAGCAGCTGCGGAAGCGTCCAAGCAGGCGCGGAAGCGTCCAAGCAGGCGCGGAAGCGTCCAAGCAGGCGCGGAAGCGTCCAAGCAGGCGTGGAAGAGTCCAAGCTGGCGCGGAAGCGTCCAAGCAGGTGCGGAAGCGTCCAAGCAGACGCGGAAGCGACCAAGCAGGCGCGGAAGCGTCCAAGCAGGCGCGGAACCGTGCAAGCTGGCGCGGAAGCGGCCAAGCAGGCGCGGAAGCTTCCAAGCAGGCGCGGAAGAGTCCAAGCAGGCGCGGAAGCGTCCAAGCAGGCGCGGAAGCGTCCAAGCAGGCGCGGAAGAGTCCAAGCAGGCGCGGAAGCGTCCAAGCAGTCGCGGAAGCGTCCAAGCAGGCGCGGTAGCGTCCAAGCAGGCGCGGAAGCGTTCAAGCAGGCGCGGAAGCGTCCAAGCAGTCGCGGAAGCGTCGAAGCAGGCACTGAAACGTCCAGGCAGGCGCGGAAGCATGCAAGAAGCCGCAGAAGAGTCCAAGCAGGCGCGGAAGCGTCCAAGCAGTCGCGGAAGATCCAAGCAGGCGCGGTAGCGTCCAACCAGGTGCGGAAGCGTCCAAGCAGGCGCGGAAGCATGCAACAAGCCGCAGAAGAGTCCAAGCAGGCGCGGAAGCGTCCAAGCAGGCGTGGGAGCGTCCAAGCAGGCGCGAAACCGTGCAAGCAGGCGCGGAAGCGTCCAAGCAGGCGCGGAAGCATGCAAACAGGCGGGGAAGCATGCAAGAAGGCGCAGAACAGTCCAAGCAGGCGCGGAAGCGTCCAAGCTGTCGCGGTAGCGTCCAAGCAGGCGCGGAAGCGTCCAAGCAGGCGCGGAAGCATACACACAGGCGCGGAAGCGTCTAAGCAGTCGCGGAAGCGTCCAAGCAGGCGCGGAAGCGTCCAAGCAGGCGCGGAAGCATGCAAGAAGGCGCAGAACAGTCCAAGCAGGCGCGGAAGCGTCCAAGCAGGCGCGGAAGCGTCCAAGCAGGCGCGGAAGCGTCCAAGCAGGCGCGGAAGCGTGCAAGCAGTCGCGGAAGCGTCCAAACAGGCGCGGAAGCGTCCAAGCAGGCGCGGAAGCGTCCAAGCAGGCGCGGAAGCGTCCAAGCAGGCGTGGAAGAGTCCAAGCAGGCGCGGAAGCGTCCAAGCAGGCGCGGAAGCGTCCAAGCAGACGCGGAAGCGTCCAAGCAGGCGCGGAAGCGTCCAAGCAGGCGCGGAACCGTGCAAGCTGGCGCGGAAGCGGCCAAGCAGGCGCGAAAGCGTCCAAGCAGGCGCGGAAGCGTCCAAGCAGGCGCGGAAGCGTCCAAGCAGGCGCGGAAGCGTCCAAGCAGACGCGGAAGCGTCCAAGCAGGCGCGGCAGCGTCTAAGCAGGCGCGGAAGCGTCCAAGCAGTCGCGGAAGCGTCCAAACAGGCGCGGAAGCGTCCAAGGAGGCGCGGAATCGTCCAAGCAGTCGCGGAAGCGTCCAAGCAGGCGCGGAAGCGTCCAAGCAGGCGCGGAAGCGCCCAAGCAGGCGCGGAACCGTGCAAGCAGGCGCGGAAGCGTCCAAGCAGGCGTGGAAGCGTCCAAGCATGCGTGGAAGAGTCCAAGCAGCTGCGGAAGCGTCCAAGCAGGCGTGGGAGCGTCCAAGCAGGCGCGAAACCGTGCAAGCAGGCGTGGAAGAGTCCAAGCTGGCGCGGAAGCGTCCAAGCAGGTGCGGAAGCGTCCAAGCAGACGCGGAAGCGACCAAGCAGGCGCGGAAGCGTCCAAGCAGGCGCGGAACCGTGCAAGCTGGCGCGGAAGCGGCCAAGCAGGCGCGGAAGCGTCCAAGCAGGCGCGGAAGAGTCCAAGCAGGCGCGGAAGCGTCCAAGCAGGCGCGGAAGCGTCCAAGCAGGCGCGGAAGAGTCCAAGCAGGCGCGGAAGCGTCCAAGCAGTCGCGGAAGCGTCCAAGCAGGCGCGGAAGCATGCAAGAAGCCGCAGAAGAGTCCAAGCAGGCGCGGAAGCGTCCAAGCAGGCGTGGGAGCGTCCAAGCAGGCGCGAAACCGTGCAAGCAGGCGCGGAAGCGTCCAAGCAGGCGCGGAAGCATGCAAACAGGCGGGGAAGCATGCAAGAAGGCGCAGAACAGTCCAAGCAGGCGCGGAAGCGTCCAAGCTGTCGCGGTAGCGTCCAAGCAGGCGCGGAAGCGTCCAAGCAGGCGCGGAAGCATACACACAGGCGCGGAAGCGTCTAAGCAGTCGCGGAAGCGTCCAAGCAGGCGCGGAAGCGTCCAAGCAGGCGCGGAAGCATGCAAGAAGGCGCAGAACAGTCCAAGCAGGCGCGGAAGCGTCCAAGCAGGCGCGGAAGCGTCCAAGCAGGCGCGGAAGCGTCCAAGCAGGCGCGGAAGCGTGCAAGCAGTCGCGGAAGCGTCCAAACAGGCGCGGAAGCGTCCAAGCAGGCGCGGAAGCGTCCAAGCAGGCGCGGAAGCGTCCAAGCAGGCGTGGAAGAGTCCAAGCAGGCGCGGAAGCGTCCAAGCAGGCGCGGAAGCGTCCAAGCTGTCGCGGTAGCGTCCAAGCAGGCGCGGAAGCGTCCAAGCAGGCGCGGAAGCATACACACAGGCGCGGAAGCGTCTAAGCAGTCGCGGAAGCGTCCAAGCAGGCGCGGAAGCGTCCAAGCAGGCGCGGAAGCATGCAAGAAGGCGCAGAACAGTCCAAGCAGGCGCGGAAGCGTCCAAGCAGGCGCGGAAGCGTCCAAGCAGGCGCGGAAGCGTCCAAGCAGGCGCGGAAGCGTGCAAGCAGTCGCGGAAGCGTCCAAACAGGCGCGGAAGCGTCCAAGCAGGCGCGGAAGCGTCCAAGCAGGCGCGGAAGCGTCCAAGCAGGCGTGGAAGAGTCCAAGCAGGCGCGGAAGCGTCCAAGCAGGCGCGGAAGCGTCCAAGCAGACGCGGAAGCGTCCAAGCAGGCGCGGAAGCGTCCAAGCAGGCGCGGAACCGTGCAAGCTGGCGCGGAAGCGGCCAAGCAGGCGCGAAAGCGTCCAAGCAGGCGCGGAAGCGTCCAAGCAGGCGCGGAAGCGTCCAAGCAGGCGCGGAAGCGTCCAAGCAGACGCGGAAGCGTCCAAGCAGGCGCGGCAGCGTCTAAGCAGGCGCGGAAGCGTCCAAGCAGTCGCGGAAGCGTCCAAACAGGCGCGGAAGCGTCCAAGGAGGCGCGGAATCGTCCAAGCAGTCGCGGAAGCGTCCAAGCAGGCGCGGAAGCGTCCAAGCAGGCGCGGAAGCGCCCAAGCAGGCGCGGAACCGTGCAAGCAGGCGCGGAAGCGTCCAAGCAGGCGTGGAAGCGTCCAAGCATGCGTGGAAGAGTCCAAGCAGCTGCGGAAGCGTCCAAGCAGGCGTGGGAGCGTCCAAGCAGGCGCGAAACCGTGCAAGCAGGCGTGGAAGAGTCCAAGCTGGCGCGGAAGCGTCCAAGCAGGTGCGGAAGCGTCCAAGCAGACGCGGAAGCGACCAAGCAGGCGCGGAAGCGTCCAAGCAGGCGCGGAACCGTGCAAGCTGGCGCGGAAGCGGCCAAGCAGGCGCGGAAGCGTCCAAGCAGGCGCGGAAGAGTCCAAGCAGGCGCGGAAGCGTCCAAGCAGGCGCGGAAGCGTCCAAGCAGGCGCGGAAGAGTCCAAGCAGGCGCGGAAGCGTCCAAGCAGTCGCGGAAGCGTCCAAGCAGGCGCGGAAGCATGCAAGAAGCCGCAGAAGAGTCCAAGCAGGCGCGGAAGCGTCCAAGCAGGCGTGGGAGCGTCCAAGCAGGCGCGAAACCGTGCAAGCAGGCGCGGAAGCGTCCAAGCAGGCGCGGAAGCATGCAAACAGGCGGGGAAGCATGCAAGAAGGCGCAGAACAGTCCAAGCAGGCGCGGAAGCGTCCAAGCTGTCGCGGTAGCGTCCAAGCAGGCGCGGAAGCGTCCAAGCAGGCGCGGAAGCATACACACAGGCGCGGAAGCGTCTAAGCAGTCGCGGAAGCGTCCAAGCAGGCGCGGAAGCGTCCAAGCAGGCGCGGAAGCATGCAAGAAGGCGCAGAACAGTCCAAGCAGGCGCGGAAGCGTCCAAGCAGGCGCGGAAGCGTCCAAGCAGGCGCGGAAGCGTCCAAGCAGGCGCGGAAGCGTGCAAGCAGTCGCGGAAGCGTCCAAACAGGCGCGGAAGCGTCCAAGCAGGCGCGGAAGCGTCCAAGCAGGCGCGGAAGCGTCCAAGCAGGCGTGGAAGAGTCCAAGCAGGCGCGGAAGCGTCCAAGCAGGCGCGGAAGCGTCCAAGCAGACGCGGAAGCGTCCAAGCAGGCGCGGAAGCGTCCAAGGAGGCGCGGAATCGTCCAAGCAGTCGCGGAAGCGTCCAAGCAGGCGCGGAAGCGTCCAAGCAGGCGCGGAAGCGCCCAAGCAGGCGCGGAACCGTGCAAGCAGGCGCGGAAGCGTCCAAGCAGGCGTGGAAGCGTCCAAGCATGCGTGGAAGTGTCCAAGCAGCTGCGGAAGCGTCCAAGCAGGCGCGGAAGCGTCCAAGCAGGCGCGGAAGCGTCCAAGCAGGCGCGGAAGCGTCCAAGCAGGCGTGGAAGAGACCAAGCTGGCGCGGAAGCGTCCAAGCAGGCGCGGAAGCGTCCAAGCAGACGCGGAAGCGACCAAGCAGGCGCGGAAGCGTCCAAGCAGGCGCGGAACCGTGCAAGCTGGCGCGGAAGCGGCCAAGCAGGCGCGGATCCGTGCAAGCAGGCGCGGAAGCGTCCAAGCAGGCGCGGAAGCGTCCAAGCAGGCGCGGAAGCGCCCAAGCAGTCGCGGAAGCGTGCAAGCAGGCGCGGAAGCGTCCGAGCAGGCGCGGAAACGTCAAAGCATGCGCGGAAGAGTCCAAGCAGGCGCGGAAGCGTCCAAGCAGGCGCGGAAGCGTCCAAGCAGACGCGGAAGTGTCCAAGCAGGCGCGGCAGCGTCTAAGCAGGCGCGGAAGCGTCCAAGCAGTCGCGGAAGCGTCCAAACAGGCGCGGAAGCGTCCAAGCAGGCGCGGAAGCGTCCAAGCAGGCGCGGAAGCGTCCAAGCAGGCGCGGAAGCGCCCAAGCAGGCGCGGAAGCGTCCAAGCAGGCGCGGAAGCGCCCAAGCAGGCGCGGAACCGTGCAAGCAGGCGCGGAAGCGTCCAAGCAGGCGTGGAAGCGTCCAAGCATGCGTGGAAGAGTCCAAGCAGCTGCGGAAGCGTCCAAGCAGGCGCGGAAGCGTCCAAGCAGGCGCGGAAGCGTCCAAGCAGGCGCGGAAGCGTCCAAGCAGGCGTGGAAGAGTCCAAGCTGGCGCGGAAGCGTCCAAGCAGGTGCGGAAGCGTCCAAGCAGACGCGGAAGCGACCAAGCAGGCGCGGAAGCGTCCAAGCAGGCGCGGAACCGTGCAAGCTGGCGCGGAAGCGGCCAAGCAGGCGCGGAAGCGTCCAAGCAGGCGCGGAAGAGTCCAAGCAGGCGCGGAAGCGTCCAAGCAGGCGCGGAAGCGTCCAAGCAGGCGCGGAAGAGTCCAAGCCGGCGCGGAAGCGCCCAAGCAGTCGCGGAAGCGTCCAAGCAGGCGCGGTAGCGTCCAAGCAGGCGCGGAAGCGTCCAAGCAGGCGCGGAAGCGTCCAAGCAGTCGCGGAAGCGTCGAAGCAGGCACTGAAACGTCCAGGCAGGCGCGGAAGCATGCAAGAAGCCGCAGAAGAGTCCAAGCAGGCGCGGAAGCGTCCAAGCAGTCGCGGAAGCGTCCAAGCAGGCGCGGTAGCGTCCAACCAGGTGCGGAAGCGTCCAAGCAGGCGCGGAAGCATGCAAGAAGCCGCAGAAGAGTCCAAGCAGGCGCGGAAGCGTCCAAGCAGGCGTGGGAGCGTCCAAGCAGGCGCGAAACCGTGCAAGCAGGCGCGGAAGCGTCCAAGCAGGCGCGGAAGCATGCAAGAAGACGCAGAAGAGTCCAAGCAGGCGCGGAAGCGTCCAAGCAGGCGTGGGAGCGTCCAAGCAGGCGCGAAACCGCGCAAGCAGGCGCGGAAGCGTCCAAGCATGCGTGGAAGAGTCCAAGCAAGCGCGGAAGCATGCAAGCAGGCGCGGAAGCATGCAAGAAGGCGCAGAAGAGTCCAAGCAGGCGCGGTAGTGTCCAAGCAGGCGCAGAAGCGTCCAAGCAGGCGCGGAAGCGTCCAAGCAGGCGCGGAAGCGTTCAAGCAGGCGCGGAAGCGTCCAAGCAGGCGCGAAAGCGTCCAAGCAGGCGCGGAAGCGTCCAAGCAGGCGCGGAAGCCTCCAAGCAGGCGCGGAAGCGTCCAAGCAGGCGCGGAAGCGTCCAAGCAGGCGCGGAAGCGTCCAAGCAGGCGCGGAAGCGTCCAAGCAGGCGCGGAAGCGTTCAAGCAGGCGCGGAAGCGTCCAAGCTGGCGCGAAAGCGTCCAAGCAGGCGCGGAAGCGTGCAACCATGCGCGGAAGCGTCCAAGCAGGCGCGGATCCGTGCAAGCAGGCGCGGAAGCATGCAAGAAGGCGCGGAAGCGTCCAAGCAGGCGCGGAAGCTTCCAAGCAGGCGCGGAAGCGTCCAAGCATGCGTGGAAGAGTCCAAGCAGCCGCGGAAGCGTGCAACCATGCGCGGAAGCGTCCAAGCAGGCGCGGAAGCATGCAAGAAGGCGCGGAAGCGTCCAAGCAGGCGCGGAAGCGTCCAAGCAGACGCGGAAGCGTCCAAGCAGGCGCGGAAGCGTCCAAGCAGGCGCGGAAGAGTCCAAGCAGGCGCGGAAGCGTCCAAGCAGGCGCGGAAGCGTCCAAGCAGTCGCGGTAGCGTCCAAGCAGGCGCGGAAGCGTCCAAGCAGGTACGGAAGCGTGCACGAAGGCGCGGAAACGTCCAAGTAGGCTCGGAAGCGTCCAAGCAGGCGCGGAAGCATGCAAGAAAGCGCAGAAGAGTCCAAGAAGGCGCGGAAGCCTCCAAGCAGGCGCGGAAGCGTCCAAGCAGTCGCGGAAGCGTCCAAGCAGGCGCGGAAGCGTCCAAGCAGGCGCGGAAGCGTCCAAGCAGGCGCGGAAGCATGCAAGAAAGCGCAGAAGAGTCCAAGCAGTCGCGGAAGCGTCGAAGCAGGCACTGAAACGTCCAGGCAGGCGCGGAAGCATGCAAGAAGCCGCAAAAGAGTCCAAGCAGGCGCGGAAGCGTCCAAGCAGTCGCGGAAGCGTCCAAGCAGGCGCGGTAGCGTCCAACCAGGTGCGGAAGCGTCCAAGCAGGCGCGGAAGCATGCAAGAAGCCGCAGAAGAGTCCAAGCAGGCGCGGAAGCGTCCAAGCAGGCGTGGGAGCGTCCAAGCAGGCGCGAAACCGTGCAAGCAGGCGCGGAAGCGTCCAAGCAGGCGCGGAAGCATGCAAGAAGCCGCAGAAGAGTCCAAGCAGGCACTGAAACGTCCAGGCAGGCGCGGAAGCATGCAAGAAGCCGCAGAAGAGTCCAAGCAGGCGCGGAAACGTCCAAGCAGTCGCGGAAGCGTCCAAGCAGGCGCGGAAGCGTCCAAGCAGGCGTGGGAGCGTCCAAGCAGGCGCGAAACCGTGCAAGCAGGCGCGGAAGCGTCCAAGCAGGCGCGGAAGCATGCAAACAGGCGGGGAAGCATGCAAGAAGGCGCAGAACAGTCCAAGCAGGCGCGGAAGCGTCCAAGCTGTCGCGGTAGCGTCCAAGCAGGCGCGGAAGCGTCCAAGCAGGCGCGGAAGCATACACACAGGCGCGGAAGCGTCTAAGCAGTCGCGGAAGCGTCCAAGCAGGCGCGGAAGCGTCCAAGCAGGCGCGGAAGCATGCAAGAAGGCGCAGAACAGTCCAAGCAGGCGCGGAAGCGTCCAAGCAGGCGCGGAAGCGTCCAAGCAGGCGCGGAAGCGTCCAAGCAGGCGCGGAAGCGTGCAAGCAGTCGCGGAAGCGTCCAAACAGGCGCGGAAGCGTCCAAGCAGGCGCGGAAGCGTCCAAGCAGGCGCGGAAGCGT
Organism: Cerceris ruficornis; assembly: GCA_963989415.1. Taxonomy (NCBI): domain Eukaryota; kingdom Metazoa; phylum Arthropoda; class Insecta; order Hymenoptera; family Crabronidae; genus Cerceris; species Cerceris ruficornis. Next base: position 4,082,527 of record OZ022522.1, read on the forward strand.
CCAAGCAGGCGTGGAAGAGTCCAAGCAGGCGCGGAAGCGTCCAAGCAGGCGCGGAAGCGTCCAAGCAGACGCGGAAGCGTCCAAGCAGGCGCGGAAGCGTCCAAGGAGGCGCGGAATCGTCCAAGCAGTCGCGGAAGCGTCCAAGCAGGCGCGGAAGCGTCCAAGCAGGCGCGGAAGCGCCCAAGCAGGCGCGGAACCGTGCAAGCAGGCGCGGAAGCGTCCAAGCAGGCGTGGAAGCGTCCAAGCATGCGTGGAAGAGTCCAAGCAGCTGCGGAAGCGTCCAAGCAGGCGCGGAAGCGTCCAAGCAGGCGCGGAAGCGTCCAAGCAGGCGCGGAAGCGTCCAAGCAGGCGTGGAAGAGTCCAAGCTGGCGCGGAAGCGTCCAAGCAGGTGCGGAAGCGTCCAAGCAGACGCGGAAGCGACCAAGCAGGCGCGGAAGCGTCCAAGCAGGCGCGGAACCGTGCAAGCTGGCGCGGAAGCGGCCAAGCAGGCGCGGAAGCGTCCAAGCAGGCGCGGAAGAGTCCAAGCAGGCGCGGAAGCGTCCAAGCAGGCGCGGAAGCGTCCAAGCAGGCGCGGAAGAGTCCAAGCCGGCGCGGAAGCGCCCAAGCAGTCGCGGAAGCGTCCAAGCAGGCGCGGTAGCGTCCAAGCAGGCGCGGAAGCGTCCAAGCAGGCGCGGAAGCGTCCAAGCAGTCGCGGAAGCGTCGAAGCAGGCACTGAAACGTCCAGGCAGGCGCGGAAGCATGCAAGAAGCCGCAGAAGAGTCCAAGCAGGCGCGGAAGCGTCCAAGCAGTCGCGGAAGCGTCCAAGCAGGCGCGGTAGCGTCCAACCAGGTGCGGAGGCGTCCAAGCAGGCGCGGAAGCATGCAAGAAGCCGCAGAAGAGTCCAAGCAGGCGCGGAAGCGTCCAAGCAGGCGTGGGAGCGTCCAAGCAGGCGCGAAACCATGCAAGCAGGCGCGGAAGCGTCCAAGCAGGCGCGGAAGCATGCAAGAAGACGCAGAAGAGTCCAAGCAGGCGCGGAAGCGTCCAAGCAGGCGTGGGAGCGTCCAAGCAGGCGCGAAACCGCGCAAGCAGGCGCGGAAGCGTCCAAGCATGCGTGGAAGAGTCCAAGCAAGCGCGGAAGCATGCAAGCAGGCGCGGAAGCATGCAAGAAGGCGCAGAAGAGTCCAAGCAGGCGCGGTAGTGTCCAAGCAGGGGCAGAAGCGTCCAAGCAGGCGCGGAAGCGTCCAAGCAGGCGCGGAAGCGTTCAAGCAGGCGCGGAAGCGTCCAAGCAGGCGCGAAAGCGTCCAAGCAGGCGCGGAAGCGTCCAAGCAGGCGCGGAAGCCTCCAAGCAGGCGCGGAAGCGTCCAAGCAGGCGCGGAAGCGTCCAAGCAGGCGCGGAAGCGTCCAAGCAGGCGCGGAAGCGTCCAAGCAGGCGCGGAAGCGTTCAAGCAGGCGCGGAAGCGTCCAAGCTGGCGCGAAAGCGTCCAAGCAGGCGCGGAAGCGTGCAACCATGCGCGGAAGCGTCCAAGCAGGCGCGGATCCGTGCAAGCAGGCGCGGAAGCATGCAAGAAGGCGCGGAAGCGTCCAAGCAGGCGCGGAAGCTTCCAAGCAGGCGCGGAAGCGTCCAAGCATGCGTGGAAGAGTCCAAGCAGCCGCGGAAGCGTGCAACCATGCGCGGAAGCGTCCAAGCAGGCGCGGAAGCATGCAAGAAGGCGCGGAAGCGTCCAAGCAGGCGCGGAAGCGTCCAAGCAGACGCGGAAGCGTCCAAGCAGGCGCGGAAGCGTCCAAGCAGGCGCGGAAGAGTCCAAGCAGGCGCGGAAGCGTCCAAGCAGGCGCGGAAGCGTCCAAGCAGTCGCGGTAGCGTCCAAGCAGGCGCGGAAGCGTCCAAGCAGGTACGGAAGCGTGCACGAAGGCGCGGAAACGTCCAAGTAGGCTCGGAAGCGTCCAAGCAGGCGCGGAAGCATGCAAGAAAGCGCAGAAGAGTCCAAGAAGGCGCGGAAGCCTCCAAGCAGGCGCGGAAGCGTCCAAGCAGTCGCGGAAGCGTCCAAGCAGGCGCGGAAGCGTCCAAGCAGGCGCGGAAGCGTCCAAGCAGGCGCGGAAGCATGCAAGAAAGCGCAGAAGAGTCCAAGCAGTCGCGGAAGCGTCGAAGCAGGCACTGAAACGTCCAGGCAGGCGCGGAAGCATGCAAGAAGCCGCAGAAGAGTCCAAGCAGGCGCGGAAGCGTCCAAGCAGTCGCGGAAGCGTCCAAGCAGGCGCGGTAGCGTCCAACCAGGTGCGGAAGCGTCCAAGCAGGCGCGGAAGCATGCAAGAAGCCGCAGAAGAGTCCAAGCAGGCGCGGAAGCGTCCAAGCAGGCGTGGGAGCGTCCAAGCAGGCGCGAAACCGTGCAAGCAGGCGCGGAAGCGTCCAAGCAGGCGCGGAAGCATGCAAGAAGCCGCAGAAGAGTCCAAGCAGGCGCGGAAGCGTCCAAGCCGGCGCGGAAGCGCCCAAGCAGTCGCGGAAGCGTCCAAGCAGGCGCGGAAGAGTCCAAGCAGGCGCGGAAGCGTCCAAGCAGGCGCGGAAGCGTCCAAGCAGGCGCGGAAGAGTCCAAGCAGGCGCGGAAGCGTCCAAGCAGTCGCGGAAGCGTCCAAGCAGGCGCGGTAGCGTCCAACCAGGTGCGGAAGCGTCCAAGCAGGCGCGGAAGCATGCAAGAAGCCGCAGAAGAGTCCAAGCAGGCGCGGAAGCGTCCAAGCAGGCGTGGGAGCGTCCAAGCAGGCGCGAAACCGTGCAAGCAGGCGCGGAAGCGTCCAAGCAGGCGCGGAAGCATGCAAACAGGCGGGGAAGCATGCAAGAAGGCGCAGAACAGTCCAAGCAGGCGCGGAAGCGTCCAAGCTGTCGCGGTAGCGTCCAAGCAGGCGCGGAAGCGTCCAAGCAGGCGCGGAAGCATACACACAGGCGCGGAAGCGTCTAAGCAGTCGCGGAAGCGTCCAAGCAGGCGCGGAAGCGTCCAAGCAGGCGCGGAAGCATGCAAGAAGGCGCAGAACAGTCCAAGCAGGCGCGGAAGCGTCCAAGCAGGCGCGGAAGCGTCCAAGCAGGCGCGGAAGCGTCCAAGCAGGCGCGGAAGCGTGCAAGCAGTCGCGGAAGCGTCCAAACAGGCGCGGAAGCGTCCAAGCAGGCGCGGAAGCGTCCAAGCAGGCGCGGAAGCGTCCAAGCAGGCGTGGAAGAGTCCAAGCAGGCGCGGAATCGTCCAAGCAGTCGCGGAAGCGTCCAAGCAGGCGCGGAAGCGTCCAAGCAGGCGCGGAAGCGCCCAAGCAGGCGCGGAACCGTGCAAGCAGGCGCGGAAGCGTCCAAGCAGGCGTGGAAGCGTCCAAGCATGCGTGGAAGTGTCCAAGCAGCTGCGGAAGCGTCCAAGCAGGCGCGGAAGCGTCCAAGCAGGCGCGGAAGCGTCCAAGCAGGCGCGGAAGCGTCCAAGCAGGCGTGGAAGAGACCAAGCTGGCGCGGAAGCGTCCAAGCAGGCGCGGAAGCGTCCAAGCAGACGCGGAAGCGACCAAGCAGGCGCGGAAGCGTCCAAGCAGGCGCGGAACCGTGCAAGCTGGCGCGGAAGCGGCCAAGCAGGCGCGGATCCGTGCAAGCAGGCGCGGAAGCGTCCAAGCAGGCGCGGAAGCGTCCAAGCAGGCGCGGAAGCGCCCAAGCAGTCGCGGAAGCGTGCAAGCAGGCGCGGAAGCGTCCGAGCAGGCGCGGAAACGTCAAAGCATGCGCGGAAGAGTCCAAGCAGGCGCGGAAGCGTCCAAGCAGGCGCGGAAGCGTCCAAGCAGACGCGGAAGTGTCCAAGCAGGCGCGGCAGCGTCTAAGCAGGCGCGGAAGCGTCCAAGCAGTCGCGGAAGCGTCCAAACAGGCGCGGAAGCGTCCAAGCAGGCGCGGAAGCGTCCAAGCAGGCGCGGAAGCGTCCAAGCAGGCGCGGAAGCGCCCAAGCAGGCGCGGAAGCGCCCAAGCAGTCGCGGAAGCGTGCAAGCAGGCGCGGAAGCGTCCGAGCAGGCGCGGAAACGTCAAAGCATGCGCGGAAGAGTCCAAGCAGGCGCGGAAGCGTCCAAGCAGGCGCGGAAGCGTCCAAGCAGACGCGGAAGTGTCCAAGCAGGCGCGGCAGCGTCTAAGCAGGCGCGGAAGCGTCCAAGCCGGCGCGGAAGCGCCCAAGCAGTCGCGGAAGCGTCCAAGCAGGCGCGGAAGAGTCCAAGCAGGCGCGGAAGCGTCCAAGCAGGCGCGGAAGCGTCCAAGCAGGCGCGGAAGAGTCCAAGCAGGCGCGGAAGCGTCCAAGCAGTCGCGGAAGCGTCCAAGCAGGCGCGGTAGCGTCCAACCAGGTGCGGAAGCGTCCAAGCAGGCGCGGAAGCATGCAAGAAGCCGCAGAAGAGTCCAAGCAGGCGCGGAAGCGTCCAAGCAGGCGTGGGAGCGTCCAAGCAGGCGCGAAACCGTGCAAGCAGGCGCGGAAGCGTCCAAGCAGGCGCGGAAGCATGCAAACAGGCGGGGAAGCATGCAAGAAGGCGCAGAACAGTCCAAGCAGGCGCGGAAGCGTCCAAGCTGTCGCGGTAGCGTCCAAGCAGGCGCGGAAGCGTCCAAGCAGGCGCGGAAGCATACACACAGGCGCGGAAGCGTCTAAGCAGTCGCGGAAGCGTCCAAGCAGGCGCGGAAGCGTCCAAGCAGGCGCGGAAGCATGCAAGAAGGCGCAGAACAGTCCAAGCAGGCGCGGAAGCGTCCAAGCAGGCGCGGAAGCGTCCAAGCAGGCGCGGAAGCGTCCAAGCAGGCGCGGAAGCGTGCAAGCAGTCGCGGAAGCGTCCAAACAGGCGCGGAAGCGTCCAAGCAGGCGCGGAAGCGTCCAAGCAGGCGCGGAAGCGTCCAAGCAGGCGTGGAAGAGTCCAAGCAGGCGCGGAATCGTCCAAGCAGTCGCGGAAGCGTCCAAGCAGGCGCGGAAGCGTCCAAGCAGGCGCGGAAGCGCCCAAGCAGGCGCGGAACCGTGCAAGCAGGCGCGGAAGCGTCCAAGCAGGCGTGGAAGCGTCCAAGCATGCGTGGAAGTGTCCAAGCAGCTGCGGAAGCGTCCAAGCAGGCGCGGAAGCGTCCAAGCAGGCGCGGAAGCGTCCAAGCAGGCGCGGAAGCGTCCAAGCAGGCGTGGAAGAGACCAAGCTGGCGCGGAAGCGTCCAAGCAGGCGCGGAAGCGTCCAAGCAGACGCGGAAGCGACCAAGCAGGCGCGGAAGCGTCCAAGCAGGCGCGGAACCGTGCAAGCTGGCGCGGAAGCGGCCAAGCAGGCGCGGATCCGTGCAAGCAGGCGCGGAAGCGTCCAAGCAGGCGCGGAAGCGTCCAAGCAGGCGCGGAAGCGCCCAAGCAGTCGCGGAAGCGTGCAAGCAGGCGCGGAAGCGTCCGAGCAGGCGCGGAAACGTCAAAGCATGCGCGGAAGAGTCCAAGCAGGCGCGGAAGCGTCCAAGCAGGCGCGGAAGCGTCCAAGCAGACGCGGAAGTGTCCAAGCAGGCGCGGCAGCGTCTAAGCAGGCGCGGAAGCGTCCAAGCAGTCGCGGAAGCGTCCAAACAGGCGCGGAAGCGTCCAAGCAGGCGCGGAAGCGTCCAAGCAGGCGCGGAAGCGTCCAAGCAGGCGCGGAAGCGCCCAAGCAGGCGCGGAAGCGTCCAAGCAGGCGCGGAAGCGCCCAAGCAGGCGCGGAACCGTGCAAGCAGGCGCGGAAGCGTCCAAGCAGGCGTGGAAGCGTCCAAGCATGCGTGGAAGAGTCCAAGCAGCTGCGGAAGCGTCCAAGCAGGCGCGGAAGCGTCCAAGCAGGCGCGGAAGCGTCCAAGCAGGCGCGGAAGCGTCCAAGCAGGCGTGGAAGAGTCCAAGCTGGCGCGGAAGCGTCCAAGCAGGTGCGGAAGCGTCCAAGCAGACGCGGAAGCGACCAAGCAGGCGCGGAAGCGTCCAAGCAGGCGCGGAACCGTGCAAGCTGGCGCGGAAGCGGCCAAGCAGGCGCGGAAGCGTCCAAGCAGGCGCGGAAGAGTCCAAGCAGGCGCGGAAGCGTCCAAGCAGGCGCGGAAGCGTCCAAGCAGGCGCGGAAGAGTCCAAGCCGGCGCGGAAGCGCCCAAGCAGTCGCGGAAGCGTCCAAGCAGGCGCGGTAGCGTCCAAGCAGGCGCGGAAGCGTCCAAGCAGGCGCGGAAGCGTCCAAGCAGTCGCGGAAGCGTCGAAGCAGGCACTGAAACGTCCAGGCAGGCGCGGAAGCATGCAAGAAGCCGCAGAAGAGTCCAAGCAGGCGCGGAAGCGTCCAAGCAGTCGCGGAAGCGTCCAAGCAGGCGCGGTAGCGTCCAACCAGGTGCGGAAGCGTCCAAGCAGGCGCGGAAGCATGCAAGAAGCCGCAGAAGAGTCCAAGCAGGCGCGGAAGCGTCCAAGCAGGCGTGGGAGCGTCCAAGCAGGCGCGAAACCGTGCAAGCAGGCGCGGAAGCGTCCAAGCAGGCGCGGAAGCATGCAAGAAGACGCAGAAGAGTCCAAGCAGGCGCGGAAGCGTCCAAGCAGGCGTGGGAGCGTCCAAGCAGGCGCGAAACCGCGCAAGCAGGCGCGGAAGCGTCCAAGCATGCGTGGAAGAGTCCAAGCAAGCGCGGAAGCATGCAAGCAGGCGCGGAAGCATGCAAGAAGGCGCAGAAGAGTCCAAGCAGGCGCGGTAGTGTCCAAGCAGGCGCAGAAGCGTCCAAGCAGGCGCGGAAGCGTCCAAGCAGGCGCGGAAGCGTTCAAGCAGGCGCGGAAGCGTCCAAGCAGGCGCGAAAGCGTCCAAGCAAGCGCGGAAGCGTCCAAGCAGGCGCGGAAGCCTCCAAGCAGGCGCGGAAGCGTCCAAGCAGGCGCGGAAGCGTCCAAGCAGGCGCGGAAGCGTCCAAGCAGGCGCGGAAGCGTCCAAGCAGGCGCGGAAGCGTTCAAGCAGGCGCGGAAGCGTCCAAGCTGGCGCGAAAGCGTCCAAGCAGGCGCGGAAGCGTGCAACCATGCGCGGAAGCGTCCAAGCAGGCGCGGATCCGTGCAAGCAGGCGCGGAAGCATGCAAGAAGGCGCGGAAGCGTCCAAGCAGGCGCGGAAGCTTCCAAGCAGGCGCGGAAGCGTCCAAGCATGCGTGGAAGAGTCCAAGCAGCCGCGGAAGCGTGCAACCATGCGCGGAAGCGTCCAAGCAGGCGCGGAAGCATGCAAGAAGGCGCGGAAGCGTCCAAGCAGGCGCGGAAGCGTCCAAGCAGACGCGGAAGCGTCCAAGCAGGCGCGGAAGCGTCCAAGCAGGCGCGGAAGAGTCCAAGCAGGCGCGGAAGCGTCCAAGCAGGCGCGGAAGCGTCCAAGCAGTCGCGGTAGCGTCCAAGCAGGCGCGGAAGCGTCCAAGCAGGTACGGAAGCGTGCACGAAGGCGCGGAAACGTCCAAGTAGGCTCGGAAGCGTCCAAGCAGGCGCGGAAGCATGCAAGAAAGCGCAGAAGAGTCCAAGAAGGCGCGGAAGCCTCCAAGCAGGCGCGGAAGCGTCCAAGCAGTCGCGGAAGCGTCCAAGCAGGCGCGGAAGCGTCCAAGCAGGCGCGGAAGCGTCCAAGCAGGCGCGGAAGCATGCAAGAAAGCGCAGAAGAGTCCAAGCAGTCGCGGAAGCGTCGAAGCAGGCACTGAAACGTCCAGGCAGGCGCGGAAGCATGCAAGAAGCCGCAGAAGAGTCCAAGCAGGCGCGGAAGCGTCCAAGCAGTCGCGGAAGCGTCCAAGCAGGCGCGGAAGCGTCCAAGCAGGCGCGGAAGCGTTCAAGCAGGCGCGGAAGCGTCCAAGCAGGCGCGAAAGCGTCCAAGCAGGCGCGGAAGCGTCCAAGCAGGCGCGGAAGCCTCCAAGCAGGCGCGGAAGCGTCCAAGCAGGCGCGGAAGCGTCCAAGCAGGCGCGGAAGCGTCCAAGCAGGCGCGGAAGCGTCCAAGCAGGCGCGGAAGCGTTCAAGCAGGCGCGGAAGCGTCCAAGCTGGCGCGAAAGCGTCCAAGCAGGCGCGGAAGCGTGCAACCATGCGCGGAAGCGTCCAAGCAGGCGCGGATCCGTGCAAGCAGGCGCGGAAGCATGCAAGAAGGCGCGGAAGCGTCCAAGCAGGCGCGGAAGCTTCCAAGCAGGCGCGGAAGCGTCCAAGCATGCGTGGAAGAGTCCAAGCAGCCGCGGAAGCGTGCAACCATGCGCGGAAGCGTCCAAGCAGGCGCGGAAGCATGCAAGAAGGCGCGGAAGCGTCCAAGCAGGCGCGGAAGCGTCCAAGCAGACGCGGAAGCCTGAAAGCAGGCGCGGAAGCGTCCAAGCAGGCGCGGAAGCGTCCAAGCAGGCGCGGAAGCGCCCAAGCAGTCGCGGAAGCGTGCAACCAGGCGCAGAAGCGTCCAAGCAGGCGCGGATCCGTGCAACCAGGCGCAGAAGCGTCCAAGCAGGCGCGGATCCGTGCAAGCAGGCGCGGAAGCGTCCAAGCAGGCGCGGAAGCGTCCAAGCAGTCGCGGAAGCGTCCAAGCAGGCGCGGTAGCGTCCAACCAGGCGCGGAAGCGTCCAAGCAGTCGCTGAAGCGTCCAAGCAGGCGCGGAAGCGTCCAAGCAGTCGCGGAAGCGTCCAAGCAGGCGCGGAAGCGTCCAAGCAGTCGCGGAAGCGTCCAAGCAGGCGCGGGAGCGTCCAAGCAGGCGCGGAAGCATGCAAGAAGGCGCAGAAGAGTCCAAGCAGGCGCAGAAGAGTCCAAGCAGGCGCGGAAACGACCAAGCAGGCGGGGAAGCATGCAAGAAGGCGCAGAAGAGTCCAAGCAGGCGCGGTATCGTCCAACCAGGCGCGGAAGCGTCCAAGCAGTCGCGGAAGCGTCCAAGCAGGCGCGGAAGCGTTCAAGCAGTCGCGGAAGCGTCCAAGCAGGCGCGGGAGCGTCCAAGCAGGCGCGGAAGCATGCAAGAAGGCGCAGAAGAGTCCAAGCAGGCGCAGAAGAGTCCAAGCAGGCGCGGAAACGACCAAGCAGGCGGGGAAGCATGCAAGAAGGCGCAGAAGAGTCCAAGCAGGCGCGGAAGCGACCAAGCAGTCGCCGAAGCGGCCAAGCAGGCACGGTAGCGTCCAAGCAGGCGCGGAAACGACCAAGCAGGCGCGGAAGCATGCAAGAAGGCGCAGAAGAGTCCAAACAGGCGCAGAAGAGTCCAACCAGGCGCGGAAGCGTCCAAGCAGTCGCGGAAGCGTCCAAGCAGGCGCGGTAGCGTCCAACCAGGCGCGGAAGCATGCAAAAAGGCGCGGAAGCGTCCAAGCAGGCGCGGTAGCGTCCAAGCAGGCGCGGAAACGTCCAAGCAGGCGCGGAAGCATGCAAGAAGGCGCAGAAGAGTCCAAGCAGGCGCGGAAGCGTCCAAGCAGGCGGGGAAGCATGCAAGCAGGCGGGGAAGCGTCCAAGCAGGCGCGGAAGCGTCCAAGAATGCGCGGCAGCATGCAAGAAGGCGCAGAAAAGTCCAAGCATGCGCGGAAGCGTCCAAGCAGTCGCGGAAGCGTCCAAGCAGGCGCGGAAGCGTCCAAGCAGGCGCGGAAACGTCCAAGCAGGCGCGGAAGTATGCAAGAAGGCGCAGAAGAGTCCAAGCAGGCGCGGAAGCGTCCAAGCAGTCGCGGAAGCGTCGAAACAGGCGCGGTAGCGTCCAACCAGGCGCGGAAGCGTCCAAGTAGGCGCGGCAGCATGCAAGAAGGCGCAGAAGAGTCCAAGCAGGCGCGGAAACGTCCAAGCAGGCGCTGAAGCATGCAAGAAGGCGCGGAAGCGTCCAAGCAGGCGCGGTAACGTCCAACCAGGCGCGGAAGCGTCCAAGCAGTCGCGGAAGCGTCCAAGCAGGCGCGGAAACGTCCAAGTAGGCGCGGAAGCATGCAAGAAGGCGCGGAAGCGTCCACGCAGGCGGGGTAGCGTCCAAGCAGGCGCGGTAGCGTCCAAGCAGGCGCGGAAGCGTCTAAGCAGGCGCGGAAGCGTCCAAGCAGGCGCGGAACCGTGCAAGCAGGCGCAGAACCGTGCAAGTAGGCGCGGAAACGTCCAAGAAGGGGCGGAAGCATGCAAGAAGGCGCAGAAGAGTCCAGGCAGGCGCGGAAGCGTCCATGCAGGCGCGGAAGCGTCCAAGCAGGCGGGGTAGCGTCCAAGCAGGCGCGGCAGCGTCCAAGCAGGCGCGGAAGCGTCCAAGCAGGCGCGGAAGCGTCCAAGCAGGCGCGGAACAGTGCAAGCAGGCGCAGAACCGTGCAAGTAGGCGCGGAAGCGTCCAAGAAGGGGCGGAAGCATGCAAGAAGGCGCAGAAGAGTCCAGGCAGGCGCGGAAGCGTCCATGCAGGCGCGGAAGCGTCCAAGCAGTCGCGGAAGCATCCACACATGCGCGGAAGCGTCCAAGCAGGCGGGGAAGCGTCCAAGCAGGCGCGGAAACGTCCAAGTAGGCGCGGAAGCATGCAAGAAGGCGTAGAAGTGTCCAAGCAGGCGCAGAAGAGTCCAAGCAGGCGCAGAAGAGTCCAAGCAGGCGCGGAAACGACCAAGCAGGCGGGGAAGCATGCAAGAAGGCGCAGAAGAGTCCAAGCAGGCGCGGAAGCGACCAAGCAGTCGCCGAAGCGGCCAAGCAGGCACGGTAGCGTCCAAGCAGGCGCGGAAACGACCAAGCAGGCGCGGAAGCATGCAAGAAGGCGCAGAAGAGTCCAAACAGGCGCAGAAGAGTCCAACCAGGCGCGGAAGCGTCCAAGCAGTCGCGGAAGCGTCCAAGCAGGCGCGGTAGCGTCCAACCAGGCGCGGAAGCATGCAAAAAGGCGCGGAAGCGTCCAAGCAGGCGCGGTAGCGTCCAAGCAGGCGCGGAAACGTCCAAGCAGGCGCGGAAGCATGCAAGAAGGCGCAGAAGAGTCCAAGCAGGCGCGGAAGCGTCCAAGCAGGCGGGGAAGCATGCAAGCAGGCGGGGAAGCGTCCAAGCAGGCGCGGAAGCGTCCAAGAATGCGCGGCAGCATGCAAGAAGGCGCAGAAAAGTCCAAGCATGCGCGGAAGCGTCCAAGCAGTCGCGGAAGCGTCCAAGCAGGCGCGGAAGCGTCCAAGCAGGCGCGGAAACGTCCAAGCAGGCGCGGAAGTATGCAAGAAGGCGCAGAAGAGTCCAAGCAGGCGCGGAAGCGTCCAAGCAGTCGCGGAAGCGTCGAAACAGGCGCGGTAGCGTCCAACCAGGCGCGGAAGCGTCCAAGTAGGCGCGGCAGCATGCAAGAAGGCGCAGAAGAGTCCAAGCAGGCGCGGAAACGTCCAAGCAGGCGCTGAAGCATGCAAGAAGGCGCGGAAGCGTCCAAGCAGGCGCGGTAACGTCCAACCAGGCGCGGAAGCGTCCAAGCAGTCGCGGAAGCGTCCAAGCAGGCGCGGAAACGTCCAAGTAGGCGCGGAAGCATGCAAGAAGGCGCGGAAGCGTCCACGCAGGCGGGGTAGCGTCCAAGCAGGCGCGGTAGCGTCCAAGCAGGCGCGGAAGCGTCTAAGCAGGCGCGGAAGCGTCCAAGCAGGCGCGGAACCGTGCAAGCAGGCGCAGAACCGTGCAAGTAGGCGCGGAAACGTCCAAGCATGCGTGGAAGAGTCCAAGCAGCCGCGGAAGCGTGCAACCATGCGCGGAAGCGTCCAAGCAGGCGCGGAAGCATGCAAGAAGGCGCGGAAGCGTCCAAGCAGGCGCGGAAGCGTCCAAGCAGACGCGGAAGCCTGAAAGCAGGCGCGGAAGCGTCCAAGCAGGCGCGGAAGCGTCCAAGCAGGCGCGGAAGCGCCCAAGCAGTCGCGGAAGCGTGCAACCAGGCGCAGAAGCGTCCAAGCAGGCGCGGATCCGTGCAACCAGGCGCAGAAGCGTCCAAGCAGGCGCGGATCCGTGCAAGCAGGCGCGGAAGCGTCCAAGCAGGCGCGGAAGCGTCCAAGCAGTCGCGGAAGCGTCCAAGCAGGCGCGGTAGCGTCCAACCAGGCGCGGAAGCGTCCAAGCAGTCGCTGAAGCGTCCAAGCAGGCGCGGAAGCGTCCAAGCAGTCGCGGAAGCGTCCAAGCAGGCGCGGAAGCGTCCAAGCAGTCGCGGAAGCGTCCAAGCAGGCGCGGGAGCGTCCAAGCAGGCGCGGAAGCATGCAAGAAGGCGCAGAAGAGTCCAAGCAGGCGCAGAAGAGTCCAAGCAGGCGCGGAAACGACCAAGCAGGCGGGGAAGCATGCAAGAAGGCGCAGAAGAGTCCAAGCAGGCGCGGTATCGTCCAACCAGGCGCGGAAGCGTCCAAGCAGTCGCGGAAGCGTCCAAGCAGGCGCGGAAGCGTTCAAGCAGTCGCGGAAGCGTCCAAGCAGGCGCGGGAGCGTCCAAGCAGGCGCGGAAGCATGCAAGAAGGCGCAGAAGAGTCCAAGCAGGCGCAGAAGAGTCCAAGCAGGCGCGGAAACGACCAAGCAGGCGGGGAAGCATGCAAGAAGGCGCAGAAGAGTCCAAGCAGGCGCGGAAGCGACCAAGCAGTCGCCGAAGCGGCCAAGCAGGCACGGTAGCGTCCAAGCAGGCGCGGAAACGACCAAGCAGGCGCGGAAGCATGCAAGAAGGCGCAGAAGAGTCCAAACAGGCGCAGAAGAGTCCAACCAGGCGCGGAAGCGTCCAAGCAGTCGCGGAAGCGTCCAAGCAGGCGCGGTAGCGTCCAACCAGGCGCGGAAGCATGCAAAAAGGCGCGGAAGCGTCCAAGCAGGCGCGGTAGCGTCCAAGCAGGCGCGGAAACGTCCAAGCAGGCGCGGAAGCATGCAAGAAGGCGCAGAAGAGTCCAAGCAGGCGCGGAAGCGTCCAAGCAGGCGGGGAAGCATGCAAGCAGGCGGGGAAGCGTCCAAGCAGGCGCGGAAGCGTCCAAGAATGCGCGGCAGCATGCAAGAAGGCGCAGAAAAGTCCAAGCATGCGCGGAAGCGTCCAAGCAGTCGCGGAAGCGTCCAAGCAGGCGCGGAAGCGTCCAAGCAGGCGCGGAAACGTCCAAGCAGGCGCGGAAGTATGCAAGAAGGCGCAGAAGAGTCCAAGCAGGCGCGGAAGCGTCCAAGCAGTCGCGGAAGCGTCGAAACAGGCGCGGTAGCGTCCAACCAGGCGCGGAAGCGTCCAAGTAGGCGCGGCAGCATGCAAGAAGGCGCAGAAGAGTCCAAGCAGGCGCGGAAACGTCCAAGCAGGCGCTGAAGCATGCAAGAAGGCGCGGAAGCGTCCAAGCAGGCGCGGTAACGTCCAACCAGGCGCGGAAGCGTCCAAGCAGTCGCGGAAGCGTCCAAGCAGGCGCGGAAACGTCCAAGTAGGCGCGGAAGCATGCAAGAAGGCGCGGAAGCGTCCACGCAGGCGGGGTAGCGTCCAAGCAGGCGCGGTAGCGTCCAAGCAGGCGCGGAAGCGTCTAAGCAGGCGCGGAAGCGTCCAAGCAGGCGCGGAACCGTGCAAGCAGGCGCAGAACCGTGCAAGTAGGCGCGGAAACGTCCAAGAAGGGGCGGAAGCATGCAAGAAGGCGCAGAAGAGTCCAGGCAGGCGCGGAAGCGTCCATGCAGGCGCGGAAGCGTCCAAGCAGGCGGGGTAGCGTCCAAGCAGGCGCGGTAGCGTCCAAGCAGGCGCGGAAGCGTCCAAGCAGGCGCGGAAGCGTCCAAGCAGGCGCGGAACAGTGCAAGCAGGCGCAGAACCGTGCAAGTAGGCGCGGAAGCGTCCAAGAAGGGGCGGAAGCATGCAAGAAGGCGCAGAAGAGTCCAGGCAGGCGCGGAAGCGTCCATGCAGGCGCGGAAGCGTCCAAGCAGTCGCGGAAGCATCCACACATGCGCGGAAGCGTCCAAGCAGGCGGGGAAGCGTCCAAGCAGGCGCGGAAACGTCCAAGTAGGCGCGGAAGCATGCAAGAAGGCGTAGAAGTGTCCAAGCAGGCGCAGAAGAGTCCAAGCAGGCGCAGAAGAGTCCAAGCAGGCGCGGAAACGACCAAGCAGGCGGGGAAGCATGCAAGAAGGCGCAGAAGAGTCCAAGCAGGCGCGGAAGCGACCAAGCAGTCGCCGAAGCGGCCAAGCAGGCACGGTAGCGTCCAAGCAGGCGCGGAAACGACCAAGCAGGCGCGGAAGCATGCAAGAAGGCGCAGAAGAGTCCAAACAGGCGCAGAAGAGTCCAACCAGGCGCGGAAGCGTCCAAGCAGTCGCGGAAGCGTCCAAGCAGGCGCGGTAGCGTCCAACCAGGCGCGGAAGCATGCAAAAAGGCGCGGAAGCGTCCAAGCAGGCGCGGTAGCGTCCAAGCAGGCGCGGAAACGTCCAAGCAGGCGCGGAAGCATGCAAGAAGGCGCAGAAGAGTCCAAGCAGGCGCGGAAGCGTCCAAGCAGGCGGGGAAGCATGCAAGCAGGCGGGGAAGCGTCCAAGCAGGCGCGGAAGCGTCCAAGAATGCGCGGCAGCATGCAAGAAGGCGCAGAAAAGTCCAAGCATGCGCGGAAGCGTCCAAGCAGTCGCGGAAGCGTCCAAGCAGGCGCGGAAGCGTCCAAGCAGGCGCGGAAACGTCCAAGCAGGCGCGGAAGTATGCAAGAAGGCGCAGAAGAGTCCAAGCAGGCGCGGAAGCGTCCAAGCAGTCGCGGAAGCGTCGAAACAGGCGCGGTAGCGTCCAACCAGGCGCGGAAGCGTCCAAGTAGGCGCGGCAGCATGCAAGAAGGCGCAGAAGAGTCCAAGCAGGCGCGGAAACGTCCAAGCAGGCGCTGAAGCATGCAAGAAGGCGCGGAAGCGTCCAAGCAGGCGCGGTAACGTCCAACCAGGCGCGGAAGCGTCCAAGCAGTCGCGGAAGCGTCCAAGCAGGCGCGGAAACGTCCAAGTAGGCGCGGAAGCATGCAAGAAGGCGCGGAAGCGTCCACGCAGGCGGGGTAGCGTCCAAGCAGGCGCGGTAGCGTCCAAGCAGGCGCGGAAGCGTCTAAGCAGGCGCGGAAGCGTCCAAGCAGGCGCGGAACCGTGCAAGCAGGCGCAGAACCGTGCAAGTAGGCGCGGAAACGTCCAAGAAGGGGCGGAAGCATGCAAGAAGGCGCAGAAGAGTCCAGGCAGGCGCGGAAGCGTCCATGCAGGCGCGGAAGCGTCCAAGCAGGCGGGGTAGCGTCCAAGCAGGCGCGGTAGCGTCCAAGCAGGCGCGGAAGCGTCCAAGCAGGCGCGGAAGCGTCCAAGCAGGCGCGGAACAGTGCAAGCAGGCGCAGAACCGTGCAAGTAGGCGCGGAAGCGTCCAAGAAGGGGCGGAAGCATGCAAGAAGGCGCAGAAGAGTCCAGGCAGGCGCGGAAGCGTCCAAGCAGTCGCGGAAGCATGCAAGAAGACGCAGAATAGTCCAAGCAGGCGGGGAAGCGTCCAAGCAGGCGGGGAAGTATGCAAGCAGGCGCGGAAGCGTCCAAGCAGGCGCGGAAACGTCCAAGTAGGCGCGGAAGCATGCAAGAAGGCGCGGAAGCGTCCAAGCAGGCGCGGTAGCGTCCAAGCAGGCGCGGAAACGTCCAAGCAGGCGCGGAAGCATGCAAGAAGGCGCAGAAGAGTCCAAGCAGGCGCGGAAGCGTCCAACCAGGCGCGGAAGCGTCCAAGCAGTCGCGGAAGCGTCCAAGCAGGCGCGGTAGCGTCCAAGCAGGCGCGGAAACGTCCAAGAAGGCGCGGAAGCATGCAAGATGACGCAGAAGAGTCCAAGCAGGCGCGGAAGCTTCCAAGCAGGCGCGGCAGCATGCAAGAAGGCGCAGAAGAGTCCAAGCAGTCGCGGAAGCGTCCAACCAGGCGCGGAAGCGTCCAAGCAGTCGCGGAAGCGTCCAAGCAGGCGCGGAAACGTCCAAGCAGTCGCGGAAGCGTCCAGGCAGGTCCGGTAGCGTCCAAGCAGGCGCGGTAGCGTCCAAGCTGGCGCGGAAACGTCCAAGCAGGCGCGGAAGCGTCCATGCAAGCGCGGAAACGTCCAAGCTGGCGGGGAAGCATGCAAGCAGGCGCGGAAGCGTCCAAGCAGGCGCGGAAACGTACAAGTAGGCGCGGCAGCATGTAAGAAGGCGCAGAAGAGTCCAAGCAGGCGCGGAAACGTCCAAGCAGGCGCGGAAGCATGCAAGAAGGCGCAGAAGAGTCAAAGAAGGCGCAGAAGAGTCCAAGCAGGCGCGGAAGCGTCCAAGCAGTCGCGGAAACGTCCAAGCAGGCGCGGAAGCATGCAAGAAGGCGCAGAAGAGTCCAAGCAGGCGCAGAAATGTCCAAGCAGGCGCAGAAGCGTCCAAGCAGTCGCTGAAGCGTCCAAGCAGGCGCGGTAGCGCCCAAGCAGGCGCGGAAACGTCCAAGTAGGCACGGCAGCATGCAACAAGCCGCAGAAGAATCCAAGCAGGCGCGGAAGCGTTCAAGCAGGCGGGGAAGCATGCAAGCAGGCGCGGAAGCGTCCAAGCAGGCGCGGAAACGTCCAAGCAGGCGCGGAAGCATGCAAGAAGGCGCAGAAGAGTCCAAGCAGGCGCGGAAGCGTCCAACCAGGCGCGGAAGCGTCCAAGCAGTCGCGGAAGCGTCCAAGCAGGCGCGGTAGCGTCCAAGCAGGCGCGGAAACGTCCAAGCAGGCGCGGAAGCATGCAAGATGACGCAGAAGAGTCCAAGCAGGCGCGGAAGCATGCAAGATGACGCAGAAGAGTCCAAGCAGGCGCGGAAGCGTCCAAGCAGGCGCGGAAATGTCCAAGCAGGCGCGGAAGCATGCAAGAAGGCGCAGAAGAGTCCAAGCAGGCGCGGAAGCGTCCAAGTAGGCGCGGAAGCATGCAAGAAGGCGCAGAAGAGTTCAAGCAGCCGCGGAAGCGACCAAGCAGGCGCGGAAGCATCCACACATGCGCGGAAGCGTCCAAGCAGGCGCGGTAGCGTCCAAGCAGGCGCGGAAACGTCCAAGCAGGCGCGGAAACGTCCAAGCAGGCGCGGTAGCGTCCAAGCAGGCGCGGTAGCGTCCAAGCAGGCGCGGAAACGTCCAAGCAGGCGCGGAAGCATGCAAGAAGGCGTAGAAGTGTCCAAGCAGGCGCGGAAGCGTCCAAGCAGGCGCGGAAACGTCCAAGCAGGCGGGGAAGCATGCAAGCAGGCGCGGAAGCGTCCAAGCAGGCGCGGAAACGTCCAAGTAGGCGCGGCAGCATGCAAGAAGGCGCAGAAGGGTCCAAGCAGTCACGGAAGCGTCCAAGCAGTCGCGGAAGCGTCCAAGCAGGCGCGGTAGCGTCCAACCAGGCGCGGAAGCGTCCAAGCAGTCGCTGAAGCGTCCAAGCAGGCGCGGAAGCGTCCAAGCAGGCAGGGAAACGTCCAAGCAGGCGCCGAAGCGTCCAAGCAGTCGCGGAAGCGTCCAAGCAGGCGCGGAAACGTCCAAGCAGGCGCGGAAGCATGCAAGAAGACGCAGAAGTGTCCAAGCAGGCGCGGAAGCGTCCAAGCAGGCGCGGAAGCATGCAAGAAGGCGCAGAAGAGTCCAAACAGGCGCAGAAGAGTCCAAGCAGGCGCGGAAGCGTCCAAGCAGGCGGGGAAGCATGCAAGCAGGCGCGGAAGCGTCCAAGCAGTCGTGGAAACGTCCAAGTAGGCGCGGCAGCATGCAAGAAGGCGCAGAAGATTCCAAGCAGGCGCGGAAGCGTCCAAGCAGGCGGGGAAGAGTCCAAGCAGGCGCGGAAGCGTCCAAGCAGTCGCGGAAGCGTCCAAGCAGGCGCGGTCTCGTCCAACCAGGCGCGGAAGCGTCCAAGCAGTCGCGGAAGTATGCAAGAAGACGCAGAAGAGTCCAAGCAGGCGCGGAAGCGTCCAAGCAGGCGGGGAAGCATGCAAGCAGGCGCGGAAGCGTCCAAGCAGTCACGGAAGCGTCCAAGCAGGCGCGGTAGCGTCCAAGCAGGCGCGGTAGCGTCCAAGCAGTCGCGGAAGCGTCCAAGCAGGCGCGGTAGCGTCCAAGCAGGCGCGGAAACGTCCAAGCAGGCGCGGAAGCATGCAAGAAGACGCAGAGGAGTCCAAGCAGGCGCGGAAGCGTCCAAGCAGGCGCGGAAGCGTCCAAGCAGGCGCGGAAACGTCCAAGCAGGCGCGGTAGCGTCCAAGCTGGCGCGGAAACGTCCAAGCAGGCGCGGAAGCATGCAGGAAGGCGCAGAAGAGTCCAAGAAGGCGCAGAAGAGTCCAAGCAGGCGCGGAAGCGTCCAAGCAGTCGCGGAAGCGTCCAAGCAGGCGCAGAAGAGTCCAAGCAGGCGCGGAAGCGTCCAAGTAGGCGCGGAAGCATGCAAGAAGGCGCAGAAGAGTTCAAGCAGCCGCGGAAGCGACCAAGCAGGCGCGGAAGCATCCACACATGCGCGGAAGCGTCCAAGCAGGCGCGGTAGCGTCCAAGCAGGCGCGGAAACGTCCAAGCAGGCGCGGAAACGTCCAAGCAGGCGCGGTAGCGTCCAAGCAGGCGCGGTAGCGTCCAAGCAGGCGCGGAAACGTCCAAGCAGGCGCGGAAGCATGCAAGAAGGCGTAGAAGTGTCCAAGCAGGCGCGGAAGCGTCCAAGTAGGCGCGGAAGCATGCAAGAAGGCGCAGAAGAGTTCAAGCAGCCGCGGAAGCGACCAACCAGGCGCGGAAGCGTCCAAGCAGTCGCTGAAGCGTCCAAGCAGGCGCGGAAGCGTCCAAGCAGGCAGGGAAACGTCCAAGCAGGCGCCGAAGCGTCCAAGCAGTCGCGGAAGCGTCCAAGCAGGCGCGGAAACGTCCAAGCAGGCGCGGAAGCATGCAAGAAGACGCAGAAGTGTCCAAGCAGGCGCGGAAGCGTCCAAGCAGGCGGGGAAGAGTCCAAGCAGGCGCGGAAGCGTCCAAGCAGTCGCGGAAGCGTCCAAGCAGGCGCGGTCGCGTCCAACCAGGCGCGGAAGCGTCCAAGCAGTCGCGGAAGTATGCAAGAAGACGCAGAAGAGTCCAAGCAGGCGCGGAAGCGTCCAAGCAGGCGGGGAAGCATGCAAGCAGGCGCGGAAGCGTCCAAGCAGTCACGGAAGCGTCCAAGCAGGCACGGTAGCGTCCAAGCAGGCGCGGTAGCGTCCAAGCAGTCGCGGAAGCGTCCAAGCAGGCGCGGTAGCGTCCAAGCAGGCGCGGAAACGTCCAAGCAGGCGCGGAAGCATGCAAGAAGACGCAGAGGAGTCCAAGCAGGCGCGGAAGCGTCCAAGCAGGCGCGGAAGCGTCCAAGCAGGCGCGGAAACGTCCAAGCAGGCGCGGTAGCGTCCAAGCTGGCGCGGAAACGTCCAAGCAGGCGCGGAAGCATGCAGGAAGGCGCAGAAGAGTCCAAGAAGGCGCAGAAGAGTCCAAGCAGGCGCGGAAGCGTCCAAGCAGTCGCGGAAGCGTCCAAGCAGGCGCAGAAGAGTCCAAGCAGGCACGGAAGCGTCCAAGCAGGCGGGGAAGCATGCAAGCAGGCGCGGAAGCGTCCAAGCAGGCGCGGAAACGTCCAAGCAGGCGCGGAAGCATGCAAGAAGGCGCGGAAGCGTCCAAGCAGGCGCGGAAGCGTCCAAGCAGGCGGGGAAGCATGCAAGCAGGCGCGGAAGCGTCCAAGCAAGCGCGGAAACGTCCAAGCAGGCGGGGAAGCATGCAAGCAGGCGCGGAAGCGTCCAAGCAGGCGCGGAAACGTACAAGTACGCGCGGCAGCATGCAAGAAGGCGCAGAAGAGTCCAAGCAGGCGCGGAAGCGTCCAAGCAGTCGCGGTAGCGTCCAAGCAGGCGCGGAAACGTCCAAGCAGGCGCGGAAGCATGCAAGAAGGCGCAGAAGAGTCCAAGCAGGCGCGGAAGCGTCCAAGCAGGCGTGGAAACGTCCAAGTAGGCGCGGCAGCATGCAAGAAGGCGCAGAAGATTCCAAGCAGGCGCGGAAGCGTCCAAGCAGGCGGGGAAGCATGCAAGCAGGCGCGGAAGCGTCCAAGCAAGCGCGGAAACGTCCAAGCAGGCGGGGAAGCATGCAAGCAGGCGCGGAAGCGTCCAAACAGGCGCGGAAACGTACAAGTAGGCGCGGCAGCATGCAAGAAGGCGCAGAAGAGTCCAAGCAGGCGCGGAAGCATTCAAGCAGGCGCGGAAGCGTCCAAGCAGGCGGGGAAGAGTCCAAGCAGGCGCGGAAGCGTCCAAGCAGTCGCGGAAGCGTCCAAGCAGGCGGGGAAGCATGCAAGCAGGCGCGGAAGCGTCCAAGCTGGCGCGGAAGCGTCCAAGCAGTCGCGGAAGCGTCCAAGCAGGCGGGGAAGCATGCAAGCAGGCGCGGAAGCGTCCAAGCAAGCGCGGATACGTCCAAGCAGGCGGGGAAGCATGCAAGCAGGCGCGGAAGCATGCAAGCAGTCGCGAAAGCGTCCAAGCAGGCGCGATAGCGTGCAAGCAGACGCGGAAGCGTCCAATCAGGCAGGGAAACGTCCAAGCAGGCACCGAAGCGTCCAAGCAGTCGCGGAAGCGTCCAAGCAGGCGCGGAAGCATGCAAGAAGACGCAGAAGGGTCCAAGCAGGCGCGAAAGCGTCCAAGCAGTCGCGGGAGCGTCCAAGCAGGCGCGGAAGCGTCCAATCAGGCAGGGAAACGTCCAAGCAGGCGCCGAAGCGTCCAAGCAGTCGCGGAAGCGTCCAAGCAGGCGCGGAAACGTCCAAGCAGGCGCGGAAGCATGCAAGAAGACGCAGAAGAGTCCAAGCAGGCGCGGAAGCGTCCAAGCAGGCGCGGAAGCATGCAAGAAGACGCAGAGGAGTCCAAGCAGGCGCGGAAGAGTCCAAGCAGGCGCGGAAGCGTCCAAGCAGGCGCGGTAGCGTTCAAGCAGGCGCGGAAACGTCCAAGCAGGCGCGGAAGCATGCAAGAAGGCGCAGAAGAGTCCAAGCAGGCGCGGAAGCGTCCAAGCAGTCGCGGAAGCGTCCAAGCAGGCGCGGTAGCGTCCAAGCAGGCGTAGAAGAGTCCAAGCAGGCGCGGAAGCGTCCAAGCAGGCGCGGTAGCGTCCAAGCAGTCGCGGAAGCCTCCAAGCAGGCGCGGTAGCGTCCAAGCAGGCGCGGAAACGTCCAAGGAGGCGCGGAAACATGCAAGCAGTCGCGGAAGCGTCCAAGCAGGCGCGGTAGCGTCCAAGAAGGCGCGGAAACGTCCAAGCAGGCGCGGTAGCGTCCAAGCAGGCGCGGTAGCGTCCAAGCAGTCGCGGAAACGTCCAAGCAGGCGCGGAAGCATGCAAGAAGACGCAGAAGAGTCCAAGCAGGCGCGGAAGCGTCCAAGCAGTCGCGGAACCGTCCAAGCAGTCGCGGAAGCGTCCGAGCAGTCGCGGAAGCGTCCAAGAGGGCGGGGAAGCATGCAAGCAGGCGCGGAAGCATCCAAGCAGGCGCGGAAACGTCCAAGTAGTCGCGGAAGCATGCAAGAAGGCGCAGAAGAGTCCAAGCAGGCGCGGAAGCGTCCAAGCAGTCGCGGAAGCGTCCAAGCAGGCGCGGAAGCATGCAAGAAGACGCAGAAGGGTCCAAGCAGGCGCGAAAGCGTCCAAGCAGTTGCGGAAGCGTTCAAGCAGGCGCGGTAGCGTCCAAGCAGTCGCGGAAGCCTCCAAGCAGTCGCGGAAACGTCCAAGCAGGCGCGGAAGCATGCAAGAAGGCGCAGAAGAGTCCAAGCAGGCGCGGAAGCGTCCAAGCAGGCGCGGTAGCGTCCAAGCAGGCGCGGAAACGTCCAAGCAGGCGCGGAAGCATGCAAGTAGGCGCAGAAGAGTCCAAGCAGGCGCGGAAGCGTCCAAGCAGTCGCGGAAGCGTCCAAGCAGGCGCGGTAGCGTCCAAGCAGGCGCGGAAACGTCCAAGCAGGCGCGGAAGCATGCAAGACGACGCAGAAGAGTCCAAGCAGGCGCGGTAGCGTCCAAGCAGGCGCAGAAGTGTCCAAGCAGGCGCAGAAGTGTCCAAGCAGGCGCGGAAGCTTCCAAGCAGGCGCGGAAGCATGCAAGAAGACGCAGAACAGTCCAAGCAGGCGTGGGAGCGTCCAAGCAGGCGCGGAAGCGTCCAAGCAGGCGCGGAAGCGTCCAAGCAGGCGCGGAAGCGTCCAAGCAGGCGCGGAAGCGTCCAAGCTGGCGCGGAAGCGTCCAAGCATGCGTGGAAGAGTCCAAGCAGGCGCGGTAACGTCCAAGCAGGCGCGGAAGCGTCCAAGCAGGCGCGGTAGCGTCCAAGCAGGCGCGGAAGCATGCAAGCAGGCGCGGAAGCATGCAAGAAGGCGCAGAAGAGTCCAAGCAGGCGCGGAAACGTCCAAGTAGGCGCGGAAGCATGCAAGAAGGCGCGGAAGCGTCCAAGCAGGCGCGGTAGCGTCCAAGCAGGCGCAGAAGTGTCCAAGCAGGCGCAGAAGTGTCCAAGCAGGCGCGGAAGCGTCCAAGCAGTCGCGGAAGCGTCCAAGCAGGCGCGGTAGCGTCCAAGCAGTCGCGGAAGCGTCCAAGCAGGCGCGGAAGCGTCCAAGCAGGCGCGGAAACGTCCAAGCAGGCGCGGAAGCATGCAAGAAGGCGCAGAAGATTCCAAGCAGGCGCGGAAGCGTCCAAGCAGTCGCGGAAGCGTCCAAGCAGGCGCGGTAGCGTCCAAGCAGGCGCGGAAACGTCCAAGCAGGCGCGGAAGCATGCAAGAAGACGCAGAAGAGTCCAAGCAGGCGCGGTAGCGTCCAACCAAGCGCGGAAGCTTCCAAGCAGGCGCGGAAGCGTCCAAGCAGGCGCGGTAGCGTCCAAGCAGACGCGGAAACGTCCAAGCAGGCGCGGAAGCGTCCAAGCAGGCGCGGTAGCGTCCAAGCAAGCGCGGAAACGTCCAAGCAGGCGCGGAAGCATGCAAGAAGACGCAGAAGAGTCCAAGCAGGCGCGGAAGCGTCCAAGCAGTCGCGGAAGCGTCCAAGCAGGCGCGGTAGCGTCCAAGCAGTCGCGGAAGCGTCCAAGCAGGCGCGGAAACGTCCAAGCAGGCGCGGAAGCATGCAAGAAGACGCAGAAGAGTCCAAGCAGGCGCGGAAGCGTCCAAGCAGTCGCGGAAGCGTCCAAGCAAGCGCGGTAGCGTCCAAGCGGTCGCGGAAGCGTACAAGCAGGCGCGGTAGCGTCCAAGCAGGCGCGGAAACGTCCAAGCAGGCGGGGAAGCATGCAAGCAGGCGCGGAAGCGTCCAAGCAGGCGCGGTAGCGTCCAAGCAGGCGCGGAAACGTCCAAGCAGGCGCGGAAGCATGCAAGAAGACGCAGAAGAGTCCAAGCAGGCGCGGAAGAATCCAAGCAGGCGGGGAAGAGTCAAAGCAGGCGCGGAAACGTCCAAGTATGCGCGGAAGCATGCAAGAAGGCGCGGAAGCGTTCAAGCAGTCGCGGAAGCTTCCAAGCAGTCGCGGAATCGTCCAAGTAGGCGCGGCAGCATGCAAGAAGGCGCAGAAGAGTCCAAGCAGGCGCGGAAACGTCCAAGCAGGCGGGGAAGCGTCCAAGCAGGCGCGGAAACGTCCAAGTAGGCGCGGAAGCATGCAAGAAGGCGCGGAAGCGTCCAAGCAGTCGCGGAAGCGTCCAAGCAGTCGCGGAAGCGTCCAAGCAGGCGCGGAAGCGTCCAAGCAGGCGCGGAAGCATGCAAGAAGGCGCGGAAGCGTCCAAGCAGTCGCGGAAGTGTCCAAGCAGGCGCGGTAGCGTCCAACCAGGCGCGGAATCGTCCAAGTAGGCGCGGCAGCATGCAAGAAGGCGCAGAAGAGTCCAAGCAGGCGCGGAAACGTCCAAGCAGATGGGGAAGCGTCCAAGCAGGCGCGGAATCGTCCAAGTAGGCGCGGAAGCATGCAAGAAGGCGCGGAAGCGTCCAAGCAGGCGCGGAAGCGTCCAAGCAGGCGGGGAAGCATGCAAGCAGGCGCGGAAGCGTCCAAGCAAGCGCGGAAACGTCCAAGCAGGCGGGGAAGCATGCAAGCAGGCGCGGAAGCGTCCAAGCAGGCGCGGAAACGAACAAGTAGGCGCGGCAGCATGCAAGAAGGCGCAGAAGAGTCCAAGCAGGCGCGGAAGCGTCCAAGCAGTCGCGGAAGCGTCCAAGCAGGCGCGGTAGCGTCCAAGCAGGCGCGGAAACGTCCAAGCAGGCGCGGAAGCATGCAAGACGACGCAGAAGAGTCCAAGCAGGCGCGGTAGCGTCCAAGCAGGCGCAGAAGTGTCCAAGCAGGCGCAGAAGTGTCCAAGCAGGCGCGGAAGCTTCCAAGCAGGCGCGGAAGCATGCAAGAAGACGCAGAACAGTCCAAGCAGGCGTGGGAGCGTCCAAGCAGGCGCGGAAGCGTCCAAGCAGGCGCGGAAGCGTCCAAGCAGGCGCGGAAGCGTCCAAGCAGGCGCGGAAGCGTCCAAGCTGGCGCGGAAGCGTCCAAGCATGCGTGGAAGAGTCCAAGCAGGCGCGGTAACGTCCAAGCAGGCGCGGAAGCGTCCAAGCAGGCGCGGTAGCGTCCAAGCAGGCGCGGAAGCATGCAAGCAGGCGCGGAAGCATGCAAGAAGGCGCAGAAGAGTCCAAGCAGGCGCGGAAACGTCCAAGTAGGCGCGGAAGCATGCAAGAAGGCGCGGAAGCGTCCAAGCAGGCGCGGTAGCGTCCAAGCAGGCGCAGAAGTGTCCAAGCAGGCGCAGAAGTGTCCAAGCAGGCGCGGAAGCGTCCAAGCAGTCGCGGAAGCGTCCAAGCAGGCGCGGTAGCGTCCAAGCAGTCGCGGAAGCGTCCAAGCAGGCGCGGAAGCGTCCAAGCAGGCGCGGAAACGTCCAAGCAGGCGCGGAAGCATGCAAGAAGGCGCAGAAGATTCCAAGCAGGCGCGGAAGCGTCCAAGCAGTCGCGGAAGCGTCCAAGCAGGCGCGGTAGCGTCCAAGCAGGCGCGGAAACGTCCAAGCAGGCGCGGAAGCATGCAAGAAGACGCAGAAGAGTCCAAGCAGGCGCGGTAGCGTCCAACCAAGCGCGGAAGCTTCCAAGCAGGCGCGGAAGCGTCCAAGCAGGCGCGGTAGCGTCCAAGCAGACGCGGAAACGTCCAAGCAGGCGCGGAAGCGTCCAAGCAGGCGCGGTAGCGTCCAAGCAAGCGCGGAAACGTCCAAGCAGGCGCGGAAGCATGCAAGAAGACGCAGAAGAGTCCAAGCAGGCGCGGAAGCGTCCAAGCAGTCGCGGAAGCGTCCAAGCAGGCGCGGTAGCGTCCAAGCAGTCGCGGAAGCGTCCAAGCAGGCGCGGAAACGTCCAAGCAGGCGCGGAAGCATGCAAGAAGACGCAGAAGAGTCCAAGCAGGCGCGGAAGCGTCCAAGCAGTCGCGGAAGCGTCCAAGCAAGCGCGGTAGCGTCCAAGCGGTCGCGGAAGCGTACAAGCAGGCGCGGTAGCGTCCAAGCAGGCGCGGAAACGTCCAAGCAGGCGGGGAAGCATGCAAGCAGGCGCGGAAGCGTCCAAGCAGGCGCGGTAGCGTCCAAGCAGGCGCGGAAACGTCCAAGCAGGCGCGGAAGCATGCAAGAAGACGCAGAAGAGTCCAAGCAGGCGCGGAAGAATCCAAGCAGGCGGGGAAGAGTCAAAGCAGGCGCGGAAACGTCCAAGTATGCGCGGAAGCATGCAAGAAGGCGCGGAAGCGTTCAAGCAGTCGCGGAAGCTTCCAAGCAGTCGCGGAATCGTCCAAGTAGGCGCGGCAGCATGCAAGAAGGCGCAGAAGAGTCCAAGCAGGCGCGGAAACGTCCAAGCAGGCGGGGAAGCGTCCAAGCAGGCGCGGAAACGTCCAAGTAGGCGCGGAAGCATGCAAGAAGGCGCGGAAGCGTCCAAGCAGTCGCGGAAGCGTCCAAGCAGTCGCGGAAGCGTCCAAGCAGGCGCGGAAGCGTCCAAGCAGGCGCGGAAGCATGCAAGAAGGCGCGGAAGCGTCCAAGCAGTCGCGGAAGTGTCCAAGCAGGCGCGGTAGCGTCCAACCAGGCGCGGAATCGTCCAAGTAGGCGCGGCAGCATGCAAGAAGGCGCAGAAGAGTCCAAGCAGGCGCGGAAACGTCCAAGCAGATGGGGAAGCGTCCAAGCAGGCGCGGAATCGTCCAAGTAGGCGCGGAAGCATGCAAGAAGGCGCGGAAGCGTCCAAGCAGGCGCGGAAGCGTCCAAGCAGGCGGGGAAGCATGCAAGCAGGCGCGGAAGCGTCCAAGCAAGCGCGGAAACGTCCAAGCAGGCGGGGAAGCATGCAAGCAGGCGCGGAAGCGTCCAAGCAGGCGCGGAAACGAACAAGTAGGCGCGGCAGCATGCAAGAAGGCGCAGAAGAGTCCAAGCAGGCGCGGAAGCGTGCAAGCAGGCGCGGTAGCGTCCAAGCAGGCGCGGAAACGTCCAAGCAGGCGGGGAAGCATGCAAGCAGGCGCGGAAGCGTCCAAGCAGGCGCGGTAGCGTCCAAGCAGGCGCAGAAACGTCCAAGCAGGCGCGGAAGCATGCAAGAAGACGCAGAAGAGTCCAAGCAGGCGCGGTAGCGTCCAACCAAGCGCGGAAGCTTCCAAGCAGGCGCGGAAGCGTCCAAGCAGGCGCGGTAGCGTCCAAGCAGGCGCGGAAACGTCCAAGCAGGCGCGGAAGCGTCCAAGCAGGCGCGGTAGCGTCCAAGCAAGCGCGGAAACGTCCAAGCAGGCGCGGAAGCATGCAAGCAGGCGCGGAAGCGTCCAAGCAAGCGCGGAAACGTCCAAGCAGGCGGGGAAGCATGCAAGCAGGCGCGGAAGCGTCCAAGCAGGCGCGGAAACGAACAAGTAGGCGCGGCAGCATGCAAGAAGGCGCAGAAGAGTCCAAGCAGGCGCGGAAGTGTGCAAGCAGGCGCGGAAGCGCCCAAGCAGGCGCGGTAGCGTCCAAGCAGGCGCGGAAACGTCCAAGCAGGCGCTGAAGCATGCAAGAAGACGCAGAAGAGTCCAAGCAGGCGCGGAAGAGTCCAAGCAGGCGGGGAAGCGTCCAAGCAGGCGCGGAAACGTCCAAGTAGGCGCGGAAGCATGCAAGAAGGCGCGGAAGCGTCCAAGCAGGCGCGGAAGCGTCCAAGCAGGCGGGGAAGCATGCAAGCAGGCGCGGAAGCGTCCAAGCAAGCGCGGAAACGTCCAAGCAGGCGGGGAAGCATGCAAGCAGGCGCGGCAGCGTCCAAGCAGGCGCGGAAACGAACAAGTAGGCGCGGCAGCATGCAAGAAGGCGCAGAAGAGTCCAAGCAGGCGCGGAAGCATGCAAGAAGGCGCAGAAGAGTCCAAGCAGGCGCGGAAGCGTCCAAGCAGTCGCGGAAGCGTCCAAGCAGGCGCGGTAGCGTCCAAGCAGGCGCAGAAGTGTCCAAGCAGGCGCGGAAGTGTCCAAGCAGGCGCAGAAGCGTCCAAGCAGGCGCGGAAGCGTCCAAGCAGGCGCGGAAGCATGCAAGAAGGCGCAGAAGAGTCCAAGCAGGCGGGGAAGCGTCCAAGCAGTCGCGGAAGCGTCCAAGCAGGCGCGGTAGCGTCCAAGCAGTCGCGGAAGCGTCCAAGCAGGCGCGGAAGCGTCCAAGCAGGCGCGGAAGCGTCCAAGCAGGCGGGGAAGCGTCCAAGCAGGCGCAGAAGAGTCCAAGCAGGCGCGGAAGCGTCCAAGCAGGCGCGGAAGCGTGCAAGCAGCCGCGGAAGCGTCCAAGCAGGCGCGGAAGCGTCCAAGCAGGCGCGGAAGCGTCCAAGCAGGCGCGGAAGCATGCAAGAAGGCGCAGAAGAGTCCAATCAGGCGCGGAAGCGTCCAAGCAGGCGCAGAAGTGTCCAAGCAGGCGCGGAAGTGTCCAAGCAGGCGCAGAAGCGTCCAAGCAGGCGCGGAAGCGTCCAAGCAGGCGCGGAAGCATGCAAGAAGGCGCAGAAGAGTCCAAGCAGGCGGGGAAGCGTCCAAGCAGTCGCGGAAGCGTCCAAGCAGGCGCGGTAGCGTCCAAGCAGTCGCGGAAGCGTCCAAGCAGTCGCGGAAGCGTCCAAGCAGGCGCGGTAGCGTCCAAGCAGTCGCGGAAGCGTCCAAGCAGGCGCGGAAGCGTCCAAGCAGGCGCGGAAGCGTCCAAGCAGGCGGGGAAGCGTCCAAGCAGGCGCAGAAGAGTCCAAGCAGGCGCGGAAGCGTCCAAGCAGGCGCGGAAGCGTGCAAGCAGCCGCGGAAGCGACCAAGCAGGCGCGGAAGCGTCCAAGCAGGCGCGGAAGCGTCCAAGCAGGCGCGGAAGCATGCAAGAAGGCGCAGAAGAGTCCAATCAGGCGCGGAAGCGTCCAAGCAGGCGCGGAAGCGTCCAAGCAGGCGCGGTAGCGTCCAAGCAGGCGCAGAAGTGTCCAAGCAGGCGCAGAAGTGTCCAAGCAGGCGCGGAAGCGTCCAAGCAGGCGCGGAAGAGTCCAAGCAGGCGCGGAAGCATGCAAGAAGGCGCAGAAGAGTCCAAGCAGGCGGGGAAGCGTCCAAGCAGTCGCGGAAGCGTCCAAGCAGGCGCGGTAGCGTCCAAGCAGTCGCGGAAGCGTCCAAGCAGTCGCGGAAGCGTCCGAGCAGTCGCGGAAGCGTCCAAGCAGGCGGGGAAGCATGCAAGCAGGCGCGGAAGCATCCAAGCAGGCGCGGAAGCGTCCAAGCAGTCGCGGAAGCGTCCAAGCAGGCGCGGTAGCGTCCAAGCAGGCGCGGAAGCGTCCAAGCAGGCGCGGTAGCGTCCAAGCCGGCGCGGAAACGTCCAAGCAGGCGCGGAAACGTCCAAGTAGGCGCGGAACCGTCCAAGCAGGCGCGGAAGCGTCCAAGCAGGCGCGGAAGCGTCCAAGCAGGCGCGGATGCGTCCAAGCAGGCGCGGAAGCGTCCAGGCAGGCGCGGAAGCATGCAAGCAGGCGCGGAAGCATGCAAGAAGGCGCAGAACAGTCCAAGCAGGCGCGGAAGCGTCCAAGCAGGCGCGGAAGCATGCAAGAAGGCGCAGAAGAGTCCAAGCAGGCGGGGAAGCGTCCAAGCAGTCGCGGAAGCGTCCAAGCAGGCGCGGTAGCGTCCAAGCAGTCGCGGAAGCGTCCAAGCAGTCGCGGAAGCGTCCAAGCAGGCGCGGTAGCGTCCAAGCAGTCGCGGAAGCGTCCAAGCAGGCGCGGAAGCGTCCAAGCAGGCGCGGAAGCGTCCAAGCAGGCGGGGAAGCGTCCAAGCAGGCGCAGAAGAGTCCAAGCAGGCGCGGAAGCGTCCAAGCAGGCGCGGAAGCGTGCAAGCAGCCGCGGAAGCGTCCAAGCAGGCGCGGAAGCGTCCAAGCAGGCGCGGTAGCGTCCAAGCAGGCGCGAAAACGTCCAAGCAGGCGCGGTAGCATGCAAGCAGGCGCGGAAGCGTCCAAGCAGGCGCGGTAGCGTCCAAGCAGGCGCGGTAGCGTCCAACCAGGTGCGGAAGCGTCCAAGCAGGCGCGGAAGCATGCAAGAAGCCGCAGAAGAGTCCAAGCAGGCGCGGAAGCGTCCAAGCAGACGCGGAAGCGTCCAAGCAGGCGCGGAAGCGTCCAAGCAGGCGCGGAAGCGTCCAAGCAGGCGCGGAAGCGTGCAAGCAGGCGCGGAAGCGTCCAAGCAGTCGCGGAAGCGTCCAAGCAGGCGCGGAAGAGTCCAAGCAGGCGCGGTAGCGTCCAACCATGTGCGGAAGCGTCCAAGCAGGCGCGGAAGCATGCAAGAAGCCGCAGAAGAGTCCAAGCAGGCGTGCGAGCGTCCAAGCAGGCGCGAAACCGTGCAAGCAGGCGCGGAAGCGTCCAAGCAGGCGCGGAAGCGTCCAAGCAGGCGCTGAAACGTCCAAGCAGGCGCGGGAGCATGCAAGAAGGCGCAGAAGAGTCCAAGCAGGCGCGGAAGCGTCCAAGCAGTCGCGGAAGCGTCGAAGCAGGCGCTGAAACGTCCAAGCAGGCGCGGAAGCATGCAAGAAGGCGCAGAAGAGTCCAAGCAGGCGCGGAAGCGTCCAAGCAGGCGGGGAAGCATGCAAGCAGGCGCGGATGCGTCCAAGCAGGCGCGGAAGCGTCCAAGCAGTCGCGGAAGCGTCCAAGCAGGCGCGGTAGCGTCCAAGCAGGCGCGGAAACGTCCAAGCAGGCGCGGAAGCATGCAAGAAGACGCAGAAGAGTCCAAGCAGGCGCGGTAGCGTCCAACCAAGCGCGGAAGCTTCCAAGCAGGCGCGGAAGCGTCCAAGCAGGCGCGGTAGCGTCCAAGCAGGCGCGGAAACGTCCAAGCAGGCGCCGAAGCGTCCAAGCAGGCGCGGTAGCGTCCAAGCAAGCGCGGAAACGTCCAAGCAGGCGCGGAAGCATGCAAGGAGACGCAGAAGAGTCCAAGCAGGCGCGGAAGCGTCCAAGCAGTCGCGGAAGCGTCCAAGCAGGCGCGGTAGCGTCCAAGCAGTCGCGGAAGCGTCCAAGCAGGCGCGGAAACGTCCAAGCAGGCGCGAAAGCATGCAAGAAGACGCAGAAGAGTCCAAGCAGGCGCGGAAGCGTCCAAGCAGGCGCGGAAACGTCCAAACAGGCGCGGAAGCATGCAAGAAGGCGCAGAAGAGTCCAAGCAGGCGCAGAAGGGTCCAAGCAGGCGGGGTAGCGTCCAAGCAGTCGCGAAAGCGTCCAAGCAGGCGCGGTAGCGTCCAAGCAGGCGCGGAAGCGTCCAAGTAGACGCGGCAGCATGCAAGAAGGCGCAGAAGAGTCCAAGCAGGCGCGGTAGCGTCCAACCAAGCGCGGAAGCTTCCAAGCAGGCGCGGAAGCGTCCAAGCAGGCGCGGTAGCGTCCAAGCAGGCGCGGAAACGTCCAAGCAGGCGCGGAAGCGTCCAAGCAGGCGCGGAAGCGTCCAAGCAGGCGCGGTAGCGACCAAGCAGGCGCGGAAACGTCCAAGCAGGCGCGGAAGCATGCAAGAAGGCGCAGAAGAGTCCAAGCAGGCGCGGAAGCGTCCAAGCAGGCGCGGTAGCGTCCAAGCAGGCGCGGAAGCGTCCAAGCAGGCGCTGTAGCGTCCAAGCTGGCGCGGAAACGTCCAAGCAGGCGCGGAAGCATGCAAGAAGGCGCAGAAGTGTCCAAGCAGGCGCAGAAGGGTCCAAGCAGGCGGGGTAGCGTCCGAGCAGTCGCGGAAGCGTCCAAGCAGGCGCGGTAGCGTCTAACCAGGCGCGGAAGCGTCCAAGCAGTCGCGGAAGCGTCCAAGCAGGCGCGGTAGCGTCCAAGCAGGCGCGGTAGCGTCCAAGCAGGCGCGGTAGCGTCCAAGCAGGCGCGGAAACGTCCAAGCAGGCGCGGTAGCATGCAAGCAGGCGCGGAAGCGTCCAAGCAGGCGCGGTAGCGTCCAAGCAGGCGCGGTAGCGTCCAACCAGGTGCGGAAGCGTCCAAGCAGGCGCGGAAGCATGCAAGAAGCCGCAGAAGAGTCCAAGCAGGCGCGGAAGCGTCCAAGCAGACGCGGAAGCGTCCAAGCAGGCGCGGAAGCGTCCAAGCAGGCGCGGAAGCGTCCAAGCAGGCGCGGAAGCGTGCAAGCAGGCGCGGAAGCGTCCAAGCAGTCGCGGAAGCGTCCAAGCAGGCGCGGAAGAGTCCAAGCAGGCGCGGTAGCGTCCAACCATGTGCGGAAGCGTCCAAGCAGGCGCGGAAGCATGCAAGAAGCCGCAGAAGAGTCCAAGCAGGCGTGCGAGCGTCCAAGCAGGCGCGAAACCGTGCAAGCAGGCGCGGAAGCGTCCAAGCAGGCGCGGAAGCGTCCAAGCAGGCGCTGAAACGTCCAAGCAGGCGCGGGAGCATGCAAGAAGGCGCAGAAGAGTCCAAGCAGGCGCGGAAGCGTCCAAGCAGTCGCGGAAGCGTCGAAGCAGGCGCTGAAACGTCCAAGCAGGCGCGGAAGCATGCAAGAAGGCGCAGAAGAGTCCAAGCAGGCGCGGAAGCGTCCAAGCAGGCGGGGAAGCATGCAAGCAGGCGCGGATGCGTCCAAGCAGGCGCGGAAGCGTCCAAGCAGGCGCGGTAGCGTCCAAGCAGGCGCGGAAGCATGCAAGAAGGCGCAGAAGAGTCCAAGCAGGCGCGGAAACGTCCAAGTAGGCGCGGAAGCATGCAAGAAGGCGCGGAAGCGTCCAAGCAGGCGCGGAAGCGTCCAAGCAGGCGCGGAAGCGTCCAAGCAGGCGCGGAAGCATCCAAGCAGGCGCGGAAACGTCCAAGTAGTCGCGGAAGCATGCAAGAAGGCGCGGAAGCGTCCAAGCAGGCGCGGTAGCGTCCAAGCAGGCGCAGAAGAGTCCAAACAGGTGCAGAAGTGTCCAAGCAGGCGCGGAATCGTCCAAGCAGTCGCGGAAGCGTCCAAGCAGGCGCGGTAGCGTCCAAGCAGGCGCGGAAGCGTCCAAGCAGGCGGGGAAGCATGCAAGCAGGCGGGGAAGCGTCCAAGCAGGCGCGGAAGCGTCCAAGAAGGCGCGGAAACGTCCAAGTAGGCGCGGAAGCATGCAAGAAGGCGCAGAAGCGTCCAAGCAGGCGCGGTAGCGTCCAAGCAGGCGCGGAAGCGTCCAAGCAGGCGCGGAAGCGTCCAAGCAGGCGCGGAAGCGTCCAAGCAGGCGCGGAAGCGTCCAAGCAGGCGCGGAAGCGTCCAAGCAGGCGCGGAAGCGTCCATACATGCGCAGAAGCGTCCAAGCAGGCGCGGAAACGTCGAAGTAGGCGCGGAAGCATGCAAGAAGGCGCAGAAGAGTCCAAACAGGCGCAGAAGAGTCCAACCAGGCGCGGAAGCGTCCAAGCAGTCGCGGAAGCGTCCAAGCAGGCGCGGTAGCGTCCAACCAGGCGCGGAAGCATGCAAGAAGGCGCAGAAGAGTCCAAGCAGTCGCGGAAGCGTCCAAGCAGGCGCGGTAGCGTCCAAGCAGTCGCGGAAGCGTCCAAGCAGGCGCGGTAGCGGCCAAGCAGTCGCGGAAGCGTCCAAGCAGTCGCGGAAGCGTCCAAGCAGGCGCGGTAGCGTCCAACCAGGCGCGGAAACGTCTAAGCAGTCGCGGAAGCGTCCAAGCAGTCGGGGAAGCATGCAAGCAGGCGCGGAAGCATGCAAGAAGGCGCAGAAGAGTCCAAGCAGGCGCGGAAGCGTCCAAGCTGTCGCGGAAGCGTCCAAGCAGGCGCGGTAGCGTCCAAGCAGGCGCAGAAGAGTCCAAACAGGCGCAGAAGTGTCCAACAGGCGCGGAATCGTCCAAGCAGTCGCGGAAGCGTCCAAGCAGGCGCGGTAGCGTCCAACCAGGCGCGGTGTCACGTCCCGTGTCCTCGATCGGGAGTAACTGAGTTTGTTTTCCTGTTTTAGGCTCGCCCGCTATGCGCAGACTATCGCCAGGGCACAGGGAGGAGAGTCGGTGATTTTACGCCACGAGGGATTAAGCGAGGTGAGTATAATATGGGGGTAAGGGGGCGAAGAAGCTTATTAATATGTTAATAATGTTTCCTTTTCAGGTATTCACCTGATGGAACGTAGCGGAGTAAGAATAGAGAGAGAGAGACGGTAAGTATAACGACTAAGGTAAGTTGTACCGAGAGAGAGAATCTACAGTAGGGAGGTTTCTTTTCTATGTTACTAATTGATTTTATTTTCAGGGGTCGCGGCGAGGAAATGGTACGAAGAGACGGGATGACTTGAAGATGCGTCGATTAAAAGGTAAGTATAATAATAGAGTTTATTTGCTCTAGGTTAAGTAAGATACAAATTTAAATGGAATATAAGTATAATAAATTTCAAACAGAATCTTCAAAGAGATTCAAAGAATCATCTAATGACAGACGAGAGGTGAGTATAAAGTAGGGGAGACGATTTGAAAATGATGAAATAGTTTCACTCTACCTTGACTGCGTATCTGTAGGACTCGCAGGTGAAAAGACAGCAGCAGGATTCTGCGCTTCAAGAAAGTGAAGAAGAGATGAAGCGCTATGCGTAGCTGCGCTCGCGTTCGATGAGACAGCTGCTGTTTATCAGCGCTATTGGAGTTAAAGGAAGAAATAAAGAAGGTAAGTTATAACTTAAGTATATTAAAATAAGAAGTAGTACAATGTGGGTAGTATAAGAGTAACGAGGGATTTCAACTATCTGCGTACCTCGGTCGCAGGTTAAGTTGAAATCGAGTTTTATAAAATAATTACAGTCAGTGAGAGAATACAAAATATCCGCGTACCTCGGTCACGGGTTTTGGATTCACACGATCTGAGTGCTTGAGTTAACGTCGTACAATATTATTCGCGTAAAATACAATTAGTAAGTAAATGCAAAATGGTCCGCGTACCTCGGTCACGGGTTTTGAATTTACACTAAGAGTGTCGATGATAATTAGTCTGAGTGCCTAAGGTTATAAAGAATTAATATTTATGAAAGCGTACAAAATTATTCGCGTACCTCGGTCACGAGTTCTGAACACAATCAAAATATAAAAGGAGCAACGAGTGGCAATGGGTGTGTCGCCGTACGACCTCGGTAGTACAGCGGAGTCAGAGTGCAGCCGTAATAATTGAATACTCACTCGTTGGTATCGTAGTCGTAGGAGATTGGCACTTTGTAGTAGTTGCACTTATTCGTTTCGATGCACTAGTTTAATTCGCGTACTTTCACTTGATGTATAACGATGCTCGCGGTTCGGCTGCTCCTGCTGGACTTTAACTTTAACGATGTTCGCGGTTCGGCTGCTCCTGCTGGACTGACTAAAGCGGCGTTGCGCTGCTCCTTATATATTAAATTCATATCGCTAATTCTGAGAATGCTGAGCGGCGGGCGGCTTGCATTTTCCTATCTTTGCTGACATCCCCCGCCTTGCAATTTATTCTGCTGACCGTCTTACGCCTTGCAGTTTTAAACTGCTGACGGTCTTACGCCTTGCAGTTTCTTATCGCCGTGGGAAGGAAAACTGCTGACAGTCTTACGCCTTGCAGTTTCTTGAGCTTATCTTATCGCGGTGAGAGATAAGAAACTGCTGAGCGTGTACAATATTATATAGTCTTGAAATGAATAGATGTCGCATGCGCTTTTAATTATATAGTTGTGAAACGAATAGATGGCTCATACTGTTCGCAAATGAAATGATGTCTCGCGGAGTTTGATTTTAATGCTTTTATATAGCTGCGAGATGAAATGTTGTCCTATAGTTCTGAAACGTTGTGATGCTTTGCATCTTTCAATATTTATTACTTTTATGAGGCATCTAGACGTATTGCATCGATCACTAGTACGATTATTGTTCTTAAATATTACTTTTGCATGCCTTTACATACATATATATTTATTTTAACGGATTAATGTGTTTCGTACATATATACGTAATGTATATGTGTGTATGTATGTCTATGTATATATATATATGTAGGCATATGTCAGGACGCGCGCTTTCGCGAATTAGGGGGTGGGAGGTTTGAATACGCGATTTTAACAATAGTGACGTCAATTTCGGTTTGACGTTACACCTCCCCCCTTTTTGTAGAACAAATTTATTCGGAAATTTGTTCTAAGCGGTCTATTCTATCTCTTAACTCGGAGAGACTTACTACTTTAGGACTTTGCGGCTGGCGAGAAAATGGTCTTGGCATCTGTCGGTTAATATCATCATCGTTCTCAGGGGCGTTCAATTCTGGGTTTTCTGGAGTCGAAGCTCGTTGTCGAGCACGTTGCAAGAGGCAGTAGGTGATGGATGTCCATACAGCTCCAAGTAATTCGATGCCACATCCGAATACGGCATACAGTGAGTAGCCGTGAATAATAGTATCAACGATGGTCTTCACGAATTTCACAATCACAAATATTGCTAGGCATCCTGCGCTGATGGAGCCAAACGTAATGAAATGGTCCCATATCTTCGATAGTGCTCCTTGGGCTAGTTTCTGCACGGCGTCTTCGTCTAACAGATGCGTGAGTTGGATAGTCCCGGGGATGATATCTTGTCCGGTGACGCCACGCGCCACGGAATTTAATATGGCGGCTCTTTCCGCCGGGAACATGATATGGTCTCGTAGCTTGTCGATGTCTGCTTGCGTGTAGATTCCGCTTACGGCGAGTGTAGCTGGTACCGTATATTTCCAGGTTGGCTTGGTCATCGGTTTCAACTCTTGTGGTGGGACAGCTTCCACTGGATTCGGCAGTATTTTGTGCCATGATTCGTCGATGTTGTACATTATCGGCAGGATCGGGTTGCAGTCGCGGTGAGTACCTTGTTGTACTAATACTCTGGTTTTAGGCTTCATAAATTTTGATGTGTTTCTGTGTAGAACGGGAAGTTCCACGAAACATTCTTGCGTGCGGCGTACTTTCACTTCTACGGGAATGCACCTGATTATATGGACGGCTTCTCCAGCGGTCGTGGCCATGTATCCCGGTCCTTTCATTAGGGACCAGGCAAATTCCTCAGGCAGTATCGATGCGATTGAGAGTGCGTTTTCGAGCACTTGCCTCTCCAAGCCGCATCTATGCGTAAGTGACGAGGTAAAGAGGGTAATTATCTGTCCTCGTATATGGCGTTCAACATATACGAATTTCGAATTCATATATGTAAAGATGTCGAGGTTATCAGGCGTAATTGTTCTTTTCCCAGTAAATGTGCGTCCTTTTTGTGTTTCCAGAATGAACAGCTTAGGATGTTCTGTTCGTAGGAGCGTATATCCGCACACGTTTTGTTCCGAAACCTTGGTTAGGGCGAAGGTGATGTCGTCCCTGGTAAGTGCGTAAATTGTAGGTAAGGTTGAATTTTGTCCCGCTTCTGTGATCCGTTGTGCCAATCCTTCGTATAAAACGTCATATTGGTCAAATTTGCAGGTGGACTCCGGGGTTGGTTTCCAGTACGTATATCCGTCTTCTCCGTCTAGACAGTATCCGTCTTGAAATGAGCAGGTAGTTCCACTTTTGAGGATGATCTTATTCTCGTTAAGCTTGACTGCGGCGCTGCCTGTGCGGAGTGTAATCTTGGCCAATCCTTGTACCACTACGTTGTCCCAGGATCCGTAGGGATCCGCATACTGTGTTCCGGTGCATGATCCATCATTTGCGATTGTTCCAGCGAAGGTAAACATTCTTGTAGATGTTGTGTTTGCTCGAATGCCGGTTAAAACTGCTCCGTTTCCGAGAGATATAGTTCCTTCTCGATGTAGACGTAGACACGTCTCGTGGCTTACATCTGCTATATACTCCACGTAGCCATTGTGAACTGCTGATATATGGGAGTGCATTCCACAGTAAAAGACTGTTCTCTTGATCTCGATTTTACACTGTATGTAGTTCGCGTGTTCGTACTCTGCCAATTGCAATAGTTGTATGTATGTTTCTTCCGTTTCCGCCCCTCGAACGTTGATGTCACATTCGCCTACTTTTACTAATGATATCGTCGTTATATTTAGCCTCTCGCCGCTGCAATCGTATGCGATTAGTCCGTAAGCCATTGGGCTGACGCATAGGAGAAATACAATGAGGATCTTCATCCTGAAACAGAAGTCTGACATTTCGTAAGTAATATTAATTAATAGCTAAGCTTAAATCTAGTAACATAGTGATTATTTATTTTTGTTTATTTTGTTTTATTTTATTTCTTCGTTTACTTGTAGTTTAGTAAGGCATTATTTTTATTTTATTTTGATTAACATAATTATTTTCCTCTAAAGTTCCGTGATGGTGGGTCGACGATGAGCTAATTTTAACTTGTTAGCGTGCACTACGCGATTTTTGCCGTTCATTAATATGGATATATTTCCGTTATTAAGGATTTGCTGAATTTTGTAGGGACCGGAATATTGACTCGCGAATTTTCCTTGTCGGGGTTCTTTGAGTAAAAATACATCGTCGCCGACGTGAAATGTTTGGGGGTTTACTCTTCGGTCGTAGTATCCCTTTGATCTTTGTTTAGCTTGTTTTAAATTATCTCTGGCGATGTTTTGTAGATGGTTGATCTTCATGAAGAGTTCTTCTAAATAATCCTTATATGATGGGTCGAGGTTTTCTTCTAGCGGCGGGTCGGTGGACGGTGCTCGTGCTGTTTTTCCGAACACTAATTCGTGCGGTGAGAATTTCGTTCCTTCGTGAATGCTGGTGTTATATGAGAACATCGCGTTCTCTATCCATTCATCCCAATTAGAGGTGTCGTTGATATATTGTTTTAAGAATTCTATTAATACGTGATGGGATCTTTCGAGGGATCCACTTGCTTGAGGGTGATAGGCTGTCGTCTGGTATTGCTTAATTCGGCATTTCTTTGCCACGGCTTTAAATAAAGCTGATAAGAAGTTTGATCCCTGGTCTGTGAGTAATGCTCGTGGAGCTCCAAATCTGCATATGAAATTCTTAAGGAAGGCGTCGGCCACGCTACGTGAATCTGCTTTTTGCAATGGTACTGCGACGCTGTATTTCGTTAAGAGGTCTTGGATGGTCAATATGTATTCGTTTCCCATTTTTGTTACAGGCAGTGGTCCAACTATGTCGAGTGCTATTTTGTCGAAGGCTGCGCCAGGTGTATCGGTAAGTATCATTGGTTGGCGAGTTTTAATCCGTGTTAGCTTCCTCTTTTGACATTCGATGCATGTCCTTACATATTCAGTAATATCTTTCTTCATTCCATCCCAGAAATAACGCTGTCGAATGCGATTGTAGGTTTTTGTAACTCCTTTATGTCCTGCGATTACGGAATCGTGGTTTTCTTCCATTATTTGTCTTCGTTGTTCCGTTGTCGGTATTGTGATGAGGGATCGACATATCGTGATAGTGAGTTGGTAATCTTGAAGTGTTTGCTTGAGGTAATTGAGAAAGAACTTCCATGGTATGTCGTCATAGTACGGGGTTTTAGAAATGCTGAAGCTTGTTATCCTTAGTTCATCGAGGACGTCTTTTATTGCTCGAATACCGTTTTTTATATTCTCCTTTGTAATAGGTATCCTGTCGTGTTCTTTTATCGGTATTGCTATAATGTTGTAAGATTGTGTAGGTTTTATTTTAGCTCTCTCAAATGTTAGGTCTTCAAATTTCGGAAGTTCACCGTATGAGAGTAGTTCGATTGCCCCTTTATCCTGGGGTTGCCCATTCATGTCGATGAAAATTATTTTGTGGTCCTTTTGTATTCTTAAGGAGTCGTTGCTTTCTTCAATCTTCAATGGTGCGTTGCGTAGAGTTGCGGATACGAAAGGTCGTTCAAAAAGTGTGTCCGAGTCCGATGATGTGAGCGGTGTGTCTTCCATTTCGATGCTCTGTGTTTCTTCGATGTCGTCGCTTGATTCCAGTTGAGTGTTGGCATCTTCTTCGTTTTCGTAGTCCAAAATCCGTGGAGTGAGATGAGGTGTTTCGTTGCGAGGGGTTGAGTGGTGTATGGGTGGGGGAATTTCTTCCGGAGAGGGGAAATGAGTGAGAGGAGGGCTTCGTGAGGGTGTATCGCGACTTTCGATGGGGGTAGGAGGGGAATCAGTGACGTCAGAGGTCGTAGAATCTTGTATTCTTGGGATACGTTTTCCTGGAGGAAGAGGGAAAGGACTAAAGGCTGTGGAAGGCGTTCGTTTTCTTGGACCTTTTGATTTAGTCTCTGATGGTTGCTTGGAGGTAGTCGGTAGTTGTTTCTGTTCTACCGGGCTATGGAGTCGCGGTTTGCTCGCGGGAAAGATTTCGAGGGAGTCAGAGGATGATGGTTCGTCTTGTTGTCTTTTTCTTTTTATAGAGTAGATTGGTGCTGAAGGCTGTTCCTTTTCGTCGTTCTCCGGTGGGTTCCGGGATAGTGCGTCGGCGTTTGCGTTTGCTCGACCTTCTTTGTAATATATCTTATATTCATATTCTGAGAGTTTTAACTTCCATTTCCATAGTCTTGAAGTAGGATCTTTGATTGAGTTTAGCCATACTAGTGGTTTGTGGTCCGTAATGATTTTAAATTCTCTCCCGTATAAGTATGGTCTGAAGTGGTTTATACAATATACTATCGCGAGGCATTCTTTTTCGATCGTTGAATAGTTTTTCTCTGCTTGGTTTAATAATCGCGACGCGTAGGCTATAGGGAGATCTTTTCCGATTGGTCCTTGACTTAGGACTCCTCCGATTGCATATCCGGATGCATCCGTTGTTAAATTGAAGGTTTCTGTGAAATTAGGATATTGAAGAATAGGTTCAGTTATTAGGGCTTTCTTTAGTTTTTGAAATGCGTCTTCTTGTGTTGGCGTCCATCTGAATGCTACTTCCTTTTTTAATAGGTCGGTGAGAGGTTTCGCGGTTTTCGAGAAATTAGGAATGAATCTACGGTAATATCCGGCAAGGCCTAAAAATTGTTTTATGTTTTTTGAATTTTTGGGAATTGGGAAATGATCTACTGCCGTTATTTTTTTCGGATCTGGTTTGACTCCGTTTTCGCTAATAATATGCCCGAGGTAATTGACTTCATGTCGTAAGAATTCACATTTGTCCGGTTGTAGCTTGAGATCTGCTTCTCGTAATCTTTTCATGAGTCGGGTAAATTTGATCTCGTGTTCTCGGAGTGAGCGAGCGTATAGGACTATGTCGTCGAGATAGACAAATAACTCTATTCCTTGTAGTCCGGTTAAAACGTTGTTCATTAATCGTTGGAACGTTGCTGGAGCGTTTTTTAATCCGAAGGGCATGCGTTTAAATTCATAATGTCCGTATGGCGTAGAAAAAGCGGTTTTATGAGCATCTGTCGATTTCATGGGTATTTGGTGGAAACCAGATGCGAGGTCAAAAACTGAAAAATATTTGGCGCTACCTAGTTGATCTAGGATCTCATTTATATTAGGAAGTGGGTAAGCGTCTCCGATCGTTTTATCGTTGAGGGCGCGGTAATCGATTACCATACGCCATCTTTTGTTTCCTTGAGAGTCCGGTTTTTTCGGTACGATCCATAGAGGTGAGTTATATGGTGAAAGAGAGGGTTCAATTATTCCATTTTCAATGAGTTCAGTTACTTGTCTGTTTATTTCTTCTTTATGAACTGGAGGGAATCTATACTGTTTCGCGTTTACTGGAATGTCGTCGATAGTATGAATAGGATGTTCTATCGCGGTGGTTGCTCCAAAATGATCTCCGGGTAAATAAA
The DNA here is from genome assembly GCA_963989415.1 of Cerceris ruficornis. Lineage (NCBI taxonomy): Eukaryota > Metazoa > Arthropoda > Insecta > Hymenoptera > Crabronidae > Cerceris > Cerceris ruficornis. The sequence continues at coordinate 4,123,123 of OZ022522.1, forward strand.
ATCTGTCCGCGTTTTCTTTTATTAATTCCGTAACGCTTTCTTCTTCCTCTGAATTTAAATGGTCTAACCTAAGGGCATCTTTAATTTCTTTTAGTCGCTGTTTGTTATAATTCGTCTGGGTAAGGAATACTCGTGCAGAATTTTCATTTTCTATAATTTCGTTTTGACTCGGCGCGGTTTGACTTGTGTTTTCTATTTCTCGAAGTACTAACGTCGGTATGACTATGCTTTCGTCCTTTTCCGTAGTATTGAAGATTGGAAGGTGTGCTCTTCCCTTTGTGTTGGTTACTACTGCGTTTCCAAGGAATATCCCGTCTTTCGTAAATAGGCGGGGTAAATAACCTATTTTAACTTCGGGGTTTGCTATCTTAATTTGAAATGGTGCGACCGATCTTTTAGGGATTGTTAAAAGTTCTTGCTCGAAAAAGGGGATATGTAGTTCTTCCCATTGGAGGCTTCGGCTCTTATAGTCGATCGTGACTGAGTTTTGTATCATGAATTCAGAACCTAAAATTCCGTCCTGGTCAATGGGGAATGAATCGTCAACTAGATGAAACTTTATTGGTCGTCCGGCGATCGCGATTTCTGCTGTTCCTCGAGTGGATATCGGCGTTGAGGTGATTCCTCTAATTTTTAAAATTATGTCATGATTAATTTTTTGGGCTGATTTTGAAAATGATTCTTTTATAAGGTTGATTTCTGATCCGGAATCTATCATTAAATTTAGTTTTTCTTGGTCGTTGGTCGTGGCTACTTGTATAGTTGGTACAACAGAATCCTGTTTTAATTGGACCCTAGCGATTCGGAAACTTGGGTCATCGTATTCTGTTCCTCTGGTCCGTGCGTTTCCACGGCCGTTGTAAATGTTCGGTGCCCTGACTGGTTGGCTTCCCGGCGGACACCGGCTACCGGGTTGCGAGAACCGTTTCCCTGATTCGTGGAGTCATCTGCGTTTGTTCTTCTTTGCGAGTAGGGGGTTATTTCTCCGGATTCTACTTTCATTCGAAATTTCGCACAGTCGTCCATGCTGTGGCCTGGATTTTTGCAATATCGACACGTAACAGTCGGTGTATTGGTTGAGAATCTCGTTTGTTGGTAGGATCTTTGCGAAGGGGGCGAGGATCCTTGACTTTCGTAATAGCGTCGAGTGGGGGTTTCCTTTAATTGTCGCGGAGGTGCTCTATCCTCATATCGTCGCGGGGGTGGTCTATCTTCATATCGTCGCGGGGAAAATCTAAAATCGTTTCGTTGCGGCGGCGATCTATACTCGTTCCGACGCGGGGGGGATCTGTATTCATTTCGACGCGGAGGGGAACGATGTCTAACTTTAGTGCGCGCGCGTGATTCTTCCTTTTCGATTTGTCCAAAAATTTTGATCGCGGTACAATAATATTCTTCCAGGCTTCGGGGTGCTTCCATGCGTACCCGTATTCTAGCGTCCGGCGCGAGGCCATTCAAAAATGCTTGAATCACGTGTTCTTCTAATTCCAGTACTCTAATGTGGTCGAATGATCTGCCTTGTTTCATTTCGTCGTATACCGCTGCGTGTAGGTTCCGAACCTTTTCTATGTAGTCGAGTATGTGTTCATGCGGTCTCTTTTCTAGTTGTCCAAGTTCTCCTTGGTATTCGTATAGTGTTTTGTGCGCGGCGAAGGTTGATTTTAATCGGTTGCAAAATTGGTCGACGGTTGCAAATTGCGAGTTCGCGACGGTCATGTACGCATGACCCTGTAGTTTATTAACTAATAATTGCACGAGGTGCATTTCTTGCTCCGGGGCTATTATACTTCGTGCTCTTTCACACGCTCGTACAAATTGGAAGATCGGTATGTTCCTTCCATTGTAAATTGGAACAGATTCTAATGCGTCTTTTATACTTATCGCGGCGGTGCGGAAAAGCGGCGGTCGTTCTGGTGTGCTATGCACTTGCGGTGAAGGAGGGAGTCCTCCCGTGGTATTGTCGTGACCACCATTCATTCTTAATTCTTGTAACGCGTTTTCTAATCTTTGTAAGCGTTCTGGTAGTGGGAGTAATATATCGAATTCCCTATCCATGCGTTCGATTATTTGATGAACTTTATCAAGTTTAAGTTCAGTAGATCGCGGTACTTCTATAGTTCGTCGTATGTTTTGCTCGGCTAAATCGCGTTCTCGAGCCAAAACTCGTTCCTGTAGCCTTGCTACTTCTTCTTCTTGTTCTGCGTTTAATCGCGCTTCCGCCATGTCGATGGGGATGTAAAACTTGCTTTATGCTTTAGTAAGAGGGGTGGGGGTAAAATCACTCTTTTCCTGCTATCCCACCGGGGGTGGGGGGTAAAATCACTATTCTCCTTCTATCCCACCGGGGGTGGGGGTAAAATCACTATTCTCTTTCTATCCCACCGCTGCCACCAAATTTATGTCACGTCCCGTGTCCTCGATCGGGAGTAACTGAGTTTGTTTTCCTGTTTTAGGCTCGCCCGCTATGCGCAGACTATCGCCAGGGCACAGGGAGGAGAGTCGGTGATTTTACGCCACGAGGGATTAAGCGAGGTGAGTATAATATGGGGGTAAGGGGGCGAAGAAGCTTATTAATATGTTAATAATATTTCCTTTTCAGGTATTCACCTGATGGAACGTAGCGGAGTAAGAATAGAGAGAGAGAGACGGTAAGTATAACGACTAAGGTAAGTTGTACCGAGAGAGAGAATCTACAGTAGGGAGGTTTCTTTTCTATGTTACTAATTGATTTTATTTTCAGGGGTCGCGGCGAGGAAATGGTACGAAGAGACGGGATGACTTGAAGATGCGTCGATTAAAAGGTAAGTATAATAATAGAGTTTATTTGCTCTAGGTTAAGTAAGATACAAATTTAAATGGAATATAAGTATAATAAATTTCAAACAGAATCTTCAAAGAGATTCAAAGAATCATCTAATGACAGACGAGAGGTGAGTATAAAGTAGGGGAGACGATTTGAAAATGATGAAATAGTTTCACTCTACCTTGACTGCGTATCTGTAGGACTCGCAGGTGAAAAGACAGCAGCAGGATTCTGCGCTTCAAGAAAGTGAAGAAGAGATGAAGCGCTATGCGTAGCTGCGCTCGCGTTCGATGAGACAGCTGCTGTTTATCAGCGCTATTGGAGTTAAAGGAAGAAATAAAGAAGGTAAGTTATAACTTAAGTATATTAAAATAAGAAGTAGTACAATGTGGGTAGTATAAGAGTAACGAGGGATTTCAACTATCTGCGTACCTCGGTCGCAGGTTAAGTTGAAATCGAGTTTTATAAAATAATTACAGTCAGTGAGAGAATACAAAATATCCGCGTACCTCGGTCACGGGTTTTGGATTCACACGATCTGAGTGCTTGAGTTAACGTCGTGTTACGTCCCGCGATTACGCGTAACAAATTTTTTCTTTTTCTTTTCTTCAAACCCGTTGATAATACTCAAACGATGTATATAGTGTTACGTCCCCGTATTTTCGCTCTGTAATTTTTCCTTCATTCCCATAGCCGATAAGTAGGTGTAAGAAATCGTATTTACCGTAGTCTTACGCATGGTAGATTAAAACTACGTCACAGCTAGACGCCCCCACTCTGGGGGCCTCTCCCGCTTCGAACACAGATTTCGGGGAATTAGGCCTGCCCCACTACAAACCGAGGTGACGAGGTAAGGACAGGCACCACCGATGGGGACTCTTTGATGGTCAGTCTACCGATGAGTAGTCTTCGAAGTCTTCAATGAATAAATTCATACTCAATTCTAAAGCACAAGCCCCTTTCAAGCGCCTTACTAATTCTGTCTCGATCCGCGTTAGGAAGTACTATTTTATAAGCACATTTTAGAATAACGTATTTTAATCTACCATTTCTTAATTCATTTTGTTTTATTTCGATTTAAGGATAGTTTTAGTTATTTTTCTTGTAACAATATATATTTCATTTTTATACAATTTTATATCGAGTTAACGAGTTTCATTCAGTACCGGTGACAATTAATTATTCCCCACTGTTCTCTTTCCAAATTTTCTCTTTCCAATTTTACCAGGCTTTCCTTTCTGTTGGTGCGAGTTTCGCCTCAGCATCACAAAATTCCCATAGAAATCCCTCCACGACTAATTTTCTGCAACCATCTCTTCACCCATCCTCACCGCTCCTTACTGCTGGTGCAAGTTACGCCTTAGCATCGCAGGCCTTCCTTTCAATTCTCACCGGAACTATCTTTCGCTGCTGGAGCAAGTTACGCCTTAGCTTCGCAGGCCTGATTGAGAGTTCCATATCGACCCATTACCTATCGTTCCTTCTATGCCTCGTTACGGACATCGTGCCGGACGGAAAATCCAGTACCGCCGACTAATAAAATCCTTACACGATCCAACCCCTTCGAACCCTTCCTCTTACGACGACCTCCTAGGAGTAGACCATCCTATCAATAACGACTCCTGTCCTGTCATCGATAATACTAATATCCCTGCCCCTCTACCGTTACCCTTAGCCGAAGTTTCCACGCAAAACATCGATTCCTGTCCCGCGACTGAATCAAATATCGATTTAAACCTACCGTGGAAATTAATAGCTATTTCGAAGTCTTTCACTGCCCTTCCTACGCGGAGCATTCCGAATTACGATCCGCGAGAAACCGAGTATAAGAGAAGACGCCGCGAAATTCTCTCTGAAGAGCACGGCGCTCAAACTCCGGAAAGAGATCTCGTAACCACGGAAATCATCCCCTGGATCCAAGGAGTCCAGGCCCGCCGACGCAGCCGTGGAGAAACAATCACGTACGAGTCTGTCCTCGCAAGAAGGACCCCTTCGCAGTAAGGACTCTCCACCATCGACTACCACTACTAGCTCCTGCACGGCCGCAGGAGAATAAGGGAATCATTCTGCTTCAACGCCACTACTTCCCTGCTCCGATCGAGAGCAGTATCAGCACGTGGACAGTTACGTCACCGCCAACAGCTGACGCCCGCTCAGCTGAACGCCGCTTCCAGAGCGTCTCGACGATGGAATCGCCGCCGCCTCTACACTAAGCTAAGACACGCGTTGTATCAGCCCGGTGAGTCACATTCATAAACCTACTGACAATTAAATCCCTCGAGCCTCCGTATCAAGCCACTACAAAGCGTTTCATGCCGAGTCCCAGCCGATTGACCACTCAGGTGGGAGGCAAATTATCGGCATTAATCCCTTCCGGACGGGTTTTAAGAGAATACGGATTCCTTCCTTACCTCCGTCGCTGGGACGTAACATAAATTTTTGGTGACAGCGGTGGGATGCTGTGAAACGCATTGTAAAAAAGGCTTACGAAATATTGTAAATCGCGAAAATGGAGACCCGGGCGAAAGGAAAGGCTCTGACTGAGGACGAGGTTGCAATGTTAGAAAAGGCCCTCGCTGCGCGAGAACGTAAAATAGGCGATAAAGAGGAGTCCGCGCGCCGCGCAGAAAAGGAATTAGAAAAGGCTCTCGCATCACGAGAGCGTGAAATGAAAGAAAAGGAAGAGGCGGTACGCCGCGCGGAAAAGGAATTGTTAGAACGCGAAGAAGCGTTAGTTAATCGCGAAGAAGTCATAATCACACGCGAAGGAACTTTGCATTCCCAGATAGCCGAAATTCGAAACAAAGACGCGCGGGACGATCACATGGAACAACTCCATGAAGAATTAGAGCGCGTACGTAATCAATTAAAACTAATCCAGGAGAACCCCGTCGAAATTCCAAGCCGCGAACCCTCACCGAGTAGGGAACACTATGTACCTCCGCCGCGACGCCACGAAAACGACGAATACGATAAGACGCTAATCAAGGAAACATTGAGCACGGTACCCCGATTCGACGGCTACAACATCCCAGTTTTGAAATTCACGCGCGCTTGTAGGCGGTTAAAAGAAATCTTAAATCCGCGTAATGAACGTTCAATAGTGCGATTGTTGATCGGAAGGCTGTCGGGTGAAGCATACACCGCGGTGGAGGATGACGATTGCATAACGATCCTCCAATTATGCGATAAATTGCGCGAAGCGTTCACTTCTCATCAAACTACCCACCACTACAGATCAGAACTAATGTCCACTTTTATGCGTCGAACGGAAACCATTCTCGGATACATTAGCAAGGTAAAAGATCTCCGGGGCGCTATTATAGATGCCGAGAGGAACGGTCATACAGAATTGTCAAGGCCTCATACACGCGAAATCGATGATTTTGTCCTAAATTATTTTATCGATGGCCTTCTGCCAGAAATTAGGTCTCACCCTGTAATGCAGCATTGTTACTCGTTAACAGAAGCCTACGCTCAGGCATGTAAGATTTACAAACGGATAGAGTTAGATAAAGAAAGGAATTTAATGGATCGCCGGAGAAGCGATTATCCTCCCCCACAACGCCAGGAAAGGTTCGCTCCTATAAGAACGATAGAACACCGAGAACCTCAAGGACGCGATAATCGAGAACACCGGGCACCACGGCACCCATCACCGCGCCGAAATTCACGAGATTACGGCCCACTACGTCGAATTTCGCCGCGCCGGGACTCGCGAGATTACGGCCCGCCGCGTCAAATTTCGCCGCGCCGAAACTCACGCGATTACGACCTGCCGCGTCAAGTCCCACCACGCCGAGACGAGTTCCCGATAACTCAACGTGGTCAGTCACGTAGCTATGATACGCGCCAAGAAAGGCCTCGTTACGACCTACCGCAATATCGCTCACCGCGCCGCGAGTATGACGCGCCGCGAGGAAACAATGATCGAGAAACGCCTATCTGCCGGTATTGTAAAAATATCGGACATTCTATCGACGAATGCCGCAAAAGACAATACAATAACTCCCTTCGACAAAATACGGGAAACGCAGGCCCGGCACCGAGACCAACGGGCGAGTCTCGGGAGAACGCGCCGGTTCGCCCAGTAAATACAGTTCAAAATCTCGAAGCGCCATCCCAGTCCACACTGTAAACCCCTCCATGTTTTCAAAGATCCCATCTATTATAATAACGTCTCCTACCTTACAAACTCCCACCGAGTTTATGGTAGACTCGGGATCTGCGCCGAACCTAATCAAAGTAAACCTAATAGAGCCTTCGACGCTCTTCACTGACCGGGATGTTATTCGATTACAAGGAATATCGACCGGAATTGTCGACACACTCGGAGCAGTCGAAATTTTTATAGATAACTACCCAATTAAATTCTATATCGTCAAAGATGACTTTCCAATTCCCCAAGGTGGAATCCTCGGGACAGATTTCCTAGCATCCTCCGCGAAGATAAACTACGTAGATAAACGTGTAGAATGGAACGGTATACACTTCCCCTTCGCGAACCATTTAAGTAGCACGATCCCAGCTCGTAGTATCGCTCCAATTCATTTAATTGTGTCAAACAATGTTTCTGAGGGATATTTGGACCTCATCGAGTCGGGAAGAGGGATATATATCGGTAATGCGCTCGCACGCAATCATCAAGGAATCGCTTACATAAATGCAATTAATACGACAGAAAAGGATGTCGTCATCGAGACACCGATAGTAGAGCTCGAGGAATTCGAAGTACGCTCCGCCCTAGGGAAAGGGAGTGACTCAGATCCCCAGCCTACCATATCGTCTCCCACTGTATCTTCTATGTCCGCTGAATCTTCTAAATCCGCTGTATCCACTGTTTCCTCTGTATCCGCTGAATCCACTGTTTCTTCCAAATCCACTGTATCTACTAACTCTGCTATATCCTCTGAATCCCCTGCATCCTCTGAATCCATAAAAACGATGCCAATACTTACTACCTCTCCAAATCTTCCAGGCGAATCAGAAAATTTACATCTACCGAGAGATGAACAAATTCAAAAACTGCTACGCTTGGAACACTTAAACTCCTTCGAGCGAGAAAACGTGAAGGGCATTATATCGCGAAACGCTGACCTATTCCAACTACCGACGGACAAACTCACGCACACAAACGCGATGAAACATACAATCCCTACGATAGATAACGCGGCTGTCCACACAAAGCAATATCGTTTTCCACCTGTCCATAAGCAGGAAATAGAAACTCAGGTAGGAGCGCTGCTGGAAGGCGGAATAATCGAGCCATCAGTCTCGCCTTACAATAGCCCTCTTTGGATTGTGCCCAAAAAGGCCGATTCAAAGGGAAATAAACGTTGGAGAATGGTTATCGATTATCGTGCACTAAATGAGAAAACCGTGAGCGACGCATACCCCCTGCCTAATATCACTGAGATACTCGACCAGCTCGGAAGCGCTAAATATTTTAGCGTCTTCGATTTAGCATCAGGTTTTCACCAGATCCCAATGGACGAAAACGACGCACAAAAAACGGCATTTTCTACGCCCCACGGGCATTACCAATTCACTCGCATGCCGTTTGGTCTTAAGAACGCCCCTGCGACATTCCAAAGGCTCATGGACAACGTATTAACGGGTCTCCAAGGTAACGAATTATTCGTGTACCTTGACGATATAGTCATATATTCTAGCTCATTAACCGAACACGATGTTAAATTCAAAAAACTCGCGAGTAGACTTAGAGACGCGAAACTAAAACTACAGCCAGATAAATGCGAATTTCTGCGAAAAGAAGTGAACTATCTGGGCCACGTTATTAGTAATGAGGGTGTAAAACCGGATCCCGCAAAAATCTCCGCCGTCAAAAATTTTCCTAAACCGCGTAATCCTAAAAATATAAAACAATTCTTGGGACTAGCCGGGTACTACCGCCGTTTTATACCAAATTTCTCAAAGATCGCTAAACCGTTGACAAACCTCTTAAAGAAAGAAAATGTATTCGAATGGACTGAGACACAAGAGACCGCTTTTTCGACGCTACGCGACAAACTTTGCACGGAACCACTCTTACAATACCCTGATTTTACGCGACCCTTCATTCTGACAACAGACGCATCGGGATATGCGATAGGTGGCATTTTAAGCCAGGGAACGGTAGGTAAGGACCTCCCAATCGCGTACACATCCCGCCTTTTAAATTCGGCGGAGGAGAATTATTCAACTACAGAAAAGGAACTCTTAGCAATAGTATATTCAACAAACCATTTTCGATCCTATTTGTATGGCCATAAATTCACCTTAGTAACAGACCACAAGCCGCTCGTCTGGCTAAATTCTGTAAAAGATCCGACATCCAGATTAGTACGATGGCGACTCAAGCTCGCTGAGTACGAATACGAAATCGTATACAAAGCCGGGAAACAAAATGTCAACGCCGACGCATTATCGCGTAACCCACCGACAAGTAATATTCACGCTATCGACTACGCTGACACAGATTCTTCTGAGAACGACCCATGGAGGTCCCCGAACATTGCCACCGACGATGATACCCCTGGAACCAGTTCCGACTCAGAAATGTTTTTCGATGGGGATAGGACTACACCGCGCAATATGACCGTGTCCATAACCGAGATACGCGATAACCTTAGTACACGAAGAGATAATTTAGTCTACTTCATTTCACTTGACGGTCAACCGTGTGACAAAGGAGCCTGCTCTCTCCAAGAACTCGACTTGTTCCCAAAATATACCGACATAACTATGGCGCGCGCGAAATTCAGTACAATCAAGGGAGTAAGACACATAGCCCTACCCATAAAAGATACTGTATCTATGAAAACCCAAATAGACGACTTCAACGATACATTACGCACTTTATACGATGTCGTGACCGAGTTACAGTTAACTAGTTTTAGCATTGCCGAAGGTAACATCGACAGTATTCCATGGCATATAATTAAGACAAAATTAACCGACACTTTTTCCACCATCGATCTCCGAATTTTTGTTTGCAAAAACTTAATTACAATTCCCGAAGTAACCCTAAGATCAAAAATAATTATTGAAAATCACTGCACTGCAGTTGGCGGTCATAAGGGCGTTACGAAAACGTATCGTAGGATCCGTCAGCATTTTTACTGGCCAACTTTGAAACGCGATATACAGGAATACATCCAAAAATGTACTAGCTGCCAGACGAAAAAACTGACCAGGCTAAAAACAAGGCAACCGATGATTCTAACCGACACTCCGGGAACAGCTTTCGACCGAATTGCAATGGATATCGTGGGTCCCCTTCCGAAGACTAGACGCAATCATACGTACATTATCACTATTCAGGATCTCCTCACTAAATATTCCTTAGCTATACCGTTGATGCAAGCAAACGCACAAGAAGTAGCGGATGCATTAATTTCCAAATTCATTTGTAGATTCGGAACACCTAAAAATATACTTACAGACCAGGGCACACCCTTTTGCAATAGCCTCTTAAAAGAAATATGCAAAAAATTTAAAATCGGTCACACGACCACGACAGCTTTCCGACCCCAATCCAACGGATCAATCGAACGCTCGCATCACGTACTCGTCGAATATTTAAAGCATTTTATAACAAAAAACCGCGAATGGGATACTTTGCTCGATTTAGCCACATTTTCATATAATACCAGCGTGCATGAGGGCACTCTGTATACCCCTCACGAACTAATATTCGGTTCAATAGCAAGAATTCCTACAGAAATTGTATTGCGCGAAGATTCCAAAAATGACTCCTACGCGGAATATTTAGAAACATTGCAAGAACGCCTGAGCAAGGTCCGCACTCATGCCCGAAATAATCTCATAAATGCCAAAGAAAAATCAAAAAAGTACTTCGACCGAAAACAAAGACCGGAAAATTTCAAGCCCGGCGACCGCGTTTATTTACTAAAAGAACCCAAAACAGGGAAATTTGGAGATCAGTATACTGGGCCTCATGAACTAATCGAAGCTCTCGACAAGTATAACGTAAAAATATTATTTAAAGGCAAAGTACGGACCGTGCATTCAGACAAGCTCAAGCTCGTCAAAAGCCGGACCTCACAGAGTCGGTAGGAACCATGAAGTGACTCGATTCATGTATGTAGTAGTAAGTTTTCTAAGAAGGCGATAAGGATTAATATATAAGGTAGGGCGCAACCGAGCAGGACCAAACAGTCACTCTGAAACTAGCTAGCGACAGAAAACTAATATGTGTTATCATCCGCGAAGTCCACCCGAGACTACGGCACAAGAGGAGGTAGCATTGCTCAATATTCAATTGAGTCAGTTTAAATGCCTCACGGGCGAGATAATTGAAACGTACGACGAGCATAATACGTACAGGATATTTTGTGAGTCGTGCTTCGACGAGACCATTCTCGTCGAAGAAGGAGAAACCACGGAGGCGCACGCATTCACGTGTGAAGATTTTGAGAAGGATTGTTATGAGTGCGGAATCCAACTCCTGACCGAAAAAGACATCGTGGAATGCGCGACATGCATGGACATCTTTTGTCGGGGGTTGTACCTGAATTTTGATGTGGCCACCCTGTACATAATCGGGGATTCACTATACGCCTAACGGGAACCCCACCTCAACCGAGTTCGGAGCGCCTCCGGAGAGGGACATCGGGAACAAGCGATAAGGGAGTACAATAAGGGGGGCCGCGCCGAGCTCCAACATCTAGTCGAATCGACACTGCCAACATGGAAGGACCTATCCTCCTGCTACTCGCCTCACTCGCAACAGCCTACGCCATAGTGGGGTATGACTGTGGAGGAAACAGCCTCAACGTAACAACGCTCTCACTCCTGGAAGTCGCCCCATGCAACATTTCGGATAAGGCACCGAGGCGGAAAGACACCCGTATACAGCTGCTCCAACTTGCAGAATATGCAGGCACCGAATACGCGTCCTGCAAGATCGAAATAGACCGGACCATCTACTACTGTGGCATGCATTCGCATGTCTCCATTGTACAAAATGGACGCCGGCAATACCTTATGGAGATTACACCCCGCCTATGCCAGCAGGTCCAGCTGACCGGCATAATGGCGCTTCTACCATCGGCCCAGATCACGGGTTTGGCTCGTAATTCTACCAACCGGCACACCCTTACGCTGGCAGGGGAACTGAACGTGGATGGAACGTGTCACGGCGGCCAGTATGCTGACCCTTTCGGCACCTGGAATAATGTCGTGGTACAGGCAGCCATCAGGACCACACTGGCGAACGGATACGCTCCCATACAGCTATCCTCCGACGAGATCATTTTGCCATCTGGAGTAAAATGCGCCAGTTCCAAGGGAGAGTGTTTTGATGCCGACGGCAGTTCAGTCTCATGGTCACCGATCCCGCAAGATGGATGCCACTTCAATAATTACGACGTGCTGTACGAGGGCAAGGCTGCCATCGTGACCCCCGAAGATCCACGAGACCCAACAATCTTCATGGTCACATCCGGCGAAGCAGTGTTCGCGTTGACTAAAACGAGTGAGTTTCCTCTTTGCGGTTACACCTTAGTGAAAACGGAGCATCCGAAATTATTCGTGCTCGAGGTAAAGAACGGACAAACCTTCCGCGCAAAGGCGAAAATAAGTGTTAATAATCTAGACATTTTCACGTACGTGAATTCAAAGTTCGTGTATATCGAAAAACATTTACGCACGCAAATGCAAAACCTGTACAGACATATACTTAAAGAAAGGTGCAATTTAGAGCAGCAAGTTCTAAAAAACGCGCTCGCCCTCGCCACCACAAATCCGGACGAACTTGCCTACGCAATAATGAAAGGGCCCGGGTACATGGCGACGACCGCGGGTGAAGTTGTGCATATAATAAAGTGCGTTCCAGTCCAGTGCAGCTTCCGGAGAACGGAAGGCTGTCATAATCAACTACCAGTCCTCCACAGGAACGAATCCTGGTACCTGTCGCCAAAATCACGTATTTTGACCAAGATGGCTCATTCCCGAGACTGCAACGAGGTAATTCCAATTATGTATAAGATGCAAGGATCCTGGTACCGGCTTTCACCAAAGCCCGTGGAAACCATCGCACCACCTTCAATCCAACCGGTCACACAGGACGATTGGAAGTACATAGACGCAGGGAACCTCGCCACCAGCGGTATCTATTCTCAGGACGACTTACAAACATTACGAGACCACATCATGTTTCCAGTGGAAAAACCTGCCGCCCTCGACACATTGGCAAGAGGATTAATGGGTAAGACCATCCCCGCAGGTACTCTCACTGTCTCAAATTTATTAGACGAGGACACGCTGAACAAAATCGCCGAATCAGCCGGAGCGAGGATATGGAAGGTGTTCCTCACCTTCGGATCGGCGAGCGCCGGTGTCATCGGCCTGTTCCTGATTGTCCGATTTACCAAGCTGATAATCGACGTCATATTACACGGATACGCTCTCCATTCAATATACGGCTGGAGCCTCCATTTGCTGGGCGCTATCTTCGGTTCATTGACACAGCTCCTCCTACACATGGGCAGGACCACTCCGGAGCCAGCAGCGGACCCGGAGACCCCACCAACGGCAACGGCCCCCGCTACCCTCCCACTGAGTGACAGTGTCCCCAAGTGCGACCCTCAAAGTTTCGATACCCTAAGAAACATTATTAAAGTCTATCGCGAAGAACAAGGTTCGTCTAAAAACGTTACACCGTAACATTTTTCTTCCCAGGGGGGGAGGTGTTACGTCCCCGTATTTTCGCTCTGTAATTTTTCCTTCATTCCCATAGCCGATAAGTAGGTGTAAGAAATCGTATTTACCGTAGTCTTACGCATGGTAGATTAAAACTACGTCACAGCTAGACGCCCCCACTCTGGGGGCCTCTCCCGCTTCGAACACAGATTTCGGGGAATTAGGCCTGCCCCACTACAAACCGAGGTGACGAGGTAAGGACAGGCACCACCGATGGGGACTCTTTGATGGTCAGTCTACCGATGAGTAGTCTTCGAAGTCTTCAATGAATAAATTCATACTCAATTCTAAAGCACAAGCCCCTTTCAAGCGCCTTACTAATTCTGTCTCGATCCGCGTTAGGAAGTACTATTTTATAAGCACATTTTAGAATAACGTATTTTAATCTACCATTTCTTAATTCATTTTGTTTTATTTCGATTTAAGGATAGTTTTAGTTATTTTTCTTGTAACAATATATATTTCATTTTTATACAATTTTATATCGAGTTAACGAGTTTCATTCAGTACCGGTGACAATTAATTATTCCCCACTGTTCTCTTTCCAAATTTTCTCTTTCCAATTTTACCAGGCTTTCCTTTCTGTTGGTGCGAGTTTCGCCTCAGCATCACAAAATTCCCATAGAAATCCCTCCACGACTAATTTTCTGCAACCATCTCTTCACCCATCCTCACCGCTCCTTACTGCTGGTGCAAGTTACGCCTTAGCATCGCAGGCCTTCCTTTCAATTCTCACCGGAACTATCTTTCGCTGCTGGAGCAAGTTACGCCTTAGCTTCGCAGGCCTGATTGAGAGTTCCATATCGACCCATTACCTATCGTTCCTTCTATGCCTCGTTACGGACATCGTGCCGGACGGAAAATCCAGTACCGCCGACTAATAAAATCCTTACACGATCCAACCCCTTCGAACCCTTCCTCTTACGACGACCTCCTAGGAGTAGACCATCCTATCAATAACGACTCCTGTCCTGTCATCGATAATACTAATATCCCTGCCCCTCTACCGTTACCCTTAGCCGAAGTTTCCACGCAAAACATCGATTCCTGTCCCGCGACTGAATCAAATATCGATTTAAACCTACCGTGGAAATTAATAGCTATTTCGAAGTCTTTCACTGCCCTTCCTACGCGGAGCATTCCGAATTACGATCCGCGAGAAACCGAGTATAAGAGAAGACGCCGCGAAATTCTCTCTGAAGAGCACGGCGCTCAAACTCCGGAAAGAGATCTCGTAACCACGGAAATCATCCCCTGGATCCAAGGAGTCCAGGCCCGCCGACGCAGCCGTGGAGAAACAATCACGTACGAGTCTGTCCTCGCAAGAAGGACCCCTTCGCAGTAAGGACTCTCCACCATCGACTACCACTACTAGCTCCTGCACGGCCGCAGGAGAATAAGGGAATCATTCTGCTTCAACGCCACTACTTCCCTGCTCCGATCGAGAGCAGTATCAGCACGTGGACAGTTACGTCACCGCCAACAGCTGACGCCCGCTCAGCTGAACGCCGCTTCCAGAGCGTCTCGACGATGGAATCGCCGCCGCCTCTACACTAAGCTAAGACACGCGTTGTATCAGCCCGGTGAGTCACATTCATAAACCTACTGACAATTAAATCCCTCGAGCCTCCGTATCAAGCCACTACAAAGCGTTTCATGCCGAGTCCCAGCCGATTGACCACTCAGGTGGGAGGCAAATTATCGGCATTAATCCCTTCCGGACGGGTTTTAAGAGAATACGGATTCCTTCCTTACCTCCGTCGCTGGGACGTAACAATAGATATTTTTTCAAGTCCGATATCGTATAGAATCCCGCGTATTTAACGTCACTCGTAATATTAATTATTATCTAATTAGTTAACGTCGCAATGTAAATATTCTTAACTCGTACATTTAATTTTAGAACGCTCTCACTCTCTCTCATACCAGTAAGCGTACCAGCAAAAGTCAGGCGCGACCGTAATAAACCTAACCCCTCTACCTGCGCTCGAGCGAGCGATTAACAAATACGAAACGAACGTTTATTTAGTAATGCAAAATCTTACATTCAATTTCAAGGTTAAAATATTCTCTTTTCTAAATCTAAAACTCTCAAGCTAGGAAAAGGCAGATAGATTTTCCAAACGCCCATTGTTTTCTATTTTCAACGAAACGTACGTCTTTTATAAAATTACTATTTCTTAGCACGCGTACCATACTAATTCCATTTCTACCAAATCAATTACTATTTCTTAAATGTACGCGTAGCCTCGACGTGCCAAATCTCAAAGTAAGAGACGTACCTAATTATTTCTATATCGAAAAGGGCCAGCGCGATTTGCCGCATAACGAGAGTAAGAGAGAAAGACTTCGTATTAGAAAGAGAGAAAAGATTACCTGTTAGAGAAAGGGAAAGGTTACTCAGTAGACAGAGTCAGGTAGAGAAAGAAAGAGAGGTCCGCGATAGAAAGAGACAGGTAGTGAAAGAGAGAGAGGTCCGGAGAGAGCGAGATAGGTATATATCGTTAGAAAGAGAGAGCACTAGGTTAAGAGAGAGGGAAGACCCAGGCGCGCTTCACGCGAACGCCGCACGCGCCGCTGTTGACTCTCCCTACCACGACGCCATCCCCTCCGTGGTCCGGAGAAGGCGTATAAAAAACGTAGCATTCGCCTACGAGAGGCAGTTGCTAAAAATCCCTTGATCAAAATCGGCCGAAGGCTAACTTCGGATCAATTCCTAAATCTCTCTACGCGCAACGAGTAAAATTCTAAGTCGAAACGTAAATTCTAAGTCGGGAGTACCAGTTCTTACCAAGTCTACTAAGTCGTTACTATTTCGAAATCGTTATAACTATATCGTAACTAAGTTCTCCGCCGTATCTTAATATTAAATTCAACTAAGTAAAATAAGTGTAACCAAGTGTATTTGAAATTATCTTAGAATATATTTTTGTTTTTATTTAAAATCGGACTAGCAAGTGAGTGACTCTTCGAGTACTAATTTTCCAATTCCAAGTTCAACGTTATCTTCTAAATCTTAACTTCAAGTGCATCGAATCCAACCTGCGGATCTTTTACCTCAAATATAATCGACAGCGGATCCCTCATTCTCAACTGAGTCTTTGAGAACCTGTCGATTATATATCCATCGCTCCGACAATTCAGTACGCTGAGACGCACTTATCCACGCGACATTACCGAGAAGATAAGAAAGTGCCAGTGTATTGTTTTGCCTACTGTCTATTCCAGTCTCTCCCCGTGGACCAGATCGCACGCGACATCACCGCGCACTTTCTGCAACCCACGGATGATTCTGGGTATTCAGGAAACTTTTCCTACGTTTCATTTTTTTTATTCCTTGTAGAAGCATTCCATTTCCTTATGCCTAGTCGACCACGAAGAGGCGGTCGCGATTTGCAACTCCGCCGTCTCATATACCTGTATCACCAAGCTCCAGCCCCTTTCGAACCTTTCCTCGGCATCGACGAACCTCCTACTGAAAATCCCGTTATCCCTGCAAATTCAAATATTATCGATCTCTCGCATATTTCTTATCCTTCGCCGATTCCATATCATTTTTCATCAATCAAAGCAATCGACGAGTCTCTCCCCTGGAGACTGATTCCTCTCTCCGCGCCGCGAAATCGCGATTCTATTCCAAATAATAACGACGTAAGTTTGCGACTCGCGAGTATTCACAAACGTAAACGCGAGGATCATCAGAACGTTTCCACCGAATCCAGTATCAGCAGCCAGCAGAGCACCGCTGAGACGAGACCAGCCCGCAAACGCCGACGTCACCATCGACGTACGAGCCATTCAGCTAAGGGAACAGCTGATCTGAGGGGCCCGTCTCCTTCTACGTCATCGAGCGCGCCGTAGCCGCTCACGCGCCGTACCGGCGTACCTGTCAACGCACCTTCGATACCTGCTTGCAGCGGGACCGCTGCAAAACCAGAGCCGCCTTTTTCTACATCGGAGAGCCGCAGAAGACAACAAATGTAAGTTGGCCCTATTTTTGCTTCTTCGCTCTCTGCTCGGCTCTTTCAAAGATTTAAAATTCACAAAGTTATTGAGACGTCGGGTCCCCTTAGCCAACGAACCGCCCAGGCGGGTAACGGCAAATTCCGACAACTTGCTCTCGTTAGAACGTCCTTGGGATAATTCTTTATTTTTTCTCATACGCCGTACAATTATTCCACTCACGTAAGCGGGACGCGACACCCGCCTGCTTGGACGCTTCCGCGCCTGCTTGGACTCTTCTGCGTCTTCTTGCATGCTTCCGCGCCTGCTTGGACGTTTCCGCGCCTGCTTGGACGCTATCGCGCCTGCTTGGACGCTTCCGCGCCTGCTTGGACTCTTCCACGCCTGCTTGGACGCTTCCGCGCCTGCTTGGACGCTTCCGCGCCAGCTTGGACGTTTCCGCGCCTGCTTGGACCCTACCGCGCCTGCTTGGACGCTTCCGCGCCTGATTGGACTCTTCTGCGCCTTCTTGCATGCTTCCGCGCCTGCTTGGACGCTTCCGCGCCTGCTTGGACGCTTCTGCGGCTTCTTGCACGCTTCCGTACCTGCTTGGACGCTTCCGCGACTGCTTGGACGTTTCCGCGCCTGCTTGGACTCTTCTGCGCCTTCTAGCATGCTTCCGCGCCTGCTTGCATGCTTCCCCGCCTGCTTGGACGCTTCCGCGCCTGCTTGGACTCTTCTGCGTCTTCTTGCATGCTTCCGCGCCTGCTTGGACGTTTCCGCGCCTGCTTGGACGCTATCGCGCCTGCTTGGACGCTTCCGCGCCTGCTTGGACTCTTCCACGCCTGCTTGGACGCTTCCGCGCCTGCTTGGACGCTTCCGCGCCAGCTTGGACGTTTCCGCGCCTGCTTGGACCCTACCGCGCCTGCTTGGACGCTTCCGCGCCTGATTGTACTCTTCTGCGCCTTCTTGCATGCTTCCGCGCCTGCTTGGACGCTTCCGCGCCTGCTTGGACGCTTCCGCGCCTGCTTGGACGCTTCCGCGCCTGCTTGGACGCTTCCGCGTCTGCTTGGACGCTTCCGCGCCTGCTTGGACTCTTCTGCGGCTTCTTGCATGCTTCCGCGCCTGCTTGGACGCTTCCGCACCTGGTTGGACGCTACCGCGCCTGCTTGGACGCTTCCGCGACTGCTTGGACGGTTCCGCGCCTGCTTGGACTCTTCTGCGGCTTCTTGCATGCTTCCGCGCCTGCTTGGACGCTTCCGCACATGGTTGGACGTTTCCGCGCCTGCTTGGACCCTACCGCGCCTGCTTGGACGCTTCCGCGCCTGATTGTACTCTTCTGCGCCTTCTTGCATGCTTCCGCGCCTGCTTGGACGCTTCCGCGCCTGCTTGGACGCTTCCGCGCCTGCTTGGACGCTTCCGCGCCTGCTTGGACGCTTCCGCGTCTGCTTGGACGCTTCCGCGCCTGCTTGGACTCTTCTGCGGCTTCTTGCATGCTTCCGCGCCTGCTTGGACGCTTCCGCACCTGGTTGGACGCTACCGCGCCTGCTTGGACGCTTCCGCGACTGCTTGGACGGTTCCGCGCCTGCTTGGACTCTTCTGCGGCTTCTTGCATGCTTCCGCGCCTGCTTGGACGCTTCCGCACATGGTTGGACGCTACCGCGCCTGCTTGGACGCTTCCGTACCTGCTTGGACGCTTCCGCGACTGCTTGGACGTTTCCGCGCCTGCTTGGACTCTTCTGCGCCTTCTTGCATGCTTCCGCGCCTGCTTGCATACTTCCCCGCCTGCTTGGACGCTTCCGCGCCTGCTTGGACTCTTCTGCGTCTTCTTGCATGCTTCCGCGCCTGCTTGGACGTTTCCGCGCCTGCTTGGACGCTATCGCGCCTGCTTGGACGCTTCCGCGCCTGCTTGGACTCTTCCACGCCTGCTTGGACGCTTCCGCGCCTGCTTGGACGCTTCCGCGCCAGCTTGGACGTTTCCGCGCCTGCTTGGACCCTACCGCGCCTGCTTGGACGCTTCCGCGCCTGATTGGACTCTTCTGCGCCTTCTTGCATGCTTCCGCGCCTGCTTGGACGCTTCCGCGCCTGCTTGGACGCTTCCGCGCCTGCTTGGACGCTTCCGCGTCTGCTTGGACGCTTCCGCGCCTGCTTGGACTCTTCTGCGGCTTCTTGCATGCTTCCGCGCCTGCTTGGACGCTTCCGCACCTGGTTGGACGCTACCGCGCCTGCTTGGACGCTTCCGCGACTGCTTGGACGCTTCCGCGCCTACTTGGACTCTTCTGCGTCTTCTTGCATGCTTCCGCGCCTGCTTGGACGCTTCCGCACATGGTTGGACGCTACCGCGCCTGCTTGGATTCTTTGCGCCTTCTTGCATGCTTCCGCGCCTGCTTGGACGCTTCCGCGCTTGCTTGCACGCTTCCGCGCCTGCTTGGACGCTTCCGCGCCTGATTGGACTCTTCTGCGCCTTCTTGCATGCTTCCGCGCCTGCTTGGACGCTTCCGCGGCTGCTTGGACGCTTCCGCGCCTGCTTGGACTCTTCCGCGCATTCTTGGACGCTTCCGCGCCAGCTAGGACGCTTCCGCGCCTGCTTGGACGCTTCCGCGCCTGCTTGGACGCTTCCGCGCCTGCTTGGACGCTTCTGCGCCTGCTTGGACGCTCCCACGCCTGCTTGGACGCTTCCGCGCCTGCTTGGACTCTTCTGCGCCTTCTTGCATGCTTCCGCGCCTGCTTGGACGTTTCAGCGCCTGCTTCGACGCTTCCGCGACTGCTTGGACGCTTCCGCGCCTGCTTGGACTCTTCTGCGGCTTCTTGCATACTTCCGCGCCTGCTTGGACGTTTCAGCGCCTGCTTCGACGCTTCCGCGACTGCTTGGACGCTTCCGCGCCTGCTTGGACGCTTCCGCGCCTGCTTGGACGCTTCCGCGCCTTCTTGGACGCTACCGCGCCTGCTTGGACGCTTCTGCGCCTTCTTGCATGCTTCCGCGCCTACTTGGACGCTACCCCGCCTGCTTGGTCGCTTCCGCGCCTACTTGGACGTTTCCGCGCCTGCTTGGACGCTACCGCGCCTGCTTGGACGCTTCTGCGCCTTCTTGCATGCTTCCGCGCCTACTTGGACGTTTCCGCGCCTTCTTGGACGCTTCCGCGCCTGCTTGGACGCTTCCCCGCCTGCTTGCATGCTACCCGCCTGCTTGGACGCTTCCGCGCCTGCTTGGACGCTTCCGCGCCTGCTTGGACTCTTCTGCGCCTTCTTGCATGCTTCCGCGCCTGCTTGGACGTTTCAGCGCCTGCTTCGACGCTTCCGCGACTGCTTGGACGCTTCCGCGCCTGCTTGGACTCTTCTGCGGCTTCTTGCATACTTCCGCGCCTGCTTGGACGTTTCAGCGCCTGCTTCGACGCTTCCGCGCCTGCTTGGACTCTTCTGCGCCTTCTTGCATGCTTCCGCGCCTGCTTGGACGCTTCCGCGCCTGCTTGGACTCTTCTGCGCCTTCTTGCATGCTGCCGCGCCTACTTGGCCGCTTCCGCGCCTGTATGGATGCTTCCGCGACTGCTTGGACGCTTCCGCGCCTGCTTGGACGCTTCCGCGACAGCTTGGACGCTTCCGCGCCTGCTTGGACTCTTCTGCGCCTTCTTGCATGCTTCCGCGCCTGCTTGCATGCTTCCCCGACTGCTTGGACGCTTCCGCGACTGCTTAGACGTTTCCGCGCCTGGTTGGACGCTACCGCGCCTGCTTGGACGCTTCCGCGACTGCTTGGACGCTTCCGCGACTGCTTGGCCGCTACCGCGCCTGCTTGGACGCTTCCGCGACTGCTTGGACGCTACCGCGCCTGCTTGGACGCTTCCGCGACTGCTTGGACTCTTCTGCGCCTTCTTGCATGCTTCCGCGCCTGGTTGGACGCTACCGCGCCTGCTTGGACGCTTCCGCGACTGCTTGGACGCTTCCGCGCCTGGTTGGACTCTTCTGCGCCTGTTTGGACTCTTCTGCGCCTTCTTGCATGCTTCCGCGCCTACTTTGACGTTTCCGCGCCTGCTTGGACGCTACCGCGCCTGCTTGGACGCTTCCGCGCCTGCTTTGACTCTTCCGCGCCTGCTTGGACGTTTCCGCGCCTGCTTGGACGCTACCGCGCCTGCTTGGACGCTTCCGCGACTGCTTGGACGCTTCCGCGCCTGCTTGGATTCTTTGCGCCTTCTTGCATGCTTCCGCGCCTGCTTGGACGCTTCCGCGCCTTGTTGCACGCTTCCGCGCCTGCTTGGATGCTTCCGCGCCTGATTGGACTCTTCTGCGCCTTCTTGCATGCTTCCGCGCCTGCTTGGACGCTTCCGCGACTGCTCGGACGCTTCCGCGACTGCTTGGACGCTTCCGCGACTGCTTGGACGCTACCGCGCCTGCTTGGACGCTTCCGCGACAGCTTGGACGCTTCCGCGCCTGCTTGGACTCTTCTGCGCCTTCTTGCATGCTTCCGCGCCTGCTTGCATGCTTCCCCGACTGCTTGGACGCTTCCGCGACTGCTTAGACGTTTCCGCGCCTGGTTGGACGCTACCGCGCCTGCTTGGACGCTTCCGCGACTGCTTGGACGCTTCCGCGACTGCTTGGCCGCTACCGCGCCTGCTTGGACGCTTCCGCGACTGCTTGGACGCTACCGCGCCTGCTTGGACGCTTCCGCGACTGCTTGGACTCTTCTGCGCCTTCTTGCATGCTTCCGCGCCTGGTTGGACGCTACCGCGCCTGCTTGGACGCTTCCGCGACTGCTTGGACGCTTCCGCGCCTGGTTGGACGCTTCCGCGCCTGCTTGGACGCTTCCGCGCCTGCTTGGACGCTTCCGCGCCTGCTTGGACGTTTCCGCGCCTGCTTGGACGCTATCGCGCCTGCTTGGACGCTTCCGCGCCTGCTTGGACTCTTCCACGCCTGCTTGGACGCTTCCGCGCCTGCTTGGACGCTTCCGCGCCAGCTTGGACGTTTCCGCGCCTGCTTGGACCCTACCGCGCCTGCTTGGACGCTTCCGCGACTGCTTGGACCCTTCCGCGCCTGCTTCCACGCTTCCGCACCTGCTTGGACGCTTCCGCGGCTGCATGGACGCTTCCGCGCCTGCTTGGACGCTTCCGCGACTGCTTGGACGCTTCCGCGCCTGCTTGGACGCTTCCGCGCCTTCTTGGACTCTTCTGCGCTTTCTTGCATGCTTCCGCGCCTGCTTGGACGCTTCCGCGCCTGCTTGGACGCTTCCGCGTCTGCTTGGACGCTTCCGCGCCTGCTTGGACTCTTCTGCGGCTTCTTGCATGCTTCCGCGCCTGCTTGGACGCTTCCGCACCTGGTTGGACGCTACCGCGCCTGCTTGGACGCTTCCGCGACTGCTTGGACGGTTCCGCGCCTGCTTGGCCGCTTCCGCGACTGCTTGGACGCTTCCGCGCCTGCTTGGACTCTTCTGCGCCTTCTTGCATGCTTCCACGCCTGCTTGGACGTTTCCGCGCCTGCTTGGACATTTCCGCGCCTGCTTGGACGCTACCGCGCCTGCTTGGACGCTTCTGCGCCTTCTTGCATGCTTCCGCGCCTACTTGGACGTTTCCGCGCCTTCTTGGACGCTTCCGCGCCTGCTTGGACGCTTCCCCGCCTGCTTGCATGCTTCCCCGCCTGCTTGGACGCTTCCGCGCCTGCTTGGACGCTACCGCGCCTGCTTGGACGCTTCCGCGACTGCTTAGACGCTTCCGCGCCTGGTTGAACGCTACCGCGCCTGCTTGGACGCTTCCGCGACTGCTTGGACGATTCCGCGCCTGCTTGGACACTTCTGCACCTGTTTGGACTCTTCTGCGCCTGCTTGGACGCTACCGCGCCTGCTTGGACGCTTCCGCGCCTTCTTGCATGCTTCCGCGACTACTTGGACGTTTCCGCGCCTGCTTGGATGCTTCCGCGCCTTCTTGCATGCTTCCCCGCCTGCTTGGACGCTTCCGCGACTGCTCGGACGCTTCCGCGACTGCTTGGACGCTTCCGCGACTGCTTGGACGCTACCGCGCCTGCTTGGACGCTTCCGCGACTGCTTGGACGCTTCCGCGCCTGCTTGGACTCTTCTGCGCCTTCTTGCATGCTTCCGCGCCTGCTTGCATGCTTCCCCGACTGCTTGGACGCTTCCGCGACTGCTTGGACGTTTCCGCGCCTGGTTGGACGCTACCGCGCCTGCTTGGACGCTTCCGCGACTGCTTGGACGTTTCCGCGCCTGCTTGGACACTTCTGCGCCTGCTTGGACTCTTCTGCGCCTGCTTGGACGCTACCGCGCCTGCTTGGACGCTTCCGCGCCTTCTTGCATGCTTCCGCGCCTACTTGGACGTTTCCGCGCCTGCTTGGACTCTTCTGCGCCTTCTTGTATGCTTCCGCGCCTGCTTGCATGCTTCCCCGCCTGCTTGGACGCTTCCGCGCCTGCTTGGACTCTTCTGCGTCTTCTTGCATGCTTCCGCGCCTGCTTGGACGTTTCCGCGCCTGCTTGGACGCTTCCGCGCCTTCTTGGACTCTTCTGCGCTTTCTTGCATGCTTCCGCGCCTGCTTGGACGCTTCCGCGCCTGCTTGGACGCTTCCGCGCCTGCTTGGACGTTTCCGCGCCTGCTTGGACGCTTCCGCGCCTGCTTGGACGCTTCCGCGCCTTCGTGCACGCTTCCGTACCTGCTTGGACGCTTCCGCGACTGCTTGGACGTTTCCGCGACTGCTTGGACTCTTCTGCGCCTTCTTGCATGCTTCCGCGCCTGCTTGCATGCTTCCCAGCCTGCTTGGACGCTTCCGCGCCTGCTTGGACTCTTCTGCGCCTTCTTGCATGCTTCCGCGCCTGCTTGGACGCTTCCGCGCCTGCTTGGACGCTTCCGCGCCTGCTTGGACGTTTCCGCGCCTGCTTGGACGCTTCCGCGCCTGCTTGGACGCTTCCGCGCCTGCTTGGACGCTTCTGCGCCTGCTTGGACGCTCCCACGCCTGCTTGGACGCTTCCGCGCCTGCTTGGACTCTTCTGCGCCTTCTTGCATGCTTCCGCGCCTGCTTGGACGTTTCAGCGCCTGCTTCGACGCTTCCGCGACTGCTTGGACGCTTCCGCGCCTGCTTGGACTCTTCTGCGGCTTCTTGCATGCTTCCGCGCCTGCTTGGACGTTTCAGCGCCTGCTTCGACGCTTCCGCGACTGCTTGGACGCTTCCGCGCCTGCTTGGACGCTTCCGCGCCTGCTTGGACGCTTCCGCGCCTGCTTTCACTCTTCCGCGCCTGCTTGGACGTTTCCGCGCCTGCTTGGACGCTACCGCGCCTGCTTGGACGCTTCCGCGCCTGCTTGGACGCTACCGCGCCTGCTTGGACGCTTCTGCGCCATCTTGCATGCTTCCGCGCCTACTTGGACGCTACCCCGCCTGCTTGGTCGCTTCCGCGCCTACTTGGACGTTTTCGCGCCTGCTTGGACTCTTCTGCGCCTTCTTGCATGCTTCCGCGCCTGCTTGGACGCTTCCGCGCCTGCTTGGACGCTTCCGCGCCTGCTTGGACGCTTCCGCGCCTGCTTGGACGCTTCCGCGCCTTCTTGCATGCTTCCGCGCCTGCTTGGACGTTTCAGCGCCTGCTTCGACGCTTCCGCGACTGCTTGGACGCTTCCGCGCCTGCTTGGACTCTTCTGCGGCTTCTTGTATGCTTCCGCGCCTGCTTGCACGGTTCTGCGCCTGCTTGGACGCTTCCGCGCCTGCTTGGCCGCTTCCGCGACTGCTTGGACGCTTCCGCGCCTGCTTGGACTCTTCTGCGCCTTCTTGCATGCTTCCGCGCCTGCTTGGACGTTACCGCGCCTGCTTGGACGCTACCGCGCCTGCTTGGACGCTTCTGCGCCTTCTTGCATGCCTCCGCGCCTACTTGGACGTTTCCGCGCCTTCTTGGACGCTTCCGCGCCTGCTTGGACGCTTCCCCGCCTGCTTGCATGCTACCCGCCTGCTTGGACGCTTCCGCGCCTGCTTGGACTCTTCTGCGCCTTCTTGCATGCTTCCGCGCCTGCTTGGACGTTTCCGCGCCTGCTTGGACGTTTCCGCGCCTGCTTGGACGCTACCGCGCCTGCTTGGACGCTTCTGCGCCTTCTTGCATGCTTCCGCGCCTACTTGGACGTTTCCGCGCCTTCTTGGACGCTTCCGCGCCTGCTTGGACGCTTCCCCGCCTGCTTGCATGCTTCCCCGCCTGCTTGGACGCTTCCGCGCCTGCTTGGACGCTACCGCGCCTGCTTGGACGCTTCCGCGACTGCTTAGACGCTTCCGCGCCTGGTTGAACGCTACCGCGCCTGCTTGGACGCTTCCGCGACTGCTTGGACGATTCCGCGCCTGCTTGGACACTTCTGCACCTGTTTGGACTCTTCTGCGCCTGCTTGGACGCTACCGCGCCTGCTTGGACGCTTCCGCGCCTTCTTGCATGCTTCCGCGACTACTTGGACGTTTCCGCGCCTGCTTGGATGCTTCCGCGCCTGCTTGCATGCTTCCCCGCCTGCTTGGACGCTTCCGCGACTGCTCGGACGCTTCCGCGACTGCTTGGACGCTTCCGCGACTGCTTGGACGCTACCGCGCCTGCTTGGACGCTTCCGCGACTGCTTGGACGCTTCCGCGCCTGCTTGGACTCTTCTGCGCCTTCTTGCATGCTTCCGCGCCTGCTTGCATGCTTCCCCGACTGCTTGGACGCTTCCGCGACTGCTTGGACGCTTCCGCGCCTGCTTGGACGCATCCGCGCCTGCTTGGACGCTTCTGCGCATGTATGGATGCTTCCGCGCCTGCTTGGACGCTTCCGCGCCTGCTTGGACTCTTCTGCGCCTTCTTGCATGCTGCCGCGCCTACTTGGCCGCTTCCGCGCCTGTATGGATGCTTCCGCGACTGCTTGGACGCTTCCGCGCCTGCTTGGGCGCTTCCGCGACTGCTTAGACGCTTCCGCTGTAACGTCAAACCGAAATTGACGTCACTATTGTTAAAATCGCGTATTCAAACCTCCCACCCCCTAATTCGCGAAAGCGCGCGTCCTGACATATGCCTACATATATATATATACATAGACATACATACACACATATACATTACGTATATATGTACGAAACACATTAATCCGTTAAAATAAATATATATGTATGTAAAGGCATGCAAAAGTAATATTTAAGAACAATAATCGTACTAGTGATCGATGCAATACGTCTAGATGCCTCATAAAAGTAATAAATATTGAAAGATGCAAAGCATCACAACGTTTCAGAACTATAGGACAACATTTCATCTCGCAGCTATATAAAAGCATTAAAATCAAACTCCGCGAGACATCATTTCATTTGCGAACAGTATGAGCCATCTATTCGTTTCACAACTATATAATTAAAAGCGCATGCGACATCTATTCATTTCAAGACTATATAATATTGTACACGCTCAGCAGTTTCTTATCTCTCACCGCGATAAGATAAGCTCAAGAAACTGCAAGGCGTAAGACTGTCAGCAGTTTTCCTTCCCACGGCGATAAGAAACTGCAAGGCGTAAGACCGTCAGCAGTTTAAAACTGCAAGGCGTAAGACGGTCAGCAGAATAAATTGCAAGGCGGGGGATGTCAGCAAAGATAGGAAAATGCAAGCCGCCCGCCGCTCAGCATTCTCAGAATTAGCGATATGAATTTAATATATAAGGAGCAGCGCAACGCCGCTTTAGTCAGTCCAGCAGGAGCAGCCGAACCGCGAACATCGTTAAAGTTAAAGTCCAGCAGGAGCAGCCGAACCGCGAGCATCGTTATACATCAAGTGAAAGTACGCGAATTAAACTAGTGCATCGAAACGAATAAGTGCAACTACTACAAAGTGCCAATCTCCTACGACTACGATACCAACGAGTGAGTATTCAATTATTACGGCTGCACTCTGACTCCGCTGTACTACCGAGGTCGTACGGCGACACACCCATTGCCACTCGTTGCTCCTTTTATATTTTGATTGTGTTCAGAACTCGTGACCGAGGTACGCGAATAATTTTGTACGCTTTCATAAATATTAATTCTTTATAACCTTAGGCACTCAGACTAATTATCATCGACACTCTTAGTGTAAATTCAAAACCCGTGACCGAGGTACGCGGACCATTTTGCATTTACTTACTAATTGTATTTTACGCGAATAATATTGTACGACTGTCGCGTCCCGCTTACGTGAGTGGAATAATTGTACGGCGTATGAGAAAAAATAAAGAATTATCCCAAGGACGTTCTAACGAGAGCAAGTTGTCGGAATTTGCCGTTACCCGCCTGGGCGGTTCGTTGGCTAAGGGGACCCGACGTCTCAATAACTTTGTGAATTTTAAATCTTTGAAAGAGCCGAGCAGAGAGCGAAGAAGCAAAAATAGGGCCAACTTACATTTGTTGTCTTCTGCGGCTCTCCGATGTAGAAAAAGGCGGCTCTGGTTTTGCAGCGGTCCCGCTGCAAGCAGGTATCGAAGGTGCGTTGACAGGTACGCCGGTACGGCGCGTGAGCGGCTACGGCGCGTTTGATGACGTAGAAGGAGACGGGCCCCTCAGATCAGCTGTTCCCTTAGCTGAATGGCTCGTACGTCGATGGTGACGTCGGCGTTTGCGGGCTGGTCTCGTCTCAGCGGTGCTCTGCTGGCTGCTGATACTGGATTCGGTGGAAACGTTCTGATGATCCTCGCGTTTACGTTTGTGAATACTCGCGAGTCGCAAACTTACGTCGTTATTATTTGGAATAGAATCGCGATTTCGCGGCGCGGAGAGAGGAATCAGTCTCCAGGGGAGAGACTCGTCGATTGCTTTGATTGATGAAAAATGATATGGAATCGGCGAAGGATAAGAAATATGCGAGAGATCGATAATATTTGAATTTGCAGGGATAACGGGATTTTCAGTAGGAGGTTCGTCGATGCCGAGGAAAGGTTCGAAAGGGGCTGGAGCTTGGTGATACAGGTATATGAGACGGCGGAGTTGCAAATCGCGACCGCCTCTTCGTGGTCGACTAGGCATAAGGAAATGGAATGCTTCTACAAGGAACAAAAAAAATGAAATGTAGGAAAAGTTTCCTGAATACCCAGAATCATCCGTGGGTTGCAGAAAGTGCGCGGTGATGTCGCGTGCGATCTGGTCCACGGGGAGAGACTGGAATAGACAGTAGGCAAAACAATACACTGGCACTTTCTTATCTTCTCGGTAATGTCGCGTGGATAAGTGCGTCTCAGCGTACTGAATTGTCGGAGCGATGGATATATAATCGACAGGTTCTCAAAGACTCAGTTGAGAATGAGGGATCCGCTGTCGATTATATTTGAGGTAAAAGATCCGCAGGTTGGATTCGATGCACTTGAAGTTAAGATTTAGAAGATAACGTTGAACTTGGAATTGGAAAATTAGTACTCGAAGAGTCACTCACTTGCTAGTCCGATTTTAAATAAAAACAAAAATATATTCTAAGATAATTTCAAATACACTTGGTTACACTTATTTTACTTAGTTGAATTTAATATTAAGATACGGCGGAGAACTTAGTTACGATATAGTTATAACGATTTCGAAATAGTAACGACTTAGTAGACTTGGTAAGAACTGGTACTCCCGACTTAGAATTTACGTTTCGACTTAGAATTTTACTCGTTGCGCGTAGAGAGATTTAGGAATTGATCCGAAGTTAGCCTTCGGCCGATTTTGATCAAGGGATTTTTAGCAACTGCCTCTCGTAGGCGAATGCTACGTTTTTTATACGCCTTCTCCGGACCACGGAGGGGATGGCGTCGTGGTAGGGAGAGTCAACAGCGGCGCGTGCGGCGTTCGCGTGAAGCGCGCCTGGGTCTTCCCTCTCTCTTAACCTAGTGCTCTCTCTTTCTAACGATATATACCTATCTCGCTCTCTCCGGACCTCTCTCTCTTTCACTACCTGTCTCTTTCTATCGCGGACCTCTCTTTCTTTCTCTACCTGACTCTGTCTACTGAGTAACCTTTCCCTTTCTCTAACAGGTAATCTTTTCTCTCTTTCTAATACGAAGTCTTTCTCTCTTACTCTCGTTATGCGGCAAATCGCGCTGGCCCTTTTCGATATAGAAATAATTAGGTACGTCTCTTACTTTGAGATTTGGCACGTCGAGGCTACGCGTACATTTAAGAAATAGTAATTGATTTGGTAGAAATGGAATTAGTATGGTACGCGTGCTAAGAAATAGTAATTTTATAAAAGACGTACGTTTCGTTGAAAATAGAAAACAATGGGCGTTTGGAAAATCTATCTGCCTTTTCCTAGCTTGAGAGTTTTAGATTTAGAAAAGAGAATATTTTAACCTTGAAATTGAATGTAAGATTTTGCATTACTAAATAAACGTTCGTTTCGTATTTGTTAATCGCTCGATCGAGCGCAGGTAGAGGGGTTAGGTTTATTACGGTCGCGCCTGACTTTTGCTGGTACGCTTACTGGTATGAGAGAGAGTGAGAGCGTTCTAAAATTAAATGTACGAGTTAAGAATATTTACATTGCGACGTTAACTAATTAGATAATAATTAATATTACGAGTGACGTTAAATACGCGGGATTCTATACGATATCGGACTTGGAAAAATATCTATATACATCGTTTGAGTATTATCAACGGGTTTGAAGAAAAGAAAAAGAAAAAAATTTGTTACGCGTAATCGCGGGACGTAACACGGGGAAGTATGCAAGCAGGCGCGGAAGCATGCAAGAAGGCGCAGAAGAGTCCAAGCAGGCGCGGAAACGTCCAAGCAGTCGCGGAAGCGTCCAAGCAGGTACGGAAGCGTCCAAGCAGGCGCGGAAGCGTGCAAGCAGGCGCGGAAGCGTCCAAGCAGTCGCGGAAGCGTCCAAGCAGGCGCGGAAGATTCCAAGCAGGCGCGGTAGCGTCCAACCATGTGCGGAAGCGTCCAAGCAGGCGCGGAAGCATGCAAGAAGCCGCAGAAGAGTCCAAGCAGGCGCGGAACCGTCCAAGCAGTCGCGGAAGCGTCCAAGCAGGCGCGGTAGCGTCCAACCAGGTGCGGAAGCGTCCAAGCAGGCGCGGAAGCATGCAAGAAGCCGCAGAAGAGTCCAAGCAGGCGCGGAAGCGTCCAAGCAGACGCGGAAGCGTCCAAGCAGGCGCGGAAGCGTCCAAGCAGGCGCGGAAGCGTCCAAGCAGGCGCGGAAGCGTCCAAGCAGGCGCGGAAGCATGCAAGAAGGCGCAGAAGAGTACAATCAGGCGCGGAAGCGTCCAAGCAGGCGCGATAGCGTCCAAGCAGGCGCGGAAACGTCCAAGCAGGCGCGGAAGCATGCAAGAAGACGCAGAAGAGTCCAAGCAGGCGCGGAAGCGTCCAAGCAGGCGGGGAAGCATGCAAGCAGGCGCGGAAGCATGCAAGAAGGCGCAGAAGAGTCCAAGCAGGCGCGGAAACGTCCAAGCAGTCGCGGAAGCGTCCAAGCAGGTACGGAAGCGTGCACGAAGGCGCGGAAGCGTCCAAGCAGGCGCGGAAGCGTCCAAGCAGGCGCGGAAACGTCCAAGCAGGCGCGGAAGCGTCCAAGCAGGCGCGGAAGCGTCCAAGCAGGCGCGGAAGCATGCAAGAAAGCGCAGAAGAGTCCAAGAAGGCGCGGAAGCGTCCAAGCAGGCGCGGAAGCGTCCAAGCAGTCGCGGAAGCGTCCAAGCAGGCGCGGAAGCGTCCATGCAGTCGCGGAAGCGTCCAAGCAGGCGCGGAAGCGTCCATGCAGCCGCGGAAGCGTCCAAGCAGGTGCGGAAGCGTGGAAGCAGGCGCGGAAGGGTCCAAGCAGTCGCGGAAGCGTCCAAGCAGGCGCGGTAGGGTCCAAGCAGGCGCGGAAACGTCCAAGCTGGCGCGGAAGCGTCCAAGCAGGCGCGGAAGCGTCCAAGCAGGCGTGGAAGAGTCCAAGCAGGCGCGGAAGCGTCCAAGCAGGCGCGATAGCGTCCAAGCAGGCGCGGAAACGTCCAAGCAGGCGCGGAAGCATGCAAGAAGACGCAGAAGAGTCCAAGCAGGCGCGGAAGCGTCCAAGCAGGCGGGGAAGCATGCAAGCAGGCGCGGAAGCATGCAAGAAGGCGCAGAAGAGTCCAAGCAGGCGCGGAAACGTCCAAGCAGGCGCGGAAGCATGCAAGAAAGCGCAGAAGAGTCCAAGAAGGCGCGGAAGCGTCCAAGCAGGCGCGGAAGCGTCCAAGCAGTCGCGGAAGCGTCCAAGCAGGCGCGGAAGCGTCCAAGCAGGCGGGGAAGCATGCAAGCAGGCGCGGAAGCATGCAAGAAGGCGCAGAAGAGTCCAAGCAGGCGCGGAAACGTCCAAGCAGGCGCGGAAGCATG
The DNA here is from genome assembly GCA_963989415.1 of Cerceris ruficornis. NCBI lineage: Eukaryota > Metazoa > Arthropoda > Insecta > Hymenoptera > Crabronidae > Cerceris > Cerceris ruficornis. The sequence goes on from OZ022522.1 coordinate 4,154,859, forward strand.
CAAGAAAGCGCAGAAGAGTCCAAGAAGGCGCGGAAGCGTCCAAGCAGGCGCGGAAGCGTCCATGCAGCCGCGGAAGCGTCCAAGCAGGTGCGGAAGCGTGGAAGCAGGCGCGGAAGGGTCCCAGCAGTCGCGGAAGCGTCCAAGCAGGCGCGGTAGGGTCCAAGCAGGCGCGGAAACGTCCAAGCTGGCGCGGAAGCGTCCAAGCAGGCGCGTAAGCGTCCAAGCAGGCGTGGAAGAGTCCAAGCAGGCGCGGAAGCGTCCAAGCAGGCGCGATAGCGTCCAAGCAGGCGCGGAAACGTCCAAGCAGGCGCGGAAGCATGCAAGAAGACGCAGAAGAGTCCAAGCAGGCGCGGAAGCGTCCAAGCAGGCGGGGAAGCATGCAAGCAGGCGCGGAAGCATGCAAGAAGGCGCAGAAGAGTCCAAGCAGGCGCGGAAACGTCCAAGCAGTCGCGGAAGCGTCCAAGCAGGCGCGGAAGCGTCCAAGCAGGCGCGAAAATGTCCAAGCAGGCGCAGAAGCGTCCAAGCAGGCGCGGAAGCGTCCAAGCAGGCGCGGAAGCGTCCAAGCAGGCGCGGAAGCGTCCAAGCAGGCGCGGTAGGGTCCAAGCAGGCGCGGAAACGTCCAAGCTGGCGCGGAAGCGTCCAAGCAGGCGCGTAAGCGTCCAAGCAGGCGTGGAAGAGTCCAAGCAGGCGCGGAAGCGTCCAAGCAGGCGCGATAGCGTCCAAGCAGGCGCGGAAACGTCCAAGCAGGCGCGGAAGCATGCAAGAAGACGCAGAAGAGTCCAAGCAGGCGCGGAAGCGTCCAAGCAGGCGGGGAAGCATGCAAGCAGGCGCGGAAGCATGCAAGAAGGCGCAGAAGAGTCCAAGCAGGCGCGGAAACGTCCAAGCAGTCGCGGAAGCGTCCAAGCAGGTACGGAAGCGTCCAAGCAGGCGCGGAAGCGTGCAAGCAGGCGCGGAAGCGTCCAAGCAGTCGCGGAAGCGTCCAAGCAGGCGCGGAAGATTCCAAGCAGGCGCGGTAGCGTCCAACCATGTGCGGAAGCGTCCAAGCAGGCGCGGAAGCATGCAAGGAGCCGCAGAAGAGTCCAAGCAGGCGCGGAACCGTCCAAGCAGTCGCGGAAGCGTCCAAGCAGGCGCGGTAGCGTCCAACCAGGTGCGGAAGCGTCCAAGCAGGCGCGGAAGCATGCAAGAAGCCGCAGAAGAGTCCAAGCAGGCGCGGAAGCGTCCAAGCAGACGCGGAAGCGTCCAAGCAGGCGCGGAAGCGTCCAAGCAGGCGCGGAAGCGTCCAAGCAGGCGCGGAAGCGTCCAAGCAGGCGCGGAAGCATGCAAGAAGGCGCAGAAGAGTACAATCAGGCGCGGAAGCGTCCAAGCAGGCGCGGTAGGGTCCAAGCAGGCGCGGAAACGTCCAAGCTGGCGCGGAAGCGTCCAAGCAGGCGCGGAAGCGTCCAAGCAGGCGTGGAAGAGTCCAAGCAGGCGCGGAAGCGTCCAAGCAGGCGCGATAGCGTCCAAGCAGGCGCGGAAACGTCCAAGCAGGCGCGGAAGCATGCAAGAAGACGCAGAAGAGTCCAAGCAGGCGCGGAAGCGTCCAAGCAGGCGGGGAAGCATGCAAGCAGGCGCGGAAGCATGCAAGAAGGCGCAGAAGAGTCCAAGCAGGCGCGGAAACGTCCAAGCAGTCGCGGAAGCGTCCAAGCAGGTACGGAAGCGTGCACGAAGGCGCGGAAGCGTCCAAGCAGGCGCGGAAGCGTCCAAGCAGGCGCGGAAACGTCCAAGCAGGCGCGGAAGCGTCCAAGCAGGCGCGGAAGCGTCCAAGCAGGCGCGGAAGCATGCAAGAAAGCGCAGAAGAGTCCAAGAAGGCGCGGAAGCGTCCAAGCAGGCGCGGAAGCGTCCAAGCAGTCGCGGAAGCGTCCAAGCAGGCGCGGAAGCGTCCATGCAGTCGCGGAAGCGTCCAAGCAGGCGCGGAAGCGTCCATGCAGCCGCGGAAGCGTCCAAGCAGGTGCGGAAGCGTGGAAGCAGGCGCGGAAGGGTCCAAGCAGTCGCGGAAGCGTCCAAGCAGGCGCGGTAGGGTCCAAGCAGGCGCGGAAACGTCCAAGCTGGCGCGGAAGCGTCCAAGCAGGCGCGGAAGCGTCCAAGCAGGCGTGGAAGAGTCCAAGCAGGCGCGGAAGCGTCCAAGCAGGCGCGATAGCGTCCAAGCAGGCGCGGAAACGTCCAAGCAGGCGCGGAAGCATGCAAGAAAGCGCAGAAGAGTCCAAGAAGGCGCGGAAGCGTCCAAGCAGGCGCGGAAGCGTCCAAGCAGTCGCGGAAGCATGCAAGAAAGCGCAGAAGAGTCCAAGAAGGCGCGGAAGCGTCCAAGCAGGCGCGGAAGCGTCCATGCAGCCGCGGAAGCGTCCAAGCAGGCGGGGAAGCATGCAAGCAGGCGCGGAAGCATGCAAGAAGGCGCAGAAGAGTCCAAGCAGGCGCGGAAACGTCCAAGCAGTCGCGGAAGCGTCCAAGCAGGTACGGAAGCGTGCACGAAGGCGCGGAAGCGTCCAAGCAGGCGCGGAAGCGTCCAAGCAGGCGCGGAAACGTCCAAGCAGGCGCGGAAGCGTCCAAGCAGGCGCGGAAGCGTCCAAGCAGGCGCGGAAGCATGCAAGAAAGCGCAGAAGAGTCCAAGAAGGCGCGGAAGCGTCCAAGCAGGCGCGGAAGCGTCCAAGCAGTCGCGGAAGCGTCCAAGCAGGCGCGGAAGCGTCCATGCAGTCGCGGAAGCGTCCAAGCAGGCGCGGAAGCGTCCATGCAGCCGCGGAAGCGTCCAAGCAGGTGCGGAAGCGTGGAAGCAGGCGCGGAAGGGTCCAAGCAGTCGCGGAAGCGTCCAAGCAGGCGCGGTAGGGTCCAAGCAGGCGCGGAAACGTCCAAGCTGGCGCGGAAGCGTCCAAGCAGGCGCGGAAGCGTCCAAGCAGGCGTGGAAGAGTCCAAGCAGGCGCGGAAGCGTCCAAGCAGGCGCGATAGCGTCCAAGCAGGCGCGGAAACGTCCAAGCAGGCGCGGAAGCATGCAAGAAGACGCAGAAGAGTCCAAGCAGGCGCGGAAGCGTCCAAGCAGGCGGGGAAGCATGCAAGCAGGCGCGGAAGCATGCAAGAAGGCGCAGAAGAGTCCAAGCAGGCGCGGAAACGTCCAAGCAGGCGCGGAAGCATGCAAGAAAGCGCAGAAGAGTCCAAGAAGGCGCGGAAGCGTCCAAGCAGGCGCGGAAGCGTCCAAGCAGTCGCGGAAGCGTCCAAGCAGGCGCGGAAGCGTCCAAGCAGGCGGGGAAGCATGCAAGCAGGCGCGGAAGCATGCAAGAAGGCGCAGAAGAGTCCAAGCAGGCGCGGAAACGTCCAAGCAGGCGCGGAAGCATGCAAGAAAGCGCAGAAGAGTCCAAGAAGGCGCGGAAGCGTCCAAGCAGGCGCGGAAGCGTCCATGCAGCCGCGGAAGCGTCCAAGCAGGTGCGGAAGCGTGGAAGCAGGCGCGGAAGGGTCCCAGCAGACGCGGAAGCGTCCAAGCAGGCGCGGTAGGGTCCAAGCAGGCGCGGAAACGTCCAAGCTGGCGCGGAAGCGTCCAAGCAGGCGCGTAAGCGTCCAAGCAGGCGTGGAAGAGTCCAAGCAGGCGCGGAAGCGTCCAAGCAGGCGCGATAGCGTCCAAGCAGGCGCGGAAACGTCCAAGCAGGCGCGGAAGCATGCAAGAAGACGCAGAAGAGTCCAAGCAGGCGCGGAAGCGTCCAAGCAGGCGGGGAAGCATGCAAGCAGGCGCGGAAGCATGCAAGAAGGCGCAGAAGAGTCCAAGCAGGCGCGGAAACGTCCAAGCAGTCGCGGAAGCGTCCAAGCAGGCGCGGAAGCGTCCAAGCAGGCGCGAAAATGTCCAAGCAGGCGCAGAAGCGTCCAAGCAGGCGCGGAAGCGTCCAAGCAGGCGCGGAAGCGTCCAAGCAGGCGCGGAAGCGTCCAAGCAGTCGCGGAAGCGTCCAAGCAGTCGCGGAAGCGTCCACGCAGGAGCGGAAACGTCCAAGCACGCGCGGAAGCATGCAAGAACACGCAGAAGAGTCCAAGCAGGCGCGGAAGCGTCGAAGCAGTCGCGGAAGCGTCCAAGCAGGCGCGGTAGCGTCCAAGCAGTCGCGGAAGCGTCCAAGCAGGCGCGGTAACGTCCACGCAGGCGCGGAAACGTCCAAGCAGGCGCGGAAGCATGCAAGAACACGCAGAATAGTCCAAGCAGGCGCGGAAGCGTCCAAGCAGTCGCGGAAGCGTCCAAGCAGGCGCGGTAGCGTCCAAGCAGTCGCGGAAGCGTCCAAGCAGGCGCGGTAACGTCCACGCAGGCGCGGAAACGTCCAAGCAGGCGCGGAAGCATGCAAGAAGGCGCAGAAGAGTCCAAGCAGGCGCGGAAGCGTCCAAGCAGGCGCGGAAGCGTCCAAGCAGGCGCGGAACCGTGCAAGCAGGCGCGGAAGCGTCCAAGCAGGCGCGGAAGCGTCCATGCAGCCGCGGAAGCGTCCAAGCAGGTGCGGAAGCGTGGAAGCAGGCGCGGAAGGGTCCCAGCAGTCGCGGAAGCGTCCAAGCAGGCGCGGTAGGGTCCAAGCAGGCGCGGAAACGTCCAAGCTGGCGCGGAAGCGTCCAAGCAGGCGCGTAAGCGTCCAAGCAGGCGTGGAAGAGTCCAAGCAGGCGCGGAAGCGTCCAAGCAGGCGCGATAGCGTCCAAGCAGGCGCGGAAACGTCCAAGCAGGCGCGGAAGCATGCAAGAAGACGCAGAAGAGTCCAAGCAGGCGCGGAAGCGTCCAAGCAGGCGGGGAAGCATGCAAGCAGGCGCGGAAGCATGCAAGAAGGCGCAGAAGAGTCCAAGCAGGCGCGGAAACGTCCAAGCAGTCGCGGAAGCGTCCAAGCAGGCGCGGAAGCGTCCAAGCAGGCGCGAAAATGTCCAAGCAGGCGCGGAAGCGTCCAAGCAGGCGCGGAAGCGTCCAAGCAGGCGCGGAAGCGTCCAAGCAGGCGCGGAAGCGTCCAAGCAGTCGCGGAAGCGTCCAAGCAGGCGCGGAAGCATGCAAGAACACGCAGAAGAGTCCAAGCAGGCGCGGAAGCGTCGAAGCAGTCGCGGAAGCGTCCAAGCAGGCGCGGTAGCGTCCAAGCAGTCGCGGAAGCGTCCAAGCAGGCGCGGTAACGTCCACGCAGGCGCGGAAACGTCCAAGCAGGCGCGGAAGCATGCAAGAACACGCAGAATAGTCCAAGCAGGCGCGGAAGCGTCCAAGCAGTCGCGGAAGCGTCCAAGCAGGCGCGGTAGCGTCCAAGCAGTCGCGGAAGCGTCCAAGCAGGCGCGGTAACGTCCACGCAGGCGCGGAAACGTCCAAGCAGGCGCGGAAGCATGCAAGATGACGCAGAAGTGTCCAAGCAGGCGCGGAAGCGTCCAAGCAGGCGCGGAAGCATGCAACAAGGCGCAAAGAATCCAAGCAGGCGCGGAAGCGTCCAAGCAGGCGCGGAAACGTCCAAGTAGGCGCGGAAGCATGCAAGAAGGCGCAGAAGAGTCCAAGCAGGCGCGGAAGCGTCCAAGCAGGCGCGGAAGCGTCCAAGCAGGCGCGGAACCGTGCAAGCAGGCGCGGAATCGTCCAAGCAGGCGCGGAAGCGTCCAAGCAGGCGCGGAAGCGTCCAAGCATGCGCGGAACCGTGCAAGCAGGCGCGGAAGCGTCCAAGCAGGCGCGGAAGAGTCCAAGCAGGCGCGGAAACGTCCAAGCAGGCGCGGAAGCGTCCAAGCAGGCGCGGAAGCGTCCAAGCAGGAGCGGAACCGTGCAAGCAGGCGCGGAAGCGTCCAAGCAGGCGTGGAAGAGTCCAAGCAGGCGCGGAAGCGTCCAAGCAGGCGCGGAAGCGTCCAAGCAGGCGCGGAAGCGTCCAAGCAGACGCGGAAGCGTCCAAGCAGGCGCGGAAGCGTCCAAGCAGGCGCGGAACCGTGCAAGCTGGCGCGGAAGCGTCCAAGCAGTCGCGGAAGCGTCCAAGCAGGCGCGGTAGCGTCCAAGCTGGCGCGGCAACGTCCAAGCAGGCGCGGAAGCGTCCAAGCAGGCGTGGAAGAGTCCAAGCAGGCGCGGAAGCGTCCATACATGCGCAGAAGCGTCCAAGCAGGCGCGGAAACGTCAAAATAGGCGCGGAAGCATGCAAGAAGGCGCAGAAGAGTCCAAGCAGTCGCGGAAGCGTCCAAGCAGGCGCGGTAGCGTCCAAGCAGGCGCGGAAGCGTCCAAGCAGGCGCGGAAGCGTCCAAGCAGGCGCGAAAGCGTCCAAGCAGGCGCGGAAGCGTCCAAGCAGGCGCGGAAGCGTCCATACATGCGCAGAAGCGTCCAAGCAGGCGCGGAAACGTCAAAGTAGGCGCGGAAGCATGCAAGAAGGCGCAGAAGAGTCCAAACAGGCGCAGAAGAGTCCAACCAGGCGCGGAAGCGTCCAAGCAGTCGCGGAAGCGTCCAAGCAGGCGCGGTAGCGTCCAACCAGGCGCGGAAGCATGCAAGAAGGCGCAGAAGAGTCCAAGCAGTCGCGGAAGCGTCCAAGCAGGCGCGGTAGCGTCCAAGCAGTCGCGGAAGCGTCCAAGCAGGCGCGGTAGCGGCCAAGCAGTCGCGGAAGCGTCCAAGCAGTCGCGGAAGCGTCCAAGCAGGCGCGGTAGCGTCCAACCAGGCGCGGAAACGTCTAAGCAGTCGCGGAAGCGTCCAAGCAGTCGGGGAAGCATGCAAGCAGGCGCGGAAGCATGCAAGAAGGCGCAGAAGAGTCCAAGCAGGCGCGGAAGCGTCCAAGCTGTCGCGGAAGCGTCCAAGCAGGCGCGGTAGCGTCCAAGCAGTCGCGGAAGCGTCCAAGCAGTCGCGGAAGCGTCCGAGCAGTCGCGGAAGCGTCCAAGCAGGCGCGGAAGCATGCAAGAAGGCGCAGAAGAGTCCAATCAGGCGCGGAAGCATCCAAGCAGGCGCGGAAGCGTGCAACCAGGCGCGGAAGCGTCCAAGCAGGCGCGGAAGCATGCAAGAAGGCGCAAAGAATCCAAGCAGGCGCGGAAGCGTCCAAGCAGTCGCGGAAGCGTCCAAGCAGGCGCGGTAGCGTCCAAGCAGGCGCGGAAACATCCAAGCAGGCGCGGAAGAGTCAAAGCAGGCGCGGAAGCGTCCAAGCAGGCGCGGTAGCGTCCAAGCAGGCGCGGAAACGTCAAAGTAGTCGCGGAAGCATGCAAGAAGGCGCAGAAGAGTCCAAACAGGCGCAGAAGAGTCCAACCAGGCGCGGAAGCGTCCAAGCAGTCGCGGAAGCGTCCAAGCAGGCGCGGTAGCGTCCAAGCAGTCGCGGAAGCGTCCAAGCAGGCGCGGTAGCGGCCAAGCAGTCGCGGAAGCGTCCAAGCAGTCGCGGAAGCGTCCAAGCAGGCGCGGTAGCGTCCAACCAGGCGCGGAAACGTCTAAGCAGTCGCGGAAGCGTCCAAGCAGTCGGGGAAGCATGCAAGCAGGCGCGGAAGCATGCAAGAAGGCGCAGAAGAGTCCAAGCAGGCGCGGAAGCGTCCAAGCAGGCGCGATAGCGCCCAAGCAGGCGCGGAAACGTCCAATCAGGCGCGGAAGCATCCAAGCAGGCGCGGAAGCGTGCAACCAGGCGCGGAAGCGTCCAAGCAGGCGCGGAAGCATGCAAGAAGGCGCAAAGAATCCAAGCAGGCGCGGAAGCGTCCAAGCAGTCGCGGAAGCGTCCAAGCAGGCGCGGTAGCGTCTGTTACGTCCCGCGATTACGCGTAACAAATTTTTTTCTTTTTCTTTTCTTCAAACCCGTTGATAATACTCAAACGATGTATATAGATATTTTTCCAAGTCCGATATCGTATAGAATCCCGCGTATTTAACGTCACTCGTAATATTAATTATTATCTAATTAGTTAACGTCACAATGTAAATATTCTTAACTCGTACATTTAATTTTAGAACGCTCTCACTCTCTCTCATACCAGTAAGCGTACCAGCAAAAGTCAGGCGCGACCGTAATAAACCTAACCCCTCTACCTGCGCTCGAGCGAGCGATCAACAAATACGAAACGAACGTTTATTTAGTAATGCAAAATCTTACATTCAATTTCAAGGTTAAAATATTCTCTTTTCCAAATCTAAAACTCTCAAGCTAGGAAAAGGCAGATAGATTTTCCAATCGCCCATTATTTTCTATTTCAACGAAACGTACGTCTTTTATAAAATTACTATTTCTTAGCACGCGTACCATACTAATTCCATTTCTACCAAATCAATTACTATTTCTTAAATGTACGCGTAGCCTCGACGTGCCAAATCTCAAAGTAAAAGACGTACCTAATTATTTCTATATCGAAAAGGGCCAGCGCGATTTGCCGCATAACGAGAGTAAGAGAGAAAGACTTCGTATTAGAAAGAGAGAAAAGATTACCTGTTAGAGAAAGGGAAAGGTTACTCAGTAGACAGAGTCAGGTAGAGAAAGAAAGAGAGGTCCGCGATAGAAAGAGACAGGTAGTGAAAGAGAGAGAGGTCCGGAGAGAGCGAGATAGGTATATATCGTTAGAAAGAGAGAGCACTAGGTTAAGAGAGAGGGAAGACCCAGGCGCGCTTCACGCGAACGCCGCACGCGCCGCTGTTGACTCTCCCTACCACGACGCCATCCCCTCCGTGGTCCGGAGAAGGCGTATAAAAAACGTAGCATTCGCCTACGAGAGGCAGTTGCTAAAAATCCCTTGATCAAAATCGGCCGAAGGCTAACTTCGGATCAATTCCTAAATCTCTCTACGCGCAACGAGTAAAATTCTAAGTCGAAACGTAAATTCTAAGTCGGGAGTACCAGTTCTTACCAAGTCTACTAAGTCGTTACTATTTCGAAATCGTTATAACTATATCGTAACTAAGTTCTCCGCCGTATCTTAATATTAAATTCAACTATGTAAAATAAGTGTAACCAAGTGTATTTGAAATTATCTTAGAATATATTTTTGTTTTTATTTAAAATCGGACTAGCAAGTGAGTGACTCTTCGAGTACTAATTTTCCAATTCCAAGTTCAACGTTATCTTCTAAATCTTAACTTCAAGTGCATCGAATCCAACCTGCGGATCTTTTACCTCAAATATAATCGACAGCGGATCCCTCATTCTCAACTGAGTCTTTGAGAACCTGTCGATTATATATCCATCGCTCCGACAATTCAGTACGCTGAGACGCACTTATCCACGCGACATTACCGAGAAGATAAGAAAGTGCCAGTGTATTGTTTTGCCTACTGTCTATTCCAGTCTCTCCCCGTGGACCAGATCGCACGCGACATCACCGCGCACTTTCTGCAACCCACGGATGATTCTGGGTATTCAGGAAACTTTTCCTACGTTTCATTTTTTTTATTCCTTGTAGAAGCATTCCATTTCCTTATGCCTAGTCGACCACGAAGAGGCGGTCGCGATTTGCAACTCCGCCGTCTCATATACCTGTATCACCAAGCTCCAGCCCCTTTCGAACCTTTCCTCGGCATCGACGAACCTCCTACTGAAAATCCCGTTATCCCTGCAAATTCAAATATTATCGATCTCTCGCATATTTCTTATCCTTCGCCGATTCCATATCATTTTTCATCAATCAAAGCAATCGACGAGTCTCTCCCCTGGAGACTGATTCCTCTCTCCGCGCCGCGAAATTGTAACGTCAACCCGAAATTGACGTCACTATTGTTAAAATCGCGTATTCAAACCTCCCACCCCCTAATTCGCGAAAGCGCGCGTCCTGACATATGCCTATATATATATATATACGTAGACACACATACACATATATACATCACGTATATATGTACGAAAACACATTAATCTATCAAAATAAATATATATATATGTAAAGGCGCATAGAAGTAATATTCAAGACTAATAACCGTATTAATAATCAATGTAATACGTCTAGGTGACTCATAAAGGTAATAAATATCAAAAGATGTAAAGCATCTAAACATTTCAGAAGTATAGGACAACATTTCATCTCGCAGCTATATAAAAAGCATTAAAGTCAAACTCCGCGAGACATCATTTCATTTGCGAACAGTATGAGCCATCTATTCGTTTCATAACTATATAATTAAAAGCGCATGCGACATCTATTCATTTCAAGACTATATAATATTGTACACGCTCAGCAGTTTCTTATCTCTCACCGCGATAAGATAAGCTCAAGAAACTGCAAGGCGTAAGACCGTCAGCAGTTTCCCTTCCCACGGCGATAAGAAACTGCAAGGCGTAAGACCGTCAGCAGTTTAAAACTGCAAGGCGTAAGACGGTCAGCAGAATAAATTGCAAGGCGGAGGATGTCAGCAAAGATAGGAAAATGCAAGCCGCCCGCCGCTCAGCATTCTTAGAATTAGCGATATGAATTTAATATATAAGGAGCAGCGCAACGCCGCTTTAGTCAGTCCAGCAGGAGCAGCCGACCCGCGAACATCGAGTGAAAGTTAAAGTACGCGAATTAAACTAGTGCATCGAAACGAATAAGTGCAACTACTACAAAGTGCCAATCTCCTACGACTACGATACCAACGAGTGAGTATTCAATTATTACGGCTGCACTCTGACTCCGCTGTACTACCGAGGTCGTACGGCGACACACCCATTGCCACTCGTTGCTCCTTCTATATTTTTGATTGTGTTCAGAACTCGTGACCGAGGTACGCGAATAATTTTGTACGCTTTCATAAATATTAATTCTTTATAACCTTAGGCACTCAGACTAACTATCATCGACACTCTTATTGTAAATTCAAAACCCGTGACCGAGGTACGCGGACCATTTTGCATTTACTTACTAATTGTATTTTACGCGAATAATATTGTACGACGTTAACTCAAGCACTCAGATCGTGTGAATCCAAAACCCGTGACCGAGGTACGCGGATATTTTGTATTCGTACACTATTGTAACTCATTTTATAAAACACGACGTTCAACATAACCGCTGTGCCCGAGGGCTTCGGCGACACACCCATTGTTATACAACGAATTGTATTAACAAATCCTTAAACCTTGTAACCACTTTAATCATTTTAATACATTTAGAATAGTTAAATCTGTTCTTTACTTATTCACCTGTCATTCCCTATTCCTCAAAACTCACGAAACCAATTAAACATACCCAGTGTTAATTTTAATACAAATCAATTATATTCTTATAGTATCACTGTGAGATTTATCGTAGCGCCCAGTGGCCGACACGATAAAGCCTGCGCTAAGTAGCTGCAGCTCACGCCGTGATAACTGTAACAATATTTACGCGAAAATTATCCGGTTGAAGTATTCCTCGAGTGGCTATACTGGCATTGCGGTATTGTCAAAGCGCCCAGTGGCTGTCTTGACAAAATTTGCGGTAATACTTGCTGCATCTCACGCTTTGCACCAGCCCAGAATATTTCCGCCGTTACGTTCTTGAAATAACTCAAGATTGATTAATTTGCAAATCCTTTTATTTTATCAGACAGTTTCTTTCGTACATTTGTGAATCATAAAGTTTTCTATTTGTTATATTAACCTCAATTTCATCTTCGTGCGTTTCCCCTCTTCGTCGTACCTTTTTCCCAAGCGATACCTAAAACGAATAACATTATAGACATAAATAAATTCGCCTCCACTAACTAAGAATCACTAGCGATACTTACCTCATCCAATTCAGCGGAATAAGATCACTTGCGTCGATTCTCCTCCCTGTTCCCTGGCGACAGTCTGCGCACAGTGGGCAAGCCTAAAACAGGAAAATAAATAAGTTACTCCCGATCGAGGACACGGGACGTGACATAAATTTGGTGGCAGCGGTGGGATAGAAGGAGAAAAGTGATCTTATACCCACATCATATAATAATCGATCAACGAGCTCACCGACATGGCGGAACCGCGATTAAATCCTAACCAGGAGGACGAAGTAGCAAGGTTACAAGAACGGGTCTTAACCCGAGAACGCGAATTAGCCGAACAAAACGCGCGACGAACGATAGAAGTACCGCGCTCTACGGAACTCAAACTTGATAAAGTTCACCAAATAATCGAACGGATGGACAGAGAATTCGACATACTACTCCCACTACCAGAACGCCTAGAAAGATTAGAAAACGCGTTACAGGAATTAAGGTTAAACGGTGGTCATGATAACACCACGGGAGGACTCCCTCCCTCACCGCAAGTCCATAGCACACCGGAACGACCACCGATATTCCGCGCCGCTGCAATTAGCATAAAAGACGCACTAGAATCCGTTCCAACCTATAATGGACGAAATATCCCTGTTTTCCAATTTGTACGGGCTTGTGAAAGAGCGCGAAGCATAATATACCCTGAACAAGAAATGCATCTCGTGCAGTTGCTAGTAAACAAACTACAGGGTCACGCGTACATGACCGTCGCGAATTCACAATTTGCAACAGTAGATCAATTTTGCAACCGACTAAAATCAACGTTCGCCGCACACAAAACATTATATGAATACCAAGGAGAACTTGGACAACTAGAGAAAAGACCGCAAGAACATATACTCGATTATATAGAAAAGGTCCGGAATCTACACGCAGCGGTATACGACGAAATGAAACAAGGCAGATCATTTGACCACATTAGAGCACAGGAACTAGAAGAACATGTTATTCAAGCATTCTTGAACGGCCTCGCGCCAGACGCTAGAATACGAATACGTATGGAAGCGCCCCGAAACCTAGAAGAATATTATTGCACCGCAATTAAAATTTTTGGACAAATCGAAAAGGAGGAATCTCGAGCGCGCACCAGGGTTAGATATCGTTCCCCTCCGCGTCGAAATGCATACAGATCGCCGCCGCGACAAAACGAGTATAGATTTCCCCCACGACGTTATGAAGACAGGCCGTCTCAACGGCGGTACGAGGATAGAGCACCTCCGCGACAATCAAACGAATTTTCCCCACGACGCGATTACGAACCACAACGATCCTCACCGGTCACAACAAGAACCTACCAGCAACCCAGATTCCCTGCACCCTCATCGGTAGTCACTTGCCGTTACTGTAAAAACCCGGGTCATAATATGGACGAATGCAGGAAATTTAAAGCAAAGGTTGAGGCCGGAGAGATAACCCCGTATTCACAAAGGAGAACGAATGCTAATAACTCCATGAATCAGGGAAACGGTTCTCGCAACCCGGTAGCCGGTGTCCGCCGGGAAGCCAGCCAATCGGGGCACCGAACATTTACAACGACCGTGGAAACGCACGGACCAGAGGAACAGAATACGATGACCCAAGTTTCCGAATCGCTAGGGTCCAATTAAAACAGGATTCTGTTGTACCAACTATACAAGTAGCCACGACCAACGACCAAGAAAAACTAAATTTAATGATAGATTCCGGATCAGAAATCAACCTTATAAAAGAATCATTTTCAAAATCAGCCCAAAAAATTAATCATGACATAATTTTAAAAATTAGAGGAATCACCTCAACGCCGATATCCACTCGAGGAACAGCAGAAATCGCGATCGCCGGACGACCAATAAAGTTTCATCTAGTTGACGATTCATTCCCCATTGACCAGGACGGAATTTTAGGTTCTGAATTCATGATACAAAACTCAGTCACGATCGACTATAAGAGCCGAAGCCTCCAATGGGAAGAACTACATATCCCCTTTTTCGAGCAAGAACTTTTAACAATTCCTAAAAGATCAGTCGCACCATTTCAAATTAAGATAGCAAACCCCGAAGTTAAAATAGGTTATTTACCCCGCCTATTTACGAAAGACGGGATATTCCTTGGAAACGCAGTAGTAACCAACACAAAGGGAAGAGCACACCTTCCAATCTTCAATACTACGGAAAAGGACGAACGCATAGTCATACCGACGTTAGTACTTCGAGAAATAGAAAACACAAGTCAAACCGCGCCGAGTCAAAACGAAATTATAGAAAATGAAAATTCTGCACGAGTATTCCTTACCCAGACGAATTATAACAAACAGCGACTAAAAGAAATTAAAGATGCCCTTAGGTTAGACCATTTAAATTCAGAGGAAGAAGAAAGCGTTACGAAATTAATAAAAGAAAACGCGGACAGATTTTATTTACCCGGAGATCATTTTGGAGCAACCACCGCGATAGAACATCCTATTCATACTACCGACGACATTCCAGTAAACGCGAAACAGTATAGATTCCCTCCAGTTCATAAAGAAGAAATAAACAGACAAGTAACTGAACTCATTGAAAATGGAATAATTGAACCCTCTCTTTCACCATATAACTCACCTCTATGGATCGTACCGAAAAAACCGGACTCTCAAGGAAACAAAAGATGGCGTATGGTAATCGATTACCGCGCCCTCAACGATAAAACGATCGGAGACGCTTACCCACTTCCTAATATAAATGAGATCCTAGATCAACTAGGTAGCGCCAAATATTTTTCAGTTTTTGACCTCGCATCTGGTTTCCACCAAATACCCATGAAATCGACAGATTCACATAAAACCGCTTTTTCTACGCCATACGGACATTACGAATTTAAACGCATGCCCTTCGGATTAAAAAACGCTCCAGCAACGTTCCAACGATTAATGAACAACGTTTTAACCGGACTACAAGGAGTAGAATTATTTGTCTATCTCGACGACATAGTCCTATACGCTCGCTCACTCCGAGAACACGAGATCAAATTCACTCGACTCATGAAAAGATTACGAGAAGCAGACCTCAAGCTACAACCGGACAAATGCGAATTTTTGCGACATGAAGTTAATTACCTCGGGCATATTATTAGCGAAAACGGAGTCAAACCAGATCCGAAAAAAATAACGGCAGTAGATCATTTCCCAATTCCCAAAAATTCAAAAAACATAAAACAATTTTTAGGCCTTGCCGGATATTACCGTAGATTCATTCCTAATTTCTCGAAAACCGCGAAACCTCTCACCGACCTATTAAAAAAGGAAGTAGCATTCAGATGGACGCCAACACAAGAAGACGCATTTCAAAGACTAAAGAAAGCCTTAATAACTGAACCTATTCTCCAATATCCTAACTTCACGGAGACCTTCAATTTAACAACGGATGCATCCGGATATGCAATCGGAGGAGTCCTAAGTCAAGGACCAATCGGAAAGGATCTCCCTATAGCCTACGCGTCGCGATTATTAAACCAAGCGGAGAAAAATTATTCAACAATCGAAAAAGAATGCCTCGCGATAGTATTGTCACGTCCCGTGTCCTCGATCGGGAGTAACGTATTTATTTTCCTGTTTTAGGCTTGCCCACTGTGCGCAGACTGTCGCCAGGGAACAGGGAGGAGAATCGACGCAGGTGATCTTATTCCGCAGAATTGGATGAAGTAAGTATCGCTAGTGATTCTTAGTTAGTGGAGGCGAATTTATTTATGTCTATAATGTTATTCGTTTTAGGTATCGCTTGGGAAAAAGGTACGACGAAGAGGGGAAACGCACGAAGATGAAATCAAGTTTATTATAACAAGTAGAAAACTTTAAGATTCACAAATGTACGAAAGAAACTGTCTGATAAAATAAAAGGATTTGCAAATTAATCAATCTTAAGTTATTTCAAGAACGTAACGGCGGAAATATTCTGGGCTGGTGCAAAGCGTGAGATGCAGCAAGTATTACCGCAAATTTTGTCAAGACAGCCACTGGGCGCTTTGACAATACCGCAATGCCAGTATAGCCACTCGAGGAATACTTCAACCGGATAATTTTCGCGTAAATATTGTTACAGTTATCACGGCGTGAGCTGCAGCTACTTAGCGCAGGCTTTATCGTGTCGGCCACTGGGCGCTACGATAAATCTCACAGTGATACTATAAGAATATAATTGATTTGTATTAAAATTAACACTTGGTATGTTTAATTGGTTTCGTGCGTTTTGAGGAATAGGGAATGACAGGTGAATAAGTAAAGAACAGATTTAACTATTCTAAATGTATTAAAATGATTAAAGTGGTTACAAGGTTTAAGGATTTGTTAATACAATTCGTTGTATAACAATGGGTGTGTCGCCGAAGCCCTCGGGCACAGCGGTTATGTTGAACGTCGTGTTTTATAAAATGAGTTACAATAGTGTACGAATACAAAATTATCCGCGTACCTCGGTCACGGGTTTTGAATATACACTAAGAGTAACGAATAATTAATTAGAGTGCCTTGAGTTATAGAAGAGTTAATATTAGTGAAAACGTACAAAGTTATCCGCGTACCTCGGTCACGGGTTTTGAACGTACACAAATATAAAAGGAGTAACGAGTGATAATGGGTGTGTCGCTGTACGACCTCGGTAATACAGCGGAGTCAGAGTGCAGCCGTAATGATTGAATACTCACTCGTTGGTATAATAGTCGTAGGAGATGTGGCACTGTATGCTTCGTTGCACTGTTTAACTAGTAACTTCGCGTGTTTAAGCTCGATGTACGCTGGTCGGCTGCTGCTGCTTGACTGACTAAAGCGGCGTTGCGCTGCTCCTTATATATTAAATTCATATCGCTAATTCTAAGAATGCTGAGCGGCGGGCGGCTTGCATTTTCCTATCTTTGCTGACATCCTCCGCCTTGCAATTTATTCTGCTGACCGTCTTACGCCTTGCAGTTTTAAACTGCTGACGGTCTTACGCCTTGCAGTTTCTTGAGCTTATCTTATCGCGGTGAGAGATAAGAAACTGCTGAGCGTGTACAATATTATATAGTCTTGAAATAAAAGGATGTCGCATGCGCTTTTAATTATATAGTTAGGAAACGAATAGATGTCTCATACTGTTCGCAAATGAAATGATGTCTCGCGGAGTTTGATTTTAATACCTTTTATATAGTAGCGAGATGGAATGTTGTCCTATACTTCTGAAATGTTTTGATGCTTTACATCTTTTGATATTTATTACCTTTATGAGTCACCTAGACGTATTACATTGATTATTACTATGGTTATTAGTCTTGAATATTACTTTTATGCGCCTTTACATATATATATATTTATTTTAACGGATTAATGTATTTTCGTACATATATACGTAATGTATATATGTGTGTGTATGTCTATGTGTATATATATATATATATATAGGCATATGTCAGGACGCGCGCTTTCGCGAATTAGGGGGTGGGAGGTTTGAATACGCGATTTTAACAATAGTGACGTCAATTTTGGGTTGACGTTACACCTCCCCCCTTTTTGTAGAACAAATTTATTCGGAAATTTGTTCTAAGCGGTCTATTCTATCTCTTAACTCGGATAGACTTACTACTTTTGGGTTTTGGGGCTGGCGAGTAAGTGGCCTTGGTATCTGTCGGTTACTCTCATCAGCGTTCTCGGGGGCGGTCAGTTCTGGGTTTTCTGGATTCGAAGCTCGTTGTCGAGCGCGTTGCAAGAGGCAGTACGTTATTGATGTCCAAACGGCACCGAGCAGTTCAATGCCACATCCAAATGCGGCGTATAATGAATAGCCGTGAATAATGGTATCGACGATTGTCTGTATGAGTTTCACGATCACAAATATAGCCAGGAATCCAGCGCTGATGGAACCAAATGTGATGAAATGATCCCATATCTTTGCTAGTGCTCCCTGTGCTAGTTTCTGCACGGCGTCTTCGTCCAACAGGTGTGTGAGTTGGATGGTCCCGGGGATGATATCTTGTCCGGTGACGCCACGCGCTACAGAATTTAATATGGCGGCTCTTTCCGCCGGGAACATGATATGGTCTCGTAGCTTGTCGATGTCTGCTTGCGTGTATATTCCGCTTACGGCGAGTGTAGCTGGTACCGTATATTTCCAGGTTGGCTTGGTCATCGGTTTTAATTCTTGTGGTGGGACAGCTTCCACTGGGTTCGGCAGTATTTTGTGCCATGATTCGTCGATGTTGTACATTATCGGCAGGATCGGGTTGCAGTCGCGGTGAGTACCTTGTTGTACTAATACTCTGGTTTTAGGCTTCATAAATTTTGATGTGTTTCTGTGTAGAACGGGAAGTTCCACGAAACATTCTTGCGTGCGGCGTACTTTCACTTCTACGGGAATGCACCTGATTATATGGACGGCTTCTCCAGCGGTCGTGGCCATGTATCCCGGTCCTTTCATTAGGGACCAGGCAAATTCCTCAGGCAGTATCGATGCGATTGAGAGTGCATTTTCGAGCACTTGCCTCTCCAAGGCGCATCTATGCGTGAGTGACGAGGTAAAGAGGGTAATTATCTGTCCTCGTATATGGCGTTCAACATATACGAATTTCGAATTCATATATGTAAAGATGTCGAGGTTATCAGGCGTAATTGTTCTTTTCCCAGTAAATGTACGTCCTTTTTGTGTTTCCAGAATGAACAGCTTAGGATGTTCTGTTCGTAGGAGCGTATATCCGCACACGTTTTGTTCCGAAACCTTGGTTAGGGCGAAGGTTATGTCGTCCCTGGTAAGTGCATAAATTGTAGGTAAGGTTGAATTTTGTCCCGCTTCTGTGATCCGTTGTGCCAATCCTTCGTATAAAACGTCATATTGCTCGAATTTACAGGTGGACTCCGGTGTTGGTTTCCAGTACGTATATCCGTCTTCTCCATCTAGACAGTATCCGTCTTGAAATGAGCAGGTAGTTCCACTTTTGAGGATGATCTTATTCTCGTCCAGCTTGACTGCGGCGCTGCCCGTGCGAAGTGTAATCTTCGCCAATCCTTGTACCACTACGTTGTCCCAGGATCCGTAGGGGTCCGCATACTGGGTTCCGGTGCATGATCCATCGTTTGCGATTGTTCCGGCGAAGGTAAACATTCTTGTAGATGTTGTGTTTGCTCGAATGCCGGTTAAAACTGCTCCGTTTCCGAGAGATATAGTTCCTTCTCGATGTAGACGTAGACACGTCTCGTGGCTTACATCTGCTATATATTCCACGTAGCCATTGTGAACTGCTGATATATGGGAGTGCATTCCACAGTAAAAGACTGTTCTCTTGATCTCGATTTTACACTGTATGTAGTTCGCGTGTTCATACTCTGCCAATTGCAATAGTTGTATGTATGTTTCTTCCGTTTCCGCCCCTCGAACGTTGATGTCACATTCGCCTACTTTTACTAATGATATCGTCGTTATATTTAGCCTCTCGCCGCTGCAATCGTATGCAATTAGTCCATAAGCCATCGGGCTGACGCATAGGAGGAATACAATGAGGATCTTCATCCTGAAACAGAAGTCTGACATTTCGTAAGTAGTATTAATTAATAACTAAGCTTAAATCTAGTAACATATCGATTATCCTTTATTTAGTTTGTTTATTTTGGTTTTATTTTTATTTCTTTGTTTATTTAATAAGGCGTATTGATTTATTTATATATTTTTTATTATTATATTTTTTGATTATTATTGGGTACATATTTAGTATTATTTGTAGTTATGATTTCCGTGCTTCTTTAAGCGTATAGCGCTCCGTCGATTATATATAATGTCTCTACGTTGAATTCCAAGTATAAGCCTCTGTGGAATATGTCCATGCAGGTCGTGCACTCTGCGAGGCTTCTCTCAATTAATAATGGAATGCCGCATTCGTAACAATTTTTCTCGAAGTCTTCGCACGTGAAGGCATGTGCGTCTGTGAAGCTTCCTTCTATAGCGAGGTCAGATAAGTGGAAGCACGGTTCGCAGAATATTCTGTATGTATTTTCATCGTCGTAAGTTTCCATCATCTGTCCTTGTATGCAGCTGAATTGGCTTATCTGTATGTTAAGTAATGCAAGCTCCTCTTGCCCCGAAATTTTAGCTGTAGGTCGTGGATAGTAGCACATGGTAGTTGCGTACTTGAAATGGTCTGTAACATAATTCATTTTCCTCTAAAGTTCCGTGACGGTGGGTCGACGATGAGCTAATTTTAACTTGTTAGCGTGCACCACACGATTTTTGCCGTTCATTAATATGGATATATTTCCGTTATTAAGGATTTGCTGAATTTTGTAGGGACCGGAATATTGACTCGCGAATTTTCCTTGTCGGGGTTCTTTGAGTAAAAATACATCGTCGCCGACGTGGAATGTTTGGGGGTTTACTCTTCGGTCGTAGTATCCTTTTGATTTTTGCTTAGCTTGCTTTAAGTTCTCTCGGGCGATGTCTTGTAAACGGTTGATCTTCATGAAGAGTTCTTCTAAATAATCCTTATATGATGGGTCGAGGTTTTCTTCTAGCGGCGGGTCGGTGGACGGTGCTCGTGCTATTTTTCCGAATACTAATTCGTGCGGTGAGAATTTTGTTCCTTCGTGAATGCTGGTGTTATACGAGAACATCGCGTTCTCTATCCATTCATCCCAATTGGAGGTGTCGTCGATATATTGTTTTAAGAATTCTATTAATACGTGATGGGATCTTTCGAGGGATCCATTTGCTTGAGGGTGATAGGCTGTCGTCTGGTATTGCTTAATTCGGCATTTCTTTGCTACGGTTTTAAATAACGCTGATAGGAAGTTTGATCCCTGGTCTGTGAGTAATGCGCGTGGAGCTCCAAATCTGCATATGAAATTCTTAAGGAAAGCGTCGGCCACGCTGCGTGAATCTGCTCTTTGCAGTGGTACTGCGACACTGTATTTCGTTAAAAGGTCTTGGATGGTCAATATGTATTCGTTTCCCATTTTTGTTACAGGGAGTGGTCCAACTATGTCGAGTGCTATTTTGTCAAAGGCTGCGCCAGGTGTATCGGTAAGTATCATTGGTTGGCGAGTTTTAATCCGTGTTAGCTTCCTCTTTTGACATTCGATGCATGTTCTTACATATTCAGTAATATCTTTCTTCATTCCATCCCAGAAATAGCGCTGTCGAATGCGATTGTAGGTTTTTGTAACTCCTTTATGTCCTGCGATTACGGAATCGTGGTTTTCTTCCATTATTTGTCTTCGTTGTTCCGTTGTCGGTATTGTGATGAGAGATCGACATATCGTGATAGTAAGTTGATATTCCTGGAGGGTTTGCTTGAGATAATTGAGGAAAAATTTCCATGGTATGTCGTCGTAGTACGGGGTTTTAGAAATGCTGAAGCTCTTGATCCTTAATTCGTCGAGTACGTCTTTTATCGCACGAATGCCATTTTTTATGTTTTCTTTCGTAATGGGTATCCTATCGTGTTCTTTTATGGGGATTGCTATAATGTTGTAAGATTGTGTAGGTTTTATTTTAGCTCTCTCAAATGTTAGGTTTTCAAATTTCGGGAGTTCGCCGTATGAGAGTAGTTCGATTGCCCCTTTATCCTGGGGTTGCCCATTCATGTCGATGAAAATTATTTTGTGGTCCTTTTGTATCCTTAAGGAGTCGTTGCTTTCTTCAATCTTCAATAGTGCGTTGCGTAGAGTTGCGGGTACGAAAGTTCGTTCGAAAAGTGCATCCGAGTCCGATGATGTGAGCGGTGTATCTTCCATTTCAATACTTTGTGTTTCTTCGATGTCGTCGTTTGATTCCAGTTGAGTGAGGGCTTCTGCTTCGTTTCCGTAGTCCAAAATCCGTGGAGTGAGATGAGGTGTTTCGTTGCGAGGAGTTGAATGATGTATGGGTGAGGGAATTTTTTCTGGGGAGGGGGAATGAGTGGGAGGAGGGCTTCGTGAGGGTGTATCGCGACTTTCGATGGGGGTAGGAGGGTAATCGGTGACGTCAGTGGTCGTAGAATCTTGTATTCTTGGGATACGTTTTCCTGGAGGAAGAGGGAATGGACTAAAGGCTGTGGAAGGCGTTCGTTTTCTTGGATCTTTTGATTTAGTCTCTGATGGCTGCTTGGAGGTAGTCGGTAGTTGTTTCTGTTCTACCGGGCTATGGAATCGCGGTTTGCTTGCGGGAAAGATTTCGAGGGAGTCAGAGGATGATGATTCGTCTTGTTGTCTTTTTCTTTTTATAGAGTAGATTGGTGCTGAAGGCTGTTCCTTTTCGTCGTTCTCCGGTGGGTTACGGGATAGTGCGTCGGCGTTTGCGTTTGCGCGACCTTCTTTGTAAAATATTTTGTATTCATATTCCGAGAGTTTTAGTTTCCATTTCCATAATCTCGAAGTAGGATCTTTAATTGAGTTTAGCCATACTAGGGGCTTGTGATCGGTAATAATTTTAAATTCTCTTCCGTACAAATATGGTCTGAAGTGATTTATACAATATACTATCGCGAGGCATTCTTTTTCGATTGTTGAATAATTTTTCTCCGCTTGGTTTAATAATCGCGACGCGTAGGCTATAGGGAGATCCTTTCCGATTGGTCCTTGACTTAGGACTCCTCCGATTGCATATCCGGATGCATCCGTTGTTAAATTGAAGGTCTCCGTGAAGTTAGGATATTGGAGAATAGGTTCAGTTATTAAGGCTTTCTTTAGTCTTTGAAATGCGTCTTCCTGCGTAGGTGTCCATTTGAATGCTACTTCTTTTCTTAATAGGTCGGTGAGAGGTTTCGCGGTTTTCGAGAAATTAGGAATGAATCTACGGTAATATCCGGCAAGGCCTAAAAATTGTTTTATGTTTTTTGAATTTTTGGGAATTGGGAAATGATCTACTGCCGTTATTTTTTTCGGATCTGGTTTGACTCCGTTTTCGCTAATAATATGCCCGAGGTAATTAACTTCATGTCGCAAAAATTCGCATTTGTCCGGTTGTAGCTTGAGGTCTGCTTCTCGTAATCTTTTCATGAGTCGAGTGAATTTGATCTCGTGTTCTCGGAGTGAGCGAGCGTATAGGACTATGTCGTCGAGATAGACAAATAATTCTACTCCTTGTAGTCCGGTTAAAACGTTGTTCATTAATCGTTGGAACGTTGCTGGAGCGTTTTTTAATCCGAAGGGCATGCGTTTAAATTCGTAATGTCCGTATGGCGTAGAAAAAGCGGTTTTATGTGAATCTGTCGATTTCATGGGTATTTGGTGGAAACCAGATGCGAGGTCAAAAACTGAAAAATATTTGGCGCTACCTAGTTGATCTAGGATCTCATTTATATTAGGAAGTGGGTAAGCGTCTCCGATCGTTTTATCGTTGAGGGCGCGGTAATCGATTACCATACGCCATCTTTTGTTTCCTTGAGAGTCCGGTTTTTTCGGTACGATCCATAGAGGTGAGTTATATGGAGAAAGAGAGGGTTCAATTATTCCATTTTCAATGAGTTCAGTTACTTGTCTGTTTATTTCTTCTTTATGAACTGGAGGGAATCTATACTGTTTCGCGTTTACTGGAATGTCGTCGGTAGTATGAATAGGATGTTCTATCGCGGTGGTTGCTCCAAAATGATCTCCGGGTAAATAAAATCTGTCCGCGTTTTCTTTTATTAATTTCGTAACGCTTTCTTCTTCCTCTGAATTTAAATGGTCTAACCTAAGGGCATCTTTAATTTCTTTTAGTCGCTGTTTGTTATAATTCGTCTGGGTAAGGAATACTCGTGCAGAATTTTCATTTTCTATAATTTCGTTTTGACTCGGCGCGGTTTGACTTGTGTTTTCTATTTCTCGAAGTACTAACGTCGGTATGACTATGCGTTCGTCCTTTTCCGTAGTATTGAAGATTGGAAGGTGTGCTCTTCCCTTTGTGTTGGTTACTACTGCGTTTCCAAGGAATATCCCGTCTTTCGTAAATAGGCGGGGTAAATAACCTATTTTAACTTCGGGGTTTGCTATCTTAATTTGAAATGGTGCGACTGATCTTTTAGGAATTGTTAAAAGTTCTTGCTCGAAAAAGGGGATATGTAGTTCTTCCCATTGGAGGCTTCGGCTCTTATAGTCGATCGTGACTGAGTTTTGTATCATGAATTCAGAACCTAAAATTCCGTCCTGGTCAATGGGGAATGAATCGTCAACTAGATGAAACTTTATTGGTCGTCCGGCGATCGCGATTTCTGCTGTTCCTCGAGTGGATATCGGCGTTGAGGTGATTCCTCTAATTTTTAAAATTATGTCATGATTAATTTTTTGGGCTGATTTTGAAAATGATTCTTTTATAAGGTTGATTTCTGATCCGGAATCTATCATTAAATTTAGTTTTTCTTGGTCGTTGGTCGTGGCTACTTGTATAGTTGGTACAACAGAATCCTGTTTTAATTGGACCCTAGCGATTCGGAAACTTGGGTCATCGTATTCTGTTCCTCTGGTCCGTGCGTTTCCACGGTCGTTGTAAATGTTCGGTGCCCTGACTGGTTGGCTTCCCGGCGGACACCGGCTACCGGGTTGCGAGAACCGTTTCCCTGATTCGTGGAGTCATCTGCGTTTGTTCTTCTTTGCGAGTAGGGGGTTATTTCTCCGGATTCTACTTTCATTCGAAATTTCGCACAGTCGTCCATGCTGTGGCCTGGATTTTTGCAATATCGACACGTAACAGTCGGTGTATTGGGTGAGAATCTCGTTTGTTGGTAGGATCTTTGCGAAGGGGGCGAGGATCCTTGACTTCCGTAATAGCGTCGAGTGGGGGTTTCGTTTAATTGTCGCGGAGGTGCTCTATCCTCATATCGTCGCGGGGGTGGTCTATCTTCATATCGACGCAGGGAAAATCTAAAATCGTTTCGTTGCGGCGGCGATCTATACTCGTTCCGACGCGGGGGGGATCTGTATTCATTTCGACGCGGAGGGGAACGATGTCTAACTTTAGTGCGCGCGCGTGATTCTTCCTTTTCGATTTGTCCAAAAATTTTGATCGCGGTACAATAATATTCTTCCAGGCTTCGGGGTGCTTCCATGCGTACCCGTATTCTAGCGTCCGGCGCGAGGCCATTCAAAAATGCTTGAATCACGTGTTCTTCTAATTCCAGTACTCTAATGTGGTCGAATGATCTGCCTTGTTTCATTTCGTCGTATACCGCTGCGTGTAGGTTCCGAACCTTTTCTATGTAGTCGAGTATGTGTTCATGCGGTCTCTTTTCTAGTTGTCCAAGTTCTCCTTGGTATTCGTATAGTGTTTTGTGCGCGGCGAAGGTTGATTTTAATCGGTTGCAAAATTGGTCGACGGTTGCAAATTGCGAGTTCGCGACGGTCATGTACGCATGACCCTGTAGTTTATTAACTAATAATTGCACGAGGTGCATTTCTTGCTCAGGGGCTATTATGCTTCGTGCTCTTTCGCACGCTCGTACGAATTGGAAGATCGGTATGTTCCTTCCATTGTAAATTGGAACAGATTCTAATGCGTCTTTTATACTTATCGCGGTGGTGCGGAAAAGCGGCGGTCGTTCCGGTGTGCTATGCACTTGCGGTGAAGGAGGGAGTCCTCCCGTGGTATTGTCGTGACCACCATTCATTCTTAATTCTTGTAACGCGTTTTCTAATCTTTGTAAGCGTTCTGGTAGTGGGAGTAGTATGTCGAATTCTCTGTCCATCCGTTCGATTATTTGGTGAACTTTGTCAAGTTTGAGTTCCGTAGAGCGCGGTACTTCTATCGTTCGTCGCGCGTTTTGTTCGGCTAATTCGCGTTCTCGGGTTAAGACCCGTTCTTGTAACCTTGCTACTTCGTCCTCTTGGTTAGGATTTAATCGCGGTTCCGCCATGTCGGTGAGCTCGTTGATCGATTATTATATGATGTGGGTATAAGATCACTTTTCTCCTTCTATCCCACCGCTGCCACCAAGTTTATGTCACGTCCCGTGTCCTCGATCGGGAGTAACGTATTTATTTTCCTGTTTTAGGCTTGCCCACTGTGCGCAGACTGTCGCCAGGGAACAGGGAGGAGAATCGACGCAGGTGATCTTATTCCGCAGAATTGGATGAAGTAAGTATCGCTAGTGATTCTTAGTTAGTGGAGGCGAATTTATTTATGTCTATAATGTTATTCGTTTTAGGTATCGCTTGGGAAAAAGGTACGACGAAGAGGGGAAACGCACGAAGATGAAATCAAGTTTATTATAACAAGTAGAAAACTTTAAGATTCACAAATGTACGAAAGAAACTGTCTGATAAAATAAAAGGATTTGCAAATTAATCAATCTTAAGTTATTTCAAGAACG
This sequence comes from Cerceris ruficornis, assembly GCA_963989415.1. Lineage (NCBI taxonomy): Eukaryota > Metazoa > Arthropoda > Insecta > Hymenoptera > Crabronidae > Cerceris > Cerceris ruficornis. Next base: position 4,180,720 of record OZ022522.1, read on the forward strand.
TAACGGCGGAAATATTCTGGGCTGGTGCAAAGCGTGAGATGCAGCAAGTATTACCGCAAATTTTGTCAAGACAGCCACTGGGCGCTTTGACAATACCGCAATGCCAGTATAGCCACTCGAGGAATACTTCAACCGGATAATTTTCGCGTAAATATTGTTACAGTTATCACGGCGTGAGCTGCAGCTACTTAGCGCAGGCTTTATCGTGTCGGCCACTGGGCGCTACGATAAATCTCACAGTGATACTATAAGAATATAATTGATTTGTATTAAAATTAACACTTGGTATGTTTAATTGGTTTCGTGCGTTTTGAGGAATAGGGAATGACAGGTGAATAAGTAAAGAACAGATTTAACTATTCTAAATGTATTAAAATGATTAAAGTGGTTACAAGGTTTAAGGATTTGTTAATACAATTCGTTGTATAACAATGGGTGTGTCGCCGAAGCCCTCGGGCACAGCGGTTATGTTGAACGTCGTGTTTTATAAAATGAGTTACAATAGTGTACGAATACAAAATTATCCGCGTACCTCGGTCACGGGTTTTGAATATACACTAAGAGTAACGAATAATTAATTAGAGTGCCTTGAGTTATAGAAGAGTTAATATTAGTGAAAACGTACAAAGTTATCCGCGTACCTCGGTCACGGGTTTTGAACGTACACAAATATAAAAGGAGTAACGAGTGATAATGGGTGTGTCGCTGTACGACCTCGGTAATACAGCGGAGTCAGAGTGCAGCCGTAATGATTGAATACTCACTCGTTGGTATAATAGTCGTAGGAGATGTGGCACTGTATGCTTCGTTGCACTGTTTAACTAGTAACTTCGCGTGTTTAAGCTCGATGTACGCTGGTCGGCTGCTGCTGCTTGACTGACTAAAGCGGCGTTGCGCTGCTCCTTATATATTAAATTCATATCGCTAATTCTAAGAATGCTGAGCGGCGGGCGGCTTGCATTTTCCTATCTTTGCTGACATCCTCCGCCTTGCAATTTATTCTGCTGACCGTCTTACGCCTTGCAGTTTTAAACTGCTGACGGTCTTACGCCTTGCAGTTTCTTGAGCTTATCTTATCGCGGTGAGAGATAAGAAACTGCTGAGCGTGTACAATATTATATAGTCTTGAAATAAAAGGATGTCGCATGCGCTTTTAATTATATAGTTAGGAAACGAATAGATGTCTCATACTGTTCGCAAATGAAATGATGTCTCGCGGAGTTTGATTTTAATACCTTTTATATAGTAGCGAGATGGAATGTTGTCCTATACTTCTGAAATGTTTTGATGCTTTACATCTTTTGATATTTATTACCTTTATGAGTCACCTAGACGTATTACATTGATTATTACTATGGTTATTAGTCTTGAATATTACTTTTATGCGCCTTTACATATATATATATTTATTTTAACGGATTAATGTATTTTCGTACATATATACGTAATGTATATATGTGTGTGTATGTCTATGTGTATATATATATATATATATAGGCATATGTCAGGACGCGCGCTTTCGCGAATTAGGGGGTGGGAGGTTTGAATACGCGATTTTAACAATAGTGACGTCAATTTTGGGTTGACGTTACAGTATATTGTATAAATCACTTCAGACCATACTTGTACGGAAGAGAATTTAAAATTATTACCGATCACAAGCCCCTAGTATGGCTAAACTCAATTAAAGATCCTACTTCGAGATTATGGAAATGGAAACTAAAACTCTCGGAATATGAATACAAAATATTTTACAAAGAAGGTCGCGCAAACGCAAACGCCGACGCACTATCCCGTAACCCACCGGAGAACGACGAAAAGGAACAGCCTTCAGCACCAATCTACTCTATAAAAAGAAAAAGACAACAAGACGAATCATCATCCTCTGACTCCCTCGAAATCTTTCCCGCAAGCAAACCGCGATTCCATAGCCCGGTAGAACAGAAACAACTACCGACTACCTCCAAGCAGCCATCAGAGACTAAATCAAAAGATCCAAGAAAACGAACGCCTTCCACAGCCCTTAGTCCATTCCCTCTTCCTCCAGGAAAACGTATCCCAAGAATACAAGATTCTACGACCACTGACGTCACCGATTACCCTCCTACCCCCATCGAAAGTCGCGATACACCCTCACGAAGCCCTCCTCCCACTCATTCCCCCTCCCCAGAAAAAATTCCCTCACCCATACACCACTCAACCCCTCGCAACGAAACACCTCATCTCACTCCACGGATTTTGGACTACGAAAACGAAGAAGATGCCAACACTCAACTGGAACCAAGCGACGACATCGAAGAAACACAGAGCATCGAAATGGAAGACACACCGCTCACATCATCGGACTCGGACACACTTTTTGAACGACCTTTCGTACCCGCAACTTTACGCAACGCACCAATGAAGATCGAAGAAAGCAACGACTCCTTGAGAATGCAAAAGGATCACAAGATAATTTTCATTGACATGAATGGGCAACCCCAAGATAAAGGGGCAATCGAACTACTCTCATACGGCGAACTCCCGAAATTTGAAAACCTAACATTTGAGAGAGCTAAAATAAAACCTACACAATCTTACAACATTATAGCAATCCCCATAAAAGAACACGATAGGATACCCATTACGAAAGAAAACATAAAAAATGGCATTCGTGCGATAAAAGACGTACTCGACGAATTAAGGATCAAGAGCTTCAGCATTTCTAAAACCCCGTACTACGACGACATACCATGGAAATTTTTCCTCAATTATCTCAAGCAAACCCTCCAAGAATATCAACTTACTATCACGATATGTCGATCTCTCATCACAATACCGACAACGGAACAACGAAGACAAATAATGGAAGAAAACCACGATTCCGTAATCGCAGGACATAAAGGAGTTACAAAAACCTATAATCGCATTCGACAGCGTTATTTCTGGGATGGAATGAAGAAAGATATTACTGAATATGTAAGAACATGCATCGAATGTCAAAAGAGGAAGCTAACACGGATTAAAACTCGCCAACCAATGATACTTACCGATACACCTGGCGCAGCCTTCGACAAAATAGCACTCGACATAGTTGGACCACTGCCTGTAACAAAAACGGGAAATGAATACATACTGACCATCCAAGACCTTTTAACGAAATACAGTGTCGCAGTACCATTGCAAAAAGCAGATTCACGTAGCGTGGCCGACGCCTTCCTTAAGAATTTCATATGCAGATTTGGAGCTCCACGAGCATTACTCACAGACCAGGGATCAAACTTCTTATCAGCTTTATTTAAAGCCGTGGCAAAGAAATGCCGAATTAAGCAATACCAGACGACAGCCTATCACCCTCAAGCAAATGGATCCCTCGAAAGATCCCATCACGTATTAATAGAATTCTTAAAACAATATATCGACGACACCTCCAATTGGGATGAATGGATAGAGAACGCGATGTTCTCGTATAACACCAGCATTCACGAAGGAACGAAATTCTCACCGCACGAATTAGTGTTCGGAAAAATAGCACGAGCACCGTCCACCGACCCGCCGCTAGAAGAAAACCTCGACCCATCATATAAGGATTATTTAGAAGAACTCTTCATGAAGATCAACCGTTTACAAGACATCGCCCGAGAGAACTTAAAGCAAGCTAAGCAAAAATCAAAAGGATACTACGACCGAAGAGTAAACCCCCAAACATTCCACGTCGGCGACGATGTATTTTTACTAAAAGAACCCCGACAAGGGAAATTCGCGAGTCAATATTCCGGTCCCTACAAAATTCAGCAAATCCTTAATAACGGAAACATATCCATATTAATGAATGGCAAAAATCGCGTAGTGCACGCCAACAAGTTAAAATTAGCTCATCGTCGACCCACCGTCACGGAACTTTAGAGGAAAATGAATTATGTTACAGACCATTTCAAGTACGCAACTACCATGTGCTACTATCCACGACCTACAGCTAAAATTTCGGGGCAAGAGGAGCTTGCATTACTTAACATACAGATAAGCCAATTCAGCTGCATACAAGGACAGATGATGGAAACTTACGACGATGAAAATACATACAGAATATTCTGCGAACCGTGCTTCGACTTATCTGACCTCGCTATAGAAGGAAGCTTCACAGACGCACATGCCTTCACGTGCGAAGACTTCGAGAAAAATTGTTACGAATGCGGCATTCCATTATTAATTGAGAGAAGCCTCGCAGAGTGCACGACCTGCATGGACATATTCCACAGAGGCTTATACTTGGAATTCAACGTAGAGACATTATATATAATCGACGGAGCGCTATACGCTTAAAGAAGCACGGAAATCATAACTACAAATAATACTAAATATGTACCCAATAATAATCAAAAAATATAATAATAAAAAATATATAAATAAATCAATACGCCATATTAAATAAACAAAGAAATAAAAATAAAACCAAAATAAACAAACTAAATAAAGGATAATCGATATGTTACTAGATTTAAGCTTAGTTATTAATTAATACTACTTACGAAATGTCAGACTTCTGTTTCAGGATGAAGATCCTCATTGTATTCCTCCTATGCGTCAGCCCGATGGCTTATGGACTAATTGCATACGATTGCAGCGGCGAGAGGCTAAATATAACGACGATATCATTAGTAAAAGTAGGCGAATGTGACATCAACGTTCGAGGGGCGGAAACGGAAGAAACATACATACAATTATTGCAATTGGCAGAGTATGAGCACGCGGACTACATACAGTGCAAAATCGAGATCAAGAGAACAGTCTTTTACTGTGGAATGCACTCCCATATATCAGCAGTTCACAATGGCTACGTGGAGTATATAGCAGATGTAAGCCACGAGACGTGTCTACGTCTACATCGAGAAGGAACTATATCTCTCGGAAACGGAGCAGTTTTAACCGGCATTCGAGCAAACACAACATCTACAAGAATGTTTACCTTCGCCGGAACAATCGCAAATGATGGATCATGCACCGGAACACAGTATGCGGATCCCTACGGATCCTGGGACAACGTAGTGGTACAAGGATTGGCGAAGATTACACTCCGCACGGGCAGCGCCGCAGTCAAGCTGAACGAGAATAAAATCATCCTCAAAAGTGGAACTACATGCTCATTTCAAGACGGATACTGTCTAGATGGAGAAGACGGATATACGTACTGGAAACCAACACCGGAGTCCACCTGCAAATTTGAACAATATGACGTTTTATACGAAGGATTGGCACAACGGATCACAGAAGCGGGACAAAATTCAACCTTACCTACAATTTACGCACTTACCAGGGACGACATCACCTTCGCTCTAACCAAGGTTTCGGAACAAAACGTGTGCGGATATACGCTCCTACGAACAGAACATCCTAAGCTGTTCATTCTGGAAACACAAAAAGGACGCACATTTACTGGGAAAAGAACAATTACGCCTGATAACCTCGACATCTTTACATATATGAATTCGAAATTCGTATATGTTGAACGCCATATACGAGGACAAATAATTACCCTCTTTACCTCATCACTTACGCATAGATGCGCCTTGGAGAGGCAAGTGCTCGAAAACGCACTCTCAATCGCATCGATACTGCCTGAGGAATTCGCCTGGTCCCTAATGAAAGGACCGGGATACATGGCCACGACCGCTGGAGAAGCCGTCCATATAATCAGGTGCATTCCCGTAGAAGTGAAAGTACGCCGCACGCAAGAATGTTTCGTGGAACTTCCCGTTCTACACAGAAACACATCAAAATTTATGAAGCCTAAAACCAGAGTATTAGTACAACAAGGTACTCACCGCGACTGCAACCCGATCCTGCCGATAATGTACAACATCGACGAATCATGGCACAAAATACTGCCGAACCCAGTGGAAGCTGTCCCACCACAAGAATTGAAACCGATGACCAAGCCAACCTGGAAATATACGGTACCAGCTACACTCGCCGTAAGCGGAATCTACACGCAAGCAGACATCGACAAGCTACGAGACCATATCATGTTCCCGGCAGAAAGAGCCGCCATTCTGAATTCCGTAGCGCGTGGCGTCACCGGACAAGATATCATCCCCGGGACTATCCAACTCACGCATCTGTTAGACGAAGACGCCGTGCAGAAACTAGCCCAAGGAGCACTATCGAAGATATGGGACCATTTCATTACGTTTGGCTCCATCAGCGCAGGATGCCTAGCAATATTTGTGATTGTGAAATTCGTGAAGACCATCGTTGATACTATTATTCACGGCTACTCACTGTATGCCGTATTCGGATGTGGCATCGAATTACTTGGAGCTGTATGGACATCCATCACCTACTGCCTCTTGCAACGTGCTCGACAACGAGCTTCGAATCCAGAAAACCCAGAATTGAACGCCCCTGAGAACGATGATGATATTAACCGACAGATGCCAAGACCATTTTCTCGCCAGCCGCAAAGTCCTAAAGTAGTAAGTCTCTCCGAGTTAAGAGATAGAATAGACCGCTTAGAACAAATTTCCGAATAAATTTGTTCTACAAAAAGGGGGGAGGTGTAACGTCAACCCGAAATTGACGTCACTATTGTTAAAATCGCGTATTCAAACCTCCCACCCCCTAATTCGCGAAAGCGCGCGTCCTGACATATGCCTATATATATATATATACGTAGACACACATACACATATATACATCACGTATATATGTACGAAAACACATTAATCTATCAAAATAAATATATATATATGTAAAGGCGCATAGAAGTAATATTCAAGACTAATAACCGTATTAATAATCAATGTAATACGTCTAGGTGACTCATAAAGGTAATAAATATCAAAAGATGTAAAGCATCTAAACATTTCAGAAGTATAGGACAACATTTCATCTCGCAGCTATATAAAAAGCATTAAAGTCAAACTCCGCGAGACATCATTTCATTTGCGAACAGTATGAGCCATCTATTCGTTTCATAACTATATAATTAAAAGCGCATGCGACATCTATTCATTTCAAGACTATATAATATTGTACACGCTCAGCAGTTTCTTATCTCTCACCGCGATAAGATAAGCTCAAGAAACTGCAAGGCGTAAGACCGTCAGCAGTTTCCCTTCCCACGGCGATAAGAAACTGCAAGGCGTAAGACCGTCAGCAGTTTAAAACTGCAAGGCGTAAGACGGTCAGCAGAATAAATTGCAAGGCGGAGGATGTCAGCAAAGATAGGAAAATGCAAGCCGCCCGCCGCTCAGCATTCTTAGAATTAGCGATATGAATTTAATATATAAGGAGCAGCGCAACGCCGCTTTAGTCAGTCCAGCAGGAGCAGCCGACCCGCGAACATCGAGTGAAAGTTAAAGTACGCGAATTAAACTAGTGCATCGAAACGAATAAGTGCAACTACTACAAAGTGCCAATCTCCTACGACTACGATACCAACGAGTGAGTATTCAATTATTACGGCTGCACTCTGACTCCGCTGTACTACCGAGGTCGTACGGCGACACACCCATTGCCACTCGTTGCTCCTTCTATATTTTTGATTGTGTTCAGAACTCGTGACCGAGGTACGCGAATAATTTTGTACGCTTTCATAAATATTAATTCTTTATAACCTTAGGCACTCAGACTAACTATCATCGACACTCTTATTGTAAATTCAAAACCCGTGACCGAGGTACGCGGACCATTTTGCATTTACTTACTAATTGTATTTTACGCGAATAATATTGTACGACGTTAACTCAAGCACTCAGATCGTGTGAATCCAAAACCCGTGACCGAGGTACGCGGATATTTTGTATTCGTACACTATTGTAACTCATTTTATAAAACACGACGTTCAACATAACCGCTGTGCCCGAGGGCTTCGGCGACACACCCATTGTTATACAACGAATTGTATTAACAAATCCTTAAACCTTGTAACCACTTTAATCATTTTAATACATTTAGAATAGTTAAATCTGTTCTTTACTTATTCACCTGTCATTCCCTATTCCTCAAAACTCACGAAACCAATTAAACATACCCAGTGTTAATTTTAATACAAATCAATTATATTCTTATAGTATCACTGTGAGATTTATCGTAGCGCCCAGTGGCCGACACGATAAAGCCTGCGCTAAGTAGCTGCAGCTCACGCCGTGATAACTGTAACAATATTTACGCGAAAATTATCCGGTTGAAGTATTCCTCGAGTGGCTATACTGGCATTGCGGTATTGTCAAAGCGCCCAGTGGCTGTCTTGACAAAATTTGCGGTAATACTTGCTGCATCTCACGCTTTGCACCAGCCCAGAATATTTCCGCCGTTACGTTCTTGAAATAACTCAAGATTGATTAATTTGCAAATCCTTTTATTTTATCAGACAGTTTCTTTCGTACATTTGTGAATCATAAAGTTTTCTATTTGTTATATTAACCTCAATTTCATCTTCGTGCGTTTCCCCTCTTCGTCGTACCTTTTTCCCAAGCGATACCTAAAACGAATAACATTATAGACATAAATAAATTCGCCTCCACTAACTAAGAATCACTAGCGATACTTACCTCATCCAATTCAGCGGAATAAGATCACTTGCGTCGATTCTCCTCCCTGTTCCCTGGCGACAGTCTGCGCACAGTGGGCAAGCCTAAAACAGGAAAATAAATAAGTTACTCCCGATCGAGGACACGGGACGTGACAAAATCGCGATTCTATTCCAAATAATAACGACGTAAGTTTGCGACTCGCGAGTATTCACAAACGTAAACGCGAGGATCATCAGAACGTTTCCACCGAATCCAGTATCAGCAGCCAGCAGAGCACCGCTGAGACGAGACCAGCCCGCAAACGCCGACGTCACCATCGACGTACGAGCCATTCAGCTAAGGGAACAGCTGATCTGAGGGGCCCGTCTCCTTCTACGTCATCGAGCGCGCCGTAGCCGCTCACGCGCCGTACCGGCGTACCTGTCAACGCACCTTCGATACCTGCTTGCAGCGGGACCGCTGCAAAACCAGAGCCGCCTTTTTCTACATCGGAGAGCCGCAGAAGACAACAAATGTAAGTTGGCCCTATTTTTGCTTCTTCGCTCTCTGCTCGGCTCTTTCAAAGATTTAAAATTCACAAAGTTATTGAGACGTCGGGTCCCCTTAGCCAACGAACCGCCCAGGCGGGTAACGGCAAATTCCGACAACTTGCTCTCGTTAGAACGTCCTTGGGATAATTCTTTATTTTTTCTCATACGCCGTACAATTATTCCACTCACGTAAGCGGGACGCGACACGTCCAAGCAGGCGCGGAAACATCCAAGCAGGCGCGGAAGAGTCAAAGCAGGCGCGGAAGCGTCCAAGCAGGCGCGGTAGCGTCCAAGCAGTCGCGGAAGCGTCCAAGCAGGCGCGGTAGCGTCCAAGCAGTCGCGGAAGCGTCCAAGCAGGCGCGGTAGCGGCCAAGCAGTCGCGGAAGCGTCCAAGCAGTCGCGGAAGCGTCCAAGCAGGCGCGGTAGCGTCCAACCAGGCGCGGAAACGTCTAAGCAGTCGCGGAAGCGTCCAAGCAGTCGGGGAAGCATGCAAGCAGGCGCGGAAGCATGCAAGAAGGCGCAGAAGAGTCCAAGCAGGCGCGGAAGCGTCCAAGCAGGCGCGATAGCGCCCAAGCAGGCGCGGAAACGTCCAAGCAGGCGCGGAAGCATGCAAGAAGACGCAGAAGAGTCCAAGCAGGCGCGGAAGCGTCCAAGCAGGCGGGAAAGCATGCAAGCAGGCGCGGAAGCATGCAAGAAGGCGCAGAAGAGTCCAAGCAGGCGCGGAAACGTCCAAGCAGTCGCGGAAGCGTCCAAGCAGGCGCAAAAGAGTCCAAACAGGCGCAGAAGTGTCCAACAGGCGCGGAAACGTCCAAGCAGGCGCGGAAGCGTCCAAGCAGGCGCGGAAGCGTTCAAGCAGGCGCGGAAGCATGCAAGAAAGCGCAGAAGAGTCCAAGAAGGCGCGGAAGCGTCCAAGCAGGCGCGGAAACGTCCAAGCAGGCGCGGAAGCATGCAAGAAGACGCAGAAGAGTCCAAGCAGGCGCGGAAGCGTCCAAGCATGCGGGGAAGCATGCAAGCAGGCGCGGAAGCATACAAGAAGGCGAAGAAGAGTCCAAGCAGGCGCGGAAGCGTCCAAGCAGTCGCGGAAGCGTCCAAGCAGGCGCGGTAGCGTCCAACCAGGTGCGGAAGCGTCCAAGCAGGCGCGGAAGCGTCCAAGCAGTCGCGGAAGCGTCCGAGCAGTCGCGGAAGCGTCCAAGAAGGCGGGGAAGCATGCAAGCAGGCGCGGAAGCATCCAAGCAGGCGCGGAAACGTCCAAGTAGTCGCGGAAGCATGCAAGAAGGCGCGGAAGCGTCCAAGCAGGCGCGGTAGCGTCCAAGCAGGCGCAGAAGAGTCCAAACAGGTGCAGAAGTGTCCAAGCAGGCGCGGAATCGTCCAAGCAGTCGCGGAAGCGTCCAAGCAGGCGCGGTAGCGTTCAACCAGGCGCGGAAGCGTCTAAGCAGTCGCGGAAGCGTCCAAGCAGGCGCGGTAGCGTCCAAGCAGGCGCGGAAGCGTCCAAGCAGGCGGGGAAGCATGCAAGCAGGCGGGGAAGCGTCCAAGCAGGCGCGGAAGCGTCCAAGAAGGCGCGGAAACGTCCAAGTAGGCGCGGAAGCATGCAAGAAGGCGCAGATGTCGCGTCCCGCTTACGTGAGTGGAATAATTGTACGGCGTATGAGAAAAAATAAAGAATTATCCCAAGGACGTTCTAACGAGAGCAAGTTGTCGGAATTTGCCGTTACCCGCCTGGGCGGTTCGTTGGCTAAGGGGACCCGACGTCTCAATAACTTTGTGAATTTTAAATCTTTGAAAGAGCCGAGCAGAGAGCGAAGAAGCAAAAATAGGGCCAACTTACATTTGTTGTCTTCTGCGGCTCTCCGATGTAGAAAAAGGCGGCTCTGGTTTTGCAGCGGTCCCGCTGCAAGCAGGTATCGAAGGTGCGTTGACAGGTACGCCGGTACGGCGCGTGAGCGGCTACGGCGCGCTCGATGACGTAGAAGGAGACGGGCCCCTCAGATCAGCTGTTCCGTGGTCGTCGAACGATGGTGCCAAGAGTGGGGGTAAGCTTGCGTGATCGGGGTGGTATCTCGTGCGTAACGCGTGCGGCGCGCGCGTAATTATTATTACTACGCCTTAATATTAATGACAATAATACTGTGGAACGCTTGTTGGTTATCCTAATTGCTTCTCTACGTGAACTTACTTACGGCCTTTTACATATTTTTAATTTATCGGAGTGAACGGTTCGTTCGCTATTCTTTATTCGAATCTTCACATTGTGGTTATCTAAAATTTTAATAATTCGATACGGTCCTGTATATTGATCAGAAAATTTTCCTGTTTTCGGTTCTTTTAGCAAATAGACTTCATCATTGACTTGAAAATTCTGAGGACGTTGTTTGCGGTCATAATAATATTTAGATTTTTCTTTAGCGCGATTTAAATTTTCTTTGGCATTTTCTTGCACTCTATCGAGTTGATTCTGGAGAATGTGTAAATAATCCGAATACGTGAGATCATTGGAATCTGTATTTAAATTAATTTCAGTTGGAACGCGTGCAACTTCTCCAAATATAAGTTCATGAGGCGTAAACTTTGTACCTTCGTGGACGCTTGTATTGTACGAAAATGTAGCGAGCTCGAGTAGCTCATCCCAATCTTTATATTGTGAGACAAAATGCTTTAAGTATTCAATGAGAACGTGGTGCGATCGTTCAATAGAACCGTTTGATTGCGGACGAAAAGCGGTCGTGGTTGTCTGAGAAATCTTAAATCTTTTGCATATTTCTCGCATGAGACTGCTACAAAATGAGGAACCTTGGTCCGTTAAAATGCTTTTAGGAGTGCCGAAACGACAAATGAATTTCTTGACGAGAGCGTCGGCGATTTCGATGGATGTAGCGCGTGGTAAAGAAATAGCAAGTGCATACTTCGTCAATAGATCTTGAATCGTTAAAATATAATTTGATGCGTTCCTAGTTTCGGGTAAGGGACCTACTATATCCATAGCTACTCTATCAAATGCTTTCCCGGGGGTGTCGGTAAGTATCATCGGCTGTTTAGTTTTTAAGCGCGTAAGTTTCCTTTTTTGACAACTTGAACAACCTTGTATAAATTTCTGTATATCTAGTTTTAATGTGGGCCAATAAAAATTATGACGTATGCGTTGGTAAGTTTTCGTTACGCCTTTATGTCCTCCTAATGCTGAGCAATGACATTCTATAATTATATCATTTCTTATATTTAAATCCGGAATCGTTACTATGTTTTTACAAATGAAGATTTTTACTTGAGAATCGAAGAAGATATCTAATAGAATTTTCTTTATTTGAGACCACTGAATATTATCAATATTACCTTCGGAAATACTAATACTTTCGAGTTGTAATTCTCTCGTTACATCGAGTAATGAATGAAGCGCGTCTTCGAGTATATCTATATCTGTATTCATCGAGAGATGTTCCTTTATTGGAAGTGCTATTAAATATTTTGAACCTTTGCGCGTGACTTTGGCGCGAGCTAAAGTGAGATCTTTAATTTTAGGAAATAAATCGAGGTTTTTTAATACTTCTGATCCTTTGTCGCAAGGTTGACCTTTCGTAGTAGTAAAGAAAACTAAATTATCATGACGAATATTTAAACTGTCGCGTGTCTCTACGATAATTGCGTTGCGCGGAGTTCGCGGGGTGATGGTGTCGAAGATTTCTTCTGAGGTCGTACTAAGTGGAGTCAGGTTACTTTCTTCACTTCTAAGATCGTCTGAGATGGTTTCAGGTTCTTCGCGAGGGGAGAAATCGTTTGTCTCGGTTTCGTTTATGTTAAGAGTTTCGAAGTCGACGTTTGCTATTTGTATATCTTCATTGGAATTTTTCTGAGTAACTTCGTCGCGGCTTTTAGTCGTCGTAGATTGAGAAGCTATTTCCTTTTCACGTAGGGCTTTTTGTTTCGCGGCTGATAAAAATATCTCTTCGTCGGAACTGGAAGAGTCGTGAATGGCGTGAACTGAAATTACTGGGGGGTTTCGCGATAACGCATCGGCGTTAACGTTTTGCTTTCCTGCTTTGTAAATTATCTCATAGTCATATTCTGCTAATTTCAATCTCCATCTAATTAAGCGCGAGGTGGGGTCTTTGACTGAATTTAACCATGTAAGTGGTTTGTGATCTGTAACGAGTGTAAACTTATGACCGTATAAATATGAACGAAAATGGTGGGTCGCGTAGACGATTGCTAATAATTCTTTCTCCGTAGTAGAATAGTTTATTTCGGCGTTGTTTAAGAGACGTGACGTATAAGAAATGGGTAAATCTTTACCGATGGGTCCTTGACTTAGAATAGCGCCTATCGCGTAGCCTGAGGCATCCGTAGTCAAAACAAAAGGCTTCTTGAAATCAGGGTACTGGAGAAGAGGTTCCGTGCATAATAAGTCACGTAGTGTTTGAAAAGAATCTCGCTGAGTTTCGGTCCATTCGAATTGTGTATCTTTTTTCAATAAATTCGTCAAAGGTTTGGCGATTCGAGAAAAGTCTTGAATAAAACGTCTATAATATCCTGCTAAACCAAGGAACTGTTTAATATTTTCCGCGTTTTTTGGAACTGGAAAATTCTTTACGGCTGTAATTTTCGCGGGGTCGGGTTTCACACCGTTGTCGCTAATAACATGACCTAAGTATACAACATCGCGACGTAAAAACTCGCACTTGTCGGGCTGTAACTTTAGATTTGCTTTTCGTAAACGTTCGGCTAATTTTCTGAATTTTATTTCGTGTTCGGCAAGAGAACTAGAGTATATAACAATGTCATCTAGGTAGACAAATAGTTCATTTCCTTGTAAACCGCTGAGCACATTATCCATCAACCTCTGAAAAGTCGCGGGGGCATTTTTAAGACCGAATGGCATCCTAATAAATTCATAATGCCCATGAGGCGTAGAAAAAGCTGTTTTTGGACTATCATTTTGAGACATTGGTATTTGGTGAAAGCCTGATGCTAAATCAAATATGCTGAAATATTTTGCACTACCGAGTTGATCTAAGATTTCCGTAATATTCGGTAGAGGATACGCGTCACTAATAGTTTTATCATTCAAAGAACGGTAATCGATCACCATTCTCCATCTTTTATTACCCTTAGAATCAGCCTTTTTGGGTACTATCCACAATGGACTGTTATAAGGAGAAAGTGAAGGTTTAATAATCTCATTTTTCAATAAATCGTCGACTTGTTTTTCAATCTCCTGCTTATGAATTGGCGGATATCTATACTGTTTAGTATTTATCGGGATATTATCAACCGTAGATATAGTATGTTCGATCGCGGAAGTAAAAGTTAAATTGTCACTTGGTAATTGGAATAAATCTGCGTAGTTTTTCACGATGCGAGAAACGCTCTGTTTTTCTTCCTCATTGAGGTGGCCTAGGCGTAGAAGTTCAAGCGTCTGCTGTTCGCGGGATAGTATCTCGAAGGGGCGTTTCGACGAAGACGAAGTAGAAATAGTAAATGATTTAGTAGAAATAGAAGAGGCAATCGATGATTTTTCCGGCCCTAAGGGGAAAGATTTCTCGGTTGCTTGCGCGTTTGCTTTTTCGCGATTCGAAGGCTCGTCGTAAGAAATAGAATTGGAGAGGATATTTGAACTTTCTCGATTCCCTAAGGTAGAGGTGGTTTCAAACTCCTGTAATTCGACGAGGGGGCTTCCGATTTCAATGTCTTCATCCGTCGTATTTATTCCGTTAATATACGCGATACCATCATTATTTGTGACAAGAGACTTTCCTAAGATTATTCCGCGGCCTGTTTCGATAAGATCTACATATCCTTCCGGGATATTATTCGTGACAATTAGCTTTACCGGCGCTATACTACGAGCGGGTATTTTATTCGTCGGCTGATTTTTAAACGGGAATATAATATTATTCCATTCTACGCGTGACTCTAAGTAATTTATTTTTGCGGCGGGCGATAAGAAGGCTGTCCCGAGGATTCCATCGTGGGGGATCGGGAAATCGTTAGGTACTAAATAAAATTTCACAGGTATTTTATTAATATAGACTTCGACGGACCCTAAGGTAGTCGCAGTTTCCGGGGTAATACCTTGTAATCTAATTATATCCGAATCAGAATACGGTGTATTCGGATCTAATACTCTAGGTTTTATTAAATTTGGTTCGGAGCCTGAGTCAATCATGAATTCCGTCGATTCTTTAAGAGTTGGCGAAGTTAATACGATCGAGGGAACCTTTGCAAAAATTTTAGAATTTATTGTGAAGGTGTGGACGGCGCGTCGAGATTCTGAATTACTCGTGTCGGACGGGTCGGCGGTACTTCTCGAGATTCGTCCGTTCTTCTCAAGGCCGGTTCGGCGTTTCCCGAACTTTGATTGACTCTATTATTGTAGTTTCGCTTCCTACATTCTTCAATCGTATGACCGAAATTTTTACAATAGCTACAATTCATAGTAGGTCTCGGAGGAAAACTTTCATTTCGCGGTCTAGCTTCGTAATTATTTCGCGTGTAATTAGAGTTTCGCGGTGGCTCGAAGTGATTTCCTTGACGCTGTGGTGGAGAGTAACGCGAATCGTATCGCGGAGGAGGCGAATTTCGTGTTTCGTAACGAGGCGGAGGAGAATAACGTGGATTTTGACGGTAATCGTTATGTCTTTCGCGAGAATATTCGTGACGAGGAGGTTCTTTCCAATGCCGTCGATCGTTATTTTGCGTATAATCTGAATGGAAATTTGTATTTACGCGGTTTGTACGACTATCCAATCTATCGCGCTCTCGATCAAGGTTCGCTCGTTGGGCAAGAATTCGCGCTTGAGAACATGCGTCGGAAAATGTGGGACAATCCTGCATTAACGGGTGGGACCTCAGTTCTGCAGTCAATCCATCCGAAAAACATCTTAACGCAAAATCATCGATTTCCTGAGTTTGATACCGGGATAATTCGTCATATCTTCCCCGTGTAGCGTCGATTATTGCGGTTTTAAGATCACGAACTCGACTTATATAATTTAAAATTGATTCATTTTTATGCATATAAGTACTGGCTAATTCTCCTCTATAATGGTCAACGGTCTTGTGCGTGGAGAAAGAGTCTCGCAAAATGTCACACAATTGGAATATCGTAGTACAATTCTCGTCCTCTACTGCGGTATAAGCCTCGCCTTGTAATCTACCTATTAATAATCGAACCAATGATTTCTCGTTTCCGGGTGGCAAAATTTCCCTTATCTTTTTACAAGCTCTGATGAAATTCAGTACTGGAATATTATATCCGTTAAATCTAGGAATTGTGTTTAAAGATTCCTGCACTAATGTACGACTATACACATCGTCCTCAAAATTTCTATGGTACGGCGGAGAACGTCGTCCTTGTTCTACGTATAAATTAGGAACAGGAGATGCGACTCGACTCGTGGCTCGATTTTCTTTAAACCTTTCTAATTCTGCGTTCGCTTCGTCTAAACGGCGTTGTAATTCACCGGCGTCTTGCTGTGTATCGCGAATTGTAGCGGCTTCCGTTAACACTCTCTGACGTTCCTTATCTAAATCTATTTCCGCATTTCTAATCTTTTCCGACATGGCTTCTAGTTTACGTTCACGTTCGCGTAAGGCAACACTAAGGCTCGCAAGTTCATCTTCCGTTAAATTCTGTTTCCGTGCTCGGGTCTCCATAATTAGATTTTTATAAGAAATAGTCGAATTTGAAAATTATATAACTTTTAAAGAAGGATTTCAAATATTTTTCACGCAAAGTTATTGAGGAAATCCCACCGCTGTCAACATTTTTGTGTCGCGTCCCGCTTACGTGAGTGGAATAATTGTACGGCGTATGAGAAAAAATAAAGAATTATCCCAAGGACGTTCTAACGAGAGCAAGTTGTCGGAATTTGCCGTTACCCACCTGGGCGGTTCGTTGGCTAAGGGGACCCGACGTCTCAATAACTTTGTGAATTTTAAATCTTTGAAAGAGCCGAGCAGAGAGCGAAGAAGCAAAAATAGGGCCAACTTACATTTGTTGTCTTCTGCGGCTCTCCGATGTAGAAAAAGGCGGCTCTGGTTTTGCAGCGGTCCCGCTGCAAGCAGGTATCGAAGGTGCGTTGACAGGTACGCCGGTACGGCGCGTGAGCGGCTACGGCGCGCTCGATGACGTAGAAGGAGACGGGCCCCTCAGATCAGCTGTTCCCTTAGCTGAATGGCTCGTACGTCGATGGTGACGTCGGCGTTTGCGGGCTGGTCTCGTCTCAGCGGTGCTCTGCTGGCTGCTGATACTGGATTCGGTGGAAACGTTCTGATGATCCTCGCGTTTACGTTTGTGAATACTCGCGAGTCGCAAACTTACGTCGTTATTATTTGGAATAGAATCGCGATTTCGCGGCGCGGAGAGAGGAATCAGTCTCCAGGGGAGAGACTCGTCGATTGCTTTGATTGATGAAAAATGATATGGAATCGGCGAAGGATAAGAAATATGCGAGAGATCGATAATATTTGAATTTGCAGGGATAACGGGATTTTCAGTAGGAGGTTCGTCGATGCCGAGGAAAGGTTCGAAAGGGGCTGGAGCTTGGTGATACAGGTATATGAGACGGCGGAGTTGCAAATCGCGACCGCCTCTTCGTGGTCGACTAGGCATAAGGAAATGGAATGCTTCTACAAGGAACAAAAAAAAATGAAACGTAGGAAAAGTTTCCTGAATACCCAGAATCATCCGTGGGTTGCAGAAAGTGCGCGGTGATGTCGCGTGCGATCTGGTCCACGGGGAGAGACTGGAATAGACAGTAGGCAAAACAATACACTGGCACTTTCTTATCTTCTCGGTAATGTCGCGTGGATAAGTGCGTCTCAGCGTACTGAATTGTCGGAGCGATGGATATATAATCGACAGGTTCTCAAAGACTCAGTTGAGAATGAGGGATCCGCTGTCGATTATATTTGAGGTAAAAGATCCGCAGGTTGGATTCGATGCACTTGAAGTTAAGATTTAGAAGATAACGTTGAACTTGGAATTGGAAAATTAGTACTCGAAGAGTCACTCACTTGCTAGTCCGATTTTAAATAAAAACAAAAATATATTCTAAGATAATTTCAAATACACTTGGTTACACTTATTTTACTTAGTTGAATTTAATATTAAGATACGGCGGAGAACTTAGTTACGATATAGTTATAACGATTTCGAAATAGTAACGACTTAGTAGACTTGGTAAGAACTGGTACTCCCGACTTAGAATTTACGTTTCGACTTAGAATTTTACTCGTTGCGCGTAGAGAGATTTAGGAATTGATCCGAAGTTAGCCTTCGGCCGATTTTGATCAAGGGATTTTTAGCAACTGCCGCTCGTAGGCGAATGCTACGTTTTTTATACGCCTTCTCCGGACCACGGAGGGGATGGCGTCGTGGTAGGGAGAGTCAACAGCGGCGCGTGCGGCGTTCGCGTGAAGCGCGCCTGGGTCTTCCCTCTCTCTTAACCTAGTGCTCTCTCTTTCTAACGATATATACCTATCTCGCTCTCTCCGGACCTCTCTCTCTTTCACTACCTGTCTCTTTCTATCGCGGACCTCTCTTTCTTTCTCTACCTGACTCTGTCTACTGAGTAACCTTTCCCTTTCTCTAACAGGTAATCTTTTCTCTCTTTCTAATACGAAGTCTTTCTCTCTTACTCTCGTTATGCGGCAAATCGCTCTGGCCCTTTTCGATATAGAAATAATTAGGTACGTCTCTTACTTTGAGATTTGGCACGTCGAGGCTACGCGTACATTTAAGAAATAGTAATTGATTTGGTAGAAATGGAATTAGTATGGTACGCGTGCTAAGAAATAGTAATTTTATAAAAGACGTACGTTTCGTTGAAATAGAAAATAATGGGCGTTTGGAAAATCTATCTGCCTTTTCCTAGCTTGAGAGTTTTAGATTTAGAAAAGAGAATATTTTAACCTTGAAATTGAATGTAAGATTTTGCATTACTAAATAAACGTTCGTTTCGTATTTGTTAATCGCTCGCTCGAGCGCAGGTAGAGGGGTTAGGTTTATTACGGTCGCGCCTGACTTTTGCTGGTACGCTTACTAGTATGAGAGAGAGTGAGAGCGTTCTAAAATTAAATGTACGAGTTAAGAATATTTACATTGTGACGTTAACTAATTAGATAATAATTAATATTACGAGTGACGTTAAATACGCGGGATCTATACGATATCGGACTTGGAAAAATATCTATATACATCGTTTGAGTATTATCAACGGGTTTGAAGAAAAGAAAAAGAAAAATTTGTTACGCGTAATCGCGGGACGTAACACAAGCAGGCGTGGAAGAGTCCAAGCAGGCGCGAAAACGTCCAAGTAGGCGCGGAAGCGACCAAGCAGGCGGGGTAGCGTCCAAGTAGGCGCGGAAGCATGCAAGAAGGCGCAGAAGCGTCCAAGCAGGCGCGGTAGCGTCCAAGCAGGCGCGTAAGCGTCCAAGCAGGCGCGGTAGCGTCCAAGCAGGCGCGGAAACGTCCAAGCAGGCGCGGAAGAGTGAAAGCAGGCGCGGAAGCGTCCAAGCAGGCGCGGAAGCGTCCAAGCAGTCGCGGAAGCGTCGAAGCAGGCGCTGAAACGTCCAAGCAGGCGCGGAAGCATGCAAGAAGCCGCAGAAGAGTCCAAGCAGGCGCGGAAGCGTCCAAGCAGTCGCGGAAGCGTCCAAGCAGGCGCGGTAGCGTCCAACCAGGTGCGGAAGCGTCCAAGCAGGCGCGGAAGCATGCAAGAAGCCGCAGAAGAGTCCAAGCAGGCGCGGAAGCGTCCAAGCAGTCGCGGAAGCGTCCAAGCAGGCGCGGTAGCGTCCAACCAGGTGCGGAAGCGTCCAAGCAGGCGCGGAAGCATGCAAGAAGCCGCAGAAGAGTCCAAGCAGGCGCGGAAGCGTCCAAGCAGACGCGGAAGCGTCCAAGCAGGCGCGGAAGCGTCCAAGCAGGCGCGGAAGCGTCCAAGCAGGCGCGGAAGCGTCCAAGCAGGCGCGGTAGCGTCCAACCATGTGCGGAAGCGTCCAAGCAGGCGCGGAAGCGTCCAAGCAGTCGCGGAAGCGTCCGAGCAGTCGCGGAAGCGTCCAAGCAGGCGGGGAAGCATGCAAGCAGGCGCGGAAGCATCCAAGCAGGCGCGGAAACGTCCAAGTAGTCGCGGAAGCATGCAAGAAGGCGCGGAAGCGTCCAAGCAGGCGCGGTAGCGTCCAAGCAGGCGCGGAAGCATGCAAGAAGGCGCAGAAGAGTCCAAGCAGGCGCGGAAGCGTCCAAGCAGTCGCGGAAGCGGCCAAGCAGGCGCGGAAGCGTCCAAGCAGGCGCAGAACCGTGCAAGCAGGCGCGGAAGAGTCCAAGCAGGCGCGAAAACGTCCAAGTAGGCGCGGAAGCGACCAAGCAGGCGGGGTAGCGTCCAAGTAGGTGCGGAAGCATGCAAGAAGGCGCAGAAGCGTCCAAGCAGGCGCGGTAGCGTCCAAGCAGGCGCGGAAGCGTCCAAGCAGGCGCGGTAGCGTCCAAGCAGGCGCGGAAACGTCCAAGCAGGCGCGGAAGAGTGAAAGCAGGCGCGGAAGCGTCCAAGCAGGCGCGGAAGCGTCCAAGCAGGCGCGGAAGCGTCCAAGCAGTCGCGGAAGCGTCGAAGCAGGCGCTGAAACGTCCAAGCAGGCGCGGAAGCATGCAAGAAGCCGCAGAAGAGTCCAAGCAGGCGCGGAAGCGTCCAAGCAGACGCGGAAGCGTCCAAGCAGGCGCGGAAGCGTCCAAGCAGGCGCGGAAGCGTCCAAGCAGGCGCGGAAGCGTGCAAGCAGGCGCGGAAGCGTGCAAGCAGTCGCGGAAGCGTCCAAGCAGGCGCGGAAGAGTCCAAGCAGGCGCGGTAGCGTCCAAGCAGTCGCGGAAGCGTCCAAGCAGGCGCGGTAGCGTCCAACCAGGTGCGGAAGCGTCCAAGCAGGCGCGGAAGCATGCAAGAAGCCGCAGAAGAGTCCAAGCAGGCGCGGAAGCGTCCAAGCAGACGCGGAAGCGTCCAAGCAGGCGCGGAAGCGTCCAAGCAGGCGCGGAAGCGTCCAAGCAGGCGCGGAAGCGTGCAAGCAGGCGCGGAAGCGTGCAAGCAGTCGCGGAAGCGTCCAAGCAGGCGCGGAAGAGTCCAAGCAGGCGCGGTAGCGTCCAACCATGTGCGGAAGCGTCCAAGCAGGCGCGGAAGCATGCAAGAAGCCGCAGAAGAGTCCAAGCAGGCGTGCGAGCGTCCAAGCAGGCGCGAAACCGTGCAAGCAGGCGCGGAAGCGTCCAAGCAGGCGCGGAAGCGTCCAAGCAGGCGCTGAAACGTCCAAGCAGGCGCGGGAGCATGCAAGAAGGCGCAGAAGAGTCCAAGCAGGCGCGGAAGCGTCCAAGCAGTCGCGGAAGCGTCGAAGCAGGCGCTGAAACGTCCAAGCAGGCGCGGAAGCGTCCAAGCAGGCGCGGAAGCGTCCAAGCAGGCGCGGAAGCGTCCAAGCAGGCGCGGAAGCGTGCAAGCAGGCGCGGAAGCGTGCAAGCAGTCGCGGAAGCGTCCAAGCAGGCGCGGAAGAGTCCAAGCAGGCGCGGTAGCGTCCAAGCAGTCGCGGAAGCGTCCAAGCAGGCGCGGTAGCGTCCAACCAGGTGCGGAAGCGTCCAAGCAGGCGCGGAAGCATGCAAGAAGCCGCAGAAGAGTCCAAGCAGGCGCGGAAGCGTCCAAGCAGACGCGGAAGCGTCCAAGCAGGCGCGGAAGCGTCCAAGCAGGCGCGGAAGCGTCCAAGCAGGCGCGGAAGCGTGCAAGCAGGCGCGGAAGCGTGCAAGCAGTCGCGGAAGCGTCCAAGCAGGCGCGGAAGAGTCCAAGCAGGCGCGGTAGCGTCCAACCATGTGCGGAAGCGTCCAAGCAGGCGCGGAAGCATGCAAGAAGCCGCAGAAGAGTCCAAGCAGGCGTGCGAGCGTCCAAGCAGGCGCGAAACCGTGCAAGCAGGCGCGGAAGCGTCCAAGCAGGCGCGGAAGCGTCCAAGCAGGCGCTGAAACGTCCAAGCAGGCGCGGGAGCATGCAAGAAGGCGCAGAAGAGTCCAAGCAGGCGCGGAAGCGTCCAAGCAGTCGCGGAAGCGTCGAAGCAGGCGCTGAAACGTCCAAGCAGGCGCGGAAGCATGCAAGAAGGCGCAGAAGAGTCCAAGCAGGCGCGGAAACGTCCAAGCAGTCGCGGAAGCGTCCAAGCAGGTACGGAAGCGTGCACGAAGGCGCGGAAGCGTCCAAGCAGGCGCGGAAGCGTCCAAGCAGGCGCGGAAGCGTCCAAGCAGGCGCGGAAGCGTCCAAGCAGGCGCGGAAGCGTGCAAGCAGGCGCGGAAGCGTGCAAGCAGTCGCGGAAGCGTCCAAGCAGGCGCGGAAGAGTCCAAGCAGGCGCGGTAGCGTCCAAGCAGTCGCGGAAGCGTCCAAGCAGGCGCGGTAGCGTCCAACCAGGTGCGGAAGCGTCCAAGCAGGCGCGGAAGCATGCAAGAAGCCGCAGAAGAGTCCAAGCAGGCGCGGAAGCGTCCAAGCAGACGCGGAAGCGTCCAAGCAGGCGCGGAAGCGTCCAAGCAGGCGCGGAAGCGTCCAAGCAGGCGCGGAAGCGTGCAAGCAGGCGCGGAAGCGTGCAAGCAGTCGCGGAAGCGTCCAAGCAGGCGCGGAAGAGTCCAAGCAGGCGCGGTAGCGTCCAACCATGTGCGGAAGCGTCCAAGCAGGCGCGGAAGCATGCAAGAAGCCGCAGAAGAGTCCAAGCAGGCGTGCGAGCGTCCAAGCAGGCGCGAAACCGTGCAAGCAGGCGCGGAAGCGTCCAAGCAGGCGCGGAAGCGTCCAAGCAGGCGCTGAAACGTCCAAGCAGGCGCGGGAGCATGCAAGAAGGCGCAGAAGAGTCCAAGCAGGCGCGGAAGCGTCCAAGCAGTCGCGGAAGCGTCGAAGCAGGCGCTGAAACGTCCAAGCAGGCGCGGAAGCATGCAAGAAGGCGCAGAAGAGTCCAAGCAGGCGCGGAAACGTCCAAGCAGTCGCGGAAGCGTCCAAGCAGGTACGGAAGCGTGCACGAAGGCGCGGAAGCGTCCAAGCAGGCGCGGAAGCGTCCAAGCAGGCGCGGAAACGTCCAAGCAGGCGCGGAAGCGTCCAAGCAGGCGCGGAAGCGTCCAAGCAGGCGCGGAAGCATGCAAGAAAGCGCAGAAGAGTCCAAGAAGGCGCGGAAGCGTCCAAGCAGGCGCGGAAGCGTCCAAGCAGTCGCGGAAGCGTCCAAGCAGGCGCGGAAGCGTCCATGCAGCCGCGGAAGCGTCCAAGCAGGTGCGGAAACGTGGAAGCAGGCGCGGAAGGGTCCAAGCAGTCGCGGAAGCGTCCAAGCAGGCGCGGTAGGGTCCAAGCAGGCGCGGAAACGTCCAAGCTGGCGCGGAAGCGTCCAAGCAGGCGCGGAAGCGTCCAAGCAGGCGTGGAAGAGTCCAAGCAGGCGCGGAAGCGTCCAAGCAGGCGCGATAGCGTCCAAGCAGGCGCGGAAACGTCCAAGCAGGCGCGGAAGCATGCAAGAAGACGCAGAAGAGTCCAAGCAGGCGCGGAAGCGTCCAAGCAGGCGGGGAAGCATGCAAGCAGGCGCGGAAGCATGCAAGAAGGCGCAGAAGAGTCCAAGCAGGCGCGGAAACGTCCAAGCAGTCGCGGAAGCGTCCAAGTAGGTACGGAAGCGTGCACGAAGGCGCGGAAGCGTCCAAGCAGGCGCGGAAGCGTCCAAGCAGGCGCGGAAACGTCCAAGCAGGCGCGGAAGCGTCCAAGCAGGCGCGGAAGCGTTCAAGCAGGCGCGGAAGCATGCAAGAAAGCGCAGAAGAGTCCAAGAAGGCGCGGAAGCGTCCAAGCAGGCGCGGAAACGTCCAAGCAGGCGCGGAAGCATGCAAGAAGACGCAGAAGAGTCCAAGCAGGCGCGGAAGCGTCCAAGCAGGCGGGGAAGCATGCAAGCAGGCGCGGAAGCATACAAGAAGGCACAGAAGAGTCCAAGCAGGCGCGGAAGCGTCCAAGCAGTCGCGGAAGCGTCCAAGCAGGCGCGGTAGCGTCCAACCAGGTGCGGAAGCGTCCAAGCAGGCGCGGAAGCATGCAAGAAGCCGCAGAAGAGTCCAAGCAGGCGCGGAAGCGTCCAAGCAGACGCGGAAGCGTCCAAGCAGGCGCAGAAGAGTCCAAGCAGGCGCGGAAGCGTCCAAGCAGGCGGGGAAGCATGCAAGCAGGCGCGGAAGCATGCAAGAAGGCGCAGAAGAGTCCAAGCAGGCGCGGAAACGTCCAAGCAGTCGCGGAAGCGTCCAAGTAGGTACGGAAGCGTGCACGAAGGCGCGGAAGCGTCCAAGCAGGCGCGGAAGCGTCCAAGCAGGCGCGGAAACGTCCAAGCAGGCGCGGAAGCGTCCAAGCAGGCGCGGAAGCGTTCAAGCAGGCGCGGAAGCATGCAAGAAAGCGCAGAAGAGTCCAAGAAGGCGCGGAAGCGTCCAAGCAGGCGCGGAAACGTCCAAGCAGGCGCGGAAGCATGCAAGAAGACGCAGAAGAGTCCAAGCAGGCGCGGAAGCGTCCAAGCAGGCGGGGAAGCATGCAAGCAGGCGCGGAAGCATACAAGAAGGCACAGAAGAGTCCAAGCAGGCGCGGAAGCGTCCAAGCAGTCGCGGAAGCGTCCAAGCAGGCGCGGTAGCGTCCAACCAGGTGCGGAAGCGTCCAAGCAGGCGCGGAAGCATGCAAGAAGCCGCAGAAGAGTCCAAGCAGGCGCGGAAGCGTCCAAGCAGACGCGGAAGCGTCCAAGCAGGCGCGGAAGCGTCCAAGCAGGCGCGGAAGCGTCCAAGCAGGCGCGGAAGCGTCCAAGCAGGCGCGGAAGCATGCAAGAAGGCGCAGAAGAGTCCAATCAGGCGCGGAAGCGTCCAAGCAGGCGCGGTAGGGTCCAAGCAGGCGCGGAAACGTCCAAGCTGGCGCGGAAGCGTCCAAGCAGGCGCGGAAGCGTCCAAGCAGGCGTGGAAGAGTCCAAGCAGGCGCGGAAGCGTCCAAGCAGGCGCGATAGCGTCCAAGCAGGCGCGGAAACGTCCAAGCAGGCGCGGAAGCATGCAAGAAGACGCAGAAGAGTCCAAGCAGGCGCGGAAGCGTCCAAGCAGGCGGGGAAGCATGCAAGCAGGCGCGGAAGCATGCAAGAAGGCGCAGAAGAGTCCAAGCAGGCGCGGAAACGTCCAAGCAGTCGCGGAAGCGTCCAAGCAGGTACGGAAGCGTGCACAAAGGCGCGGAAGCGTCCAAGCAGGCGCGGAAGCGTCCAAGCAGGCGCGGAAACGTCCAAGCAGGCGCGGAAGCGTACAAGCAGGCGCGGAAGCGTCCAAGCAGGCGCGGAAGCGTCCAAGCAGGCGGGGAAGCATGCAAGCAGGCGCGGAAGCATACAAGAAGGCACAGAAGAGTCCAAGCAGGCGCGGAAGCGTCCAAGCAGTCGCGGAAGCGTCCAAGCAGGCGCGGTAGCGTCCAACCAGGTGCGGAAGCGTCCAAGCAGGCGCGGAAGCATGCAAGAAGCCGCAGAAGAGACCAAGCAGGCGCGGAAGCGTCCAAGCAGACGCGGAAGCGTCCAAGCAGGCGCGGAAGCGTCCAAGCAGGCGCGGAAGCGTCCAAGCAGGCGCGGAAGCGTCCAAGCAGGCGCGGAAGCATGCAAGAAGGCGCAGAAGAGTCCAATCAGGCGCGGAAGCGTCCAAGCAGGCGCGGTAGGGTCCAAGCAGGCGCGGAAACGTCCAAGCTGGCGCGGAAGCGTCCAAGCAGGCGCGGAAGCGTCCAAGCAGGCGTGGAAGAGTCCAAGCAGGCGCGGAAGCGTCCAAGCAGGCGCGATAGCGTCCAAGCAGGCGCGGAAACGTCCAAGCAGGCGCGGAAGCATGCAAGAAGACGCAGAAGAGTCCAAGCAGGCGCGGAAGCGTCCAAGCAGGCGGGGAAGCATGCAAGCAGGCGCGGAAGCATGCAAGAAAGCGCAGAAGAGTCCAAGAAGGCGCGGAAGCGTCCAAGCAGGCGCGGAAACGTCCAAGCAGGCGCGGAAGCATGCAAGAAGACGCAGAAGAGTCCAAGCAGGCGCGGAAGCGTCCAAGCAGGCGGGGAAGCATGCAAGCAGGCGCGGAAGCATACAAGAAGGCACAGAAGAGTCCAAGCAGGCGCGGAAGCGTCCAAGCAGTCGCGGAAGCGTCCAAGCAGGCGCGGTAGCGTCCAACCAGGTGCGGAAGCGTCCAAGCAGGCGCGGAAGCATGCAAGAAGCCGCAGAAGAGTCCAAGCAGGCGCGGAAGCGTCCAAGCAGACGCGGAAGCGTCCAAGCAGGCGCGGAAGCGTCCAAGCAGGCGCGGAAGCGTCCAAGCAGGCGCGGAAGCGTCCAAGCAGGCGCGGAAGCATGCAAGAAGGCGCAGAAGAGTCCAATCAGGCGCGGAAGCGTCCAAGCAGGCGCGGTAGGGTCCAAGCAGGCGCGGAAACGTCCAAGCTGGCGCGGAAGCGTCCAAGCAGGCGCGGAAGCGTCCAAGCAGGCGTGGAAGAGTCCAAGCAGGCGCGGAAGCGTCCAAGCAGGCGCGATAGCGTCCAAGCAGGCGCGGAAACGTCCAAGCAGGCGCGGAAGCATGCAAGAAGACGCAGAAGAGTCCAAGCAGGCGCGGAAGCGTCCAAGCAGGCGGGGAAGCATGCAAGCAGGCGCGGAAGCATGCAAGAAGGCGCAGAAGAGTCCAAGCAGGCGCGGAAACGTCCAAGCAGTCGCGGAAGCGTCCAAGCAGGTACGGAAGCGTGCACAAAGGCGCGGAAGCGTCCAAGCAGGCGCGGAAGCGTCCAAGCAGGCGCGGAAACGTCCAAGCAGGCGCGGAAGCGTACAAGCAGGCGCGGAAGCGTCCAAGCAGGCGCGGAAGCATGCAAGAAAGCGCAGAAGAGTCCAAGAAGGCGCGGAAGCGTCCAAGCAGGCGCGGAAGCGTCCAAGCAGTCGCGGAAGCGTCCAAGCAGGCGCGGCAGCGTCCATGCAGCCGCGGAAGCGTCCAAGCAGGTGCGGAAGCGTGGAAGCAGGCGCGGAAGGGTCCAAGCAGTCGCGGAAGCGTCCAAGCAGGCGCGGTAGGGTCCAAGCAGGCGCGGAAACGTCCAAGCTGGCGCGGAAGCGTCCAAGCAGGCGCGGAAGCGTCCAAGCAGGCGTGGAAGAGTCCAAGCAGGCGCGGAAGCGTCCAAGCAGGCGCGATAGCGTCCAAGCAGGCGCGGAAACGTCCAAGCAGGCGCGGAAGCATGCAAGAAGACGCAGAAGAGTCCAAGCAGGCGCGGAAGCGTCCAAGCAGGCGGGGAAGCATGCAAGCAGGCGCGGAAGCATGCAAGAAGGCGCAGAAGAGTCCAAGCAGGCGCGGAAACGTCCAAGCAGGCGCGGAAGCATGCAAGAAAGCGCAGAAGAGTCCAAGAAGGCGCGGAAGCGTCCAAGCAGGCGCGGAAGCGTCCAAGCAGTCGCGGAAGCGTCCAAGTAGGCGCGGAAGCGTCCATGCAGCCGCGGAAGCGTCCAAGCAGGTGCGGAAGCGTGGAAGCAGGCGCGGAAGGGTCCAAGCAGTCGCGGAAGCGTCCAAGCAGGCGCGGTAGGGTCCAAGCAGGCGCGGAAACGTCCAAGCTGGCGCGGAAGCGTCCAAGCAGGCGCGGAAGCGTCCAAGCAGGCGTGGAAGAGTCCAAGCAGGCGCGGAAGCGTCCAAGCAGGCGCGATAGCGTCCAAGCAGGCGCGGAAACGTCCAAGCAGGCGCGGAAGCATGCAAGAAGGCGCAAAGAATCCAAGCAGGCGCGGAAGCGTCCAAGCAGGCGCGGAAACGTCCAAGTAGGCGCGGAAGCATGCAAGAAGGCGCAGAAGAGTCCAAGCAGGCGCGGAAGCGTCCAAGCAGGCGCGGAAGCGTCCAAGCAGGCGCGGAACCGTCCAAGAAGGCGCGGAAGCGTCCAAGCAGGCGCGGAAGCGTCCAAGCAGTCGCGGAAGCGTCCAAGCAGGCGCGGAAGCGTCCATGCAGCCGCGGAAGCATCCAAGCAGGTGCGGAAGCGTGGAAGCAGGCGCGGAAGGGTCCAAGCAGTCGCGGAAGCGTCCAAGCAGGCGCGGTAGGGTCCAAGCAGGCGCGGAAGCGTCCAAGCAGGCGCGGAAGCGTCCAAGCAGTCGCGGAAGCGTCGAAGCAGGCGCTGAAACGTCCAAGCAGGCGCGGAAGCATGCAAGAAGCCGCAGAAGAGTCCAAGCAGGCGCGGAAGCGTCCAAGCAGTCGCGGAAGCGTCCAAGCAGGCGCGGTAGCGTCCAACCAGGTGCGGAAGCGTCCAAGCAGGCGCGGAAGCATGCAAGAAGCCGCAGAAGAGTCCAAGCAGGCGCGGAAGCGTCCAAGCAGACGCGGAAGCGTCCAAGCAGGCGCGGAAGCGTCCAAGCAGGCGCGGAAGCGTCCAAGCAGGCGCGGAAGCGTGCAAGCAGGCGCGGAAGCGTCCAAGCAGTCGCGGAAGCGTCCAAGCAGGCGCGGAAGAGTCCAAGCAGGCGCGGTAGCGTCCAACCATGTGCGGAAGCGTCCAAGCAGGCGCGGAAGCGTCCAAGCAGTCGCGGAAGCGTCCGAGCAGTCGCGGAAGCGTCCAAGCAGGCGGGGAAGCATGCAAGCAGGCGCGGAAGCATCCAAGCAGGCGCGGAAACGTCCAAGTAGTCGCGGAAGCATGCAAGAAGGCGCGGAAGCGTCCAAGCAGGCGCGGTAGCGTCCAAGCAGGCGCAGAAGAGTCCAAACAGGTGCAGAAGTGTCCAAGCAGGCGCGGAATCGTCCAAGCAGTCGCGGAAGCGTCCAAGCAGGCGCGGTAGCGTTCAACCAGGCGCGGAAGCGTCTAAGCAGTCGCGGAAGCGTCCAAGCAGGCGCGGTAGCGTCCAAGCAGGCGCGGAAGCGTCCAAGCAGGCGGGGAAGCATGCAAGCAGGCGGGGAAGCGTCCAAGCAGGCGCGGAAGCGTCCAAGAAGGCGCGGAAACGTCCAAGTAGGCGCGGAAGCATGCAAGAAGGCGCAGAAGCGTCCAAGCAGGCGCGGTAGCGTCCAAGCAGGCGCGGAAACGTCCAAGCAGGCGCGGAAACGTCCAAGCAGGCGCGGAAGCATGCAAGAAGGCGCAGAAGAGTCCAAGCAGGCGCGGAAGCGTCCAAGCAGGCGGGTAGCATGCAAGCAGGCGGGGAAGCGTCCAAGCAGGCGCGGAAGCGTCCAAGAAGGCGCGGAAACGTCCAAGTAGGCGCGGAAGCATGCAAGAAGGCGCAGAAGCGTCCAAGCAGGCGCGGTAGCGTCCAAGCAGGCGCGGAAACGTCCAAGCAGGCGCGGAAGCATGCAAGAAGGCGCAGAAGAGTCCAAGCAGGCGCGGAAGCGTCCAAGCAGTCGCGGAAGCGGCCAAGCAGGCGCGGAAACGTCCAAGCAGGCGCAGAACCGTGCAAGCAGGCGCGGAAGAGTCCAAGCAGGCGCGAAAACGTCCAAGTAGGCGCGGAAGAGACCAAGCAGGCGGGGTAGCGTCCAAGCAGGCGCAGAACCGTGCAAGCAGGCGTGGAAGAGTCCAAGCAGGCGCGAAAACGTCCAAGTAGGCGCGGAAGCGACCAAGCAGGCGGGGTAGCGTCCAAGTAGGCGCGGAAGCATGCAAGAAGGCGCAGAAGCGTCCAAGCAGGCGCGGTAGCGTCCAAGCAGGCGCGGAAGCGTCCAAGCAGGCGCGGTAGCGTCCAAGCAGGCGCGGAAACGTCCAAGCAGGCGCGGAAGAGTGAAAGCAGGCGCGGAAGCGTCCAAGCAGGCGCGGAAGCGTCCAAGCAGGCGCGGAAGCGTCCAAGCAGTCGCGGAAGCGTCGAAGCAGGCGCTGAAACGTCCAAGCAGGCGCGGAAGCATGCAAGAAGCCGCAGAAGAGTCCAAGCAGGCGCGGAAGCGTCCAAGCAGTCGCGGAAGCGTCCAAGCAGGCGCGGTAGAGTCCAACCAGGTGCGGAAGCGTCCAAGCAGGCGCGGAAGCATGCAAGAAGCCGCAGAAGAGTCCAAGCAGGCGCGGAAGCGTCCAAGCAGACGCGGAAGCGTCCAAGCAGGCGCGGAAGCGTCCAAGCAGGCGCGGAAGCGTCCAAGCAGGCGCGGAAGCGTGCAAGCAGGCGCGGGAGCATGCAAGAAGGCGCAGAAGAGTCCAAGCAGGCGCGGAAGCGTCCAAGCAGTCGCGGAAGCGTCGAAGCAGGCGCTGAAACGTCCAAGCAGGCGCGGAAGCATGCAAGAAGGCGCAGAAGAGTCCAAGCAGGCGCGGAAACGTCCAAGCAGTCGCGGAAGCGTCCAAGCAGGTACGGAAGCGTGCACGAAGGCGCGGAAGCGTCCAAGCAGGCGCGGAAGCGTCCAAGCAGGCGCGGAAACGTCCAAGCAGGCGCGGAAGCGTCCAAGCAGGCGCGGAAGCGTCCAAGCAGGCGCGGAAGCATGCAAGAAAGCGCAGAAGAGTCCAAGAAGGCGCGGAAGCGTCCAAGCAGGCGCGGAAGCGTCCAAGCAGTCGCGGAAGCGTCCAAGCAGGCGCGGAAGCGTCCATGCAGCCGCGGAAGCGTCCAAGCAGGTGCGGTAGCGTGGAAGCAGGCGCGGAAGGGTCCAAGCAGTCGCGGAAGCGTCCAAGCAGGCGCGGTAGGGTCCAAGCAGGCGCGGAAACGTCCAAGCTGGCGCGGAAGCGTCCAAGCAGGCGCGGAAGCGTCCAAGCAGGCGTGGAAGAGTCCAAGCAGGCGCGGAAGCGTCCAAGCAGGCGCGATAGCGTCCAAGCAGGCGCGGAAACGTCCAAGCAGGCGCGGAAGCATGCAAGAAGACGCAGAAGAGTCCAAGCAGGCGCGGAAGCGTCCAAGCAGGCGGGGAAGCATGCAAGCAGGCGCGGAAGCATGCAAGAAGGCGCAGAAGAGTCCAAGCAGGCGCGGAAGCATGCAAGAAGCCGCAGAAGAGTCCAAGCAGGCGCGGAAGCGTCCAAGCAGTCGCGGAAGCGTCCAAGCAGGCGCGGTAGCGTCCAACCAGGTGCGGAAGCGTCCAAGCAGGCGCGGAAGCATGCAAGAAGCCGCAGAAGAGTCCAAGCAGGCGCGGAAGCGTCCAAGCAG
The DNA here is from genome assembly GCA_963989415.1 of Cerceris ruficornis. Taxonomy (NCBI): domain Eukaryota; kingdom Metazoa; phylum Arthropoda; class Insecta; order Hymenoptera; family Crabronidae; genus Cerceris; species Cerceris ruficornis. The sequence continues at coordinate 4,211,735 of OZ022522.1, forward strand.
ACGCGGAAGCGTCCAAGCAGGCGCGGAAGCGTCCAAGCAGGCGCGGAAGCGTCCAAGCAGGCGCGGAAGCGTGCAAGCAGGCGCGGAAGCGTGCAAGCAGTCGCGGAAGCGTCCAAGCAGGCACGGAAGAGTCCAAGCAGGCGCGGTAGCGTCCAACCATGTGCGGAAGCGTCCAAGCAGGCGCGGAAGCATGCAAGAAGCCGCAGAAGAGTCCAAGCAGGCGTGCGAGCGTCCAAGCAGGCGCGAAACCGTGCAAGCAGGCGCGGAAGCGTCCAAGCAGGCGCGGAAGCGTCCAAGCAGGCGCTGAAACGTCCAAGCAGGCGCGGGAGCATGCAAGAAGGCGCAGAAGAGTCCAAGCAGGCGCGGAAGCGTCCAAGCAGTCGCGGAAGCGTCGAAGCAGGCGCTGAAACGTCCAAGCAGGCGCGGAAGCATGCAAGAAGGCGCAGAAGAGTCCAAGCAGGCGCGGAAACGTCCAAGCAGTCGCGGAAGCGTCCAAGCAGGTACGGAAGCGTGCACGAAGGCGCGGAAGCGTCCAAGCAGGCGCGGAAGCGTCCAAGCAGGCGCGGAAACGTCCAAGCAGGCGCGGAAGCGTCCAAGCAGGCGCGGAAGCGTCCAAGCAGGCGCGGAAGCATGTGTTACGTCCAGCGATTTCGCGCTATAATTTTTTCTTTTTTCTTTTTCTACAAATGTACATACGTTAGATTCTTTTCGATCTCTACTATACTTATGAATATTGTTCAGTTCCTAAATTCACTTACGAGCTTATTTTGCAAAGTCTATATTTAAATATTGTTAGTTAGAATATTTTCACTCTTAAAAAGTCTCGCTCTATGTATATATTAGTGTAACAGCAGATAGCTCAGGCGCAACCGCCATAAAACCGACCCTTTCTACCTGCGCTCGACGCGAGCGACGAACATACGCAAATTCGAACTTAAAAGTAATGTAAATATTTTCACACGTTAAAATCAAGATAGAATATCCTCCTCTCAAATTCGAAACTCTCAATTCAAAACACGGTAGATAAGAATTTTCCAAAGCCTATTAATTTTCCAAATCTATAAATTGTACGTCTATATTATTATTACTAATTCTCGGCACGCGTACCATTCTATTTCCAAATCATTCTATTTCTTACAAGTACGCGTAGCCTCGACGACATACTATTTCCAAATTCAAAGAGACGTACCAATTTACCAAACTTCTATATCAAAATAAGGCAAAGGAACTTTACCGTATAGAGTAATGAGAGCGAGAGAGAAAATATACGATAGAAAAGGACAGGTAGAGAGTGAGAGAGAGATCTCAGTAGAAAGAGACAGGTAGACAAGAGAGAGAGGTCCCGCGCTAGACAGAGATAGACATAGTACAGGAGAGAGGGAACCGCCGAGCGCGCTTCACGCGTTCGCCGCACGCGCCACGGTTGAGGCATCCCTACCTCGACGCCGTCCCCTCCATAGTCCGGAAGACGGATATAAAAAACGTAGCTTTAGCCAAGCGAAGGCAGTTGCCGAAAAATCTCCGACGAGTTATCAAAAAGCCACCGCTACGAGTTTTTTCTAAGTCGTTACTATTTTCTAAGTCGTTACTATTTCCAAGTCGTAACTAAGCTCTGTATCGAATCGTTAATTTTCTAAGTTTCAAGTGTAACCAAGTGTATTATTTCCAAGTTTTTATTAGAATATATTTTATTTTGTTTTAAAGTAACCAAGTCTATCAAGTGAGTGACTCCTCGAACAACATTTCCTAAATCTTCAAATTCAACGTCGTGCTAAAACATACTTCAAGATTCATCGTATTTCCAAATTTTAAACCTTCTACCTCAAGTTCAATCGACAGCGGATCCCTCATCCTCAGCCGAGTTTTTGAGAACCTGTCGATTGCGCATCCATTATTCCGACGACTCAGCATACCGAGACGCACTTGCCCTCGCGACGATACCGTGCAGGCAAGAAAGTGCCGGTGTGTTGTTTCGCCTACTGGCTATTTCTCGGTTTCTCCCCGTGGACCAACCCACTCGCGACGACACCGCGCCTGGCTTGGACTCTGCGGATGATTCTGGATAGTCAGGAAATTTTCCTACGTTACATTTTCGAATCCTTTTAAATTCAAATTCCATCCCTTATGCCTAGTCGTCCCCGAAGAGGCGGTCGTGACCTCCAGCTCCGCCGTCTTCTTTACCAATTTCATAACGCTCCAGCCCCTTTCGACCCCTTCCTTGGAACCGTTACTTCCGTCGAGAAGCCCGCTTCCATCCCTTCTAGTTCTAAAATCATTGACTTAACGCATATTCCATATCCTTCGCCGACTCCTTACGAATTTTCTCCCATCATCGCGATCGACGAGTCCCTCCCTTGGAGGCTGACTCCTCTCTCCGCGCCGCGTAAAATTATTGAAGAGCCACGACTTCGCGACTTCGAATCGCGTAAACGACTACGAGAGGAGATTTCAACAAATACTACTCCTACTTCCACTGGGTCCAGCAGCCAGAATCAGGACGATTCTACCTCGCAGCCGACGACAAAGAAGCGCCGACGCCATCATCGCAGAACCCGAAAATCTGCAGTAGACGTGACGGATCCGTCTAAATCTTCGTCGACAAGCGTGACATCGAGCGCTTAATCAACCCCAACGGCGTACCTGTCAGCGCCTTTCTTCCGGTACCTGCTACGACGGGACCACCAGCGAGCCGGAACTACTACCCGTACGGAGAGCATCGACCTGGAACAGCAAGAAGCCGAAATATGTGAGTTGGTCTTTACTTGTTTCCAGTCCCTCTCTTTTCGAATCTCCGTTTTTCTACAAAAAAGTGCGAAATTATTAGACGTCGGGTCCCCAGCCAACGAACCGCCCAGGCGGGTAAAGGCAAATTCCGACAATTATCTTGTGAAATCGTTCTTAGAGAAATTTTTTACTTTCTTAAAATCCTTCCATTTCACGGTTTCTCTACTTACGCTCACGAGACGTGACACAAAAATGGTGACAGCGGTGGGATAGGCTAATAATTTCGTGAAAAAATTAATTTTTCCATTATTTAAAATTCAATACCTTACATTTTTCTTGACTACTATTTCTTATAAAATTAAATATGGAGACTCGAGGAAAGAAACAGACTCTTACCGAGGATGAGCTTACGCATTTAAATACCGCTTTGCGCGAACGGGAAAGGAAATTGGAAATAATGGCCGACAAAATTAAAAACGCGGAAACGGAATTACACAAACAACGCGAAAAGGTCTTGATGGAGGCCGCCGCCGTACGAAATTCAGACGAATTGCAACGTCGACTCGAAGAAGCTAACGCCGAAATTAATCGCATAAAAGAAAGTCGAGCCACTTCTCCAATTCCGAATCCGTCCGTAAGTCAACGAAATCGTTCACCATCTTATCACCGATCTTTTGAGGACGATGTTTATAGTCGAACACTGGTTCAAGAATCTTTGAATATGATACCGCGATTTAATGGATACAACATTCCGGTTCTAAATTTTATAAGAGCATGTAAAAGGGTTAGAGAAATTTTGCCGCCCGGTAACGAAGGATCATTAGTCAGATTATTAATTGGTAGACTTCAAGGAGAAGCTTATACGGCAGTCGAAGATGAAGATTGCACAACCGTATTTCACTTATGCGATATCTTACGCGACTCGTTCTCTACTCATAAGACTGTAGATCACTATCGAGGAGAATTGGCGAGTACATATATGCACCGTTCAGAATCTATATTGCATTATATAAGTAGAGTTCGCGACCTCAAAACTGCTATAATCGACGCAACAAGACGTAGATACGACGATCTATCGCGATACCAGATCGAAGAGATAGACGATTTCACACTTCGATGTTTTGCAGATGGATTAACCGCCGAGCTCAGAACGCATCCTTTAATGCAAAATTGTCAAACTTTCGCTGACGCCTGTTCTCAATCGCGAACTTTAGCTCAACGCGCTAGTCTCGACCGCGAACGTGAAAAATATGATAATCGGTCAAATCGCGGAAATACTAATTTTAATGCCGATAATTTTAAAAATGATAAACCACGAAATTGGAGGGAGGCACCACATGCAGAATTTTCTCGTGAAAATCAGCAGACCCGTTATAATTACCGCCAAGACACGCGTCTCTCCCCTCCACCGCGTTATGAATCGAGGAACTCCCCTCCACCGCGCTACGATTCCCGCTACTACTCTCCGCCGCGCCAGGGAAATACTTTCGACCAACCGCGTAATACTAATTTTCCTAGGAATACGTATGAAACTAGGCCGCGAAACGAAACTTTCCCTAGATCAACCCTAAACTGCACTTATTGCAAAAATGTAGGACACACTATCGACGAGTGTAGAAAACGCGAGTACAATCTCAGAAATAATAGGAGTTCGGGAAACGCCGAACCGGCCTCGAGAGAAAGGGACGGATCTCGGGAAATTCCGCCGACACGTCCAACGAACGTAGTACAAACTCTCGACGCGCCGTCAACACATACACAGTGAACCCTAGGAACTTTACGAAAATCCCTTCAGTAGTTTTAACGTCACCGACTCTCAGAAATCCAACAGAATTTATGGTAGATTCGGGTTCGGAACCGAATTTGATAAAACCGAAAGCTTTAGATCCGATGACGCCTTATTTAGATTGGGATATTATAAATTTGCAAGGCATAACTCCCGAAACAGCAACTACCCTAGGGTTCGTTGAAGTTTTCATTAACGAAATGCCAGTTAAATTTTATTTAGTTCCAAATGATTTCCCTATTCCTCACGATGGAATTTTAGGCACTGATTTCTTGTCACCCGCAGCGAAAATTAACTATGTAAAATCACGCGTAGAATGGCACGATACTATATTTCCATTTAAAAAGCAGCCGGTAAATAAAATTCCTGCTCGCAGCATAGCTCCGGTAAAGTTAACCATAGTGAATAACGTCGCAGAAGGATACGTAGACTTATTAGAAGCAGGTCGCGGAATAATTATCGGTAAATCGCTCGTAACAAATTGCAACGGCATCGCGTATATAAATGGTATAAATACAACAGACGAAGATGTTGAATTCGAAAATCCAATCGTCGAACTCCAAGAATTCGAAACAATTTCAACCTTAGGGAATGAAGGAAGTTCGAATATCTTTTCTAATTCAAACGACGAATCGACGAAAAACGAAGCAACGCGCGCGCAAGCACTCGGGCAGTCTTTCCCCCTAGGGTCGGAAAAACCCTCGAGCGCCTCCTCTGAATCTACGAAAATATTTACTATTTCTTCTAATTCTTCGTCAAATCACGTCTTCGAAACGCAAACCCGCGAGCAACAAACGCTAAGTCTCTTACGCCTAGGCCACCTTAACGAGGAAGAGAAAGAAAGCGTATCGCGTATAGTAAAAAATTATTCCGATCTTTTTCAGTTACCGACTGACATACTAACTTCTACCTCCGCGATAAGTCATCCTATACCGACGGTCGACGATATACCTATCAATACGAAGCAGTATAGGTACCCACCGATTCACAAACAAGAAATTGAAAATCAGGTCAACGATCTTTTAAAGAATGAAATTATTAAACCGTCTCTATCACCTTACAACAGTCCACTTTGGATTGTTCCCAAAAAAGCGGATTCTAAAGGGAATAAACGATGGAGGATGGTCATTGATTATCGCTCTCTTAACGACAAAACTATAAGTGACGCTTATCCACTTCCCAATATCACAGAGATTCTAGACCAACTTGGTAGCGCTAAATATTTCAGTATATTCGACTTAGCCTCCGGATTTCACCAGATTCCAATGTCAGATAAAGATAGTTCGAAGACCGCATTTTCAACTCCTCACGGGCATTACGAATTCGTCTGCATGCCATTCGGTTTGAAGAACGCTCCCGCAACTTTTCAGCGACTCATGGATAACGTCCTGAGTGGACTCCAAGGAAATGAGTTATTCGTTTATTTAGACGATATTGTATTGTATTCGAGTTCCCTCGCAGAACATGAAATCAAATTTCGTAAACTAGCAGAACGCCTCCGACAGGCAAATTTAAAATTACAACCGGATAAATGTGAGTTTTTACGCCGCGACGTAGTATATTTAGGACACGTAATTAGCGACAGTGGTGTGAAACCAGATCCTGCAAAAATTACGTCTGTAAAAAACTTCCCGGTTCCCCGAAACAGCAAAAATATTAAACAATTTCTTGGCCTTGCAGGGTATTACCGACGCTTTATACAGAATTTTTCTCGCATTGCAAAACCGTTAACGAATTTATTAAAGAAAGATGCAACTTTTGAATGGATTGAAACACAGCAGGACTCTTTCAATACGCTACGCGATTTACTATGTACAGAACCACTGTTGCAATATCCAGATTTTTCGAAACCTTTTGTATTAACGACTGATGCTTCGGGATATGCTATAGGAGCTATTTTAAGTCAGGGACCGATAGGAAAAGATCTCCCAATTTCATACACCTCACGACTTTTAAATAGTGCTGAAATTAATTATTCTACCACGGAAAAAGAACTATTAGCTATTGTTTATGCGACGCATCATTTCCGTTCTTATCTATACGGACACCGATTCACTTTAGTTACGGATCACAAACCTCTTACCTGGTTGAATTCTGTAAAGGATCCTACATCGCGATTAATCAGATGGAGACTTAAACTCGCTGAATACGACTACGAAATAGTATATAAAGCCGGAAAACAAAATGTAAATGCCGACGCTTTATCTCGCAATCCTCCGACCGCGATAGTAAATATTATTAACGAATCTTCTAGTTCAGATGAATGCTTATTCCTCTCATCCGCCGAACAAAAATTGCGAGCAAATAAAGAAAAAATTTCTCAATCTATAAATATTAATAATCAAGACGACGCAGTAGAAACGTTAGAGTCAATGAATAACGATACCGGAAATTCTAATGTAAACGAACCCGAGACGAATAAACTATCCTCTCGCGAAGACCCCGAATCCTCTTCCGACGAACCGAGAAGCGAGAGTAGTAACCTGACCCCTCAAAGTTCAAGTTCTGAAGAGTTGTTTGATCACAGTTCTATGCCACGAACGCCTTGGAATGCGACCATGATAGAAACGCGTGACAGCATAAACATTCGACAAGATAATTTAGTTTTTTTCACAACAATAAAAGGACAACCTTGCGACAAGGGCTCAAAAATATTAGCTGACAACGGTCTACTTCCTAAAATTGAAAACGCTATGTTAGGTCGCGTTAAAATCACGCGTAAAGGAACGAAATATTTAATCGCGCTTCCCATTAAAGAACATTTGTCAATGAATACGGATATCGACATATTCAATGATGCATTACACTCTTTACTCGATGCAACAAGAGAACTACAAATTGAAAGTTTCAGTATCGCTGAGAATAATATCGATAATATTCAATGGTCTTATATAAAGAAAACCTTATTAGATATTTTCTTTGAATCCCAAATTAAAATTTTTATCTGCAAAAATTTAGTTTCAATCCCAGAATTAAATTTACGAAACGACATAATTATAGAAAACCACTGTACCACATTGGCAGGACACAAGGGTGTTACAAAAACGTACAAACGTATAAGGCATAATTTTTATTGGCCAACATTGAAATCGGATATACAACAATTTATTCAGAATTGTTCAAGCTGTCAAACAAAAAAGCTCACACGGTTAAAAACACGACAACCGATGATACTCACCGATACTCCCGGAAAATCTTTCGATCGGATAGCCATGGATATAGTAGGCCCTTTGCCTGAAACTCGGAAAAATTCTAACTATATTTTAACAATACAAGATTTACTAACCAAGTACTCGCTCGCAATTCCTTTAACACGCGCTACGTCTACCGAAATCGCCGACGCTCTAGTACGAAAATTTATTTGTAGATTCGGTACGCCGAAAAGTATTCTGACCGACCAGGGTACTTCGTTCTGTAGCAGCCTTATGCGCGAAATTTGCAAACGTTTTAAAATCTCACAGACTACTACTACCGCATTTCATCCGCAATCGAACGGATCCATAGAACGATCGCATCACGTCTTAACTGAATATTTAAAACATTTCGTTACGCAGTACAAAGATTGGGACGACCTGCTAGAACTCGCCACATTCTCGTATAACACTAGTGTACATGAAGGCACACAGTTTACACCGCATGAATTGATATTTGGAGAAATCGCACGAGTGCCTACGGAAATTAATTTACACACAGAGTCGAATGATCCTACGTATACGGAATATTTAAATTTATTACAGAACCAATTGAATAGAGTACAAGATCACGCGAAAGAAAATTTAATTCGAGCGAAAAAGAAATCAAAGTATTATTATGACCGCAAACGACGACCTCAAAATTTCCAAGTCAACGATAATGTATATTTACTCAAAGAACCAAGAATAGGAAAGTTTTCCGACCAATATACGGGTCCATACCGAATTATTAAAATACTCGATAGACACAACGTTAGATTACAAGTCAAAAATGGTGAACGAACGGTACATACAGACAAGCTGAAAATCTGTAAAAGGTAAATGAGCTCAAATATGGAAACATGTAAGAAATCCAACAGTTTTTTTTTATTATTTTGAATTGTTAGAATTAATTAACATAAGAATAGTAGTAAGATAATGCGCGCGCCGCACGCGACACGCACAAGAAACCACCAATCAACACGCTCTCCCCCCACTCTTCGCACCATCGCCACGCGACAAGTTAAGCGCCAGCTCCAGCCAGCGGTACTACGACGAAGACACCGCCGAAGCTACCCTTACCCCCACCCCTTCTACTGCACATCACAGCTACGACGCAGCAACGCTCCTGAAATCACCCCTCTCAGCAAGGAGATGGACCAACCAAACAGTGATGCTCATCCCAAGGTCCAGATCTCTGGAAACCAGGCAGAAATTACATCAACTCGACATCAAAATTTTTCCACACAATTTCTATGAACGAGATTAACGAAAATTACTCTGACTCAAAAAGGAAAAATTTTATCTCTATTCAAGCTATAATCCTCCTACATAATCACGCCTTAGGGAAAACTGATTATTAAATACGGAGATGCAACATCGTAAAGATGAAGAAATAGCAGATGAATAAAATTAATTTTCTAATGGAACCTTTTAAACGAGTCTTCGACGAAGTTCGAAAATAAGCGATAGCTTCGCATAAATATCGAGATGTCAACGAGCCACTTCAACACTTCTGGGAGAAGAAAAGCAAAGAGCCAAGCTGAAACGAAGACCTGCAGTTTCCCCTATACCCTGGTACGAGGAAGAAAACCCTCCCACTTACCCAACAGTGCGCGAGTAATAAACAAATAATTCATCGAACAAGTGAATTTTAAAATGAGCTTTGATACATATAAAAACTGTGGTAGTGCTAAAATGCGATGAACGTTATCGAATACGTGATAATTATAAACATAAATTAAGAAAACGAAATGTATATATATATATATAGTCACACAAAACGAAAAACAAAAACACCAAAAAATAATAGCTATAAGACCGCCGATGTACTATAGAAAAACGTTACATTGTAACATTTTTCCTCATTAGGAGGGAGGTGTTACGTCCAGCGATTACGCGCTATAATTTTTTCTTTTTTCTTTTTCTACAAATGTACATACGTTAGATTCTTTTCGATCTCTACTATACTTATGAATATTGTTCAGTTCCTAAATTCACTTACGAGCTTATTTTGCAAAGTCTATATTTAAATATTGTTAGTTAGAATATTTTCACTCTTAAAAAGTCTCGCTCTATGTAACAGCAGATAGCTCAGGCGCAACCGCCATAAAACCGACCCTTTCTACCTGCGCTCGACGCGAGCGACGAACATACGCAAATTCGAACTTAAAAGTAATGTAAATATTTTCACACGTTCAAATCAAGATAGAATATTCTCCTCTCAAATTCGAAACTCTCAATTCAAAACACGGTAGATAAGAATTTTCCAAAGCCTATTAATTTTCCAAATCTATAAATTGTACGTCTATATTATTATTACTAATTCTCGGCACGCGTACCATTCTATTTCCAAATCATTCCATTTCTTACAAGTACGCGTAGCCTCGACGACATACTATTTCCAAATTCAAAGAGACGTACCAATTTACCAAACTTCTATATCAAAATAAGGCAAAGGAACTTTACCGTATAGAGTAATGAGAGCGAGAGAGAAAATATACGATAGAAAAGGACAGGTAGAGAGTGAGAGAAAGGTCTCGAAGAAAAGGACAGGTAGAGAGTGAGAGAGAGGTCTCAGTAGAAAGAGACAGGTAGACAAGAGTGAGAGGTCCCGCGCTAGACAGAGATAGACATAGTACAGGAGAGAGGGAACCGCCGAGCGCGCTTCACGCGTTCGCCGCACGCGCCACGGTTGAGGCATCCCTACCTCGACGCCGTCCCCTCCATAGTCCGGAAGACGGATATAAAAAACGTAGCTTTAGCCAAGCGAAAGCAGTTGCCGAAAAATCTCCGACGAGTTATCAAAAAGCCACCGCTACGAGTTTTTCTAAGTCGTTACTATTTTCTAAGTCGTTACTATTTCCAAGTCGTAACTAAGCTCTGTATCGAATCGTTAATTTTCTAAGTTTCAAGTGTAACCAAGTGTATTATTTCCAAGTTTTTATTAGAATATATTTTATTTTGTTTTAAAGTAACCAAGTCTATCAAGTGAGTGACTCCTCGAACAACATTTCCTAAATCTTCAAATTCAACGTCGTGCTAAAACATACTTCAAGATTCATCGTATTTCCAAATTTTAAACCTTCTACCTCAAGTTCAATCGACAGCGGATCCCTCATCCTCAGCCGAGTTTTTGAGAACCTGTCGATTGCGCATCCATTATTCCGACGACTCAGCATACCGAGACGCACTTGCCCTCGCGACGATACCGTGCAGGCAAGAAAGTGCCGGTGTGTTGTTTCGCCTACTGGCTATTTCTCGGTTTCTCCCCGTGGACCAACCCACTCGCGACGACACCGCGCCTGGCTTGGACTCTGCGGATGATTCTGGATAGTCAGGAAATTTTCCTACGTTACATTTTCGAATCCTTTTAAATTCAAATTCCATCCCTTATGCCTAGTCGTCCCCGAAGAGGCGGTCGTGACCTCCAGCTCCGCCGTCTTCTTTACCAATTTCATAACGCTCCAGCCCCTTTCGACCCCTTCCTTGGAACCGTTACTTCCGTCGAGAAGCCCGCTTCCATCCCTTCTAGTTCTAAAATCATTGACTTAACGCATATTCCATACCCTTCGCCGACTCCTTACGAATTTTCTCCCATCATCGCGATCGACGAGTCCCTCCCTTGGAGGCTGACTCCTCTCTCCGCGCCGCGTAAAATTATTGAAGAGCCACGACTTCGCGACTTCGAATCGCGTAAACGACTACGAGAGGAGATTTCAACAAATACTACTCCTACTTCCACTGGGTCCAGCAGCCAGAATCAGGACGATTCTACCTCGCAGCCGACGACAAAGAAGCGCCGACGCCATCATCGCAGAACCCGAAAATCTGCAGTAGACGTGACGGATCCGTCTAAATCTTCGTCGACAAGCGTGACATCGAGCGCTTAATCAACCCCAACGGCGTACCTGTCAGCGCCTTTCTTCCGGTACCTGCTACGACGGGACCACCAGCGAGCCGGAACTACTACCCGTACGGAGAGCATCGACCTGGAACAGCAAGAAGCCGAAATATGTGAGTTGGTCTTTACTTGTTTCCAGTCCCTCTCTTTTCGAATCTCCGTTTTTCTACAAAAAGTGCGAAATTATTAGACGTCGGGTCCCCAGCCAACGAACCGCCCAGGCGGGTAAAGGCAGATTCCGACAATTATCTTGTGAAATCGTTCTTAGAGAATTTTTTTTTTACTTTCTTAAAACCCTTCCATTTCACGGTTTCTCTACTTACGCTCACGAGACGTGACACGTGCAAACTTGCAGGATTCTGTGCCAACTGCATGTTTCCGTGCCAATTTGCACGATTTCGTGCTAATTTGCACGATTCCGCGTAAACTTGCATGTTTACGTGCAAACTTGCAGGATTCTGTGCCAACTGCATGTTTCCGTGCCAATTTGCACGATTTCGTGCTAATTTGCACGATTCCGCGTAAACTTGCATGTTTACGTGCAAACTTGCAGGATTCTGTGCCAACTGCATGTTTCCGTGCCAATTTGCACGATTTCGTGCTAATTTGCACGATTCCGCGTAAACTTGCATGTTTACGTGCAAACTTGCAGGATTCTGTGCCAACTGCATGTTTCCGTGCCAATTTGCACGATTTCGTGCTAATTTGCACGATACCGCGTAAACTTGCATGTTTACGTGCAAACTTGCAGGATTCTGTGCCAACTGCATGTTTCCGTGCCAATTTGCACGGTTTCGTGCTAATTTGCACGATTCCGCGTAAACTTGCATGTTTACGTGCAAACTTGCAGGATTCTGTGCCAACTGCATGTTTCCGTGCCAATTTGCACGATTTTGTGCTAATTTGCACGATTCCGCGTAAACTTGCATGTTTACGTGCAAACTTGCAGGATTCTGTGCCAACTGCATGTTTCCGTGCCAATTTGCACGATTTCGTGCTTCTTTGCACGATTCCGCGTAAACTTGCATGTTTACGTGCAAACTTGCAGGATTCTGTGCCAACTGCATGTTTCGGTGCCAATTTGCACGATTTCGTGCTAATTTGCACGATTCCGCGTAAACTTGCATGTTTACGTGCAAACTTGCAGGATTCTGTGCCAACTGCATGTTTCCGTGCCAATTTGCACGATTTCGTGCTAATTTGCACGATACCGCGTAAACTTGCATGTTTACGTGCAAACTTGCAGGATTCTGTGCCAACTGCATGTTTCCGTGCCAATTTGCACGGTTTCGTGCTAATTTGCACGATTCCGCGTAAACTTGCATGTTTACGTGCAAACTTGCAGGATTCTGTGCCAACTGCATGTTTCCGTGCCAATTTGCACGATTTTGTGCTAATTTGCACGATTCCGCGTAAACTTGCATGTTTACGTGCAAACTTGCAGGATTCTGTGCCAACTGCATGTTTCCGTGCCAATTTGCACGATTTCGTGCTTCTTTGCACGATTCCGCGTAAACTTGCATGTTTACGTGCAAACTTGCAGGATTCTGTGCCAACTGCATGTTTCGGTGCCAATTTGCACGATTTCGTGCTAATTTGCACGATTCCGCGTAAACTTGCATGTTTACGTGCAAACTTGCAGGATTCTGTGCCAACTGCATGTTTCCGTGCCAATTTGCACGATTTCGTGCTAATTTGCACGATTCCGCGTAAACTTGCATGTTTACGTGCAAACTTGCAGGATTCTGTGCCAACTGCATGTTTCCGTGCCAATTTGCACGATTTCGTGCTAATTTGCACGATTCCGCGTAAACTTTCATGTTTACGTGCAAACTTGCAGGATTCTGTGCCAACTGCATGTTTCCGTGCCAATTTGCACGATTTCGTGCTAATTTGCACGATTCCGCGTAAACTTGCATGTTTACGTGCAAACTTGCAGGATTCTGTGCCAACTGCATGTTTCCGTGCCAATTTGCACGATTTCGTGCTAATTTGCACGATTCCGCGTAAACTTGCATGTTTACGTGCAAACTTGCAGGATTCTGTGCCAACTGCATGTTTCCGTGCCAATTTGCACGATTTCGTGCTAATTTGCACGATTCCGCGTAAACTTGCATGTTTACGTGCAAACTTGCAGGATTCTGTGCCAACTGCATGTTTCCGTGCCAATTTGCACGATTTCGTGCTAATTTGCACGATTCCGCGTAAACTTGCATGTTACCGTGCAAATTTGCAGGATTCTGTGCCTACTGTAACGTCAACCCGAAATTGACGTCACTATTGTTAAAATCGCGTATTCAAACCTCCCACCCCCTAATTCGCGAAAGCGCGCGTCCTGACATATGCCTATATATATATATATACGTAGACACACATACACATATATACATCACGTATATATGTACGAAAATACATTAATCTATCAAAATAAATATATATATATGTAAAGGCGCATAAAAGTAATATTCAAGAATAATAACCGTATTAATAATCAACGCAATACGTCTAGATGAGTCATGCAAGTAATAAATATCAAAAGATGTAAAGCATCAAAACGTTTCAGAACGATAGGACAACATTTCATCTCGCAGCTATATAAAAAGCATTAAAATCAAACTCCGCGAGACATCTTTTCATTTGCGAACAGTATGAGCTATCTATTCGTTTCACAACTATATAATTAAAAGCGCATGCGACATCTATTCATTTCAAGACTATATAATATTGTACACGCTCAGCAGTTTCTTATCTCTCACCGCGATAAGATAAGCTCAAGAAACTGCAAGGCGTAAGACCGTCAGCAGTTTCCCTTCCCACGGCGATAAGAAACTGCAAGGCGTAAGACCGTCAGCAGTTTAAAACTGCAAGGCGTAAGACGGTCAGCAGAATAAAATGCAAGGCGGAGGATGTCAGCAAAGATAGGAAAATGCAAGCCGCCCGCCGCTCAGCATTCTTAGAATTAGCGATATGAATTTAATATATAAGGAGCAGCGCAACGCCGCTTTAGTCAGTCTAGCAGCAGCAGCCGACCAGTGAACATCGAGTGAAAGTAAAGTACGCGAATTAAATAAGTGCTACGAAGCGACAAGTGCCACATCTACTACGACTACAATACCAACGAGTGAGTATTCAATTATTCCGGCTGCACTCTGACTCCGCTGTACTACCGAGGTCGTACGGCGACACACCCATTGCCACTCGTTGCTCCTTCTATATTTTTGATTGTGTTCAGAACTCGTGACCGAGGTACGCGAATAATTTTGTACGCTTTCATAAATATTAATTCTTTATAACCTTAGGCACTCAGACTAATTATCATCGACACTCTTAGTGTAAATTCAAAACCCGTGACCGAGGTACGCGGACCATTTTGCATTTACTTACTAATTGTATTTTACGCGAATAATATTGTACGACGTTAACTCAAGCACTCAGATCGTGTGAATCCAAAACCCGTGACCGAGGTACGCGGATATTTTGTATTCTCTCACTGACTGTAATTATTTTATAAAACTCGATTTCAACTTAACCTGCGACCGAGGTACGCAGATAGTTGAAATCCCTCGTTACTCTTACACTACCTACATTGTATTAATTTTATTATTTTAATATACATAACTTATAACTTACCTTCTTTATTTTTCAAATCCAATAGCGCTGATAAATAGCAGCTACTTCATTCAACGCGAGCGCAGCGACGAATAGCGCTTCACCAACCCCTTCGCCTTCTTGAAGCGCAGAATCCTGCTGCTGTCCTTTCACCTGCGAGTCCTACAGATACGCAGACAAGGTACAGTGAATTTATTTCTCCATTTACAAATCGTCTCCCCTACTTTATACTCACCTCTCGTCTGTCATTAGATGACAGATAATAATTCGGGAATACGCAATCCTCCCATCTATCGGCGCCGAGGTAGACGAGCCGGCCGCCGTGTCCGAGCAGAGAGAGAAGCCGCTGAAATACAGCGCTTATTAGACACCTACGGGATTCATCCAGTTTTACGACAAATATCTTTAAGACTACGCTACGACGACGACTACAGACCGGAACCCTCCTACTCGCCTGAAATTCAGCCAGGATCCCCTAACCTACCGCGATCCCCCTCACCGGAGCCTACTCCTTCCCTGAATTTAATAATTCCGGAATCATCCGAATCCTCCTCATCCCCTACCCTAGTCGAACCAACCTACCCCCCCCCACCTACACTCGTCGCCCCCTCATCCAAATTCCAGACTACCCCATCTACCCCATACCCTATACACCCTTCGATTACCCTATACCCGATTCCACCGTATATCCTGAACCTACCCATTACTATTCTACACCACAACCTACCGAATACCCCTCTTCCCTGTTAACCAACTACCTTGAGACAGCACTTGCCGACATCCCGGATTCCCCTCAATCTCCTGATTCCCCAGATTATACCTTAGATTCCCCTCGATCCCCAGACTCATCGAACTGGTCGATGCAACATCTTTTTGAAGATTCTATTTGAATTTTATTATTATTTGAATTTTATTATACTTCCACTTCATTTGAATTTACATTGTATTTTACTTAATCTAAAGGAAATAAACTCTATATTATTATACTTACCTTTTACTCGACGCATCTTAGTTATCCAGTCTCTTCGTACCAGTTCCTCGCCGCGACCCCTGAAAATAAAATCAATTAGTAACATATAAAAGAAACCTCCCTTCGGTAGATTCTCTCTCGCTACAACTTACCTCACTCGTATACTTACCGTCTCTCTCTCTCTACACTTACTCCGCTACGTTCCATCGGGTGAGCACCTGAAAAGGAAATATTATTATCATTAAGGTTTCTTCGCCCCATTACCCCCATATTATACTTACTTCGTTTAATCCCTCGTGGCATAAAATCACCAATTTTCCTCCCTGTGCCCTGGCGATAGTCTGCGCATAGCGGGCGAGCCTAAAACAGGAAAACAAACTCAGTTACTCCCGATCGAGGACACGGGACGTGACATAAATTTGGTGGCAGCGGTGGGATAGCAGGAAAAGAGTGATTTTACCCCCACCCCTCTTACTAAAGCATAAAGCAAGTTTTACATCCCCATCGACATGGCGGAAGCGCGATTAAACGCAGAACAAGAAGAAGAAGTAGCAAGGCTACAGGAACGAGTTTTGGCTCGAGAACGCGATTTAGCCGAGCAAAACATACGACGAACTATAGAAGTACCGCGATCTACTGAACTTAAACTTGATAAAGTTCATCAAATAATCGAACGCATGGATAGGGAATTCGATATATTACTCCCACTACCAGAACGCTTACAAAG
Organism: Cerceris ruficornis; assembly: GCA_963989415.1. Classification (NCBI taxonomy): domain Eukaryota; kingdom Metazoa; phylum Arthropoda; class Insecta; order Hymenoptera; family Crabronidae; genus Cerceris; species Cerceris ruficornis. The sequence continues at coordinate 4,228,625 of OZ022522.1, forward strand.
ATTAGAAAACGCGTTACAAGAATTAAGAATGAATGGTGGTCACGACAATACCACGGGAGGACTCCCTCCTTCACCGCAAGTGCATAGCACACCAGAACGACCGCCGCTTTTCCGCACCGCCGCGATAAGTATAAAAGACGCATTAGAATCTGTTCCAATTTACAATGGAAGGAACATACCGATCTTCCAATTTGTACGAGCGTGTGAAAGAGCACGAAGTATAATAGCCCCGGAGCAAGAAATGCACCTCGTGCAATTATTAGTTAATAAACTACAGGGTCATGCGTACATGACCGTCGCGAACTCGCAATTTGCAACCGTCGACCAATTTTGCAACCGATTAAAATCAACCTTCGCCGCGCACAAAACACTATACGAATACCAAGGAGAACTTGGACAACTAGAAAAGAGACCGCATGAACACATACTCGACTACATAGAAAAGGTTCGGAACCTACACGCAGCGGTATACGACGAAATGAAACAAGGCAGATCATTCGACCACATTAGAGTACTGGAATTAGAAGAACACGTGATTCAAGCATTTTTGAATGGCCTCGCGCCGGACGCTAGAATACGGGTACGCATGGAAGCACCCCGAAGCCTGGAAGAATATTATTGTACCGCGATCAAAATTTTTGGACAAATCGAAAAGGAAGAATCACGCGCGCGCACTAAAGTTAGACATCGTTCCCCTCCGCGTCGAAATGAATACAGATCCCCCCCGCGTCGGAACGAGTATAGATCGCCGCCGCAACGAAACGATTTTAGATTTTCCCCGCGACGATATGAAGATAGATCACCCCCGCGACGATATGAGGATAGAGCACCTCCGCGACAATTAAACGAAACCCCCACTCGACGCTATTACGGAAGTCAAGGATCCTCGCCCCCTTCGCAAAGATCCTACCAACAAACGAGATTCTCACCCAATACACCGACTGTTACGTGTCGATATTGCAAAAATCCAGGCCACAGCATGGACGACTGTGCGAAATTTCGAATGAAAGTAGAATCCGGAGAAATAACCCCCTACTCGCAAAGAAGAACAAACGCAGATGACTCCACGAATCAGGGAAACGGTTCTCGCAACCCGGTAGCCGGTGTCCGCCGGGAAGCCAACCAGTCAGGGCACCGAACATTTACAACGACCGTGAAAACGCACGGACCAGAGGAACAGAATACGATGACCCAAGTTTCCGAATCGCTAGGGTCCAATTAAAACAGGATTCTGTTGTACCAACTATACAAGTAGCCACGACCAACGACCAAGGAAAACTAAATCTAATGATAGATTCCGGATCAGAAATCAACCTTATAAAAGAATCATTTTCAAAATCAGCCCAAAAAATTAATCATGACATAATTTTAAAAATTAGAGGAATCACCTCAACGCCGATATCCACTCGAGGAACAGCAGAAATCGCGATCGCCGGACGACCAATGAAGTTTCATCTAGTTGACGATTCATTCCCCATTGACCAGGACGGAATTTTAGGTTCTGAATTCATGATACAAAACTCAGTCACGATCGACTATAAGAGCCGAAGCCTCCAATGGGAAGAACTACATATCCCCTTTTTCGAGCAAGAACTTTTAACAATTCCTAAAAGATCAGTCGCACCATTTCAAATTAAGATAGCAAACCCCGAAGTTAAAATAGGTTATTTACCCCGCCTATTTACGAAAGACGGGATATTCCTTGGAAACGCAGTAGTAACCAACACAAAGGGAAGAGCACACCTTCCAATCTTCAATACTACGGAAAAGGACGAACGCATAGTCATACCGACGTTAGTACTTCGAGAAATAGAAAACACAAGTCAAACCGCGCCGAGTCAAAACGAAATTATAGAAAATGAAAATTCTGCACGAGTATTCCTTACCCAGACGAATTATAACAAACAGCGACTAAAAGAAATTAAAGATGCCCTTAGGTTAGACCATTTAAATTCAGAGGAAGAAGAAAGCGTTACGGAATTAATAAAAGAAAACGCGGACAGATTTTATTTACCCGGAGATCATTTTGGAGCAACCACCGCGATAGAACATCCTATTCATACTATCGACGACATTCCAGTAAACGCGAAACAGTATAGATTCCCTCCAGTTCATAAAGAAGAAATAAACAGACAAGTAACTGAACTCATTGAAAATGGAATAATTGAACCCTCTCTTTCACCATATAACTCACCTCTATGGATCGTACCGAAAAAACCGGACTCTCAAGGAAACAAAAGATGGCGTATGGTAATCGATTACCGCGCCCTCAACGATAAAACGATCGGAGACGCTTACCCACTTCCTAATATAAATGAGATCCTAGATCAACTAGGTAGCGCCAAATATTTTTCAGTTTTTGACCTCGCATCTGGTTTCCACCAAATACCCATGAAATCGACAGATGCTCATAAAACCGCTTTTTCTACGCCATACGGACATTATGAATTTAAACGCATGCCCTTCGGATTAAAAAACGCTCCAGCAACGTTCCAATGATTAATGAACAACGTTTTAACCGGACTACAAGGAATAGAGTTATTTGTCTATCTCGACGACATAGTCCTATACGCTCGCTCACTCCGAGAACACGAGATCAAATTTACCCGACTCATGAAAAGATTACGAGAAGCAGATCTCAAGCTACAACCGGACAAATGTGAATTCTTACGACATGAAGTCAATTACCTCGGGCATATTATTAGCGAAAACGGAGTCAAACCAGATCCGAAAAAAATAACGGCAGTAGATCATTTCCCAATTCCCAAAAATTCAAAAAACATAAAACAATTTTTAGGCCTTGCCGGATATTACCGTAGATTCATTCCTAATTTCTCGAAAACCGCGAAACCTCTCACCGACCTATTAAAAAAGGAAGTAGCATTCAGATGGACGCCAACACAAGAAGACGCATTTCAAAAACTAAAGAAAGCCCTAATAACTGAACCTATTCTTCAATATCCTAATTTCACAGAAACCTTCAATTTAACAACGGATGCATCCGGATATGCAATCGGAGGAGTCCTAAGTCAAGGACCAATCGGAAAAGATCTCCCTATAGCCTACGCGTCGCGATTATTAAACCAAGCAGAGAAAAACTATTCAACGATCGAAAAAGAATGCCTCGCGATAGTATATTGTATAAACCACTTCAGACCATACTTATACGGGAGAGAATTTAAAATCATTACGGACCACAAACCACTAGTATGGCTAAACTCAATCAAAGATCCTACTTCAAGACTATGGAAATGGAAGTTAAAACTCTCAGAATATGAATATAAGATATATTACAAAGAAGGTCGAGCAAACGCAAACGCCGACGCACTATCCCGGAACCCACCGGAGAACGACGAAAAGGAACAGCCTTCAGCACCAATCTACTCTATAAAAAGAAAAAGACAACAAGACGAACCATCATCCTCTGACTCCCTCGAAATCTTTCCCGCGAGCAAACCGCGACTCCATAGCCCGGTAGAACAGAAACGACTACCGACTACCTCCAAGCAGCCATCAGAGACTAAATCAAAAGGTCCAAGAAAACGAACGCCTTCCACAGCCTTTAGTCTTTTCCCTCTTCCTCCAGGAAAACGTATCCCAAGAATACAAGATTCTACGACCTCTGACGTCACTGATTCCCCTCCTACCCCCATCGAAAGTCGCGATACACCCTCACGAAGCCCTCCTCCCACTCATTCCCCCTCTCCGGACGAAATTCCCCCACCTATACACCACTCAACCACTACCAACGAAACACCTCAGCTCACTCCACGGATTTTGGATTACGAAGAAGATGCCAACACTCAACTGGAATCAAACGACGACATCGAAGAAACACAAAGTATCGAAATGGAAGATACACCGCTCACATCATCGGACTCGGATGCACTTTTCGTACGAACTTTCGTACCCGCAACTCTACGCAACGCACCCTTGAAGATTGAAGAAAGCAACGACTCCTTAAGAATACAAAAGGACCACAAAATAATTTTCATCGACATGAATGGGCAACCCCAGGATAAAGGGGCAATCGAACTACTCTCATACGGTGAACTTCCGAAATTTGAAAACCTAACATTTGAGAGAGCTAAAATAAAACCTACACAATCTTACAACATTATAGCAATCCCCATAAAAGAACACGATAGGATACCCATTACGAAAGAAAACATAAAAAACGGAATTCGCGCGATAAAAGACGTACTCGACGAATTAAGGATCAAGAGCTTCAGCATTTCTAAAACCCCGTACTACGACGACATACCATGGAAATTTTTCCTCAATTATCTCAAGCAAACCCTCCAAGAATATCAACTTACTATCACGATATGTCGATCTCTCATCACAATACCGACAACGGAACAACGAAGACAAATAATGGAAGAAAACCACGATTCCGTAATCGCAGGACATAAAGGAGTTACAAAAACCTATAATCGCATTCGACAGCGTTATTTCTGGGATGGAATGAAGAAAGATATTACTGAATATGTAAGGACATGCATCGAATGTCAAAAGAGGAAGCTAACACGGATTAAAACTCGCCAACCAATGATACTTACCGATACACCTGGCGCAGCCTTCGACAAAATAGCACTCGACATAGTTGGACCACTCCCTGTAACAAAAATGGGAAATGAATACATACTGACCATCCAAGACCTTTTAACGAAATACAGCGTCGCAGTACCATTGCAAAAAGCAGATTCACGTAGCGTGGCCGACGCCTTCCTTAAGAATTTCATATGCAGATTTGGAGCTCCACGAGCATTACTCACAGACCAGGGATCAAACTTCTTATCAGCTTTATTTAAAGCCGTGGCAAAGAAATGCCGAATTAAGCAATACCAGACGACAGCCTATCACCCTCAAGCAAATGGATCCCTCGAAAGATCCCATCACGTATTAATAGAATTCTTAAAACAATATATCGACGACACCTCCAATTGGGATGAATGGATAGAGAACGCGATGTTCTCGTATAACACCAGCATTCACGAAGGAACGAAATTCTCACCGCACGAATTAGTGTTCGGAAAAATAGCACGAGCACCGTCCACCGACCCGCCGCTAGAAGAAAACCTCGACCCATCATATAAGGATTATTTAGAAGAACTCTTCATGAAGATCAACCGTTTACAAGACATCGCCCGAGAGAACTTAAAGCAAGCTAAGCAAAAATCAAAAGGATACTACGACCGAAGAGTAAACCCCCAAACATTCCACGTCGGCGACGATGTATTTTTACTCAAAGAACCCCGACAAGGAAAATTCGCGAGTCAATATTCCGGTCCCTACAAAATTCAGCAAATCCTTAATAACGGAAATATATCCATATTAATGAACGGCAAAAATCGTGTGGTGCACGCTAACAAGTTAAAATTAGCTCATCGTCGACCCACCGTCACGGAACTTTAGAGGAAAATAAATTATGTTACAGACCATTTCAAGTACGCAACTACCATGTGCTACTATCCACGACCTACAGCTAAAATTTCGGGGCAAGAGGAGCTTGCATTACTTAACATACAGATAAGCCAATTCAGCTGCATACAAGGACAGATGATGGAAACTTACGACGATGAAAATACATACAGAATATTCTGCGAACCGTGCTTCGACTTATCTATAGTGTTACGTCCCGCGATTACGCGCCGTAAATTTTTCTTTTTTCTTTTATCGCAAATGTACATATATTCATTTTTCTTCCGATCTCTACTATTTTTACAAGTATTATTATTGTTTCTAAATCTTAACTATTAATCGATAGGCAACGTTCGTACGTTAATAATTTTAATTTGTTTATTTTAGAAAGTCTCACTCGATGTACATATTAGCATACCAGCGCAAGACCGCGCGCGACCGTCATAAAACTGACCTTTCCTACCTGCGCTCAACGCGAGCGATGAACGAGCGTAAACGAACGCTTATAATTATTGCAAATTCTTAATCATTGCAAATTTAGATATTTACTCCTCTAAATTCAAATCTCTCAAAGTAGAAAACGGCAGATAGATTTTTCCAACGCCCAATATTTTTCTATATCTTCAAAATCGTACGTCTATTAGATAATTACTATTTCTCAGCACGCGTACCTCTACTATTTCCAAGTCTTACTATTTCATTCAAGTACGCGTAGCTTCGATATTCTAAATCAAACTCCAAAGACGTACCGAATCAATTACTATTTCAAAAAAAGGGCAAAAGCCGTCCGCCGTATAAACCAACGAGAGAGAGAGAGAGAGAAAAGTACTTGCTAAGGATCAGGTAGAGAGCGAGCGAGAAGCTTCGTTAGAAGGAGACAGGTAGAAAAGTGAAAGGGAAGTCTCGATAGAAAGAGATAGCTAGAGAGTGAGATAGTAGGTGTGAATAGAAAGAGAGAGCTATAGAGTAGGAGAGAGGGAGCAGCCGAGCGCGCTTCACGCGTTCGCCGCACGCGCCACCGATGGCCATCCCTACCACGATGCTATCCCCTCCGTGGTCCGCATCTCTAATATAAAAAACGTAGCACGAGCTACGAGCGTCAGTTCTAAAAAAAACCAGTTACCAGCTCTTAACGAGATCATTACTAAGTCGTTACTAAGTCGGGAGTGATCTTTCTGTCAGACGCGACGGAACAGATCGAGAGTATAACTAGTCGTTACTATTTCCAAATCTTCTAAATCGTTACAAGTTCAAAGCGTTTCTAAGTCGTTATAATTTCTAAGTCGTAACTAAGCTATACCGAAATCGTTTTCTAAGTCAAATTCTTCTAAGTGTAACTAAGTGTAATATTTTCAATTTAATGTTAGAATATATCTTGTTTTTATTTTAAATTCAGACTATCAAGTGAGTGACTCTTCGAACATTATTTTCCCAGTTTCCAAGTTCAATCGTTCATCTTAAATTCAAGTGTCAAGTGCATCGTATTCCAAGTTCAAAACCTTCTACCTCAAATACAATCGACAGCGGATCCCTCATTCTCAACTGAGTCTTTGAGAACCTGTCGATTGTGTATCCGTCGCTCCGACGATTCAGCATACTGAGACGCACTTGCCCTCGCGACGATACCGTGCAGGCAAGAAAGTGCCAGTGTGTTGTCTCGCCTACTGGCTACTCTTAGTTTCTCCCCGTGGACCAACCCACTCGCGACTACACCGCGCATGGTTTGTACTCCTCGGATGATTCTGGATAGTCAGGAAATTTCCTACATCTCATATTATTTTTCCTGTTTAAATTCATATTAATCCTTATGCCTAGTCGACCACGAAGAGGCGGCCGCGAACTTCAACTCCGGCGTCTCCTTTATATTTTCCACAACGCTCCAGCCCCTTTCGACCCTTTCCTCGGCACGGTACCTACCGTTGACCGCGTCCCTTCTAATTCTCCTAATTCGAACGTCGTTGATTTAACAAATATTCAATATCCTCTACCAATTCCATACCATTTTTCCGATATTAAAGCGATCGACGAGTCTCTCCCCTGGAGACTGACTCCTTTTTCCGCGCCGCGTAAATTAGTATCCAGCGAGTTACGACTTCGCGAGAACGACCCGCGTAAACGTCAACGCGAGGAAACTACCACTGATTCCACTGGATCCCAGGGTACGAGTCAGGACGACTCTCTTCCACCTGCGAAAACTCGCAAACGACGCCGCCATCATCGACGACCGAGCAGAACCGCAGTAGACGTGAAGGAATCCGTCTAATTCAGCGACATCGAGCGCATCACAGCGCCTATTCAGCCACAGCAGTATACCTGTTGGCGCCGTTCCGGTTCCTGCTTGCGACGGGACAACCAGCGATCCAGAGCCACCACCGACTTCGAGATCATCGACCTGGAACAACAAAAGCCGAATAATGTAAGTTGGCTCCTACTTTGTTTCAAACGTCTTTGCTCGAATCTCATTCTCCGTCGAAATACGAAATTATTAACAAGTCGGGTCCCTTAGCCAACGAACCGCCCAGGCGGGTAAAGGCAAATTTCCGACAATCATCTCGTGAAAACGTGCTTAGGAAACTCTCGTATTTTAAATTTTCCATTTTTCCATAGTCTTCCTACTTGCGTACACGGGACGCGACACAAAAATGGTGACAGCGGTGGGATAGCTTAATAATTTCGTATATAAATTCCTTTTCTTTTCGCAAGTTAAAAATTACGTATATTTCTATTTCTATATTTTTCGTATTAAAATTCAAAAATGGAGACTCGAGGAAAGAAGCAAACCCTTACCGAAGATGAGCTTACTAGCCTTGGTTCCGCCTTACGCGAAAGAGAGAGGAAATTAGAGTTAATGACCGAAAGAATAAAAACCGCGGAGTTAGAATTAAATAAGCAACGCGAAAAAGTTTTAATGGAAGCCGAAGCCGTTAGAAATTCTCAGCAGAGTTCCGACGAATTAAAACGTAGACTCGAAGAAGCTACCGCTGAAATGAATAGAATGAAAGAAAGTCGAGCCACATCTCCGATGCCTATTCCGCCCGTAGATCGACGAAATCGTTCGCCGACGCATCACCGTTCGTTCGAAGACGATGTATACAGTCGCACGTTGGTTCAAGAATCTTTAAATACGATTCCGCGATTTAACGGTTACAACATTCCAGTTCTCAATTTCATTAGAGCGTGTAAGAAAGTTAAAGAAGTATTACCACCAGGGAACGAAGGATCATTAGTTCGTTTATTAATTGGTAGACTACAGGGAGAGGCATATACGGCAGTTGAAGACGAGGATTGCTATACCGTATTTCATTTGTGTGATATTCTACGAGACTCTTTCTCGACGCATAAAACCGTAGATCATTACCGTGGAGAATTAGCAAATACATATATGCACCGTTCTGAATCGATTTTAAATTATATCAGTAGAGTCCGAGATCTTAAAGCTGCGATATTGGATGCAACGCGACGTAGATACGATGATTTATCTAGATATCAAGCCGAAGAGATAGACGATTTCGCTTTGCGTTGTTTCACGGATGGACTGACTGCCGAACTTAGAACGCACCCCTTGATGCAAAATTGTCAGACATTCGCCGACGCGTGTTCCCAGTCTAGAATTTTAGCACAACGCGCAAATCTCGATCGCGAACGCGAGAGACAAGATAATCGCTCAAACCGCGAGAAAAATAATTCTAATTACGATTATTCACGAAATAATGATTCACGAAATTGGAGGGAGGCACCTCATCGCGATTTTCCCCGTGAAAACCAACAAAGACGCACCGATTATCGGCAAGATTCGCGCCACTCCCCTCCACCGCGGTACGAAGCACGGAATTCCCCACCACCGCGTTACGATCCCCGTTATTTCTCCCCACCGCGTCAGGGAAACTCTTTCGAATCGCCGCGTAATACGAATTTTGCGAGAAATACCTACGAAACTAGACCACGAAATAATAATTATTCTTCGAGACCTCTAGTAAATTGTTCATATTGTAAGAATGTCGGGCATACCATCGACGAATGTAGAAAGCGAGAATATAATATTAGAAATAATCGAAGTTCGGGAAACGCCGAACCGGCCTCGAGACAGAGGGACGAAACTCGAGAAATTCAGCCGATTCGTCCGTCGAACGCGATTCAAAACCTCGACGCGCCGTCAACACCTACGCCGTAAATCCAAAGAATTTTGCTAAAATACCATCGATTATATTAACTTCACCAACTCTCAAAAACCCCACGGAATTCATGATAGACTCTGGTTCGGAACCAAATTTAATTAAACCAAAAGCGTTAGACCCGGCTACACCTTACCTGGATTGGGACATAATCCGTTTGCAAGGTATAACTCCCGAGACCGCGACTACCTTAGGGTCCGTCGAAGTTTTCATTAACGATATACCTGTAAAATTTTACCTAGTCCCAAACGATTTTCCTATCCCGCAAGACGGAATCTTAGGTACGGATTTTCTTTCACCAGCCGCAAGAATTAACTATATAGAATCTCGTGTAGAATGGTATAACGTAATTTTTCCTTTTAAGAAACAACCTATTAATAAGATACCCGCTCGAAGTATAGCGCCGGTAAAACTCACTATAACGAACGATATCCCGGAAGGATACGTAGATTTGATCGAAGCAGGTCGCGGAGTAATTATTGGAAAGTCTCTCGTTACAAATCGTAACGGTATCGCGTACATTAACGGTATTAATACTACGGAAGAAGATGTCGAATTCGAGAACCCCATCGTCGAACTTCAGGAATTTGAAATTGACTCTACCTTAGGGAATGCAGAAAATTCAAATGTCCTTACTATTTCTAATTCATACGACGAATCATCGGAAAACAAAGAAACACGCGCGCAAGCCCTCGAACAATCTTTCCCCTTAGGGTCGGAGAAATTATCGAGCGCCTCTACTAGTTCTACGAAAACGCTTACTATTTCTACTACGTCTTCATCGAATCGTCCTATAGAGACGCAAACTCGCGAACAACAAACACTGAATCTCTTACGCTTAGGCCACCTGAATCAGGAAGAGAAAGAAAGTGTATCTCGCATAGTAAAGAATTATTCGGATTTATTTCAATTGCCCAACGACAAATTAACTTCGACCTCCGCGATAAACCATCCAATACCTACAGTCGACGACATTCCAATTAATACTAAACAATATCGTTACCCACCGATCCACAAGCAGGAAATCGAAAGCCAAGTTAACGATCTCTTAAAAAATAACATAATTAAACCTTCTGTTTCTCCCTACAACAGTCCACTTTGGATTGTTCCAAAAAAGGCAGACTCTAAAGGAAACAAGAGATGGCGTATGGTTATCGACTACCGCTCCCTTAACGATAAAACTGTAAGCGACGCTTATCCGTTGCCCAACATTACTGAAATTTTAGATCAGCTCGGTAGTGCCAAGTATTTCAGTATATTTGATCTAGCTTCAGGATTTCACCAGATCCCTATGTCGAGTAACGATAGTCCGAAAACCGCGTTTTCAACCCCGCATGGACACTACGAATTCGTCCGAATGCCGTTTGGTTTAAAAAATGCCCCTGCTACATTTCAAAGACTCATGGATAACGTTCTTAGTGGACTTCAGGGAAATGAGTTGTTTGTCTATTTAGACGACATTGTGCTATATTCGAGTTCCCTCGCCGAACATGAGATCAAATTCCGGAAATTAGCAGAACGCCTCCGACAAGCAAATTTAAAACTTCAGCCAGACAAGTGTGAGTTTCTACGCCGCGACGTTGTATATCTAGGCCATGTAATTAGCGATAATGGCGTAAAACCAGACCCCGCGAAAGTAACCTCAGTGAAAAATTTTCCAACTCCCAAGAATAGTAAGAATATCAAACAGTTCCTTGGACTTGCAGGATATTACCGCCGGTTTATACAAAATTTTTCCCGTATCGCGAAACCGCTGACAAATTTATTAAAGAAAGACGCGACTTTCGAGTGGACACAGACGCAGCAAGATTCATTTAATACATTACGCAATTTATTATGTACCGAACCACTTTTACAATATCCGGATTTCACGAAACCATTCGTTTTAACGACAGATGCATCGGGATATGCTATAGGAGCTATTTTAAGCCAGGGACCTATTGGAAAGGATCTCCCAATTTCGTATACGTCACGCCTTTTGAATAGTGCCGAGATAAACTACTCTACCACCGAAAAAGAATTGTTAGCCATCGTTTACGCTACACATCATTTCCGCTCTTATCTATACGGACACCGTTTTACCTTAGTCACGGATCATAAACCCCTTACTTGGTTAAATTCCGTAAAAGATCCAACATCCCGATTAATAAGATGGAGGCTTAAACTGGCCGAATACGATTATGAAATTATATATAAAGCCGGAAAGCAAAACGTGAACGCGGATGCCCTGTCTCGAAATCCTCCAACGGTAACAGTAAATATTATCGACGAATCCTCCAGTTCAGACGAATCTTTATTTTTATCAGCTGCTCAGCAAAAAGCCCGAGAACTCAAAGAGAAAAATAAATCTCAACACGCGATGACTAAAAACCACGACGACGCGATAGAAAAATCTTCCAAAGAAACTTTAGAGGTAACAAACAGCGACTCCGGAAATCGTAACATAAACGAACCTGAGACTTATGAACTCTTCCCTCGCGAAGACCCCGAATCCTCCGACGATCCGAGAAGTGAAGATAGTAATCCGACCCCACATAGTTCGAGCTCTGAAGAGATTTTCGACCCCGTAGTTATAACACGAACTCCTCGGAACGCAACGATAATAGAGACACGCGACAGTATAAACATCCGACAGGATAATTTAGTTTTTTTTACAACAGTTAAAGGACAACCTTGTGATAAAGGCTCTAAACTGTTAAAAGATCACGATTTATTTCCGAAAATTAAAGATCTTACATTAGGTCGCGCTAAAGTCACGCAAAAAGGATCGAAATATTTAATCGCGCTCCCCATCAAGGAACATTCTTCAATTAATACAGATATCGACATATTCGATGATGCATTACGCTCATTACTTGACGTAACGAGAGAACTTCAAATTGAAAGTATTAGCATTGCTGAGAATAGCATCGATAACATCCCTTGGTCTTATATAAAGAGAAATCTGCTAGATATATTTTTCGAGTCACAAGTTAAGATTTTTATTTGTAAAAATTTAGTCACTATCCCCGAACCAAGCCTTAGGAACGATATAATTATTGAAAATCATTGTTCTACCTTAGGAGGACATAAAGGTGTTACTAAGACTTACAAACGAATACGGCATAATTTTTATTGGCCAACATTAAAGGTAGAAATACAAAAATTCATCCAGAATTGCTCGAGCTGTCAGATGAAAAAACTTACTAGATTAAAAACCCGACAACCGATGGTACTAACGGACACCCCAGGTAAAGCTTTCGACCGTATCGCTATGGATATAGTAGGTCCCTTACCTGAAACACGGAAAAATTCCAATTACATTTTAACGGTACAAGACTTACTGACTAAATATTCGCTTGCAATACCATTATCACGTGCTACATCTACCGAAATTGCCGACGGTTTAGTTCGAAAATTCATTTGTCGCTTCGGAACCCCGAAAAGTATTTTAACAGATCAAGGCTCTTCGTTTTGCAGCAGTCTTATGCGTGAAATTTGTAAACGATTCAAGATATCTCAAACTACTACGACCGCTTTCCATCCGCAATCCAACGGATCTATAGAACGTTCGCATCATGTTTTAACAGAATATTTGAAACACTTCGTCACGCAGTACAAAGATTGGGACGAACTACTTGATTTAGCAACATTCTCTTACAACACGAGTGTACACGAAGGCACGCAATTTACGCCTCACGAACTAATATTTGGAGATATTGCTAGAGTACCTACCGAAATTAATCTTAATACGAATTCTAATGATCCTACGTACACCGAATACTTAAATACGCTTCAAATTCAGTTAGATAAAGTTCAAAACTACGCAAAAGAGAACTTGATTCGAGCCAAAAGGAAATCGAAATATTATTACGACCGAAAACAACGTCCGCAGAACTTCCAAATTAATGATAATGTTTATTCATTAAAAGAACCGAGAATCGGAAAATTCGCCGACCAGTATACCGGACCATATCGTATTACTAAAATTCTTGATAACCATAATGTGAAAATTCAAACGAAGAACGGCGAAAGAACAGTCCATACGGACAAATTAAAAATATGTAAAAGGTAACAGTAAGCTCAGTTTGCAGAAACAAGTAGGAATACCAACAATTTATTCCTATCCATATTGTTAATTTAAGTATCGTTAAGTAATAGTAATAATAACGCGCGCGCCGCACGCGACACGCATGAAGACCACCCATACTACGCACGCTTACCCCCCACTCCGCATCAACGTCAAGCGACCGCCGAAGCGCCAGCCTCAGCACGCAGCACCAAGGCGAAGTCAGCACCGAAGATCCCCTTACCCCCACCCCTATTCGCCTGCACAACGCAGCTACGACGCAGTAACGTCACCGCAGCTACCCCCTCTCAGCAAGGAGATGGACCAGCCAAGCAGCGACGCTCATCCCAACGTACCAAATCTCTGAAAATTGGCAAGGAAAAGCGATACCTACCAGGCATCGAAATCTCTATACAACCAACACCGAACGAATAATCGGAAATTCTCCGAAGACTCAGAAAGGAAAATTTTATTTCTACTCCAGGCTACAAAACCTCCTATATATAAAATCATACCTTAGGGAAAATATGATTATTTAACGGAGATATACCATCGTAAAGATGAAACTAGCGGAAGAATAAAATACACCGTCCACGGAACCTTCTGAAAAAGAAACTTTCGACGCAGTTCGAATAAGTAACAACGTTCGTATAAGCAACAGAGATGTCAACGAGCCACTTCAACACTCCTAGGAGAAGAAGAAGTCGGAGAGCCAAGCTGAAAAACGAGTACTGCACGACCCTCTTACCCTGAACGAGGAAGAATACCCTCCCTTTTCACCCCAGTGCGTGAGTTCAACAAACAAATAATTCATTAAACAAGTGAATTTAACGTAAGCGTAGACAAGTGTGAAAAACTGTGGTAGTGCGAACAAAATGCGATGGACGTTATCGAATACGTATTAATTCTAAGTATAAATTAAGGAAGCGATACACATAGATATAGATAAAACAAAAAAAAACAAAAACACAAAAATATTAACCGTAAGAACACCAGCGTACTTTAGAAAAACGTTACATCGTAACATTTTTCCTCATTAGGAGGGAGGTGTTACGTCCCGCGATTACGCGCCGTAAATTTTTCTTTTTTCTTTTATCGCAAATGTACATATATTCATTTTTCTTCCGATCTCTACTATTTTTACAAGTATTATTATTGTTTCTAAATCTTAACTATTAATCGATAGGCAACGTTCGTACGTTAATAATTTTAATTTGTTTATTTTAGAAAGTCTCACTCGATGTACATATTAGCATACCAGCGCAAGACCGCGCGCGACCGTCATAAAACTGACCTTTCCTACCTGCGCTCAACGCGAGCGATGAACGAGCGTAAACGAACGCTTATAATTATTGCAAATTCTTAATCATTGCAAATTTAGATATTTACTCCTCTAAATTCAAATCTCTCAAAGTAGAAAACGGCAGATAGATTTTTCCAACGCCCAATATTTTTCTATATCTTCAAAATCGTACGTCTATTAGATAATTACTATTTCTCAGCACGCGTACCTCTACTATTTCCAAGTCTTACTATTTCATTCAAGTACGCGTAGCTTCGATATTCTAAATCAAACTCCAAAGACGTACCGAATCAATTACTATTTCAAAAAAAGGGCAAAAGCCGTCCGCCGTATAAACCAACGAGAGAGAGAGAGAGAGAAAAGTACTTGCTAAGGATCAGGTAGAGAGCGAGCGAGAAGCTTCGTTAGAAGGAGACAGGTAGAAAAGTGAAAGGGAAGTCTCGATAGAAAGAGATAGCTAGAGAGTGAGATAGTAGGTGTGAATAGAAAGAGAGAGCTATAGAGTAGGAGAGAGGGAGCAGCCGAGCGCGCTTCACGCGTTCGCCGCACGCGCCACCGATGGCCATCCCTACCACGATGCTATCCCCTCCGTGGTCCGCATCTCTAATATAAAAAACGTAGCACGAGCTACGAGCGTCAGTTCTAAAAAAAACCAGTTACCAGCTCTTAACGAGATCATTACTAAGTCGTTACTAAGTCGGGAGTGATCTTTCTGTCAGACGCGACGGAACAGATCGAGAGTATAACTAGTCGTTACTATTTCCAAATCTTCTAAATCGTTACAAGTTCAAAGCGTTTCTAAGTCGTTATAATTTCTAAGTCGTAACTAAGCTATACCGAAATCGTTTTCTAAGTCAAATTCTTCTAAGTGTAACTAAGTGTAATATTTTCAATTTAATGTTAGAATATATCTTGTTTTTATTTTAAATTCAGACTATCAAGTGAGTGACTCTTCGAACATTATTTTCCCAGTTTCCAAGTTCAATCGTTCATCTTAAATTCAAGTGTCAAGTGCATCGTATTCCAAGTTCAAAACCTTCTACCTCAAATACAATCGACAGCGGATCCCTCATTCTCAACTGAGTCTTTGAGAACCTGTCGATTGTGTATCCGTCGCTCCGACGATTCAGCATACTGAGACGCACTTGCCCTCGCGACGATACCGTGCAGGCAAGAAAGTGCCAGTGTGTTGTCTCGCCTACTGGCTACTCTTAGTTTCTCCCCGTGGACCAACCCACTCGCGACTACACCGCGCATGGTTTGTACTCCTCGGATGATTCTGGATAGTCAGGAAATTTCCTACATCTCATATTATTTTTCCTGTTTAAATTCATATTAATCCTTATGCCTAGTCGACCACGAAGAGGCGGCCGCGAACTTCAACTCCGGCGTCTCCTTTATATTTTCCACAACGCTCCAGCCCCTTTCGACCCTTTCCTCGGCACGGTACCTACCGTTGACCGCGTCCCTTCTAATTCTCCTAATTCGAACGTCGTTGATTTAACAAATATTCAATATCCTCTACCAATTCCATACCATTTTTCCGATATTAAAGCGATCGACGAGTCTCTCCCCTGGAGACTGACTCCTTTTTCCGCGCCGCGTAAATTAGTATCCAGCGAGTTACGACTTCGCGAGAACGACCCGCGTAAACGTCAACGCGAGGAAACTACCACTGATTCCACTGGATCCCAGGGTACGAGTCAGGACGACTCTCTTCCACCTGCGAAAACTCGCAAACGACGCCGCCATCATCGACGACCGAGCAGAACCGCAGTAGACGTGAAGGAATCCGTCTAATTCAGCGACATCGAGCGCATCACAGCGCCTATTCAGCCACAGCAGTATACCTGTTGGCGCCGTTCCGGTTCCTGCTTGCGACGGGACAACCAGCGATCCAGAGCCACCACCGACTTCGAGATCATCGACCTGGAACAACAAAAGCCGAATAATGTAAGTTGGCTCCTACTTTGTTTCAAACGTCTTTGCTCGAATCTCATTCTCCGTCGAAATACGAAATTATTAACAAGTCGGGTCCCTTAGCCAACGAACCGCCCAGGCGGGTAAAGGCAAATTTCCGACAATCATCTCGTGAAAACGTGCTTAGGAAACTCTCGTATTTTAAATTTTCCATTTTTCCATAGTCTTCCTACTTACGTACACGGGACGCGACAATAGAAGGAAGCTTCCCAGACGCACATGCCTTCACGTGCGAAGACTTCGAGAAAAATTGTTACGAATGCGGCATTCCATTATTAATCGAGAGAAGCCTTGCAGAGTGCACGACCTGCATGGACATATTCCACAGAGGCTTATACTTGGAATTCAACGTAGAGACATTATATATAATCGACGGAGCGCTATACGCTTAAAGAAGCACGGAAATCATAACTACAAATAATACTAACTATGTACCCAATAATAATCAAAAAATATAATAATAAAAAATATATATAAATAAATCAATACGCCTTATTAAATAAACAAAGAAATAAAAATAAAACCAAAATAAACAAACTAAATAAAGGATAATCGATATGTTACTAGATTTAAGCTTAGTTATTAACTAATCCTACTTACGAAATGTCAGACTTCTGTTTCAGGATGAAGGTCCTCATTGTATTTCTCCTATGCGTCAGCCCAATGGCTTACGGACTAATCGCATACGATTGCAGCGGCGAGAGGCTAAATATAACGACGATATCATTAGTAAAAGTAGGCGAATGTGACATCAACGTTCGAGGGGCGGAAACGGAAGAAACATACATACAACTACTGCAATTGGCAGAGTACGAACACGCGGACTACATACAGTGCAAAATCGAGATCAAGAGAACAGTCTTTTACTGTGGAATGCACTCCCATATATCAGCAGTTCACAATGGCTACGTGGAGTATATAGCAGATGTAAGCCACGAGACGTGTCTACGTCTACATCGAGAAGGAACTATATCTCTCGGAAACGGAGCAGTTTTAACCGGCATTCGAGCAAACACAACATCTACAAGAATGTTTACCTTCGCTGGAACAATCGCAAATGATGGATCATGCACCGGAACACAGTATGCGGATCCCTACGGATCCTGGGACAACGTAGTGGTACAAGGATTGGCCAAGATTACACTCCGCACAGGCAGCGCCGCAGTCAAGCTTAACGAGAATAAGATCATCCTCAAAAGTGGAACTACATGCTCATTTCAAGACGGATACAGTCTAGATGGAGAAGACGGGTATACGTACTGGAAACCAACACCGGAGTCCACCTGCAAATTTGAACAATATGACGTCTTATACGAAGGATTGGCACAACGGATCACAGAAGCGGGACAAAATTCAACCTTACCTACAATTTACGCACTTACCAGGGACGACATCACCTTCGCCCTAACCAAGGTTTCGGAACAAAACGTGTGCGGATATACGCTCCTACGAACAGAACATCCTAAGCTGTTCATTCTGGAAACACAAAAAGGACGCACATTTACTGGGAAAAGAACAATCACGCCTGATAACCTCGACATCTTTACATATATGAATTCGAAATTCGTATATGTTGAACGCCATATACGAGGACAAATAATTACCCTCTTTACCTCATCACTTACGCATAGATGCGCCTTGGAGAGGCAAGTGCTCGAAAACGCACTCTCAATCGCATCAATACTGCCTGAGGAATTTGCCTGGTCCCTAATGAAAGGACCAGGATACATGGCCACGACCGCTGGAGAAGCCGTCCATATAATCAGGTGCATTCCCGTAGAAGTGAAAGTACGCCGCACGCAAGAATGTTTCGTGGAACATCCCGTTCTACACAGAAACACATCAAAATTTATGAAGCCTAAAACCAGAGTATCAGTGCAACAAGGAACTCACCGCGACTGCAACCCGATCCTGCCGATAATGTACAACATCGACGATTCATGGCACAAAATACTGCCGAATCCAGTGGAAGATGTCCCACCACAAGAATTAAAACCGATGACCAAGCCAACCTGGAAATATACGGTACCAGCTACACTCGCCGTAAGCGGAATCTACACGCAAGCAGACATCGACAAGCTACGAGACCATATCATGTTCCCGGCGGAAAGAGCCGCCATATTGAATTCCGTAGCGCGTGGCGTCACCGGACAAGATATCATCCCCGGGACTATCCAACTCACGCATCTGTTAGACGAAGACGCCGTGCAGAAACTAGCCCAAGGAGCACTATCAAAGATATGGGACCATTTCATTACGTTTGGCTCCATCAGCGCAGGATGCCTAGCAATATTTGTGATTGTGAAATTCGTGAAGACCATCGTTGATACTATTATTCACGGCTACTCACTGTATGCCGTATTCGGATGTGGCATCGAATTACTTGGAGCTGTATGGACATCCATCACCTACTGCCTCTTGCAACGTGCTCGACAACGAGCTTCGACTCCAGAAAACCCAGAATTGAACGCCCCTGAGAACGATGATGATATTAACCGACAGATGCCAAGACCATTTTCTCGCCAGCCGCAAAGTCCTAAAGTAGTAAGTCTCTCCGAGTTAAGAGATAGAATAGACCGCTTAGAACAAATTTCCGAGTAAATTTGTTCTACAAAAAGGGGGGAGGTGTAACGTCAACCCGAAATTGACGTCACTATTGTTAAAATCGCGTATTCAAACCTCCCACCCCCTAATTCGCGAAAGCGCGCGTCCTGACATATGCCTATATATATATATATACGTAGACACACATACACATATATACATCACGTATATATGTACGAAAATACATTAATCTATCAAAATAAATATATATATATGTAAAGGCGCATAAAAGTAATATTCAAGAATAATAACCGTATTAATAATCAACGCAATACGTCTAGATGAGTCATACAAGTAATAAATATCAAAAGATGTAAAGCATCAAAACGTTTCAGAACGATAGGACAACATTTCATCTCGCAGCTATATAAAAAGCATTAAAATCAAACTCCGCGAGACATCTTTTCATTTGCGAACAGTATGAGCTATCTATTCGTTTCACAACTATATAATTAAAAGCGCATGCGACATCTATTCATTTCAAGACTATATAATATTGTACACGCTCAGCAGTTTCTTATCTCTCACCGCGATAAGATAAGCTCAAGAAACTGCAAGGCGTAAGACCGTCAGCAGTTTCCCTTCCCACGGCGATAAGAAACTGCAAGGCGTAAGACCGTCAGCAGTTTAAAACTGCAAGGCGTAAGACGGTCAGCAGAATAAAATGCAAGGCGGAGGATGTCAGCAAAGATAGGAAAATGCAAGCCGCCCGCCGCTCAGCATTCTTAGAATTAGCGATATGAATTTAATATATAAGGAGCAGCGCAACGCCGCTTTAGTCAGTCTAGCAGCAGCAGCCGACCAGTGAACATCGAGTGAAAGTAAAGTACGCGAATTAAATAAGTGCTACGAAGCGACAAGTGCCACATCTACTACGACTACAATACCAACGAGTGAGTATTCAATTATTCCGGCTGCACTCTGACTCCGCTGTACTACCGAGGTCGTACGGCGACACACCCATTGCCACTCGTTGCTCCTTCTATATTTTTGATTGTGTTCAGAACTCGTGACCGAGGTACGCGAATAATTTTGTACGCTTTCATAAATATTAATTCTTTATAACCTTAGGCACTCAGACTAATTATCATCGACACTCTTAGTGTAAATTCAAAACCCGTGACCGAGGTACGCGGACCATTTTGCATTTACTTACTAATTGTATTTTACGCGAATAATATTGTACGACGTTAACTCAAGCACTCAGATCGTGTGAATCCAAAACCCGTGACCGAGGTACGCGGATATTTTGTATTCTCTCACTGACTGTAATTATTTTATAAAACTCGATTTCAACTTAACCTGCGACCGAGGTACGCAGATAGTTGAAATCCCTCGTTACTCTTACACTACCTACATTGTATTAATTTTATTATTTTAATATACATAACTTATAACTTACCTTCTTTATTTTTCAAATCCAATAGCGCTGATAAATAGCAGCTACTTCATTCAACGCGAGCGCAGCGACGAATAGCGCTTCACCAACCCCTTCGCCTTCTTGAAGCGCAGAATCCTGCTGCTGTCCTTTCACCTGCGAGTCCTACAGATACGCAGACAAGGTACAGTGAATTTATTTCTCCATTTACAAATCGTCTCCCCTACTTTATACTCACCTCTCGTCTGTCATTAGATGACAGATAATAATTCGGGAATACGCAATCCTCCCATCTATCGGCGCCGAGGTAGACGAGCCGGCCGCCGTGTCCGAGCAGAGAGAGAAGCCGCTGAAATACAGCGCTTATTAGACACCTACGGGATTCATCCAGTTTTACGACAAATATCTTTAAGACTACGCTACGACGACGACTACAGACCGGAACCCTCCTACTCGCCTGAAATTCAGCCAGGATCCCCTAACCTACCGCGATCCCCCTCACCGGAGCCTACTCCTTCCCTGAATTTAATAATTCCGGAATCATCCGAATCCTCCTCATCCCCTACCCTAGTCGAACCAACCTACCCCCCCCCACCTACACTCGTCGCCCCCTCATCCAAATTCCAGACTACCCCATCTACCCCATACCCTATACACCCTTCGATTACCCTATACCCGATTCCACCGTATATCCTGAACCTACCCATTACTATTCTACACCACAACCTACCGAATACCCCTCTTCCCTGTTAACCAACTACCTTGAGACAGCACTTGCCGACATCCCGGATTCCCCTCAATCTCCTGATTCCCCAGATTATACCTTAGATTCCCCTCGATCCCCAGACTCATCGAACTGGTCGATGCAACATCTTTTTGAAGATTCTATTTGAATTTTATTATTATTTGAATTTTATTATACTTCCACTTCATTTGAATTTACATTGTATTTTACTTAATCTAAAGGAAATAAACTCTATATTATTATACTTACCTTTTACTCGACGCATCTTAGTTATCCAGTCTCTTCGTACCAGTTCCTCGCCGCGACCCCTGAAAATAAAATCAATTAGTAACATATAAAAGAAACCTCCCTTCGGTAGATTCTCTCTCGCTACAACTTACCTCACTCGTATACTTACCGTCTCTCTCTCTCTACACTTACTCCGCTACGTTCCATCGGGTGAGCACCTGAAAAGGAAATATTATTATCATTAAGGTTTCTTCGCCCCATTACCCCCATATTATACTTACTTCGTTTAATCCCTCGTGGCATAAAATCACCAATTTTCCTCCCTGTGCCCTGGCGATAGTCTGCGCATAGCGGGCGAGCCTAAAACAGGAAAACAAACTCAGTTACTCCCGATCGAGGACACGGGACGTGACATAAATTTGGTGGCAGCGGTGGGATAGCAGGAAAAGAGTGATTTTACCCCCACCCCTCTTACTAAAGCATAAAGCAAGTTTTACATCCCCATCGACATGGCGGAAGCGCGATTAAACGCAGAACAAGAAGAAGAAGTAGCAAGGCTACAGGAACGAGTTTTGGCTCGAGAACGCGATTTAGCCGAGCAAAACATACGACGAACTATAGAAGTACCGCGATCTACTGAACTTAAACTTGATAAAGTTCATCAAATAATCGAACGCATGGATAGGGAATTCGATATATTACTCCCACTACCAGAACGCTTACAAAGATTAGAAAACGCGTTACAAGAATTAAGAATGAATGGTGGTCACGACAATACCACGGGAGGACTCCCTCCTTCACCGCAAGTGCATAGCACACCAGAACGACCGCCGCTTTTCCGCACCGCCGCGATAAGTATAAAAGACGCATTAGAATCTGTTCCAATTTACAATGGAAGGAACATACCGATCTTCCAATTTGTACGAGCGTGTGAAAGAGCACGAAGTATAATAGCCCCGGAGCAAGAAATGCACCTCGTGCAATTATTAGTTAATAAACTACAGGGTCATGCGTACATGACCGTCGCGAACTCGCAATTTGCAACCGTCGACCAATTTTGCAACCGATTAAAATCAACCTTCGCCGCGCACAAAACACTATACGAATACCAAGGAGAACTTGGACAACTAGAAAAGAGACCGCATGAACACATACTCGACTACATAGAAAAGGTTCGGAACCTACACGCAGCGGTATACGACGAAATGAAACAAGGCAGATCATTCGACCACATTAGAGTACTGGAATTAGAAGAACACGTGATTCAAGCATTTTTGAATGGCCTCGCGCCGGACGCTAGAATACGGGTACGCATGGAAGCACCCCGAAGCCTGGAAGAATATTATTGTACCGCGATCAAAATTTTTGGACAAATCGAAAAGGAAGAATCACGCGCGCGCACTAAAGTTAGACATCGTTCCCCTCCGCGTCGAAATGAATACAGATCCCCCCCGCGTCGGAACGAGTATAGATCGCCGCCGCAACGAAACGATTTTAGATTTTCCCCGCGACGATATGAAGATAGACCACCCCCGCGACGATATGAGGATAGAGCACCTCCGCGACAATTAAACGAAACCCCCACTCGACGCTATTACGGAAGTCAAGGATCCTCGCCCCCTTCGCAAAGATCCTACCAACAAACGAGATTCTCACCCAATACACCGACTGTTACGTGTGTCGCGTCCCGTGTACGTAAGTAGGAAGACTATGGAAAAATGGAAAATTTAAAATACGAGAGTTTCCTAAGCACGTTTTCACGAGATGATTGTCGGAAATTTGCCTTTACCCGCCTGGGCGGTTCGTTGGCTAAGGGACCCGACTTGTTAATAATTTCGTATTTCGACGGAGAATGAGATTCGAGCAAAGACGTTTGAAACAAAGTAGGAGCCAACTTACATTATTCGGCTTTTGTTGTTCCAGGTCGATGATCTCGAAGTCGGTGGTGGCTCTGGATCGCTGGTTGTCCCGTCGCAAGCAGGAACCGGAACGGCGCCAACAGGTATACTGCTGTGGCTGAATAGGCGCTGTGATGCGCTCGATGTCGCTGAATTAGACGGATTCCTTCACGTCTACTGCGGTTCTGCTCGGTCGTCGATGATGGCGGCGTCGTTTGCGAGTTTTCGCAGGTGGAAGAGAGTCGTCCTGACTCGTACCCTGGGATCCAGTGGAATCAGTGGTAGTTTCCTCGCGTTGACGTTTACGCGGGTCGTTCTCGCGAAGTCGTAACTCGCTGGATACTAATTTACGCGGCGCGGAAAAAGGAGTCAGTCTCCAGGGGAGAGACTCGTCGATCGCTTTAATATCGGAAAAATGGTATGGAATTGGTAGAGGATATTGAATATTTGTTAAATCAACGACGTTCGAATTAGGAGAAGTAGAAGGGACGCGGTCAACGGTAGGTACCGTGCCGAGGAAAGGGTCGAAAGGGGCTGGAGCGTTGTGGAAAATATAAAGGAGACGCCGGAGTTGAAGTTCGCGGCCGCCTCTTCGTGGTCGACTAGGCATAAGGATTAATATGAATTTAAACAGGAAAAATAATATGAGATGTAGGAAATTTCCTGACTATCCAGAATCATCCGAGGAGTACAAACCATGCGCGGTGTAGTCGCGAGTGGGTTGGTCCACGGGGAGAAACTAAGAGTAGCCAGTAGGCGAGACAACACACTGGCACTTTCTTGCCTGCACGGTATCGTCGCGAGGGCAAGTGCGTCTCAGTATGCTGAATCGTCGGAGCGACGGATACACAATCGACAGGTTCTCAAAGACTCAGTTGAGAATGAGGGATCCGCTGTCGATTGTATTTGAGGTAGAAGGTTTTGAACTTGGAATACGATGCACTTGACACTTGAATTTAAGATGAACGATTGAACTTGGAAACTGGGAAAATAATGTTCGAAGAGTCACTCACTTGATAGTCTGAATTTAAAATAAAAACAAGATATATTCTAACATTAAATTGAAAATATTACACTTAGTTACACTTAGAAGAATTTGACTTAGAAAACGATTTCGGTATAGCTTAGTTACGACTTAGAAATTATAACGACTTAGAAACGCTTTGAACTTGTAACGATTTAGAAGATTTGGAAATAGTAACGACTAGTTATACTCTCGATCTGTTCCGTCGCGTCTGACAGAAAGATCACTCCCGACTTAGTAACGACTTAGTAATGATCTCGTTAAGAGCTGGTAACTGGTTTTTTTTAGAACTGGCGCTCGTAGCTCGTGCTACGTTTTTTATATTAGAGATGCGGACCACGGAGGGGATAGCATCGTGGTAGGGATGGCCATCGGTGGCGCGTGCGGCGAACGCGTGAAGCGCGCTCGGCTGCTCCCTCTCTCCTACTCTATAGCTCTCTCTTTCTATTCACACCTACTATCTCACTCTCTAGCTATCTCTTTCTATCGAGACTTCCCTTTCACTTTTCTACCTGTCTCCTTCTAACGAAGCTTCTCGCTCGCTCTCTACCTGATCCTTAGCAAGTACTTTTCTCTCTCTCTCTCTCTCGTTGGTTTATACGGCGGACGGCTTTTGCCCTTTTTGAAATAGTAATTCATTCGGTACGTCTTTGGAGTTTGATTTAGAATATCGAAGCTACGCGTACTTGAATGAAATAGTAAGACTTGGAAATAGTAGAGGTACGCGTGCTGAGAAATAGTAATTATCTAATAGACGTACGATTTTGAAGATATAGAAAAATATTGGGCGTTGGAAAAATCTATCTGCCGTTTTCTACTTTGAGAGATTTGAATTTAGAGGAGTAAATATCTAAATTTGCAATGATTAAGAATTTGCAATAATTATAAGCGTTCGTTTACGCTCGTTCATCGCTCGCGTTGAGCGCAGGTAGGAAAGGTCAGTTTTATGACGGTCGCGCGCGGTCTTGCGCTGGTATGCTAATATGTACATCGAGTGAGACTTTCTAAAATAAACAAATTAAAATTATTAACGTACGAACGTTGCCTATCGATTAATAGTTAAGATTTAGAAACAATAATAATACTTGTAAAAATAGTAGAGATCGGAAGAAAAATGAATATATGTACATTTGCGATAAAAGAAAAAAGAAAAATTTACGGCGCGTAATCGCGGGACGTAACACCTCCCTCCTAATGAGGAAAAATGTTACGATGTAACGTTTTTCTAAAGTACGCTGGTGTTCTTACGGTTAATATTTTTGTGTTTTTGTTTTTTGTTTTATCTATATCTATGTGTATCGCTTCCTTAATTTATACTTAGAATTAATACGTATTCGATAACGTCCATCGCATTTTGTTCGCACTACCACAGTTTTTCACACTTGTCTACGCTTACGTTAAATTCACTTGTTTAATGAATTATTTGTTTGTTGAACTCACGCACTGGGGTGAAAAGGGAGGGTATTCTTCCTCGTTCAGGGTAAGAGGGTCGTGCAGTACTCGTTTTTCAGCTTGGCTCTCCGACTTCTTCTTCTCCTAGGAGTGTTGAAGTGGCTCGTTGACATCTCTGTTGCTTATACGAACGCTGTTACTTATTCGAACTGCGTCGAAAGTTTCTTTTTCAGAAGGTTCCGTGGACGGTGTATTTTATTCTTCCGCTAGTTTCATCTTTACGATGGTATATCTCCGTTAAATAATCATATTTTCCCTAAGGTATGATTTTATATATAGGAGGTTTTGTAGCCTGGAGTAGAAATAAAATTTTCCTTTCTGAGTCTTCGGAGAATTTCCGATTATTCGTTCGGTGTTGGTTGTATAGAGATTTCGATGCCTGGTAGGTATCGCTTTTCCTTGCCAATTTTCAGAGATTTGGTACGTTGGGATGAGCGTCGCTGCTTGGCTGGTCCATCTCCTTGCTGAGAGGGGGTAGCTGCGGTGACGTTACTGCGTCGTAGCTGCGTTGTGCAGGCGAAGAGGGGTGGGGGTAAGGGGATCTTCGGTGCTGACTTCGCCTTGGTGCTGCGTGCTGAGGCTGGCGCTTCGGCGGTCGCTTGACGTTGATGCGGAGTGGGGGGTAAGCGTGCGTAGTATGGGTGGTCTTCATGCGTGTCGCGTGCGGCGCGCGCGTTATTATTACTATTACTTAACGATACTTAAATTAACAATATGGATAGGAATAAATTGTTGGTATTCCTACTTGTTTCTGCAAACTGAGCTTACTGTTACCTTTTACATATTTTTAATTTGTCCGTATGGACTGTTCTTTCGCCGTTCTTCGTTTGAATTTTCACATTATGGTTATCAAGAATTTTAGTAATACGATATGGTCCGGTATACTGGTCGGCGAATTTTCCGATTCTCGGTTCTTTTAATAAATAAACATTATCATTAATTTGGAAATTCTGCGGACGTTGTTTTCGGTCGTAATAATATTTCGATTTCCTTTTGGCTCGAATCAAGTTCTCTTTTGTGTAGTTTTGAACTTTATCTAACTGAATTTGAAGCGTATTTAAGTATTCGGTGTACGTAGGATCATTAGAATTCGTATTAAGATTAATTTCGGTAGGTACTCTAGCAATATCTCCAAATATTAGTTCGTGAGGCGTAAATTGCGTGCCTTCGTGTACACTCGTGTTGTAAGAAAATGTTGCTAAATCAAGTAGTTCGTCCCAATCTTTGTACTGTGTGACGAAGTGTTTCAAATATTCTGTTAAAACATGATGCGAACGTTCTATAGATCCGTTGGATTGCGGATGGAAAGCGGTCGTAGTAGTTTGAGATATCTTGAATCGTTTACAAATTTCACGCATAAGACTGCTGCAAAACGAAGAGCCTTGATCTGTTAAAATACTTTTCGGGGTTCCGAAGCGACAAATGAATTTTCGAACTAAACCGTCGGCAATTTCGGTAGATGTAGCACGTGATAATGGTATTGCAAGCGAATATTTAGTCAGTAAGTCTTGTACCGTTAAAATGTAATTGGAATTTTTCCGTGTTTCAGGTAAGGGACCTACTATATCCATAGCGATACGGTCGAAAGCTTTACCTGGGGTGTCCGTTAGTACCATCGGTTGTCGGGTTTTTAATCTAGTAAGTTTTTTCATCTGACAGCTCGAGCAATTCTGGATGAATTTTTGTATTTCTACCTTTAATGTTGGCCAATAAAAATTATGCCGTATTCGTTTGTAAGTCTTAGTAACACCTTTATGTCCTCCTAAGGTAGAACAATGATTTTCAATAATTATATCGTTCCTAAGGCTTGGTTCGGGGATAGTGACTAAATTTTTACAAATAAAAATCTTAACTTGTGACTCGAAAAATATATCTAGCAGATTTCTCTTTATATAAGACCAAGGGATGTTATCGATGCTATTCTCAGCAATGCTAAAACTTTCAATTTGAAGTTCTCTCGTTACGTCAAGTAATGAGCGTAATGCATCATCGAATATGTCGATATCTGTATTAATTGAAGAATGTTCCTTGATGGGGAGCGCGATTAAATATTTCGATCCTTTTTGCGTGACTTTAGCGCGACCTAATGTAAGATCTTTAATTTTCGGAAATAAATCGTGATCTTTTAACAGTTTAGAGCCTTTATCACAAGGTTGTCCTTTAACTGTTGTAAAAAAAACTAAATTATCCTGTCGGATGTTTATACTGTCGCGTGTCTCTATTATCGTTGCGTTCCGAGGAGTTCGTGTTATAACTACGGGGTCGAAAATCTCTTCAGAGCTCGAACTATGTGGGGTCGGATTACTATCTTCACTTCTCGGATCGTCGGAGGATTCGGGGTCTTCGCGAGGGAAGAGTTCATAAGTCTCAGGTTCGTTTATGTTACGATTTCCGGAGTCGCTGTTTGTTACCTCTAAAGTTTCTTTGGAAGATTTTTCTATCGCGTCGTCGTGGTTTTTAGTCATCGCGTGTTGAGATTTATTTTTCTCTTTGAGTTCTCGGGCTTTTTGCTGAGCAGCTGATAAAAATAAAGATTCGTCTGAACTGGAGGATTCGTCGATAATATTTACTGTTACCGTTGGAGGATTTCGAGACAGGGCATCCGCGTTCACGTTTTGCTTTCCGGCTTTATATATAATTTCATAATCGTATTCGGCCAGTTTAAGCCTCCATCTTATTAATCGGGATGTTGGATCTTTTACGGAATTTAACCAAGTAAGGGGTTTATGATCCGTGACTAAGGTAAAACGGTGTCCGTATAGATAAGAGCGGAAATGATGTGTAGCGTAAACGATGGCTAACAATTCTTTTTCGGTGGTAGAGTAGTTTATCTCGGCACTATTCAAAAGGCGTGACGTATACGAAATTGGGAGATCCTTTCCAATAGGTCCCTGGCTTAAAATAGCTCCTATAGCATATCCCGATGCATCTGTCGTTAAAACGAATGGTTTCGTGAAATCCGGATATTGTAAAAGTGGTTCGGTACATAATAAATTGCGTAATGTATTAAATGAATCTTGCTGCGTCTGTGTCCACTCGAAAGTCGCGTCTTTCTTTAATAAATTTGTCAGCGGTTTCGCGATACGGGAAAAATTTTGTATAAACCGGCGGTAATATCCTGCAAGTCCAAGGAACTGTTTGATATTCTTACTATTCTTGGGAGTTGGAAAATTTTTCACTGAGGTTACTTTCGCGGGGTCTGGTTTTACGCCATTATCGCTAATTACATGGCCTAGATATACAACGTCGCGGCGTAGAAACTCACACTTGTCTGGCTGAAGTTTTAAATTTGCTTGTCGGAGGCGTTCTGCTAATTTCCGGAATTTGATCTCATGTTCGGCGAGGGAACTCGAATATAGCACAATGTCGTCTAAATAGACAAACAACTCATTTCCCTGAAGTCCACTAAGAACGTTATCCATGAGTCTTTGAAATGTAGCAGGGGCATTTTTTAAACCAAACGGCATTCGGACGAATTCGTAGTGTCCATGCGGGGTTGAAAACGCGGTTTTCGGACTATCGTTACTCGACATAGGGATCTGGTGAAATCCTGAAGCTAGATCAAATATACTGAAATACTTGGCACTACCGAGCTGATCTAAAATTTCAGTAATGTTGGGCAACGGATAAGCGTCGCTTACAGTTTTATCGTTAAGGGAGCGGTAGTCGATAACCATACGCCATCTCTTGTTTCCTTTAGAGTCTGCCTTTTTTGGAACAATCCAAAGTGGACTGTTGTAGGGAGAAACAGAAGGTTTAATTATGTTATTTTTTAAGAGATCGTTAACTTGGCTTTCGATTTCCTGCTTGTGGATCGGTGGGTAACGATATTGTTTAGTATTAATTGGAATGTCGTCGACTGTAGGTATTGGATGGTTTATCGCGGAGGTCGAAGTTAATTTGTCGTTGGGCAATTGAAATAAATCCGAATAATTCTTTACTATGCGAGATACACTTTCTTTCTCTTCCTGATTCAGGTGGCCTAAGCGTAAGAGATTCAGTGTTTGTTGTTCGCGAGTTTGCGTCTCTATAGGACGATTCGATGAAGACGTAGTAGAAATAGTAAGCGTTTTCGTAGAACTAGTAGAGGCGCTCGATAATTTCTCCGACCCTAAGGGGAAAGATTGTTCGAGGGCTTGCGCGCGTGTTTCTTTGTTTTCCGATGATTCGTCGTATGAATTAGAAATAGTAAGGACATTTGAATTTTCTGCATTCCCTAAGGTAGAGTCAATTTCAAATTCCTGAAGTTCGACGATGGGGTTCTCGAATTCGACATCTTCTTCCGTAGTATTAATACCGTTAATGTACGCGATACCGTTACGATTTGTAACGAGAGACTTTCCAATAATTACTCCGCGACCTGCTTCGATCAAATCTACGTATCCTTCCGGGATATCGTTCGTTATAGTGAGTTTTACCGGCGCTATACTTCGAGCGGGTATCTTATTAATAGGTTGTTTCTTAAAAGGAAAAATTACGTTATACCATTCTACACGAGATTCTATATAGTTAATTCTTGCGGCTGGTGAAAGAAAATCCGTACCTAAGATTCCGTCTTGCGGGATAGGAAAATCGTTTGGGACTAGGTAAAATTTTACAGGTATATCGTTAATGAAAACTTCGACGGACCCTAAGGTAGTCGCGGTCTCGGGAGTTATACCTTGCAAACGGATTATGTCCCAATCCAGGTAAGGTGTAGCCGGGTCTAACGCTTTTGGTTTAATTAAATTTGGTTCCGAACCAGAGTCTATCATGAATTCCGTGGGGTTTTTGAGAGTTGGTGAAGTTAATATAATCGATGGTATTTTAGCAAAATTCTTTGGATTTACGGCGTAGGTGTTGACGGCGCGTCGAGGTTTTGAATCGCGTTCGACGGACGAATCGGCTGAATTTCTCGAGTTTCGTCCCTCTGTCTCGAGGCCGGTTCGGCGTTTCCCGAACTTCGATTATTTCTAATATTATATTCTCGCTTTCTACATTCGTCGATGGTATGCCCGACATTCTTACAATATGAACAATTTACTAGAGGTCTCGAAGAATAATTATTATTTCGTGGTCTAGTTTCGTAGGTATTTCTCGCAAAATTCGTATTACGCGGCGATTCGAAAGAGTTTCCCTGACGCGGTGGGGAGAAATAACGGGGATCGTAACGCGGTGGTGGGGAATTCCGTGCTTCGTACCGCGGTGGAGGGGAGTGGCGCGAATCTTGCCGATAATCGGTGCGTCTTTGTTGGTTTTCACGGGGAAAATCGCGATGAGGTGCCTCCCTCCAATTTCGTGAATCATTATTTCGTGAATAATCGTAATTAGAATTATTTTTCTCGCGGTTTGAGCGATTATCTTGTCTCTCGCGTTCGCGATCGAGATTTGCGCGTTGTGCTAAAATTCTAGACTGGGAACACGCGTCGGCGAATGTCTGACAATTTTGCATCAAGGGGTGCGTTCTAAGTTCGGCAGTCAGTCCATCCGTGAAACAACGCAAAGCGAAATCGTCTATCTCTTCGGCTTGATATCTAGATAAATCATCGTATCTACGTCGCGTTGCATCCAATATCGCAGCTTTAAGATCTCGGACTCTACTGATATAATTTAAAATCGATTCAGAACGGTGCATATATGTATTTGCTAATTCTCCACGGTAATGATCTACGGTTTTATGCGTCGAGAAAGAGTCTCGTAGAATATCACACAAATGAAATACGGTATAGCAATCCTCGTCTTCAACTGCCGTATATGCCTCTCCCTGTAGTCTACCAATTAATAAACGAACTAATGATCCTTCGTTCCCTGGTGGTAATACTTCTTTAACTTTCTTACACGCTCTAATGAAATTGAGAACTGGAATGTTGTAACCGTTAAATCGCGGAATCGTATTTAAAGATTCTTGAACCAACGTGCGACTGTATACATCGTCTTCGAACGAACGGTGATGCGTCGGCGAACGATTTCGTCGATCTACGGGCGGAATAGGCATCGGAGATGTGGCTCGACTTTCTTTCATTCTATTCATTTCAGCGGTAGCTTCTTCGAGTCTACGTTTTAATTCGTCGGAACTCTGCTGAGAATTTCTAACGGCTTCGGCTTCCATTAAAACTTTTTCGCGTTGCTTATTTAATTCTAACTCCGCGGTTTTTATTCTTTCGGTCATTAACTCTAATTTCCTCTCTCTTTCGCGTAAGGCGGAACCAAGGCTAGTAAGCTCATCTTCGGTAAGGGTTTGCTTCTTTCCTCGAGTCTCCATTTTTGAATTTTAATACGAAAAATATAGAAATAGAAATATACGTAATTTTTAACTTGCGAAAAGAAAAGGAATTTATATACGAAATTATTAAGCTATCCCACCGCTGTCACCATTTTTGTGTCGCGTCCCGTGTACGTAAGTAGGAAGACTATGGAAAAATGGAAAATTTAAAATACGAGAGTTTCCTAAGCACGTTTTCACGAGATGATTGTCGGAAATTTGCCTTTACCCGCCTGGGCGGTTCGTTGGCTAAGGGACCCGACTTGTTAATAATTTCGTATTTCGACGGAGAATGAGATTCGAGCAAAGACGTTTGAAACAAAGTAGGAGCCAACTTACATTATTCGGCTTTTGTTGTTCCAGGTCGATGATCTCGAAGTCGGTGGTGGCTCTGGATCGCTGGTTGTCCCGTCGCAAGCAGGAACCGGAACGGCGCCAACAGGTATACTGCTGTGGCTGAATAGGCGCTGTGATGCGCTCGATGTCGCTGAATTAGACGGATTCCTTCACGTCTACTGCGGTTCTGCTCGGTCGTCGATGATGGCGGCGTCGTTTGCGAGTTTTCGCAGGTGGAAGAGAGTCGTCCTGACTCGTACCCTGGGATCCAGTGGAATCAGTGGTAGTTTCCTCGCGTTGACGTTTACGCGGGTCGTTCTCGCGAAGTCGTAACTCGCTGGATACTAATTTACGCGGCGCGGAAAAAGGAGTCAGTCTCCAGGGGAGAGACTCGTCGATCGCTTTAATATCGGAAAAATGGTATGGAATTGGTAGAGGATATTGAATATTTGTTAAATCAACGACGTTCGAATTAGGAGAATTAGAAGGGACGCGGTCAACGGTAGGTACCGTGCCGAGGAAAGGGTCGAAAGGGGCTGGAGCGTTGTGGAAAATATAAAGGAGACGCCGGAGTTGAAGTTCGCGGCCGCCTCTTCGTGGTCGACTAGGCATAAGGATTAATATGAATTTAAACAGGAAAAATAATATGAGATGTAGGAAATTTCCTGACTATCCAGAATCATCCGAGGAGTACAAACCATGCGCGGTGTAGTCGCGAGTGGGTTGGTCCACGGGGAGAAACTAAGAGTAGCCAGTAGGCGAGACAACACACTGGCACTTTCTTGCCTGCACGGTATCGTCGCGAGGGCAAGTGCGTCTCAGTATGCTGAATCGTCGGAGCGACGGATACACAATCGACAGGTTCTCAAAGACTCAGTTGAGAATGAGGGATCCGCTGTCGATTGTATTTGAGGTAGAAGGTTTTGAACTTGGAATACGATGCACTTGACACTTGAATTTAAGATGAACGATTGAACTTGGAAACTGGGAAAATAATGTTCGAAGAGTCACTCACTTGATAGTCTGAATTTAAAATAAAAACAAGATATATTCTAACATTAAATTGAAAATATTACACTTAGTTACACTTAGAAGAATTTGACTTAGAAAACGATTTCGGTATAGCTTAGTTACGACTTAGAAATTATAACGACTTAGAAACGCTTTGAACTTGTAACGATTTAGAAGATTTGGAAATAGTAACGACTAGTTATACTCTCGATCTGTTCCGTCGCGTCTGACAGAAAGATCACTCCCGACTTAGTAACGACTTAGTAATGATCTCGTTAAGAGCTGGTAACTGGTTTTTTTTAGAACTGACGCTCGTAGCTCGTGCTACGTTTTTTATATTAGAGATGCGGACCACGGAGGGGATAGCATCGTGGTAGGGATGGCCATCGGTGGCGCGTGCGGCGAACGCGTGAAGCGCGCTCGGCTGCTCCCTCTCTCCTACTCTATAGCTCTCTCTTTCTATTCACACCTACTATCTCACTCTCTAGCTATCTCTTTCTATCGAGACTTCCCTTTCACTTTTCTACCTGTCTCCTTCTAACGAAGCTTCTCGCTCGCTCTCTACCTGATCCTTAGCAAGTACTTTTCTCTCTCTCTCTCTCTCGTTGGTTTATACGGCGGACGGCTTTTGCCCTTTTTTTGAAATAGTAATTGATTCGGTACGTCTTTGGAGTTTGATTTAGAATATCGAAGCTACGCGTACTTGAATGAAATAGTAAGACTTGGAAATAGTAGAGGTACGCGTGCTGAGAAATAGTAATTATCTAATAGACGTACGATTTTGAAGATATAGAAAAATATTGGGCGTTGGAAAAATCTATCTGCCGTTTTCTACTTTGAGAGATTTGAATTTAGAGGAGTAAATATCTAAATTTGCAATGATTAAGAATTTGCAATAATTATAAGCGTTCGTTTACGCTCGTTCATCGCTCGCGTTGAGCGCAGGTAGGAAAGGTCAGTTTTATGACGGTCGCGCGCGGTCTTGCGCTGGTATGCTAATATGTACATCGAGTGAGACTTTCTAAAATAAACAAATTAAAATTATTAACGTACGAACGTTGCCTATCGATTAATAGTTAAGATTTAGAAACAATAATAATACTTGTAAAAATAGTAGAGATCGGAAGAAAAATGAATATATGTACATTTGCGATAAAAGAAAAAAGAAAAATTTACGGCGCGTAATCGCGGGACGTAACATTACCGTGCAAATTTGCAGGATTCAGTGCCAACTGCATGTTTCCGTGCCAATTTGCACGATTTCGTGCTAATTTGCACGATTCCGCGTAAACTTGCATGTTTACGTGCAAACTTGCAGGATTCTGTGCCAACTGCATGTTTCCGTGCCAATTTGCACGATTTCGTGCTTCTTTGCACGATTCCGCGTAAACTTGCATGTTTACGTGCAAACTTGCAGGATTCTGTGCCAACTGCATGTTTCCGTGCCAATTTGCACGATTCCGCGTAAGCTTGCATGTTACCGTGCAAACTTGCAGGATTCTGTGCCAACTGCATGTTTCCGTGCCAATTTGCACGATTTCGTGCTTCTTTGCACGATTCCGCGTAAACTTGCATGTTTACGTGCAAACTTGCAGGATTCTGTGCCAACTGCATGTTTCCGTGCCAATTTGCACGATTTCGTGCTTCTTTGCACGATTCCGCGTAAACTTGCATGTTTACGTGCAAACTTGCAGGATTCGGTGCCAACTGCATGTTTCCGTGCCAATTTGCACGATTTCGTGCTAATTTGCACGATTCCGCGTAAACTTGCATGTCTACGTGCAAACTTGCAGGATTCTGTGCCAACTGCATGTTTCCGTGCCAATTTGCACGATTTCGTGCTTCTTTGCACGATTCCGCGTAAACTTGCATGTTACCGTGCAAATTTGCAGGATTCAGTGCCAACTGCATGTTTCCGTGCCAATTTGCACGATTTCGTGCTAATTTGCACGATTCCGCGTAAACTGTAACGTCAACCCAAAATTGACGTCACTATTGTTGTTGCCAATGCATATTTATATATAAAAAAAAAATATATTAAGTTTCTCATTATAAAGAAGAACCATTTAGTTGTAACTTTAAAAATGTAATTCAATAGTTTACAAGTTCATGATTTTTAGTTTATTATATTCGAAGTACGAAAGTTGTTAATATAAATGTGAATGTACAGTAAACCTGTAAACTGGAATGGATGAGATATCACTCGAGAGGCGACCGCGTAGTGTAGCCTTCTCGTACTTTGTTTTGATACGGGTCGCTCGAGCTCGTCCATTGCAGTGACGGTCAGTCGGGAACGGGACGGCGACCGAGTAGGATCGTGGTCCGGCGTGGTGGCTCTCGCTCTTGTCGGATCCTGGCTGTCCGGGAATTTTCGGGCCTGACTGTGGCGTGGGTCCTTCATCTTGTTGAATGGACAGTCCGCGACAGTGGATACGCTGGGTTAACCAGGTGTATGTCGGGCCCGAAAGTTAGCGGCGTGTTCATTGCTGATCGAGTTCGGTAATGTCCATGTGTCCGCGCCCCGGTCCCCAGGATCGATTTAATTGCGAGATGACCTCGGAGCCTTAGCCCGATCGTTGCTCGGTCGTTGTCGAAAACGTACAAAATGTATACCACGTTTTTATGAAAATATAAAGTCGAGTCAGATACCGCTCGGCGCAAAAGATACGAAGTATTTGAATTATTCAGACCCCTCCCCTCCCTTCCATGGATCCGTCGGTCAGCAAATGATCAGTAGGTTTATGTAAGAACTTTGAAATCATTTGCTAGCCGCTCAAGCGCGGCGGTCGTTGTGCCTTGCTGTACTGGGGGAGAGTTCCCGATTATCCATACAGTGGCGCGGTCTGGCACATTCAATGGTCCTTCGAGCCGGATCCGAATTAGCGACGTATAGACGGAGAAAGGGGGGGAGGGGTTCCCGCGACGGTGAGCCGCGCTATTACCAAGCGTATGGGGACAGTTGTGTAATTGATCGCGAGCAATACACATCGGTACTCGTGCCAATTCCCAATTCAAATTCGCATATCTAATCAGTTTTCGTAGTGTTTACTCTCGTGTCGGCCGAGGTCGAATTCGTCGGTGTTTCTTCGGAGTACTGAGTCGAATATACTCACGGTGTAAAATGCCCAACGTAACACGCGCCGGTAGAGGTAGACCCGGTAGAGGTAGACGCCGAGGTGGTGAGGCGATCCGCGGAAATTTACCAACAGGTAACGAGAATGCAGTGCACCCAGAAATTTCGCACGGATGTACGAACCAGCGTGCATCCCCTAGAGCGGTAGGACCATCGGAACCGCTGATACAAACAGAGGAGCTCCAAATGGAATTGGATTCAACGGCAGGCGAACCGCGCAGGGGACCGGAGCCATCACCGCAGCGATCAAGAAGGTCATTGCGTCCCTTGCCAGAATCTCGTAACAGTCATGGTGGCCTGCCCTCTTGTTCCACTACGAGCTCGCGAAAAAGGAAGAGAGAATTGGAACTTCGAGCAGCCGAAGAGCGAGCAAAGATACGAAGGAGAACTTTGGAGGAGCGGGAACGAATCGAGCTGCAGCTGGTGGACGAACGATTAGCAGCGGAACTAACCGAGATAGAGGCAGGAAATGACAACGATGAGAGTCGAATATCAGCGTCTGCATCGCAACGAAATGGGAGTGAGGTGAGACGCGATGTTCACGAATGGCTACGTAACTCTGCCACAAATTCAGGTTCGATACTGTAACGTCAACCCGAAATTGACGTCACTATTGTTAAAATCGCGTATTCAAACCTCCCACCCCCTAATTCGCGAAAGCGCGCGTCCTGACATATGCCTATATATATATATATATATATACATAGACAGACATACGCATATATACATTACGTATATATGTACGAAAATACATTAATCCGTTAAAATAAACATATATATATGTAAAGGCACGTAAAAGTAATATTTAAGAATAATAACCGTATTAATAATCAACGCGATACGTCTAGATGAGTCATACAAGTAATAAATATCAAAAGATGCAATGCATCTAAACGTTTCAGAAGTATAGGACAACATTTCATCTCGCAGCTATATAAAAAGCATTAAAATCAAACTCCGCGAGACATCATTTCATTTGCGAACAGTATGAGCCACCTATTCGTTTCATAACTATATAATTAAAAGCGCATGCGACATCTATTCATTTCAAGACTATATAATATTGTACACGCTCAGCAGTTTCTTATCTCTCACCGCGATAAGATAAGCTCAAGAAACTGCAAGGCGTAAGACCGTCAGCAGTTTCCCTTCCCACGGCGATAAGAAACTGCAAGGCGTAAGACCGTCAGCAGTTTAAAACTGCAAGGCGTAAGACGGTCAGCAGAATAAATTGCAAGGCGGAGGATGTCAGCAAAGATAGGAAAATGCAAGCCGCCCGCCGCTCAGCATTCTCAGAATTAGCGATATGAATTTAATATATAAGGAGCAGCGCAACGCCGCTTTAGTCAGTCAAGCAGCAGCAGCCGACCAGCGTACATCGAGCTTAAACACGCGAAGTTACTAGTTAAACAGTGCAACGAAGCATACAGTGCCACATCTCCTACGACTATTATACCAACGAGTGAGTATTCAATCATTACGGCTGCACTCTGACTCCGCTGTATTACCGAGGTCGTACAGCGACACACCCATTATCACTCGTTACTCCTTTTATATTTGTGTACGTTCAAAACCCGTGACCGAGGTACGCGGATAACTTTGTACGTTTTCACTAATATTAACTCTTCTATAACTCAAGGCACTCTAATTAATTATTCGTTACTCTTAGTGTATATTCAAAACCCGTGACCGAGGTACGCGGATAATTTTGTATTCGTACACTATTGTAACTCATTTTATAAAACACGACGTTCAACATAACCGCTGTGCCCGAGGGCTTCGGCGACACACCCATTGTTATACAACGAATTGTATTAACAAATCCTTAAACCTTGTAACCACTTTAATCATTTTAATACATTTAGAATAGTTAAATCTGTTCTTTACTTATTCACCTGTCATTCCCTATTCCTCAAAACGCACGAAACCAATTAAACATACCAAGTGTTAATTTTAATACAAATCAATTATATTGTTATAGTATCACTGTGAGATTTATCGTAGCGCCCAGTGGCCGACACGATAAAGCCTGCGCTAAGTAGCTGCAGCTCACGCCGTGATAACTGTAACAATATTTACGCGAAAATTATCCGGTTGAAGTATTCCTCGAGTGGCTATACTGGCATTGCGGTATTGTCAAAGCGCCCAGTGGCTGTCTTGACAAAATTTGCGGTAATACTTGCTGCATCTCACGCTTTGCACCAGCCCAGAATATTTCCGCCGTTACGTTCTTGAAATAACTTAAGATTGATTAATTTGCAAATCCTTTTATTTTATCAGACAGCTTCTTTCGTACATTTGTGAATCATAAAGTTTTCTATTTGTTATATTAACCTCAATTTCATCTTCGTGCGTTTCCCCTCTTCGTCGTACCTTTTTCCCAAGCGATACCTAAAACGAATAACATTATAGACATAAATAAATTCGCCTCCACTAACCTAGAATCACTAGCGATACTTACCTCATCCAATTCAGTGGAATAAGATCACC
Source organism: Cerceris ruficornis (assembly GCA_963989415.1). Taxonomy (NCBI): domain Eukaryota; kingdom Metazoa; phylum Arthropoda; class Insecta; order Hymenoptera; family Crabronidae; genus Cerceris; species Cerceris ruficornis. The sequence continues at coordinate 4,268,092 of OZ022522.1, forward strand.
TGCGTCGATTCTCCTCCCTGTTCCCTGGCGACAGTCTGCGCATAGTAGGCAAGCCTAAAACAGGAAAATAAATACGTTACTCCCGATCGAGGACACGGGACGTGACATAAATTTGGTGGCAGCGGTGGGATAGAAGGAGAATAGTGATTTTACCCCCCACCCCCGGTGGGATAGCAGGAAAAGAGTGATTCTACCCCCTCTCTTACTAAAGCATAAAGCAAGTTTACATTCCCATCGACATGGCGGAAGCGCGATTAAACGCAGAACAAGAAGAAGAAGTAGCAAGGCTACAGGAACGAGTTTTGGCTCGAGAACGCGAATTAGCCGAACAAAACGTACGACGAACTATAGAAGTACCGCGATCTACTGAACTTAAACTTGATAAAGTTGATCAAATAATCGAACGCATGGATAGGGAATTTGATATATTACTCCCACTACCGGAACGCTTACAGAGATTAGAAAACGCGTTACAAGAATTAAGAATTAATGGTGGTCATGACAATACCACGGGAGGACTCCCTCCTTCACCGCAAGTGCATAGCACACCGGAACGACCGCCGCTTTTCCGCACCACCGCGATAAGTATAAAAGACGCATTAGAATCTGTTCCAATTTACAATGGAAGGAACATACCGGTCTTCCAATTTGTACGAGCGTGTGAAAGAGCACGAAGTATAATAGCCCCTGAGCAAGAAATGCACCTCGTGCAATTATTAGTTAATAAATTACAGGGTCATGCGTACATGACCGTCGCGAACTCACAATTTACAACAGTCGATCAAATTTGCAACCGACTAAAGTCAACCTTCGCCGCGCACAAAACATTATACGAATACCAAGGAGAACTTGGACAATTAGAAAAAAGACCGCAGGAACATATACTCGACTACATAGAAAAGGTTCGGAACCTACACGCAGCGGTATACGACGAAATGAAACAAGGCAGATCATTCGACCACATTAGAGTACTGGAATTAGAAGAACACGTGATTCAAGCATTTTTGAATGGCCTCGCGCCGGACGCTAGAATACGGGTACGCATGGAAGCACCCCGAAGCCTGGAAGAATATTATTGTACCGCGATCAAAATTTTTGGACAAATCGAAAAGGAAGAATCACGCGCGCGCACTAAAGTTAGACATCGTTCCCCTCCGCGTCGAAATGAATACAGATCCCCCCCGCGTCGGAACGAGTATAGATCGCCGCCGCAACGAAACGATTTTAGATTTTCCCCGCGACGATATGAAGATAGACCACCCCCGCGACGATATGAGGATAGAGCACCTCCGCGACAATTAAACGAAACCCCCACTCGACGCTATTACGGAAGTCAAGGATCCTCGCCCCCTTCGCAAAGATCCTACCAACAAACGAGATTCTCACCCAATACACCGACTGTTACGTGTCGATATTGCAAAAATCCAGGCCACAGCATGGACGACTGTGCAAAATTTAGAATGAAAGTAGAATCCGGAGAAATAATCCCCTACTCGCAAAGGAGAGTAAACGCAGATAATTCCACGAATCAGGGAAACGGTTCTCGCAACCCGGTAGCAGGTGTCCGCCGGGAAGCCAACCAATCGGGGCACCGAACATTTACGACAACCGTGGAAACGCACGGACCAGAAGAGCAGAATACGACGACCCGAGTTTCCGAATCGCTAGAGTCCAATTAAAACGAGATTCTGTAGTACCGACCATACAAGTAGCCACAACGAACGACCAAGAAAAACTAAACTTAATGATAGACTCAGGATCAGAAATTAACCTTATAAAGGAATCATTTTCAAAGTCAGCTCAAGAAATTAACTATGATATAACTTTAGAAATTAGAGGAATCACTTCAACGCCAATATCCACTCGAGGAACAGCAGAAATCGCGATCGCCGGACGACCAATAACGTTTCATTTAGTTGACGATTCATTCCCCATCGACCAAGACGGAATCTTAGGTTCCGAATTTATGATACAGAATTCAGTCACGATTGATTACAAAAGTCGAAGCCTCCAATGGGAAGAATTACATATACCCTTTTTCGAACGCGAATTTTTAACGATCCCTAAAAGATCAGTTGCACCATTCCAAATCAAAATAGCAAATCCAGAAATTAAAATGGGTTACCTACCTCGCCTACTAACAAAAGAAGGGATATTCCTTGGCAACGCCGTAGTAACTAACACAAAAGGAAGAGCACACCTTCCAATCTTCAATACTACGGAAAAAGACGAACACATAGTTATACCGACGTTAGTACTCCGAGAAATAGAAAACACAAGTCAAACCGCGCCAAGTCAAAATGAAATTATAGACAATGAAAATACTGCAAGAATATTCCTTACACAAACGAATTATGACAAACAACGAGTAAAAGAAATCAAGGATACCCTTAGATTGGATCACTTAAATTCAGAAGAAGAACGAAGCGTGATGAAATTAATAGAAGAAAATGCAGACAAATTTTATTTATCCGGAGACCATTTCGGAGCAACAAGCGCAATAGAACATCCCATTCATACTACCGACGACATTCCAGTAAACGCGAAACAGTATAGATTCCCTCCAGTTCATAAAGAAGAAATAAACAGACAAGTAACTGAACTCATTGAAAATGGAATAATTGAACCCTCTCTTTCACCATATAACTCACCTCTATGGATCGTACCGAAAAAACCGGACTCTCAAGGAAACAAAAGATCGCGAATGGTAATCGATTACCGCGCCCTCAACGATAAAACAATCGGAGACGCTTACCCACTTCCTAATATAAACGAGATCCTAGATCAACTAGGTAGCGCCAAATATTTTTCTGTTTTTGACCTCGCATCTGGTTTCCATCAAATACCCATGAAATCGACAGATTCGCATAAAACCGCTTTTTCTACGCCATACGGACATTATGAATTTAAACGCATGCCCTTCGGATTAAAAAACGCTCCAGCAACGTTCCAACGACTAATGAATAACGTTTTAACCGGACTACAAGGAATAGAAATATTTGTCTATCTCGACGACATAGTCCTATACGCTCGCTCACTCCGAGAACACGAGATTAAATTTACACGACTCATGAAAAGATTACGAGAAGCGGATCTCAAGCTACAACCGGACAAATGCGAATTTTTGCGACATGAAGTTAATTACCTCGGGCATATTATTAGTGAAAGCGGAGTCAAACCAGACCCGAAGAAGATAACAGCGGTAGATCATTTCCCAGTTCCCAAAAACTCAAAGAACATAAAACAATTTTTAGGCCTCGCCGGATATTACCGTAGATTCATACCTAATTTCTCGAAGACCGCGAAACCTCTCACCGATCTATTAAGAAAAGAAGCGGCATTCAGATGGACACCTACGCAGGAAGACGCATTCCAAAAACTTAAGAAAGCCCTAATAACTGAACCTATTCTTCAATATCCTGATTTCACGGAAACCTTCAATCTAACAACCGATGCATCCGGATATGCAATCGGAGGAGTCCTAAGTCAAGGACCAATCGGAAAAGATCTCCCTATAGCCTACGCGTCGCGATTACTAAACCAAGCAGAGAAAAACTATTCAACGATCGAAAAAGAATGCCTCGCGATAGTATATTGTATAAATCACTTTAGACCATACTTATACGGGAGAGAATTTAAAATCATTACGGACCACAAACCACTAGTATGGCTAAACTCAATCAAAGATCCTACTTCAAGACTATGGAAATGGAAGTTAAAACTCTCAGAATATGAATATAAGATATATTACAAAGAAGGTCGAGCAAACGCAAACGCCGACGCACTATCCCGGAACCCACCGGAGAACGACGAAAAGGAACAGCCTTCAGCACCGATCTACTCTATAAAAAGAAAAAGGCAACAAAACGAATCATCATCCTCTGACTCCCTCGAAATCTTTCCCGCAAGCAAACCGCGATTCCATAGCCCGGTAGAACAGAAACAACTACCGACTACCTCCAAGCAGCCATCAGAGACTAAATCAAAAGATCCAAGAAAACGAACGCCTTCCACAGCCTTTAGTCCATTCCCTCTTCCTCCAGGAAAACGTATCCCAAGAATACAAGATTCTACGACCACTGACGTCACCGATTACCCTCCTACCCATATCGAAAGTCGCGATACACCCTCACGAAGCCCCCCTCCCACTCATTCCCCCTCTCCAGAAAAAATTCCCTCACCCATACATCATTCAACTCCTCGCAACGAAACACCTCAACTCACTCCACGGATTTTGGACTACGGAAACGAAGAAGAAGCCCTCACTCAACTCGAATCAAACGACGACATCGAAGAAACACAAAGTATCGAAATGGAAGATACACCGCTCACATCATCGGACTCGGATGCACTTTTCGAACGAACTTTCGTACCCGCAACTCTACGCAACGCACCATTGAAGATTGAAGAAAGCAACGACTCCTTAAGAATACAAAAGGACCACAAAATAATTTTCATCGACATGAATGGGCAACCCCAGGATAAAGGGGCAATCGAACTACTCTCATACGGCGAACTTCCGAAGTTTGAAGACCTAACATTTGAGAGAGCTAAAATAAAACCTACACAATCTTACAACATTATAGCAATTCCTATAAAAGAACACGATAGGATACCCATTACGAAAGAAAACATAAAAAACGGCATTCGCGCGATAAAAGACGTACTCGACGAATTAAGGATCAAGAGCTTCAGCATTTCTAAAACCCCGTACTACGACGATATACCATGGAAATTTTTCCTCAATTATCTCAAGCAAACCCTCCAAGAATATCAACTTACTATCACGATATGTCGATCTCTCATCACAATACCGACAACGGAACAACGAAAGCAAATAATGAAAGAAAACCATGATTCCGTAATCGCAGGACACAAAGGAGTTACAAAAACTTATAACCGTATCCGACAACGCTACTTCTGGGACGGAATGAAGAAAGATATCACCGAATACGTAAGGACATGCATCGAATGTCAAAAGAAGAAATTAACGCGCATCAAGACTCGCCAACCTATGGTTCTTACTGATACACCTGGCGCAGCCTTTGACAAAATAGCACTCGACATAGTTGGACCACTGCCTGTAACAAAAATGGGAAACGAATATATACTGACCATCCAAGATCTCTTAACGAAATACAGTGTCGCAGTACCACTACAAAAAGCGGATTCACGCAGCGTGGCCGACGCTTTCCTTAAGAATTTCATATGCAGATTTGGAGCTCCACGAGCATTACTCACAGACCAGGGATCAAACTTCTTATCAGCTTTATTTAAAGCCGTTGCAAAGAAATGCCGAATAAAGCAGTACCAGACGACAGCTTATCACCCACAAGCCAATGGATCCCTCGAAAGATCACATCACGTGCTAATAGAATTCTTAAAACAATATATCGACGACACCTCCAATTGGGATGAATGGATAGAGAACGCGATGTTCTCGTATAACACCAGCATTCACGAAGGAACGAAATTCTCACCGCACGAATTAGTGTTCGGAAAAATAGCACGAGCACCGTCCACCGACCCGCCGCTAGAAGAAAACCTCGACCCATCATATAAGGATTATTTAGAAGAACTCTTCATGAAGATCAACCGTTTACAAGACATCGCCCGAGAGAACTTAAAGCAAGCTAAGCAAAAATCAAAAGGATACTACGACCGAAGAGTAAACCCCCAAACATTCCACGTCGGCGACGATGTATTTTTACTCAAAGAACCCCGACAAGGAAAATTCGCGAGTCAATATTCCGGTCCCTACAAAATTCAGCAAATTCTTAATAACGGAAATATATCCATATTAATGAACGGCAAAAATCGTGTGGTGCACGCTAACAAGTTAAAATTAGCTCATCGTCGACCCACCATCACGGAACTTTAGAGGAAAATGAATTATGTTACAGACCATTTCAAGTACGCAACTACCATGTGCTACTATCCACAAACTACAGCTAAAGTTTCGGGACAAGAGGAAATAGCATTACTAAATATACAGATGAGCCAATTCAAGTGCCTTCAAGGGCTAATAGTCGAGACATACGACGATGAAAATACATACAGAATATTCTGCGAGCCATGCTTCGACGTGAACACTATCGTCATAGAAGGAGACTTTACTGAAGCACACGTCTTCACCTGTGAAGAATTTCAACTAAATTGCTACGAATGCGACACAACTTTATTAATCGAGAAAAGCATAGCAGAATGTATTACATGCATGGACATATTTTACCGCGGATTATATTTGGAGTTCAACGTAGCAACATTATACGTAATCGGGGATTGGCTATGCGTATAAGGCAAAAAGAAATCATAACTACAAATAATATAAAATATGTATCCAATAATAAAAAAAATATATAATAATAAATAATAATAATAATAAAAATAATGCCTTACTAAACTACAAGTAAACGAAGAAAAAAAATAAAACAAAAAATAAAAAAACTAAATAAAGGACAAGTTACTAGATTTAAGCTTAGCTATTAATTAATATTACTTACGAAATGTTAGACCTCTGTTTCAGGATGAAGATCCTCATTGTATTCCTCCTATGCGTCAGCCAAATGGCTTATGGACTAATCGCATACGATTGCAGCGGCGAGAGACTAAACATAACGACGATATCATTAGTAAAAGTAGGCGAATGTGACATCAACGTTCGAGGGGCGGAAACGGAAGAAACATACATACAATTATTGCAATTGGCAGAGTATGAGCACGCGGACTACATACAGTGCAAAATCGAGATCAAGAGAACAGTCTTTTACTGTGGAATGCACTCCCATATATCAGCAGTTCACAATGGCTACGTGGAGTATATAGCAGATGTAAGCCACGAGACGTGTCTACGTCTACATCGAGAAGGAACTATATCTCTCGGAAACGGAGCAGTTTTAACCGGCATTCGAGCAAACACAACATCTACAAGAATGTTTACCTTCGCCGGAACAATCGCAAATGATGGATCATGCACCGGAACACAGTATGCGGATCCCTACGGATCCTGGGACAACGTAGTGGTACAAGGATTGGCGAAGATTACACTCCGCACGGGCAGCGCCGCAGTCAAGCTGAACGAGAATAAAATCATCCTCAAAAGTGGAACTACATGCTCATTTCAAGACGGATACTGTCTAGATGGAGAAGACGGATATACGTACTGGAAACCAACACCGGAGTCCACCTGCAAATTTGAACAATATGACGTCTTATACGAAGGATTGGCACAACGGATCACAGAAGCGGGACAAAATTCAACCCTACCTACAATTTACGCACTTACCAGGGACGACATCACCTTCGCCCTAACCAAGGTTTCGGAACAAAACGTGTGCGGATATACGCTCCTACGAACAGAACATCCTAAGCTGTTCATTCTGGAAACACAAAAAGGACGCACATTTACTGGGAAAAGAACAATTACGCCTGATAACCTCGACATCTTTACATATATGAATTCGAAATTCGTATATGTTGAACGCCATATACGAGGACAAATAATTACCCTCTTTACCTCATCACTTACGCATAGATGCGCCTTGGAGAGGCAAGTGCTCGAAAACGCACTCTCAATCGCATCAATACTGCCTGAGGAATTTGCCTGGTCCCTAATGAAAGGACCGGGATACATGGCCACGACCGCTGGAGAAGCCGTCCATATAATCAGGTGCATTCCCGTAGAAGTGAAAGTACGCCGCACGCAAGAATGTTTCGTGGAACTTCCCGTTCTACACAGAAACACATCAAAATTTATGAAGCCTAAAACCAGAGTATTAGTACAACAAGGTACTCACCGCGACTGCAACCCGATCCTGCCGATAATGTACAACATCGACGAATCATGGCACAAAATACTGCCGAATCCAGTGGAAGCTGTCCCACCACAAGAGTTGAAACCGATGACCAAGCCAACCTGGAAATATACGGTACCAGCTACACTCGCCGTAAGCGGAATCTACACGCAAGCAGACATCGACAAGCTACGAGACCATATCATGTTCCCGGCGGAAAGAGCCGCCATATTAAATTCCGTGGCGCGTGGCGTCACCGGACAAGATATCATCCCCGGGACTATCCAACTCACGCATCTGTTAGACGAAGACGCCGTGCAGAAACTAGCCCAAGGAGCACTATCGAAGATATGGGACCATTTCATTACGTTTGGCTCCATCAGCGCAGGATGCCTAGCAATATTTGTGATTGTGAAATTCGTGAAGACCATCGTTGATACTATTATTCGCGGCTACTCACTGTATGCCGTATTCGGATGTGGCATCGAATTACTTGGAGCTGTATGGACATCCATCACCTACTGCCTCTTGCAACGTGCTCGACAACGAGCTTCGAATCCAGAAAACCCAGAATTGAACGCCCCTGAGAACGATGATGATATTAACCGACAGATGCCAAGACCGTTTTCTCGCCAGCCGCAAAGTCCTAAAGTAGTAAGTCTCTCCGAGTTAAGAGATAGAATAGACCGCTTAGAACAAATTTCCGAATAAATTTGTTCTACAAAAAGGGGGGAGGTGTAACGTCAACCCGAAATTGACGTCACTATTGTTAAAATCGCGTATTCAAACCTCCCACCCCCTAATTCGCGAAAGCGCGCGTCCTGACATATGCCTATATATATATATATATACATAGACATACATACACATATATACATTACGTATATATGTACGAAAATACATTAATCCATTAAAATAAATATATATATATGTAAAGGCACGTAAAAGTAATACTTAAGAATAATAACCGTATTAATAATCAACGCGATACGTCTAGATGAGTCATACAAGTAATAAATATCAAAAGATGCAACGCATCTAAACGTTTCAGAAGTATAGGACAACATTTCATCTCGCAGCTATATAAAAAGCATTAAAATCAAACTCCGCGAGACATCTTTTCATTTGCGAACAGTATGAGCTATCTATTCGTTTCACAACTATATAATTAAAAGCGCATGCGACATCTATTCATTTCAAGACTATATAATATTGTACACGCTCAGCAGTTTCTTATCTCTCACCGCGATAAGATAAGCTCAAGAAACTGCAAGGCGTAAGACCGTCAGCAGTTTCCCTTCCCACGGCGATAAGAAACTGCAAGGCGTAAGACCGTCAGCAGTTTAAAACTGCAAGGCGTAAGACGGTCAGCAGAATAAATTGCAAGGCGGAGGATGTCAGCAAAGATAGGAAAATGCAAGCCGCCCGCCGCTCAGCATTCTTAGAATTAGCGATATGAATTGAATATATAAGGAGCAGCGCAACGCCGCTTTAGTCAGTCCAGCAGGAGCAGCCGAACCGCGAGCATCGTTATACATCAAGTGAAAGTACGCGAATTAAACTAGTGCATCGAAACGAATAAGTGCAACTACTACAAAGTGCCAATCTCCTACGACTACGATACCAACGAGTGAGTATTCAATTATTACGGCTGCACTCTGACTCCGCTGTACTACCGAGGTCGTACGGCGACACACCCATTGCCACTCGTTGCTCCTTCTATATTTTTGATTGTGTTCAGAACTCGTGACCGAGGTACGCGAATAATTTTGTACGCTTTCATAAATATTAATTCTTTATAACCTTAGGCACTCAGACTAATTATCATCGACACTCTTAGTGTAAATTCAAAACCCGTGACCGAGGTACGCGGACCATTTTGCATTTACTTACTAATTGTATTTTACGCGAATAATATTGTACGACGTTAACACAAGCACTCAGATCGTGTGAATCCAAAACCCGTGACCGAGGTACGCGGATATTTTGTATTCTCTCACTGACTGTAATTATTTTATAAAACTCGACTTCAACTTAACCTGCGACCGAGGTACGCAGATAGTTGAAATCCCTCGTTACTCTTACACTACCTACATTGTATTAATTTTATCATTTTAATATACATAACTTATAACTTACCTTCTTTATTTCTTCCTTTAACTCCAATAGCGCTGATAAACAGCAGCTGTCTCATCGAACGCGAGCGCAGCTACGCATAGCGCTTCATCTCCTCTTCACTTTCTTGAAGCGCAGAATCCTGCTGCTGTCTTTTCACCTGCGAGTCCTACAGATACGCAGTCAAGGTAGAGTGAAACTATTTCATCATTTTCAAATCGTCTCCCCTACTTTATACTCACCTCTCGTCTGTCATTAGATGATTCTTTGAATCTCTTTGAAGATTCCATTTGAAATTTATTATACTTATATTCCATTTAAATTTGTATCTTACTTAACCTAGAGCAAATAAACTCTATTATTATACTTACCTTTTAATCGACGCATCTTCAAGTCATCCCGTCTCTTCGTACCATTTCCTCGCCGCGACTCCTGAAAATAAAATCAATTAGTAATATAGAAAAGAAACCTCCATACTGTAGATTCTCTCTCTCGCTACAACTTACCTTACTCGTTATACTTACCGTCTCTCTCTCTCTATACTTACTCCGCTACGTTCCATCAGGTGAATACCTGAAAAGGAAATATTATTATTAACATATTGATAAGCTTCTTCGCCCCCTTACCCCCATATTATACTCACCTCGCTTAATCCCTCGTGGCGTAAAATCACCGACTCTCCTCCCTGTGCCCTGGCGATAGTCTGCGCATAGCGGGCGAGCCTAAAACAGGAAAACAAACAAGTTACTCCCGATCGAGGACACGGGACGTGACATAAATTTGGTGGCAGCGGTGGGATAGAAGGAGAATAGTGATTTTACCCCCACCCCCGGTGGGATAGCAGGAAAAGAGTGATTCTACCCCCTCTCTTACTAAAGCATAAAGCAAGTTTACATTCCCATCGACATGGCGGAAGCGCGATTAAACGCAGAACAAGAAGAAGAAGTAGCAAGGCTACAGGAACGAGTTTTGGCTCGAGAACGCGAGTTAGCAGAGCAAAACGTACGACGAACTATAGAAGTACCGCGATCTACTGAACTTAAACTTGATAAAGTTCATCAAATGATCGAACGCATGGATAGGGAATTTGATATATTACTCCCACTACCGGAACGCTTACAGAGATTAGAAAACGCGTTACAAGAATTAAGAATTAATGGTGGTCATGACAATACCACAGGAGGACTCCCTCCCTCACCACAAGTGCATAGCACACCGGAACGACCGCCGCTGTTCCGCACCGCCGCGATAAGTATAAAAGACGCGTTAGAATCAGTCCCAATTTACAATGGAAGGAACATACCGGTCTTCCAATTCGTTCGAGCATGCGAAAGGGCACGAAGTATAATAGCCCCTGAGCAAGAAATGCACCTCGTGCAACTATTAGTTAACAAATTACAGGGTCACGCGTACATGACCGTCGCGAACTCGGAATTTGCAACCGTCGATCAATTTTGCAATCGATTAAAATCAACCTTCGCCGCGCACAAAACATTATACGAATACCAAGGAGAACTTGGACAATTAGAAAAGAGACCGCAAGAACATATACTCAACTACATAGAAAAGGTTCGGAACCTACACGCAGCGGTATACGACGAAATGAAACAAAGCAGATCATTTGATCACATCAGAGCAATGGAATTAGAGGACCACGTGATCCAAGCATTTTTGAACGGTCTCGCACCAGACGCTAGAATTCGGGTACGCATCGAAGCACCCCGAAACTTGGAAGAATATTATTGTACCGCGATCAAAATCTTCGGACAAATCGAAAAGGAGGAATCACGCGCGCGCACTAAAGTTAGATATCGTTCCCCTCCGCGTCGTAATGAATATAGATCCCCTCCGCGTCGGAACGAGTATAGATCGCCGCCGCAACGGAACGATTTTAGATTTTCCCCGCGACGATATGAAGATAGACCACCCCCGCGACGATACGAGGATAGAGCACCTCCGCGACAACTAAACGAAACCCCCACTCGACGCTATTATGGAAATCAAGGATCCTCGCCCCCTCCGCAAAGATCCTACCAACAAACGAGATTCTCACCGAATACACAAACTGTCACGTGTCGATATTGTAAAAATCCAGGCCACAGCATGGACGACTGTGCGAAATTTAGAATGAAAGTAGAATCCGGAGAAATAACCCCCTACTCGCAAAGGAGAGCAAACGCAGCTAATTCCACGAATCAGGGAAACGGTTCTCGCAACCCGGTAGCAGGTGTCCGCCGGGAAGCCAACCAATCGGGGCACCGAACATTTACGACAACCGTGGAAACGCACGGACCAGAAGAGCAGAATACGACGACCCGAGTTTCCGAATCGCTAGAGTCAAATTAAAACGAAATTCTGTAGTACCGACCATACGAGTAGCTACAACGAACGACCAAGAAAAGCTAAATTTAATGATAGACTCAGGATCAGAAATTAACCTAATAAAGGAATCATTTTCAAAATCAGCTCTAGAAACTAATTATGATGTAACCTTAGAAATTAGAGGAATCACTTCAACGCCAATATCCACTCGAGGAACAGCAGAAATCGCGATCGCCGGACGACCAATAACGTTTCATTTAGTTGACGATTCATTCCCCATCGACCAAGACGGAATCTTAGGTTCCGAATTTATGATACAGAATTCAGTCACAATTGATTATAAGAGCAGAAGCCTCCAATGGGAAGAATTACATATACCCTTTTTCGAGCAAGAACTTTTAACAATCCCTAAAAGATCGGTCGCGCCATTTCAAATTAAGATAGCAAACCCCGAAGTTAAAATGGGTTACCTACCCCGCCTATTTACAAAAGAAGGAATATTCCTTGGAAACGCAGTAGTAACCAACACAAAGGGAAGAGCACACCTTCCAATCTTCAATACTACGGAAAAAGACGAACGCATAGTCATACCAACGTTAGTACTTCGAGAGATAGAAATCACAAGTCAAACCGCGCCGAGTCAAAATGAAATTATAGAAAATGAAAATACTGCAAGAATATTCCTTACCCAGACGAATTATGACAAACAGCGAGTAAAAGAAATCAAAGAAGCCCTTAGGTTAGACCACTTAAATTCGGAAGAAAAACAAAGCGTTACGAAACTAATAGAAGAAAACGCGGACAGATTTTATTTACCCGGAGATCATTTTGGAGCAACCACCGCGATAGAACATCCTCTCCATACTACCGACGACATCCCAGTAAATGCAAAACAGTATAGATTCCCTCCAGTTCATAAAGAAGAAATAAACAAACAAGTGACCGAACTTATTGAAAATGGAATAATAGAACCCTCTCTTTCACCATACAACTCACCTTTATGGATCGTACCAAAAAAACCGGACTCTCAAGGAAACAAAAGATGGCGTATGGTAATCGATTACCGCGCCCTCAACGATAAAACGATCGGAGACGCCTACCCACTTCCTAATATAAACGAAATTCTAGATCAATTGGGTAGTGCCAAATATTTTTCCGTTTTCGACCTAGCATCAGGTTTTCATCAAATTCCTATGAAATCGGCAGACGCTCATAAAACCGCCTTCTCTACACCATACGGACATTACGAATTCAAACGCATGCCGTTTGGACTCAAAAATGCCCCCGCAACGTTTCAAAGACTAATGAATAACGTTTTAACCGGACTACAAGGGATAGAATTGTTTGTCTACCTTGATGATATAGTCCTATACGCTCGCTCGCTCCGAGAACATGAGATTAAATTTACCCGACTCATGAAAAGATTACGGGAAGCAAATCTCCGCTTACAACCAGATAAGTGCGAGTTTTTGCGCCACGAAGTTAATTATCTCGGACACATTATTAGCGAGAACGGAGTTAAACCAGACCCGAAGAAAATAACGGCGGTGGACCACTTCCCAGTTCCAAAAAATCCAAAGAATATAAAACAATTTCTGGGTCTTGCCGGATATTACCGCAGATTCATACCTAACTTTTCAAAAACCGCGAAACCTCTCACCGATTTATTAAAAAAGGAAGTAGCATTCAGATGGACGCCTGCGCAAGAAGACGCGTTTCAAAGACTCAAGAAAGCACTAATAACCGAACCGATTCTTCAATACCCTAACTTCACGGAAACCTTCAATCTAACCACAGATGCATCCGGATATGCAATTGGCGGAGTCCTAAGTCAAGGACCAATCGGGAAGGATCTTCCAATAGCATACGCATCGCGACTATTAAATCAAGCGGAAAAGAATTACTCAACAATCGAAAAAGAATGTCTCGCAATAGTTTACTGCATAAATCATTTTAGACCATACTTATACGGGAGAGAATTTAAAATCATTACGGATCACAAACCACTGGTGTGGCTAAATTCGATTAAAGATCCCACATCAAGATTATGGAAATGGAAGTTAAAACTTTCGGAATACGAATACAAAATATTTTATAAAGAAGGTCGTGCAAACGCAAACGCCGACGCACTATCCCGAAACCCACCGGAGAACGACGAAAAGGAACAGCCTTCAGCACCAATCTACTCTATAAAAAGAAAAAGACAACAAGACGAACCATCATCCTCTGACTCCCTCGAAATCTTTCCCGCGAGCAAACCGCGACTCCATAGCCCGGTAGAACAGAAACAACTACCGACTACCTCCAAGCAGCCATCAGAGACTAAATCAAAAGATCCAAGAAAACGAACGCCTTCCACAGCCTTTAGTCCATTCCCTCTTCCTCCAGGAAAACGTATCCCAAGAATACAAGATTCTACGACCACTGACGTCACCGATTACCCTCCTACCCATATCGAAAGTCGCGATACACCCTCACGAAGCCCCCCTCCCACTCATTCCCCCTCTCCAGAAAAAATTCCCTCACCCATACATCATTCAACTCCTCGCAACGAAACACCTCAACTCACTCCACGGATTTTGGACTACGGAAACGAAGAAGAAGCCCTCACTCAACTCGAATCAAACGACGACATCGAAGAAACACAAAGTATCGAAATGGAAGATACACCGCTCACATCATCGGACTCGGATGCACTTTTCGAACGAACCTTCGTACCCGCAACTCTACGCAACGCACCATTGAAGATTGAAGAAAGCAACGACTCCTTAAGAATACAAAAGGACCACAAAATAATTTTCATCGACATGAATGGGCAACCCCAGGATAAAGGGGCAATCGAACTACTCTCATACGGCGAACTTCCGAAGTTTGAAGACCTAACATTTGAGAGAGCTAAAATAAAACCTACACAATCTTACAACATTATAGCAATACCGATAAAAGAACACGACAGGATACCTATTACAAAGGAGAATATAAAAAACGGTATTCGAGCAATAAAAGACGTCCTCGATGAACTAAGGATAACAAGCTTCAGCATTTCTAAAACCCCGTACTATGACGACATACCATGGAAGTTCTTTCTCAATTACCTCAAGCAAACACTTCAAGATTACCAACTCACTATCACGATATGTCGATCTCTCATCACAATACCGACAACGGAACAACGAAGACAAATAATGGAAGAAAACCACGATTCCGTAATCGCAGGACATAAAGGAGTTACAAAAACCTACAATCGCATTCGACAGCGTTATTTCTGGGATGGAATGAAGAAAGATATTACTGAATATGTAAGGACATGCATCGAATGTCAAAAGAGGAAGCTAACACGGATTAAAACTCGCCAACCAATGATACTTACCGATACACCTGGCGCAGCCTTCGACAAAATAGCACTCGACATAGTTGGACCACTCCCTGTAACAAAAATGGGAAATGAATACATACTGACCATCCAAGACCTTTTAACGAAATACAGTGTCGCAGTACCATTGCAAAAAGCAGATTCACGTAGCGTGGCCGACGCCTTCCTTAAGAATTTCATATGCAGATTTGGAGCTCCACGAGCATTACTCACAGACCAGGGATCAAACTTCTTATCAGCTTTATTTAAAGCCGTGGCAAAGAAATGCCGAATTAAGCAATACCAGACGACAGCCTATCACCCTCAAGCAAATGGATCCCTCGAAAGATCCCATCACGTATTAATAGAATTCTTAAAACAATATATCGACGACACCTCCAATTGGGATGAATGGATAGAGAACGCGATGTTCTCGTATAACACCAGCATTCACGAAGGAACAAAATTCTCACCGCACGAATTAGTATTCGGAAAAATAGCACGAGCATCGTCCACCGACCCGCCGCTAGAAGAAAACCTCGACCCATCATATAAGGATTATTTAGAAGAACTCTTCATGAAGATCAACCGTTTACAAGACATCGCCCGAGAGAACTTAAAGCAAGCTAAGCAAAAATCAAAAGGATACTACGACCGAAGAGTAAACCCCCAAACATTCCACGTCGGCGACGATGTATTTTTACTCAAAGAACCCCGACAAGGAAAATTCGCGAGTCAATATTCCGGTCCCTACAAAATTCAGCAAATCCTTAATAACGGAAATATATCCATATTAATGAACGGCAAAAATCGTGTGGTGCACGCTAACAAGTTAAAATTAGCTCATCGTCGACCCACCGTCACGGAACTTTAGAGGAAAATAAATTATGTTACAGACCATTTCAAGTACGCAACTACCATGTGCTACTATCCACGACCTACAGCTAAAATTTCGGGGCAAGAGGAGCTTGCATTACTTAACATACAGATAAGCCAATTCAGCTGCATACAAGGACAGATGATGGAAACTTACGACGATGAAAATACATACAGAATATTCTGCGAACCGTGCTTCGACTTATCTGACCTCACTATAGAAGGAAGCTTCACAGACGCACATGCCTTCACGTGCGAAGACTTCGAGAAAAATTGTTACGAATGCGGCATTCCATTATTAATTGAGAGAAGCCTCGCAGAGTGCACGACCTGCATGGACATATTCCACAGAGGCTTATACTTGGAATTCAACGTAGAGACATTATATATAATCGACGGAGCGCTATACGCTTAAAGAAGCACGGAAATCATAACTACAAATAATACTAAATATGTACCCAATAATAATCAAAAAATATAATAAAAAAAAAATATATAAATAAATCAATACGCCTTATTAAATAAACAAAGAAATAAAAATAAAACCAAAATAAACAAACAAAATAAAGGATAATCGATATGTTACTAGATTTAAGCTTAGTTATTAATTAATACTACTTACGAAATGTCAGACTTCTGTTTCAGGATGAAGATCCTCATTGTATTCCTCCTATGCGTCAGCCCGATGGCTTATGGACTAATTGCATACGATTGCAGCGGCGAGAGGCTAAATATAACGACGATATCATTAGTAAAAGTAGGCGAATGTGACATCAACGTTCGAGGGGCGGAAACGGAAGAAACATACATACAATTATTGCAATTGGCAGAGTATGAGCACGCGGACTACATACAGTGCAAAATCGAGATCAAGAGAACAGTCTTTTACTGTGGAATGCACTCCCATATATTAGCAGTTCACAATGGCTACGTGGAGTATATAGCAGATGTAAGCCACGAGACGTGTCTACGTCTACATCGAGAAGGAACTATATCTCTCGGAAACGGAGCAGTTTTAACCGGCATTCGAGCAAACACAACATCTACAAGAATGTTTACCTTCGCCGGAACAATCGCAAATGATGGATCATGCACCGGAACACAGTATGCGGATCCCTACGGATCCTGGGACAACGTAGTGGTACAAGGATTGGCGAAGATTACACTCCGCACGGGCAGCGCCGCAGTCAAGCTGAACGAGAATAAAATCATCCTCAAAAGTGGAACTACATGCTCATTTCAAGACGGATACTGTCTAGATGGAGAAGACGGATATACGTACTGGAAACCAACACCGGAGTCCACCTGCAAATTTGAACAATATGACGTCTTATACGAAGGATTGGCACAACGGATCACAGAAGCGGGACAAAATTCAACCCTACCTACAATTTACGCACTTACCAGGGACGACATCACCTTCGCCCTAACCAAGGTTTCGGAACAAAACGTGTGCGGATATACGCTCCTACGAACAGAACATCCTAAGCTGTTCATTCTGGAAACACAAAAAGGACGCACATTTACTGGGAAAAGAACAATTACGCCTGATAACCTCGACATCTTTACATATATGAATTCGAAATTCGTATATGTTGAACGCCATATACGAGGACAAATAATTACCCTCTTTACCTCATCACTTACGCATAGATGCGCCTTGGAGAGGCAAGTGCTCGAAAACGCACTCTCAATCGCATCAATACTGCCTGAGGAATTTGCCTGGTCCCTAATGAAAGGACCGGGATACATGGCCACGACCGCTGGAGAAGCCGTCCATATAATCAGGTGCATTCCCGTAGAAGTGAAAGTACGCCGCACGCAAGAATGTTTCGTGGAACTTCCCGTTCTACACAGAAACACATCAAAATTTATGAAGCCTAAAACCAGAGTATTAGTACAACAAGGTACTCACCGCGACTGCAACCCGATCCTGCCGATAATGTACAACATCGACGAATCATGGCACAAAATACTGCCGAATCCAGTGGAAGCTGTCCCACCACAAGAGTTGAAACCGATGACCAAGCCAACCTGGAAATATACGGTACCAGCTACACTCGCCGTAAGCGGAATCTACACGCAAGCAGACATCGACAAGCTACGAGACCATATCATGTTCCCGGCGGAAAGAGCCGCCATATTAAATTCCGTGGCGCGTGGCGTCACCGGACAAGATATCATCCCCGGGACTATCCAACTCACGCATCTGTTAGACGAAGACGCCGTGCAGAAACTAGCCCAAGGAGCACTATCGAAGATATGGGACCATTTCATTACGTTTGGCTCCATCAGCGCAGGATGCCTAGCAATATTTGTGATTGTGAAATTCGTGAAGACCATCGTTGATACTATTATTCGCGGCTACTCACTGTATGCCGTATTCGGATGTGGCATCGAATTACTTGGAGCTGTATGGACATCCATCACCTACTGCCTCTTGCAACGTGCTCGACAACGAGCTTCGAATCCAGAAAACCCAGAATTGAACGCCCCTGAGAACGATGATGATATTAACCGACAGATGCCAAGACCGTTTTCTCGCCAGCCGCAAAGTCCTAAAGTAGTAAGTCTCTCCGAGTTAAGAGATAGAATAGACCGCTTAGAACAAATTTCCGAATAAATTTGTTCTACAAAAAGGGGGGAGGTGTAACGTCAACCCGAAATTGACGTCACTATTGTTAAAATCGCGTATTCAAACCTCCCACCCCCTAATTCGCGAAAGCGCGCGTCCTGACATATGCCTATATATATATATATACATAGACATACATACACATATATACATTACGTATATATGTACGAAAATACATTAATCCATTAAAATAAATATATATATATGTAAAGGCACGTAAAAGTAATACTTAAGAATAATAACCGTATTAATAATCAACGCGATACGTCTAGATGAGTCATACAAGTAATAAATATCAAAAGATGCAACGCATCTAAACGTTTCAGAAGTATAGGACAACATTTCATCTCGCAGCTATATAAAAAGCATTAAAATCAAACTCCGCGAGACATCTTTTCATTTGCGAACAGTATGAGCTATCTATTCGTTTCACAACTATATAATTAAAAGCGCATGCGACATCTATTCATTTCAAGACTATATAATATTGTACACGCTCAGCAGTTTCTTATCTCTCACCGCGATAAGATAAGCTCAAGAAACTGCAAGGCGTAAGACCGTCAGCAGTTTCCCTTCCCACGGCGATAAGAAACTGCAAGGCGTAAGACCGTCAGCAGTTTAAAACTGCAAGGCGTAAGACGGTCAGCAGAATAAATTGCAAGGCGGAGGATGTCAGCAAAGATAGGAAAATGCAAGCCGCCCGCCGCTCAGCATTCTTAGAATTAGCGATATGAATTGAATATATAAGGAGCAGCGCAACGCCGCTTTAGTCAGTCCAGCAGGAGCAGCCGAACCGCGAGCATCGTTATACATCAAGTGAAAGTACGCGAATTAAACTAGTGCATCGAAACGAATAAGTGCAACTACTACAAAGTGCCAATCTCCTACGACTACGATACCAACGAGTGAGTATTCAATTATTACGGCTGCACTCTGACTCCGCTGTACTACCGAGGTCGTACGGCGACACACCCATTGCCACTCGTTGCTCCTTCTATATTTTTGATTGTGTTCAGAACTCGTGACCGAGGTACGCGAATAATTTTGTACGCTTTCATAAATATTAATTCTTTATAACCTTAGGCACTCAGACTAATTATCATCGACACTCTTAGTGTAAATTCAAAACCCGTGACCGAGGTACGCGGACCATTTTGCATTTACTTACTAATTGTATTTTACGCGAATAATATTGTACGACGTTAACACAAGCACTCAGATCGTGTGAATCCAAAACCCGTGACCGAGGTACGCGGATATTTTGTATTCTCTCACTGACTGTAATTATTTTATAAAACTCGACTTCAACTTAACCTGCGACCGAGGTACGCAGATAGTTGAAATCCCTCGTTACTCTTACACTACCTACATTGTATTAATTTTATCATTTTAATATACATAACTTATAACTTACCTTCTTTATTTCTTCCTTTAACTCCAATAGCGCTGATAAACAGCAGCTGTCTCATCGAACGCGAGCGCAGCTACGCATAGCGCTTCATCTCCTCTTCACTTTCTTGAAGCGCAGAATCCTGCTGCTGTCTTTTCACCTGCGAGTCCTACAGATACGCAGTCAAGGTAGAGTGAAACTATTTCATCATTTTCAAATCGTCTCCCCTACTTTATACTCACCTCTCGTCTGTCATTAGATGATTCTTTGAATCTCTTTGAAGATTCCATTTGAAATTTATTATACTTATATTCCATTTAAATTTGTATCTTACTTAACCTAGAGCAAATAAACTCTATTATTATACTTACCTTTTAATCGACGCATCTTCAAGTCATCCCGTCTCTTCGTACCATTTCCTCGCCGCGACTCCTGAAAATAAAATCAATTAGTAATATAGAAAAGAAACCTCCATACTGTAGATTCTCTCTCTCGCTACAACTTACCTTACTCGTTATACTTACCGTCTCTCTCTCTCTCTATACTTACTCCGCTACGTTCCATCAGGTGAATACCTGAAAAGGAAATATTATTATTAACATATTGATAAGCTTCTTCGCCCCCTTACCCCCATATTATACTCACCTCGCTTAATCCCTCGTGGCGTAAAATCACCGACTCTCCTCCCTGTGCCCTGGCGATAGTCTGCGCATAGCGGGCGAGCCTAAAACAGGAAAACAAACAAGTTACTCCCGATCGAGGACACGGGACGTGACATTAGCTTTGTAAATAATGCTCACTCGGAAATCTCATTAGAAGTACCAGCAAGACCGAGCGCGACCCTAATAAACCGACCTCACTACCTGCGCTCGACGCGAGTACGAAAACGCATGAACGAATCTCTCTAGTTAACATCTTAATTTTGCATAGGAATTTCAACGAGTAAAATTATAATTATCCTATTTCTCTCACTACTCAAAGATTCTCAAATCAGCCGCGATGAATAATAATTTACAACGTCCTAAATCCAAGACTCATTCAAAGTACGTCTAATACTACGAATATTACTATTTCTCTGCACGCGTATATTTCTATTTCCAAAAGGCTTACTAAATCATACATATACGCGTAGCCTCGTCGTTCTATTTCAAAAACCCAAGAGACGTACTTATTACTATTTCGATATGGACAAATTATTATGCTGAGAAGGAGAGAGTAAAAGTATACTTTAAAGGAGACAGGTATAGAGAGTGAGAGAGAAAGACGAAAGAGAGAGACAGGTATAGAGAGTGAGAGAGAAAGACGAAAGAGAGAGACAGGTATAGCGAGCGAGAGAGAAAGACATAGTGAGCGAGAGAGAGGGTCAAGCTCGGCGCGCTTCACGCGATCGCCGCACGCGCCGCTGACGATCATCCCTACCACGACGCTATCCCCTCCGTGGTCCGGGTACAGCATATAAAAAACGTAGCATTTGCCTACGGATGAGCTGTAAGAGCTAAAAAGCGAAGCAGTGAACAAACCTCGAAAGTCTTAATCATTTTCTAAGTCGGGAGTAATCGCTGAATCTACCAAGTCCAATTTCTAAGTCGGGAGTACAAGTCTACTAAGTCGTTATTTTCTAAGTTTTACTCTGTATCGTAACTAAGCTCGAACATCGAAACGTATTATAATTTCAACTAAGTGTAACCAAGTGTAATTTCAATTATTAATTCTAGAATATATTTGTTATTTAGTTAAAGTCAGTCTATCAAGTGAGTGATTCTTCAACTACGAATTCCAAGTTCCAATTCTACATTTAATTCGAAATCCTATTTTTTTTACTTTTGCTACTTTAACTTCAGTGATACAAATTCAAACCTACTACCTCAACATAATCAACAGCGGATCCCTCATTCTCTTAGGAGTTTTTGAGAACCTGTTGATTGTGATCCTTCGTTCCGACGATCTTACATAGTGAGACGCACTTACCCACGCGACATTACCGAGCAGGTAAGAAAGTGCCACTGTGTAATTTCGCCTACTGTCTATTCCATGTCTCTTACTGTATGACGGTGCGCACGCGACATCACCGCGCACAAATCGTCCGCTGCAGAGGATTCTGGATATTCAGGAAACTTCCATTTCATTTAATTTCCTTTATTTTCAAGTTCTTTAATACATAATTTCAATGCCAAGCCGACCTCGCAGAGGAGGCCGCGATTTGCAACTCCGTCGCCTCATATACGAATACCATAACGCTCCAGCCCCTTTTACCCCTTTCCTCGGCATCGACCGACCAGTCCCTTCTAATACCGTTACTTCTATCAATTCTAGAGTCATCGATCTATCGAACGTCGCTTTTCCTTTACCAAATTCCTATCCTTTCTCTCCTATTTACGCAGTAGACGAGTCTCTCCCCTGGAGACTAACTCCTTTTTCCGCGCCGCGAAATCCAGAGAGCGATACCGACGTAAAAACGCGACGTGAACCAAATCTTAAACGGCAACACGAGGATCATCCGATTTCCTGCATTGTATCCAGCGAGATCCAGGAGAGCACCACTGGATCGCAACCGGCACGAAAGCGCCGACGTCATCACCGCCGTACGAGCAAGGCAGCCAGGGCAACAGCTGATTCGGGAGGCCCGCCGTCTACTACGTCACAGAGCACGTCATAGCCGCTCGCTCAACTCCACCGGCGTACCTGCCGGACCCTTTTCGACCTACCTGTCGACAGCTGAGCCGCTGTCAGTACGAGAGCTACGTTCTACCCACTGGATCGCCGACACAAGCTGAAAGAAGACAGCGAAATGTGAGTTGGCTTCTTTACTGTTTCTTCGTTCTATGTTCGGCCCCCGATTAAAATCCGCCTAGTACAAAGTTGTTAAGCGTCGATCTCCCAAGCCATCGAACCGTCCGGGCGGGTAACGGCTAAAAATCGACATCTTTTATCCTTCATACGCGACCTTAAGAAGATTAGAGTTAAATTTTTGCTGTCACCGCTCTTTTCTCTTACTCTCGCATGTGGGACGCGACAGAAAAATGGTGACAGCGGTGGGATAGCTTTGATAACTTTGTGGAAAAGGCATAGAAAATATTAAAATATTCAAAATCTTATTACTATTCCTAACGTAAATTTCTAAATCTTCTATTTTTACTATTCGTACAAATAAATATTTCGCTATGGAGACCCGAGCAAAGAAGCAAACGTTGACCGAGGATGAGCTTACGCACCTTACCGTCGCTTTACGAGAACGCGAACGTAAATTAGAAGCAATGTCTGAAAAAATTAGACACGCAGAAATCGAGCTCGACAAGCAACGACAAAAAGTCTTGTCCGATGCAGCCGCGATTAGCGAAACTCAACAGCGTTCCGATGAGTTACAACGCAGATTAGATGAAGCAAACGCGGAGGTCGATAGAATCAAAGAAACCCGTCCCGCGTCTCCGGTACCTAATCTATTCGCTGAATCGAGAAACCGATCTCCGTCTTACCGGCGAAATTTTGAGGACGATGTTTTCAGCCGCACCTTGGTTCAAGAGTCGTTAAATACCATTCCTAGATTCAACGGCTATAACATTCCGGTAATAAGCTTTATTAGAGCATGCAAAAGGATTAGAGAAATCTTACCTCCTGGAAACGAAGGGTCGTTAGTTAGACTTCTAATCGGTAGATTACAAGGCGAAGCGTATACGGCAGTCGAAGACGAGGATTGTAGCTCTGTATTTCATCTATGTGAAATTTTACGTGATTCTTTTTCGACACACAAAACGGTCGACCACTATAGAGGCGAAATGGCGAGTACCTATATGCACCGTAACGAGTCAATTCTTAATTATATCAGTAGGATACGTGATTTGAAAACTGCAATTATCGATGCGACACGGCGTAGATACGAAGATTTGTCCCGGTATCAAATTAACGAGATAGACGATTTTACATTGCATTGTTTTTCCGATGGTCTTACCGCAGAACTAAGATCACACCCGTCATTGCAAGGCTGTCCGACATTCTCCGATGCATGCTCGCAAGCGAGAATTTTAGCTCAACGTGCCAATCTAGATCGCGAACGCGAAAGAAATGACAATCGCTCTCATCGCACGAATAATAATTCCAATTTTGACTACTCGCGAAATGACAACCAACGGTCTTGGAAAGATGCTCCTCGTCACGATTACCCGCGTGAAAATCCTCGAAGATATAACGAGCAACGTCAGGATTCACGTTATCTTCCTCAGCAACGGTACGACTCGCGAAATTCACCTCCACCGCGCTATGAACCGCGTTATTCCCCTCTGATGCGTCAGGGAAACCATTACGAACAGCCGCGAAATTCAAATTTTACGAGAAACGCATATGAAACTAGGCCGCGATATGATAACTCTTCTACTAAGCCTACATTGAACTGTACGTATTGCAAAAACGTCGGGCATACGATAGACGAATGCAGAAAACGCGAGTTTAACAATAGGTATAATAAAAGTTCGGGAAACGCCGAATCGGCCCCGAGAAGGACGGACGACACTCGGGAAGTTCCGCCGACTCGTCCAACCCATGCAATTCAGAATCTCGACGCTCCGTCAACACATTCGTAATTAATTCTAAAGTCTTTTCTAAAGTCCCCTCTATAGTCGTAACTTCGCCAACATTTAAAGAACCGACTGAACTAATGATAGATTCTGGTTCAGAACCAAACTTAATTAAGCCGAAAGCATTAGATCCGAAAACCGAATATTTAGATTGGGATATAATCCGCTTACAGGGTATTACACCAGAAACTGCAACTACCCTAGGGTCTGTTGAAGTTTTAATTAATAATATACCCGTAAAGTTTTATCTCGTACCTAACGATTTCCCAATTCCGCACGATGGAATTCTCGGTACGGATTTCCTCTCACCGGATGCAAAAATAAATTACATCGAATCACGCGTTGAATGGCGAAATAATATATTCAATTTTAAAACTCAACCGAAGAGTAAAATTCCAGCTAGGAGTATAGCGCCCGTAAAATTAATTATTAAAAATAATATCCCGGAAGGATATGTCGATTTGATAGAAGCAGGCCGTGGAATAATAATAGGCAAGTCGCTCGTGACAAATAATAACGGAATCGCGTATGTAAACGGAATCAACACTACGAATGAAGATGTAGAATTCGAGAGTCCCCTTGTAGAAATCCAGGAATATGAAACAGCCTCTACCTTAGTGAATAGAGAAATCGTGGAAATTCCTTCCCCTTCTAATTCTTCTATATCTAACGACGAATCTTCGAAATGCGAAAAATCGCCCGCGCAAGCCTCTGAGAAATCTTTCCCCTTAGGGTCGGAAAAATTATCGAGTGCCTCTTCCAAGTCTTCTAAATCGTTTACTATTACTACGTCGTCACTGAATCGCCCCTTCGAAATACTATCCCGCGAACAAGAAACACACGAACTCTTACGCTTAGGCCACCTCAACGAGGAAGAGAAGCAAAGTGTGTCGCGAATTGTTAAGAATTATTCAGATCTTTTTCAACTACCGAGCGATAAATTAACATTTACCAACGCGATGAAACATACGATTCCTACGGTCGATAATATGCCTATCAACACTAAGCAGTACCGATATCCTCCAATACACAAGCAAGAAATCGAAAAGCAAGTCAATGATCTATTAAAAAATGAAATAATTAAACCGTCGATATCTCCGTACAATAGTCCACTATGGATAGTCCCCAAGAAAGCGGACTCGAAAGGTAATAAGAAATGGAGAATGGTTATTGATTATAGATCACTCAATGAAAAAACTGTTAGCGACGCCTACCCATTGCCAAACATTACGGAAATTCTCGATCAATTAGGTAGTGCCAAGTATTTTAGTATTTTTGACTTAGCGTCAGGTTTTCACCAAATACCCATGTCGGAAAATGATGGTTTAAAAACAGCTTTCTCTACGCCCCACGGGCATTACGAATTTTTACGTATGCCATTCGGTTTAAAAAATGCTCCAGCCACGTTCCAAAGATTGATGGATAATGTACTAAGTGGTCTTCAAGGAAACGAACTTTTCGTTTACTTAGATGACATCGTAATATATTCTAGTTCCCTCACAGAGCACGAGATAAAGTTTAGAAAATTAGCAGAACGCCTAAGACAAGCTAACCTAAAATTACAACCCGACAAGTGCGAGTTTTTACGCCGCGATGTCGTATATCTTGGACATGTTATTAGCGATAATGGTGTTAAACCAGACCCCGCGAAGGTAACCGCCGTCAAAAATTTCCCAGTTCCGCGTAACGCGAAAAATATAAAGCAATTTCTTGGACTAGCCGGATATTACCGCCGTTTTATTAAAGATTTCTCCCGTATCGCGAAACCTCTTACAAATCTATTAAAGAAAGACGCTAACTTCGAATGGACAGAGACGCAACAGAATTCCTTCACATTTTTACGAGACTCACTCTGCACAGAACCCCTTCTTCAATATCCTGACTTTAATAAACCATTTGTATTAACAACCGACGCTTCAGGTTATGCAGTTGGAGCTATACTTAGCCAAGGTCCTATTGGTAAAGATCTTCCGATATCTTATACGTCGAGACTTTTAAATAACGCGGAAATTAACTACTCGACGACTGAGAAAGAATTATTAGCGATAGTTTATGCTACTCATCACTTTAGATCCTACTTATACGGTCATAGATTTACCCTTGTAACAGATCATAAACCGCTGACATGGTTGAACTCTGTAAAAGACCCAACGTCTCGTTTAATTAGATGGCGATTGAAATTGGCAGAGTACGATTACGAGATAGTCTATAAAGCAGGTAAACAAAATGTTAATGCTGATGCATTGTCGCGAAACCCGCCGATAGTAAAAGTACATGCAATTAACGATTCCTCGAGCTCCGATGAAGCATTGTTTTTAGCACCTTCTGAGAGAAAGAAAGAGAAAAAGATACAAATTCCGGCAGTAGAAAATTCTAACGAAACAACGACCCATTCTCGAGAAACTTTAAAATCAACAAGTAACGATCCCGGTATTCCTAACGTAAACGAAACTGAGACCAACAGGCTCTTCCCTCGCGTAAATTCCGATCTCGTTTCAAGCGAAGAAAGCAACCTGACTCCACTTGATACGACCCCCGAGGAAATCTTCGACGCAGTCACTAGCTCACAAACTTCTCGCAGAGCGATTATTTTAGAGACACGCGATAGTGTAAACTTCCGCCATGACAACTTAGTTTTTTTTACAACCATCAAAGGTAAACCTTGTGACGAAGGCTCAGTTATATTAAAGGATAATAATTTACTTCCTAAAATAGAAGATGCCGCACTAGCTCGCGCAAAAGTCACTCAAAAAGGCTCTAAATATTTTATTGCTCTCCCTATTAAAGAGTATTCTTCTATCAATACGGATATAGATATATTAGAAGACGCACTGCATTCATTACTAGATGTAGTTAAAGAATTACAATTAGAAAGTTTCAGTATTTCCGAGACTTGTGACGTCTGTCACGCAACGAGTTCAACCGCGACCAAAATTATTTCCAAAATATTACTTTTGTATAAGGAACGCGATGCACCGAAAAGATTTTACCTCGTTAACATAATTCATACTCAAAACCAATCCTAAAGGAGAACCCATATATATATATAAGAGAGAGAGAATTTAAGAGAAAATGAAACAGAGAACACGACATGTAAATTCGGTTTGGGTCATCCGCACAGCTACACCTTATACTACTAATCAAACAATCAAATATTTTAATTCCAACAGATGACCCCAGCCGAAGTCCTAAAATAATCTTAGCGTTAGGAATAAGTAACTTCCAGAATATTCTTTAATACATTCTTGAAGACACTCACGTGTAACAAACACGTGAGCCACGTGAGAGAGCATGGAACATTCTGGAAGATGGTCACGCGGACGATCCACGTGAGGCACGTGCGGGAGCGCCCGACGTACCTCGTTCCCACCTGCGTTATCGCTTGACAAAGTTGGTGGACCCAGTACAGAGCGTGAGAGCTCGAGGCCACCAACGATTCCATCATAGTCAGCAATTCTTATCTCGAGTATTCCTAAGAAACCCAGTACAGAGCGTGAGAGCTCGAGGCCACCAACGATTCCATCATAGTCAGCAGTTCTTATCTCAAGCGATAAGGCACGTACTTAGCCGTATAAGAAGGGGCTCCCGAGCCTCAACAGTCAGTCAAGCGCCCGGAGACAAGTCAGTCTACAACCTACCTTCGAAGTGAACAGTCGCACTTTCAAATCGCTCTCGCTATCACTCCCAAGTGGGACTTAGAATATTTTCGCGAGTGCTCAAGAGTGAGTGACACTCTACTACCTCAACGCTATTCAAGCGACGTAAGTAACAATTATTTAGGCCTTGACTCCGCTGTGCCCGAGGGCTTCGGCGACACACCCATCGTTATAAAACGAATTGTATTAACGAATCCTTAAACCTTGTAACCACTTTAATCATCTTAATACATTTAGAATAGTTAAATCTGTTCTTTACTTATTCACCTGTCATTCCCTATTCCTCAAAACGCACGAAACCAATTAAACATACCAAGTGTTAATTTTAATACAAATCAATTATATTCTTATAGTATCACTGTGAGATTTATCGTAGCGCCCAGTGGCCGACACGATAAAGCCTGCGCTAAGTAGCTGCAGCTCACGCCGTGATAACTGTAATAATATTTACGCGAAAATTATCCGGTTGAAATATTCCTCGAGTGGCTATACTGGCATTGCGGTATTGTCAAAGCGCCCAGTGGCTGTCTTGACAAAATTTGCGGTAATACTTGCCGCATCTCACGCTTTGCACCAGCCCAGAATATTTCCGCCGTTACGTTCTCGAAATAACTTAAGATTGATTAATTTGCAAATACTTTTATTTTATCAGACAGTTTCTTTCGTACATTTGTGAATCTTAAAGTTTTCTATTTGTTATATTAACCTCAAATTCATCTTCGTGCGTTTCCCCTCTTCGTCGTACCTTTTTCCCAAGCGATACCTAAAACGAATAACATTATAGACATAAATAAATTCGCCTCCACTAACCTAGAATCACTAGCGATACTTACCTCATCCAATTCAGCGGAATAAGATCACCTGCGTCGATTCTCCTCCCTGTTCCCTGGCGACAGTCTGCGCACAGTGGGCAAGCCTAAAACAGGAAAATAAATACGTTACTCCCGATCGAGGACACGGGACGTGACATAAATTTGGTGGCAGCGGTGGGATAGAAGGAGAAAAGTGATCTTATACCCACATCATATAATAATCGATCAACGAGCTCACCGACATGGCGGAACCGCGATTAAATCCTAACCAAGAGGACGAAGTAGCAAGGTTACAAGAACGGGTCTTAACCCGAGAACGCGAATTAGCCGAACAAAACGCGCGACGAACGATAGAAGTACCGCGCTCTACGGAACTCAAACTTGACAAAGTTCACCAAATAATCGAACGGATGGACAGAGAATTCGACATACTACTCCCACTACCAGAACGCCTAGAAAGATTAGAAAACGCGTTACAGGAATTAAGGTTAAACGGTGGCCACGATAACACCACGGGAGGACTCCCTCCCTCACCGCAAGTCCATAGCACACCGGAACGACCACCGATATTCCGCGCCGCTGCAATAAGCATAAAAGACGCGTTAGAATCCGTCCCAATCTACAATGGACGAAACATTCCGATCTTCCAATTTGTACGGGCTTGTGAAAGAGCACGAAGCATAATACACCCCGAGCAGGAAATGCACCTCGTGCAACTACTAGTGAACAAACTACAGGGTCACGCGTACATGACCGTCGCGAATTCACAATTTGCAACAGTAGATCAATTTTGCAACCGACTAAAATCAACGTTCGCCGCACACAAAACATTATATGAATACCAAGGAGAACTTGGACAACTAGAGAAAAGACCGCAAGAACATATACTCGATTATATAGAAAAGGTCCGGAATCTACACGCAGCGGTATACGACGAAATGAAACAAGGCAGATCATTTGACCACATTAGAGCACAGGAACTAGAAGAACATGTTATTCAAGCATTTTTGAACGGTCTCGCGCCAGACGCTAGAATACGAATACGTATGGAAGCGCCCCGAAACCTAGAAGAATATTATTGCACCGCTATTAAAATTTTCGGACAGATCGAAAAGGAGGAATCTCGAGCGCGCACCAGGGTTAGATATCGTCCCCCTCCGCGTCGAAATGCATACAGATCGCCGCCGCGACAAAACGAGTATAGATTTCCCCCACGACGTTATGAAGACAGGCCGTCTCAACGGCGATACGAGGATAGAGCACCTCCGCGTTCATCAAACGAATTTTCCCCACGACGCGATTACGAACCACAACGATCCTCACCGGTCACAACAAGAACCTACCAGCAACCCAAATTCCCTGCACCCTCATCGGTAGTCACTTGTCGTTACTGTAAAAACCCGGGTCATAATATGGACGAATGCAGGAAATTTAAAGCAAAGGTTGATGCCGGAAAGATAACCCCGTATTCACAAAGGAGAACGAATGCTAATAACTCCATGAATCAGGGAAACGGTTCTCGCAACCCGGTAGCCGGTGTCCGCCGGGAAGCCAGCCAATCGGGGCACCGAACATTCACGACGATCGTAGAAACAAACGAACCGGAAGATCAGAACGCGATGACCCAAGTTTCCGAGTCGCCAGAGTCCAATTAAATCAAGATTCTGTAGTACCAACCATTCAAGTAGCTACAACAAATAATCAGAAAAAATTAAATTTAATGATAGACTCAGGATCTGAAATCAACCTCATAAAAGAATCATTTTCAGAATCGGCTCAAAAAATTAATCACGACATAACTTTGAAAATTAGGGGAATCACCTCAACGCCAATAGCCACTCGAGGAACGGCAGAAATCGCGATTGCCGGACGACCAATAACATTTCATTTAGTTGACGATTCGTTCCCCATCGACCAAGACGGAATTTTAGGTTCCGAATTTATGACGCAAAATTCAGTCACGATTGATTACAAAAGCCGAAGCCTCCAATGGGAAGAATTACATATACCTTTTTTCGAACGCGAATTTTTAACGATCCCTAAAAGATCGGTTGCACCATTCCAAATCAAAATAGCAAATCCAGAAATTAAAATGGGTTACCTACCTCGTCTACTAACGAAAGAAGGGATATTCCTTGGCAACGCCGTAGTAACTAACACAAAGGGAAGAGCATACCTTCCGATCTTTAATACCACGGAGGAAGATGAACATATAATCATACCAACATTAGTACTCAGAGAAGTAGAAAATACAAGTCAAACTGCACCTAGTCAAAACGAAATTTTAGAAGACGAAAATTCCGCACGAGTATTCCTTACCCAGACAAACTGCGATAAACAACGACTAAAAGAAATCAAAGAAGCTCTCAGATTGGATCACATAAATTCAGAAGAAGAACGAAGCGTGATGAAATTAATAGAAGAAAATGCAGACAGATTTTACTTACCCGGA
Source organism: Cerceris ruficornis (assembly GCA_963989415.1). Taxonomy (NCBI): domain Eukaryota; kingdom Metazoa; phylum Arthropoda; class Insecta; order Hymenoptera; family Crabronidae; genus Cerceris; species Cerceris ruficornis. The sequence goes on from OZ022522.1 coordinate 4,300,063, forward strand.
GACCATTTCGGAGCAACAAGCGCAATAGAACATCCCATTCACACTACGGACGATATTCCAGTAAACGCGAAACAATATCGGTTTCCCCCGGTACACAAGGAAGAAATAAATAGACAAGTGACTGAACTTATAGAAAACGGAGTAATAGAACCCTCTCTTTCACCTTATAACTCACCTCTGTGGATCGTGCCGAAAAAACCAGACTCCCAAGGAAACAAACGATGGCGTATGGTAATAGATTACCGAACCCTCAATGACAAAACGATCGGAGACGCCTACCCACTTCCTAATATAAACGAAATTCTAGATCAATTGGGTAGTGCCAAATATTTTTCCGTTTTCGACCTAGCATCAGGTTTTCACCAAATTCCTATGAAATCGGCAGACGCTCATAAAACCGACTTCTCTACACCATACGGACATTACGAATTCAAACGCATGCCGTTTGGACTCAAAAATGCCCCCGCAACGTTTCAAAGACTAATGAATAACGTTTTAACCGGACTACAAGGGATAGAATTGTTTGTCTACCTTGATGATATAGTCCTATACGCTCGCTCGCTCCGAGAACACGAGATCAAATTCACTCGACTCATGAAAAGATTACGAGAAGCAGACCTCAAGCTACAACCGGACAAATGCGAATTTTTGCGACATGAAGTTAATTACCTCGGGCATATTATTAGCGAAAACGGAGTCAAACCAGATCCGAAAAAAATAACGGCAGTAGATCATTTCCCAATTCCCAAAAATTCAAAAAACATAAAACAATTTTTAGGCCTTGCCGGATATTACCGTAGATTCATTCCTAATTTCTCGAAAACCGCGAAACCTCTCACCGACCTATTAAAAAAGGAAGTAGCATTCAGATGGACGCCAACACAAGAAGACGCATTTCAAAAACTAAAGAAAGCCCTAATAACTGAACCTATTCTTCAATATCCTAATTTCACAGAAACCTTCAATCTAACCACAGATGCATCCGGATATGCAATTGGCGGAGTCCTAAGTCAAGGACCAATCGGGAAGGATCTTCCAATAGCATACGCATCGCGACTATTAAATCAAGCGGAAAAGAATTACTCAACAATCGAAAAAGAATGTCTCGCAATAGTTTACTGCATAAATCATTTTAGACCATACTTATACGGGAGAGAATTTAAAATCATTACGGATCACAAACCACTGGTGTGGCTAAATTCAATTAAAGATCCCACATCAAGATTATGGAAATGGAAGTTAAAACTTTCGGAATACGAATACAAAATATTTTATAAAGAAGGTCGTGCAAACGCAAACGCCGACGCACTATCCCGAAATCCACCGGAGAACGACGAAGAAGAACAGCCTTCAGCGCCAATCTATGCAATAAAAAGGAAAAGACAACAGGATGAATCTTCATCCTCTGACTCTCTCGAGATCTTCCCTACAAGAAAGCCACGACTCCATGGCCCAGTAGAACAGAAGCAGCAAGCATCTACTTCAAAAAATCCATCAGAAACCAAAGGAAAAGGATCAAGGAAACGAACGCCATCCACAACATTCAGCCCTTTCCCTCTTCCCCCAGGAAAACGTATCCCAAAGCTACAAGATTCCACAATTCCTGATGTTGCAGACCCCTCTCCTACTTCCATTGAAAGTCGCGATATATCGAATGATTCCTCACAAAGCACTCCTCCCACTCATTCCCCCTCTCCAGAAGAAATCCCAATACCTATACACCACTCAACCCCTCGCAATAAAACACCTCATCTCACTCCACGGATTTTGAATTACGAAAATGAAGAAGAAGCTAATGTGCAAACTAAATCAAGCAACGACATCGAGGAAGAAACACACAGTTTTGAAATGGAAGACACACCTCTCACATCGTTGGATTCAGACGCACTTTTTGAGCGATCTTTCGTACCAGCAAGACTACACAACGCACCACTGAAGATTGAAGAATGCAACGACTCCCTAAGAATGCAGAAGGACCATAAAATCATTTTCATTGACATGAATGGGCAACCCCAGGATAAAGGAGCAATCGAACTACTCTCGTACGACGAACTTCCAAAATACGATGGCCTAACATTCGAAAGAGCTAAAGTAAAAACCACACAAGCTTATAACATTATAGCAATACCGATAAAAGAACACGACAGGATACCTATTACAAAGGAGAATATAAAAAACGGTATTCGAGCAATAAAAGACGTCCTCGATGAACTAAGGATAACAAGCTTCAGCATTTCTAAAACCCCGTACTACGACGACATACCATGGAAGTTCTTTCTCAATTACCTCAAGCAAACACTTCAAGATTACCAACTCACTATCACGATATGTCGATCCCTGATCACGATACCGACGACGGAACAACGAAAGCAAATAATGAAAGAAAACCATGATTCTGTAATCGCAGGACACAAAGGAGTTACAAAAACTTATAACCGTATCCGACAACGCTACTTCTGGGACGGAATGAAGAAAGATATCACCGAATACGTAAGGACATGCATCGAATGTCAAAAGAAGAAATTAACGCGCATCAAGACTCGCCAACCTATGGTTCTTACTGATACACCTGGCGCAGCCTTTGACAAAATAGCACTCGACATAGTTGGACCACTGCCTGTAACAAAAATGGGAAACGAATATATACTGACCATCCAAGATCTCTTAACGAAATACAGTGTCGCAGTACCACTACAAAAGGCGGATTCACGCAGCGTGGCCGACGCTTTCCTTAAGAATTTCATATGCAGATTTGGAGCTCCACGAGCATTACTCACAGACCAGGGATCAAACTTCTTATCAGCTTTATTTAAAGCCGTGGCAAAGAAATGCCGAATAAAGCAGTACCAGACGACAGCTTATCACCCACAAGCCAATGGATCCCTCGAAAGATCACATCACGTGCTAATAGAATTCTTAAAACAATATATCAACGACACCTCCAATTGGGATGAATGGATAGAGAACGCGATGTTCTCATATAACACCAGCATTCACGAAGGAACGAAATTCTCACCGCACGAGTTAGTGTTCGGAAAAATAGCACGAGCACCGTCCACCGACCCGCCGATAGAAGAAAACCTCGACCCATCATATAAGGATTATTTAGAAGAACTCTTCATGAAGATCAACCGTCTACAAAACATCGCCCGAGAAAACTTAAAACAAGCTAAACAAAAATCAAAAGGATACTACGACCGAAGAGTAAATCCCCAAACTTTCCACGTCGGCGACGACGTATTTTTATTAAAAGAACCCCGACAAGGGAAATTCGCGAGTCAATATTCCGGTCCCTACAAAATTCAACAAGTCCTTAATAACGGAAATATATCCATTCTAATAAACGGCAAAAATCGCGTAGTGCACGCTAACAAGTTAAAATTAGCTCATCGTCGACCCACCATCACGGAACTTTAGAGGAAAATAATTATGTTAATCAAAATAAAATAAAAATAATGCCTTACTAAACTACAAGTAAACGAAGAAATAAAATAAAACAAAAAATAATCAAAAATAAATAATCACTATGTTACTAGATTTAAGCTTAGCTATTAATTAATATTACTTACGAAATGTCAGACTTCTGTTTCAGGATGAAGATCCTCATTGTATTTCTCTTATGCGTCAGCCCAATGGCTTACGGACTAATCGCATACGATTGCAGCGGCGAGAGGCTAAATATAACGACGATATCATTAGTAAAAGTAGGCGAATGTAACATCAACGTTCGAGGGGCGGAAACGGAAGAAACATACATACAACTATTGCAATTGGCAGAGTACGAACACGCGAACTACATACAGTGTAAAATCGAGATTAAGAGAACAGTCTTTTACTGTGGAATGCACTCCCACATATCAACAGTTCACAATGGCTACGTGGAGTATCTAGCAGATGTAAGCCACGAGACGTGCCTACGTCTACATCAAGAAGGAACTATATCTCTCGGGAACGGAGCAGTTCTAACCGGCATTCGAGCTAATACAACATCTACAAGAATGTTTACCTTCGCCGGAACAATCGCAAATGACGGAACATGCACCGGAACCCAGTATGCGGACCCCTACGGATCCTGGGACAACGTAGTGGTACAAGGATTGGCGAAGATTACACTTCGCACGGGCAGCGCCGCAGTCAAGCTGAACGAGAATAAAATCATCCTCAAAAGTGGAACTGCATGCTCATTTCAAGACGGATACTGTCTAGATGGAGAAGACGGATATACGTACTGGAAACCAACACCGGAGTCCACCTGCAAATTTGAACAATATGACGTTTTATACGAAGGATTGGCACAACGGATCACAGAAGCGGGACAAAATTCAACCCTACCTACAATTTATGCACTTACCAGGGACGACATAACCTTCGCCCTGACGAAGGTTTCGGAACAGAACGTGTGCGGATATACGCTCCTACGAACAGAACATCCTAAGCTGTTCATTCTGGAAACACAAAAAGGACGTACATTTACTGGGAAAAGAACAATTACGCCTGATAACCTCGACATCTTTACTTATATGAATTCGAAATTCGTATACGTCGAACGCCATATACGAGGACAAATAATCACTCTCTTTGCCTCGTCACTCACGCATAGATGCGCCTTGGAGAGGCAAGTGCTCGAAAATGCACTCTCAATCGCATCGATACTGCCTGAGGAATTTGCCTGGTCCCTAATGAAAGGACCGGGATACATGGCCACGACCGCTGGAGAAGCCGTCCATATAATCAGGTGCATTCCCGTAGAAGTGAAAGTACGCCGCACGCAAGAATGTTTCGTGGAACTTCCCGTTCTACACAGAAACACATCAAAATTTATGAAGCCTAAAACCAGAGTATTAGTACAACAAGGTACTCACCGCGACTGCAACCCGATCCTGCCGATAATGTACAACATCGACGAATCATGGCACAAAATACTGCCGAACCCAGTGGAAGCTGTCCCACCACAAGAGTTGAAACCGATGACCAAGCCAACCTGGAAATATACGGTACCAGCTACACTCGCCGTAAGCGGAATATACACGCAAGCAGACATCGACAAGCTACGAGACCATATCATGTTCCCGGCGGAAAGAGCCGCCATATTAAATTCCGTAGCGCGTGGCGTCACCGGACAAGATATCATCCCCGGGACCATCCAACTCACACACCTGTTGGACGAAGACGCCGTGCAGAAACTAGCACAGGGAGCACTAGCAAAGATATGGGATCATTTCATCACATTCGGTTCCATCAGCGCTGGATTCCTGGCTATATTTGTGATCGTGAAACTCATACAGACAATCGTCGATACCATTATTCACGGCTACTCACTGTATGCCGTATTCGGATGTGGCATCGAATTACTTGGAGCTGTATGGACATCCATCACCTACTGCCTCTTGCAACGTGCTCGACAACGAGCTTCTAATCCAGAAAACCCAGAATTGAACGCCCCTGAGAACGATGATGATATTAACCGACAGATGCCAAGACCATTTTCTCGCCAGCCGCAAAGTCCTAAAGTAGTAAGTCTATCCGAATTAAGAGACAGAATCGACCGTTTAGAACAAATTTCAGACTAAAATTTGTTCTACAAAAAGGGGGGAGGTGTGACGTCTGTCACGCAACGAGTTCAACCGCGACCAAAATTATTTCCAAAATATTACTTTTGTATAAGGAACGCGATGCACCGAAAAGATTTTACCTCGTTAACATAATTCATACTCAAAACCAATCCTAAAGGAGAACCCATATATATATATAAGAGAGAGAGAATTTAAGAGAAAATGAAACAGAGAACACGACATGTAAATTCGGTTTGGGTCATCCGCACAGCTACACCTTATACTACTAATCAAACAATCAAATATTTTAATTCCAACAGATGACCCCAGCCGAAGTCCTAAAATAATCTTAGCGTTAGGAATAAGTAACTTCCAGAATATTCTTTAATACATTCTTGAAGACACTCACGTGTAACAAACACGTGAGCCACGTGAGAGAGCATGGAACATTCTGGAAGATGGTCACGCGGACGATCCACGTGAGGCACGTGCGGGAGCACCTCGTTCCCACCTGCGTTATCGCTTGACAAAGTTGGTGGACCCAGTACAGAGCGTGAGAGCTCGAGGCCACCAACGATTCCATCATAGTCAGCAATTCTTATCTCGAGTATTCCTAAGAAACCCAGTACAGAGCGTGAGAGCTCGAGGCCACCAACGATTCCATCATAGTCAGCAGTTCTTATCTCAAGCGATAAGGCACGTACTTAGCCGTATAAGAAGGGGCTCCCGAGCCTCAACAGTCAGTCAAGCGCCCGGAGACAAGTCAGTCTACAACCTACCTTCGAAGTGAACAGTCGCACTTTCAAATCGCTCTCGCTATCACTCCCAAGTGGGACTTAGAATATTTTCGCGAGTGCTCAAGAGTGAGTGACACTCTACTACCTCAACGCTATTCAAGCGACGTAAGTAACAATTATTTAGGCCTTGACTCCGCTGTGCCCGAGGGCTTCGGCGACACACCCATCGTTATAAAACGAATTGTATTAACGAATCCTTAAACCTTGTAACCACTTTAATCATCTTAATACATTTAGAATAGTTAAATCTGTTCTTTACTTATTCACCTGTCATTCCCTATTCCTCAAAACGCACGAAACCAATTAAACATACCAAGTGTTAATTTTAATACAAATCAATTATATTCTTATAGTATCACTGTGAGATTTATCGTAGCGCCCAGTGGCCGACACGATAAAGCCTGCGCTAAGTAGCTGCAGCTCACGCCGTGATAACTGTAATAATATTTACGCGAAAATTATCCGGTTGAAATATTCCTCGAGTGGCTATACTGGCATTGCGGTATTGTCAAAGCGCCCAGTGGCTGTCTTGACAAAATTTGCGGTAATACTTGCCGCATCTCACGCTTTGCACCAGCCCAGAATATTTCCGCCGTTACGTTCTCGAAATAACTTAAGATTGATTAATTTGCAAATACTTTTATTTTATCAGACAGTTTCTTTCGTACATTTGTGAATCTTAAAGTTTTCTATTTGTTATATTAACCTCAAATTCATCTTCGTGCGTTTCCCCTCTTCGTCGTACCTTTTTCCCAAGCGATACCTAAAACGAATAACATTATAGACATAAATAAATTCGCCTCCACTAACCTAGAATCACTAGCGATACTTACCTCATCCAATTCAGCGGAATAAGATCACCTGCGTCGATTCTCCTCCCTGTTCCCTGGCGACAGTCTGCGCACAGTGGGCAAGCCTAAAACAGGAAAATAAATACGTTACTCCCGATCGAGGACACGGGACGTGACAGACTGATCTCGATAACATTTCATGGTCACAAATAAAAGAATTTCTAGTGAACATATTCTCCGATATTCCAATTAAGATTTTTTTATGTAAAAATTTAGTAAAGATACCAGAAATAACACTAAGAGACAAAATTATCACGGAAAACCACTGTTCGATTTTAGCAGGACATAAAGGAGTAACTAAAACGTACAAGCGTATTAGACATAAATTTTATTGGCCGACTTTGAAAAAAGATATTCAAAAATTCATACAAAATTGTTCGAGTTGCCAGACAAAAAAGCTTACGCGTCTAAAGATCCGTCAACCCATGATTCTCACAGATACGCCCGGAAAGGCATTCGACAGAATAGCCATGGATATTGTAGGTCCTCTACCTGAAACAAAAAATGAATCGATTTACATATTGACCATTCAGGATCTTTTAACCAAATATTCTCTTGCGATCCCGTTACCACGCGCTACTTCGACCGAAATCGCCGATGCTCTTGTTAAAAAGTTTATTTGTCGTTTTGGAACACCCAAGAGTATTTTAACAGACCAAGGTTCGTCTTTTTGCAGTAGCCTTATGCGTAAAATATGTAGAAAATTTAAGATAACACAGACAACTACGACCGCATTCCACCCGCAATCTAACGGTTCAATTGAAAGATCACATCACGTACTCACTGAATATCTCAAGCATTTCGTTACCCAGTACAGAGATTGGGATGAATTACTCGAACTCGCCACCTTCTCTTACAACACAAGTGTTCACGAAGGTACTCAATTCACGCCACACGAATTAATATTTGGCGTAGTCGCACGCGTACCTACCGAGATAATTTTTGACACAGATTCTAACGATCCTACGTATTCAGATTACCTACGATTTCTACAGAGTCAACTAGATAGAGTTCAAGAGCATGCTAAGGAAAATTTAATACGAGCCAAGGAAAAATCTAAATTCTATTACGATCGCAAGCAGCGTCCTCAGAACTTTAAGGTTAACGACAAGGTCTATCTATTAAAGGAACCGAGAATAGGAAAATTCTCAGACCAATATACAGGTCCTTACAGAATTATCAGAGTTTTAGATAAACATAATGTAAAAATTCAAATAGGAAATCATGAACGAACAGTTCACTCAGACAAACTAAAGCTATGTAAAAGGTCGTAAAGCATCCTACGTAAAGAAACAGACAGAAACCCAACATTTTTATTTTTGTTTTCGGAATATTGTAATTATTAATAAGAATAGCGTAAGATAACGCGCGGTTAACGCGCGCGCCGCACGCGACAAGCACGAGTTTCCACCAATGAACGCGCTCTCCCCCCACTCTTCGCGCCACCAGCACGCGACCATGGAACCGCTAGCTTCAACCAGCAGAGCTATGCCGAAGCCACCACCGAAGACTCCCCCCCCCCTACCCTCTCTTCATCTGCACACCAGCAGCCTCGAACTTGTTACATGCGGCCCTGAATTTTCATTTTTCTCTCACGGAATACCAGTCGACCACTTAGAAAATATATCAGTAGACCACTCGAGAAACCGTAGGAAGACGTAATCACAGGACCACCACCCGCGCGGTTGGTGTAAGCAAGTTAATTTTTTTATATAAACTCTAGATTCTTCTCACGCCATCTTGGTGCCCTAAACTCCCTTCCAAATTCCTACCACCTCCACTCATTTTTTGACAGATTTTCCCAGGACTAAGTCCTATATAAACGAGACGCATTTTGCCTCCTTGGATCCAGTATTCTTTTAAACGTCATTCTGTCACCTAGCGTACATAAAGTTCTGTTCAAAGTCACAACTTCTGTAAAAGTTGACTATTGTAAGTATAAGACGTAGAATATCCCCGCGAACCGACGCGTGAATTTCGGCTAAGTTTAGATTTAAGAATTCAACTTTTGTAATTGCATTGTTGAACCATTTTTGATTATAACTGTTAATATACGTTTACATTCACTTTGTGATATTTCAAACGTTTAGTTATTTTCATTCTACTTCCTTTAATCTTCACGTAACTGAGCAACGATCTCCCTTATTCACTCTTACCGCTCGGAGTGAATAAGATCTTTTAAATTAAAGTTACGGGTGTTCGTTAAAAGAGTCTACGGATTGCAACAATTCCCTTTTTCCCTTATACCAGCTAGTGGCGGTACCCCCGTATTCTCTGGTACGGGACTTATCCGCTATACTAGTGCGAAAATACCGCAAGGTTTTTCGTTATTAACGGGCATACGGCGACTCTATAGTCCTGCTATAGATTAGTCCGGTCCCCGGAAATTTCCCTACTACTAGCTAGTGGCGGTACCCCCGTATTCTCTGGTACGGGACTTATCCGCTATACTAGTGCGAAAATACTGCAAGGTTTTTCGTTATTAACGGGCATACGGCGACTCTATAGTCCTGCTATAGATTAGTCCGGTCCCCGGAGTTTTCCCTACTACTAGCTAGTGGCGGTACCCCCGTATTCTCTGGTACGGGACTTATCCGCTATACGAGCGCGAAAGTACCGCGAGGTTCTTTCGTTATTAACGGGCATACGGCGACCCTATAGTTAGGCTATAGGTTAGTCCGGTCCCCGGATATAATTCCCTGGATATTATTCCCCAACTCGTTGCAATTCTTAGTTCTCGCAATAAAAATTGTATTAACGCATTCGGTCGCGTACTGCCACTCGCCCGGCTCGTAACAAACTGGTGACAGCGGTGGGATCGCTCTTGGTTACAAATTTTGAAGAAAGGAAGCAATTTTTAAAAATATTCGTGCAATATGGCAAATAGAGACGAGTCTACGTCTAGACTGGGCATGGAAGATTTATCTGCTTCCATAGCCCTTATGACAAGACAAAATTGCGTTCAAAATGCAACGGCTCAGATACCTATTTTTGATGGTGAACATCCATCATTAATTATTTTTGCGCAGGCAGTTCAAAATGGACTTGCTTTGATTCCTAGCGGTACTGAATCACAGTTTTTGTCAATTATATTAACAAAACTTGCTGGACCGGCTAGGCGATGTGCTTTAGAGCTCAAATTTGAATCGGTCGAGGCGTTACTTAAATATTTGAAGAAACGCTTTGCCCCTGGTAAGGATCTGGTTTATTTTCAAACTGATATCGCTAAGCTGAGAATTAAGGACGGCGAAAGTTTGACGAAATACATGGATCGGACAACCCAGCTGTGGCAATCTGCTCGAACGGCCGCACAGGATCGTTATCCTACTCATAACGAAGAAATTCTTCGACAAATAGACGAGGATGTTTTGGAAAACTTTTTGGAAGGATTGCCGGAGAGAATCGCTTGGAGAGTAGAATCCAGGAATAGAAATATCAAGACCTTGGAGGATGCTTTCGATGCTGTACTTCGGACCGAAAAACGTCTCAGGAACCGCAGACGAACGGACGAGGAAAATTCACCAGTCAGGTATTCTCGAGATAATAGCCGCGAAAGTTACAGGACAGAGCGCAGACGAAGGGACAGGTATGTTTCCTACCCGTCGTCGCCAAGCCCTGTTAATTACCACCGGTATCGAGATCGACGGCCATCAGAGTCGGAAGACGAGGAAAGAGATAGGAGGCCAAGGACGGATGCTTTCATCCTTCGACGAAAAACTGCATCGAGGACCCCTTCTCCCTTCAGGTATTCTTCTGAAAGTGAAGACGATTTCAGGAAATTTAAAAGGAAACCTAAGGATCCGAGTCAACTGTTCTGTTGGAATTGCGGAGAAAAAGGTCACGACGGAAAAATCTGTAAAAAGATTGTCGTACCATCTCGCGCAACCTCTCAACAAATTACGAACCATTTAAACTTCGATCGCGTTCATCGAGCAGACGAGACGATGAACGAACAAAATCAAGCTCGTCGAAAATATGTTCGATTCCAGGATCAAAACAGGAACGACTCCTCATCAAGGAAATCCCCACTCCGAGAATCAGGATCAAAGTCCCGGAATTGGAAGAAGGAGTAGGAGAATTCATCATCGATGGAGGAGCTTCTGTTAATTTGGTTGTAAAAAAGGTATTAGGTGAAAAGGCTCTCGTAACCTCTAGAGAAGAAATCGAGATAACCGGCCTAAACACCACACCGACCGTCACTTTAGGTACAACGACCCTGCATCTCAATGGGGTGCCGGCAATATTTTACGTCGTTGAAAGATTACCCATTTCTTCAGAAGGACTCTTAGGAAGCCCCTTCTTCTTACAAGAGGACGCAGAAATTTCGTATTTCCACAGGACTTTAGTGCTACGAGACACACCGACGAGGCCCTGGAAATTTTCGAACTTTATGGACTACGACCGCGTTCAGCCGACAAGTTCAAAGACGAAGCACACCATCCCGGCTCGTACTATGCAGCAAATAGAGGTATCGGTTGCTAACTCTAAGATAAGGGAAGGATATCTGCCACGTCTTAAGACTCCAAAAAACCTCTATATTGGAGAAGCCGCAGTAACGAACCGAGGAGGGAAATGTCAAGTGTTCGCGTGTAACACCGACACAGAAGATATTGAAATTGAGCTGAATCCTCAGGTAATATTTCCTTACAGTCAAAATAGTTCGTCGGACGAAGAATATTATCTTTCTACCGCTCAACCGCTCAGAGGAAATCAAGAAAGAATTTCAAAAATCAAGAGCTCTCTGCAATTTAAACACCTTAATTACGAAGAACGGCAACACGTGTTGGAAATAGTAGAAGAATTTCCAGATAGATTTTTCTTACCAGGAGATAAATTGGGAAAAGTTCCAAATTTTCAGCATTCTATACACACCACGGATGATATTCCGATTAATACCCGACAGTACAGGTATCCAGTCGTGCATCAAGAGGAAATTCAGCGACAAGTGAACGCTATGCTGTCGGAAGGTATAATTAAAAAATCTATTTCACCATATAATTCTCCGTTGTGGATTGTACCAAAGAAACCCGGCGCGGACGGTGCCAAGCGATGGCGCATGGTCATTGACTTCAGGGCATTAAACAATAAAACCGTAGGGGACAGGTATCCGCTTCCGCAAATAACCGAAATCTTAGATCGGTTAGGCGGCGCTAAGTACTTTTCAGTTTTCGATCTTGCCAATGGATTTCACCAGATCGAAATGAATTCCAAAGATCAACAAAAAACAGCTTTTACCACACCACACGGGCATTACGAATTTGCAAGAATGCCTTTTGGTTTAAAAAACGCACCACCGACATTTCAGCGACTTATGGATCAAGTTTTATCCGGCCTTCAAGGAACAGAATTATTCGTATATATGGACGATATTGTAATTTATTCTTCATCACTCCAGGAGCATACTATCAAGGTCCGAAAATTATTAAACCGACTGCGAGAACACGGACTCAGTTTGCAAACAAACAAGTGCCAATTTCTTCGGAAAGAGGTAGCATACCTGGGTCATATAATCTCGGCTAATGGAGTTAAACCCGACCTCAAGAAACTGGAAGCGGTAAAAAATTTCCCAGTTCCACGATCGCAGAAGAACATTCAGCAATTTTTGGGACTGGCTGGTTATTACCGACGGTTCATCAAGGATTTTTCCAAGAAAGCGAAACCTTTGGCAAATTTATTAGGAAAAGGAGTTCGATTCGTTTGGACCGAGGAACAGCAAAATAGTTTTGAGCAACTACGCGACGAGCTTTGCGAGCGCCCAATTTTACAATTTCCAGATTTTAATAAACCTTTTATAGTCACAACCGATGCATCTGAATTTGCAATTGGAGCAGTCCTTAGCCAGGGAGAAATTGGAAAAGATTTACCCGTCGCATATACATCGAGAGTACTGAATGGAGCAGAAAAGAATTATTCCGCTACTGAGAAGGAATGCCTTGCTATGGTTTACGCAGTACAACATTTCAGGCCTTATATTTACGGTAAACAATTTACTTTGATAACAGATCACCGACCTTTAGTTTGGCTGCATTCCGTCAAAGATCCTACATCTAGATTAGTAAAATGGAAACTGAAACTTATGGAATATGAATATGAAGTAATCCATAAGGCAGGAAAAACAAATAAAAATGCAGACGCACTTTCAAGAAACCCAACAGTTTGCTTACCTATCATTCCTAAGGAAAATGATCCATCGTACAGAAGATACTCATATGGTAAGAAGGAAGACGTAAGCACTGTGGGAAAAAGAGTTCACGAAACAAGAAGAAAGTCAAGACACCAACCGTTTTACAAAGAATGGGAATCCAGTTCATCGGATGAATCCAATGTTCCGAAAAATAAATCTACACCATCAGGTAGTCATTCCACTCTAATTTCAGGATCAGATAAGCGACTTTTACCGAGCTTGGAATCAGAAAAAACGTTAGGAGATGAATTTAATAATGACATCGCACCACAACCAAAGGGATATTCAACAGAAATAGACCCTGCACCGGAACTTATGGAAACCATAACCGATAAAAGTTTAATCGACTTTTCGGAAATCAGACCAGCAGAAATAACAGTAAGAAGAAATATTCCTGAAATTTTCACATCATCACCTTCAGCGGTTAACACCCCATGTTTACAACCAACGACGATAAGGGATAAAGAACCACCAGCTTACGTGCCTCAGATAACAGAACGCACAGCAGATGCACCACCAGCAGTACTTACTGACCTACTGCCCGACCTATCGTATCTCTACCATCAGTCAACAGAAAGTTCAACCAGTTCGGAAGAAGACCAACCTGATACCTGCTACGACCTCACACCTCGAATAACCATTATTACCGAAACAACAAATACAATCACCTCCGAAAAAGGGCACCTGGTACACTTTTTACCTGCTGATTGTAACATCCATAATCCAATTAGCAAATTATTGGCAGACACTGGTATAATAGCAAGGGACGAATTACTTAAAGAAAAACCGAAGAAAGGGAAGATTTTAATTACTAACAGAGGACAATACAAAATATTTAGCATCATTGCAACGAACCACTACCATGAAAAGGTAACAGAAACAGATTTAATGAATGGATTAAAAGCATTAAAAATCGCTTTAATGCAGACAGGTATATCAGCGATTAGAATGTCGATTTCAGGAGACGGACACGATAATATACCATCATTTCAATTTTATAACATTTTACAAAAGGTTTTTCACAATTCTGGTATGTACATCACCCTGTGTAATTCAACTATTAAAAATCCACCCGAAGCAGATCGTTTGGAGCTAATCAAAGAGGCTCACAACAGTTTAATAGGAGGACACAAGGGAATATCGAAAACATACAATCGTTTAAGAGCACGATACCATTGGCCTGGCATGAGAGAACAAATTCAAGATCATATAAGAAAATGCACCAGCTGTCAGCAACAGAAACTAGTGCGTGCCAAGACACGTCAACCAATGCTTATCACTGACACGCCAGCGGAATCTTTCGACAAGATTGCACTGGATGCAGTGGGCCCTCTTCCTGAAACACCAAGTGGAAATCGGTATATTTTAACGATGCAAGACAACCTAACAAAGTATTGCATCGCAGTAGCTATTCCAAACATACGAGCAACAACGATAGCAGACGCGTTCGCGCGGCACTTCATCGCAATTTATGGAACTCCACGTGCAATTCTTACTGACAGAGGAACAAGTTTTATAGGAAAACTAATGTCGCAGCTTTCAGAAATATTTAAAATTAAACAGATTACAACTTCAGGATATCGACCGCAAACAAATGGATCATTGGAAAGAAGCCACATCGTACTCACAGAATATTTAAAACATTATATGGATAAATACGAAGACTGGGACCTCCTCATACCATTCGCTATGTTTTCTTACAACACCTCTGTACACGAAGCAACTAATTTCACACCATACGAATTAATATTTGGAAGATTAGCCAGGACACCGACTTCATTTCCAGATGAGAAAACACTTAAAACGTACGGATCATACCTTGAAGAACTCATAATCAGAATCAACGAAATACAAGCCATAGCCTCAAATAATTTAAAATCCGCCAAACTACGCTCTAAACACTATTACGACCGAAAAGCCCGTCCAGTAAGTTTTCAGGTAGGAGATATAGTATATGTACAATTAGAACCTCGAGTAAGTAAACTAAGTCCACACTATACTAAACCCTGCAAAATTTTAGATGTAACTGATTTAAATAATGTAGTTTTAAGTACACCAGACAATAAGATAATTATTAAGCACCAAGACAAACTGAAACACGCACACTTACCTAACTACTATACTGAGATTACAGACGCAAATGATGGACCGAATTACCCTCAAACTGTACGTACTGACCTATCTTCTGACTCCGACTTTGACACGTAGCGAATCACCAACCATCAAAAATTACGAGATCATTCCATTCGACCATAACCCAGGACTCTACTTTGAACGCCTTCAACCAATTCAGCTTTTCCACACGCAATGGAAATTGGTAACGTCGTTGGAAATAAGATCATTCTTGAAGACTAAACCAAGAATAGAACCACATCTACAACAAGCAGAAGAAATATGCAGAAACCACAGTATCGTACCATGTATATCGGAAGAAGTGGGACCTCGGCTAATTAAGGAAATGAAAGACACAGAAAGGTACTGCAATCTTTTAAAAATTGCAATAGGAGATGCTAACGTGGATTCAATCACGAGGAAAACCCGATCCGCTCCGTTTGCCTTCATTGGATCAATCAGTCGCACGTTATTTGGAACATTATCGGAAGACGATGCTGAATACTACAATCAAGAATTAGATAAATTGTACGAGAAGAACAATCAAATGGCAGAAGTGGTAATAAATCAGACACATATTATGCGAGCAGAATTTGACAACATGCATCAACAAATTACCAACTTTTCTTCCAATACATACAAATTATCTCAACAAATAAAAACGCTGTCAGCTGATTTGGAACAATTATATACAACTATAAACCGGATTAAACTTGAAAATTTGATGAGAGTATGGATGGTTGAGTTAACACAGGAAGTAGAGGGATACAGAGTAAATCTTTTATTATTATTAGATGCAATTCTTTTTATTAGACAAGGAATGCTCCACCCAACAATGCTTTCACCTACACAATTAATGGAAGCAACAAGGAAAATTAAGGAAATTTCTAAATTGGATTTACCTTTGACACCAATTGAACTTCTGTCGGAACAAATTGAAGGAATCAGTAAACTAAAATCAAGTTTCAGGAACGGCAGAATTATCCTAGAAGTAACACTGCCTCTACTTGACTCTAACAAATTTAATTTATATAAAGTTTATCCTTGCCCATCTATACAGCATTATGGAAACCATAGTTTAATGGGATTCATTAAACCTGGCAGCCCTTATATTGCAGTCTCCCTCAACGAACAATTTTATTTCACTCCGGATGAAGAATACGTGCACAGCTGCTCGCAACATCGTGGTATGTACATAGGACCATCAACATTGCCCATTTTTAACATAGATCACAGACCAAGCTGTGAAACAACACTTCTACTAAACCCTGCGATGACTGATTGGAAAAACTGCAATATTCAACTAGGCAAGACGAAAGACATTTTAATACAACAATTGAAATCTCATCAAACCTGGTTATATTTCACACCTGGCATGCGGAAAATTCAGGTAACCTGTAAGGAAGATGTAGCAGGTTATGGAGCTATTCAGGAAACAGGATTGATTTACATTAAACCTGGATGTGTAGCAAAAATTGATGCAATTCAGCTGACATCGCTGAAGACAACAATAACCAGTTATGAATACAATTATTCTCCTCCTGTATCTCTTAATATCACAAAACTCGTCCGACAAGGGAATCAGCATATTGAGAAAATAATGGAACAAACACCAGACGTAGCTTGGGAAAATAGCGCTAACTGGAAGGATTCACTGACGGCGAAGTCATTAATAGAAATAGAACAAAAGGCCAGACTTTTAGAACATCAGCACCGAACAATACGGAATGTACATAAAATTTTATATTCTGGAACTGCATTGATAACTTGTGGAATTATAATAACTGTTTTGATATCGTGCCGCCATCACTTAGTAGTCTGTTTCCATAAACACAGTTCTACAAGAAGAAATCACCTCGAAGAAGCAAAAGAAAAGGAAGAAAATCAGGAACAGCAGTCAAAACCAATAGCCCCGACAACGACAGCCAGACTGACGACGATAGGAATAATATAAAGACTGACAGACCTAGACTGATTCCATTCTTTTTATATACACACATTTTAATTTTAAATCCACCTTCTATTCTTATTAGACGATGCCAGAAACTGAAACCCAAACTGATCCAATGGAAGGTCATCGGAGTGTATCGACGCAAACAGGTGGAAAGGGGCAATGGTGCACAGAAAAAAGAAAAGGAATTCTGATCATTGTAAAAAACGAATTCAAAAACGGATCGGGAATATTTAAAAAGGGAAAAGGCGTAATAACGAGGAAAATACAATATCAAACGATAGCAACACAAACAACCATCAGAAAGAAGAGACGTAACTTAGAGTTTGAAATAACTGAAGAAAACATCAAGTGTTGGTGCCCAGGCCAAGATTTATTCAACTGAACAAAACGACCCATGACGACGATTGACGAGACGCACTAACGAATAACACCTTTCACTTTTCCCATCCTCTCTATATTACAATCATTACAGAAAATGCCAGTTCAACATCATTTATTCCGCTCGGAGGAAGATATGGGGGAAGAATATTACGGACCGATTGACGGTGTCCGGCCTGACGATTATCCAGAGGCTTACGAAATATTAAGGCGCCTATCATGTGTCTTACCTGTGGAGCCTCCGTTGTATGAGAGATCGGGGAACCATCGACTATGTGCCACTTGCTACCAACGTCTACCCAATTCTCAGAAGCCGAGGTACCAACAAGGGGGTTGGCATATATTGGTGCTGAGTGCCAACGCTCATCCCTTATTAAGATGTAGGAAATGTAACCACCTGATTGCGACAATTAGACCGGCAACAAGATGCACCGAGTGCATTGAGGAGTATTTTGAAACTAGTAATAATGTATTGTTACAAGGAAAACCTATAGACGTTATCACTAGATGGTAATTTTTTATTTTTCAACAATAAAAACACACAAACCTGAATCACAAGTATAATTATATTTTAGATTAAGATATTTTTTTTAAGTAGGCTAAGTGATCGATTGGTATTAAGTGACGAAAGCGTAACACGATGTGTCACGTTTCATTCTAAGGGGGGAGATGTTACATGCGGCCCTGAATTTTCATTTTTCTCTCACGGAATACCAGTCGACCACTTAGAAAATATATCAGTAGACCACTCGAGAAACCGTAGGAAGACGTAATCACAGGACCACCACCCGCGCGGTTGGTGTAAGCAAGTTAATTTTTTTATATAAACTCTAGATTCTTCTCACGCCATCTTGGTGCCCTAAACTCCCTTCCAAATTCCTACCACCTCCACTCATTTTTTGACAGATTTTCCCAGGACTAAGTCCTATATAAACGAGACGCATTTTGCCTCCTTGGATCCAGTATTCTTTTAAACGTCATTCTGTCACCTAGCGTACATAAAGTTCTGTTCAAAGTCACAACTTCTGTAAAAGTTGACTATTGTAAGTATAAGACGTAGAATATCCCCGCGAACCGACGCGTGAATTTCGGCTAAGTTTAGATTTAAGAATTCAACTTTTGTAATTGCATTGTTGAACCATTTTTGATTATAACTGTTAATATACGTTTACATTCACTTTGTGATATTTCAAACGTTTAGTTATTTTCATTCTACTTCCTTTAATCTTCACGTAACTGAGCAACGATCTCCCTTATTCACTCTTACCGCTCGGAGTGAATAAGATCTTTTAAATTAAAGTTACGGGTGTTCGTTAAAAGAGTCTACGGATTGCAACAATTCCCTTTTTCCCTTATACCAGCTAGTGGCGGTACCCCCGTATTCTCTGGTACGGGACTTATCCGCTATACTAGTGCGAAAATACCGCAAGGTTTTTCGTTATTAACGGGCATACGGCGACTCTATAGTCCTGCTATAGATTAGTCCGGTCCCCGGAAATTTCCCTACTACTAGCTAGTGGCGGTACCCCCGTATTCTCTGGTACGGGACTTATCCGCTATACTAGTGCGAAAATACTGCAAGGTTTTTCGTTATTAACGGGCATACGGCGACTCTATAGTCCTGCTATAGATTAGTCCGGTCCCCGGAGTTTTCCCTACTACTAGCTAGTGGCGGTACCCCCGTATTCTCTGGTACGGGACTTATCCGCTATACGAGCGCGAAAGTACCGCGAGGTTCTTTCGTTATTAACGGGCATACGGCGACCCTATAGTTAGGCTATAGGTTAGTCCGGTCCCCGGATATAATTCCCTGGATATTATTCCCCAACTCGTTGCAATTCTTAGTTCTCGCAATAAAAATTGTATTAACGCATTCGGTCGCGTACTGCCACTCGCCCGGCTCGTAACAAACTATCTACGACGCAACTACGATCCGGAACTACCCCCTCTCCGCACGGAGACGAATCCAGCTAAAGACAGCGACGCTCAACGCTCTACAAATCCAAATGGCAAGGAAGGAAATAAAATACCTGAATCAAAAATCTCTTATGCAAGCCAGCATCGAACATATCGTCGGAAAAATTCCGAGACTCTAAAAGGAAAATCCACTCCTGCTAAGCAAACAAGCCTTCCAAATCAGTATTGTTCCTTAGGGAAAAAAAAAAAAAACATGACTTAAGTCATAAATACGGAATGGTAAAAAGCAATCTCACGGAGGAAGAAAATGTTTGGAAGAGAAATTCTATCTCTCCTAAATAACCTTCTAAAAAAAAAAAAAAACGAGTCATCGACGCAATATGGCACCAGTGATATACTTCATGCAGCATCTGAGACGAAAAGCAGCCATTATACCATTTTGAGAAAAGGAATCTGGATGAGCCAAGCAGAAGTCAACGATCTACAAGTTCCAAAGTCCTAGAACGAGGAAGAAAGCCCTCCCCACCCCCCAGTGGTACCCTTCAGTGCGTGAACCCTACAATCAAACAGACTAATACCCTAGCGAGTTTGAAAATTGTAAGCGTGAACAAAACAAAGTGGAAGTGCAAAGAAATATGCGATGAACGTTACCCGCAACGATTATAATTTTAAGTGTAATATACTAAGAAAGCGATAGTCGAATAAGTTACATATATATATATATATAGTTATAACGAGGACGAGAAAAACGAAAAACGAAAACAAAAAACATAATAATTATAAGAGCGACCGCATAGTTATAGAAAAATGTCACATTGTAACATTTTTCCTCGTTAGGAGGGAGGTTTTACGTCCCGCGATAACGCGCCACAAATTTTTGTTTTTCTTTTATTATTATTTTCGATATCACGACATAATACTTTTAGTCAAACGTCAAGGTCCAGTCCCACGCGAAGTCCCGCGTATTTAACGTCATTTTTATTTTTTATTTCCTTAGTAATAATTTCACAAGCAAATTAACTCTTAAATGTAAAATAATTATTTTAGGTAGAATATCTTAGTTAGCTTTGTAAATAATGCTCACTCGGAAATCTCATTAGAAGTACCAGCAAGACCGAGCGCGACCCTAATAAACCGACCTCACTACCTGCGCTCGACGCGAGTACGAAAACGCATGAACGAATCTCTCTAGTTAACATCTTAATTTTGCATAGGAATTTCAAGGAGTAAAATTATAATTATCCTATTTCTCTCACTACTCAAAGATTCTCAAATCAGCCGCGATGAATAATAATTTACAACGTCCTAAATCCAAGACTCATTCAAAGTACGTCTAATACTACGAATATTACTATTTCTCTGCACGCGTATATTTCTATTTCCAAAAGGCTTACTAAATCATACATATACGCGTAGCCTCGTCGTTCTATTTCAAAAACCCAAGAGACGTACTTATTACTATTTCGATATGGACAAATTATTATGCTGAGAAGGAGAGAGTAAAAGTATACTTTAAAGGAGACAGGTATAGAGAGTGAGAGAGAAAGACGAAAGAGAGAGACAGGTATAGAGAGTGAGAGAGAAAGACGAAAGAGAGAGACAGGTATAGCGAGCGAGAGAGAAAGACGATAAAGTGAGACAGGTATAGCGAGCGAGAGAGAAAGACATAGTGAGCGAGAGAGAGGGTCAAGCTCGGCGCGCTTCACGCGATCGCCGCACGCGCCGCTGACGATCATCCCTACCACGACGCTATCCCCTCCGTGGTCCGGGTACAGCATATAAAAAACGTAGCATTTGCCTACGGATGAGCTGTAAGAGCTAAAAAGCGAAGCAGTGAACAAACCTCGAAAGTCTTAATCATTTTCTAAGTCGGGAGTAATCGCTGAATCTACCAAGTCCAATTTCTAAGTCGGGAGTACAAGTCTACTAAGTCGTTATTTTCTAAGTTTTACTCTGTATCGTAACTAAGCTCGAACATCGAAACGTATTATAATTTCAACTAAGTGTAACCAAGTGTAATTTCAATTATTAATTCTAGAATATATTTGTTATTTAGTTAAAGTCAGTCTATCAAGTGAGTGATTCTTCAACTACGAATTCCAAGTTCCAATTCTACATTTAATTCGAAATCCTATTTTTTTTACTTTTGCTACTTTAACTTCAGTGATACAAATTCAAACCTACTACCTCAACATAATCAACAGCGGATCCCTCATTCTCTTAGGAGTTTTTGAGAACCTGTTGATTGTGATCCTTCGTTCCGACGATCTTACATAGTGAGACGCACTTACCCACGCGACATTACCGAGCAGGTAAGAAAGTGCCACTGTGTAATTTCGCCTACTGTCTATTCCATGTCTCTTACTGTATGACGGTGCGCACGCGACATCACCGCGCACAAATCGTCCGCTGCAGAGGATTCTGGATATTCAGGAAACTTCCATTTCATTTAATTTCCTTTATTTTCAAGTTCTTTAATACATAATTTCAATGCCAAGCCGACCTCGCAGAGGAGGCCGCGATTTGCAACTCCGTCGCCTCATATACGAATACCACAACGCTCCAGCCCCTTTTTCCCCTTTCCTCGGCATCGACCGACCAGTCCCTTCTAATACCGTTACTCCTATCAATTCTAGAGTCATCGATCTATCGAACGTCGCTTTTCCTTTACCAAATTCCTATCCTTTCTCTCCTATTTACGCAGTAGACGAGTCTCTCCCCTGGAGACTAACTCCTTTTTCCGCGCCGCGAAATCCAGAGAGCGATACCGACGTAAAAACGCGACGTGAACCAAATC
This sequence comes from Cerceris ruficornis, assembly GCA_963989415.1. Classification (NCBI taxonomy): domain Eukaryota; kingdom Metazoa; phylum Arthropoda; class Insecta; order Hymenoptera; family Crabronidae; genus Cerceris; species Cerceris ruficornis. The sequence continues at coordinate 4,322,605 of OZ022522.1, forward strand.
TTAAACGGCAACACGAGGATCATCCGATTTCCTGCATTGTATCCAGCGAGATCCAGGAGAGCACCACTGGATCGCAACCGGCACGAAAGCGCCGACGTCATCACCGCCGTACGAGCAAGGCAGCCAGGGCAACAGCTGATTCGGGAGGCCCGCCGTCTACTACGTCACAGAGCACGTCATAGCCGCTCGCTCAACTCCACCGGCGTACCTGCCGGACCCTTTTCGACCTACCTGTCGACAGCTGAGCCGCTGTCAGTACGAGAGCTACGTTCTACCCACTGGATCGCCGACACAAGCTGAAAGAAGACAGCGAAATGTGAGTTGGCTTCTTTACTGTTTCTTCGTTCTATGTTCGGCTCTCGATTAAAATCCGCCTAGTACAAAGTTGTTAAGCGTCGATCTCCCAAGCCATCGAACCGTCCGGGCGGGTAACGGCTAAAAATCGACATCTTTTATCCTTCATACGCGACCTTAAGAAGATTAGAGTTAAATTTTTGCTGTCACCGCTCTTTTCTCTTACTCTCGCATGTGGGACGCGACATTGCACGATTTCGTGCTTCTTTGCACGATTCCGCGTAAACTTGCATGTTTACGTGCAAACTTGCAGGATTCTGTGCCAACTGCATGTTTCCGTGCCAATTTGCACGATTTCGTGCTAATTTGCACGATTCCGCGTAAACTTGCATGTCTACGTGCAAACTTGCAGGATTCTGTGCCAACTGCATGTTTCCGTGCCAATTTGCACGATTTCGTGCTAATTTGCACGATTCCGCGTAAACTTGCATGTTACGTGCAAACTTGCAGGATTCTGTGCCAACTGCATGTTTCCGTGCCAATTTGCACGATTTCGTGCTAATTTGCACGATTCCGCGTAAACTTGCATGTTTACGTGCAAACTTGCAGGATTCTGTGCCAACTGCATGTTTCCGTGCCAATTTGCACGATTTCGTGCTAATTTGCACGATTCCGCGTAAACTTGCATGTTTACGTGCAAACTTGCAGGATTCTGTGCCAACTGCATGTTTCCGTGCCAATTTGCACGATTTCGTGCTAATTTACACGATTCCGCGTAAACTTGCATGTTTACGTGCAAACTTGCAGGATTCTGTGCCAACTGCATGTTTCCGTGCCAATTTGGACGATTTCGTGCTAATTTGCACGATTCCGCGTAAACTTGCATGTTTACGTTCAAACTTGCAGGATTCTGTGCCAACTGCATGTTTCCGTGCCAATTTGCACGATTTCGTGCTAATTTGCACGATTCCGCGTAAACTTGCATGTTTACGTGCAAACTTGCAGGATTCTGTGCCAACTGCATGTTTCCGTGCCAATTTGCACGATTTCGTGCTTCTTTGCATGATTCCGCGTTAACTTGCATGTTACCGTTCAAACTTGCAGGATTCTGTGCCAACTGCATGTTTCCGTGCCAATTTGCACGATTTCGTGCTAATTTGCACGATTCCGCGTAAACTTGCATGTTTACGTGCAAACTTGCAGGATTCTGTGCCAACTGCATGTTTCCGTACCAATTTGCACGATTTCGTGCTAATTTGCACGATTCCGCTAAACTTGCATGTTTACGTGCAAACTTGCAGGATTCTGTGCCAACTGCATGTTTCCGTGCCAATTTGCACGATTTCGTGCTAATTTGCACGATTCCGCGTAAACTTGCATGTTTACGTTCAAACTTGCAGGATTCTGTGCCAACTGCATGTTTCCGTGCCAATTTGCACGATTTCGTGCTAATTGTCACGTCCCGTGTCCTCGATCGGGAGTAACGTATTTATTTTCCTGTTTTAGGCTTGCCTACTATGCGCAGACTGTCGCCAGGGAACAGGGAGGAGAATCGACGCAGGTGATCTTATTCCGCAGAATTGGATGAAGTAAGTATCGCTAGTGATTCTTAGTTAGTGGAGGCGAATTTATTTATGTCTATAATGTTATTCGTTTTAGGTATCGCTTGGGAAAAAGGTACGACGAAGAGGGGAAACGCACGAAGATGAATTTGAGGTTAATATAACAAATAGAAAACATTAAGATTCACAAATGTACGAAAGAAACTGTCTGATAAAATAAAAGGATTTGCAAATTAATCAATCTTAAGTTATTTCAAGAACGTAACGGCGGAAATATTCTGGGCTGGTGCAAAGCGTGAGATGCAGCAAGTATTACCGCAAATTTTGTCAAGACAGCCACTGGGCGCTTTGACAATACCGCAATGCCAGTATAGCCACTCGAGGAATACTTCAACCGGATAATTTTCGCGTAAATATTGTTACAGTTATCACGGCGTGAGCTGCAGCTACTTAGCGCAGGCTTTATCGTGTCGGCCACTGGGCGCTACGATAAATCTCACAGTGATACTATAAGAATATAATTGATTTGTATTAAAATTAACACTTGGTATGTTTAATTGGTTTCGTGCGTTTTGAGGAATAGGGAATGACAGGTGAATAAGTAAAGAACAGATTTAACTATTTTAAATGTATTAAAATGATTAAAGTGGTTACAAGGTTTAAGGATTTGTTAATACAATTCGTTGTATAACAATGGGTGTGTCGCCGAAGCCCTCGGGCACAGCGGTTATGTTGAACGTCGTGTTTTATAAAATGAGTTACAATAGTGTACGAATACAAAATATCCGCGTACCTCGGTCACGGGTTTTGGATTCACACGATCTGAGTGCTTGAGTTAACGTCGTACAATATTATTCGCGTAAAATACAATTAGTAAGTAAATGCAAAATGGTCCGCGTACCTCGGTCACGGGTTTTGAATTTACACTAAGAGTGTCGATGATAATTAGTCTGAGTGCCTAAGGTTATAAAGAATTAATATTTATGAAAGCGTACAAAATTATTCGCGTACCTCGGTCACGAGTTCTGAACACAATCAGAAATATAGAAGGAGCAACGAGTGGCAATGGGTGTGTCGCCGTACGACCTCGGTAGTACAGCGGAGTCAGAGTGCAGCCGTAATAATTGAATACTCACTCGTTGGTATCGTAGTCGTAGGAGATGGGCACTTTGTAGTTTCGTAGCACTTATTTAATTCGCGTGGTTTACTTTAACTCGATGTTCACTGGTAACTTTCACGATGTTCGCGGGTCGGCTGCTCCTGCTGGACTGACTGCTAAGTACGTGCCTTATCGCTTGAGATAAGAACTGCTGACTATGATGGAATCGTTGGTGGCCTCGAGCTCTCACGCTCTGTACTGGGTTTCTTAGGAATACTCGAGATAAGAATTGCTGACTATGATGGAATCGTTGGTGGCCTCGAGCTCTCACGCTCTGTACTGGGTCCACCAACTTTGTCAAGCGATAACGCAGGTGGGAACGAGGTACGTCGGGCGCTCCCGCACGTGCCTCACGTGGATGGTCCGCGTGACCATCTTCCAGAATGTTCCATGCTCTCTCACGTGGCTCACGTGTTTGTTACACGTGAGTGTCTTCAAGAATGTATTAAAGAATATTCTGGAAGTTACTTATTCCTAACGCTAAGATTATTTTAGGACTTCGGCTGGGGTCATCTGTTGGAATTAAAATATTTGATTGTTTGATTAGTAGTATAAGTTGTAGCTGTGCGGATGACCCAAACCGAATTTACATGTCGTGTTCTCTGTTCCGTTTTCTCTTAAATTCTCTGTCTCTTATATATGGGTTCTCCTTTAGGATTGGTTTTGCGTATAAATTAAGTTACCGAGTTAGGATATGGAAAATCTTTCAGGTGCATTGCGTTCCTTATGCAAAAGTAATATTTTGGAAATAATTTTGGTCGCGGTTGAACTCGTTGCGTGACAGACGTCACACCTCCCCCCTTTTTGTAGAACAAATTTTAGTCTGAAATTTGTTCTAAACGGTCGATTCTGTCTCTTAATTCGGATAGACTTACTACTTTTGGGTTTTGGGGCTGGCGAGTAAGTGGCCTTGGTATCTGTCGGTTACTCTCATCAGCGTTCTCGGGGGCGGTCAGTTCTGGGTTTTCTGGATTCGAAGCTCGTTGTCGAGCGCGTTGCAAGAGGCAGTACGTTATTGATGTCCAAACGGCACCGAGCAGTTCAATGCCACATCCAAATGCGGCGTATAATGAATAGCCGTGAATAATGGTATCGACGATTGTCTGTATGAGTTTCACGATCACAAATATAGCCAGGAATCCAGCGCTGATGGAACCAAATGTGATGAAATGATCCCATATCTTTGCTAGTGCTCCCTGTGCTAGTTTCTGTACGGCGTCTTCGTCCAACAGGTGTGTGAGTTGGATGGTCCCGGGGATGATATCTTGTCCGGTGACGCCACGCGCTACTGAATTTAATATGGCGGCTCTTTCCGCCGGGAACATGATATGGTCTCGTAGCTTGTCGATGTCTGCTTGCGTGTATATTCCGCTCACGGCGAGTGTAGCTGGTACCGTATATTTCCAGGTTGGCTTGGTCATCGGTTTCAACTCTTGTGGTGGGACAGCTTCCACTGGGTTCGGCAGTATTTTGTGCCATGATTCGTCGATGTTGTACATTATCGGCAGGATCGGGTTGCAGTCGCGGTGAGTACCTTGTTGTACTAATACTCTGGTTTTAGGCTTCATAAATTTTGATGTGTTTCTGTGTAGAACGGGAAGTTCCACGAAACATTCTTGCGTGCGGCGTACTTTCACTTCTACGGGGATGCACTGTGACGTCTGTCACGCAACGAGTTCAACCGCGACCAAAATTATTTCCAAAATATTACTTTTGTATAAGGAACGCGATGCACCAAAAAGATTTTACCTCGTTAACATAATTCATACGCAAAACCAATCCTAAAGGAGAACCCATATATATAAGAGAGAGAGAATTTAAGAGAAAATGAAACAGAGAACACGCATGTAAATTCGGTTCGGGTCATCCGCACAGCTACAACTTATACTACTAATCAAACAATCAAATATTTTAATTCCAACAGATGACCCCAGCCGAAGTCCTAAAATAATCTTAGCGTTAAGAATAAGTAACTTCCAGAATATTCTATAATACATTCATGAAGACACTCACGTGTAACAAACACGTGAGCCACGTGAGAGAGCATGGAACATTCTGGAAGATGGTCACGCGGACCATCCACGTGAGGCACGTGCGGGAGCGCCCGACGTACCTCGTTCTCACCTGCGTTATCGCTTGACAAAGTTGGTGGACCCAGTACAGAGCGTGAGAGCTCGAGGCCACCAACGATTCCATCATAGTCAGCAATTCTTATCTCGAGTATTCCTAAGAAACCCAGTACAGAGCGTGAGAGCTCGAGGCCACCAACGATTCCATCATAGTCAGCAGTTCTTATCTCAAGCGATAAGGCACGTACTTAGCCGTATAAGAAGGGGCTCCCGAGCCTCAGCAGTTAGTCAAGAGCCAACCGTCGAAGTAAACGTTAGTCAAGCGCCACTCGTCGAACTATATGCATCGTAAAGAATAAGCAAAGCCTAAGTGCCTCTACGTACTCTTACAATTTACATCGCGAGTCGATACATTGTCGTGATCGTTCCAAAGTGGAACTACGTTCGTTGTGCAGCAAACCAGTGGACCTCCGAGCGTGTGTCCCACTGTCGCACATCTTCGTTATTATTAAACAAGTGAGTACGTTAAACTATTATCGGCCTTGACTCCGCTGTGCCCGAGGGCTTCGGCGACACACCCATCGTTATAAAACGAATTGTATTAACGAATCCTTAAACCTTGTAACCACTTTAATCATTTTAATACATTTAGAATAGTTAAATCTGTTCTTTACTTATTCACCTGTCATTCCCTATTCCTCAAAACGCACGAAACCAATTAAACATACCAAGTGTTAATTTTAATACAAATCAATTATATTCTTATAGTATCACTGTGAGATTTATCGTAGCGCCCAGTGGCCGACACGATAAAGCCTGCGCTAAGTAGCCGCAGCTCACGCCGTGACAACTGTAATAATATTTACGCGAAAATTATCCGGTTGAAGTATTCCTAGAGTGGCTATACTGGCATTGCGGTATTGTCAAAGCGCCCAGTGGCTGTCTTGACAAAATTTGCGGTAATACTTGCTGCATCTCACGCTTTGCACCAGCCCAGAATATTTCCGCCGTTACGTTCTTGAAATAACTTAAGATTGATTAATTTGCAAATCCTTTTATTTTATCAGACAGTTTCTTTCGTACATTTGTGAATCTTAAAGTTTTCTATTTGTTATATTAACCTCAAATTCATCTTCGTGCGTTTCCCCTCTTCGTCGTACCTTTTTCCCAAGCGATACCTAAAACGAATAACATTATAGACATAAATAAATTCGCCTCCACTAACTAAGAATCACTAGCGATACTTACTTCATCCAATTCTGCGGAATAAGATCACCTGCGTCGATTCTCCTCCCTGTTCCCTGGCGACAGTCTGCGCACAGTGGGCAAGCCTAAAACAGGAAAATAAATACGTTACTCCCGATCGAGGACACGGGACGTGACAGCACCTGATTATATGGACGGCTTCTCCAGCGGTCGTGGCCATGTATCCTGGTCCTTTCATTAGGGACCAGGCAAATTCCTCAGGCAGTATCGATGCGATTGAGAGTGCATTTTCGAGCACTTGCCTCTCCAAGGCGCATCTATGCGTGAGTGATGAGGTAAAGAGGGTAATTATCTGTCCTCGTATATGGCGTTCAACATATACGAATTTCGAATTCATATATGTAAAAATGTCGAGGTTATCAGGCGTAATTGTTCTTTTCCCAGTAAATGTACGTCCTTTTTGTGTTTCCAGAATGAACAGCTTAGGATGTTCTGTTCTTAGGAGCGTATATCCGCACACGTTTCGTTCCGAAACCTTGGTTAGGGCGAAGGTGATGTCGTCCCTGGTAAGTGCGTAAATTGTAGGTAGGGTTGAATTTTGTCCCGCTTCTGTGATCCGTTGTGCCAATCCTTCGTATAAGACGTCATATTGTTCAAATTTGCAGGTGGACTCCGGTGTTGGTTTCCAGTACGTATATCCGTCTTCTCCATCTAGACAGTATCCGTCTTGAAATGAGCATGCAGTTCCACTTTTGAGGATGATTTTATTCTCGTTCAGCTTGACTGCGGCGCTGCCCGTGCGAAGTGTAATCTTCGCCAATCCTTGTACCACTACGTTGTCCCAGGATCCGTAGGGGTCCGCATACTGGGTTCCGGTGCATGTTCCGTCATTTGCGATTGTTCCGGCGAAGGTAAACATTCTTGTAGATGTTGTATTAGCTCGAATGCCGGTTAGAACTGCTCCGTTCCCGAGAGATATAGTTCCTTCTTGATGTAGACGTAGGCACGTCTCGTGGCTTACATCTGCTAGATACTCCACGTAGCCATTGTGAACTGCTGATATGTGGGAGTGCATTCCACAGTAAAAGACTGTTCTCTTGATCTCGATTTTACATTGTATGTAGTTCGCGTGTTCGTACTCTGCCAATTGCAATAATTGTATGTATGTTTCTTCCGTTTCCGCCCCTCGAACGTTGATGTCACATTCGCCTACTTTTACTAATGATATCGTCGTTATATTTAGCCTCTCGCCGCTGCAATCGTATGCAATTAGTCCATAAGCCATCGGGCTGACGCATAGGAGAAATACAATGAGGACCTTCATCCGTGAAACAGAAGTCTGACATTTCGTAAGTAATATTAATTAATGACTAAGCTTAAATCTAGTAACATATCGATTATCCTTTATTTATTTGTTTATTTTTGTTTTATTTTATTTCTTTGTTTATTTAGTAAGGCATATTTATTATTTTTATTTTTATTTTTATTAACATAATTATTTTCCTCTAAAGTTCCGTGACGGTGGGTCGACGATGAGCTAATTTTAACTTGTTAGCGTGCACTACGCGATTTTTGCCATTCATTAATATGGATATGTTTCCGTTATTAAGGATTTGCTGAATTTTGTAGGGACCGGAATATTGACTCGTGAATTTCCCTTGTCGGGGTTCTTTTAATAAAAATACGTCGTCGCCGACGTGAAATGTTTGGGGGTTTACTCTTCGGTCGTAGTATCCTTTTGATCTTTGTTTAGCTTGTTTTAAATTATCTCTGGCGATGTCTTGTAAACGGTTGATCTTCATGAAGAGTTCTTCTAAATAATCCTTATATGATGGGTCGAGGTTTTCTTCTAGCGGCGGGTCGGTGGACGGTGCTCGTGCTATTTTTCCGAACACTAATTCGTGCGGTGAGAATTTCGTTCCTTCGTGAATGCTGCTGTTATATGAGAACATCGCGTTCTCTATCCATTCATCCCAATTAGAGGTGTCGTCGATATACTGTTTTAAGAATTCTATTAATACTTGATGTGATCTTTCGAGGGATCCATTTGCTTGAGGGTGATAGGCTGTCGTCTGGTATTGCTTAATTCGGCATTTCTTTGCCACGGCTTTAAATAAAGCTGATAAGAAGTTTGATCCCTGGTCTGTGAGTAATGCGCGTGGAGCTCCAAATCTGCATATGAAATTCTTAAGGAAAGCGTCGGCCACGCTGCGTGAATCCGCTTTTTGTAGTGGTACTGCGACACTGTATTTCGTTAAGAGATCTTGGATGGTCAGTATATATTCGTTTCCCATTTTTGTTACAGGCAGTGGTCCAACTATGTCGAGTGCTATTTTGTCAAAGGCTGCGCCAGGTGTATCAGTAAGAACCATAGGTTGGCGAGTCTTGATGCGCGTTAATTTCTTCTTTTGACATTCGATGCATGTCCTTACGTATTCGGTGATATCTTTCTTCATTCCGTCCCAGAAGTAACGTTGTCGGATACGGTTATAAGTTTTTGTAACTCCTTTGTGTCCTGCGATTACGGAATCATGGTTTTCTTTCATTATTTGCTTTCGTTGTTCCGTCGTCGGTATCGTGATCAGGGATCGACATATCGTGATAGTGAGTTGGTAATCTTGAAGTGTTTGCTTGAGGTAATTGAGAAAGAGCTTCCATGGTATGTCGTCGTAGTACGGGGTTTTAGAAATGCTGAAGCTTGTTATCCTTAGTTCATCGAGGACGTCTTTTATTGCTCGAATACCGTTTTTTATATTCTCCTTTGTAATAGGTATCCTGTCGTGTTCTTTTATCGGTATTGCTATAATGTTATAAGCTTGTGTGGTTTTTACTTTAGCTCTTTCGAATGTTAGGCCATCGTATTTTGGAAGTTCGTCGTACGAGAGTAGTTCGATTGCTCCTTTATCCTGGGGTTGCCCATTCATGTCAATGAAAATGATTTTATGGTCCTTCTGCATTCTTAGGGAGTCGTTGCATTCTTCAATCTTCAGTGGTGCGTTGTGTAGTCTTGCTGGTACGAAAGATCGCTCAAAAAGTGCGTCTGAATCCAACGATGTGAGAGGTGTGTCTTCCATTTCAAAACTGTGTGTTTCTTCCTCGATGTCGTTGCTTGATTTAGTTTGCACATTAGCTTCTTCTTCATTTTCGTAATTCAAAATCCGTGGAGTGAGATGAGGTGTTTCATTGCGAGGGGTTGAGTGGTGTATGGGTAATGGGATTTCTTCTGGAGAGGGGGAATAAGTGGGAGGAGTTCTTTGTGAGGAATTGTTCGGTATATCACGACTTTCAATGGAAGTAGGAGAGGGGTCTGCAACATCAGGAATTGTAGACTCTTGTAGCTTTGGGATACGTTTTCCTGGGGGAAGAGGGAAAGGACTGAATGTTGTGGATGGCGTTCGTTTCCTTGATCCTTTTCCTTTGGTTTCTGATGGATTTTTTGAAGTAGATGCTTGCTGCTTCTGTTCTACTGGGCCATGGAGTCGTGGCTTTCTTGTAGGGAAGATCTCGAGAGAGTCAGAGGATGAAGATTCATCCTGTTGTCTTTTCCTTTTTATTGCATAGATTGGCGCTGAAGGCTGTTCTTCTTCGTCGTTCTCCGGTGGATTTCGGGATAGTGCGTCGGCGTTTGCGTTTGCACGACCTTCTTTATAAAATATTTTGTATTCGTATTCCGAAAGTTTTAACTTCCATTTCCATAATCTTGATGTGGGATCTTTAATTGAATTTAGCCACACCAGTGGTTTGTGATCCGTAATGATTTTAAATTCTCTCCCGTATAAGTATGGTCTAAAATGATTTATGCAGTAAACTATTGCGAGACATTCTTTTTCGATTGTTGAGTAATTCTTTTCCGCTTGATTTAATAGTCGCGATGCGTATGCTATTGGAAGATCCTTCCCGATTGGTCCTTGACTTAGGACTCCGCCAATTGCATATCCGGATGCATCTGTGGTTAGATTGAAGGTTTCCGTGAAGTTAGGGTATTGAAGAATCGGTTCGGTTATTAGTGCTTTCTTGAGTCTTTGAAATGCGTCTTCTTGCGCAGGCGTCCATCTGAATGCTACTTCCTTTTTTAATAAATCGGTGAGAGGTTTCGCGGTTTTTGAAAAGTTAGGTATGAATCTGCGGTAATATCCGGCAAGACCCAGAAATTGTTTTATATTCTTTGGATTTTTTGGAACTGGGAAGTGGTCCACCGCCGTTATTTTCTTCGGGTCTGGTTTAACTCCGTTCTCGCTAATAATGTGTCCGAGATAATTAACTTCGTGGCGCAAAAACTCGCACTTATCTGGTTGTAAGCGGAGATTTGCTTCCCGTAATCTTTTCATGAGTCGGGTAAATTTAATCTCATGTTCTCGGAGCGAGCGAGCGTATAGGACTATATCATCAAGGTAGACAAACAATTCTATCCCTTGTAGTCCGGTTAAAACGTTATTCATTAGTCTTTGAAACGTTGCGGGGGCATTTTTGAGTCCAAACGGCATGCGTTTGAATTCGTAATGTCCGTATGGTGTAGAGAAGGCGGTTTTATGAGCGTCTGCCGATTTCATAGGAATTTGGTGAAAACCTGATGCTAGGTCGAAAACGGAAAAATATTTGGCACTACCCAATTGATCTAGAATTTCGTTTATATTAGGAAGTGGGTAGGCGTCTCCGATCGTTTTGTCATTGAGGGTTCGGTAATCTATTACCATACGCCATCGTTTGTTTCCTTGGGAGTCTGGTTTTTTCGGCACGATCCACAGAGGTGAGTTATAAGGTGAAAGAGAGGGTTCTATTACTCCGTTTTCTATAAGTTCAGTCACTTGCCTATTTATTTCTTCCTTGTGTACCGGGGGAAACCGATATTGTTTCGCGTTTACTGGAATATCGTCCGTAGTGTGAATGGGATGTTCTATTGCGCTTGTTGCTCCGAAATGGTCTCCGGGTAAGTAAAATCTGTCTGCATTTTCTTCTATTAATTTCATCACGCTTCGTTCTTCTTCTGAATTTAAGTGATCCAATCTGAGAGCTTCTTTGATTTCTTTTAGTCGTTGTTTATCGCAGTTTGTCTGGGTAAGGAATACTCGTGCGGAATTTTCGTCTTCTAAAATTTCGTTTTGACTAGGTGCAGTTTGACTTGTATTTTCTACTTCTCTGAGTACTAATGTTGGTATGATTATATGTTCATCTTCCTCCGTGGTATTAAAGATCGGAAGGTATGCTCTTCCCTTTGTGTTAGTTACTACGGCGTTGCCAAGGAATATCCCTTCTTTCGTTAGTAGACGAGGTAGGTAACCCATTTTAATTTCTGGATTTGCTATTTTGATTTGGAATGGTGCAACCGATCTTTTAGGGATCGTTAAAAATTCGCGTTCGAAAAAAGGTATATGTAATTCTTCCCATTGGAGGCTTCGGCTGTAACGTCAACCCGAAATTGACGTCACTATTGTTAAAATCGCGTATTCAAACCTCCCACCCCCTAATTCGCGAAAGCGCGCGTCCTGACATATGCCTATATATATATATACATAGACATACATACACATATATACATTACGTATATATGTACGAAAATACATTAATCCATTAAAATAAATATATATATATGTAAAGGCACGTAAAAGTAATACTTAAGAATAATAACCGTATTAATAATCAACGCGATACGTCTAGATGAGTCATACAAGTAATAAATATCAAAAGATGTAAAGCATCTAAACATTTCAGAAGTATAGGACAACATTCCATCTCGCTACTATATAAAAGGTATTAAAATCAAATTCGCGAGACATCATTTCATTTGCGAACAGTATGAGACATCTATTCGTTTCCTAACTATATAATTAAAAGCGCATGCGACATCCTTTTATTTCAAGACTATATAATATTGTACACGCTCAGCAGTTTCTTATCTCTCACCGCGATAAGATAAGCTCAAGAAACTGCAAGGCGTAAGACCGTCAGCAGTTTCCCTTCCCACGGCGATAAGAAACTGCAAGGCGTAAGACCGTCAGCAGTTTAAAACTGCAAGGCGTAAGACGGTCAGCAGAATAAATTGCAAGGCGGAGGATGTCAGCAAAGATAGGAAAATGCAAGCCGCCCGCCGCTCAGCATTCTTAGAATTAGCGATATGAATTTAATATATAAGGAGCAGCGCAACGCCGCTTTAGTCAGTCCAGCAGGAGCAGCCGAACCGCGAGCATCGTTATACATCAAGTGAAAGTACGCGAATTAAACTAGTGCATCGAAACGAATAAGTGCAACTACTACAAAGTGCCAATCTCCTACGACTACGATACCAACGAGTGAGTATTCAATTATTACGGCTGCACTCTGACTCCGCTGTACTACCGAGGTCGTACGGCGACACACCCATTGCCACTCGTTGCTCCTTCTATATTTTTGATTGTGTTCAGAACTCGTGACCGAGGTACGCGAATAATTTTGTACGCTTTCATAAATATTAATTCTTTATAACCTTAGGCACTCAGACTAATTATCATCGACACTCTTAGTGTAAATTCAAAACCCGTGACCGAGGTACGCGGACCATTTTGCATTTACTTACTAATTGTATTTTACGCGAATAATATTGTACGACGTTAACTCAAGCACTCAGATCGTGTGAATCCAAAACCCGTGACCGAGGTACGCGGATATTTTGTATTCTCTCACTGACTGTAATTATTTTATAAAACTCGATTTCAACTTAACCTGCGACCGAGGTACGCAGATAGTTGAAATCCCTCGTTACTCTTATACTACCCACATTGTACTACTTCTTATTTTAATATACTTAAGTTATAACTTACCTTCTTTATTTCTTCCTTTAACTCCAATAGCGCTGACAAACAGCAGCTGCTTCATCGAACGTGAGCGCAGCAACGCATAGCGCTTCATCTCTTCTTCATTTTCTTGAAGCGCAGAATCCTGCTGCTGTCTTTTCACCTGCGAGTCCTACAGATACGCAGTCAAGGTAGAGTGAAACTATTTCATCATTTTCAAATCGTCTCCCCTACTTTATACTCACCTCTCGTCTGTCATTAGATGACAGATAGTAATTCGGGAATACGTAATCCTCCTACATCTCTTTGAAGATTCTGTTTGAAATTTATTATACTTATATTACATTTAAAGTCACCGTTGTATTCTTACTTAACCTAGAGCAAATAAACTCTATTATTATACTTACCTTTTAATCGACGCATCTTCAAGTCATCCCGTCTCTTCGTAACATTTCCTCGCCGCGACCCCTGAAAATAAAATCAGTTAGTAACATATAAAAGAAACCTCCATACTGTAGATTCTCTCTCTCGCTACATCTTACCTTACTCGTTATACTTACCGTCTCTCTCTCTCTATACTTACTCCCCTACGCTCCATCGGGTGAATACCTGAAAAGGAAATATTATTATTAACATATTAATAAGCTTCTTCGCCCCCTCCCCCTTTCGACCCATATTATACTCACCTCGCTTAATCCCTCGTGGCATAAAATCACCGACTCTCCTCCCTGTGCCCTGGCGATAGTCTGCGCATAGCGGGCGAGCCTAAAACAGGAAAACAAACAAGTTACTCCCGATCGAGGACACGGGACGTGACATAAATTTGGTGGCAGCGGTGGGATAGAAGGAGAATAGTGATTTTACCCCCACCCCCGGTGGGATAGCAGGAAAAGAGTGATTCTACCCCCTCTCTTACTAAAGCATAAAGCAAGTTTACATTCCCATCGACATGGCGGAAGCGCGATTAAACGCAGAACAAGAAGAAGAAGTAGCAAGGCTACAGGAACGAGTTTTGGCTCGAGAACGCGAGTTAGCAGAGCAAAACGTACGACGAACTATAGAAGTACCGCGATCTACTGAACTTAAACTTGATAAAGTTCATCAAATGATCGAACGCATGGATAGGGAATTTGATATATTACTCCCACTACCGGAACGCTTACAGAGATTAGAAAACGCGTTACAAGAATTAAGAATTAATGGTGGTCATGACAATACCACAGGAGGACTCCCTCCCTCACCACAAGTGCATAGCACACCGGAACGACCGCCGCTGTTCCGCACCGCCGCGATAAGTATAAAAGACGCGTTAGAATCAGTCCCAATTTACAATGGAAGGAACATACCGGTCTTCCAATTCGTTCGAGCATGCGAAAGGGCACGAAGTATAATAGCCCCTGAGCAAGAAATGCACCTCGTGCAACTATTAGTTAACAAATTACAGGGTCACGCGTACATGACCGTCGCGAACTCGCAATTTGCAACCGTCGATCAATTTTGCAATCGATTAAAATCAACCTTCGCCGCGCACAAAACATTATACGAATACCAAGGAGAACTTGGACAATTAGAAAAGAGACCGCAAGAACATATACTCAACTACATAGAAAAGGTTCGGAACCTACACGCAGCGGTATACGACGAAATGAAACAAAGCAGATCATTTGATCACATCAGAGCAATGGAATTAGAGGACCACGTGATCCAAGCATTTTTGAACGGTCTCGCACCAGACGCTAGAATTCGGGTACGCATCGAAGCACCCCGAAACTTGGAAGAATATTATTGTACCGCGATCAAAATCTTCGGACAAATCGAAAAGGAGGAATCACGCGCGCGCACTAAAGTTAGATATCGTTCCCCTCCGCGTCGTAATGAATATAGATCCCCTCCGCGTCGGAACGAGTATAGATCGCCGCCGCAACGGAACGATTTTAGATTTTCCCCGCGACGATATGAAGATAGACCACCCCCGCGACGATACGAGGATAGAGCACCTCCGCGACAACTAAACGAAACCCCCACTCGACGCTATTATGGAAATCAAGGATCCTCGCCCCCTCCGCAAAGATCCTACCAACAAACGAGATTCTCACCGAATACACAAACTGTCACGTGTCGATATTGTAAAAATCCAGGCCACAGCATGGACGACTGTGCGAAATTTAGAATGAAAGTAGAATCCGGAGAAATAACCCCCTACTCGCAAAGGAGAGCAAACGCAGCTAATTCCACGAATCAGGGAAACGGTTCTCGCAACCCGGTAGCAGGTGTCCGCCGGGAAGCCAACCAATCGGGGCACCGAACATTTACGACAACCGTGGAAACGCACGGACCAGAAGAGCAGAATACGACGACCCGAGTTTCCGAATCGCTAGAGTCAAATTAAAACGAAATTCTGTAGTACCGACCATACGAGTAGCTACAACGAACGACCAAGAAAAGCTAAATTTAATGATAGACTCAGGATCAGAAATTAACCTAATAAAGGAATCATTTTCAAAATCAGCTCTAGAAACTAATTATGATGTAACCTTAGAAATTAGAGGAATCACTTCAACGCCAATATCCACTCGAGGAACAGCAGAAATCGCGATCGCCGGACGACCAATAACGTTTCATTTAGTTGACGATTCATTCCCCATCGACCAAGACGGAATCTTAGGTTCCGAATTTATGATACAGAATTCAGTCACAATTGATTATAAGAGCAGAAGCCTCCAATGGGAAGAATTACATATACCCTTTTTCGAGCAAGAACTTTTAACAATCCCTAAAAGATCGGTCGCGCCATTTCAAATTAAGATAGCAAACCCCGAAGTTAAAATGGGTTACCTACCCCGCCTATTTACAAAAGAAGGAATATTCCTTGGAAACGCAGTAGTAACCAACACAAAGGGAAGAGCACACCTTCCAATCTTCAATACTACGGAAAAAGACGAACGCATAGTCATACCAACGTTAGTACTTCGAGAGATAGAAATCACAAGTCAAACCGCGCCGAGTCAAAATGAAATTATAGAAAATGAAAATACTGCAAGAATATTCCTTACCCAGACGAATTATGACAAACAGCGAGTAAAAGAAATCAAAGAAGCCCTTAGGTTAGACCACTTAAATTCGGAAGAAAAACAAAGCGTTACGAAACTAATAGAAGAAAACGCGGACAGATTTTATTTACCCGGAGATCATTTTGGAGCAACCACCGCGATAGAACATCCTCTCCATACTACCGACGACATCCCAGTAAATGCAAAACAGTATAGATTCCCTCCAGTTCATAAAGAAGAAATAAACAAACAAGTGACCGAACTTATTGAAAATGGAATAATAGAACCCTCTCTTTCACCATACAACTCACCTTTATGGATCGTACCAAAAAAACCGGACTCTCAAGGAAACAAAAGATGGCGTATGGTAATCGATTACCGCGCCCTCAACGATAAAACGATCGGAGACGCCTACCCACTTCCTAATATAAACGAAATTCTAGATCAATTGGGTAGTGCCAAATATTTTTCCGTTTTCGACCTAGCATCAGGTTTTCATCAAATTCCTATGAAATCGGCAGACGCTCATAAAACCGCCTTCTCTACACCATACGGACATTACGAATTCAAACGCATGCCGTTTGGACTCAAAAATGCCCCCGCAACGTTTCAAAGACTAATGAATAACGTTTTAACCGGACTACAAGGGATAGAATTGTTTGTCTACCTTGATGATATAGTCCTATACGCTCGCTCGCTCCGAGAACATGAGATTAAATTTACCCGACTCATGAAAAGATTACGGGAAGCAAATCTCCGCTTACAACCAGATAAGTGCGAGTTTTTGCGCCACGAAGTTAATTATCTCGGACACATTATTAGCGAGAACGGAGTTAAACCAGACCCGAAGAAAATAACGGCGGTGGACCACTTCCCAGTTCCAAAAAATCCAAAGAATATAAAACAATTTCTGGGTCTTGCCGGATATTACCGCAGATTCATACCTAACTTTTCAAAAACCGCGAAACCTCTCACCGATTTATTAAAAAAGGAAGTAGCATTCAGATGGACGCCTGCGCAAGAAGACGCGTTTCAAAGACTCAAGAAAGCACTAATAACCGAACCGATTCTTCAATACCCTAACTTCACGGAAACCTTCAATCTAACCACAGATGCATCCGGATATGCAATTGGCGGAGTCCTAAGTCAAGGACCAATCGGGAAGGATCTTCCAATAGCATACGCATCGCGACTATTAAATCAAGCGGAAAAGAATTACTCAACAATCGAAAAAGAATGTCTCGCAATAGTTTACTGCATAAATCATTTTAGACCATACTTATACGGGAGAGAATTTAAAATCATTACGGATCACAAACCACTGGTGTGGCTAAATTCGATTAAAGATCCCACATCAAGATTATGGAAATGGAAGTTAAAACTTTCGGAATACGAATACAAAATATTTTATAAAGAAGGTCGTGCAAACGCAAACGCCGACGCACTATCCCGAAACCCACCGGAGAACGACGAAAAGGAACAGCCTTCAGCACCAATCTACTCTATAAAAAGAAAAAGACAACAAGACGAACCATCATCCTCTGACTCCCTCGAAATCTTTCCCGCGAGCAAACCGCGACTCCATAGCCCGGTAGAACAGAAACAACTACCGACTACCTCCAAGCAGCCATCAGAGACTAAATCAAAAGATCCAAGAAAACGAACGCCTTCCACAGCCTTTAGTCCATTCCCTCTTCCTCCAGGAAAACGTATCCCAAGAATACAAGATTCTACGACCACTGACGTCACCGATTACCCTCCTACCCATATCGAAAGTCGCGATACACCCTCACGAAGCCCCCCTCCCACTCATTCCCCCTCTCCAGAAAAAATTCCCTCACCCATACATCATTCAACTCCTCGCAACGAAACACCTCAACTCACTCCACGGATTTTGGACTACGGAAACGAAGAAGAAGCCCTCACTCAACTCGAATCAAACGACGACATCGAAGAAACACAAAGTATCGAAATGGAAGATACACCGCTCACATCATCGGACTCGGATGCACTTTTCGAACGAACCTTCGTACCCGCAACTCTACGCAACGCACCATTGAAGATTGAAGAAAGCAACGACTCCTTAAGAATACAAAAGGACCACAAAATAATTTTCATCGACATGAATGGGCAACCCCAGGATAAAGGGGCAATCGAACTACTCTCATACGGCGAACTTCCGAAGTTTGAAGACCTAACATTTGAGAGAGCTAAAATAAAACCTACACAATCTTACAACATTATAGCAATACCGATAAAAGAACACGACAGGATACCTATTACAAAGGAGAATATAAAAAACGGTATTCGAGCAATAAAAGACGTCCTCGATGAACTAAGGATAACAAGCTTCAGCATTTCTAAAACCCCGTACTATGACGACATACCATGGAAGTTCTTTCTCAATTACCTCAAGCAAACACTTCAAGATTACCAACTCACTATCACGATATGTCGATCTCTCATCACAATACCGACAACGGAACAACGAAGACAAATAATGGAAGAAAACCACGATTCCGTAATCGCAGGACATAAAGGAGTTACAAAAACCTATAATCGCATTCGACAGCGTTATTTCTGGGATGGAATGAAGAAAGATATTACTGAATATGTAAGGACATGCATCGAATGTCAAAAGAGGAAGCTAACACGGATTAAAACTCGCCAACCAATGATACTTACCGATACACCTGGCGCAGCCTTCGACAAAATAGCACTCGACATAGTTGGACCACTCCCTGTAACAAAAATGGGAAATGAATACATACTGACCATCCAAGACCTTTTAACGAAATACAGTGTCGCAGTACCATTGCAAAAAGCAGATTCACGTAGCGTGGCCGACGCCTTCCTTAAGAATTTCATATGCAGATTTGGAGCTCCACGAGCATTACTCACAGACCAGGGATCAAACTTCTTATCAGCTTTATTTAAAGCCGTGGCAAAGAAATGCCGAATTAAGCAATACCAGACGACAGCCTATCACCCTCAAGCAAATGGATCCCTCGATAGATCCCATCACGTATTAATAGAATTCTTAAAACAATATATCGACGACACCTCCAATTGGGATGAATGGATAGAGAACGCGATGTTCTCGTATAACACCAGCATTCACGAAGGAACGAAATTCTCACCGCACGAATTAGTGTTCGGAAAAATAGCACGAGCACCGTCCACCGACCCGCCGCTAGAAGAAAACCTCGACCCATCATATAAGGATTATTTAGAAGAACTCTTCATGAAGATCAACCGTTCACAAGACATCGCCCGAGAGAACTTAAAGCAAGCTAAGCAAAAATCAAAAGGATACTACGACCGAAGAGTAAACCCCCAAACATTCCACGTCGGCGACGATGTATTTTTACTAAAAGAACCCCGACAAGGGAAATTCGCGAGTCAATATTCCGGTCCCTACAAAATTCAGCAAGTCCTTAATAACGGAAACATATCCATACTAATGAACGGCAAAAATCGCGTGGTGCACGCCAACAAGATAAAACTAGCTCATCGTCGACCCACCATCACGGAACTTTAGAGGAAAATAAATATGTTAATCGAAATAAAAATAAAAATAATGCCTTACTAAACTACAAGTAAACGAAGAAATAAAATAAAACCAAAATAAACAAACTAAATAAAGGATAATCGATATGTTACTAGATTTAAGCTTAGTTATTAATTAATACTACTTACGAAATGTCAGACTTCTGTTTCAGGATGAAGGTCCTCATTGTATTTCTCCTATGCGTCAGCCCAATGGCTTATGGACTAATTGCATACGATTGCAGCGGCGAGAGGCTAAATATAACGACGATATCATTAGTAAAAGTAGGCGAATGTGACATCAACGTTCGAGGGGCGGAAACGGAAGAAACATACATACAATTATTGCAATTGGCAGAGTATGAGCACGCGGACTACATACAGTGCAAAATCGAGATCAAGAGAACAGTCTTTTACTGTGGAATGCACTCCCATATATCAGCAGTTCACAATGGCTACGTGGAGTATATAGCAGATGTAAGCCACGAGACGTGTCTACGTCTACATCGAGAAGGAACTATATCTCTCGGAAACGGAGCAGTTTTAACCGGCATTCGAGCAAACACAACATCTACAAGAATGTTTACCTTCGCTGGAACAATCGCAAATGATGGATCATGCACCGGAACACAGTATGCGGATCCCTACGGATCCTGGGACAACGTAGTGGTACAAGGATTGGCCAAGATTACACTCCGCACAGGCAGCGCCGCAGTCAAGCTTAACGAGAATAAGATCATCCTCAAAAGTGGAACTACATGCTCATTTCAAGACGGATACTGTCTAGATGGAGAAGACGGATATACGTACTGGAAACCAACACCGTAGTCCACCTGCAAATTTGAACAATATGACATCTTATACGAAGGATTGGCACAACGGATCACAGAAGCGGGACAAAATTCAACCCTACCTACAATTTACGCACTTACCAGGGACGACATCACCTTCGCCCTAACCAAGGTTTCGGAACATAACGTGTGCGGATATACGCTCCTACGAACAGAACATCCTAAGCTGTTCATTCTGGAAACACAAAAAGGACGCACATTTACTGGGAAAAGAACAATTACGCCTGATAACCTCGACATCTTTACATATATGAATTCGAAATTCGTATATGTTGAACGCCATATACGAGGACAAATAATTACCCTCTTTACCTCATCACTTACGCATAGATGCGCCTTGGAGAGGCAAGTGCTCGAAAACGCACTCTCAATCGCATCAATACTGCCTGAGGAATTTGCCTGGTCCCTAATGAAAGGACCGGGATACATGGCCACGACCGCTGGAGAAGCCGTCCATATAATCAGGTGCATTCCCGTAGAGGTGAAAGTACGCCGCACGCAAGAATGTTTCGTGGAACTTCCCGTTCTACACAGAAACACATCAAAATTTATGAAGCCTAAAACCAGAGTATTAGTACAACAAGGTACTCACCGCGACTGCAACCCGATCCTGCCGATAATGTACAACATCGACGAATCATGGCACAAAATACTGCCGAATCCAGTGGAAGCTGTCCCACCACAAGAGTTGAAACCGATGACCAAGCCAACCTGGAAATATACGGTACCAGCTACACTCGCCGTAAGCGGAATCTACACGCAAGCAGACATCGACAAGCTACGAGACCATATCATGTTCCCGGCAGAAAGAGCCGCCATTCTGAATTCCGTAGCGCGTGGCGTCACCGGACAAGATATCATCCCCGGGACTATCCAACTCACGCATCTGTTAGACGAAGACGCCGTGCAGAAACTAGCCCAAGGAGCACTATCGAAGATATGGGACCATTTCATTACGTTTGGCTCCATCAGCGCAGGATGCCTAGCAATATTTGTGATTGTGAAATTCGTGAAGACCATCGTTGATACTATTATTCACGGCTACTCACTGTATGCCGTATTCGGATGTGGCATCGAATTACTTGGAGCTGTATGGACATCCATCACCTACTGCCTCTTGCAACGTGCTCGACAACGAGCTTCGACTCCAGAAAACCCAGAATTGAACGCCCCTGAGAACGATGATGATATTAACCGACAGATGCCAAGACCGTTTTCTCGCCAGCCGCAAAGTCCTAAAGTAGTAAGTCTCTCCGAGTTAAGAGATAGAATAGACCGCTTAGAACAAATTTCCGAATAAATTTGTTCTACAAAAAGGGGGGAGGTGTAACGTCAACCCGAAATTGACGTCACTATTGTTAAAATCGCGTATTCAAACCTCCCACCCCCTAATTCGCGAAAGCGCGCGTCCTGACATATGCCTATATATATATATACATAGACATACATACACATATATACATTACGTATATATGTACGAAAATACATTAATCCATTAAAATAAATATATATATATGTAAAGGCACGTAAAAGTAATACTTAAGAATAATAACCGTATTAATAATCAACGCGATACGTCTAGATGAGTCATACAAGTAATAAATATCAAAAGATGTAAAGCATCTAAACATTTCAGAAGTATAGGACAACATTCCATCTCGCTACTATATAAAAGGTATTAAAATCAAATTCGCGAGACATCATTTCATTTGCGAACAGTATGAGACATCTATTCGTTTCCTAACTATATAATTAAAAGCGCATGCGACATCCTTTTATTTCAAGACTATATAATATTGTACACGCTCAGCAGTTTCTTATCTCTCACCGCGATAAGATAAGCTCAAGAAACTGCAAGGCGTAAGACCGTCAGCAGTTTCCCTTCCCACGGCGATAAGAAACTGCAAGGCGTAAGACCGTCAGCAGTTTAAAACTGCAAGGCGTAAGACGGTCAGCAGAATAAATTGCAAGGCGGAGGATGTCAGCAAAGATAGGAAAATGCAAGCCGCCCGCCGCTCAGCATTCTTAGAATTAGCGATATGAATTTAATATATAAGGAGCAGCGCAACGCCGCTTTAGTCAGTCCAGCAGGAGCAGCCGAACCGCGAGCATCGTTATACATCAAGTGAAAGTACGCGAATTAAACTAGTGCATCGAAACGAATAAGTGCAACTACTACAAAGTGCCAATCTCCTACGACTACGATACCAACGAGTGAGTATTCAATTATTACGGCTGCACTCTGACTCCGCTGTACTACCGAGGTCGTACGGCGACACACCCATTGCCACTCGTTGCTCCTTCTATATTTTTGATTGTGTTCAGAACTCGTGACCGAGGTACGCGAATAATTTTGTACGCTTTCATAAATATTAATTCTTTATAACCTTAGGCACTCAGACTAATTATCATCGACACTCTTAGTGTAAATTCAAAACCCGTGACCGAGGTACGCGGACCATTTTGCATTTACTTACTAATTGTATTTTACGCGAATAATATTGTACGACGTTAACTCAAGCACTCAGATCGTGTGAATCCAAAACCCGTGACCGAGGTACGCGGATATTTTGTATTCTCTCACTGACTGTAATTATTTTATAAAACTCGATTTCAACTTAACCTGCGACCGAGGTACGCAGATAGTTGAAATCCCTCGTTACTCTTACACTACCTACATTGTATTAATTTTATCATTTTAATATACATAACTTATAACTTACCTTCTTTATTTCTTCCTTTAACTCCAATAGCGCTGATAAACAGCAGCTGTCTCATCGAACGCGAGCGCAGCTACGCATAGCGCTTCATCTCCTCTTCACTTTCTTGAAGCGCAGAATCCTGCTGCTGTCTTTTCACCTGCGAGTCCTACAGATACGCAGTCAAGGTAGAGTGAAACTATTTCATCATTTTCAAATCGTCTCCCCTACTTTATACTCACCTCTCGTCTGTCATTAGATGATTCTTTGAATCTCTTTGAAGATTCCATTTGAAATTTATTATACTTATATTCCATTTAAATTTGTATCTTACTTAACCTAGAGCAAATAAACTCTATTATTATACTTACCTTTTAATCGACGCATCTTCAAGTCATCCCGTCTCTTCGTACCATTTCCTCGCCGCGACTCCTGAAAATAAAATCAATTAGTAATATAGAAAAGAAACCTCCATACTGTAGATTCTCTCTCTCGCTACAACTTACCTTACTCGTTATACTTACCGTCTCTCTCTCTCTATACTTACTCCGCTACGTTCCATCAGGTGAATACCTGAAAAGGAAATATTATTATTAACATATTGATAAGCTTCTTCGCCCCCTTACCCCCATATTATACTCACCTCGCTTAATCCCTCGTGGCGTAAAATCACCGACTCTCCTCCCTGTGCCCTGGCGATAGTCTGCGCATAGCGGGCGAGCCTAAAACAGGAAAACAAACAAGTTACTCCCGATCGAGGACACGGGACGTGACACCAGTACGTATATCCGTCTTCTCCATCTAGACAGTATCCGTCTTGAAATGAGCAGGTAGTTCCACTTTTGAGGATGATCTTATTCTCGTTCAGCTTGACTGCGGCGCTGCCCGTGCGAAGTGTAATCTTCGCCAATCCTTGTACCACTACGTTGTCCCAGGATCCGTAGGGGTCCGCATACTGGGTTCCGGTGCATGATCCATCATTTGCGATTGTTCCGGCGAAGGTAAACATTCTTGTAGATGTTGTATTAGCTCGAATGCCGGTTAGAACTGCTCCGTTCCCGAGAGATATAGTTCCTTCTTGATGTAGACGTAGGCACGTCTCGTGGCTTACATCTGCTAGATACTCCACGTAGCCATTGTGAACTGCTGATATGTGGGAGTGCATTCCACAGTAAAAGACTGTTCTCTTAATCTCGATTTTACACTGTATGTAGTTCGCGTGTTCGCACTCTGCCAATTGCAATAGTTGTATGTATGTTTCTTTCGTTTCCGCCCCTCGAACGTTGATGTTACATTCGCCTAGTTTTACTAATGATATCGTCTTTATATTTAGCCTCTCGCCACTGCAATCGTATGCAATTAGCCCATATGCCATCGGGCTTATACATAGGAGAAATATAATGAGGACCTTCATCCTGAAACAGAAGTCTGACATTTCGTAAGTAATATTAATTAATGACTAAGCTTAAATCTAGTAACTTATCGATTATCCTTTAGTTTTGTTTATTTTTTGTTTTATTTTATTTCTTCGTTTACTTGTAGTTTAGTAAGGCATTATTTTTATTTTATTTCGATTAACATAATTATTTTCCTCTAAAGTTCCGTGATGGTGGGTCGACGATGAGCTAATTTTAACTTGTTAGCGTGCACTACGCGATTTTTGCCGTTTATTAGAATGGATATGTTTCCGTTATTAAGGATTTGCTGAATTTTGTAGGGCCCGGAATATTGACTCGCGAATTTCCCTTGTCGGGGTTCTTTTAGTAAAAATACATCGTCGCCGACGTGGAATGTTTGGGGGTTTACTCTTCGGTCGTAGTATCCTTTTGTTTTTTGTTTAGCTTGTTTTAAGTTTTCTCGGGCGATGTTTTGTAGACGGTTGATCTTCATGAAGAGTTCTTCTAAATAATCCTTATATGATGGGTCGAGGTTTTCTTCCAACGGCGGGTCGGTGGACGGTGCTCGTGCTATTTTTCCGAACACTAATTCGTGCGGTGAGAATTTCGTTCCTTCGTGAATGCTGGTGTTATACGAGAACATCGCGTTCTCTATCCATTCATCCCAATTGGAGGTGTCGTCGATATATTGTTTTAAGAATTCTATTAATACGTGATGGGATCTTTCGAGGGATCCATTTGCTTGAGGGTGGTAGGCTGTCGTCTGGTATTGCTTAATTCGGCATTTCTTTGCCACGGCTTTAAATAAAGCTGCTAAGAAGTTTGATCCCTGGTCTGTGAGTAATGCTCGTGGAGCTCCAAATCTGCATATGAAATTCTTAAGGAAGGCGTCGGCCACGCTACGTGAATCTGCTTTTTGCAATGGTACTGCGACACTGTATTTCGTTAAAAGGTCTTGGATGGTCAGTATGTATTCATTTCCCATTTTTGTTACAGGGAGTGGTCCAACTATGTCGAGTGCTATTTTGTCGAAGGCTGCGCCAGGTGTATCGGTAAGTATCATTGGTTGGCGAGTTTTAATCCGTGTTAGCTTCCTCTTTTGACATTCGATGCATGTCCTTACATATTCAGTAATATCTTTCTTCATTCCATCCCAGAAATAACGCTGTCGAATGCGATTATAGGTTTTTGTAACTCCTTTATGTCCTGCGATTACGGAATCGTGGTTTTCTTCCATTATTTGTCTTCGTTGTTCCGTTGTCGGTATTGTGATGAGAGATCGACATATCGTGATAGTAAGTTGATATTCTTGGAGGGTTTGCTTGAGATAATTGAGGAAAAATTTCCATGGTATGTCGTCGTAGTACGGGGTTTTAGAAATGCTGAAGCTCTTGATCCTTAATTCGTCGAGTACGTCTTTTATCGCGCGAATGCCGTTTTTTATGTTTTCTTTCGTAATGGGTATCCTATCGTGTTCTTTTATGGGGATTGCTATAATGTTGTAAGATTGTGTAGGTTTTATTTTAGCTCTCTCAAATGTTAGGTTTTCAAATTTCGGAAGTTCACCGTATGAGAGTAGTTCGATTGCCCCTTTATCCTGGGGTTGCCCATTCATGTCGATGAAAATTATTTTGTGGTCCTTTTGTATTCTTAAGGAGTCGTTGCTTTCTTCAATCTTCAATGGTGCGTTGCGTAGAGTTGCGGGTACGAAAGGTCGTTCAAAAAGTGTGTCCGAGTCCGATGATGTGAGCGGTGTGTCTTCCATTTCGATGCTCTGTGTTTCTTCGATGTCGTCGCTTGATTCCAGTTGAGTGTTGGCATCTTCTTCGTTTTCGTAGTCCAAAATCCGTGGAGTGAGATGAGGTGTTTCGTTGCGAGGGGTTGAGTGGTGTATGGGTGGGGGAATTTCTTCCGGAGAGGGGAAATGAGTGAGAGGAGGGCTTCGTGAGGGTGTATCGCGACTTTCGATGGGGGTAGGAGGGGAATCAGTGACGTCAGAGGTCGTAGAATCTTGTATTCTTGGGATACGTTTTCCTGGAGGAAGAGGGAAAGGACTAAAGGCTGTGGAAGGCGTTCGTTTTCTTGGACCTTTTGATTTAGTCTCTGATGGTTGCTTGGAGGTAGTCGGTAGTTGTTTCTGTTCTACCGGGCTATGGAGTCGCGGTTTGCTCGCGGGAAAGATTTCGAGGGAGTCAGAGGATGATGGTTCGTCTTGTTGTCTTTTTCTTTTTATAGAGTAGATTGGTGCTGAAGGCTGTTCCTTTTCGTCGTTCTCCGGTGGGTTCCGGGATAGTGCGTCGGCGTTTGCGTTTGCTCGACCTTCTTTGTAATATATCTTATATTCATATTCTGAGAGTTTTAACTTCCATTTCCATAGTCTTGAAGTAGGATCTTTGATTGAGTTTAGCCATACTAGTGGTTTGTGGTCCGTAATGATTTTAAATTCTCTCCCGTATAAGTATGGTCTGAAGTGGTTTATACAATATACTATCGCGAGGCATTCTTTTTCGATCGTTGAATAGTTTTTCTCTGCTTGGTTTAATAATCGCGACGCGTAGGCTATAGGGAGATCTTTTCCGATTGGTCCTTGACTTAGGACTCCTCCGATTGCATATCCGGATGCATCCGTTGTTAAATTGAAGGTTTCTGTGAAATTAGGATATTGAAGAATAGGTTCAGTTATTAGGGCTTTCTTTAGTTTTTGAAATGCGTCTTCTTGTGTTGGCGTCCATCTGAATGCTACTTCCTTTTTTAATAGGTCGGTGAGAGGTTTCGCGGTTTTCGAGAAATTAGGAATGAATCTACGGTAATATCCGGCAAGGCCTAAAAATTGTTTTATGTTTTTTGAATTTTTGGGAATTGGGAAATGATCTACTGCCGTTATTTTTTTCGGATCTGGTTTGACTCCGTTTTCGCTAATAATATGCCCGAGGTAATTGACTTCATGTCGTAAGAATTCACATTTGTCCGGTTGTAGCTTGAGATCTGCTTCTCGTAATCTTTTCATGAGTCGGGTAAATTTGATCTCGTGTTCTCGGAGTGAGCGAGCGTATAGGACTATGTCGTCGAGATAGACAAATAACTCTATTCCTTGTAGTCCGGTTAAAACGTTGTTCATTAATCATTGGAACGTTGCTGGAGCGTTTTTTAATCCGAAGGGCATGCGTTTAAATTCATAATGTCCGTATGGCGTAGAAAAAGCGGTTTTATGAGCATCTGTCGATTTCATGGGTATTTGGTGGAAACCAGATGCGAGGTCAAAAACTGAAAAATATTTGGCGCTACCTAGTTGATCTAGGATCTCATTTATATTAGGAAGTGGGTAAGCGTCTCCGATCGTTTTATCGTTGAGGGCGCGGTAATCGATTACCATACGCCATCTTTTGTTTCCTTGAGAGTCCGGTTTTTTCGGTACGATCCATAGAGGTGAGTTATATGGTGAAAGAGAGGGTTCAATTATTCCATTTTCAATGAGTTCAGTTACTTGTCTGTTTATTTCTTCTTTATGAACTGGAGGGAATCTATACTGTTTCGCGTTTACTGGAATGTCGTCGATAGTATGAATAGGATGTTCTATCGCGGTGGTTGCTCCAAAATGATCTCCGGGTAAATAAAATCTGTCCGCGTTTTCTTTTATTAATTCCGTAACGCTTTCTTCTTCCTCTGAATTTAAATGGTCTAACCTAAGGGCATCTTTAATTTCTTTTAGTCGCTGTTTGTTATAATTCGTCTGGGTAAGGAATACTCGTGCAGAATTTTCATTTTCTATAATTTCGTTTTGACTCGGCGCGGTTTGACTTGTGTTTTCTATTTCTCGAAGTACTAACGTCGGTATGACTATGCTTTCGTCCTTTTCCGTAGTATTGAAGATTGGAAGGTGTGCTCTTCCCTTTGTGTTGGTTACTACTGCGTTTCCAAGGAATATCCCGTCTTTCGTAAATAGGCGGGGTAAATAACCTATTTTAACTTCGGGGTTTGCTATCTTAATTTGAAATGGTGCGACCGATCTTTTAGGGATTGTTAAAAGTTCTTGCTCGAAAAAGGGGATATGTAGTTCTTCCCATTGGAGGCTTCGGCTCTTATAGTCGATCGTGACTGAGTTTTGTATCATGAATTCAGAACCTAAAATTCCGTCCTGGTCAATGGGGAATGAATCGTCAACTAGATGAAACTTTATTGGTCGTCCGGCGATCGCGATTTCTGCTGTTCCTCGAGTGGATATCGGCGTTGAGGTGATTCCTCTAATTTTTAAAATTATGTCATGATTAATTTTTTGGGCTGATCTTGAAAATGATTCTTTTATAAGGTTGATTTCTGATCCGGAATCTATCATTAAATTTAGTTTTTCTTGGTCGTTGGTCGTGGCTACTTGTATAGTTGGTACAACAGAATCCTGTTTTAATTGGACCCTAGCGATTCGGAAACTTGGGTCATCGTATTCTGTTCCTCTGGTCCGTGCGTTTCCACGGTCGTTGTAAATGTTCGGTGCCCTGACTGGTTGGCTTCCCGGCGGACACCGGCTACCGGGTTGCGAGAACCGTTTCCCTGATTCGTGGAGTCATCTGCGTTTGTTCTTCTTTGCGAGTAGGGGGTTATTTCTCCGGATTCTACTTTCATTCGAAATTTCGCACAGTCGTCCATGCTGTGGCCTGGATTTTTGCAATATCGACACGTAACAGTCGGTGTATTGGGTGAGAATCTCGTTTGTTGGTAGGATCTTTGCGAAGGGGGCGAGGATCCTTGACTTTCGTAATAGCGTCGAGTGGGGGTTTCCTTTAATTGTCGCGGAGGTGCTCTATCCTCATATCGTCGCGGGGGTGGTCTATCTTCATATCGTCGCGGGGAAAATCTAAAATCGTTTCGTTGCGGCGGCGATCTATACTCGTTCCGACGCGGGGGGGATCTGTATTCATTTCGACGCGGAGGGGAACGATGTCTAACTTTAGTGCGCGCGCGTGATTCTTCCTTTTCGATTTGTCCAAAAATTTTGATCGCGGTACAATAATATTCTTCCAGGCTTCGGGGTGCTTCCATGCGTACCCGTATTCTAGCGTCCGGCGCGAGGCCATTCAAAAATGCTTGAATCACGTGTTCTTCTAATTCCAGTACTCTAATGTGGTCGAATGATCTGCCTTGTTTCATTTCGTCGTATACCGCTGCGTGTAGGTTCCGAACCTTTTCTATGTAGTCGAGTATGTGTTCATGCGGTCTCTTTTCTAGTTGTCCAAGTTCTCCTTGGTATTCGTATAGTGTTTTGTGCGCGGCGAAGGTTGATTTTAATCGGTTGCAAAATTGGTCGACGGTTGCAAATTGCGAGTTCGCGACGGTCATGTACGCATGACCCTGTAGTTTATTAACTAATAATTGCACGAGGTGCATTTCTTGCTCCGGGGCTATTATACTTCGTGCTCTTTCACACGCTCGTACAAATTGGAAGATCGGTATGTTCCTTCCATTGTAAATTGGAACAGATTCTAATGCGTCTTTTATACTTATCGCGGCGGTGCGGAAAAGCGGCGGTCGTTCTGGTGTGCTATGCACTTGCGGTGAAGGAGGGAGTCCTCCCGTGGTATTGTCGTGACCACCATTCATTCTTAATTCTTGTAACGCGTTTTCTAATCTTTGTAAGCGTTCTGGTAGTGGGAGTAATATATCGAATTCCCTATCCATGCGTTCGATTATTTGATGAACTTTATCAAGTTTAAGTTCAGTAGATCGCGGTACTTCTATAGTTCGTCGTATGTTCTGCTCGGCTAAATCGCGTTCTCGAGCCAAAACTCGTTCCTGTAGCCTTGCTACTTCTTCTTCTTGTTCTGCGTTTAATCGCGCTTCCGCCATGTCGATGGGGATGTAAAACTTGCTTTATGCTTTAGTAAGAGGGGTGGGGGTAAAATCACTCTTTTCCTGCTATCCCACCGCTGCCACCAAATTTATGTCACGTCCCGTGTCCTCGATCGGGAGTAACTTAGTTTGTTTTCCTGTTTTAGGCTCGCCCGCTATGCGCAGACTATCGCCAGGGCACAGGGAGGAGATTCGGTGATTTTACGCCACGAGGGATTACGCGAGGTAAGTATAATACGGGGGTAAGGGGGGGCGAAGAAGCTTATTAATATGTTAATAATAATATTTCCTTTTCAGGTATTTACCCGATGGAGCGTAGGGGAGTAAGTATAGAGAGAGAGAGAGAGAGAGAGAGAGACGGTAAGTATAACGAGTAAGGTAAGATGTAGCGAGAGAGAGAATCTACAGTATGGAGGTTTCTTTTCTATATTACTAATTGATTTTATTTTCAGGGGTCTTGAAGATGATTTGATTAAAAGGTAAGTATAATAATAGAATTTATTTGCTCTAGGTTAAGTAAGAATACAACGGTGACTTTAAATGTAATATAAGTATAATAAATTTCAAATGGAATCTTCAAAAAGATGTTGCATTGACCAGTTCGATGAGTCAGGGGATCGAGGGGAATCTAGGGTATAATCTGGAGAATCGGGGGATTGCGTATTCCCGAATTACTATCTGTCATCTAATGACAGACGAGAGGTGAGTATAAAGTAGGGGAGACGATTTGAAAATGATGAAATAGTTTCGCTGTACCTTGACTGCGTATCTGTAGGACTCGCAGGTGAAAAGACAGCAGCAGGATTCTGCGCTTCAAGAAAATGAAGAAGAGATGAAGCGCTATGCGTAGCTGCGCTCGCGTTCGATGAGACAACTGCTGTTTATCAGCGTTATTGGATTTGGAAAAATAAAGAAGGTAAGTTATAAACTTAAGTATATTAAAATAAGAAGTAGTACAATGTGGGTAGTATAAGAGTAACGAGGGATTTCAACTATCTGCGTACCTCGGTCGCAGGTTAAGTTGAAATCGAGTTTTATAAAATAATTACAGTCAGTGAGAGAATACAAAATATCCGCGTACCTCGGTCACGGGTTTTGGATTCACACGATCTGAGTGCTTGAGTTAACGTCGTACAATATTATTCGCGTAAAATACAATTAGTAAGTAAATGCAAAATGGTCCGCGTACCTCGGTCACGGGTTTTGAATTTACACTAAGAGTGTCGATGATAATTAGTCTGAGTGCCTAAGGTTATAAAGAATTAATATTTATGAAAGCGTACAAAATTATTCGCGTACCTCGGTCACGAGTTCTGAACACAATCAAAAATATAGAAGGAGCAACGAGTGGCAATGGGTGTGTCGCCGTACGACCTCGGTAGTACAGCGGAGTCAGAGTGCAGCCGTAATAATTGAATACTCACTCGTTGGTATCGTAGTCGTAGGAGATTGGCACTTTGTAGTAGTTGCACTTATTCGCTTCAATGCACTAGTTTAATTCGCGTACTTTAACTTTCACTCGATGTTCGCGGGTCGGCTGCCACTGCTGGACTGACTAAAGCGGCGTTGCGCTGCTCCTTATATATTAAATTCATATCGCTAATTCTGAGAATGCTGAGCGGCGGGCGGCTTGCATTTTCCTATCTTTGCTGACATCCCCCGCCTTGCAATTTATTCTGCTGACCGTCTTACGCCTTGCAGTTTTAAACTGCTGACGGTCTTACGCCTTGCAGTTTCTTATCGCCGTGGGAAGGAAAACTGCTGACAGTCTTACGCCTTGCAGTTTCTTGAGCTTATCTTATCGCGGTGAGAGATAAGAAACTGCTGAGCGTGTACAATATTATATAGTCTTGAAATGAATAGATGTCGCATGCGCTTTTAATTATATAGTTGTGAAACGAATAGATGGCTCATACTGTTCGCAAATGAAATGATGTCTCGCGGAGTTTGATTTTAATGCTTTTATATAGCTGCGAGATGAAATGTTGTCCTATAGTTCTGAAACGTTGTGATGCTTTGCATCTTTCAATATTTATTACTTTTATGAGGCATCTAGACGCATTGCATCGATCACTAGTACGATTATTGTTCTTAAATATTACTTTTGCATGCCTTTACATACATATATATTTATTTTAACGGATTAATGTGTTTCGTACATATATACGTAATGTATATGTGTGTATGTATGTCTATGTATATATATATATGTAGGCATATGTCAGGACGCGCGCTTTCGCGAATTAGGGGGTGGGAGGTTTGAATACGCGATTTTAACAATAGTGACGTCAATTTCGGTTTGACGTTACAATGTTTCTTCCGTTTCCGCCCCTCGAACGTTGATGTCACATTCGCCTACTTTTACTAATGATATCGTCGTTATATTTAGCCTCTCGCCGCTGCAATCGTATGCAATTAGTCCATAAGCCATCGGGCTGACGCATAGGAGAAATACAATGAGGACCTTCATCCTGAAACAGAAGTCTGACATTTCGTAAGTAATATTAATTAATGACTAAGCTTAAATCTAGTAACATATCGATTATCCTTTATTTATTTGTTTATTTTTGTTTTATTTTATTTCTTTGTTTATTTAGTAAGGCATATTTATTATTTTTATTTTTATTTTGATTAACATAATTATTTTCCTCTAAAGTTCCGTGACGGTGGGTCGACGATGAGCTAATTTTAACTTGTTAGCGTGCACTACGCGATTTTTGCCATTCATTAATATGGATATGTTTCCGTTATTAAGGATTTGCTGAATTTTGTAGGGACCGGAATATTGACTCGTGAATTTCCCTTGTCGGGGTTCTTTTAATAAAAATACGTCGTCGCCGACGTGAAATGTTTGGGGGTTTACTCTTCGGTCGTAGTATCCTTTTGATCTTTGTTTAGCTTGTTTTAAATTATCTCTGGCGATGTCTTGTAAACGGTTGATCTTCATGAAGAGTTCTTCTAAATAATCCTTATATGATGGGTCGAGGTTTTCTTCTAGCGGCGGGTCGGTGGACGGTGCTCGTGCTATTTTTCCGAACACTAATTCGTGCGGTGAGAATTTCGTTCCTTCGTGAATGCTGGTGTTATACGAGAACATCGCGTTCTCTATCCATTCATCCCAATTGGAGGTGTCGTCGATATATTGTTTTAAGAATTCTATTAATACGTGATGGGATCTTTCGAGGGATCCATTTGCTTGAGGGTGATAGGCTGTCGTCTGGTATTGCTTAATTCGGCATTTCTTTGCCACGGCTTTAAATAAAGCTGATAAGAAGTTTGATCCCTGGTCTGTGAGTAATGCTCGTGGAGCTCCAAATCTGCATATGAAATTCTTAAGGAAGGCGTCGGCCACGCTACGTGAATCTGCTTTTTGCAATGGTACTGCGACACTGTATTTCGTTAAAAGGTCTTGGATGGTCAGTATGTATTCATTTCCCATTTTTGTTACAGGGAGTGGTCCAACTATGTCGAGTGCTATTTTGTCGAAGGCTGCGCCAGGTGTATCGGTAAGTATCATTGGTTGGCGAGTTTTAATCCGTGTTAGCTTCCTCTTTTGACATTCGATGCATGTTCTTACATATTCAGTAATATCTTTCTTCATTCCATCCCAGAAATAGCGCTGTCGAATGCGATTGTAGGTTTTTGTAACTCCTTTATGTCCTGCGATTACGGAATCGTGGTTTTCTTCCATTATTTGTCTTCGTTGTTCCGTTGTCGGTATTGTGATGAGAGATCGACATATCGTGATAGTAAGTTGATATTCCTGGAGGGTTTGCTTGAGATAATTGAGGAAAAATTTCCATGGTATGTCGTCGTAGTACGGGGTTTTAGAAATGCTGAAGCTCTTGATCCTTAATTCGTCGAGTACGTCTTTTATCGCACGAATGCCATTTTTTATGTTTTCTTTCGTAATGGGTATCCTATCGTGTTCTTTTATGGGGATTGCTATAATGTTGTAAGATTGTGTAGGTTTTATTTTAGCTCTCTCAAATGTTAGGTTTTCAAATTTCGGGAGTTCGCCGTATGAGAGTAGTTCGATTGCCCCTTTATCCTGGGGTTGCCCATTCATGTCGATGAAAATTATTTTGTGGTCCTTTTGTATTCTTAAGGAGTCGTTGCTTTCTTCAATCTTCAATGGTGCGTTGCGTAGAGTTGCGGGTACGAAAGTTCGTTCGAAAAGTGCATCCGAGTCCGATGATGTGAGCGGTGTATCTTCCATTTCAATATTTTGTGTTTCTTCGATGTCGTCGTTTGATTCCAGTTGAGGGAGGGCTTCTGCTTCGTTTCCGTAGTCCAAAATCCGTGGAGTGAGATGAGGTGTTTCGTTGCGAGGAGTTGAATGATGTATGGGTGAGGGAATTTTTTCTGGAGAGGGGGAATGAGTGGGAGGAGGGCTTCGTGAGGGTGTATCGCGACTTTCGATGGGGGTAGGAGGGGAATCAGTGACGTCAGAGGTCGTAGAATCTTGTATTCTTGGGATACGCTTTCCTGGAGGAAGAGGGAAAGGACTAAAGGCTGTGGAAGGCGTTCGTTCTCTTGGATCTTTTGATTTAGTTTCTGATGGCTGCTTGGAGGTAGTCGGTAGTTGTTTCTGTTCTACCGGGCTATGGAGTCGCGGTTTGCTCGCGGGAAAGATTTCGAGGGAGTCAGAGGATGATGGTTCGTCTTGTTGTCTTTTTCTTTTTACAGAGTAGATTGGTGCTGAAGGCTGTTCCTTTTCGTCGTTCTCCGGTGGGTTCCGGGATAGTGCGTCGGCGTTTGCGTTTGCTCGACCTTCTTTGTAATATATCTTATATTCATATTCTGAGAGTTTTAACTTCCATTTCCATAGTCTTGAAGTAGGATCTTTGATTGAGTTTAGCCATACTAGTGGTTTGTGGTCCGTAATGATTTTAAATTCTCTCCCGTATAAGTATGGTCTGAAGTGGTTTATACAATATACTATCGCGAGGCATTCTTTTTCGATCGTTGAATAGTTTTTCTCTGCTTGGTTTAATAATCGCGACGCGTAGGCTATAGGGAGATCTTTTCCGATTGGTCCTTGACTTAGGACTCCTCCGATTGCATATCCGGATGCATCCGTTGTTAAATTGAAGGTTTCTGTGAAATTAGGATATTGAAGAATAGGTTCAGTTATTAGGGCTTTCTTTAGTTTTTGAAATGCGTCTTCTTGTGTTGGCGTCCATCTGAATGCTACTTCCTTTTTTAATAGGTCGGTGAGAGGTTTCGCGGTTTTCGAGAAATTAGGAATGAATCTACGGTAATATCCGGCAAGGCCTAAAAATTGTTTTATGTTTTTTGAATTTTTGGGAATTGGGAAATGATCTACTGCCGTTATTTTTTTCGGATCTGGTTTGACTCCGTTTTCGCTAATAATATGCCCGAGGTAATTAACTTCATGTCGCAAAAATTCGCATTTGTCCGGTTGTAGCTTGAGGTCTGCTTCTCGTAATCTTTTCATGAGTCGAGTGAATTTGATCTCGTGTTCTCGGAGTGAGCGAGCGTATAGGACTATGTCGTCGAGATAGACAAATAATTCTACTCCTTGTAGTCCGGTTAAAACGTTGTTCATTAATCGTTGGAACGTTGCTGGAGCGTTTTTTAATCCGAAGGGCATGCGTTTAAATTCATAATGTCCGTGCGGCGTAGAAAAAGCGGTTTTATGCGAATCTGTCGATTTCATGGGTATTTGATGGAAACCAGATGCGAGGTCAAAAACTGAAAAATATTTGGCGCTACCTAGTTGATCTAGGATCTCATTTATATTAGGAAGTGGGTAAGCGTCTCCGATTGTTTTATCGTTGAGGGCGCGGTAATCGATTACCATACGCCATCTTTTGTTTCCTTGAGAGTCCGGTTTTTTCGGTACGATCCATAGAGGTGAGTTGTATGGTGAAAGAGAGGGTTCTATTATTCCATTTTCAATAAGTTCGGTCACTTGTTTGTTTATTTCTTCTTTATGAACTGGAGGGAATCTATACTGTTTTGCGTTTACTGGGATGTCGTCGGTAGTATGAATAGGATGTTCTATCGCGGTGGTTGCTCCAAAATGATCTCCGGGTAAATAAAATCTGTCCGCGTTTTCTTCTATTAGTTTCGTAACGCTTTGTTCTTCCTCTGAATTTAAGTGGTCTAACCTAAGGGTATCCTTGATTTCTTTTACTCGTTGTTTGTCATAATTCGTTTGTGTAAGGAATATTCTTGCAGTATTTTCGTTTTCTACAATTTCATTTTGACTTGGCGCGGTTTGACTTGACTTTTCTATCTCTCGAAGTACTAACGTTGGTATAACTATGTGTTCGTCTTTTTCCGTAGTGTTGAATATTGGAAGGTGTGCTCTTCCCTTTGAGTTGGTTACTACCGCATTTCCGAGGAATATTCCGTCCTTTGTAAATAAGCGGGGTAAGTAACCTATTTTAACTTCGGGGTTTGCTATCTTAATTTGAAATGGTGCGACTGATCTTTTAGGGATTGTTAATAATTCTTGCTCGAAAAAGGGTATGTGTAAGTTTTCCCATTGGAGGCTTCGACTCTTATAGTCGATCGTGACGGAGTTTTGTATCATGAATTCGGAACCTAAAATTCCGTCTTGGTCGATGGGAAATGAATCGTCAACTAGATGAAACTTTATTGGTCGTCCGGCGATCGCGATTTCTGCTGTTCCTCGAGTGGATATCGGCGTTGAGGTGATTCCTCTAATTTTTAAAATTATGTCATGATTAATTTTTTGGGCTGATTTTGAAAATGATTCTTTTATAAGGTTAATTTCTGATCCTGAGTCTATCATTAAGTTTAGTTTTTCTTGGTCGTTCGTTGTGGCTACTTGTATGGTCGGTACTACAGAATCTCGTTTTAATTGGACTCTAGCGATTCGGAAACTCGGGTCGTCGTATTCTGCTCTTCTGGTCCGTGCGTTTCCACGGTTGTCGTAAATGTTCGGTGCCCCGATTGGTTGGCTTCCCGGCGGACACCTGCTACCGGGTTGCGAGAACCGTTTCCCTGATTCGTGGAATTATCTGCGTTTACTCTCCTTTGCGAGTAGGGGATTATTTCTCCGGATTCTACTTTCATTCTAAATTTTGCACAGTCGTCCATGCTGTGGCCTGGATTTTTACAATATCGACACGTGACAGTCGGTGTATTCGGTGAGAATCGCGTTTGTTGGTAGGATCTTTGCGGAGGGAACGAGGATCCTTGATTTCCATAATAGCGTCGAGTGGGGGTTTCGTTTAATTGTCGCGGAGGTGCTCTATCCTCATATCGTCGCGGGGGTGATCTATCTTCATATCGTCGCGGGGGTGGTCTATCTTCATATCGTCGCGGGGAAAATCTAAAATCGTTCCGTTGCGGCGGCGATCTATACTCGTTCCGACGCGGAGGGGATCTGTATTCATTTCGACGCGGAGGGGAACGATGTCTAACTTTAGTGCGCGCGCGTGATTCTTCCTTTTCGATTTGTCCAAAAATTTTGATCGCGGTACAATAATATTCTTCCAGGCTTCGGGGTGCTTCCATGCGTACCCGTATTCTAGCGTCCGGCGCGAGGCCATTCAAAAATGCTTGAATCACGTGTTCTTCTAATTCCAGTACTCTAATGTGGTCGAATGATCTGCCTTGTTTCATTTCGTCGTATACCGCTGCGTGTAGGTTCCGAACCTTTTCTATGTAGTCGAGTATATGTTCCTGCGGTCTTTTTTCTAATTGTCCAAGTTCTCCTTGGTATTCGTATAATGTTTTGTGCGCGGCGAAGGTTGACTTTAGTCGGTTGCAAATTTGATCGACTGTTGTAAATTGTGAGTTCGCGACGGTCATGTACGCATGACCCTGTAATTTATTAACTAATAATTGCACGAGGTGCATTTCTTGCTCAGGGGCTATTATACTTCGTGCTCTTTCAGACGCTCGTACAAATTGGAAGACCGGTATGTTCCTTCCATTGTAAATTGGAACAGATTCTAATGCGTCTTTTATACTTATCGCGGCGGTGCGTAAAAGCGGCGGTCGTTCCGGTGTGCTATGCACTTGCGGTGAGGGAGGGAGTCCTCCTGTGGTATTGTCATGACCACCATTAATTCTTAATTCTTGTAACGCGTTTTCTAATCTCTGTAAGCGTTCCGGTAGTGGGAGTAATATATCAAATTCCCTATCCATGCGTTCGATTATTTGATGAACTTTATCAAGTTTAAGTTCAGTAGATCGCGGTACTTCTATAGTTCGTCGTACGTTTTGCTCTGCTAACTCGCGTTCTCGAGCCAAAACTCGTTCCTGTAGCCTTGCTACTTCTTCTTCTTGTTCTGCGTTTAATCGCGCTTCCGCCATGTCGATGGGAATGTAAACTTGCTTTATGCTTTAGTAAGAGAGGGGGTAGAATCACCCTTTTCCTGCTATCCCACCGGGGGTGGGGGTAAAATCACAATTCTCCTTCTATCCCACCGCTGCCACCAAATTTAATGTCACGTCCCGTGTCCTCGATCGGGAGTAACTTAGTTTGTTTTCCTGTTTTAGGCTCGCCCGCTATGCGCAGACTATCGCCAGGGCACAGGGAGGAGATTCGGTGATTTTACGCCACGAGGGATTACGCGAGGTAAGTATAATACGGGGGTAAGGGGGGGCGAAGAAGCTTATTAATATGTTAATAATAATATTTCCTTTTCAGGTATTTACCCGATGGAGCGTAGGGGAGTAAGTATAGAGAGAGAGAGAGAGAGAGACGGTAAGTATAACGAGTAAGGTAAGATGTAGCGAGAGAGAGAATCTACAGTATGGAGGTTTCTTTTCTATATTACTAATTGATTTTATTTTCAGGGGTCGCGGCGAGGAAATGGTACGAAGGGACGGGATGACTTGAAGATGATTTGATTAAAAGGTAAGTATAATAATAGAATTTATTTGCTCTAGGTTAAGTAAGAATACAACGGTGACTTTAAATGTAATATAAGTATAATAAATTTCAAATGGAATCTTCAAAAAAAAGATGTTGCATTGACCAGTTCGATGAGTCAGGGGATCGAGGGGAATCTAGGGTATAAT
The DNA here is from genome assembly GCA_963989415.1 of Cerceris ruficornis. NCBI lineage: Eukaryota > Metazoa > Arthropoda > Insecta > Hymenoptera > Crabronidae > Cerceris > Cerceris ruficornis. Next base: position 4,362,079 of record OZ022522.1, read on the forward strand.
CTGGAGAATCGGGGGATTGCGTATTCCCGAATTACTATCTGTCATCTAATGACAGACGAGAGGTGAGTATAAAGTAGGGGAGACGATTTGAAAATGATGAAATAGTTTCGCTGTACCTTGACTGCGTATCTGTAGGACTCGCAGGTGAAAAGACAGCAGCAGGATTCTGCGCTTCAAGAAAATGAAGAAGAGATGAAGCGCTATGCGTAGCTGCGCTCGCGTTCGATGAGACAACTGCTGTTTATCAGCGTTATTGGATTTGGAAAAATAAAGAAGGTAAGTTATAAACTTAAGTATATTAAAATAAGAAGTAGTACAATGTGGGTAGTATAAGAGTAACGAGGGATTGCAACTATCTGCGTACCTCGGTCGCAGGTTAAGTTGAAATCGAGTTTTATAAAATAATTACAGTCAGTGAGAGAATACAAAATATCCGCGTACCTCGGTCACGGGTTTTGGATTCACACGATCTGAGTGCTTGAGTTAACGTCGTACAATATTATTCGCGTAAAATACAATTAGTAAGTAAATGCAAAATGGTCCGCGTACCTCGGTCACGGGTTTTGAATTTACACTAAGAGTGTCGATGATAATTAGTCTGAGTGCCTAAGGTTATAAAGAATTAATATTTATGAAAGCGTACAAAATTATTCGCGTACCTCGGTCTCGAGTTCTGAACACAATCAAAAATATAGAAGGAGCAACGAGTGGCAATGGGTGTGTCGCCGTACGACCTCGGTAGTACAGCGGAGTCAGAGTGCAGCCGGAATAATTGAATACTCACTCGTTGGTATTGTAGTCGTAGTAGATGTGGCACTTGTCGCTTCGTAGCACTTATTTAATTCGCGTACTTTACTTTAACTCGATGTTCACTGGTAACTTTCACGATGTTCGCGGGTCGGCTGCTGCTGCTGGACTGACTAAAGCGGCGTTGCGCTGCTCCTTATATATTAAATTCATATCGCTAATTCTGAGAATGCTGAGCGTCGGGCGGCTTGCATTTTCCTATCTTTGCTGACATCCCCCGCCTTGCAATTTATTCTGCTGACCGTCTTACGCCTTGCAGTTTTAAACTGCTGACGGTCTTACGCCTTGCAGTTTCTTATCGCCGTGGGAAGGGAAACTGCTGACGGTCTTACGCCTTGCAGTTTCTTGAGCTTATCTTATCGCGGTGAGAGATAAGAAACTGCTGAGCGTGTACAATATTATATAGTCTTGAAATGAATAGATGTCGCATGCGCTTTTAATTATATAGTTATGAAACGAATAGATGGCTCATACTGTTCGCAAATGAAATGATGTTTCGCGGAGTTTGATTTTAATGCTTTTTATATAGCTGCGAGATGAAATGTTGTCCTATACTTCTGAAACGTTTAGATGCATTGCATCTTTTGATATTTATTACTTGTATGACTCATCTAGACGTATCGCGTTGATTATTAATACGGTTATTATTCTTAAGTGTCACTTTTACGTGCCTTTACATATATATATATATTTATTTTAATGCATTAATGTATTTTCGTACATATATACGTAATGTATATATGTGTATGTATGTCTATGTATATATATATATAGGCATATGTCAAGACGCGCGCTTTCGGGAATTAGGGGGTGGGAGGTTTGAATACGCGATTTTAACAATAGTGACGTCAATTTCGGGTTGACGTTACAGTGTATGTGTGTCTACGTATATATATATATATAGGCATATGTCAGGACGCGCGCTTTCGCGAATTAGGGGGTGGGAGGTTTGAATACGCGATTTTAACAATAGTGACGTCAATTTCGGGTTGACGTTACACCTCCCCCCTTTTTGTAGAACAAATTTATTCGGAAATTTGTTCTAAGCGGTCTATTCTATCTCTTAACTCGGAGAGACTTACTACTTTAGGACTTTGCGGCTGGCGAGAAAACGGTCTTGGCATCTGTCGGTTAATATCATCATCGTTCTCAGGGGCGTTCAATTCTGGGTTTTCTGGAGTCGAAGCTCGTTGTCGAGCACGTTGCAAGAGGCAGTAGGTGATGGATGTCCATACAGCTCCAAGTAATTCGATGCCACATCCGAATACGGCATACAGTGAGTAGCCGTGAATAATAGTATCAACGATGGTCTTCACGAATTTCACAATCACAAATATTGCTAGGCATCCTGCGCTGATGGAGCCAAACGTAATGAAATGGTCCCATATCTTCGATAGTGCTCCTTGGGCTAGTTTCTGCACGGCGTCTTCGTCTAACAGATGCGTGAGTTGGATAGTCCCGGGGATGATATCTTGTCCGGTGACGCCACGCGCTACGGAATTCAGAATGGCGGCTCTTTCTGCCGGGAACATGATATGGTCTCGTAGCTTGTCGATGTCTGCTTGCGTGTAGATTCCGCTTACGGCGAGTGTAGCTGGTACCGTATATTTCCAGGTTGGCTTGGTCATCGGTTTCAACTCTTGTGGTGGGACAGCTTCCACTGGATTCGGCAGTATTTTGTGCCATGATTCGTCGATGTTGTACATTATCGGCAGGATCGGGTTGCAGTCGCGGTGAGTACCTTGTTGTACTAATACTCTGGTTTTAGGCTTCATAAATTTTGATGTGTTTCTGTGTAGAACGGGAACTTCCACGAAACATTCTGGCGTGCGGCGTAGTTTCACTTCTACGGGAATGCACCTGATTATATGGACGGCTTCTCCAGCGGTCGTGGCCATGTATCCCGGTCCTTTCATTAGGGACCAGGCAAATTCCTCAGGCAGTATCGATGCGATTGAGAGTGCGTTTTCGAGCACTTGCCTCTCCAAGGCACATCTATGCGTAAGTGATGAGGTAAAGAGGGTAATTATCTGTCCTCGTATATGGCGTTCGACGTATACGAATTTCGAATTCATATATGTAAAGATGTCGAGGTTATCAGGCGTAATTGTTCTCTTCCCAGTAAATGTGCGTCCCTTTTGTGTTTCCAAAATGAACAGCTTAGGATGTTCTGTTCGTAGGAGCGTATATCCGCACACGTTTCGTTCCGAAACCTTGGTTAGGGCGAAGGTGATGTCGTCCCTGGTAAGTGCGTAAATTGTAGGTAGGGTTGAATTTTGTCCCGCTTCTGTGATCCGTTGTGCCAATCCTTCGTATAAGACGTCATATTGTTCAAATTTGCAGGTGGACTCCGGTGTTGGTTTCCAGTACGTATATCCGTCTTCTCCATCTAGACAGTATCCGTCTTGAAATGAGCATGCAGTTCCACTTTTGAGGATGATTTTATTCTCGTTCAGCTTGACTGCGGCGCTGCCCGTGCGAAGTGTAATCTTCGCCAATCCTTGTACCACTACGTTGTCCCAGGATCCGTAGGGGTCCGCATACTGGGTTCCGGTGCATGTTCCGTCATTTGCGATTGTTCCGGCGAAGGTAAACATTCTTGTAGATGTTGTATTAGCTCGAATGCCGGTTAGAACTGCTCCGTTCCCGAGAGATATAGTTCCTTCTTGATGTAGACGTAGGCACGTCTCGTGGCTTACATCTGCTAGATACTCCACGTAGCCATTGTGAACTGTTGATATGTGGGAGTGCATTCCACAGTAAAAGACTGTTCTCTTAATCTCGATTTTACACTGTATGTAGTTCGCGTGTTCGTACTCTGCCAATTGCAATAGTTGTATGTATGTTTCTTCCGTTTCCGCCCCTCGAACGTTGATGTTACATTCGCCTACTTTTACTAATGATATCGTCGTTATATTTAGCCTCTCGCCGCTGCAATCGTATGCGATTAGTCCGTAAGCCATTGGGCTGACGCATAAGAGAAATACAATGAGGATCTTCATCCTGAAACAGAAGTCTGACATTTCGTAAGTAATATTAATTAATAGCTAAGCTTAAATCTAGTAACATAGTGATTATTTATTTTTGATTATTTTTTGTTTTATTTTATTTCTTCGTTTACTTGTAGTTTAGTAAGGCATTATTTTTATTTTATTTTGATTAACATAATTATTTTCCTCTAAAGTTCCGTGATGGTGGGTCGACGATGAGCTAATTTTAACTTGTTAGCGTGCACTACGCGATTTTTGCCGTTTATTAGAATGGATATATTTCCGTTATTAAGGACTTGTTGAATTTTGTAGGGACCGGAATATTGACTCGCGAATTTCCCTTGTCGGGGTTCTTTTAATAAAAATACGTCGTCGCCGACGTGGAATGTTTGGGGATTTACTCTTCGGTCGTAGTATCCTTTTGATTTTTGTTTAGCTTGTTTTAAGTTTTCTCGGGCGATGTTTTGTAGACGGTTGATCTTCATGAAGAGTTCTTCTAAATAATCCTTATATGATGGGTCGAGGTTTTCTTCTATCGGCGGGTCGGTGGACGGTGCTCGTGCTATTTTTCCGAACACTAACTCGTGCGGTGAGAATTTCGTTCCTTCGTGAATGCTGGTGTTATATGAGAACATCGCGTTCTCTATCCATTCATCCCAATTGGAGGTGTCGTCGATATACTGTTTTAAGAATTCTATTAGCACGTGATGTGATCTTTCGAGGGATCCATTGGCTTGTGGGTGATAAGCTGTCGTCTGGTACTGCTTTATTCGGCATTTCTTTGCCACGGCTTTAAATAAAGCTGATAAGAAGTTTGATCCCTGGTCTGTGAGTAATGCTCGTGGAGCTCCAAATCTGCATATGAAATTCTTAAGGAAAGCGTCGGCCACGCTGCGTGAATCCGCTTTTTGTAGTGGTACTGCGACACTGTATTTCGTTAAGAGATCTTGGATGGTCAGTATATATTCGTTTCCCATTTTTGTTACAGGCAGTGGTCCAACTATGTCGAGTGCTATTTTGTCAAAGGCTGCGCCAGGTGTATCAGTAAGAACCATAGGTTGGCGAGTCTTGATGCGCGTTAATTTCTTCTTTTGACATTCGATGCATGTCCTTACGTATTCGGTGATATCTTTCTTCATTCCGTCCCAGAAGTAGCGTTGTCGGATACGGTTATAAGTTTTTGTAACTCCTTTGTGTCCTGCGATTACGGAATCATGGTTTTCTTTCATTATTTGCTTTCGTTGTTCCGTCGTCGGTATCGTGATCAGGAATCGACATATCGTGATAGTGAGTTGGTAATCTTGAAGTGTTTGCTTGAGGTAATTGAGAAAGAACTTCCATGGTATGTCGTCATAGTACGGGGTTTTAGAAATGCTGAAGCTTGTTATCCTTAGTTCATCGAGGACGTCTTTTATTGCTCGAATACCGTTTTTTATATTCTCCTTTGTAATAGGTATCCTGTCGTGTTCTTTTATCGGTATTGCTATAATGTTGTAAGCTTGTGTGGTTTTTACTTTAGCTCTTTCGAATGTTAGGCCATCGTATTTTGGAAGTTCGTCGTACGAGAGTAGTTCGATTGCTCCTTTATCCTGGGGTTGCCCATTCATGTCAATGAAAATGATTTTATGGTCCTTCTGCATTCTTAGGGAGTCGTTGCATTCTTCAATCTTCAGTGGTGCGTTGTGTAGTCTTGCTGGTACGAAAGATCGCTCAAAAAGTGCGTCTGAATCCAACGATGTGAGAGGTGTGTCTTCCATTTCAAAACTGTGTGTTTCTTCCTCGATGTCGTTGCTTGATTTAGTTTGCACATTAGCTTCTTCTTCATTTTCGTAATTCAAAATCCGTGGAGTGAGATGAGGTGTTTCATTGCGAGGGGTTGAGTGGTGTATGGGTAATGGGATTTCTTCTGGAGAGGGGGAATAAGTGGGAGGAGTTCTTTGTGAGGAATTGTTCGGTATATCACGACTTTCAATGGAAGTAGGAGAGGGGTCTGCAACATCAGGAATTGTAGACTCTTGTAGCTTTGGGATACGTTTTCCTGGGGGAAGAGGGAAAGGACTGAATGTTGTGGATGGCGTTCGTTTCCTTGATCCTTTTCCTTTGGTTTCTGATGGATTTTTTGAAGTAGATGCTTGCTGCTTCTGTTCTACTGGGCCATGGAGTCGTGGCTTTCTTGTAGGGAAGATCTCGAGAGAGTCAGAGGATGAAGATTCATCCTGTTGTCTTTTCCTTTTTATTGCATAGATTGGCGCTGAAGGCTGTTCTTCTTCGTCGTTCTCTGGTGGATTTCGGGATAGTGCGTCGGCGTTTGCGTTTGCACGACCTTCTTTATAAAATATTTTGTATTCGTATTCCGAAAGTTTTAACTTCCATTTCCATAATCTTGATGTGGGATCTTTAATTGAATTTAGCCACACCAGTGGTTTGTGATCCGTAATGATTTTAAATTCTCTCCCGTATAAGTATGGTCTAAAATGATTTATGCAGTAAACTATTGCGAGACATTCTTTTTCGATTGTTGAGTAATTCTTTTCCGCTTGATTTAATAGTCGCGATGCGTATGCTATTGGAAGATCCTTCCCGATTGGTCCTTGACTTAGGACTCCGCCAATTGCATATCCGGATGCATCTGTGGTTAGATTGAAGGTTTCCGTGAAGTTAGGGTATTGAAGAATCGGTTCGGTTATTAGAGCTTTCTTGAGTCTTTGAAATGCGTCTTCTTGCGCAGGCGTCCATCTGAATGCTACTTCCTTTTTTAATAAATCGGTGAGAGGTTTCGCGGTTTTTGAAAAGTTAGGTATGAATCTGCGGTAATATCCGGCAAGACCCAGAAATTGTTTTATATTCTTTGGATTTTTTGGAACTGGGAAGTGGTCCACCGCCGTTATTTTCTTCGGGTCTGGTTTAACTCCGTTCTCGCTAATAATGTGTCCGAGATAATTAACTTCGTGGCGCAAAAACTCGCACTTATCTGGTTGTAAGCGGAGATTTGCTTCCCGTAATCTTTTCATGAGTCGGGTAAATTTAATCTCATGTTCTCGGAGCGAGCGAGCGTATAGGACTATATCATCAAGGTAGACAAACAATTCTATCCCTTGTAGTCCGGTTAAAACGTTATTCATTAGTCTTTGAAACGTTGCGGGGGCATTTTTGAGTCCAAACGACATGCGTTTGAATTCGTAATGTCCGTATGGTGTAGAGAAGGCGGTTTTATGAGCGTCTGCCGATTTCATAGGAATTTGGTGAAAACCTGATGCTAGGTCGAAAACGGAAAAATATTTGGCACTACCCAATTGATCTAGAATTTCGTTTATATTAGGAAGTGGGTAGGCGTCTCCGATCGTTTTGTCATTGAGGGTTCGGTAATCTATTACCATACGCCATCGTTTGTTTCCTTGAGAGTCTGGTTTTTTCGGCACGATCCACAGAGGTGAGTTATAAGGTGAAAGAGAGGGTTCTATTACTCCGTTTTCTATAAGTTCAGTCACTTGTCTATTTATTTCTTCCTTGTGTACCGGGGGAAACCGATATTGTTTTGCGTTTACTGGAATATCGTCCGTAGTGTGAATGGGATGTTCTATTGCGCTTGTTGCTCCGAAATGGTCTCCGGGTAAGTAAAATCTGTCTGCATTTTCTTCTATTAATTTCATCACGCTTCGTTCCTCTTCTGAATTTAAGTGATCCAATCTGAGAGCTTCTTTGATTTCTTTTAGTCGTTGTTTATCGCAGTTTGTCTGGGTAAGGAATACTCGTGCGGAATTTTCGTCTTCTAAAATTTCGTTTTGACTAGGTGCAGTTTGACTTGTATTTTCTACTTCTCTGAGTACTAATGTTGGTATGATTATATGTTCATCTTCCTCCGTGGTATTAAAGATCGGAAGGTATGCTCTTCCCTTTGTGTTAGTTACTACGGCGTTGCCAAGGAATATCCCTTCTTTCGTTAGTAGACGAGGTAGGTAACCCATTTTAATTTCTGGATTTGCTATTTTGATTTGGAATGGTGCAACCGATCTTTTAGGGATCGTTAAAAATTCGCGTTCGAAAAAAGGTATATGTAATTCTTCCCATTGGAGGCTTCGGCTTTTGTAATCAATCGTGACTGAATTTTGCGTCATAAATTCGGAACCTAAAATTCCGTCTTGGTCGATGGGGAATGAATCGTCAACTAAATGAAACGTTATTGGTCGTCCGGCAATCGCAATTTCTGCCGTTCCTCGAGTGGATATTGGCGTTGAGGTGATTCCCCTAATTTTCAAAGTTATGTCGTGATTAATTTTTTGAGCCGATTCTGAAAATGATTCTTTTATGAGGTTGATTTCAGATCCTGAGTCTATCATTAAATTTAATTTTTTCTGATTATTTGTTGTAGCTACTTGAATGGTTGGTACTACAGAATCTTGATTTAATTGGACTCTGGCGACTCGGAAACTTGGGTCATCGCGTTCTGATCTTCCGGTTCGTTTGTTTCTACGATCGTCGTGAATGTTCGGTGCCCCGATTGGCTGGCTTCCCGGCGGACACCGGCTACCGGGTTGCGAGAACCGTTTCCCTGATTCATGGAGTTATTAGCATTCGTTCTCCTTTGTGAATACGGGGTTATCTCTCCGGCATCAACCTTTGCTTTAAATTTCCTGCATTCGTCCATATTATGACCCGGGTTTTTACAGTAACGACAAGTGACTACCGATGAGGGTGCAGGGAATTTGGGTTGCTGGTAGGTTCTTGTTGTGACCGGTGAGGATCGTTGAGGTTCGTAATCGCGTCGTGGGGAAAATTCGTTTGATGAACGCGGAGGTGCTCTATCCTCGTATCGCCGTTGAGACGGCCTGTCTTCATAACGTCGTGGGGGAAATCTATACTCGTTTTGTCGCGGCGGCGATCTGTATGCATTTCGACGCGGAGGGGAACGATATCTAACCCTGGTGCGCGCTCGAGATTCCTCCTTTTCGATCTGTCCGAAAATTTTAATAGCGGTGCAATAATATTCTTCTAGGTTTCGGGGCGCTTCCATACGTATTCGTATTCTAGCGTCTGGCGCGAGACCGTTCAAAAATGCTTGAATAACATGTTCTTCTAGTTCCTGTGCTCTAATGTGGTCAAATGATCTGCCTTGTTTCATTTCGTCGTATACCGCTGCGTGTAGATTCCGGACCTTTTCTATATAATCGAGTATATGTTCTTGCGGTCTTTTCTCTAGTTGTCCAAGTTCTCCTTGGTATTCATATAGTGTTTTGTGTGCGGCGAACGTTGATTTTAGTCGGTTGCAAAATTGATCTACTGTTGCAAATTGTGAATTCGCGACGGTCATGTACGCGTGACCCTGTAGTTTGTTCACTAGTAGTTGCACGAGGTGCATTTCCTGCTCGGGGTGTATTATGCTTCGTGCTCTTTCACAAGCCCGTACAAATTGGAAGATCGGAATGTTTCGTCCATTGTAGATTGGGTCGGATTCTAACGCGTCTTTTATGCTTATTGCAGCGGCGCGGAATATCGGTGGTCGTTCCGGTGTGCTATGGACTTGCGGTGAGGGAGGGAGTCCTCCCGTGGTGTTATCATGGCCACCGTTTAACCTTAATTCCTGTAACGCGTTTTCTAATCTTTCTAGGCGTTCTGGTAGTGGGAGTAGTATGTCGAATTCTCTGTCCATCCGTTCGATTATTTGGTGAACTTTGTCAAGTTTGAGTTCCGTAGAGCGCGGTACTTCTATCGTTCGTCGCGCGTTTTGTTCGGCTAATTCGCGTTCTCGGGTTAAGACCCGTTCTTGTAACCTTGCTACTTCGTCCTCTTGGTTAGGATTTAATCGCGGTTCCGCCATGTCGGTGAGCTCGTTGATCGATTATTATATGATGTGGGTATAAGATCACTTTTCTCCTTCTATCCCACCGCTGCCACCAAATTTATGTCACGTCCCGTGTCCTCGATCGGGAGTAACGTATTTATTTTCCTGTTTTAGGCTTGCCCACTGTGCGCAGACTGTCGCCAGGGAACAGGGAGGAGAATCGACGCAGGTGATCTTATTCCGCTGAATTGGATGAGGTAAGTATCGCTAGTGATTCTAGGTTAGTGGAGGCGAATTTATTTATGTCTATAATGTTATTCGTTTTAGGTATCGCTTGGGAAAAAGGTACGACGAAGAGGGGAAACGCACGAAGATGAATTTGAGGTTAATATAACAAATAGAAAACTTTAAGATTCACAAATGTACGAAAGAAACTGTCTGATAAAATAAAAGTATTTGCAAATTAATCAATCTTAAGTTATTTCGAGAACGTAACGGCGGAAATATTCTGGGCTGGTGCAAAGCGTGAGATGCGGCAAGTATTACCGCAAATTTTGTCAAGACAGCCACTGGGCGCTTTGACAATACCGCAATGCCAGTATAGCCACTCGAGGAATATTTCAACCGGATAATTTTCGCGTAAATATTATTACAGTTATCACGGCGTGAGCTGCAGCTACTTAGCGCAGGCTTTATCGTGTCGGCCACTGGGCGCTACGATAAATCTCACAGTGATACTATAAGAATATAATTGATTTGTATTAAAATTAACACTTGGTATGTTTAATTGGTTTCGTGCGTTTTGAGGAATAGGGAATGACAGGTGAATAAGTAAAGAACAGATTTAACTATTCTAAATGTATTAAGATGATTAAAGTGGTTACAAGGTTTAAGGATTCGTTAATACAATTCGTTTTATAACGATGGGTGTGTCGCCGAAGCCCTCGGGCACAGCGGAGTCAAGGCCTAAATAATTGTTACTTACGTCGCTTGAATAGCGTTGAGGTAGTAGAGTGTCACTCACTCTTGAGCACTCGCGAAAATATTCTAAGTCCCACTTGGGAGTGATAGCGAGAGCGATTTGAAAGTGCGACTGTTCACTTCGAAGGTAGGTTGTAGACTGACTTGTCTCCGGGCGCTTGACTGACTGTTGAGGCTCGGGAGCCCCTTCTTATACGGCTAAGTACGTGCCTTATCGCTTGAGATAAGAACTGCTGACTCCGCAGGAGCCGCCGGTGGCCTCGAGCTCTCACGCTCTGTACTGGGTTTCTTAGGAATACTCGAGATAAGAATTGCTGACTATGATGGAATCGTTGGTGGCCTCGAGCTCTCACGCTCTGTACTGGGTCCACCAACTTTGTCAAGCGATAACGCAGGTGGGAACGAGGTACGTCGGGCGCTCCCGCACGTGCCTCACGTGGATGGTCCGCGTGACCATCTTCCAGAATGTTCCATGCTCTCTCACGTGGCTCACGTGTTTGTTACACGTGAGTGTCTTCAAGAATATATTATAGAATATTCTGGAAGTTACTTATTCTTAACGCTAAGATTATTTTAGGACTTCGGCTGGGGTCATCTGTTGGAATTAAAATATTTGATTGTTTGATTAGTAGTATAAGTTGTAGCTGTGCGGATGACCCGAACCGAATTTACATGCGTGTTCTCTGTTTCATTTTCTCTTAAATTCTCTCTCTCTTATATATATGGGTTCTCCTTTAGGATTGGTTTTGCGTATGAATTATGTTAACGAGGTAAAATCTTTTTGGTGCATCGCGTTCCTTATACAAAAGTAATATTTTGGAAATAATTTTGGTCGCGGTTGAACTCGTTGCGTGACAGACGTCACACCTCCCCCCTTTTTGTAGAACAAATTTTAGTCTGAAATTTGTTCTAAACGGTCGATTCTGTCTCTTAATTCGGATAGACTTACTACTTTTGGGTTTTGGGGCTGGCGAGTAAGTGGCCTTGGTATCTGTCGGTTACTCTCATCAGCGTTCTCGGGGGCGGTCAGTTCTGGGTTTTCTGGATTCGAAGCTCGTTGTCGAGCGCGTTGCAAGAGGCAGTACGTTATTGATGTCCAAACGGCACCGAGCAGTTCAATGCCACATCCAAATGCGGCGTATAATGAATAGCCGTGAATAATGGTATCGACGATTGTCTGTATGAGTTTCACGATCACAAATATGGCCAGGAATCCAGCGCTGATGGAACCAAATGTGATGAAATGATCCCATATCTTTGCTAGTGCTCCCTGTGCTAGTTTCTGCACGGCGTCTTCGTCCAACAGGTGTGTTAGTTGGATGGTCCCGGGGATGATATCTTGTCCGGTGACGCCAAGCGCTACGGAATTTAATATGGCGGCTCTTTCCGCCGGGAACATGATATGGTCTCGTAGCTTGTCGATGTCTGCTTGCGTGTATATTCCGCTTACGGCGAGTGTAGCTGGTACCGTATATTTCCAGGTTGGCTTGGTCATCGGTTTCAACTCTTGTGGTGGGACAGCTTCCACTGGGTTCGGCAGTATTTTGTGCCATGATTCGTCGATGTTGTACATTATCGGCAGGATCGGGTTGCAGTCGCGGTGAGTACCTTGTTGTACTAATACTCTGGTTTTAGGCTTCATAAATTTTGATGTGTTTCTGTGTAGAACGGGAAGTTCCACGAAACATTCTTGCGTGCGGCGTACTTTCACTTCTACGGGAATGCACCTGATTATATGGACGGCTTCTCCAGCGGTCGTGGCCATGTATCCTGGTCCTTTCATTAGGGACCAGGCAAATTCCTCAGGCAGTATCGATGCGATTGAGAGTGCATTTTCGAGCACTTGCCTCTCCAAGGCGCATCTATGCGTGAGTGACGAGGTAAAGAGGGTAATTATCTGTCCTCGTATATGGCGTTCAACATATACGAATTTCGAATTCATATATGTAAAGATGTCGAGGTTATCAGGCGTAATTGTTCTTTTCCCAGTAAATGTACGTCCTTTTTGTGTTTCCGGAATGAACAGCTTAGGATGTTCTGTTCGTAGGAGCGTATATCCGCACACGTTTTGTTCCGAAACCTTGGTCAGGGCGAAGGTTATGTCGTCCCTGGTAAGTGCATAAATTGTAGGTAAGGTTGAATTTTGTCCCGCTTCTGTGATCCGTTGTGCCAATCCTTCGTATAATACGTCATATTGCTCGAATTTACAGGTGGACTCCGGTGTTGGTTTCCAGTACGTATATCCGTCTTCTCCATCTAGACAGTATCCGTCTTGAAATGAGCAGGTAGTTCCACTTTTGAGGATGATCTTATTCTCGTTAAGCTTGACTGCGGCGCTGCCTGTGCGGAGTGTAATCTTGGCCAATCCTTGTACCACTACGTTGTCCCAGGATCCGTAGGGATCCGCATACTGTGTTCCGGTGCATGATCCATCATTTGCGATTGTTCCAGCGAAGGTAAACATTCTTGTAGATGTTGTGTTTGCTCGAATGCCGGTTAAAACTGCTCCGTTTCCGAGAGATATAGTTCCTTCTCGATGTAGACGTAGACACGTCTCGTGGCTTACATCTGCTATATACTCCACGTAACCATTGTGAACTGCTGATATATGGGAGTGCATTCCACAGTAAAAGACTGTTCTCCTTATCTCGATTTTACACTGGATGTAGTTCGCGTGTTCGTACTCTGCCAATTGCAATAATTGTATGTATGTTTCTTCCGTTTCCGCCCCTCGAACGTTGATGTTACATTCGCCTACTTTTACTAATGATATCGTTGTTATATTTAGCCTCTCGCCACTGCAATCGTATGCAATTAGCCCATATGCCATCGGGCTGACACATAGGAGGAATATAAGGAGGATTCCCATTCTGAAACAGAGAGCTAGAGTTTTGTAAGTAATATTAATTATTGACTAAGCTTAAATCTAGTTACATCTTGGTTATTTTATTATTATTTATTATTTATTATTATTTTTTGTTTATTTGTAGTTTAGTAGATTGTCTTCTTTAAAATTCCGTGATGGTGGGTCGACGATGAACTAGTTTTAATTTGTTAGCATGCACCACGCGATTTTTGCCGTTAACTAGTAGGGAGACGTTCCCGTTATTTAGGACTTGTTGGATCTTGTAAGGACCGGAATACTGGCTTGCGAATTTTCCTTGGCGGGGTTCCTTCAATAGGAACACGTCATCGCCAACGTGGAACACCTGGGGATTTATTCTTCTGTCGTAGTATCCTTTTGATTTTTGTTTAGCTTGTTTTAAGTTCTCTCGGGCGATGTTTTGTAGACGGTTGATCTTCATGAAGAGTTCTTCTAAATAATCCTTATATGATGGGTCGAGGTTTTCTTCTATCGGCGGGTCGGTGGACGGTGCTCGTGCTATTTTTCCGAACACTAATTCGTGCGGTGAGAATTTCGTTCCTTCGTGAATGCTGGTGTTATACGAGAACATCGCGTTCTCTATCCATTCATCCCAATTGGAGGTGTCGTCGATATATTGTTTTAAGAATTCTATTAATACGTGATGGGATCTTTCGAGGGATCCATTTGCTTGAGGGTGATAGGCTGTCGTCTGGTATTGCTTAATTCGGCATTTCTTTGCCACGGCTTTAAATAAAGCTGCTAAGAAGTTTGATCCCTGGTCTGTGAGTAATGCTCGTGGAGCTCCAAATCTGCATATGAAATTCTTAAGGAAGGCGTCGGCCATGCTACGTGAATCTGCTTTTTGCAATGGTACTGCGACACTGTATTTCGTTAAAAGGTCTTGGATGGTCAGTATGTATTCATTTCCCATTTTTGTTACAGGGAGTGGTCCAACTATGTCGAGTGCTATTTTGTCGAAGGCTGCGCCAGGTGTATCGGTAAGTATCATTGGTTGGCGAGTTTTAATCCGTGTTAGCTTCCTCTTTTGACATTCGATGCATGTCCTTACATATTCAGTAATATCTTTGTTCATTCCATCCCAGAAATAACGCTGTCGAATGCGATTGTAGGTTTTTGTAACTCCTTTATGTCCTGCGATTACGGAATCGTGGTTTTCTTCCATTATTTGTCTTCGTTGTTCCGTTGTCGGTATTGTGATGAGAGATCGACATATCGTGATAGTAAGTTGATATTCTTGGAGGGTTTGCTTGAGATAATTGAGGAAAAATTTCCATGGTATGTCGTCGTAGTACGGGGTTTTAGAAATGCTGAAGCTCTTGATCCTTAATTCGTCGAGTACGTCTTTTATCGCGCGAATGCCGTTTTTTATGTTTTCTTTCGTAATGGGTATCCTATCGTGTTCTTTTATAGGAATTGCTATAATGTTGTAAGATTGTGTAGGTTTTATTTTAGCTCTCTCAAATGTTAGGTCTTCAAACTTCGGAAGTTCGCCGTATGAGAGTAGTTCGATTGCCCCTTTATCCTGGGGTTGCCCATTCATGTCGATGAAAATTATTTTGTGGTCCTTTTGTATTCTTAAGGAGTCGTTGCTTTCTTCAATCTTCAATGGTGCGTTGCGTAGAGTTGCGGGTACGAAAGGTCGTTCAAAAAGTGTGTCCGAGTCCGATGATGTGAGCGGTGTGTCTTCCATTTCGATGCTCTGTGTTTCTTCGATGTCGTCGCTTGATTCCAGTTGAGTGTTGGCATCTTCTTCGTTTTCGTAGTCCAAAATCCGTGGAGTGAGATGAGGTGTTTCGTTGCGAGGGGTTGAGTGGTGTATGGGTGGGGGAATTTCTTCCGGAGAGGGGAAATGAGTGAGAGGAGGGCTTCGTGAGGGTGTATCGCGACTTTCGATGGGGGTAGGAGGGGAATCAGTGACGTCAGAGGTCGTAGAATCTTGTATTCTTGGGATACGTTTTCCTGGAGGAAGAGGGAAAGGACTAAAGGCTGTGGAAGGCGTTCGTTTCCTTGGACCTTTTGATTTAGTCTCTGATGGTTGCTTGGAGGTAGTCGGTAGTTGTTTCTGTTCTACCGGGCTATGGAGTCGCGGTTTGCTCGCGGGAAAGATTTCGAGGGAGTCAGAGGATGATGGTTCGTCTTGTTGTCTTTTTCTTTTTATAGAGTAGATTGGTGCTGAAGGCTGTTCCTTTTCGTCGTTCTCCGGTGGGTTCCGGGATAGTGCGTCGGCGTTTGCGTTTGCTCGACCTTCTTTGTAATATATCTTATATTCATATTCTGAGAGTTTTAACTTCCATTTCCATAGTCTTGAAGTAGGATCTTTGATTGAGTTTAGCCATACTAGTGGTTTGTGGTCCGTAATGATTTTAAATTCTCTCCCGTATAAGTATGGTCTGAAGTGGTTTATACAATATACTATCGCGAGGCATTCTTTTTCGATCGTTGAATAGTTTTTCTCTGCTTGGTTTAATAATCGCGACGCGTAGGCTATAGGGAGATCTTTTCCGATTGGTCCTTGACTTAGGACTCCTCCGATTGCATATCCGGATGCATCCGTTGTTAAATTGAAGGTTTCTGTGAAATTAGGATATTGAAGAATAGGTTCAGTTATTAGGGCTTTCTTTAGTTTTTGAAATGCGTCTTCTTGTGTTGGCGTCCATCTGAATGCTACTTCCTTTTTTAATAGGTCGGTGAGAGGTTTCGCGGTTTTCGAGAAATTAGGAATGAATCTACGGTAATATCCGGCAAGGCCTAAAAATTGTTTTATGTTTTTTGAATTTTTGGGAATTGGGAAATGATCTACTGCCGTTATTTTTTTCGGATCTGGTTTGACTCCGTTTTCGCTAATAATATGCCCGAGGTAATTGACTTCATGTCGTAAGAATTCACATTTGTCCGGTTGTAGCTTGAGATCTGCTTCTCGTAATCTTTTCATGAGTCGGGTAAATTTGATCTCGTGTTCTCGGAGTGAGCGAGCGTATAGGACTATGTCGTCGAGATAGACAAATAACTCTATTCCTTGTAGTCCGGTTAAAACGTTGTTCATTAATCATTGGAACGTTGCTGGAGCGTTTTTTAATCCGAAGGGCATGCGTTTAAATTCATAATGTCCGTATGGCGTAGAAAAAGCGGTTTTATGAGCATCTGTCGATTTCATGGGTATTTGGTGGAAACCAGATGCGAGGTCAAAAACTGAAAAATATTTGGCGCTACCTAGTTGATCTAGGATCTCATTTATATTAGGAAGTGGGTAAGCGTCTCCGATTGTTTTATCGTTGAGGGCGCGGTAATCGATTACCATACGCCATCTTTTGTTTCCTTGAGAGTCCGGTTTTTTCGGTACGATCCATAGAGGTGAGTTGTATGGTGAAAGAGAGGGTTCTATTATTCCATTTTCAATAAGTTCGGTCACTTGTTTGTTTATTTCTTCTTTATGAACTGGAGGGAATCTATACTGTTTTGCGTTTACTGGGATGTCGTCGGTAGTATGAATAGGATGTTCTATCGCGGTGGTTGCTCCAAAATGATCTCCGGGTAAATAAAATCTGTCCGCGTTTTCTTTTATTAATTTCGTAACGCTTTCTTCTTCCTCTGAATTTAAATGGTCTAACCTAAGGGCATCTTTAATTTCTTTTAGTCGCTGTTTGTTATAATTCGTCTGGGTAAGGAATACTCGTGCAGAATTTTCATTTTCTATAATTTCGTTTTGACTCGGCGCGGTTTGACTTGTGTTTTCTATTTCTCGAAGTACTAACGTCGGTATGACTATGCTTTCGTCCTTTTCCGTAGTATTGAAGATTGGAAGGTGTGCTCTTCCCTTTGTGTTGGTTACTACTGCGTTTCCAAGGAATATCCCGTCTTTCGTAAATAGGCGGGGTAAATAACCTATTTTAACTTCGGGGTTTGCTATCTTAATTTGAAATGGTGCGACCGATCTTTTAGGGATTGTTAAAAGTTCTTGCTCGAAAAAGGGGATATGTAGTTCTTCCCATTGGAGGCTTCGGCTCTTATAGTCGATCGTGACTGAGTTTTGTATCATGAATTCAGAACCTAAAATTCCGTCCTGGTCAATGGGGAATGAATCGTCAACTAGATGAAACTTTATTGGTCGTCCGGCGATCGCGATTTCTGCTGTTCCTCGAGTGGATATCGGCGTTGAGGTGATTCCTCTAATTTTTAAAATTATGTCATGATTAATTTTTTGGGCTGATTTTGAAAATGATTCTTTTATAAGGTTGATTTCTGATCCGGAATCTATCATTAAATTTAGTTTTTCTTGGTCGTTGGTCGTGGCTACTTGTATAGTTGGTACAACAGAATCCTGTTTTAATTGGACCCTAGCGATTCGGAAACTTGGGTCATCGTATTCTGTTCCTCTGGTCCGTTCGTTTCCACGGTCGTTGTAAATGTTCGGTGCCCTGACTGGTTGGCTTCCCGGCGGACACCGGCTACCGGGTTGCGAGAACCGTTTCCCTGATTCGTGGAGTCATCTGCGTTTGTTCTTCTTTGCGAGTAGGGGGTTATTTCTCCGGATTCTACTTTCATTCGAAATTTCGCACAGTCGTCCATGCTGTGGCCTGGATTTTTGCAATATCGACACGTAACAGTCGGTGTATTGGGTGAGAATCTCGTTTGTTGGTAGGATCTTTGCGAAGGGGGCGAGGATCCTTGACTTCCGTAATAGCGTCGAGTGGGGGTTTCCTTTAATTGTCGCGGAGGTGCTCTATCCTCATATCGTCGCGGGGGTGGTCTATCTTCATATCGTCGCGGGGAAAATCTAAAATCGTTTCGTTGCGGCGGCGATCTATACTCGTTCCGACGCGGGGGGGATCTGTATTCATTTCGACGCGGAGGGGAACGATGTCTAACTTTAGTGCGCGCGCGTGATTCTTCCTTTTCGATTTGTCCAAAAATTTTGATCGCGGAACAATAATATTCTTCCAGGCTTCGGGGTGCTTCCATGCGTACCCGTATTCTAGCGTCCGGCGCGAGGCCATTCAAAAATGCTTGAATCACGTGTTCTTCTAATTCCAGTACTCTAATGTGGTCGAATGATCTGCCTTGTTTCATTTCGTCGTATACCGCTGCGTGTAGGTTCCGAACCTTTTCTATGTAGTCGAGTATGTGTTCATGCGGTCTCTTTTCTAGTTGTCCAAGTTCTCCTTGGTATTCGTATAGTGTTTTGTGCGCGGCGAAGGTTGATTTTAATCGGTTGCAAAATTGGTCGACGGTTGCAAATTGCGAGTTCGCGACGGTCATGTACGCATGACCCTGTAGTTTATTAACTAATAATTGCACGAGGTGCATTTCTTGCTCCGGGGCTATTATACTTCGTGCTCTTTCACACGCTCGTACAAATTGGAAGATCGGTATGTTCCTTCCATTGTAAATTGGAACAGATTCTAATGCGTCTTTTATACTTATCGCGGCGGTGCGGAAAAGCGGCGGTCGTTCTGGTGTGCTATGCACTTGCGGTGAAGGAGGGAGTCCTCCCGTGGTATTGTCGTGACCACCATTCATTCTTAATTCTTGTAACGCGTTTTCTAATCTTTGTAAGCGTTCTGGTAGTGGGAGTAATATATCGAATTCCCTATCCATGCGTTCGATTATTTGATGAACTTTATCAAGTTTAAGTTCAGTAGATCGCGGTACTTCTATAGTTCGTCGTATGTTCTGCTCGGCTAAATCGCGTTCTCGAGCCAAAACTCGTTCCTGTAGCCTTGCTACTTCTTCTTCTTGTTCTGCGTTTAATCGCGCTTCCGCCATGTCGATGGGGATGTAAAACTTGCTTTATGCTTTAGTAAGAGGGGTGGGGGTAAAATCACTCTTTTCCTGCTATCCCACCGCTGCCACCAAATTTATATGTCACGTCCCGTGTCCTCGATCGGGAGTAACTTGTTTGTTTTCCTGTTTTAGGCTCGCCCGCTATGCGCAGACTATCGCCAGGGCACAGGGAGGAGAGTCGGTGATTTTACGCCACGAGGAATTAAGCGAGGTAAGTATAATGCGGGGTAAGGGGGGGGCGAAGAAGGTTATTAATATGTTAATAATAATATTTCCTTTTCAGGTATTCACCTGATGGAACGTAGCGGAGTAAGTATAGAGAGAGAGAGACGGTAAGTATAACGAGTAAGGTAAGTTGTAGCGAGAGAGAGAATCTACAGTATGGAGGTTTCTTTTGTATGTTACTGATTGATTTTATTTTCAGGTGTCGCGGCGAGGAATTGGTACGAAGAGACGGGATAACTAAGATGCGTCGAATAAAAGGTAAGTATAATAATGGAGTTTTATTTCCTCTAGGTTAAGTAAAATACAACGGTGATTTTAAATGGAGTATAAATATAATAAATTTCAAATGGAATCTTCAAGAAGATGTTGCATTGACCAGTTTGATGAGTCAGGGGATCGAGGGGAATCTAGGGTATAATCTGGAGAATCGGGGGATTGCGTATTCCCGAATTACTATCTGTCATCTAATGACAGATGAGAGGTGAGTATAAAGTAGGGGAGACGGTTTGAGAATGATGAAATTGTTTCACTGTACCTCGTCTGCGTATCTGTAGGACTCGCAGGTGAAAGGACAGCAGCAGGATTCTGCGCTTCAAGAAGGCGAAGGGGTTGGTGAAGCGCTATTCGTCGCTGCGCTCGCGTTGAATGAAGTAGCTGCTATTTATCAGCGCTATTGGATTTGAAAAATAAAGAAGGTAAGTTATAAGTTATGTATATAAAAATAATAAAATTAATACAATGTAGGTAGTGTAAGAGTAACGAGGGATTTCAACTATCTGCGTACCTCGGTCGCAGGTTAAGTTGAAATCGAGTTTTATAAAATAATTACAGTCAGTGAGAGAATACAAAATATCCGCGTACCTCGGTCACGGGTTTTGGATTCACACGATCTGAGTGCTTGAGTTAACGTCGTACAATATTATTCGCGTAAAATACAATTAGTAAGTAAATGCAAAATGGTCCGCGTACCTCGGTCACGGGTTTTGAATTTACACTAAGAGTGTCGATGATAATTAGTCTGAGTGCCTAAGGTTATAAAGAATTAATATTTATGAAAGCGTACAAAATTATTCGCGTACCTCGGTCACGAGTTCTGAACACAATCAAAAAATATAGAAGGAGCAACGAGTGGCAATGGGTGTGTCGCCGTACGACCTCGGTAGTACAGCGGAGTCAGAGTGCAGCCGGAATAATTGAATACTCACTCGTTGGTATTGTAGTCGTAGTAGATGTGGCACTTGTCGCTTCGTAGCACTTATTTAATTCGCGTACTTTACTTTCACTCGATGTTCACTGGTCGGCTGCTGCTGCTAGACTGACTAAAGCGGCGTTGCGCTGCTCCTTATATATTAAATTCATATCGCTAATTCTGAGAATGCTGAGCGGCGGGCGGCTTGCATTTTCCTATCTTTGCTGACATCCCCCGCCTTGCAATTTATTCTGCTGACCGTCTTACGCCTTGCAGTTTTAAACTGCTGACGGTCTTACGCCTTGCAGTTTCTTATCGCCGTGGGAAGGAAAACTGCTGACAGTCTTACGCCTTGCAGTTTCTTGAGCTTATCTTATCGCGGTGAGAGATAAGAAACTGCTGAGCGTGTACAATATTATATAGTCTTGAAATGAATAGATGTCGCATGCGCTTTTAATTATATAGTTGTGAAACGAATAGATGGCTCATACTGTTCGCAAATGAAATGATGTCTCGCGGAGTTTGATTTTAATGCTTTTATATAGCTGCGAGATGAAATGTTGTCCTATAGTTCTGAAACGTTGTGATGCTTTGCATCTTTCAATATTTATTACTTTTATGAGGCATCTAGACGTATTGCATCGATCACTAGTACGATTATTGTTCTTAAATATTACTTTTGCATGCCTTTACATACATATATATTTATTTTAACGGATTAATGTGTTTCGTACATATATACGTAATGTATATGTGTGTATGTATGTCTATGTATATATATATATATGTAGGCATATGTCAGGACGCGCAATTTGCACGAATTCGTGCTAGTTGTAACGTCAACCCGAAATTGACGTCACTATTGTTAAAATCGCGTATTCAAACCTCCCACCCCCTAATTCGCGAAAGCGCGCGTCCTGACATATGCCTATATATATATATACATAGACATACATACACATATATACATTACGTATATATGTACGAAAATACATTAATCCATTAAAATAAATATATATATATGTAAAGGCACGTAAAAGTAATACTTAAGAATAATAACCGTATTAATAATCAACGCGATACGTCTAGATGAGTCATACAAGTAATAAATATCAAAAGATGTAAAGCATCTAAACATTTCAGAAGTATAGGACAACATTCCATCTCGCTACTATATAAAAGGTATTAAAATCAAATTCGCGAGACATCATTTCATTTGCGAACAGTATGAGACATCTATTCGTTTCCTAACTATATAATTAAAAGCGCATGCGACATCCTTTTATTTCAAGACTATATAATATTGTACACGCTCAGCAGTTTCTTATCTCTCACCGCGATAAGATAAGCTCAAGAAACTGCAAGGCGTAAGACCGTCAGCAGTTTCCCTTCCCACGGCGATAAGAAACTGCAAGGCGTAAGACCGTCAGCAGTTTAAAACTGCAAGGCGTAAGACGGTCAGCAGAATAAATTGCAAGGCGGAGGATGTCAGCAAAGATAGGAAAATGCAAGCCGCCCGCCGCTCAGCATTCTTAGAATTAGCGATATGAATTTAATATATAAGGAGCAGCGCAACGCCGCTTTAGTCAGTCCAGCAGGAGCAGCCGAACCGCGAGCATCGTTATACATCAAGTGAAAGTACGCGAATTAAACTAGTGCATCGAAACGAATAAGTGCAACTACTACAAAGTGCCAATCTCCTACGACTACGATACCAACGAGTGAGTATTCAATTATTACGGCTGCACTCTGACTCCGCTGTACTACCGAGGTCGTACGGCGACACACCCATTGCCACTCGTTGCTCCTTCTATATTTTTGATTGTGTTCAGAACTCGTGACCGAGGTACGCGAATAATTTTGTACGCTTTCATAAATATTAATTCTTTATAACCTTAGGCACTCAGACTAATTATCATCGACACTCTTAGTGTAAATTCAAAACCCGTGACCGAGGTACGCGGACCATTTTGCATTTACTCACTAATTGTATTTTACGCGAATAATATTGTACGACGTCAACTCAAGCACTCAGATCGTTTATTACCAACACACTTAGTGTGAATCCAAAACCCGTGACCGAGGTACGCGGATATTTTGTATTCTCTCACTGATTGTAATTATTTTATAAAACTCGATTTCAACTTAATCTGCGACCGAGGTACGCAGATAGTTGAAATCCCTCGTTACTTTTATACTACCCACATTGTACTAATTCTTATTTTAGTATACATAAGTTTATAACTTACCTTCTTGATTTTCCAAATCCAGTAGCGCTGACAAACAGCAGCTTCTTCATCGAACGCGAGCGCAGCAACGAATAGCGCTTCACCACTCCTTCACTTTCTTGAAGCGCAGAATCCTGCTGCTGTCTTTTCACCTGCGAGTCCTACGGATACGCAGTCAAGGTACAGTGAAACTATTTCATCATTTTCAAATCAAATCGTCTCCCCTACCTTATACTCACCTCTCGACTCATCGAACTGGTCAATGCAACACCTTTTTGAAGATTCTATTTGAAATTTATTATACTTATATCTCATTTAAATTTACATTGTATCTTACTTAACCTAGAGCAAATAAACTCTATTATTATACTTACCTTTTACCGACGCATCTTCAAGTCATCCCTTCTCTTCGTACCATTTCCTCGCCGCGACCCCTGAAAATAAAATCAATTAGTAACATATAAAAGAAACCTAACTTCTGTAGATTCTCTCTCGCTACAACTTACCTCACTCGTATACTTACCGTCTCTCTCTCTATACTTACTCCGCTACGCTCCATCGGGTTAATACCTGAAAAGGAAATATTATTATTAACATATTAATAAGCCTCTTCGCCCCCCCCTTTCCCCATATTATACTTACCTCGCCTAATCCCTCGTGGCATAAAATCACTGCCTCTCCTCCCTGTGCCCTGGCGATAGTCTGCGCATAGCGGGCGAGCCTAAAACAGGAAAACAAACTAAGTTACTCCCGATCGAGGACACGGGACGTGACATTAAATTTGGTGGCAGCGGTGGGATAGAAGGAGAATAGTGATTTTACCCCCCACCCCCGGTGGGATAGCAGGAAAAGAGTGATTCTACCCCCTCTCTTACTAAAGCATAAAGCAAATTTACATTCCCATCGACATGGCGGAAGCGCGATTAAACGCAGAACAAGAAGAAGAAGTAGCAAGGCTACAGGAACGAGTTTTGGCTCGAGAACGCGAGTTAGCCGAACAAAACGTACGACGAACTATAGAAGTACCGCGATCTACTGAACTTAAACTTGATAAACTTCATCAAATAATCGAACGCATGGATAGGGAATTTGATATATTACTCCCACTACCGGAACGCTTACAGAGATTAGAAAACGCGTTACAAGAATTAAGAATTAATGGTGGTCATGACAATACCACAGGAGGACTCCCTCCCTCACCGCAAGTGCATAGCTCACCGGAACGACCGCCGCTTTTCCGCACCGCCGCGATAAGTATAAAAGACGCATTAGAATCTGTTCCAATTTACAATGGAAGAAACATACCGGTCTTTCAATTTGTACGAGCATGTGAAAGAGCACGAAGTATAATAGCCCCTGAGCAAGAAATGCACCTCGTGCAATTATTAGTTAATAAATTACAGGGTCATGCGTACATGACCGTCGCGAACTCACAATTTACAACAGTCGATCAAATTTGCAACCGACTAAAGTCAACCTTCGCCGCGCACAAAACATTATACGAATACCAAGGAGAACTTGGACAATTAGAAAAAAGACCGCAGGAACATATACTCGACTACATAGAAAAGGTTCGGAACCTACACGCAGCGGTACACGACGAGATGAAACAAAGCAGATCATTTGACCACATCAGAGCAATGGAATTAGAGGACCACGTGATCCAAGCATTTTTGAACGGTCTCGCACCAGACGCTAGAATTCGGGTACGCATCGAAGCACCCCGAAACTTGGAAGAATATTATTGTACCGCGATCAAAATTTTTGGACAAATCGAAAAGGAGGAATCACGCGCGCGCACTAAAGTTAGATATCGTTCCCCTCCGCGTCGAAATGAATACAGATCCCCTCCGCGTCGGAACGAGTATAGATCGCCGCCGCAACGGAACGATTTTAGATTTTCCCCGCGACGATATGAAGATAGACCACCCCCGCGACGATATGAGGATAGAGCACCTCCGCGACAATTAAACGAAACCCCCACTCGACGCTATTATGGAAATCAAGGATCCTCGTCCCCTCCGCAAAGATCCTACCAACAAACGCGATTCTCACCGAATACACCGACTGTCACGTGTCGATATTGTAAAAATCCAGGCCACAGCATGGACGACTGTGCAAAATTTAGAATGAAAGTAGAATCCGGAGAAATAATCCCCTACTCGCAAAGGAGAGTAAACGCAGATAATTCCACGAATCAGGGAAACGGTTCTCGCAACCCGGTAGCAGGTGTCCGCCGGGAAGCCAACCAATCGGGGCACCGAACATTTACGACAACCGTGGAAACGCACGGACCAGAAGAGCAGAATACGACGACCCGAGTTTCCGAATCGCTAGAGTCCAATTAAAACGAGATTCTGTAGTACCGACCATACAAGTAGCCACAACGAACGACCAAGAAAAACTAAACTTAATGATAGACTCAGGATCAGAAATTAACCTTATAAAGGAATCATTTTCAAAGTCAGCTCAAGAAATTAACTATGATATAACTTTAGAAATTAGAGGAATCACTTCAACGCCAATATCCACTCGAGGAACAGCAGAAATCGCGATCGCCGGACGACCAATAACGTTTCATTTAGTTGACGATTCATTTCCCATCGACCAAGACGGAATTTTAGGTTCCGAATTCATGATACAAAACTCCGTCACGATCGACTATAAGAGTCGAAGCCTCCAATGGGAAAACCTACACATACCCTTTTTCGAGCAAGAATTATTAACAATCCCTAAAAGATCAGTCGCACCATTTCAAATTAAGATAGCAAACCCCGAAGTTAAAATAGGTTACTTACCCCGCTTATTTACAAAGGACGGAATATTCCTCGGAAATGCGGTAGTAACCAACTCAAAGGGAAGAGCACACCTTCCAATATTCAACACTACGGAAAAAGACGAACACATAGTTATACCAACGTTAGTACTTCGGGAGATAGAAAAGTCAAGTCAAACCGCGCCAAGTCAAAATGAAATTGTAGAAAACGAAAATACTGCAAGAATATTCCTTACACAAACGAATTATGACAAACAACGAGTAAAAGAAATCAAGGATACCCTTAGGTTAGACCACTTAAATTCAGAGGAAGAACAAAGCGTTACGAAACTAATAGAAGAAAACGCGGACAGATTTTATTTACCCGGAGATCATTTTGGAGCAACCACCGCGATAGAACACCCTATTCATACTACCGACGACATTCCAGTAAACGCGAAACAGTATAGATTCCCTGCAGTTCATAAAGAAGAAATAAACAGACAAGTAACTGAACTCATTGAAAATGGAATAATTGAACCCTCTCTTTCACCATACAACTCACCTCTATGGATCGTACCGAAAAAACCGGACTCTCAAGGAAACAAAAGATGGCGTATGGTAATCGATTACCGCGCCCTCAACGATAAAACAATCGGAGACGCTTACCCACTTCCCAATATAAATGAGATTCTAGACCAACTAGGCAGCGCCAAATATTTTTCAGTTTTTGACCTCGCATCTGGTTTCCATCAAATACCCATGAAATCGACAGATGCTCATAAAACCGCTTTTTCTACGCCATACGGACATTATGAATTTAAACGCATGCCCTTCGGATTGAAAAACGCTCCAGCAACGTTCCAACGATTAATGAACAACGTTTTAACCGGATTACAAGGAATAGAGTTATTTGTCTACCTCGACGACATAGTCCTATACGCTCGCTCACTCCGAGAACACGAGATCAAATTTACCCGACTCATGAAAAGATTACGAGAAGCAGATCTCAAGCTACAACCGGACAAATGTGAATTCTTACGACATGAAGTCAATTACCTCGGGCATATTATTAGCGAAAACGGAGTCAAACCAGATCCGAAAAAAATAACGGCAGTAGATCATTTCCCAATTCCCAAAAATTCAAAAAACATAAAACAATTTTTAGGCCTTGCCGGATATTACCGTAGATTCATTCCTAATTTCTCGAAAACCGCGAAACCTCTCACCGACCTATTAAAAAAGGAAGTAGCATTCAGATGGACGCCAACACAAGAAGACGCATTTCAAAAACTAAAGAAAGCCCTAATAACTGAACCTATTCTTCAATATCCTAATTTCACAGAAACCTTCAATTTAACAACGGATGCATCCGGATATGCAATCGGAGGAGTCCTAAGTCAAGGACCAATCGGAAAAGATCTCCCTATAGCCTACGCGTCGCGATTATTAAACCAAGCAGAGAAAAACTATTCAACGATCGAAAAAGAATGCCTCGCGATAGTATATTGTATAAACCACTTCAGACCATACTTATACGGGAGAGAATTTAAAATCATTACGGACCACAAACCACTAGTATGGCTAAACTCAATCAAAGATCCTACTTCAAGACTATGGAAATGGAAGTTAAAACTCTCAGAATATGAATATAAAATATTCTACAAAGAAGGTCGAGCAAACGCAAACGCCGACGCACTATCCCGGAACCCACCGGAGAACGACGAAAAGGAACAGCCTTCAGCACCAATCTACTCTATAAAAAGAAAAAGACAACAAGACGAACCATCATCCTCTGACTCCCTCGAAATCTTTCCCGCAAGCAAACCGCGATTCCATAGCCCGGTAGAACAGAAACAACTACCGACTACCTCCAAGCAGCCATCAGAAACTAAATCAAAAGATCCAAGAAAACGAACGCCTTCCACAGCCTTTAGTCCATTCCCTCTTCCTCCAGGAAAACGTATCCCAAGAATACAAGATTCTACGACCACTGACGTCACCGATTACCCTCCTACCCCATCGAAAGTCGCGATACACCCTCACGAAGCCCCCCTCCCACTCATTCCCCCTCTCCAGAAAAAATTCCCTCACCCATACATCATTCAACTCCTCGCAACGAAACACCTCAACTCACCCCACGGATTTTGGACTAC
This sequence comes from Cerceris ruficornis, assembly GCA_963989415.1. Lineage (NCBI taxonomy): Eukaryota > Metazoa > Arthropoda > Insecta > Hymenoptera > Crabronidae > Cerceris > Cerceris ruficornis. The sequence continues at coordinate 4,389,857 of OZ022522.1, forward strand.
GGAAACGAAGAAGAAGCCCTCACTCAACTCGAATCAAACGACGACATCGAAGAAACACAAAGTATCGAAATGGAAGATACACCGCTCACATCATCGGACTCGGATGCACTTTTCGAACGAACTTTCGTACCCGCAACTCTACGCAACGCACCATTGAAGATTGAAGAAAGCAACGACTCCTTAAGAATACAAAAGGACCACAAAATAATTTTCATCGACATGAATGGGCAACCCCAGGATAAAGGGGCAATCGAACTACTCTCATACGGCGAACTTCCGAAGTTTGAAGACCTAACATTTGAGAGAGCTAAAATAAAACCTACACAATCTTACAACATTATAGCAATTCCTATAAAAGAACACGATAGGATACCCATTACGAAAGAAAACATAAAAAACGGCATTCGCGCGATAAAAGACGTACTCGACGAATTAAGGATCAAGAGCTTCAGCATTTCTAAAACCCCGTACTACGACGACATACCATGGAAATTTTTCCTCAATTATCTCAAGCAAACCCTCCAAGAATATCAACTTACTATCACGATATGTCGATCTCTCATCACAATACCGACAACGGAACAACGAAGACAAATAATGGAAGAAAACCACGATTCCGTAATCGCAGGACATAAAGGAGTTACAAAAACCTACAATCGCATTCGACAGCGTTATTTCTGGGATGGAATGAACAAAGATATTACTGAATATGTAAGGACATGCATCGAATGTCAAAAGAGGAAGCTAACACGGATTAAAACTCGCCAACCAATGATACTTACCGATACACCTGGCGCAGCCTTCGACAAAATAGCACTCGACATAGTTGGACCACTCCCTGTAACAAAAATGGGAAATGAATACATACTGACCATCCAAGACCTTTTAACGAAATACAGTGTCGCAGTACCATTGCAAAAAGCAGATTCACGTAGCATGGCCGACGCCTTCCTTAAGAATTTCATATGCAGATTTGGAGCTCCACGAGCATTACTCACAGACCAGGGATCAAACTTCTTATCAGCTTTATTTAAAGCCGTGGCAAAGAAATGCCGAATTACGCACTTACCAGGGACGACATCACCTTCGCTCTAACCAAGGTTTCGGAACAAAACGTGTGCGGATATACGCTCCTACGAACAGAACATCCTAAGCTGTTCATTCTGGAAACACAAAAAGGACGCACATTTACTGGGAAAAGAACAATTACGCCTGATAACCTCGACATCTTTACATATATGAATTCGAAATTCGTATATGTTGAACGCCATATACGAGGACAAATAATTACCTTCTTTACCTCATCACTTACGCATAGATGCGCCTTGGAGAGGCAAGTGCTCGAAAATGCACTCTCAATCGCATCGATACTGCCTGAGGAATTTGCCTGGTCCCTAATGAAAGGACCGGGATACATGGCCACGACCGCTGGAGAAGCCGTCCATATAATCAGGTGCATTCCCGTAGAAGTGAAAGTACGCCGCACGCAAGAATGTTTCGTGGAACTTCCCGTTCTACACAGAAACACATCAAAATTTATGAAGCCTAAAACCAGAGTATTAGTACAACAAGGTACTCACCGCGACTGCAACCCGATCCTGCCGATAATGTACAACATCGACGAATCATGGCACAAAATACTGCCGAATCCAGTGGAAGCTGTCCCACCACAAGAGTTGAAACCGATGACCAAGCCAACCTGGAAATATACGGTACCAGCTACACTCGCCGTAAGCGGAATCTACACGCAAGCAGACATCGACAAGCTACGAGACCATATCATGTTCCCGGCAGAAAGAGCCGCCATTCTGAATTCCGTAGCGCGTGGCGTCACCGGACAAGATATCATCCCCGGGACTATCCAACTCACGCATCTGTTAGACGAAGACGCCGTGCAGAAACTAGCCCAAGGAGCACTATCGAAGATATGGGACCATTTCATTACGTTTGGCTCCATCAGCGCAGGATGCCTAGCAATATTTGTGATTGTGAAATTCGTAAAAACCATCGTTGATACTATTATTCACGGCTACTCACTGTATGCCGTATTCGGATGTGGCATCGAATTACTTGGAGCTGTATGGACATCCATCACCTACTGCCTCTTGCAACGTGCTCGACAACGAGCTTCGATTCCAGAAAACCCAGAATTGAACGCCCCTGAGAACGATGATGATATTAACCGACAGATGCCAAGACCGTTTTCTCGCCAGCCGCAAAGTCCTAAAGTAGTAAGTCTCTCCGAGTTAAGAGATAGAATAGACCGCTTAGAACAAATTTCCGAATAAATTTGTTCTACAAAAAGGGGGGAGGTGTAACGTCAACCCGAAATTGACGTCACTATTGTTAAAATCGCGTATTCAAACCTCCCACCCCCTAATTCGCGAAAGCGCGCGTCCTGACATATGCCTACATATATATATATACATAGACATACATACACACATATACATTACGTATATATGTACGAAACACATTAATCCGTTAAAATAAATATATATGTATGTAAAGGCACGTAAAAGTAATATTTAAGAATAATAACCGTACTAATAATCAACGCGATACGTCTAGATGAGTCATACAAGTAATAAATATCAAGAGATGTAAAGCATCAAAACGTTTCAGAAGTATAGGACAACATTTCATCTCGCAGCTATATAAAAAGCATTAAAATCAAACTCCGCGAGACATCTTTTCATTTGCGAACAGTATGAGCCATCTATTCGTTTCATAACTATATAATTAAAAGCGCATGCGACATCTATTCATTTCAAGACTATATAATATTGTACACGCTCAGCAGTTTCTTATCTCTCACCGCGATAAGATAAGCTCAAGAAACTGCAAGGCGTAAGACCGTCAGCAGTTTAAAACTGCAAGGCGTAAGACGGTCAGCAGAATAAAATGCAAGGCGGAGGATGTCAGCAAAGATAGGAAAATGCAAGCCGCCCGCCGCTCAGCATTCTTAGAATTAGCGATATGAATTTAATATATAAGGAGCAGCGCAACGCCGCTTTAGTCAGTCTAGCAGCAGCAGCCGACCAGTGAACATCGAGTGAAAGTAAAGTACGCGAATTAAATAAGTGCTACGAAGCGACAAGTGCCACATCTACTACGACTACAATACCAACGAGTGAGTATTCAATTATTCCGGCTGCACTCTGACTCCGCTGTACTACCGAGGTCGTACGGCGACACACCCATTGCCACTCGTTGCTCCTTTTATATTTTGATTGTGTTCAGAACTCGTGACCGAGGTACGCGAATAATTTTGTACGCTTTCATAAATATTAATCCTTTATAACCTTAGGCACTCAGACTAATTATCATCGACACTCTTAGTGTAAATTCAAAACCCGTGACCGAGGTACGCGGAACATTTTGCATTTACTCACTAATTGTATTTTACGCGAATAATATTGTACGACGTCAACTCAAGCACTCAGATCGTTTATTAGCAACACACTTAGTGTGAATCCAAAACCCGTGACCGAGGTACGCGGATATTTTGTATTCTCTCACTGACTGTAATTATTTTATAAAACTCGATTTCAACTTAACCTGCGACCGAGGTACGCAGATAGTTGAAATCCCTCGTTACTCTTATACTACCCACATTGTACTAATTCTTATTTTAATACACTTAAGTTTATAACTTACCTTCTTTATTTTCCCAAATCCAATAGCGCTGAAAAACAGCAGCTGTCTCATCAAACGCGAGCGCAGCTACGCATAGCGCGTCATCTCTTCTTCACTTTCTTGAAGCGCAGAATCCTGCTGCTGTCCTTTCACCTGCGAGTCCTACAGATACGCAGACAAGGTACAGTGAATTTATTTCATCATTTTCAAATCGTCTCCCCTACTTTATACTCACCTCTCGTCTGTCATTAAATGACAGATAGTAATTCGGGAATACGCAATCCCCCGATTCTCCAGATTATACCCTAGATTCCCCTCGATCCCCTGACTCATCGAACTGGTCAATGCAACATCTTTTTGAAGATTCCATTTGAAATTTATTATACTTATATTACATTTAAAGTCACCGTTGTATTCTTACTTAACCTAGAGCAAATAAACTCTATTATTATACTTTCCTTTTAATCAAATCATCTTCAAGTCATCCCGTCCCTTCGTACCATTTCCTCGCCGCGACCCCTGAAAATAAAATCAATTAGTAATATAGAAAAGAAACCTCCATACTGTAGATTCTCTCTCTCGCTACATCTTACCTTACTCGTTATACTTACCGTCTCTCTCTCTCTCTCTCTCTCTCTCTCTATACTTACTCCCCTACGCTCCATCGGGTAAATACCTGAAAAGGAAATATTATTATTAACATATTAATAAGCTTCTTCGCCCCCCCTTACCCCCGTATTATACTTACCTCGCGTAATCCCTCGTGGCGTAAAATCACCGAATCTCCTCCCTGTGCCCTGGCGATAGTCTGCGCATAGCGGGCGAGCCTAAAACAGGAAAACAAACTAAGTTACTCCCGATCGAGGACACGGGACGTGACAATACAAGAATCTACAACCTCCGACGTCACAGATTCCCTTCCTACCCCCATCGAAAGTCACGATACATCGAATAACCCCTCGCAAAGCCCCCCTCCCACTCATTCCCCCTCTCCAGAAAAAATTCCCTCACCCATACATCATTCAACTCCTCGCAACGAAACACCTCAGCTCACTCCACGGATTTTGGACTACGGAAACGAAGAAGAAGCCCTCACTCAACTCGAATCAAGCGACGACATCGAAGAAACACAGAGTATTGAAATGGAAGATACACCGCTCACATCATCGGACTCGGATGCACTTTTCGAACGAACTTTCGTACCCGCAACTCTACGCAACGCACCATTGAAGATTGAAGAAAGCAACGACTCCTTAAGAATACAAAAGGACCACAAAATAATTTTCATTGACATGAATGGGCAACCCCAGGATAAAGGGGCAATCGAACTACTCTCATACGGCGAACTTCCGAAATTTGAAAACCTAACATTTGAGAGAGCTAAAATAAAACCTACACAATCTTACAACATTATAGCAATCCCCATAAAAGAACACGATAGGATACCCATTACGAAAGAAAACATAAAAAACGGCATTCGCGCTATAAAAGACGTACTGTGACGTCTGTCACGCAACGAGTTCAGTCATCAGCGAATTTAACCACAAACACCCCGCGGGTCCAGCTGCGCTAGGCTGGAAAAATTTTGAAAAAGGTGTCAAATTACATGCGTAATTTGACACCCAATATCAATCAATATCGGTAATCGATAGATACTAGAAATTGCCCTTATCAGCAATCCGATCTTGTAATTTGATCCGCGACCAAAATTATTTCCAAATATTACTTTTGTATAAGGAACGCGATGCACCGAAAAGATTTTACCTCGTTAACATAATTCATACGCAAAACCAATCCTAAAGGAGAACCCACATATATATAAGAGAGAGAGAATTTAAGAGAAAATGAAACAGAGAACACGACATGTAAATTCGGTTTGGGTCATCCGCATAGCTACAACTTATACTATTACTCAAACAATCAAATATTTTAATTCCAACAGATGACCCCAGCCGAAGTCCTAAAATAATCTTAGCATTTAGAATAAGTAACTTCCAGAATATTCTATAATACATTCTTGAAGACACTCACGTGTAACAAACACGTGAGCCACGTAAGAGAGCATGGAACATTCTGGAAGACGGTCACGCGGACCATCCACGTGAGGCACGTGCGGGAGCGCCCGACGTACCTCGTTCCCACCTGCGTTATCGCTTGACAAAGTTGGTGGACCCAGTACAGAGCGTGAGAGCTCGAGGCCACCAACGATTCCATCATAGTCAGCAATTCTTATCTCAAGCATTCCTAAGTAGCCCCGGTACAGAGCGTGAGAGCTCGAGGCCACCGGCGGCTCCTGCGGAGTCAGCAGTTCTTATCTCAAGCGATAAGGCACGTACTTAGCCGTATAAGAAGGGGCTCCCGAGCCTCAGCAGTCAGTCAAGAGCCAACCGTCGAAGTAAACGTTAGTCAAGAGCCAACCGTCGAAGTAAACGTTAGTCAAGCAGCAGCAGCCGACCAGCGTACATCGAGCTTAAACACGCGAAGTTACTAGTTAAACAGTGCAACGAAGCATACAGTGCCACATCTCCTACGACTATTATACCAACGAGTGAGTATTCAATCATTACGGCTGCACTCTGACTCCGCTGTATTACCGAGGTCGTACAGCGACACACCCATTATCACTCGTTACTCCTTTTATATTTGTGTACGTTCAAAACCCGTGACCGAGGTACGCGGATAACTTTGTACGTTTTCACTAATATTAACTCTTCTATAACTCAAGGCACTCTAATTAATTATTCGTTACTCTTAGTGTATATTCAAAACCCGTGACCGAGGTACGCGGATAATTTTGTATTCGTACACTATTGTAACTCATTTTATAAAACACGACGTTCAACATAACCGCTGTGCCCGAGGGCTTCGGCGACACACCCATTGTTATACAACGAATTGTATTAACAAATCCTTAAACCTTGTAACCACTTTAATCATTTTAATACATTTAGAATAGTTAAATCTGTTCTTTACTTATTCACCTGTCATTCCCTATTCCTCAAAACGCACGAAACCAATTAAACATACCAAGTGTTAATTTTAATACAAATCAATTATATTCTTATAGTATCACTGTGAGATTTATCGTAGCGCCCAGTGGCCGACACGATAAAGCCTGCGCTAAGTAGCTGCAGCTCACGCCGTGATAACTGTAACAATATTTACGCGAAAATTATCCGGTTGAAGTATTCCTCGAGTGGCTATACTGGCATTGCGGTATTGTCAAAGCGCCCAGTGGCTGTCTTGACAAAATTTGCGGTAATACTTGCTGCATCTCACGCTTTGCACCAGCCCAGAATATTTCCGCCGTTACGTTCTTGAAATAACTTGAGATTGATTAATTTGCAAATCCTTTTATTTTATCAGACAGTTTCTTTCGTACATTTGTGAATCTTAAAGTTTTCTATTTGTTATATTAACCTCAAATTCATCTTCGTGCGTTTCCCCTCTTCGTCGTACCTTTTCCCAAGCGATACCTAAAACGAATAACATTATTAACATAGACATAAATAAATTCGCCTCCACTAACCTAGAATCACTAGCGATACTTACCTCATCCAATTCAGCGGAATAAGATCACCTGCGTCGATTCTCCTCCCTGTTCCCTGGCGACAGTCTGCGCATAGTAGGCAAGCCTAAAACAGGAAAATAAATACGTTACTCCCGATCGAGGACACGGGACGTGACATAAATTTGGTGGCAGCGGTGGGATAGAAGGAGAATAGTGATTTTACCCCCCACCCCCGGTGGGATAGCAGGAAAAGAGTGATTCTACCCCCTCTCTTACTAAAGCATAAAGCAAGTTTACATTCCCATCGACATGGCGGAAGCGCGATTAAACGCAGAACAAGAAGAAGAAGTAGCAAGGCTACAGGAACGAGTTTTGGCTTGAGAACGCGAGTTAGTCGAACAAAACGTACGACGAACTATAGAAGTACCGCGATCTACTGAACTTAAACTTGATAAAGTTCATCAAATAATCGAACGCATGGATAGGGAATTTGATATATTACTCCCACTACCGGAACGCTTACAGAGATTAGAAAACGCGTTACAAGAATTAAGAATTAATGGTGGTCATGACAATACCACAGGAGGACTCCCTCCCTCACCGCAAGTGCATAGCTCACCAGAACGACCGCCGCTTTTCCGCACCGCCGCGATAAGTATAAAAGACGCATTAGAATCTGTTCCAATTTACAATGGAAGGAACATACCGGTCTTCCAATTTGTACGAGCGTGTGAAAGAGCACGAAGTATAATAGCCCCGGAGCAAGAAATGCACCTCGTGCAATTATTAGTTAATAAATTACAGGGTCATGCGTACATGACCGTCGCGAACTCACAATTTACAACAGTCGATCAAATTTGCAACCGACTAAAGTCAACCTTCGCCGCGCACAAAACATTATACGAATACCAAGGAGAACTTGGACAATTAGAAAAAAGACCGCAGGAACATATACTCGACTACATAGAAAAGGTTCGGAACCTACACGCAGCGGTACACGACGAGATGAAACAAAGCAGGTCATTTGACCACATCAGAGCAATGGAACTAGAAGAACACGTGATTCAAGCATTTTTGAACGGTCTTGCACCGGACGCTAGAATTCGGGTACGCATCGAAGCACCCCGAAACTTGGAAGAATATTATTGTACCGCGATCAAAATTTTTGGACAAATCGAAAAGGAGGAATCACGCGCGCGCACTAAAGTTAGATATCGTTCCCCTCCGCGTCGGAACGAGTATAGATCGCCGCCGCAACGGAACGATTTTAGATTTTCCCCGCGACGATATGAAGATAGACCACCCCCGCGACGATATGAGGATAGAGCACCTCCGCGACAATTAAACGAAACCCCCACTCGACGCTATTATGGAAATCAAGGATCCTCGTCCCCTCCGCAAAGATCCTACCAACAAACGCGATTCTCACCGAATACACCGACTGTCACGTGTCGATATTGTAAAAATCCAGGCCACAGCATGGACGACTGTGCAAAATTTAGAATGAAAGTAGAATCCGGAGAAATAATCCCCTACTCGCAAAGGAGAGTAAACGCAGATAATTCCACGAATCAGGGAAACGGTTCTCGCAACCCGGTAGCAGGTGTCCGCCGGGAAGCCAACCAATCGGGGCACCGAACATTTACGACGATCGTAGAAACGAACGAACCAGAAGATCAAAACACGTTGACCCAAGTTTCCGAATCGCCAGAGTCCAATTAAATCGAGATTCTGTAGTACCAACCATCCAAGTAGCTACAACGAATAATCAGAAAAAATTGAACCTAATGATAGACTCCGGATCTGAAATCAACCTCATAAAGGAATCATTTTCAGAATCGGCTCAAAAAATTAATCACAACATAACTTTGAAAATTAGAGGAATCACCTCAACGCCGATATCCACTCGAGGCACGGCAGAAATCGCGATCGCCGGAAGACCGATAATATTTCATTTAGTTGACGATTCATTCCCCATCGACCAAGACGGAATTTTAGGTTCCGAATTTATGACGCAAAATTCAGTCACGATTGATTACAAAAGCCGAAGCCTCCAATGGGAAGAATTACATATACCTTTTTTCGAACGCGAATTTTTAACGATCCCTAAAAGATCGGTTGCACCATTCCAAATCAAAATAGCAAATCCAGAAATTAAAATGGGTTACCTACCTCGTCTACTAACGAAAGAAGGGATATTCCTCGGCAACGCCGTAGTAACTAATACAAAGGGAAGAGCATACCTTCCGATCTTTAATACCACGGAGGAAGATGAACATATAATCATACCAACATTAGTACTCAGAGAAGTAGAAAATACGAGTCAAACTGCACCAAGTCAAAACGAAATTTTAGAAGACGAAAATTCTGCACGAGTATTCCTTACCCAGACAAACTGCGATAAACAACGACTAAAAGAAATCAAGGAAGCTCTCAGATTGGATCACTTAAATTCAGAAGAAGAACGAAGCGTGATGAAATTAATAGAAGAAAATGCAGACAGATTTTACTTACCCGGAGACCATTTCGGAGCAACAAGCGCAATAGAACATCCCATTCACACTACGGACGATATTCCGGTAAACGCGAAACAATATCGGTTTCCCCCGGTACACAAGGAAGAAATAAATAGACAAGTGACTGAACTTATAGAAAACGGAGTAATAGAACCCTCTCTTTCACCTTATAACTCACCTCTGTGGATCGTGCCGAAAAAACCAGACTCCCAAGGAAACAAACGATGGCGTATGGTAATAGATTACCGGACCCTCAATGACAAAACGATCGGAGACGCCTACCCACTTCCTAATATAAACGAAATTCTAGATCAATTGGGTAGTGCCAAATATTTTTCCGTTTTCGACCTAGCATCAGGTTTTCACCAAATTCCTATGAAATCGGCAGACGCTCATAAAACCGCCTTCTCTACACCATACGGACATTACGAATTCAAACGCATGCCGTTTGGACTCAAAAATGCCCCCGCAACGTTTCAAAGACTAATGAATAACGTTTTAACCGGACTACAGGGGATAGAATTGTTTGTCTACCTTGATGATATAGTCCTATACGCTCGCTCGCTCCGAGAACATGAGATTAAATTTACCCGACTCATGAAAAGATTACGGGAAGCAAATCTCCGCTTACAACCAGATAAGTGCGAGTTTTTGCGCCACGAAGTTAATTACCTCGGACACATTATTAGCGAGAACGGAGTTAAACCAGACCCGAAGAAAATAACGGCGGTGGACCACTTCCCAGTTCCAAAAAATCCAAAGAATATAAAACAATTTCTGGGTCTTGCCGGATATTACCGCAGATTCATACCTAATTTTTCAAAAACCGCGAAACCTCTCACCGATTTATTAAAAAAGGAAGTAGCATTCAGATGGACGCCTGCGCAAGAAGACGCATTTCAAAGACTCAAGAAAGCACTAATAACCGAACCGATTCTTCAATACCCTAACTTCACGGAAACCTTCAATCTAACCACAGATGCATCCGGATATGCAATTGGCGGAGTCCTAAGTCAAGGACCAATCGGGAAGGATCTTCCAATAGCATACGCATCGCGACTATTAAATCAAGCGGAAAAGAATTACTCAACAATCGAAAAAGAATGTCTCGCAATAGTTTACTGCATAAATCATTTTAGACCATACTTATACGGGAGAGAATTTAAAATCATTACGGATCACAAACCACTAGTGTGGCTAAATTCAATTAAAGATCCCACATCAAGATTATGGAAATGGAAGTTAAAACTTTCGGAATACGAATACAAAATATTTTATAAAGAAGGTCGTGCAAACGCAAACGCCGACGCACTATCCCGAAATCCACCGGAGAACGACGAAGAAGAACAGCCTTCAGCGCCAATCTATGCAATAAAAAGGAAAAGACAACAGGATGAATCTTCATCCTCTGACTCTCTCGAGATCTTCCCTACAAGAAAGCCACGACTCCATGGCCCAGTAGAACAGAAGCAGCAAGCATCTACTTCAAAAAATCCATCAGAAACCAAAGGAAAAGGGTCAAGGAAACGAACGCCATCCACAACATTCAGTCCTTTCCCTCTTCCCCCAGGAAAACGTATCCCAAAGCTACAAGATTCTACAATTCCTGATGTTGCAGACCCCTCTCTTACTTCCATTGAAAGTCGCGATATATCGAATGATTCCTCACAAAGCACTCCTCCCACTCATTCCCCCTCTCCAGAAGAAATCCCAATACCTATACACCACTCAACCCCTCGCAATAAAACACCTCATCTCACTCCACGGATTTTGAATTACGAAAATGAAGAAGAAGCTAATGTGCAAACTAAATCAAGCAACGACATCGAGGAAGAAACACACAGTTTTGAAATGGAAGACACACCTCTCACATCGTTGGATTCAGACGCACTTTTTGAGCGATCTTTCGTACCAGCAAGACTACACAACGCACCACTGAAGATTGAAGAATGCAACGACTCCCTAAGAATGCAGAAGGACCATAAAATCATTTTCATTGACATGAATGGGCAACCCCAGGATAAAGGAGCAATCGAACTACTCTCGTACGACGAACTTCCAAAATACGATGGCCTAACATTCGAAAGAGCTAAAGTAAAAACCACACAAGCTTACAACATTATAGCAATACCGATAAAAGAACACGACAGGATACCTATTACAAAGGAGAATATAAAAAACGGTATTCGAGCAATAAAAGACGTCCTCGATGAACTAAGGATAACAAGCTTCAGCATTTCTAAAACCCCGTACTATGACGACATACCATGGAAGTTCTTTCTCAATTACCTCAAGCAAACCCTCCAAGAATATCAACTTACTATCACGATATGTCGATCTCTCATCACAATACCGACAACGGAACAACGAAGACAAATAATGGAAGAAAACCACGATTCCGTAATCGCAGGACACAAAGGAGTTACAAAAACTTATAACCGTATCCGACAACGCTACTTCTGGGACGGAATGAAGAAAGATATCACCGAATACGTAAGGACATGCATCGAATGTCAAAAGAAGAAATTAACGCGCATCAAGACTCGCCAACCTATGGTTCTTACTGATACACCTGGCGCAGCCTTTGACAAAATAGCACTCGACATAGTTGGACCACTGCCTGTAACAAAAATGGGAAACGAATATATACTGACCATCCAAGATCTCTTAACGAAATACAGTGTCGCAGTACCACTACAAAAAGCGGATTCACGCAGCGTGGCCGACGCTTTCCTTAAGAATTTCATATGCAGATTTGGAGCTCCACGAGCATTACTCACAGACCAGGGATCAAACTTCTTATCAGCTTTATTTAAAGCCGTGGCAAAGAAATGCCGAATAAAGCAGTACCAGACGACAGCTTATCACCCACAAGCCAATGGATCCCTCGAAAGATCACATCACGTGCTAATAGAATTCTTAAAACAGTATATCGACGACACCTCCAATTGGGATGAATGGATAGAGAACGCGATGTTCTCGTATAACACCAGCATTCACGAAGGAACGAAATTCTCACCGCACGAATTAGTGTTCGGAAAAATAGCACGAGCACCATCCACCGACCCGCCGCTGGAAGAAAACCTGGACCCATCATATAAAGAATATTTGGAGGATCTATTTATGAAGATCAATAAATTACAAAACACCGCCCGAGAAAACTTGAAGGAAGCCAAGCAAAGATCAAAGGGGTACTACGACAGAAGAATAAATCCCCAAGTGTTCCACATTGGCGATGACGTATTCCTATTGAAGGAACCCCGCCAAGGAAAATTCGCAAGCCAATATTCCGGTCCCTACAAAATTCAGCAAGTCCTTAATAACGGAAGCATATCCATACTAATGAACGGCAAAAATCGCGTAGTGCACGCTAACAAGTTAAAATTAGCTCATCGTCGACCCACCGTCACGGAACTTTAGAGGAAAATAATTATGTTAATCAAAATAAAAATAAAAATAATCAATACGCCTTATTAAATAAACAAAGAAATAAAATAAAACAAAAATAAACAAATAAATAAAGGATAATCGATATGTTATTAGATTTAAGCTTAGCTAATAATTAATATTACTTACCAAACTCCAGCTCTCTGTTTCAGAATGGGAATCCTCCTTATATTCCTCCTATGTGTCAGCCCGATGGCATATGGGCTAATTGCATACGATTGCAGTGGCGAGAGGCTAAATATAACGACGATATCATTAGTAAAAGTAGGCGAATGTGACATCAACGTTCGAGGGGCGGAAACGGAAGAAACATACATACAACTATTGCAATTGGCAGAGTACGAACACGCGAACTACATTCAGTGTAAAATCGAGATTAAGAGAACAGTCTTTTACTGTGGAATGCACTCCCACATATCAGCAGTTCACAATGGCTACGTGGAGTATCTAGCAGATGTAAGCCACGAGACGTGTCTACGTCTACATCGAGAAGGAACTATATCTCTCGGGAACGGAGCAGTTCTAACCGGCATTCGAGCTAATACAACATCTACAAGAATGTTTACCTTCGCCGGAACAATCGCAAATGACGGAACATGCACCGGAACCCAGTATGCGGACCCCTACGGATCCTGGGACAACGTAGTGGTACAAGGATTGGCGAAGATTACACTTCGCACGGGCAGCGCCGCAGTCAAGCTGAACGAGAATAAGATCATCCTCAAAAGTGGAACTACCTGCTCATTTCAAGACGGATACTGTCTAGATGGAGAAGACGGATATACGTACTGGAAACCAACACCGGAGTCCACCTGTAAATTCGAGCAATATGACGTATTATACGAAGGATTGGCACAACGGATCACAGAAGCGGGACAAAATTCAACCTTACCTACAATTTATGCACTTACCAGGGACGACATAACCTTCGCCCTGACCAAGGTTTCGGAACAAAACGTGTGCGGATATAAGCTCCTACGAACAGAACATCCTAAGCTGTTCATCCTGGAAACACAAAAAGGACGTACATTTACTGGGAAAAGAACAATTACGCCTGATAACCTCGACATCTTTACATATATGAATTCCAAATTCGTATATGTTGAACGCCATATACGAGGACAGATAATTACCCTCTTTACCTCGTCACTCACGCATAGATGCGCCTTGGAGAGGCAAGTGCTCGAAAACGCACTCTCAATCGCATCAATACTGCCTGAGGAATTTGCCTGGTCCCTAATGAAAGGACCGGGATACATGGCCACGACCGCTGGAGAAGCCGTCCATATAATCAGGTGCATTCCCGTAGAAGTGAAAGTACGCCGCACGCAAGAATGTTTCGTGGAACTTCCCGTTCTACACAGAAACACATCAAAATTTATGAAGCCTAAAACCAGAGTATTAGTACAACAAGGTACTCACCGCGACTGCAACCCGATCCTGCCGATAATGTACAACATCGACGAATCATGGCACAAAATACTGCCGAACCCAGTGGAAGCTGTCCCACCACAAGAGTTGAAACCGATGACCAAGCCAACCTGGAAATATACGGTACCAGCTACACTCGCCGTAAGCGGAATATACACGCAAGCAGACATCGACAAGCTACGAGACCATATCATGTTCCCGGCGGAAAGAGCCGCCATATTAAATTCCGTAGCGCGTGGCGTCACCGGACAAGATATCATCCCCGGGACCATCCAACTCACACACCTGTTGGACGAAGACGCCGTACAGAAACTAGCACAGGGAGCACTAGCAAAGATATGGGATCATTTCATCACATTTGGTTCCATCAGCGCTGGATTCCTGGCTATATTTGTGATCGTGAAACTCATACAGACAATCGTCGATACCATTATTCACGGCTATTCATTATACGCCGCATTTGGATGTGGCATTGAACTGCTCGGTGCCGTTTGGACATCAATAACGTACTGCCTCTTGCAACGCGCTCGACAACGAGCTTCGAATCCAGAAAACCCAGAACTGACCGCCCCCGAGAACGCTGATGAGAGTAACCGACAGATACCAAGGCCACTTACTCGCCAGCCCCAAAACCCAAAAGTAGTAAGTCTATCCGAATTAAGAGACAGAATCGACCGTTTAGAACAAATTTCAGACTAAAATTTGTTCTACAAAAAGGGGGGAGGTGTGACGTCTGTCACGCAACGAGTTCAGTCATCAGCGAATTTAACCACAAACACCCCGCGGGTCCAGCTGCGCTAGGCTGGAAAAATTTTGAAAAAGGTGTCAAATTACATGCGTAATTTGACACCCAATATCAATCAATATCGGTAATCGATAGATACTAGAAATTGCCCTTATCAGCAATCCGATCTTGTAATTTGATCCGCGACCAAAATTATTTCCAAATATTACTTTTGTATAAGGAACGCGATGCACCGAAAAGATTTTACCTCGTTAACATAATTCATACGCAAAACCAATCCTAAAGGAGAACCCACATATATATAAGAGAGAGAGAATTTAAGAGAAAATGAAACAGAGAACACGACATGTAAATTCGGTTTGGGTCATCCGCATAGCTACAACTTATACTATTACTCAAACAATCAAATATTTTAATTCCAACAGATGACCCCAGCCGAAGTCCTAAAATAATCTTAGCATTTAGAATAAGTAACTTCCAGAATATTCTATAATACATTCTTGAAGACACTCACGTGTAACAAACACGTGAGCCACGTGAGAGAGCATGGAACATTCTGGAAGACGGTCACGCGGACCATCCACGTGAGGCACGTGCGGGAGCGCCCGACGTACCTCGTTCCCACCTGCGTTATCGCTTGACAAAGTTGGTGGACCCAGTACAGAGCGTGAGAGCTCGAGGCCACCAACGATTCCATCATAGTCAGCAATTCTTATCTCAAGCATTCCTAAGTAGCCCCGGTACAGAGCGTGAGAGCTCGAGGCCACCGGCGGCTCCTGCGGAGTCAGCAGTTCTTATCTCAAGCGATAAGGCACGTACTTAGCCGTATAAGAAGGGGCTCCCGAGCCTCAGCAGTCAGTCAAGAGCCAACCGTCGAAGTAAACGTTAGTCAAGCAGCAGCAGCCGACCAGCGTACATCGAGCTTAAACACGCGAAGTTACTAGTTAAACAGTGCAACGAAGCATACAGTGCCACATCTCCTACGACTATTATACCAACGAGTGAGTATTCAATCATTACGGCTGCACTCTGACTCCGCTGTATTACCGAGGTCGTACAGCGACACACCCATTATCACTCGTTACTCCTTTTATATTTGTGTACGTTCAAAACCCGTGACCGAGGTACGCGGATAACTTTGTACGTTTTCACTAATATTAACTCTTCTATAACTCAAGGCACTCTAATTAATTATTCGTTACTCTTAGTGTATATTCAAAACCCGTGACCGAGGTACGCGGATAATTTTGTATTCGTACACTATTGTAACTCATTTTATAAACCACGACGTTCAACATAACCGCTGTGCCCGAGGGCTTCGGCGACACACCCATTGTTATACAACGAATTGTATTAACAAATCCTTAAACCTTGTAACCACTTTAATCATTTTAATACATTTAGAATAGTTAAATCTGTTCTTTACTTATTCACCTGTCATTCCCTATTCCTCAAAACGCACGAAACCAATTAAACATACCAAGTGTTAATTTTAATACAAATCAATTATATTCTTATAGTATCACTGTGAGATTTATCGTAGCGCCCAGTGGCCGACACGATAAAGCCTGCGCTAAGTAGCTGCAGCTCACGCCGTGATAACTGTAACAATATTTACGCGAAAATTATCCGGTTGAAGTATTCCTCGAGTGGCTATACTGGCATTGCGGTATTGTCAAAGCGCCCAGTGGCTGTCTTGACAAAATTTGCGGTAATACTTGCTGCATCTCACGCTTTGCACCAGCCCAGAATATTTCCGCCGTTACGTTCTTGAAATAACTTAAGATTGATTAATTTGCAAATCCTTTTATTTTATCAGACAGTTTCTTTCGTACATTTGTGAATCTTAAAGTTTTCTATTTGTTATATTAACCTCAAATTCATCTTCGTGCGTTTCCCCTCTTCGTCGTACCTTTTCCCAAGCGATACCTAAAACGAATAACATTATTAACATAGACATAAATAAATTCGCCTCCACTAACCTAGAATCACTAGCGATACTTACCTCATCCAATTCAGCGGAATAAGATCACCTGCGTCGATTCTCCTCCCTGTTCCCTGGCGACAGTCTGCGCATAGTAGGCAAGCCTAAAACAGGAAAATAAATACGTTACTCCCGATCGAGGACACGGGACGTGACAGTACTCGACGAATTAAGGATCAAGAGCTTCAGCATTTCTAAAACCCCGTACTACGACGACATACCATGGAAATTTTTCCTCAATTATCTCAAGCAAACCCTTCAAGAATATCAACTCACTATCACCATATGTCGATCTCTCATCACAATACCAACGACGGAACAACGAAGACAAATAATGGAAGAAAACCACGTTTCCGTAATCGCAGGACATAAAGGAGTTACAAAAACCTACAATCGCATTCGACAGCGTTATTTCTGGGATGGAATGAAGAAAGATATTACTGAATATGTAAGAACATGCATCGAATGACAAAAGAGGAAGCTAATACGGATTAAAACTCGCCAACCAATGATACTTACCGATAAACCTGGCGCAGCCTTCGACAAAATAGCACTCGACATAGTTGGACCACTGCCTGTAACAAAAATGGGAAATGAATACATACTGACCATCCAAGACCTTTTAACGAAATACAGTGTCGCAGTACCACTGCAAAAAGCAGATTCACGCAGCGTGGCCGACGCCTTCCTTAAGAATTTCATATGCAGATTTGGAGCTCCACGAGCATTACTCACAGACCAGGGATCAAACTTCTTATCAGCTTTATTTAAAGCCGTGGCAAAGAAATGCCGAATAAAGCAGTACCAGACGACTCGCCGTTGGAAGAAAACCTCGACCCATCATATAAGGATTATTTAGAAGAACTCTTCATGAAGATCAACCGTCTACAAAACATCGCCCGAGAGAACTTAAAACAAGCTAAACAAAAATCAAAAGGATACTACGACCGAAGAGTAAACCCCCAAACATTCCACGTCGGCGACGATGTATTTTTACTAAAAGAACCCCGACAAGGGAAATTCGCGAGTCAATATTCCGGTCCCTACAAAATTCAGCAAATCCTTAATAACGGAAATATATCCATATTAATGAACGGCAAAAACCGCGTAGTGCACGCTAACAAGTTAAAATTAGCTCATCGTCGACCCACCGTCACGGAACTTTAAAGGAAAATAATTATGTTAATCAAAATAAAATAAAAATAATGCCTTACTAATGTAACGTCAACCCGAAATTGACGTCACTATTGTTAAAATCGCGTATTCAAACCTCCCACCCCCTAATTCGCGAAAGCGCGCGTCCTGACATATGCCTACATATATATATATATACATAGACATACATACACACATATACATTACGTATATATGTACGAAACACATTAATCCGTTAAAATAAATATATATGTATGTAAAGGCACGTAAAAGTAATATTTAAGAATAATAACCGTACTAATAATCAACGCGATATGTCTAGATGAGTCATACAAGTAATAAATATCAAGAGATGTAAAGCATCAAAACGTTTCAGAAGTATAGGACAACATTTCATCTCGCAGCTATATAAAAAGCATTAAAATCAAACTCCGCGAGACATCTTTTCATTTGCGAACAGTATGAGCTATCTATTCGTTTCACAACTATATAATTAAAAGCGCATGCGACATCTATTCATTTCAAGACTATATAATATTGTACACGCTCAGCAGTTTCTTATCTCTCACCGCGATAAGATAAGCTCAAGAAACTGCAAGGCGTAAGACCGTCAGCAGTTTCCCTTCCCACGGCGATAAGAAACTGCAAGGCGTAAGACCGTCAGCAGTTTAAAACTGCAAGGCGTAAGACGGTCAGCAGAATAAAATGCAAGGCGGAGGATGTCAGCAAAGATAGGAAAATGCAAGCCGCCCGCCGCTCAGCATTCTTAGAATTAGCGATATGAATTTAATATATAAGGAGCAGCGCAACGCCGCTTTAGTCAGTCCAGCAGGAGCAGCCGACCCGCGAACATCGAGTGAAAGTTAAAGTACGCGAATTAAACTAGTGCATCGAAACGAATAAGTGCAACTACTACAAAGTGCCAATCTCCTACGACTACGATACCAACGAGTGAGTATTCAATTATTACGGCTGCACTCTGACTCCGCTGTACTACCGAGGTCGTACGGCGACACACCCATTGCCACTCGTTGCTCCTTTTATATTTTGATTGTGTTCAGAACTCGTGACCGAGGTACGCGAATAATTTTGTACGCTTTCATAAATATTAATTCTTTATAACCTTAGGCACTCAGACTAATTATCATCGACACTCTTAGTGAAAATTCAAAACCCGTGACCGAGGTACGCGGACCATTTTGCATTTACTCACTAATTGTATTTTACGCGAATAATATTGTACGACGTTAACTCAAGCACTCAGATCGTTTATTACCAACACACTTAGTGTGAATCCAAAACCCGTGACCGAGGTACGCGGCTATTTTGTATTCTCTCACTGACTGTAATTATTTTATAAAACTCGATTTCAACTTAACCTGCGACCGAGGTACGCAGGTAGTTGAAATCCCTCCTTACTCTTATACTACCCACATTGTACTACTTCTTATTTTAATATACTTAAGTTTATAACTTACCTTCTTTATTTTTCCAAATCCAATAGCGCTGATAAACAGCAGCTGTCTCATCGAACGCGAGCGCAGCTACGCATAGCGCTTCATCTCTTCTTCACTTTCTTGAAGCGCAGAATCCTGCTGCTGTCTTTTCACCTGCGAGTCCTACAGATACGCAGTCAAGGTAGAGTGAAACTATTTCATCATTTTCAAATCGTCTCCCCTACTTTATACTCACCTCTCGTCTGTCATTAGATGACAGATAGTAATTCGGGAATACGTAATCCTCCTACATCTCTTTGAAGATTCTGTTTGAAATTTATTATACTTATATTCCATTTAAATTTGTATCTTACTTAACCTAGAGCAAATAAACTCTATTATTATACTTACCTTTTAATCGACGCATCTTCAAGTCATCCCGTCTCTTCGTACCATTTCCTCGCCGCGACCCCTGAAAATAAAATCAATTAGTAACATAGAAAAGAAACCTCCCTACTGTAGATTCTCTCTCTCGGTACATCTTACCTTACTCGTTACACTTACCGTCTCTCTCTCTATACTTACTCCGCTACGCTCCATCGGGTGAATACCTGAAAAGGAAATATTATTATTAACATATTAATAAGCCTCTTCGCCCCCCCTTTCCCCATATTATACTTACCTCGCTTAATCCCTCGTGGCATAAAATCACTGACTCTCCTCGCTGTGCCCTGGCGATAGTCTGCGCATAGCGGGCGAGCCTAAAACAGGAAAACAAACTAAGTTACTCCCGATCGAGGACACGGGACGTGACATATTTTGGTGGCAGCGGTGGGATAGAAGGAGATTAGTGATTTTACCCCCACCCCGGTGGGATAGAAGGAGAATAGTGATTTTACCCCCACCCCGGTGGGATAGCAGGAAAAGAGTGATTTTACCCCCACCCCTCTTACTAAAGCATAAAGCAAGTTTTACATCCCCATCGACATGGCGGAAGCGCGATTAAACGCAGAACAAGAAGAAGAAGTAGCAAGGCTACAGGAACGAGTTTTGGCTCGAGAACGCGATTTAGCCGAGCAAAACATACGACGAACTATAGAAGTACCGCGATCTACTGAACTTAAACTTGATAAAGTTCATCAAATAATCGAACGCATGGATAGGGAATTCGATATATTACTCCCACTACCAGAACGCTTACAAAGATTAGAAAACGCGTTACAAGAATTAAGAATGAATGGTGGTCACGACAATACCACGGGGGGACTCCCTCCTTCACCGCAAGTGCATAGCACACCAGAACGACCGCCGCTTTTCCGCACCGCCGCGATAAGTATAAAAGACGCATTAGAATCTGTTCCAATTTACAATGGAAGGAACATACCGATCTTCCAATTTGTACGAGCGTGTGAAAGAGCACGAAGTATAATAGCCCCGGAGCAAGAAATGCACCTCGTGCAATTACTAGTTAACAAACTACAGGGTCACGCGTACATGACCGTCGCGAACTCGCAATTTGCAACCGTCGATCAATTTTGCAATCGATTGAAATCAACCTTCGCCGCGCACAAAACATTATACGAATACCAAGGAGAACTTGGACAATTAGAAAAGAGACCGCAAGAACATATACTCGACTACATAGAAAAGGTTCGGTACCTACACGCCGCGGTATACGACGAAATGAAACAAAGCAGATCATTTGATCACATCAGAGCAATGGAATTAGAGGACCACGTGATCCAAGCATTTTTGAACGGTCTCGCACCAGACGCTAGAATTCGGGTACGCATCGAAGCACCCCGAAACTTGGAAGAATATTATTGTACCGCGATCAAAATTTTCGGACAAATCGAAAAGGAGGAATCACGCGCGCGCACTAAAATTAGATATCGTTCCCCTCCGCGTCGAAACGAATACAGATCCCCTCCGCGTCGGAACGAGTATAGATCGCCGCCGCAACGGAACGATTTTAGATTTTTCCCGCGACGATATGAAGATAGACCACCCCCGCGACGATATGAGGATAGAGCACCTCCGCGACAATTAAGCGAAACCCCCACTCGACGCTATTATGGAAATCAAGGATCCTCGTCCCCTCCGCAAAGATCCTACCAGCAAACGAGATTCTCACCGAATACGCCGACAGTCACGTGTCGATATTGCAAAAATCCAGGCCACAGCATGGACGACTGTGCGAAATTTCGAATGAAAGTAGAATCCGGAGAAATAACCCGCTACTCGGAAAGGAGAGCAAATGCAGATAATTCCACGAATCAGGGAAACGGTTCTCGCTACCCGGTAGCAGGTGTCCGCCGGGAAGCCAACCAATCGGGGCACCGAACATTTACGACAACCGTGGAAACGCACGGACCAGAAGAGCAGAATACGACGACCCGAGTTTCCGAATCGCTAGGGTCAAATTAAAACGAAATTCTGTAGTACCGACCATACGAGTAGCTACAACGAACGACCAAGAAAAACTAAATTTAATGATAGACTCCGGATCAGAAATTAACCTTATAAAGGAATCATTTTCGAAATCAGCTCTAGAAACTAATTATGATGTAACCTTAGAAATTAGAGGAATCACCTCAACGCCAATATCCACTCGAGGAACAGCAGAAATCGCGATCGCCGGACGACCAATAACGTTTCATTTAGTTGACGATTCATTCCCCATCGACCAAGCCGGTATCTTAGGTTCCGAATTTATGATACAGGATTCAGTCACAATTGATTATAAGAGCAGAAGCCTCCAATGGGAAGAATTACATATACCCTTTTTCGAGCAAGAACTTTTAACAATCCCTAAAAGATCGGTCGCACCATTTCAAATTAAGATAGCAAACCCCGAAGTTAAAATAGGTTACTTACCCCGCTTATTTACAAAGGACGGAATATTCCTCGGAAATGCGGTAGTAACCAACTCAAAGGGAAGAGCACACCTTCCAATATTCAACACTACGGAAAAAGACGAACACATAGTTATACCAACGTTAGTACTTCGAGAGATAGAAAAGTCAAGTCAAATCGCGCCAAATCAAAATGAAATTGTAGAAGACGAAACCACTGCAAGAATATTTCTTACCCAAACGAATTACGACAAACAACGAGTAAAAGAAATCAAAGATACCCTTCGGTTAGACCACCTAAATTCAGAGGAAGAACAAAGCGTCACGAACTTAATAAAGGAAAACGCGGACAGATTTTACTTACCTGGAGATCATTTTGGAGCAACCACCGCGATAGAACATCCTATTCATACTACCGACGACATTCCAGTAAACGCGAAACAGTATAGATTCCCTCCAGTTCATAAAGAAGAAATAAACAGACAAGTAACTGAACTCATTGAAAATGGAATAATTGAACCCTCTCTTTCATCATATAACTCACCTCTATGGATCGTACCGAAAAAACCGGACTCTCAAGGAAACAAAAGATGGCGTATGGTAATCGATTACCGCGCCCTCAACGATAAAACGATCGGAGACGCTTACCCACTTCCTAATATAAATGAGATCCTAGATCAACTAGGTAGCGCCAAATATTTTTCAGTTTTTGACCTCGCATCTGGTTTCCACCAAATACCCATGAAATCGACAGATTCACATAAAACCGCTTTTTCTACGCCATACGGACATTACGAATTTAAACGCATGCCCTTCGGATTAAAAAACGCTCCAGCAACGTTCCAACGATTAATGAACAACGTTTTAACCGGACTACAAGGAGTAGAATTATTTGTCTATCTCGACGACATAGTCCTATACGCTCGCTCACTCCGAGAACACGAGATCAAATTCACTCGACTCATGAAAAGATTACGAGAAGCAGACCTCAAGCTACAACCGGACAAATGTGAATTCTTACGACATGAAGTCAATTACCTCGGGCATATTATTAGCGAAAACGGAGTTAAACCAGACCCGAAGAAAATAACGGCGGTGGACCACTTCCCAGTTCCAAAAAATCCAAAGAATATAAAACAATTTCTGGGTCTTGCCGGATATTACCGCAGATTCATACCTAACTTTTCAAAAACCGCGAAACCTCTCACCGATTTATTAAAAAAGGAAGTAGCATTCAGATGGACGCCAACACAAGAAGACGCATTTCAAAAACTAAAGAAAGCCCTAATAACTGAACCTATTCTTCAATATCCTAATTTCACAGAAACCTTCAATTTAACAACGGATGCATCCGGATATGCAATCGGAGGAGTCCTAAGTCAAGGACCAATCGGAAAAGATCTCCCTATAGCCTACGCGTCGCGATTATTAAACCAAGCAGAGAAAAACTATTCAACGATCGAAAAAGAATGCCTCGCGATAGTATATTGTATAAACCACTTCAGACCATACTTATACGGGAGAGAATTTAAAATCATTACGGACCACAAACCACTAGTATGGCTAAACTCAATCAAAGATCCTACTTCAAGACTATGGAAATGGAAGTTAAAACTCTCAGAATATGAATATAAGATATATTACAAAGAAGGTCGAGCAAACGCAAACGCCGACGCACTATCCCGGAACCCACCGGAGAACGACGAAAAGGAACAGCCTTCAGCACCAATCTACTCTATAAAAAGAAAAAGACAACAAGACGAACCATCATCCTCTGACTCCCTCGAAATCTTTCCCGCGAGCAAACCGCGACTCCATAGCCCGGTAGAACAGAAACAACTACCGACTACCTCCAAGCAGCCATCAGAGACTAAATCAAAAGATCCAAGAAAACGAACGCCTTCCACAGCCTTTAGTCCATTCCCTCTTCCTCCAGGAAAACGTATCCCAAGAATACAAGATTCTACGACCACTGACGTCACCGATTACCCTCCTACCCATATCGAAAGTCGCGATACACCCTCACGAAGCCCCCCTCCCACTCATTCCCCCTCTCCAGAAAAAATTCCCTCACCCATACATCATTCAACTCCTCGCAACGAAACACCTCAACTCACTCCACGGATTTTGGACTACGGAAACGAAGAAGAAGCCCTCACTCAACTCGAATCAAACGACGACATCGAAGAAACACAAAGTATCGAAATGGAAGATACACCGCTCACATCATCGGACTCGGATGCACTTTTCGAACGAACTTTCGTACCCGCAACTCTACGCAACGCACCATTGAAGATTGAAGAAAGCAACGACTCCTTAAGAATACAAAAGGACCACAAAATAATTTTCATCGACATGAATGGGCAACCCCAGGATAAAGGGGCAATCGAACTACTCTCATACGGCGAACTTCCGAAGTTTGAAGACCTAACATTTGAGAGAGCTAAAATAAAACCTACACAATCTTACAACATTATAGCAATTCCTATAAAAGAACACGATAGGATACCCATTACGAAAGAAAACATAAAAAACGGCATTCGCGCGATAAAAGACGTACTCGACGAATTAAGGATCAAGAGCTTCAGCATTTCTAAAACCCCGTACTACGACGATATACCATGGAAATTTTTCCTCAATTATCTCAAGCAAACCCTCCAAGAATATCAACTTACTATCACGATATGTCGATCTCTCATCACAATACCGACAACGGAACAACGAAGACAAATAATGGAAGAAAACCACGATTCCGTAATCGCAGGACATAAAGGAGTTACAAAAACCTACAATCGCATTCGACAGCGTTATTTCTGGGATGGAATGAACAAAGATATTACTGAATATGTAAGGACATGCATCGAATGTCAAAAGAGGAAGCTAACACGGATTAAAACTTGCCAACCAATGATACTTACCGATACACCTGGCGCAGCCTTCGACAAAATAGCACTCGACATAGTTGGACCACTCCCTGTAACAAAAACGGGAAATGAATTCATACTGACCATCCAAGACCTTTTAACGAAATACAGTGTCGCAGTACCACTGCAAAAAGCAGATTCACGTAGCGTGGCCGACGCCTTCCTTAAGAATTTCATATGCAGATTTGGAGCTCCACGAGCATTACTCACAGACCAGGGATCAAACTTCTTATCAGCTTTATTTAAAGCCGTGGCAAAGAAATGCCGAATTAAGCAATACCAGACGACAGCCTATCACCCTCAAGCAAATGGATCCCTCGAAAGATCACATCACGTATTAATAGAATTCTTAAAACAATATATCGACGACACCTCCAATTGGGATGAATGGATAGAGAACGCGATGTTCTCATATAACACCAGCATCCACGAAGGAACGAAATTCTCACCGCACGAATTAGTGTTCGGAAAAATAGCACGAGCACCGTCCACCGACCCGCCGATAGAAGAAAACCTCGACCCATCATATAAGGATTATTTAGAAGAACTCTTCATGAAGATCAACCGTCTACAAAACATCGCCCGAGAGAACTTAAAACAAGCTAAACAAAAATCAAAAGGATACTACGACCGAAGAGTAAACCCCCAAACATTTCACGTCGGCGACGATGTATTTTTACTAAAAGAACCCCGACAAGGGAAATTCGCGAGTCAATATTCCGGTCCCTACAAAATTCAACAAGTCCTTAATAACGGAAATATATCCATTCTAATAAACGGCAAAAATCGCGTAGTGCACGCTTACAAGTTAAAATTAGCTCATCGTCGACCCACCGTCACGGAACTTCAGAGGAAAATAATTATGTTAATCAAAATAAAATAAAAATAATGCCTTACTAAACTACAAGTAAACAAAGAAATAAAATAAAACAAAAAATAAACAAAAATAAATAATCACTATGTTACTAGATTTAAGCTTAGTCATTAATTAATATTACTTACGAAATGTCAGACTTCTGTTTCAGGATGAAGGTCCTCATTGTATTTCTCCTATGCGTCAGCCCAATGGCTTACGGACTAATCGCATACGATTGCAGCGGCGAGAGGCTAAATATAACGACGATATCATTAGTAAAAGTAGGCGAATGTGACATCAACGTTCGAGGGGCGGAAACGGAAGAAACATACATACAATTATTGCAATTGGCAGAGTATGAACACGCGGACTACATACAGTGCAAAATCGAGATCAAGAGAACAGTCTTTTACTGTGGAATGCACTCCCATATATCAGCAGTTCACAATGGCTACGTGGAGTATATAGCAGATGTAAGCCACGAGACGTGTCTACGTCTACATCGAGAAGGAACTATATCTCTCGGAAACGGAGCAGTTTTAACCGGCATTCGAGCAAACACAACATCTACAAGAATGTTTACCTTCGCTGGAATAATCGCAAATGATGGATCATGCACCGGAACACAGTATGCGGATCCCTACGGATCCTGGGACAACGTAGTGGTACAAGGATTGGCCAAGATTACACTCCGCACAGGCAGCGCCGCAGTCAAGCTTAACGATAATAAGATCATCCTCAAAAGTGGAACTACCTGCTCATTTCAAGACGGATACTGTCTAGACGGAGAAGACGGATATACGTACTGGAAACCAACCCCGGAGTCCACCTGCAAATTTGAGCAATATGACGTTTTATACGAAGGATTGGCACAACGGATCACAGAAGCGGGACAAAATTCAACCTTACCTACAATTTACGCACTTACCAGGGACGACATCACCTTCGCCCTAACCAAGGTTTCGGAACAAAACGTGTGCGGATATACGCTCCTACGAACAGAACATCCTAAGCTGTTCATTCTGGAAACACAAAAAGGACGCACATTCACTTGGGAAGAGAACAATTACGCCTGATAACCTCGACATCTTTACATATATGAATTCGAAATTCGTATACGTCGAACGCCATATACGAGGACAGATAATTACCCTCTTTACCTCATCACTTACGCATAGATGCGTCTTGGAGAGGCAAGTGCTCGAAAATGCACTCTCAATCGCATCGATACTGCCTGAGGAATTTGCCTGGTCCCTAATGAAAGGACCGGGATACATGGCCACGACCGCTGGAGAAGCCGTCCATATAATCAGGTGCATTCCCGTAGAAGTGAAAGTACGCCGCACGCAAGAATGTTTCGTGGAACTTCCCGTTCTACACAGAAACACATCAAAATTTATGAAGCCTAAAACCAGAGTATTAGTACAACAAGGTACTCACCGCGACTGCAACCCGATCCTGCCGATAATGTACAACATCGACGAATCATTGCACAAAATACTGCCGAATCCAGTGGAAGCTGTCCCACCACAAGAGTTGAAACCGATGACCAAGCCAACCTGGAAATATACGGTACCAGCTACACTCGCCGTAAGCGGAATCTACACGCAAGCAGACATCGACAAGCTACGAGACCATATCATGTTCCCGGCAGAAAGAGCCGCCATTCTGAATTCCGTAGCGCGTGGCGTCACCGGACAAGATATCATCCCCGGGACTATCCAACTCACGCATCTGTCAGACGAAGACGCCGTGCAGAAACTAGCCCAAGGAGCACTATCGAAGATATGGGACCATTTCATTACGTTTG
This sequence comes from Cerceris ruficornis, assembly GCA_963989415.1. NCBI lineage: Eukaryota > Metazoa > Arthropoda > Insecta > Hymenoptera > Crabronidae > Cerceris > Cerceris ruficornis. Next base: position 4,418,166 of record OZ022522.1, read on the forward strand.
GCTCCATCAGCGCAGGATGCCTAGCAATATTTGTGATTGTGAAACTCGTAAAAACCATCGTTGATACTATTATTCACGGCTACTCACTGTATGCCGTATTCGGATGTGGCATCGAATTACTTGGAGCTGTATGGACATCCATCACCTACTGCCTCTTGCAACGTGCTCGACAACGAGCTTCGAATCCAGAAAACCCAGAATTGAACGCCCCTGAGAACGATGATGATATTAACCGACAGATGCCAAGACCATTTTCTCGCCAGCCGCAAAGTCCTAAAGTAGTAAGTCTCTCCGAGTTAAGAGATAGAATAGACCGCTTAGAACAAATTTCCGAATAAATTTGTTCTACAAAAAGGGGGGAGGTGTAACGTCAACCCGAAATTGACGTCACTATTGTTAAAATCGCGTATTCAAACCTCCCACCCCCTAATTCGCGAAAGCGCGCCTCCTGACATATGCCTACATATATATATATACACATAGACATACATACACACATATACATTACGTATATATGTACGAAACACATTAATCCGTTAAAATAAATATATATGTATGTAAAGGCACGTAAAAGTAATATTTAAGAATAATAACCGTACTAATAATCAACGCGATATGTCTAGATGAGTCATACAAGTAATAAATATCAAGAGATGTAAAGCATCAAAACGTTTCAGAAGTATAGGACAACATTTCATCTCGCAGCTATATAAAAAGCATTAAAATCAAACTCCGCGAGACATCTTTTCATTTGCGAACAGTATGAGCTATCTATTCGTTTCACAACTATATAATTAAAAGCGCATGCGACATCTATTCATTTCAAGACTATATAATATTGTACACGCTCAGCAGTTTCTTATCTCTCACCGCGATAAGATAAGCTCAAGAAACTGCAAGGCGTAAGACCGTCAGCAGTTTCCCTTCCCACGGCGATAAGAAACTGCAAGGCGTAAGACCGTCAGCAGTTTAAAACTGCAAGGCGTAAGACGGTCAGCAGAATAAAATGCAAGGCGGAGGATGTCAGCAAAGATAGGAAAATGCAAGCCGCCCGCCGCTCAGCATTCTTAGAATTAGCGATATGAATTTAATATATAAGGAGCAGCGCAACGCCGCTTTAGTCAGTCCAGCAGGAGCAGCCGACCCGCGAACATCGAGTGAAAGTTAAAGTACGCGAATTAAACTAGTGCATCGAAACGAATAAGTGCAACTACTACAAAGTGCCAATCTCCTACGACTACGATACCAACGAGTGAGTATTCAATTATTACGGCTGCACTCTGACTCCGCTGTACTACCGAGGTCGTACGGCGACACACCCATTGCCACTCGTTGCTCCTTTTATATTTTGATTGTGTTCAGAACTCGTGACCGAGGTACGCGAATAATTTTGTACGCTTTCATAAATATTAATTCTTTATAACCTTAGGCACTCAGACTAATTATCATCGACACTCTTAGTGAAAATTCAAAACCCGTGACCGAGGTACGCGGACCATTTTGCATTTACTCACTAATTGTATTTTACGCGAATAATATTGTACGACGTTAACTCAAGCACTCAGATCGTTTATTACCAACACACTTAGTGTGAATCCAAAACCCGTGACCGAGGTACGCGGCTATTTTGTATTCTCTCACTGACTGTAATTATTTTATAAAACTCGATTTCAACTTAACCTGCGACCGAGGTACGCAGGTAGTTGAAATCCCTCCTTACTCTTATACTACCCACATTGTACTACTTCTTATTTTAATATACTTAAGTTTATAACTTACCTTCTTTATTTTTCCAAATCCAATAGCGCTGATAAACAGCAGCTGTCTCATCGAACGCGAGCGCAGCTACGCATAGCGCTTCATCTCTTCTTCACTTTCTTGAAGCGCAGAATCCTGCTGCTGTCTTTTCACCTGCGAGTCCTACAGATACGCAGTCAAGGTAGAGTGAAACTATTTCATCATTTTCAAATCGTCTCCCCTACTTTATACTCACCTCTCGTCTGTCATTAGATGACAGATAGTAATTCGGGAATACGTAATCCTCCTACATCTCTTTGAAGATTCTGTTTGAAATTTATTATACTTATATTCCATTTAAATTTGTATCTTACTTAACCTAGAGCAAATAAACTCTATTATTATACTTACCTTTTAATCGACGCATCTTCAAGTCATCCCGTCTCTTCGTACCATTTCCTCGCCGCGACCCCTGAAAATAAAATCAATTAGTAACATAGAAAAGAAACCTCCCTACTGTAGATTCTCTCTCTCGGTACATCTTACCTTACTCGTTACACTTACCGTCTCTCTCTCTATACTTACTCCGCTACGCTCCATCGGGTGAATACCTGAAAAGGAAATATTATTATTAACATATTAATAAGCCTCTTCGCCCCCCCTTTCCCCATATTATACTTACCTCGCTTAATCCCTCGTGGCATAAAATCACTGACTCTCCTCCCTGTGCCCTGGCGATAGTCTGCGCATAGCGGGTGAGCCTAAAACAGGAAAACAAACTAAGTTACTCCCGATCGAGGACACGGGACGTGACACTAAACTACAAGTAAACGAAGAAATAAAATAAAACAAAAAATAAACAAAAATAAATAATCACTATGTTACTAGATTTAAGCTTAGTCATTAATTAATATTACTTACGAAATGTCAGACTTCTGTTTCAGGATGAAGGTCCTCATTGTATTTCTCCTATGCGTCAGCCCAATGGCTTACGGAATAATCGCATACGATTGCAGCGGCGAGAGGCTAAATATAACGACGATATCATTAGTAAAAGTAGGCGAATGTGACATCAACGTTCGAGGGGCGGAAACAAAAGAAACATACATACAACTATTGCAATTGACAGAGTATGAACACGCGAACTACATACAGTGCAAAATCGAGATCAAGAGAACAGTCTTTTACTGTGGAATGCACTCCCATATATCAGCAGTTCACAATGGCTACGTGGAGTATATATCAGATGTAAGCCACGAGACGTATCTACGTCTACATCGAGAAGGAACTATATCTCTCGGAAACGGAGCAGTTTTAACCGGCATTCGAGCAAACACAACATCTACAAGAATGTTTACCTTCGCCGGAACAATCGCAAATGATGGATCATGCACCGGAACACAGTATGCGGATCCCTACGGATCCTGGGACAACGTAGTGGTACAAGGATTGGCGAAGATTACACTTCGCACGGGCAGCGCCGCAGTCAAGCTGAACGAGAATAAGATCATCCTCAAAAGTGGAACTACCTGCAAATTGGCACGGAAACATGCAGTTGGCACAGAATCCTGCAAGTTTGCACGTAAACATGCAAGTTTACGCGGAATCGTGCAAATTAGCACGAAATCGTGCAAATTGGCACGGAAACATGCAGTTGGCACAGAATCCTGCAAGTTTGCACGTAAACATGCAAGTTTACGCGGAATCGTGCAAAGTAGCACGAAATCGTGCAAATTGGCACGGAAACATGCAGTTGGCACAGAATCCTGCAAGTTTGCACGTAAACATGCAAGTTTACGCGGAATCGTGCAAATTAGCACGAAATCGTGCAAATTGGCACGGAAACATGCAGTTGGCACAGAATCCTGCAAGTTTACGCGGAATCGTGCAAATTAGCACGAAATCGTGCAAATTGGCACGGAAACATGCAGTTGGCACAGAATCCTGCAAGTTTGCACGTAAACATGCAAGTTTACGCGGAATCGTGCAAATTAGCACGAAATCGTGCAAATTGGCACGGAAACATGCAGTTGGCACAGAATCCTGCAAGTTTGCACGTAAACATGCAAGTTTACGCGGAATCGTGCAAATTAGCACGAAATCGTGCAAATTGGCACGGAAACATGCAGTTGGCACAGAATCCTGCAAGTTTGCACGTAAACATGCAAGTTTACGCGGAATCGTGCAAATTAGCACGAAATCGTGCAAATTGGCACGGAAACATGCAGTTGGCACAGAATCCTGCAAGTTTACGCGGAATCGTGCAAATTAGCACGAAATCGTGCAAATTGGCACGGAAACATGCAGTTGGCACAGAATCCTGCAAGTTTGCACGTAAACATGCAAGTTTACGCGGAATCGTGCAAAGTAGCACGAAATGGTGCAAATTGGCACGGAAACATGCAGTTGGCACAGAATCCTGCAAGTTTGCACGGTAACATGCAAGTTTACGCGGAATCGTGCAAATTAGCACGAAATCGTGCAAATTGGCACGGAAACATGCAGTTGGCACAGAATCCTGCAAGTTTGCACGTAAACATGCAAGTTTACGCGGAATCGTGCAAATTGGCACGGAAACATGCAGTTGGCACAGAATCCTGCAAGTTTGCACGTAAACATGCAAGTTTACGCGGAATCGTGCAAAGTAGCACGAAATGGTGCAAATTGGCACTGAAACATGCAGTTGGCACAGAATCCTGCAAGTTTGCACGTAAACATGCAAGTTTACGCGGAATCGTGCAAATTAGCACGAAATCGTGCAAATTGGCACGGAAACATGCAGTTGGCACAGAATCCTTCAAGTTTGCACGTAAACATGCAAGTTTACGCGGAATCGTGCAAGTTTACGCGGAATCGTGCAAATTAGCACGAAATCGTGCAAATTGGCACGGAAACATGCAGTTGGCACAGAATCCTGCAAGTTTACGCGGAATCGTGCAAATTAGCACGAAATCGTGCAAATTGGCACGGAAACATGCAGTTGGCACAGAATCCTGCAAGTTTGCACGTAAACATGCAAGTTTACGCGGAATCGTGCAAAGTAGCACGAAATCGTGCAAATTGGCACGGAAACATGCAGTTGGCACAGAATCCTGCAAGTTTGCACGTAAACATGCAAGTTTACGCGGAATCGTGCAAATTAGCACGAAATCGTGCAAATTGGCACGGAAACATGCAGTTGGCACAGATTCCTGCAAGTTTGCACGTAAACATGCAAGTTTACGCGGAATCGTGCAAATTAGCACGAAATCGTGCAAATTGGCACGGAAACATGCAGTTGGCACAGAATCCTGCAAGTTTGCACGTAAACATGCAAGTTTACGCGGAATCGTGCAAATTAGCACGAAATAGTGCAAATTGGCACGGAAACATGCAGTTGGCACAGAATCCTGCAAGTTTGCACGTAAACATGCAAGTTTACGCGGAATCGTGCAAATTAGCACGAAATCGTGCAAATTGGCACGGAAACATGCAGTTGGCACAGAATCCTGCAAGTTTGCACGGTAACATGCAAGTTTACGCGGAATCGTGCAAATTAGCACGAAATCGTGCAAATTGGCACGGAAACATGCAGTTGGCACAGAATCCTGCAAGTTTGCACGTAAACATGCAAGTTTACGCGGAATCGTGCAAATTAGCACGAAATCGTGCAAATTGGCACGGAAACATGCAGTTGGCACAGAATCCTGCAAGTTTGCACGTAAATATGCAAGTTTACGCGGAATCGTGCAAATTAGCACGAAATCGTGCAAATTGGCACGGAAACATGCAGTTGGTACAGAATCCTGCAAGTTTGCACGTAAACATGCAAGTTTACGCGGAATCGTGCAAATTAGCACGAAATCGTGCAAATTGGCACGGAAACATGCAGTTGGCACAGAATCCTGCAAGTTTGCACGTAAACATGCAAGTTTACGCGGAATCGTGCAAATTAGCACGAAATCGTGCAAATTGGCACGGAAACATGCAGTTGGCACAGAATCCTGCAAGTTTGCACGGTAACATGCAAAGTTTACGCGGAATCGTGCAAATTAGCACGAAATCGTGCAAATTGGCACGGAAACATGCAGTTAGCACAGTATCCAGCAAGTTTGCACGTAAACATGCAAGTTTACGCGGAATCGTGCAAATTAGCACGAAATCGTGAAAATTGGCACGGAAACATGCATTTGGCACAGAATCCTGCAAGTTTGCACGTAAACATGCAAGTTTACGCGGAATCGTGCAAATTAGCACGACATCGTGCAAATTGGCACGGAAACATGCAGTTGGCACAGAATCCTGCAAGTTTGCACGTAAACATGCAAGTTTACGCGGAATCGTGCAAATTAGCACGAAATCGTGAAAATTGGCACGGAAACATGCAGTTGGCACAGAATCCTGCAAGTTTGCACGGTAACATGCAAGTTTACGCGGAATCGTGCAAATTAGCACGAAATCGTGCAAATTGGCACGGAAACATGCAGTTGGCACAGATTCCTGCAAATTTGCACGTAAACATGCAAGTTTACGCGGAATCGTGCAAATTAGCACGAAATAGTGCAAATTGGCACGGAAACATGCAGTTGGCACAGAATCCTGCAAGTTTGCACGTAAACATGCAAGTTTACGCGGAATCGTGCAAATTAGCACGAAATCGTGCAAATTGGCACGGAAACATGCGGTTGGCACAGAATCCTGCAAGGTTGCACGTAAACATGCAAGTTTACGCGGAATTGTGACGTCTGTCACGCAACGAGTTCAACCGCGACCAAAATTATTTCCAAAATATTACTTTTGCATAAGGAACGCAATGCACCTGAAAGATTTTCCATATCCTAACTCGGTAACTTAATTTATACGCAAAACCAATCCTAAAGGAGAACCCATATATAAGAGACAGAGAATTTAAGAGAAAGCGGAACAGAGAACACGACATGTAAATTCGGTTTGGGTCATCCGCACAGCTACAACTTATACTACTAATCAAACAATCAAATATTTTAATTCCAACAGATGACCCCAGCCGAAGTCCTAAAATAATCTTAGCGTTAGGAATAAGTAACTTCCAGAATATTCTTTAATACATTCTTGAAGACACTCACGTGTAACAAACACGTGAGCCACGTGAGAGAGCATGGAACATTCTGGAAGATGGTCACGCGGACCATCCACGTGAGGCACGTGCGGGAGCGCCCGACGTACCTCGTTCCCACCTGCGTTATCGCTTGACAAAGTTGGTGGACCCAGTACAGAGCGTGAGAGCTCGAGGCCACCAACGATTCCATCATAGTCAGCAATTCTTATCTCGAGTATTCCTAAGAAACCCAGTACAGAGCGTGAGAGCTCGAGGCCACCAACGATTCCATCATAGTCAGCAGTTCTTATCTCAAGCGATAAGGCACGTACTTAGCCGTATAAGAAGGGGCTCCCGAGCCTCAGCAGTCAGTCAAGCAGCAGCAGCCGACCAGCGTACATCGAGCTTAAACACGCGAAGTTACTAGTTAAACAGTGCAACGAAGCATACAGTGCCACATCTCCTACGACTATTATACCAACGAGTGAGTATTCAATCATTACGGCTGCACTCTGACTCCGCTGTATTACCGAGGTCGTACAGCGACACACCCATTATCACTCGTTACTCCTTTTATATTTGTGTACGTTCAAAACCCGTGACCGAGGTACGCGGATAACTTTGTACGTTTTCACTAATATTAACTCTTCTATAACTCAAGGCACTCTAATTAATTATTCGTTACTCTTAGTGTATATTCAAAACCCGTGACCGAGGTACGCGGATAATTTTGTATTCGTACACTATTGTAACTCATTTTATAAAACACGACGTTCAACATAACCGCTGTGCCCGAGGGCTTCGGCGACACACCCATTGTTATACAACGAATTGTATTAACAAATCCTTAAACCTTGTAACCACTTTAATCATTTTAATACATTTAGAATAGTTAAATCTGTTCTTTACTTATTCACCTGTCATTCCCTATTCCTCAAAACGCACGAAACCAATTAAACATACCAAGTGTTAATTTTAATACAAATCAATTATATTCTTATAGTATCACTGTGAGATTTATCGTAGCGCCCAGTGGCCGACACGATAAAGCCTGCGCTAAGTAGCTGCAGCTCACGCCGTGACAACTGTAATAATATTTACGCGAAATTATCCGGTTGAAATATTCCTCGAGTGGCTATACTGGCATTGCGGTATTGTCAAAGCGCCCAGTGGCTGTCTTGACAAAATTTGCGGTAATACTTGCTGCATCTCACGCTTTGCACCAGCCCAGAATATTTCCGCCGTTACGTTCTTGAAATAACTTAAGATTGATTAATTTGCAAATCCTTTTATTTTATCAGACAGTTTCTTTCGTACATTTGTGAATCATAAAGTTTTCTATTTGTTATATTAACCTCAAATTCATCTTCGTGCGTTTCCCCTCTTCGTCGTACCTTTTCCCAAGCGATACCTAAAACGAATAACATTATTAACATAGACATAAATAAATTCGCCTCCATGTAACGTCAACCCGAAATTGACGTCACTATTGTTAAAATCGCGTATTCAAACCTCCCACCCCCTAATTCGCGAAAGCGCGCGTCCTGACATATGCCTATATATATATATATATACGTAGACACACATACACATATATACATCACGTATATATGTACGAAAATACATTAATCTATCAAAATAAATATATATATATGTAAAGGCGCATAGAAGTAATATTCAAGACTAATAACCGTATTAATAATCAATGTAATACGTCTAGGTGACTCATAAAGGTAATAAATATCAAAAGATGTAAAGCATCTAAACATTTCAGAAGTATAAGACAACATTCCATCTCGCTACTATATAAAAGGTATTAAAATCTAATTCGCGAGACATCATTTCATTTGCGAACAGTATGAGACATCTATTCGTTTCCTAACTATATAATTAAAAGCGCATGCGACATCCTTTTATTTCAAGACTATATAATATTGTACACGCTCAGCAGTTTCTTATCTCTAACCACGATAAGATAAGCTCGAGAAACTGCAAGGCGTAAGACCGTCAGCAGTTTTCCTTCCCACGGCGATAAGAAACTGCAAGGCGTAAGACCGTCAGCAGTTTAAAACTGCAAGGCGTAAGACGGTCAGCAGAATAAATTGCAAGGCGGGGGATGTCAGCAAAGATAGGAAAATGCAAGCCGCCCGCCGCTCAGCATTCTTAGAATTAGCGATATGAATTTAATATATAAGGAGCAGCGCAACGCCGCTTTAGTCAGTCAAGCAGCAGCAGCCGACCAGCGTACATCGAGCTTAAACACGCGAAGTTACTAGTTAAACAGTGCAACGAAGCATACAGTGCCACATCTCCTACGACTATTATACCAACGAGTGAGTATTCAATCATTACGGCTGCACTCTGACTCCGCTGTATTACCGAGGTCGTACAGCGACACACCCATTATCACTCGTTACTCCTTTTATATTTGTGTACGTTCAAAACCCGTGACCGAGGTACGCGGATAACTTTGTACGTTTTCACTAATATTAACTCTTCTATAACTCAAGGCACTCTAATTAATTATTCGTTACTCTTAGTGTATATTCAAAACCCGTGACCGAGGTACGCGGATAATTTTGTATTCGTACACTATTGTAACTCATTTTATAAAACACGACGTTCAACATAACCGCTGTGCCCGAGGGCTTCGGCGACACACCCATTGTTATACAACGAATTGTATTAACAAATCCTTAAACCTTGTAACCACTTTAATCATTTTAATACATTTAGAATAGTTAAATCTGTTCTTTACTTATTCACCTGTCATTCCCTATTCCTCAAAACGCACGAAACCAATTAAACATACCAAGTGTTAATTTTAATACAAATCAATTATATTCTTATAGTATCACTGTGAGATTTATCGTAGCGCCCAGTGGCCGACACGATAAAGCCTGCGCTAAGTAGCTGCAGCTCACGCCGTGACAACTGTAATAATATTTACGCGAAATTATCCGGTTGAAATATTCCTCGAGTGGCTATACTGGCATTGCGGTATTGTCAAAGCGCCCAGTGGCTGTCTTGACAAAATTTGCGGTAATACTTGCTGCATCTCACGCTTTGCACCAGCCCAGAATATTTCCGCCGTTACGTTCTTGAAATAACTTAAGATTGATTAATTTGCAAATCCTTTTATTTTATCAGACAGTTTCTTTCGTACATTTGTGAATCATAAGGTTTTCTATTTGTTATATTAACCTCAAATTCATCTTCGTGCGTTTCCCCTCTTCGTCGTACCTTTTTCCCAAGCGATACCTAAAACGAATAACATTATAGACATAAATAAATTCGCCTCCACTAACTAAGAATCACTAGCGATACTTACTTCATCCAATTCTGCGGAATAAGATCACCTGCGTCGATTCTCCTCCCTGTTCCCTGGCGACAGTCTGCGCACAGTGGGCAAGCCTAAAACAGGAAAATAAATACGTTACTCCCGATCGAGGACACGGGACGTGACATAAATTTGGTGGCAGCGGTGGGATAGAAGGAGAAAAGTGATCTTATACCCACATCATATAATAATCGATCAACGAGCTCACCGACATGGCGGAACCGCGATTAAATCCTAACCAAGAGGACGAAGTAGCAAGGTTACAAGAACGGGTCTTAACCCGAGAACGCGAATTAGCCGAACAAAACGCGCGACGAACGATAGAAGTACCGCGCTCTACGGAACTCAAACTTGACAAAGTTCACCAAATAATCGAACGGATGGACAGAGAATTCGACATACTACTCCCACTACCAGAACGCCTAGAAAGATTAGAAAACGCGTTACAGGAATTAAGGTTAAACGGTGGCCATGATAACACCACGGGGGGACTCCCTCCCTCACCGCAAGTCCATAGCACACCGGAACGACCACCGATATTCCGCGCCGCTGCAATAAGCATAAAAGACGCGTTAGAATCCGTCCCAATCTACAATGGACGAAACATTCCGATCTTCCAATTTGTACGGGCTTGTGAAAGAGCACGAAGCATAATACACCCCGAGCAGGAAATGCACCTCGTGCAACTACTAGTGAACAAACTACAGGGTCACGCGTACATGACCGTCGCGAATTCACAATTTGCAACAGTAGATCAATTTTGCAACCGACTAAAATCAACGTTCGCCGCACACAAAACATTATATGAATACCAAGGAGAACTTGGACAACTAGAGAAAAGACCGCAAGAACATATACTCGATTATATAGAAAAGGTCCGGAATCTACACGCAGCGGTATACGACGAAATGAAACAAGGCAGATCATTTGACCACATTAGAGCACAGGAACTAGAAGAACATGTTATTCAAGCATTTTTGAACGGTCTCGCGCCAGACGCTAGAATACGAATACGTATGGAAGCGCCCCGAAACCTAGAAGAATATTATTGCACCGCAATTAAAATTTTTGGACAAATCGAAAAGGAGGAATCTCGAGCGCGCACCAGGGTTAGATATCGTTCCCCTCCGCGTCGAAATGCATACAGATCGCCGCCGCGACAAAACGAGTATAGATTTCCCCCACGACGTTATGAAGACAGGCCGTCTCAACGGCGATACGAGGATAGAGCACCTCCGCGACAATCAAACGAATTTTCCCCACGACGCGATTACGAACCACAACGATCCTCACCGGTCACAACAAGAACCTACCAGCAACCCAGATTCCCTGCACCCTCATCGGTAGTCACTTGCCGTTACTGTAAAAACCCGGGTCATAATATGGACGAATGCAGGAAATTTAAAGCAAAGGTTGATGCCGGAGAGATAACCCCGTATTCACAAAGGAGAACGAATGCTAATAACTCCATGAATCAGGGAAACGGTTCTCGCAACCCGGTAGCCGGTGTCCGCCGGGAAGCCAGCCAATCGGGGCACCGAACATTTACGACGATCGTAGAAACAAACGAACCGGAAGATCAGAACGCGATGACCCAAGTTTCCGAGTCGCCAGAGTCCAATTAAATCAAGATTCTGTAGTACCAACCATTCAAGTAGCTACAACAAATAATCAGAAAAAATTAAATTTAATGATAGACTCAGGATCTGAAATCAACCTCATAAAAGAATCATTTTCAGAATCGGCTCAAAAAATTAATCACGACATAACTTTGAAAATTAGGGGAATCACCTCAACGCCAATATCCACTCGAGGAACGGCAGAAATCGCGATTGCCGGACGACCAATAACATTTCATTTAGTTGACGATTCGTTCCCCATCGACCAAGACGGAATTTTAGGTTCCGAATTTATGACGCAAAATTCAGTCACGATTGATTACAAAAGCCGAAGCCTCCAATGGGAAGAATTACATATACCTTTTTTCGAACGCGAATTTTTAACGATCCCTAAAAGATCGGTTGCACCATTCCAAATCAAAATATCAAATCCAGAAATTAAAATGGGTTACCTACCTCGTCTACTAACGAAAGAAGGGATATTCCTTGGCAACGCCGTAGTAACTAACACAAAGGGAAGAGCATACCTTCCGATCTTTAATACCACGGAGGAAGATGAACATATAATCATACCAGCATTAGTACTCAGAGAAGTAGAAAATACAAGTCAAACTGCACCTAGTCAAAACGAAATTTTAGAAGACGAAAATTCCGCACGAGTATTCCTTACCCAGACAAACTGCGATAAACAACGACTAAAAGAAATCAAAGAAGCTCTCAGATTGGATCACTTAAATTCAGAAGAAGAACGAAGCGTGATGAAATTAATAGAAGAAAATGCAGACAGATTTTACTTACCCGGAGACCATTTCGGAGCAACAAGCGCAATAGAACATCCCATTCACACTACGGACGATATTCCAGTAAACGCGAAACAATATCGGTTTCCCCCGGTACACAAGGAAGAAATAAATAGGCAAGTGACTGAACTTATAGAAAACGGAGTAATAGAACCCTCTCTTTCACCTTATAACTCACCTCTGTGGATCGTGCCGAAAAAACCAGACTCCCAAGGAAACAAACGATGGCGTATGGTAATAGATTACCGAACCCTCAATGACAAAACGATCGGAGACGCCTACCCACTTCCTAATATAAACGAAATTCTAGATCAATTGGGTAGTGCCAAATATTTTTCCGTTTTCGACCTAGCATCAGGTTTTCACCAAATTCCTATGAAATCGGCAGACGCTCATAAAACCGCCTTCTCTACACCATACGGACATTACGAATTCAAACGCATGCCGTTTGGACTCAAAAATGCCCCCGCAACGTTTCAAAGACTAATGAATAACGTTTTAACCGGACTACAAGGGATAGAATTGTTTGTCTACCTTGATGATATAGTCCTATACGCTCGCTCGCTCCGAGAACATGAGATTAAATTTACCCGACTCATGAAAAGATTACGGGAAGCAAATCTCCGCTTACAACCAGATAAGTGCGAGTTTTTGCGCCACGAAGTTAATTATCTCGGACACATTATTAGCGAGAACGGAGTTAAACCAGACCCGAAAAAAATAACGGCGGTGGACCACTTCCCAGTTCCAAAAAATCCAAAGAATATAAAACAATTTCTGGGTCTTGCCGGATATTACCGCAGATTCATACCTAACTTTTCAAAAACCGCGAAACCTCTCACCGATTTATTAAAAAAGGAAGTAGCATTCAGATGGACGCCTGCGCAAGAAGACGCATTTCAAAGACTCAAGAAAGCACTAATAACCGAACCGATTCTTCAATACCCTAACTTCACGGAAACCTTCAATCTAACCACAGATGCATCCGGATATGCAATTGGCGGAGTCCTAAGTCAAGGACCAATCGGGAAGGATCTTCCAATAGCATACGCATCGCGACTATTAAATCAAGCGGAAAAGAATTACTCAACAATCGAAAAAGAATGTCTCGCAATAGTTTACTGCATAAATCATTTTAGACCATACTTATACGGGAGAGAATTTAAAATCATTACGGATCACAAACCACTGGTGTGGCTAAATTCAATTAAAGATCCCACATCAAGATTATGGAAATGGAAGTTAAAACTTTCGGAATACGAATACAAAATATTTTATAAAGAAGGTCGTGCAAACGCAAACGCCGACGCACTATCCCGAAATCCACCGGAGAACGACGAAGAAGAACAGCCTTCAGCGCCAATCTATGCAATAAAAAGGAAAAGACAACAGGATGAATCTTCATCCTCTGACTCTCTCGAGATCTTCCCTACAAGAAAGCCACGACTCCATGGCCCGGTAGAACAGAAGCAGCAAGCATCTACTTCAAAAAAACCATCAGAAACCAAAGGAAAAGGAACAAGGAAACGAACGCCATCCACAACATTCAGTCCTTTCCCTCTTCCCCCAGGAAAACGTATCCCAAAGCTACAAGATTCTACAATTCCTGATGTTGCAGACCCCTCTCCTACTTCCATTGAAAGTCGCGATATATCGAATGATTCCTCACAAAGCACTCCTCCCACTCATTCCCCCTCTCCAGAAGAAATCCCAATACCTATACACCACTCAACCCCTCGCAATAAAACACCTCATCTCACTCCACGGATTTTGAATTACGAAAATGAAGAAGAAGCTAATGTGCAAACTAAATCAAGCAACGACATCGAGGAAGAAACACACAGTTTTGAAATGGAAGACACACCTCTCACATCGTTGGATTCAGACGCACTTTTTGAGCGATCTTTCGTACCAGCAAGACTACACAACGCACCACTGAAGATTGAAGAATGCAACGACTCCCTAAGAATGCAGAAGGACCATAAAATCATTTTCATTGACATGAATGGGCAACCCCAGGATAAAGGAGCAATCGAACTACTCTCGTACGACGAACTTCCAAAATACGATGGCCTGACATTCGAAAGAGCTAAAGTAAAAACCACACAAGCTTACAACATTATAGCAATACCGATAAAAGAACACGACAGGATACCTATTACAAAGGAGAATATAAAAAACGGTATTCGAGCAATAAAAGACGTCCTCGATGAACTAAGGATAACAAGCTTCAGCATTTCTAAAACCCCGTACTATGACGACATACCATGGAAGTTCTTTCTCAATTACCTCAAGCAAACCCTCCAAGAATATCAACTTACTATCACGATATGTCGATCTCTCATCACAATACCGACAACGGAACAACGAAGACAAATAATGGAAGAAAACCACGATTCCGTAATCGCAGGACATAAAGGAGTTACAAAAACCTATAATCGCATTCGACAGCGTTATTTCTGGGATGGAATGAAGAAAGATATTACTGAATATGTAAGGACATGCATCGAATGTCAAAAGAGGAAGCTAACACGGATTAAAACTCGCCAACCAATGATACTTACCGATACACCTGGCGCAGCCTTCGACAAAATAGCACTCGACATAGTTGGACCACTCCCTGTAACAAAAATGGGAAATGAATACATACTGACCATCCAAGACCTTTTAACGAAATACAGTGTCGCAGTACCATTGCAAAAAGCGGATTCACGCAGCGTGGCCGACGCCTTCCTTAAGAATTTCATATGCAGATTTGGAGCTCCACGAGCATTACTCACAGACCAGGGATCAAACTTCTTATCAGCTTTATTTAAAGCCGTGGCAAAGAAATGCCGAATTAAGCAATACCAGACGACAGCCTATCACCCTCAAGCAAATGGATCCCTCGAAAGATCCCATCACGTATTAATAGAATTCTTAAAACAATATATCGACGACACCTCCAATTGGGATGAATGGATAGAGAACGCGATGTTCTCGTATAACACCAGCATTCACGAAGGAACGAAATTCTCACCGCATGAATTAGTGTTCGGAAAAATAGCACGAGCACCGTCCACCGACCCGCCGCTAGAAGAAAACCTCGACCCATCATATAAGGATTATTTAGAAGAACTCTTCATGAAGATCAACCGTTTACAAGACATCGCCCGAGAGAACTTAAAGCAAGCTAAGCAAAAATCAAAAGGATACTACGACCGAAGAGTAAACCCCCAAACATTCCACGTCGGCGACGATGTATTTTTACTAAAAGAACCCCGACAAGGGAAATTCGCGAGTCAATATTCCGGTCCCTACAAAATTCAGCAAATCCTTAATAACGGAAACATATCCATATTAATGAATGGCAAAAATCGCGTAGTGCACGCTAACAAGTTAAAATTAGCTCATCATCGACCCACCATCACGGAATTTTAAAGAAGACAACCTACTAAACTACAAAATAAACAAAAAATAATAATAAATAATAAATAATAATAAAATAACCTAGATGTAACTAGATTTAAGCTTAGTCAATAATCAATATTACTTACAAAACTCTAGCTCTCTGTTTCAGGATGAGAATCCTCCTTATATTCCTCCTATGTATAAGCCCGATGGCATATGGGCTAATTGCATACGATTGCAGTGGCGAGAGACTAAATATAACGACGATATCATTAGTAAAAGTAGGCGAATGTGACATCAACGTTCGAGGGGCGGAAACGGAAGAAACATACATACAATTATTGCAATTGGCAGAGTATGAGCACGCGGACTACATACAGTGCAAAATCGAGATCAAGAGAACAGTCTTTTACTGTGGAATGCACTCCCATATATCAGCAGTTCACAATGGCTACGTGGAGTATCTAGCAGATGTAAGCCACGAGACGTGCCTACGTCTACATCAAGAAGGAACTATATCTCTCGGGAACGGAGCAGTTCTAACCGGCATTCGAGCTAATACAACATCTACAAGAATGTTTACCTTCGCCGGAACAATCGCAAATGACGGAACATGCACCGGAACCCAGTATGCGGACCCCTACGGATCCTGGGACAACGTAGTGGTACAAGGATTGGCGAAGATTACACTTCGCACGGGCAGCGCCGCAGTCAAGCTGAACGAGAATAAGATCATCCTCAAAAGTGGAACTACCTGCTCATTTCAAGACGGATACTGTCTAGATGGAGAAGACGGATATACGTACTGGAAACCAACACCGGAGTCCACCTGTAAATTCGAGCAATATGACGTTTTATACGAAGGATTGGCACAACGGATCACAGAAGCGGGACAAAATTCAGCCCTACCTACAATTTATGCACTTACCAGGGACGACATAACCTTCGCCCTGACGAAGGTTTCGGAACAGAACGTGTGCGGATATACGCTCCTACGAACAGAACATCCTAAGCTGTTCATTCTGGAAACACAAAAAGGACGTACATTTACTGGGAAAAGAACAATTACGCCTGATAACCTCGACATCTTTACTTATATGAATTCGAAATTCGTATACGTCGAACGCCATATACGAGGACAAATAATCACTCTCTTTACCTCGTCACTCACGCATAGATGCGCCTTGGAGAGGCAAGTGCTCGAAAATGCACTCTCAATCGCATCGATACTGCCTGAGGAATTTGCCTGGTCCCTAATGAAAGGACCAGGATACATGGCCACGACCGCTGGAGAAGCCGTCCATATAATCAGGTGCATTCCCGTAGAAGTGAAAGTACGCCGCACGCAAGAATGTTTCGTGGAACTTCCCGTTCTACACAGAAACACATCAAAATTTATGAAGCCTAAAACCAGAGTATTAGTACAACAAGGTACTCACCGCGACTGCAACCCGATCCTGCCGATAATGTACAACATCGACGAATCATGGCACAAAATACTGCCGAACCCAGTGGAAGCTGTCCCACCACAAGAGTTGAAACCGATGACCAAGCCAACCTGGAAATATACGGTACCAGCTACACTCGCCGTAAGCGGAATATACACGCAAGCAGACATCGACAAGCTACGAGACCATATCATGTTCCCGGCGGAAAGAGCCGCCATATTAAATTCCGTAGCGCGTGGCGTCACCGGACAAGATATCATCCCCGGGACCATCCAACTAACACACCTGTTGGACGAAGACGCCGTGCAGAAACTAGCCCAAGGAGCACTATCGAAGATATGGGACCATTTCATTACGTTTGGCTCCATCAGCGCAGGATGCCTAGCAATATTTGTGATTGTGAAACTCGTAAAAACCATCGTTGATACTATTATTCACGGCTACTCACTGTATGCCGTATTCGGATGTGGCATCGAATTACTTGGAGCTGTATGGACATCCATCACCTACTGCCTCTTGCAACGTGCTCGACAACGAGCTTCGAATCCAGAAAACCCAGAATTGAACGCCCCTGAGAACGCTTGGGAAAAAGGTACGACGAAGAGGGGAAACGCACGAAGATGAATTTGAGGTTAATATAACAAATAGAAAACATTAAGATTCACAAATGTACGAAAGAAACTGTCTGATAAAATAAAAGGATTTGCAAATTAATCAATCTTAAGTTATTTCAAGAACGTAACGGCGGAAATATTCTGGGCTGGTGCAAAGCGTGAGATGCAGCAAGTATTACCGCAAATTTTGTCAAGACAGCCACTGGGCGCTTTGACAATACCGCAATGCCAGTATAGCCACTCGAGGAATACTTCAACCGGATAATTTTCGCGTAAATATTGTTACAGTTATCACGGCGTGAGCTGCAGCTACTTAGCGCAGGCTTTATCGTGTCGGCCACTGGGCGCTACGATAAATCTCACAGTGATACTATAAGAATATAATTGATTTGTATTAAAATTAACACTTGGTATGTTTAATTGGTTTCGTGCGTTTTGAGGAATAGGGAATGACAGGTGAATAAGTAAAGAACAGATTTAACTATTCTAAATGTATTAAAATGATTAAAGTGGTTACAAGGTTTAAGGATTTGTTAATACAATTCGTTGTATAACAATGGGTGTGTCGCCGAAGCCCTCGGGCACAGCGGTTATGTTGAACGTCGTGTTTTATAAAATGAGTTACAATAGTGTACGAATACAAAATTATCCGCGTACCTCGGTCACGGGGTTTGAATATACACTAAGAGTAACGAATAATTAATTAGAGTGCCTTGAGTTATAGAAGAGTTAATATTAGTGAAAACGTACAAAGTTATCCGCGTACCTCGGTCACGGGTTTTGAACGTACACAAATATAAAAGGAGTAACGAGTGATAATGGGTGTGTCGCTGTACGACCTCGGTAATACAGCGGAGTCAGAGTGCAGCCGTAATGATTGAATACTCACTCGTTGGTATAATAGTCGTAGGAGATGTGGCACTGTATGCTTCGTTGCACTGTTTAACTAGTAACTTCGCGTGTTTAAGCTCGATGTACGCTGGTCGGCTGCTGCTGCTTGACTGACTGCTGAGGCTCGGGAGCCCCTTCTTATACGGCTAAGTACGTGCCTTATCGCTTGAGATAAGAACTGCTGACTATGATGGAATCGTTGGTGGCCTCGAGCTCTCACGCTCTGTACTGGGTTTCTTAGGAATACTCGAGATAAGAATTGCTGACTATGATGGAATCGTTGGTGGCCTCGAGCTCTCACGCTCTGTACTGGGTCCATCAACTTTGTCAAGCGATAACGCAGGTGGGAACGAGGTACGTCGGGCGCTCCCGCACGTGCCTCACGTGGATGGTCCGCGTGACCATCTTCCAGAATGTTCCATGCTCTCTCACGTGGCTCACGTGTTTGTTACACGTGAGTGTCTTCAAGAATGTATTAAAGAATATTCTGGAAGTTACTTATTCCTAACGCTAAGATTATTTTAGGACTTCGGCTGGGGTCATCTGTTGGAATTAAAATATTTGATTGTTTGATTAGTAGTATAAGTTGTAGCTGTGCGGATGACCCAAACCGAATTTACATGTCGTGTTCTCTGTTCCGTTTTCTCTTAAATTCTCTGTCTCTTATATATGGGTTCTCCTTTAGGATTGGTTTTGCGTATAAATTAAGTTACCGAGTTAGGATATGGAAAATCTTTCAGGTGCATTGCGTTCCTTATGCAAAAGTAATAATTTTGGTCGCGGTTGAACTCGTTGCGTGACAGACGTCACAGAATCGTGCAAATTAGCACGAAATCGTGCAAATTGGCACGGAAACATGCAGTTGGCACAGAATCCTGCAAGTTTGCACGTAAACATGCAAGTTTACGCAGAATCGTGCAAATTGGCACGGAAACCTGCAGTTGGCACAGAATCCTGCAAGGTTGCACGTAAACATGCAAGTTTACGCGGAATCGTGCAAATTAGCACGAAATCGTGCAAATTGGCACGGAAACATGCAGTTGGCACAGAATCCTGCAAGTTTGCACGTAAACATGCAAGTTTACGCGGAATCGTGCAAATTAGCACGAAATCGTGCAAATTGGCACGGAAACATGCATTTGGCACAGAATCCTGCAAGTTTGCACGTAAACATGCAAGTTTACGCGGAATCGTGCAAATTAGCACGACATCGTGCAAATTGGCACGGAAACATGCAGTTGGCACAGAATCCTGCAAGTTTGCACGTAAACATGCAAGTTTACGCGGAATCGTGCAAATTAGCACGAAATCGTGAAAATTGGCACGGAAACATGCAGTTGGCACAGAATCCTGCAAGTTTGCACGGTAACATGCAAGTTTACGCGGAATCGTGCAAATTAGCACGAAATTGTCACGTCCCGTGTCCTCGATCGGGAGTAACGTATTTATTATCCTGTTTTAGGCTTGCCCACTATGCGCAGACTGTCGCCAGGGAACAGGGAGGAGAATCGACGCAGGTGATCTTATTCCGCAGAATTGGATGAGGTAAGTATCGCTAGTGATTCTAGGTTAGTGGAGGCGAATTTATTTATGTCTATGTTAATAATGTTATTCGTTTTAGGTATCGCTTGGGAAAAGGTATGACGAAGAGGGGAAACGCACGAAGATGAATTTGAGGTTAATATAACAAATAGAAAACTTTAAGATTCACAAATGTACGAAAGAAACTGTCTGATAAAATAAAAGGATTTGCAAATTAATCAATCTTAAGTTATTTCAAGAAAGTAACGGCGGAAATATTCTGGGCTGGTGCAAAGCGTGAGATGCAGCAAGTATTACCGCAAATTTTGTCAAGACAGCCACTGGGCGCTTTGACAATACCGCAATGCCAGTATAGCCACTCGCGGAATACTTCAACCGGATAATTTTCGCGTAAATATTGTTACAGTTATCACGGCGTGAGCTGCAGCTACTTAGCGCAGGCTTTATCGTGTCGGCCACTGGGCGCTACGATAAATCTCACAGTGATACTATAAGAATATAATTGATTTGTATTAAAATTAACACTTGGTATGTTTAATTGGTTTCGTGCGTTTTGAGGAATAGGGAATGACAGGTGAATAAGTAAAGAATAGATTTAACTATTCTAAATGTATTAAAATGATTAAAGTGGTTACAAGGTTTAAGGATTCGTTAATACAATTCGTTTTATAACGATGGGTGTGTCGCCGAAGCCCTCGGGCGCAGCGGAGTCAAGGCCGACAATTATTTATCGTACTCACTTTTAATATTAATTATAACAGCAGTGAAATACACGCTCAGTGGTTTCACAAATCTGCTGCGCGAATATAACGATCCCACTTGGGAATGAATACCAAATAGAGAAATTATAGCACGTAGAAAACTTCTCAGTATCTGAATAACTGCGGTAAGACTGTACGTCTGTTCGACTCGAAGATTTGCACAAGACTGAAGTGTGCTTGGTTCGAGAATTGGCACAAGACTGTCGACTGGGGAAGCGGGGCCCCCTCTTATACTATTAGGTGCCTTATCGCTTGAGGGGAAGTTGCTGACGCAACCGCGACTGCCGGTCGGCTCAGCGCACGCGCTCGGCAGAGGGGTGGTGTTCTCGTCAAGCGATAACGCGGGTGGGGATGAGGCGCGCGTAAGGCGCTCTCCTACCTTCTTGAACGTTCTAGAATCTTCTAGAATGTACAAGAATATCCTTAGATTTATTTGCGCGTTATTACATGCGATTACCTCCTAGAATGTTCCAAGGAAGATTCCGAAGGTGCTTATGACTGTTTATATGATTGCCTTTGAGGAAGGTTTACATTTCTTACGTTACTCGGCACTTCGGCTGGGGTCGTTTCTTATATTTACGATGTAGTGAGGTATATAAGTATTTGAACGAACAAACAACCATTTAATTTGTTTGTACGACCCAAACTGAATTTACATATTTATTAGTTATATCTCCTTCTCTCTTTCGCTCTTCCTTTCCTTACAGAGTGTTAATTAACTAAAGGAGATTTTGGAAAAATTTTGGTGGGGTTTAAGACCCGTCAAACGTGGCGGACGTCACACCTCCCCCCCTTTTGTAGAACAAATTTACTTGGAAATTTGTTCCAATCGATAAATTCATTGTTTTAGTTTAATAACTGCGGTGTGGAGAAGTATGAGGTCGCCATGTACACGGTTTCCGTATTATCTCATGGTAAGGTCTCTCACCTATGTCCTCGGGAGCGGAAAATTTCCATTATTCTGAGTTTACTTTCCTTTGGAATATGCAGTATGTATCTTCTACTTCCGCCCCCTCGACATTGATGTTACAGTTGATGACTTTTACCAGGGACATCGAGGAGACGATTGGCCGTTCGCATGAAATCGTAAAGAAAAGAAAAATGAATCGTTTTGATCTGAAAAAGAACTTAGCCTAGAATTAGTGATATAAAGATGCTTAAATCTAAAGTTATTCGTGTAGTACAATGTATGGATACTTAAATTATAATGTATTTGTCATTACGTGTATTTATGTATATGTATTCGTATGTATGTATATATCGATATGTGTGTGAGTGTATATATATGTGTAGTGTTCTTAAATTTTTTTTTCTTTTTTTTTTTTTTAATATTATTATTATGATCGTATATATACTTTTTATTTTTAATATATATTTTTTGTATACTTCCACTGCCAGTGCTGCAGATACTTTTCCCTTTTAGCTGCAGATTTCGTCCCCGAATATGTACAGGGTTGCTACGTCGAATTCCAGGATTTTGTAAGGACCGGAGTATTGACTCGTGAACTTCCCTTGTCGGGGTTCCTTCAATAGAAATACATCGTCTCCGGTGTGAAAGATTCGGGGGTTCACCCTTCGGTCATAATAGCCTTTTGATCGTTGTTTGGCTTGTTTCAGGTTCTCATTGGCCATGGTCTGTAGTTTGTGGATTTTTGTGAATAAGTCTTCGAGATACTCCTTATATGTAGGGTCGAGGTTCTCTTCTATCGGTGGATCCGTGGATGGTACGCGTGCTATCTTTCCAAATACCAACTCATGCGGGGAGAATTTTGTTCCTTCGTGAATGCTGGTATTATATGAAAACATGGCGTTTTCTATCCACTCATCCCAGTTTATCGTGTCGTCTATGTATTGCTTTAAGTATTCTATTGTCGCGTCCCGTGTACGTAAGTAGGAAGACTATGGAAAAATGGAAAATTTAAAATACGAGAGTTTCCTAAGCACGTTTTCACGAGATGATTGTCGGAAATTTGCCTTTACCCGCCTGGGCGGTTCGTTGGCTAAGGGACCCGACTTGTTAATAATTTCGTATTTCGACGGAGAATGAGATTCGAGCAAAGACGTTTGAAACAAAGTAGGAGCCAACTTACATTATTCGGCTTTTGTTGTTCCAGGTCGATGATCTCGAAGTCGGTGGTGGCTCTGGATCGCTGGTTGTCCCGTCGCAAGCAGGAACCGGAACGGCGCCAACAGGTATACTCCTGTGGCTGAATAGGCGCTGTGATGCGCTCGATGTCGCTGAATTAGACGGATTCCTTCACGTCTACTGCGGTTCTGCTCGGTCGTCGATGATGGCGGCGTCGTTTGCGAGTTTTCGCAGGTGGAAGAGAGTCGTCCTGACTCGTACCCTGGCATCCAGTGGAATCAGTGGTGGTTTCCTCGCGTTGACGTTTACGCGGGTCGTTCTCGCGAAGTCGTAACTCGCTGGATACTAATCTACGCGGCGCGGAAAAAGGAGTCAGTCTCCAGGGGAGAGACTCGTCGATCGCTTTAATATCGGAAAAATGGTATGGAATTGGTAGAGGATATTGAATATTTGTTAAATCAACGACGTTCGAATTAGGAGAAGTAGAAGGGACGCGGTCGACGGTAGGTACCGTGCCGAGGAAAGGGTCGAAAGGGGCTGGAGCGTTGTAGAAAATATAAAGGAGACGCCGGAGTTGAAGTTCGCGGCCGCCTCTTCGTGGTCGACTAGGCATAAGGATTAATATGAATTTAAACAGGAAAAATAATATGAGATGTAGGAAATTTCCTGACTATCCAGAATCATCCGAGGAGTACAAACCATGCGCGGTGTAGTCGCGAGTGGGTTGGTCCACGGGGAGAAACTAAGAGTAGCCAGTAGGCGAGACAACACACTGGCACTTTCTTGCCTGCACGGTATCGTCGCGAGGGCAAGTGCGTCTCAGTATGCTGAATCGTCGGAGCGACGGATACACAATCGACAGGTTCTCAAAGACTCAGTTGAGAATGAGGGATCCGCTGTCGATTGTATTTGAGGTAGAAGGTTTTGAACTTGGAATACGATGCACTTGACACTTGAATTTAAGATGAACGATTGAACTTGGAAACTGGGAAAATAATATTCGAAGAGTCACTCACTTGATAGTCTGAATTTAAAATAAAAACAAGATATATTCTAACATTAAATTGAAAATATTACACTTAGTTACACTTAGAAGAATTTGACTTAGAAAACGATTTCGGTATAGCTTAGTTACGACTTAGAAATTATAACGACTTAGAAACGCTTTGAACTTGTAACGATTTAGAAGATTTGGAAATAGTAACGACTAGTTATACTCTCGATCTGTTCCGTCGCGTCTGACAGAAAGATCACTCCCGACTTAGTAACGACTTAGTAATGATCTCGTTAAGAGCTGATAACTGGTTTTTTTAGAACTGCCGCTCGTAGCTCGTGCTACGTTTTTTATATTAGAGATGCGGACCACGGAGGGGATAGCATCGTGGTAGGGATGGCCATCGGTGGCGCGTGCGGCGAACGCGTGAAGCGCGCTCGGCTGCTCCCTCTCTCCTACTCTATAGCTCTCTCTTTCTATTCACACCTACTATCTCACTCTCTAGCTATCTCTTTCTATCGAGACTTCCCTTTCACTTTTCTACCTGTCTCCTTCTAACGAAGCTTCTCGCTCGCTCTCTACCTGATCCTTAGCAAGTACTTTTCTCTCTCTCTCTCTCTCGTTGGTTTATACGGCGGACGGCTTTTGCCCTTTTTGGAATAGTAATTAATTCGGTACGTCTTTGGAGTTTGATTTAGAATATCGTGTCACGTCCCGTGTCCTCGATCGGGAGTAACGTATTTATTTTCCTGTTTTAGGCTTGCCCACCGTGCGCAGACTGTCGCCAGGGAACAGGGAGGAGAATCGACGCAGGTGATCTTATTCCGCAGAATTGGATGAGGTAAGTATCGCTAGTGATTCTAGGTTAGTGGAGGCGAATTTATTTATGTCTATGTTAATAATGTTATTCGTTTTAGGTATCGCTTGGGAAAAGGTACGACGAAGAGGGGAAACGCACGAAGATGAATTTGAGGTTAATATAACAAACAGAAAACTTTAAGATTCACAAATGTACGAAAGAAACTGTCTGATAAAATAAAAGGATTTGCAAATTAATCAATCTTAAGTTATTTCAAGAAAGTAACGGCGGAAATATTCTGGGCTGGTGCAAAGCGTGAGATGCAGCAAGTATTACCGCAAATTTTGTCAAGACAGCCACTGGGCGCTTTGACAATACCGCAATGCCAGTATAGCCACTCGCGGAATACTTCAACCGGATAATTTTCGCGTAAATATTGTTACAGTTATCACGGCGTGAGCTGCAGCTACTTAGCGCAGGCTTTATCGTGTCGGCCACTGGGCGCTACGATAAATCTCACAGTGATACTATAAGAATATAATTGATTTGTATTAAAATTAACTCTTGGTATGTTTAATTGGTTTCGTGCGTTTTGAGGAATAGGGAATGACAGGTGAATAAGTAAAGAACAGATTTAACTATTCTAAATGTATTAAAATGATTAAAGTGGTTACAAGGTTTAAGGATTTGTTAATACAATTCGTTGTATAACAATGGGTGTGTCGCCGAAGCCCTCGGGCACAGCGGTTATGTTGAACGTCGTGTTTTATAAAATGAGTTACAATAGTGTACGAATACAAAATTATCCGCGTACCTCGGTCACGGGTTTTGAATATACACTAAGAGTAACGAATAATTAATTAGAGTGCCTTGAGTTATAGAAGAGTTAATATTAGTGAAAACGTACAAAGTTATCCGCGTACCTCGGTCACGGGTTTTGAACGTACACAAATATAAAAGGAGTAACGAGTGATAATGGGTGTGTCGCTGTACGACCTCGGTAATACAGCGGAGTCAGAGTGCAGCCGTAATGATTGAATACTCACTCGTTGGTATAATAGTCGTAGGAGATGTGGCACTGTATGCTTCGTTGCACTGTTTAACTAGTAACTTCGCGTGTTTAAGCTCGATGTACGCTGGTCGGCTGCTGCTGCTTGACTGACTGCTGAGGCTCGGGAGCCCCTTCTTATACGGCTAAGTACGTGCCTTATCGCTTGAGATAAGAACTGCTGACTATGATGGAATCGTTGGTGGCCTCGAGCTCTCACGCTCTGTACTGGGTTTCTTAGGAATACTCGAGATAAGAATTGCTGACTATGATGGAATCGTTGGTGGCCTCGAGCTCTCACGCTCTGTACTGGGTCCACCAACTTTGTCAAGCGATAACGCAGGTGGGAACGAGGTACGTCGGGCGCTCCCGCACGTGCCTCACGTGGATGGTCCGCGTGACCATCTTCCAGAATGTTCCATGCTCTCTCACGTGGCTCACGTGTTTGTTACACGTGAGTGTCTTCAAGAATGTATTAAAGAATATTCTGGAAGTTACTTATTCCTAACGCTAAGATTATTTTAGGACTTCGGCTGGGGTCATCTGTTGGAATTAAAATATTTGATTGTTTGATTAGTAGTATAAGTTGTAGCTGTGCGGATGACCCAAACCGAATTTACATGTCGTGTTCTCTGTTCCGTTTTCTCTTAAATTCTCTGTCTCTTATATATGGGTTCTCCTTTAGGATTGGTTTTGCGTATAAATTAAGTTACCGAGTTAGGATATGGAAAATCTTTCAGGTGCATTGCGTTCCTTATGCAAAAGTAATATTTTGGAAATAATTTTGGTCGCGGTTGAACTCGTTCCGTGACAGACGTCACACCTCCCCCCTTTTTGTAGAACAAATTTTAGTCTGAAATTTGTTCTAAACGGTCGATTCTGTCTCGTAATTCGGATAGACTTACTATTTTAGGGTTTTGGGGCTGGCGAGTAAGTGGCCTTGGTATCTGTCGGTTACTCTCATCAGCGTTCTCGGGGGCGGTCAGTTCTGGGTTTTCTGGATTCGAAGCTCGTTGTCGAGCGCGTTGCAAGAGGCAGTACGTTATTGATGTCCAAACGGCACCGAGCAGTTCAATGCCACATCCAAATGCGGCGTATAATGAATAGCCGTGAATAATGGTATCGACGATTGTCTGTATGAGTTTCACGATCACAAATATGGCCAGGAATCCAGCGCTGATGGAACCAAATGTGATGAAATGATCCCATATCTTTGCTAGTGCTCCTTGTGCTAACTTTTGCACGGCGTCTTCGTCCAACAGGTGTGTGAGTTGGATGGTCCCGGGGATGATATCTTGTCCGGTGACACCACGCGCTACGGAATTCAATATGGCGGCTCTTTCTGCCGGGAACATGATATGGTCTCGTAGCTTATCGATGTCTGCTTGCGTGTATATTCCGCTTACGGCGAGTGTAGCTGGTACCGTATATTTCCAGGTTGGCTTGGTCATCGGTTTCAACTCTTGTGGTGGGACAGCTTCCACTGGGTTCGGCAGTATTTTGTGCCATGATTCGTCGATGTTGTACATTATCGGCAGGATCGGGTTGCAGTCGCGGTGAGTACCTTGTTGTACTAATACTCTGGTTTTAGGCTTCATAAATTTTGATGTGTTTCTGTGTAGAACGGGAAGTTCCACGAAACATTCTTGCGTGCGGCGTATTTTCACTTCTACGGGAATGCACCTGATTATATGGACGGCTTCTCCAGCGGTCGTGGCCATGTATCCTGGTCCTTTCATTAGGGACCAGGCAAATTCCTCAGGCAGTATCGATGCGATTGAGAGTGCATTTTCGAGCACTTGCCTCTCCAAGGCGCATCTATGCGTGAGTGACGAGGTAAAGAGAGTGATTATTTGTCCTCGTATATGGCGTTCGACGTATACGAATTTCGAATTCATATAAGTAAAGATGTCGAGGTTATCAGGCGTAATTGTTCTTTTCCCAGTAAATGTACGTCCTTTTTGTGTTTCCAGAATGAACAGCTTAGGATGTTCTGTTCGTAGGAGCGTATATCCGCACACGTTCTGTTCCGAAACCTTCGTCAGGGCGAAGGTTATGTCGTCCCTGGTAAGTGCATAAATTGTAGGTAGGGTTGAATTTTGTCCCGCTTCTGTGATCCGTTGTGCCAATCCTTCGTATAAAACGTCATATTGCTCGAATTTACAGGTGGACTCCGGTGTTGGTTTCCAGTACGTATATCCGTCTTCTCCATCTAGACAGTATCCGTCTTGAAACGAGCAGGTAGTTCCACTTTTGAGGATGATCTTATTCTCGTTCAGCTTGACTGCGGCGCTCCCCGTGCGAAGTGTAATCTTCGCCAATCCTTGTACCACTACGTTGTCCCAGGATCCGTAGGGGTCCGCATACTGGGTTCCGGTGCATGTTCCGTCATTTGCGATTGTTCCGGCGAAGGTAAACATTCTTGTAGATGTTGTATTAGCTCGAATGCCGGTTAGAACTGCTCCGTTCCCGAGAGATATAGTACCTTCTTGATGTAGACGTAGGCACGTCTCGTGGCTTACATCTGCTAGATACTCCACGTAGCCATTGTGAACTGCTGATATGTGGGAGTGCATTCCACAGTAAAAGACTGTTCTCTTAATCTCGATTTTACACTGTATGTAGTTCGCGTGTTCGTACTCTGC
The DNA here is from genome assembly GCA_963989415.1 of Cerceris ruficornis. NCBI lineage: Eukaryota > Metazoa > Arthropoda > Insecta > Hymenoptera > Crabronidae > Cerceris > Cerceris ruficornis. Next base: position 4,446,936 of record OZ022522.1, read on the forward strand.
CAATTGCAATAGTTGTATGTATGTTTCTTCCGTTTCCGCCCCTCGAACGTTGATGTCACATTCGCCTACTTTTACTAATGATATCGTCGTTATATTTAGCCTCTCGCCACTGCAATCGTATGCAATTAGCCCATATGCCATCGGGCTGACACATAGGAGGAATATAAGGAGGATTCCCATTCTGAAACAGAGAGCTGGAGTTTGGTAAGTAATATTAATTATTAGCTAAGCTTAAATCTAATAATATATCGATTATCCTTTATTTATTTGTTTATTTTTGTTTTATTTTATTTCTTTGTTTATTTAATAAGGCGTATTGATTTATTTATATATTTTTTATTATTATATTTTTTGATTATTATTGGATACATATTTTGTATTATTCGTAGTTAGGGTTTCCGTGCTTCTTTAAGCGTATAGCGCTCCGTCGATTATATATAATGTTTCCACGTTGAATTCCAAGTATAAGCCTCTGTGGAATATGTCCATGCAGGTCGTGCACTCTGCAAGGCTTCTCTCGATTAATAATGGAGTGCCGCATTCGTAACAATTTTTCTCGAAGTCTTCGCACGTGAAGGCATGTGCGTCTGTGAAGCTTCCTTCTATAGTGAGGTTAGATAAGTCGAAGCACGGTTCGCAGAATATTCTGTATGTATTTTCATCGTCGTAAGTTTCCATCATCTGTCCTTGTATGCAGCTGAATTGGCTTATCTGTATGTTAAGTAATGCAAGCTCTTCTTGCCCCGAAATTTTAGCTGTAGGTCGTGGATAGTAGCACATGGTAGTTGCGTATTTGAAATGGTCTGTAACATAATTATTTTCCTCTAAAGTTCCGTGACGGTGGGTCGACGATGAGCTAATTTTAACTTGTTAGCGTGCACTACGCGATTTTTGCCGTTTATTAGAATGGATATATTTCCGTTATTAAGGACTTGTTGAATTTTGTAGGGACCAGAATATTGACTCGCGAATTTCCCTTGTCGGGGTTCTTTTAATAAAAATACGTCGTCGCCGACGTGGAATGTTTGGGGGTTTACTCTTCGGTCGTAGTATCCTTTTGATTTTTGTTTAGCTTGTTTTAAGTTTTCTCGGGCGATGTTTTGTAGACGGTTGATCTTCATGAAGAGTTCTTCTAAATAATCCTTATATGATGGGTCGAGGTTTTCTTCCAACGGCGGGTCGGTGGACGGTGCTCGTGCTATTTTTCCGAACACTAATTCGTGCGGTGAGAATTTCGTTCCTTCGTGAATGCTGGTGTTATACGAGAACATCGCGTTCTCTATCCATTCATCCCAATTGGAGGTGTCGTCGATATATTGTTTTAAGAATTCTATTAATACGTGATGGGATCTTTCGAGGGATCCATTTGCTTGAGGGTGGTAGGCTGTCGTCTGGTATTGCTTAATTCGGCATTTCTTTGCCACGGCTTTAAATAAAGCTGATAAGAAGTTTGATCCCTGGTCTGTGAGTAATGCTCGTGGAGCTCCAAATCTGCATATGAAATTCTTAAGGAAGGCGTCGGCCACGCTACGTGAATCTGCTTTTTGCAATGGTACTGCGACACTGTATTTCGTTAAAAGGTCTTGGATGGTCAGTATGTATTCATTTCCCATTTTTGTTACAGGGAGTGGTCCAACTATGTCGAGTGCTATTTTGTCGAAGGCTGCGCCAGGTGTATCGGTAAGTATCATTGGTTGGCGAGTTTTAATCCGTGTTAGCTTCCTCTTTTGACATTCGATGCATGTCCTTACATATTCAGTAATATCTTTCTTCATTCCATCCCAGAAATAACGCTGTCGAATGCGATTATAGGTTTTTGTAACTCCTTTATGTCCTGCGATTACGGAATCGTGGTTTTCTTCCATTATTTGTCTTCGTTGTTCCGTTGTCGGTATTGTGATGAGAGATCGACATATCGTGATAGTAAGTTGATATTCTTGGAGGGTTTGCTTGAGGTAATTGAGAAAGAACTTCCATGGTATGTCGTCATAGTACGGGGTTTTAGAAATGCTGAAGCTTGTTATCCTTAGTTCATCGAGGACGTCTTTTATTGCTCGAATACCGTTTTTTATATTCTCCTTTGTAATAGGTATCCTGTCGTGTTCTTTTATCGGTATTGCTATAATGTTGTAAGCTTGTGTGGTTTTTACTTTAGCTCTTTCGAATGTCAGGCCATCGTATTTTGGAAGTTCGTCGTACGAGAGTAGTTCGATTGCTCCTTTATCCTGGGGTTGCCCATTCATGTCAATGAAAATGATTTTATGGTCCTTCTGCATTCTTAGGGAGTCGTTGCATTCTTCAATCTTCAGTGGTGCGTTGTGTAGTCTTGCTGGTACGAAAGATCGCTCAAAAAGTGCGTCTGAATCCAACGATGTGAGAGGTGTGTCTTCCATTTCAAAACTGTGTGTTTCTTCCTCGATGTCGTTGCTTGATTTAGTTTGCACATTAGCTTCTTCTTCATTTTCGTAATTCAAAATCCGTGGAGTGAGATGAGGTGTTTCATTGCGAGGGGTTGAGTGGTGTATGGGTAATGGGATTTCTTCTGGAGAGGGGGAATAAGTGGGAGGAGTTCTTTGTGAGGAATTGTTCGGTATATCACGACTTTCAATGGAAGTAGGAGAGGGGTCTGCAACATCAGGAATTGTAGAATCTTGTAGCTTTGGGATACGTTTTCCTGGGGGAAGAGGGAAAGGACTGAATGTTGTGGATGGCGTTCGTTTCCTTGTTCCTTTTCCTTTGGTTTCTGATGGATTTTTTGAAGTAGATGCTTGCTGCTTCTGTTCTACCGGGCCATGGAGTCGTGGCTTTCTTGTAGGGAAGATCTCGAGAGAGTCAGAGGATGAAGATTCATCCTGTTGTCTTTTCCTTTTTATTGCATAGATTGGCGCTGAAGGCTGTTCTTCTTCGTCGTTCTCCGGTGGATTTCGGGATAGTGCGTCGGCGTTTGCGTTTGCACGACCTTCTTTATAAAATATTTTGTATTCGTATTCCGAAAGTTTTAACTTCCATTTCCATAATCTTGATGTGGGATCTTTAATTGAATTTAGCCACACCAGTGGTTTGTGATCCGTAATGATTTTAAATTCTCTCCCGTATAAGTATGGTCTAAAATGATTTATGCAGTAAACTATTGCGAGACATTCTTTTTCGATTGTTGAGTAATTCTTTTCCGCTTGATTTAATAGTCGCGATGCGTATGCTATTGGAAGATCCTTCCCGATTGGTCCTTGACTTAGGACTCCGCCAATTGCATATCCGGATGCATCGGTGGTTAGATTGAAGGTTTCCGTGAAGTTAGGGTATTGAAGAATCGGTTCGGTTATTAGTGCTTTCTTGAGTCTTTGAAATGCGTCTTCTTGCGCAGGCGTCCATCTGAATGCTACTTCTTTTTTTAATAAATCGGTGAGAGGTTTCGCGGTTTTTGAAAAGTTAGGTATGAATCTGCGGTAATATCCGGCAAGACCCAGAAATTGTTTTATATTCTTTGGATTTTTTGGAACTGGGAAGTGGTCCACCGCCGTTATTTTCTTCGGGTCTGGTTTAACTCCGTTCTCGCTAATAATGTGTCCGAGGTAATTAACTTCGTGGCGCAAAAACTCGCACTTATCTGGTTGTAGGCGGAGATTTGCTTCCCGTAATCTTTTCATGAGTCGGGTAAATTTAATCTCATGTTCTCGGAGCGAGCGAGCGTATAGGACTATATCATCAAGGTAGACAAACAATTCTATCCCCTGTAGTCCGGTTAAAACGTTATTCATTAGTCTTTGAAACGTTGCGGGGGCATTTTTGAGTCCAAACGGCATACGTTTGAATTCGTAATGTCCGTATGGTGTAGAGAAGGCGGTTTTATGAGCGTCTGCCGATTTCATAGGAATTTGGTGAAAACCTGATGCTAGGTCGAAAACGGAAAAATATTTGGCACTACCCAATTGATCTAGAATTTCGTTTATATTAGGAAGTGGGTAGGCGTCTCCGATCGTTTTGTCATTGAGGGCTCGGTAATCTATTACCATACGCCATCGTTTGTTTCCTTGGGAGTCTGGTTTTTTCGGCACGATCCACAGAGGTGAGTTATAAGGTGAAAGAGAGGGTTCTATTACTCCGTTTTCTATAAGTTCAGTCACTTGTCTATTTATTTCTTCCTTGTGTACCGGGGGAAACCGATATTGTTTCGCGTTTACCGGAATATCGTCCGTAGTGTGAATGGGATGTTCTATTGCGCTTGTTGCTCCGAAATGGTCTCCGGGTAAGTAAAATCTGTCTGCATTTTCTTCTATTAATTTCATCACGCTTCGTTCTTCTTCTGAATTTAAGTGATCCAATCTGAGAGCTTCTTTGATTTCTTTTAGTCGTTGTTTATCGCAGTTTGTCTGGGTAAGGAATACTCGTGCGGAATTTTCGTCTTCTAAAATTTCGTTTTGACTAGGTGCAGTTTGACTTGTATTTTCTACTTCTCTGAGTACTAATGTTGGTATGATTATATGTTCATCTTCCTCCGTGGTATTAAAGATCGGAAGGTATGCTCTTCCCTTTGTGTTAGTTACTACGGCGTTGCCAAGGAATATCCCTTCTTTTGTTAGTAGGCGAGGTAGGTAACCCATTTTAATTTCTGGATTTGCTATTTTGATTTGGAATGGTGCAACTGATCTTTTAGGGATCGTTAAAAATTCGCGTTCGAAAAAGGGTATATGTAATTCTTCCCATTGGAGGCTTCGGCTTTTGTAATCAATCGTGACTGAATTTTGTATCATAAATTCGGAACCCAGAATTCCGTCTTGGTCGATGGGGAATGAATCGTCAACTAAATGAAATATTATCGGTCTTCCGGCGATCGCGATTTCTGCCGTTCCTCGAGTGGATATTGGCGTTGAGGTGATTCCCCTAATTTTCAAAGTTATGTCGTGATTAATTTTTTGAGCCGATTCTGAAAATGATTTTTTTATGAGGTTGATTTCAGATCCTGAGTCTATCATTAAATTTAATTTTTCCTGATTATTTGTTGTAGCTACTTGAATGGTTGGTACTACAGAATCTTGATTTAATTGGACTCTGGCGACTCGGAAACTTGGGTCATCGCGTTCTGATCTTCCGGTTCGTTTGTTTCTACGATCGTCGTGAATGTTCGGTGCCCCGATTGGCTGGCTTCCCGGCGGACACCGGCTACCGGGTTGCGAGAACCGTTTCCCTGATTCATGGAGTTATTAGCATTCGTTCTCCTTTGTGAATACGGGGTTATCTCTCCGGCTTCAACCTTCGCTTTAAATTTCCTGCATTCGTCCATATTATGACCCGGGTTTTTACAGTAACGGCAAGTGACTACCGATGAGGGTGCAGGGAATCTGGGTTGCTGGTAGGTTCTTGTTGTGACCGGTGAGGATCGTTGTGGTTCGTAATCGCGTCGTGGGGAAAATTCGTTTGATGAACGCGGAGGTGCTCTATCCTCGTATCGCCGTGGAGACGGCCTGTCTTCATAACGTCGTTGGGGAAATCTATACTCGTTTTGTCGCGGCGGCGATCTGTATGCATTTCGACGCGGGGGGGAACGATATCTAACCCTGGTGCGCGCTCGAGATTCCTCCTTTTCGATCTGTCCGAAAATTTTAATAGCTGTGCAATAGTACTCTTCTAAGTTTCGGGGTGCTTCCATGCGTACTCGTATTCTAGCGTCTGGCGCGAGGCCGTTCAAAAATGCTTGAATCACGTGTTCCTCTAATTCCTGTGCTCTAATATGGTCAAATGATCTACCTTGTTTCATTTCGTCGTATACTGCTGCATGTAGGTTTCGTACTTTTTCTATATAATCGAGTATGTGTTCCTGTGGTCTTTTCTCTAACTGCCCGAGTTCTCCTTGGTATTCGTACAACGTTTTGTGCGCGGCGAAAGTTGATTTCAGTCGGTTGCAAAATTGATCTACTGTTGTGAATTGTGAATTCGCGACGGTCATGTACGCGTGATCCTGTAGTTTGTTCACTAATAATTGCACGAGGTGCATTTCTTGCTCAGGGGCTATTATGCTTCGTGCTCTTTCGCACGCTCGTACGAATTGGAAGATCGGTATGTTCCTTCCATTGTAAATTGGAACAGATTCTAATGCGTCTTTTATACTTATCGCGGCGGTGCGGAAAAGCGGCGGTCGTTCCGGTGTGCTATGCACTTGCGGTGAAGGAGGGAGTCCTCCCGTGGTATTGTCGTGACCACCATTCATTCTTAATTCTTGTAACGCGTTTTCTAATCTTTGTAAGCGTTCTGGTAGTGGGAGTAATATATCGAATTCCCTATCCATGCGTTCGATTATTTGATGAACTTTATCAAGTTTAAGTTCAGTAGATCGCGGTACTTCTATAGTTCGTCGTACGTTTTGCTCTGCTAACTCGCGTTCTCGAGCCAAAACTCGTTCCTGTAGCCTTGCTACTTCATCTTCTTGTTCTGCGTTTAATCGCGCTTCCGCCATGTCGATGGGAATGTAAAACTTGCTTTATGCTTTAATAAGAGAGGGGGTAGAATCACTATTCTCCTGCTATCCCACCGGGGGTGGGGGGTAAAATCACTATTCTCCTTCTATCCCACCGCTGCCACCAAATTTATGTCACGTCCCGTGTCCTCGATCGGGAGTAACGTATTTATTTTCCTGTTTTAGGCTTGCCCACCGTGCGCAGACTGTCGCCAGGGAACAGGGAGGAGAATCGACGCAGGTGATCTTATTCCGCAGAATTGGATGAGGTAAGTATCGCTAGTGATTCTAGGTTAGTGGAGGCGAATTTATTTATGTCTATGTTAATAATGTTATTCGTTTTAGGTATCGCTTGGGAAAAGGTACGACGAAGAGGGGAAACGCACGAAGATGAATTTGAGGTTAATATAACAAATAGAAAACTTTAAGATTCACAAATGTACGAAAGAAACTGTCTGATAAAATAAAAGGATTTGCAAATTAATCAATCTTAAGTTATTTCAAGAAAGTAACGGCGGAAATATTCTGGGCTGGTGCAAAGCGTGAGATGCAGCAAGTATTACCGCAAATTTTGTCAAGACAGCCACTGGGCGCTTTGACAATACCGCAATGCCAGTATAGCCACTCGCGGAATACTTCAACCGGATAATTTTCGCGTAAATATTGTTACAGTTATCACGGCGTGAGCTGCAGCTACTTAGCGCAGGCTTTATCGTGTCGGCCACTGGGCGCTACGATAAATCTCACAGTGATACTATAAGAATATAATTGATTTGTATTAAAATTAACTCTTGGTATGTTTAATTGGTTTCGTGCGTTTTGAGGAATAGGGAATGACAGGTGAATAAGTAAAGAACAGATTTAACTATTCTAAATGTATTAAAATGATTAAAGTGGTTACAAGGTTTAAGGATTTGTTAATACAATTCGTTGTTTAACAATGGGTGTGTCGCCGAAGCCCTCGGGCACAGCGGTTATGTTGAACGTCGTGTTTTATAAAATGAGTTACAATAGTGTACGAATACAAAATTATCCGCGTACCTCGGTCACGGGTTTTGAATATACACTAAGAGTAACGAATAATTAATTAGAGTGCCTTGAGTTATAGAAGAGTTAATATTAGTGAAAACGTACAAAGTTATCCGCGTACCTCGGTCACGGGTTTTGAACGTACACAAATATAAAAGGAGTAACGAGTGATAATGGGTGTGTCGCTGTACGACCTCGGTAATACAGCGGAGTCAGAGTGCAGCCGTAATGATTGAATACTCACTCGTTGGTATAATAGTCGTAGGAGATGTGGCACTGTATGCTTCGTTGCACTGTTTAACTAGTAACTTCGCGTGTTTAAGCTCGATGTACGCTGGTCGGCTGCTGCTGCTTGACTGACTGCTGAGGCTCGGGAGCCCCTTCTTATACGGCTAAGTACGTGCCTTATCGCTTGAGATAAGAACTGCTGACTATGATGGAATCGTTGGTGGCCTCGAGCTCTCACGCTCTGTACTGGGTTTCTTAGGAATACTCGAGATAAGAATTGCTGACTATGATGGAATCGTTGGTGGCCTCGAGCTCTCACGCTCTGTACTGGGTCCACCAACTTTGTCAAGCGATAACGCAGGTGGGAACGAGGTACGTCGGGCGCTCCCGCACGTGCCTCACGTGGATGGTCCGCGTGACCATCTTCCAGAATGTTCCATGCTCTCTCACGTGGCTCACGTGTTTGTTACACGTGAGTGTCTTCAAGAATGTATTAAAGAATATTCTGGAAGTTACTTATTCCTAACGCTAAGATTATTTTAGGACTTCGGCTGGGGTCATCTGTTGGAATTAAAATATTTGATTGTTTGATTAGTAGTATAAGTTGTAGCTGTGCGGATGACCCAAACCGAATTTACATGTCGTGTTCTCTGTTCCGTTTTCTCTTAAATTCTCTGTCTCTTATATATGGGTTCTCCTTTAGGATTGGTTTTGCGTATAAATTAAGTTACCGAGTTAGGATATGGAAAATCTTTCAGGTGCATTGCGTTCCTTATGCAAAAGTAATATTTTGGAAATAATTTTGGTCGCGGTTGAACTCGTTCCGTGACAGACGTCACAATCGAAGCTACGCGTACTTGAATGAAATAGTAAGACTTGGAAATAGTAGAGGTACGCGTGCTGAGAAATAGTAATTATCTAATAGACGTACGATTTTGAAGATATAGAAAAATATTGGGCGTTGGAAAAATCTATCTGCCGTTTTCTACTTTGAGAGATTTGAATTTAGAGGAGTAAATATCTAAATTTGCAATGATTAAGAATTTGCAATAATTATAAGCGTTCGTTTACGCTCGTTCATCGCTCGCGTTGAGCGCAGGTAGGAAAGGTCAGTTTTATGACGGTCGCGCGCGGTCTTGCGCTGGTATGCTAATATGTACATCGAGTGAGACTTTCTAAAATAAACAAATTAAAATTATTAACATACGAACGTTGCCTATCGATTAATAGTTAAGATTTAGAAACAATAATAATACTTGTAAAAATAGTAGAGATCGGAAGAAAAATGAATATATGTACATTTGCGATAAAAGAAAAAAGAAAAATTTACGGCGCGTAATCGCGGGACGTAACACCTCCCTCCTAATGAGGAAAAATGTTACGATGTAACGTTTTTCTAAAGTACGCTGGTGTTCTTACGGTTAATATTTTTGTGTTTTTGTTTTTCGTTTTTTCTATATCTATGTGTATCGCTTCCTTAATTTATACTTAGAATTAATACGTATTCGATAACGTCCATCGCATTTTGTTCGCACTACCACAGTTTTTCACACTTGTCTACGCTTACGTTAAATTCACTTGTTTAATGAATTATTCGTTTGTTGAACTCACGCACTGGGGTGAAAAGGGAGGGTATTCTTCCTCGTTCAGGGTAAGAGGGTCGTGCAGTACTCGTTTTTCAGCTTGGCTCTCCGACTTCTTCTTCTCCTAGGAGTGTTGAAGTGGCTCGTTGACATCTCTGTTGCTTATACGAACGTTGTTACTTATTCGAACTGCGTCGAAAGTTTCTTTTTCAGAAGGTTCCGTGGACGGTGTATTTTATTCTTCCGCTAGTTTCATCTTTACGATGGTATATCTCCGTTAAATAATCATATTTTCCCTAAGGTATGATTTTATATATAGGAGGTTTTGTAGCCTGGAGTAGAAATAAAATTTTCCTTTCTGAGTCTTCGGAGAATTTCCGATTATTCGTTCGGTGTTGGTTGTATAGAGATTTCGATGCCTGGTAGGTATCGCTTTTCCTTGCCAATTTTCAGAGATTTGGTACGTTGGGATGAGCGTCGCTGCTTGGCTGGTCCATCTCCTTGCTGAGAGGGGGTAGCTGCGGTGACGTTACTGCGTCGTAGCTGCGTTGTGCAGGCGAAGAGGGGTGGGGGTAAGGGGATCTTCGGTGCTGACTTCGCCTTGGTGCTGCGTGCTGAGGCTGGCGCTTCGGCGGTCGCTTGACGTTGATGCGGAGTGGGGGGTAAGCGTGCGTAGTATGGGTGGTCTTCATGCGTGTCGCGTGCGGCGCGCGCGTTATTATTACTATTACTTAACGATACTTAAATTAACAATATGGATAGGAATAAATTGTTGGTATTCCTACTTGTTTCTGCAAACTGAGCTTACTGTTACCTTTTACATATTTTTAATTTGTCCGTATGGACTGTTCTTTCGCCGTTCTTCGTTTGAATTTTCACATTATGGTTATCAAGAATTTTAGTAATACGATATGGTCCGGTATACTGGTCGGCGAATTTTCCGATTCTCGGTTCTTTTAATAAATAAACATTATCATTAATTTGGAAATTCTGCGGACGTTGTTTTCGGTCGTAATAATATTTCGATTTCCTTTTGGCTCGAATCAAGTTCTCTTTTGCGTAGTTTTGAACTTTATCTAACTGAATTTGAAGCGTATTTAAGTATTCGGTGTACGTAGGATCATTAGAATTCGTATTAAGATTAATTTCGGTAGGTACTCTAGCAATATCTCCAAATATTAGTTCGTGAGGCGTAAATTGCGTGCCTTCGTGTACACTCGTGTTGTAAGAAAATGTTGCTAAATCAAGTAGTTCGTCCCAATCTTTGTACTGCGTGACGAAGTGTTTCAAATATTCTGTTAAAACATGATGCGAACGTTCTATAGATCCGTTGGATTGCGGATGGAAAGCGGTCGTAGTAGTTTGAGATATCTTGAATCGTTTACAAATTTCACGCATAAGACTGCTGCAAAACGAAGAGCCTTGATCTGTTAAAATACTTTTCGGGGTTCCGAAGCGACAAATGAATTTTCGAACTAAACCGTCGGCAATTTCGGTAGATGTAGCACGTGATAATGGTATTGCAAGCGAATATTTAGTCAGTAAGTCTTGTACCGTTAAAATGTAATTGGAATTTTTCCGTGTTTCAGGTAAGGGACCTACTATATCCATAGCGATACGGTCGAAAGCTTTACCTGGGGTGTCCGTTAGTACCATCGGTTGTCGGGTTTTTAATCTAGTAAGTTTTTTCATCTGACAGCTCGAGCAATTCTGGATGAATTTTTGTATTTCTACCTTTAATGTTGGCCAATAAAAATTATGCCGTATTCGTTTGTAAGTCTTAGTAACACCTTTATGTCCTCCTAAGGTAGAACAATGATTTTCAATAATTATATCGTTCCTAAGGCTTGGTTCGGGGATAGTGACTAAATTTTTACAAATAAAAATCTTAACTTGTGACTCGAAAAATATATCTAGCAGATTTCTCTTTATATAAGACCAAGGGATGTTATCGATGCTATTCTCAGCAATGCTAAAACTTTCAATTTGAAGTTCTCTCGTTACGTCAAGTAATGAGCGTAATGCATCATCGAATATGTCGATATCTGTATTAATTGAAGAATGTTCCTTGATGGGGAGCGCGATTAAATATTTCGATCCTTTTTGCGTGACTTTAGCGCGACCTAATGTAAGATCTTTAATTTTCGGAAATAAATCGTGATCTTTTAACAGTTTAGAGCCTTTATCACAAGGTTGTCCTTTAACTGTTGTAAAAAAAACTAAATTATCCTGTCGGATGTTTATACTGTCGCGTGTCTCTATTATCGTTGCGTTCCGAGGAGTTCGTGTTATAACTACGGGGTCGAAAATCTCTTCAGAGCTCGAACTATGTGGGGTCGGATTACTATCTTCACTTCTCGGATCGTCGGAGGATTCGGGGTTTTCGCGAGGGAAGAGTTCATAAGTCTCAGGTTCGTTTATGTTACGATTTCCGGAGTCGCTGTTTGTTACCTCTAAAGTTTCTTTGGAAGATTTTTCTATCGCGTCGTCGTGGTTTTTAGTCATCGCGTGTTGAGATTTATTTTTCTCTTTGAGTTCTCGGGCTTTTTGCTGAGCAGCTGATAAAAATAAAGATTCGTCTGAACTGGAGGATTCGTCGATAATATTTACTGTTACCGTTGGAGGATTTCGAGACAGGGCATCCGCGTTCACGTTTTGCTTTCCGGCTTTATATATAATTTCATAATCGTATTCGGCCAGTTTAAGCCTCCATCTTATTAATCGGGATGTTGGATCTTTTACGGAATTTAACCAAGTAAGGGGTTTATGATCCGTGACTAAGGTAAAACGGTGTCCGTATAGATAAGAGCGGAAATGATGTGTAGCGTAAACGATGGCTAACAATTCTTTTTCGGTGGTAGAGTAGTTTATCTCGGCACTATTCAAAAGGCGTGACGTATACGAAATTGGGAGATCCTTTCCAATAGGTCCCTGGCTTAAAATAGCTCCTATAGCATATCCCGATGCATCTGTCGTTAAAACGAATGGTTTCGTGAAATCCGGATATTGTAAAAGTGGTTCGGTACATAATAAATTGCGTAATGTATTAAATGAATCTTGCTGCGTCTGTGTCCACTCGAAAGTCGCGTCTTTCTTTAATAAATTTGTCAGCGGTTTCGCGATACGGGAAAAATTTTGTATAAACCGGCGGTAATATCCTGCAAGTCCAAGGAACTGTTTGATATTCTTACTATTCTTGGGAGTTGGAAAATTTTTCACTGAGGTTACTTTCGCGGGGTCTGGTTTTACGCCATTATCGCTAATTACATGGCCTAGATATACAACGTCGCGGCGTAGAAACTCACACTTGTCTGGCTGAAGTTTTAAATTTGCTTGTCGGAGGCGTTCTGCTAATTTCCGGAATTTGATCTCATGTTCGGCGAGGGAACTCGAATATAGCACAATGTCGTCTAAATAGACAAACAACTCATTTCCCTGAAGTCCACTAAGAACGTTATCCATGAGCCTTTGAAATGTAGCAGGGGCATTTTTTAAACCAAACGGCATTCGGACGAATTCGTAGTGTCCATGCGGGGTTGAAAACGCGGTTTTCGGACTATCGTTACTCGACATAGGGATCTGGTGAAATCCTGAAGCTAGATCAAATATACTGAAATACTTGGCACTACCGAGCTGATCTAAAATTTCAGTAATGTTGGGCAGCGGATAAGCGTCGCTTACAGTTTTATCGTTAAGGGAGCGGTAGTCGATAACCATACGCCATCTCTTGTTTCCTTTAGAGTCTGCCTTTTTTGGAACAATCCAAAGTGGACTGTTGTAGGGAGAAACAGAAGGTTTAATTATGTTATTTTTTAAGAGATCGTTAACTTGGCTCTCGATTTCCTGCTTGTGGATCGGTGGGTAACGATATTGTTTAGTATTAATTGGAATGTCGTCGACTGTAGGTATTGGATGGTTTATCGCGGAGGTCGAAGTTAATTTGTCGTTGGGCAATTGAAATAAATCCGAATAATTCTTTACTATGCGAGATACACTTTCTTTCTCTTCCTGATTCAGGTGGCCTAAGCGTAAGAGATTCAGTGTTTGTTGTTCGCGAGTTTGCGTCTCTATAGGACGATTCGATGAAGACGTAGTAGAAATAGTAAGCGTTTTCGTAGAACTAGTAGAGGCGCTCGATAATTTCTCCGACCCTAAGGGGAAAGATTGTTCGAGGGCTTGCGCGCGTGTTTCTTTGTTTTCCGATGATTCGTCGTATGAATTAGAAATAGTAAGGACATTTGAATTTTCTGCATTCCCTAAGGTAGAGTCAATTTCAAATTCCTGAAGTTCGACGATGGGGTTCTCGAATTCGACATCTTCTTCCGTAGTATTAATACCGTTAATGTACGCGATACCGTTACGGTTTGTAACGAGAGACTTTCCAATAATTACTCCGCGACCTGCTTCGATCAAATCTACGTATCCTTCCGGGATATCGTTCGTTATAGTGAGTTTTACCGGCGCTATACTTCGAGCGGGTATCTTATTGATAGGTTGTTTCTTAAAAGGAAAAATTACGTTATACCATTCTACACGAGATTCTATATAGTTAATTCTTGCGGCTGGTGAAAGAAAATCCGTACCTAAGATTCCGTCTTGCGGGATAGGAAAATCGTTTGGGACTAGGTAAAATTTTACAGGTATATCGTTAATGAAAACTTCGACGGACCCTAAGGTAGTCGCGGTCTCGGGAGTTATACCTTGCAAACGGATTATGTCCCAATCCAGGTAAGGTGTAGCCGGGTCTAACGCTTTTGGTTTAATTAAATTTGGTTCCGAACCAGAGTCTATCATGAATTCCGTGGGGTTTTTGAGGGTTGGTAAAGTTAATATAATCGATGGTATTTTAGCAAAATTCTTTGGATTTACGGCGTAGGTGTTGACGGCGCGTCGAGGTTTTGAATCGCGTTCGACGGACGAATCGGCTGAATTTCTCGAGTTTCGTCCCTCTGTCTCGAGGCCGGTTCGGCGTTTCCCGAACTTCGATTATTTCTAATATTATATTCTCGCTTTCTACATTCGTCGATGGTATGCCCGACATTCTTACAATATGAACAATTTACTAGAGGTCTCGAAGAATAATTATTATTTCGTGGTCTAGTTTCGTAGGTATTTCTCGCAAAATTCGTATTACGCGGCGATTCGAAAGAGTTTCCCTGACGCGGTGGGGAGAAATAACGGGGATCGTAACGCGGTGGTGGGGAATTCCGTGCTTCGTACCGCGGTGGAGGGGAGTGGCGCGAATCTTGCCGATAATCGGTGCGTCTTTGTTGGTTTTCACGGGGAAAATCGCGATGAGGTGCCTCCCTCCAATTTCGTGAATCATTATTTCGTGAATAATCGTAATTAGAATTATTTTTCTCGCGGTTTGAGCGATTATCTTGTCTCTCGCGTTCGCGATCGAGATTTGCGCGTTGTGCTAAAATTCTAGACTGAGAACACGCGTCGGCGAATGTCTGACAATTTTGCATCAAGGGGTGCGTTCTAAGTTCGGCAGTCAGTCCATCCGTGAAACAACGCAAAGCGAAATCGTCTATCTCTTCGGCTTGATATCTAGATAAATCATCGTATCTACGTCGCGTTGCATCCAATATCGCAGCTTTAAGATCTCGGACTCTACTGATATAATTTAAAATCGATTCAGAACGGTGCATATATGTATTTGCTAATTCTCCACGGTAATGATCTACGGTTTTATGCGTCGAGAAAGAGTCTCGTAGAATATCACACAAATGAAATACGGTATAGCAATCCTCGTCTTCAACTGCCGTATATGCCTCTCCCTGTAGTCTACCAATTAATAAACGAACTAATGATCCTTCGTTCCCTGGTGGTAATACTTCTTTAACTTTCTTACACGCTCTAATGAAATTGAGAACTGGAATGTTGTAACCGTTAAATCGCGGAATCGTATTTAAAGATTCTTGAACCAACGTGCGACTGTATACATCGTCTTCGAACGAACGGTGATGCGTCGGCGAACGATTTCGTCGATCTACGGGCGGAATAGGCATCGGAGATGTGGCTCGACTTTCTTTCATTCTATTCATTTCAGCGGTAGCTTCTTCGAGTCTACGTTTTAATTCGTCGGAACTCTGCTGAGAATTTCTAACGGCTTCGGCTTCCATTAAAACTTTTTCGCGTTGCTTATTTAATTCTAACTCCGCGGTTTTTATTCTTTCGGTCATTAACTCTAATTTCCTCTCTCTTTCGCGTAAGGCGGAACCAAGGCTAGTAAGCTCATCTTCGGTAAGGGTTTGCTTCTTTCCTCGAGTCTCCATTTTTGAATTTTAATACGAAAAATATAGAAATAGAAATATACGTAATTTTTAACTTGCGAAAAGAAAAGGAATTTATATACGAAATTATTAAGCTATCCCACCGCTGTCACCATTTTTGTGTCGCGTCCCGTGTACGTAAGTAGGAAGACTATGGAAAAATGGAAAATTTAAAATACGAGAGTTTCCTAAGCACGTTTTCACGAGATGATTGTCGGAAATTTGCCTTTACCCGCCTGGGCGGTTCGTTGGCTAAGGGACCCGACTTGTTAATAATTTCGTATTTCGACGGAGAATGAGATTCGAGCAAAGACGTTTGAAACAAAGTAGGAGCCAACTTACATTATTCGGCTTTTGTTGTTCCAGGTCGATGATCTCGAAGTCGGTGGTGGCTCTGGATCGCTGGTTGTCCCGTCGCAAGCAGGAACCGGAACGGCGCCAACAGGTATACTCCTGTGGCTGAATAGGCGCTGTGATGCGCTCGATGTCGCTGAATTAGACGGATTCCTTCACGTCTACTGCGGTTCTGCTCGGTCGTCGATGATGGCGGCGTCGTTTGCGAGTTTTCGCAGGTGGAAGAGAGTCGTCCTGACTCGTACCCTGGGATCCAGTGGAATCAGTGGTGGTTTCCTCGCGTTGACGTTTACGCGGGTCGTTCTCGCGAAGTCGTAACTCGCTGGATACTAATCTACGCGGCGCGGAAAAAGGAGTCAGTCTCCAGGGGAGAGACTCGTCGATCGCTTTAATATCGGAAAAATGGTATGGAATTGGTAGAGGATATTGAATATTTGTTAAATCAACGACGTTCGAATTAGGAGAAGTAGAAGGGACGCGGTCGACGGTAGGTACCGTGCCGAGGAAAGGGTCGAAAGGGGCTGGAGCGTTGTGGAAAATATAAAGGAGACGCCGGAGTTGAAGTTCGCGGCCGCCTCTTCGTGGTCGACTAGGCATAAGGATTAATATGAATTTAAACAGGAAAAATAATATGAGATGTAGGAAATTTCCTGACTATCCAGAATCATCCGAGGAGTACAAACCATGCGCGGTGTAGTCGCGAGTGGGTTGGTCCACGGGGAGAAACTAAGAGTAGCCAGTAGGCGAGACAACACACTGTCACGTCCCGTGTCCTCGATCGGGAGTAACGTATTTATTTTCCTGTTTTAGGCTTGCCCACTGTGCGCAGACTGTCGCCAGGGAACAGGGAGGAGAATCGACGCAGGTGATCTTATTCCGCAGAATTGGATGAAGTAAGTATCGCTAGTGATTCTTAGTTAGTGGAGGCGAATTTATTTATGTCTATAATGTTATTCGTTTTAGGTATCGCTTGGGAAAAAGGTACGACGAAGAGGGGAAACGCACGAAGATGAATTTGAGGTTAATATAACAAATAGAAAACTTTATGATTCACAAATGTACGAAAGAAACTGTCTGATAAAATAAAAGGATTTGCAAATTAATCAATCTTAAGTTATTTCAAGAACGTAACGGCGGAAATATTCTGGGCTGGTGCAAAGCGTGAGATGCAGCAAGTATTACCGCAAATTTTGTCAAGACAGCCACTGGGCGCTTTGACAATACCGCAATGCCAATATAGCCACTCGAGGAATATTTCAACCGGATAATTTCGCGTAAATATTATTACAGTTGTCACGGCGTGAGCTGCAGCTACTTAGCGCAGGCTTTATCGTGTCGGCCACTGGGCGCTACGATAAATCTCACAGTGATACTATAAGAATATAATTGATTTGTATTAAAATTAACACTTGGTATGTTTAATTGGTTTCGTGCGTTTTGAGGAATAGGGAATGACAGGTGAATAAGTAAAGAACAGATTTAACTATTCTAAATGTATTAAAATGATTAAAGTGGTTACAAGGTTTAAGGATTTGTTAATACAATTCGTTGTATAACAATGGGTGTGTCGCCGAAGCCCTCGGGCACAGCGGTTATGTTGAACGTCGTGTTTTATAAAATGAGTTACAATAGTGTACGAATACAAAATTATCCGCGTACCTCGGTCACGGGTTTTGAATATACACTAAGAGTAACGAATAATTAATTAGAGTGCCTTGAGTTATAGAAGAGTTAATATTAGTGAAAACGTACAAAGTTATCCGCGTACCTCGGTCACGGGTTTTGAACGTACACAAATATAAAAGGAGTAACGAGTGATAATGGGTGTGTCGCTGTACGACCTCGGTAATACAGCGGAGTCAGAGTGCAGCCGTAATGATTGAATACTCACTCGTTGGTATAATAGTCGTAGGAGATGTGGCACTGTATGCTTCGTTGCACTGTTTAACTAGTAACTTCGCGTGTTTAAGCTCGATGTACGCTGGTCGGCTGCTGCTGCTTGACTGACTGCTGAGGCTCGGGAGCCCCTTCTTATACGGCTAAGTACGTGCCTTATCGCTTGAGATAAGAACTGCTGACTATGATGGAATCGTTGGTGGCCTCGAGCTCTCACGCTCTGTACTGGGTTTCTTAGGAATACTCGAGATAAGAATTGCTGACTATGATGGAATCGTTGGTGGCCTCGAGTTCTCACGCTCTGTACTGGGTCCACCAACTTTGTCAAGCGATAACGCAGGTGGGAACGAGGTACGTCGGGCGCTCCCGCACGTGCCTCACGTGGATGGTCCGCGTGACCGTCTTCCAGAATGTTCCATGCTCTCTCACGTGGCTCACGTGTTTGTTACACGTGAGTGTCTTCAAGAATGTATTATAGAATATTCTGGAAGTTACTTATTCTTAATGCTAAGATTATTTTAGGACTTCGGCTGGGGTCATCTGTTGGAATTAAAATATTTGATTGTTTGAGTAATAGTATAAGTTGTAGCTATGCGGATGACCCAAACCGAATTTACATGTCGTGTTCTCTGTTTCATTTTCTCTTAAATTCTCTCTCTCTCTTATGTATATATATGGGTTCTCCTTTAGGATTGGTTTTGCGTATGAATTATGTTAACGAGGTAAAATCTTTTCGGTGCATCGCGTTCCTTATACAAAAGTAATATTTGGAAATAATTTTGGTCGCGGATCAAATTACAAGATAGAATTGCTGATAAGGGCAATTTCTAGTATCTATCGATTACCGATATTGGGTGTCAAATTACGCATGTAATTTGACACCTTTTTCAAAATTTTTCCAGCTGGACCCGCGGGGTGTTTGCGGTTAAATTCGCTGATGACTGAACTCGTTGCGTGACAGACGTCACAACACTGGCACTTTCTTGCCTGCACGGTATCGTCGCGAGGGCAAGTGCGTCTCAGTATGCTGAATCGTCGGAGCGACGGATACACAATCGACAGGTTCTCAAAGACTCAGTTGAGAATGAGGGATCCGCTGTCGATTGTATTTGAGGTAGAAGGTTTTGAACTTGGAATACGATGCACTTGACACTTGAATTTAAGATGAACGATTGAACTTGGAAACTGGGAAAATAATATTCGAAGAGTCACTCACTTGATAGTCTGAATTTAAAATAAAAACAAGATATATTCTAACATTAAATTGAAAATATTACACTTAGTTACACTTAGAAGAATTTGACTTAGAAAACGATTTCGGTATAGCTTAGTTACGACTTAGAAATTATAACGACTTAGAAACGCTTTGAACTTGTAACGATTTAGAAGATTTGGAAATAGTAACGACTAGTTATACTCTCGATCTGTTCCGTCGCGTCTGACAGAAAGATCACTCCCGACTTAGTAACGACTTAGTAATGATCTCGTTAAGAGCTGATAACTGGTTTTTTTAGAACTGCCGCTCGTAGCTCGTGCTACGTTTTTTATATTAGAGATGCGGACCACGGAGGGGATAGCATCGTGGTAGGGATGGCCATCGGTGGCGCGTGCGGCGAACGCGTGAAGCGCGCTCGGCTGCTCCCTCTCTCCTACTCTATAGCTCTCTCTTTCTATTCACACCTACTATCTCACTCTCTAGCTATCTCTTTCTATCGAGACTTCCCTTTCACTTTTCTACCTGTCTCCTTCTAACGAAGCTTCTCGCTCGCTCTCTACCTGATCCTTAGCAAGTACTTTTCTCTCTCTCTCTCTCTCGTTGGTTTATACGGCGGACGGCTTTTGCCCTTTTTGGAATAGTAATTAATTCGGTACGTCTTTGGAGTTTGATTTAGAATATCGAAGCTACGCGTACTTGAATGAAATAGTAAGACTTGGAAATAGTAGAGGTACGCGTGCTGAGAAATAGTAATTATCTAATAGACGTACGATTTTGAAGATATAGAAAAATATTGGGCGTTGGAAAAATCTATCTGCCGTTTTCTACTTTGAGAGATTTGAATTTAGAGGAGTAAATATCTAAATTTGCAATGATTAAGAATTTGCAATAATTATAAGCGTTCGTTTACGCTCGTTCATCGCTCGCGTTGAGCGCAGGTAGGAAAGGTCAGTTTTATGACGGTCGCGCGCGGTCTTGCGCTGGTATGCTAATATGTACATCGAGTGAGACTTTCTAAAATAAACAAATTAAAATTATTAACATACGAACGTTGCCTATCGATTAATAGTTAAGATTTAGAAACAATAATAATACTTGTAAAAATAGTAGAGATCGGAAGAAAAATGAATATATGTACATTTGCGATAAAAGAAAAAAGAAAAATTTACGGCGCGTAATCGCGGGACGTAACACTATTAACACGTGATGTGACCTTTCAAGGGATCCATTAGCTTGCGGATGATATGCCGTAGTTTGATATTGTTTGATCCGGCATTTCTTTGCTACGGCCTTAAAAAGTGCTGACAGGAAGTTCGTTCCCTGATCTGTGAGGAGTGCTCGGGGTGCTCCGAATCGGCATACGAAGTTTTTGAGGAAGGCGTCGGCTACGCTTCTTGAATCTGCTCGTTGCATTGGTACAGCGATACTGTATTTCGTTAAAAGATCTTGCATCGTGAGAATGTACTCGTTTCCATTCTTCGTAACCGGTAATGGTCCCACTATATCTAGTGCTACTTTGTCGAAGGCTGCTCCGTGCGTATCGGTTAATACCATTGGTTGGCGAGTCCTTATGCGAGTTAACTTCCTTCTCTGACATTCAATACATGTTCTCACATATTCGGTGATATCTTGTTTCATACCATCCCAATAGTAACGTTGCCGTATGCGATTGTATGTTTTCGTAACTCCTTTATGACCTGCGATGACTGAGTCGTGGTTTTCTTCCATTATATGCTTTCGTTGTTCTGTCGTTGGTATTGTAATCAGAGATCGACAGATGGTGATGGTGACTTGATAGTCTTGGAGTGTTTGTTTCAGATAATTAAGGAAAAATTTCCACGGTATATCGTCATAGTAAGGGGTTTTAGATATGCTGAAGCTCGTGATACTTAGTTCGTCAAGGACGTCCTTAATTGCTCGGATACTGTTTTTCATGTTTTCCTTTGTGATGGGTATCCTATCGTGTTCCTTTATGGGTATCGATATGACCTTGTGAGTTTGTGTGGAGCTCACCTTAGCTCTTTCGAAAGTAAGGTCTTCATAATTCGGAAGTTCGTCGTGTGCTAATAGTTCTATTGATCCCTTGTCTTGAGGTTGGCCTTTCATGTCGATGAATATGATTTTATGATCCCTTTGTAATCTTAGAGAGTTGTTACTCTCTTCTATCTTTAATGGTGTTTGGTGTAGTTTTGCTGGCTCGAAAGAGCGTTCGAAAAGGGCATCTGATTCCGATGATGAGAAAGGTGTGTCCTCGACTTCGAAGCTAGGTGTTTCTTCATTGTTATTGCTTGATTCCGTTGATACATTCATTTCCTCTTCGTTCTCGTAATCCAGAATACGTGGAGTAGGTCGTCGGTTATGAAAGGTATCTTTACAAGGGGTCGAGTGATGTATCGGAGGTGAAATTTCCTCGGGAGAGCGAGAGTGAGTGGGAACAGTTTCTTGAGAGGATTTGTTTAAAATGTCGGGAACTTTTGTTCGTGCAGAGGAAAGATTTATGTTGTCGGAGGCTGCGGAATCTTGCAGTTTAGGGATTCTTTTCCTTGGAGGTAGGGGGAAAGGGCTGAAGGCTACAGATGATTTTCTTTTTCTTGTTCCTTTTCTTCTGGGCGCGCTGATTCCTGAGGACGATGCCGAAGTGGTAGGGATTTGTTCCTTTGATGCTGGGCTGTGAATTCGCTGTTTACTTGCTGGAAAAAATACAAGAGAGTCTGAAGATGTAGACTCATCCTGCTCTCTTTTCCTTTTTATAGAATGTATGACTGCATTAGGTTGGCCTGTATTGTCGTTTTCCGGTGGGTTTCTAGACAGTGCGTCGGCGTTTGCATTGGCACGGCCTTCCTTGTAGAATATCTTGTATTCATATTCCGATAATTTTAATTTCCATTTCCATAGTCTTGATGTAGGATCTTTAATTGAATTTAGCCAAACCAGAGGCTTATGGTCAGTAATTATTTGGAATTCCCTTCCGTATAAATATGGTCGGAAATGGTTTATACAGTAAACTATGGCGAGGCACTCCTTTTCAATTGTAGAATAATTCCTTTCTGCCTGGTTTAATAATCGAGAGGCGTATGCGATCGGGAGGTCTTTACCTATGGGTCCTTGGCTAAGTACTCCGCCAATTGCATAACCGGATGCATCCGTTGTTAAATTAAATGTCTCAGTGAAGTTGGGATATTGAAGAACTGGTTCTGTTATCAAAGCCTTTTTGAGTTGTTGGAAAGCGTCTTCTTGTGCCGATGCCCAACGGAATGCTACTTCCTTTTTCAACAAATCGGTGAGAGGTTTGGCGGTCTTTGAAAAATTAGGTATGAACCTTCTATAGTAGCCGGCAAGTCCCAGAAATTGTTTGATGTTCTTGGAGTTCTTCGGGGTTGGAAAGCGTTCTACAGCTGTTATTTTCGTAGGATCTGGTTTCACCCCGTTTTCACTGATGATGTGCCCAAGATAGTTAACTTCATGGCGCAAAAATTCACACTTGTCAGGTTGTAGGCGAAGATTCGCTTCGCGTAATCTTTTCATGAGACGATTGAATTTTATCTCATGTTCTCGTAGTGAGCGGGCATATAAGACAATATCGTCGAGATAGACAAATAGCTCGACTCCTTGTAGGCCAGTTAGAACATTGTTCATTAATCGTTGGAATGTTGCCGGGGCGTTTTTAAGTCCGAAAGGCATCCGCTTGAATTCATAATGTCCATATGGTGTAGAGAAAGCGGTTTTATGTGCGTCTACCGATCTCATAGGGATTTGATGGAATCCCGATGCGAGGTCGAAAACTGAAAAGTATTTAGCGCTTCCCAACTGATCAAGGATTTCGTTTATGTTTGGGAGCGGGTAGGCGTCTCCGATTGTTTTATCGTTAAGAGCTCGATAGTCTATTACCATTCTCCATCTTTTATTTCCTTGAGAATCTGGTTTTTTGGGAACGATCCAGAGAGGCGAATTATATGGTGAAAGAGAAGGCTCTATAATACCGTTTTCGAGTAGTTCGTTTATCTGTCTGTTTATTTCCTCCTTATGTACAGGAGGGAAACGATATTGCTTCGCATTTATTGGTATATCGTCAGTAGTGTGTATAGTGTGTTCTATTGCGTTTGTTGCACCGAAATGGTCCCTGGGCAAATAGAATCGATCAGCATTTTCCTCTATTAATTTCGTGACGCTTTGTTCTTCTTCCGTGTTTAGGTGGTCCAATCTGAGGGCTTCTCTGATTTCCTTTAGTCGTTGATAATTGCAATCTGCCTGAGCATGAAATACTCGCGCAGAATTTTCATCTTCCGAAGGTTCGTTCTGCCTTGGTACAGAACGGCTAATATTTTCTATTTCTTCAAGAACGAAGGTAGGCACGGCTATATGTTCGTCTTCTTCTGTGGTATTAAAGATTGGAAGATATGCTCTCCCTCTTGTATTGGTGACTACGGCGTTGCCGAGGAAAATACCTTCTTTTGTTAATAGGTGAGGTAGATAACCCATCCTAATCTCTGGATTTGCTACTTTAATTTGAAATGGTACCACCGATCTCTTTGGGATCCTTAAAATTTCGCGCTCGAAAAAGGGTATGTGTAGTTCTTCCCATTGGAGACTGCGGCTCTTGTAATCTAGAGTGATTGAATTTTGCGTCATGAATTCTGAACCGAGGATCCCGTCCTGGTCAATGGGAAATGAATCGTCCACTAGATGGAATGTTATCAATCGTCCAGCAATTGGAATCTCTGCCGTTCCTTGAGTAGATATTGGTGTCGACGTAATTCCTCTTATTTTCAAAGTTATTCCCTGATTGATTTCCTGTGCTGATTCCGAAGATGATTTTTTAATAAGGTTGATTTCTGATCCTGAATCTATCATTAGAATTAATTTTTTCTGGTTTTTTGTAACGATTTGAATTGATGGTACTATGGATCCTTGATTTAATTGGACTCTGGCGATTTTGAAACGTTGGTTACGATCGTCTGCTCCTCTGGTTCGTCCATTTCTAAGGTTGTAGTAAAAGTTCGATGCCCTCCTTGGCTGGCTTCCCGGCGGGCACCATATACCGGGTTGCGAGAATCGTTTCCCTGACTCGTATTTCTTTGAGAGTATGGAATTATTTCTCCTGATTCTACTTTTGCTTTGAATTTCCTGCATTCCTCCATATTGTGACCCGGAGTTTTGCAATAACGGCAAGTGACTACCGGTGTGGTTGCAGGGAACCTTGATCGTTGGTATGGTCTTTGTGTGGGCGGTGAGGACCGCTGATTTTCATAATTACGTCGTGGAGAACATCCGCTTGATTGTCGTGTGGGCGCTCTATCCTCGTATTGTCGTGGAGGCGGCCTGTATTCAACTCGACGTGGAGGAGAACGATTCCTAAACCTGTTGCGTGATCGTGCTTCTTCCCTTTCAATTTGTCCGAAGATTTTAATTGCTGTGCAATAGTATTCTTCTAAGTTCTGGGGTGTTTCTATTCGTATTCGGATTCTTGCATCTGGCGCAAGACCGTTCAGAAATGCTTGAATAACGTGTTCTTCTAGTTCTTCTGTTCTGGTATGATCAAACGACTTGCTTTGCTTTAATTCGTCGTAAACGGCTGCGTGTAAATTCCTGACCCTTTCTATGTAATCGAGGATATGTTCATGAGATTTTTTCTCCAATTGTCCAAGTTCACCTTGGTATTCATACAATGTTTTATGTGCGGCGAACGTTGATTTTAATCTGTTGCAAAATTGATCTAGTGTCACAAAATGTGAATTCGCAACGGTCATATATGCATGACCTTGTAATTTGTTTACGAGCAATTGTACGAGGTGCATTTCTTGCTCAGGGGCTATTATGCTTCGTGCTCTTTCGCAGGCTCGTAAAAATTGGAAAACCGGAATATTCCGTCCATTATAGATGGGAACGGATTCAAGCGCGTCTTTTATGCTTATTGCAGCGGCGCGGAAAATCGGTGGTCGTTCCGGCGTGCTGTAGGCTCGCGGTGATGGAGGGAGCCCTTCTGTAGTATAGTCATGACGAGCGTTTAATTTTGTTTCGCGTAGTTCGCTTTCTATTTTGTTTATGCGATCCGGTAGTAGGTGTAAATCTTCATGTTCTTTATCCATCCTTTCCAATAAATGCCACACTCTGTCCAATTTGTACTCAGTGGAACGCGGTTTTTCTGCTACGCGGCGAACAGGTTGTTCGGTCCAATCGCGTTCTAGGGCCGATGCCCGGTCTTGTAACCTTGTTACTTCGTCATCTTGCTCGAAGTTTTGTCGTAGTTCCGTCATGTTAGTAAGGGTGTTAGTAAGAGTGTTAATAGGTATGTGCGATTGGAATAAAATCACGTCTCTCCTTCTATCCCACCGCTGCCACCAAATTTATGTCACGTCCCGTGTCCTCGATCGGGAGTAACGTATTTATTTTCCTGTTTTAGGCTTGCCCACTGTGCGCAGACTGTCGCCAGGGAACAGGGAGGAGAATCGACGCAGGTGATCTTATTCCGCAGAATTGGATGAAGTAAGTATCGCTAGTGATTCTTAGTTAGTGGAGGCGAATTTATTTATGTCTATAATGTTATTCGTTTTAGGTATCGCTTGGGAAAAAGGTACGACGAAGAGGGGAAACGCACGAAGATGAATTTGAGGTTAATATAACAAATAGAAAACTTTATGATTCACAAATGTACGAAAGAAACTGTCTGATAAAATAAAAGGATTTGCAAATTAATCAATCTTAAGTTATTTCAAGAACGTAACGGCGGAAATATTCTGGGCTGGTGCAAAGCGTGAGATGCAGCAAGTATTACCGCAAATTTTGTCAAGACAGCCACTGGGCGCTTTGACAATACCGCAATGCCAGTATAGCCACTCGAGGAATACTTCAACCGGATAATTTTCGCGTAAATATTATTACAGTTATCACGGCGTGAGCTGCAGCTACTTAGCGCAGGCTTTATCGTGTCGGCCACTGGGCGCTACGATAAATCTCACAGTGATACTATAAGAATATAATTGATTTGTATTAAAATTAACACTTGGTATGTTTAATTGGTTTCGTGCGTTTTGAGGAATAGGGAATGACAGGTGAATAAGTAAAGAACAGATTTAACTATTCTAAATGTATTAAAATGATTAAAGTGGTTACAAGGTTTAAGGATTTGTTAATACAATTCGTTGTATAACAATGGGTGTGTCGCCGAAGCCCTCGGGCACAGCGGTTATGTTGAACGTCGTGTTTTATAAAATGAGTTACAATAGTGTACGAATACAAAATTATCCGCGTACCTCGGTCACGGGGTTTGAATATACACTAAGAGTAACGAATAATTAATTAGAGTGCCTTGAGTTATAGAAGAGTTAATATTAGTGAAAACGTACAAAGTTATCCGCGTACCTCGGTCACGGGTTTTGAACGTACACAAATATAAAAGGAGTAACGAGTGATAATGGGTGTGTCGCTGTACGACCTCGGTAATACAGCGGAGTCAGAGTGCAGCCGTAATGATTGAATACTCACTCGTTGGTATAATAGTCGTAGGAGATGTGGCACTGTATGCTTCGTTGCACTGTTTAACTAGTAACTTCGCGTGTTTAAGCTCGATGTACGCTGGTCGGCTGCTGCTGCTTGACTGACTGCTGAGGCTCGGGAGCCCCTTCTTATACGGCTAAGTACGTGCCTTATCGCTTGAGATAAGAACTGCTGACTATGATGGAATCGTTGGTGGCCTCGAGCTCTCACGCTCTGTACTGGGTTTCTTAGGAATACTCGAGATAAGAATTGCTGACTATGATGGAATCGTTGGTGGCCTCGAGCTCTCACGCTCTGTACTGGGTCCATCAACTTTGTCAAGCGATAACGCAGGTGGGAACGAGGTACGTCGGGCGCTCCCGCACGTGCCTCACGTGGATGGTCCGCGTGACCATCTTCCAGAATGTTCCATGCTCTCTCACGTGGCTCACGTGTTTGTTACACGTGAGTGTCTTCAAGAATGTATTAAAGAATATTCTGGAAGTTACTTATTCCTAACGCTAAGATTATTTTAGGACTTCGGCTGGGGTCATCTGTTGGAATTAAAATATTTGATTGTTTGATTAGTAGTATAAGTTGTAGCTGTGCGGATGACCCAAACCGAATTTACATGTCGTGTTCTCTGTTCCGTTTTCTCTTAAATTCTCTGTCTCTTATATATGGGTTCTCCTTTAGGATTGGTTTTGCGTATAAATTAAGTTACCGAGTTAGGATATGGAAAATCTTTCAGGTGCATTGCGTTCCTTATGCAAAAGTAATAATTTTGGTCGCGGTTGAACTCGTTGCGTGACAGACGTCACAGAATCGTGCAAATTAGCACGAAATCGTGCAAATTGGCACGGAAACATGCAGTTGGCACAGAATCCTGCAAGTTTGCACGTAAACATGCAAGTTTACGCAGAATCGTGCAAATTGGCACGGAAACCTGCAGTTGGCACAGAATCCTGCAAGGTTGCACGTAAACATGCAAGTTTACGCGGAATCGTGCAAATTAGCACGAAATCGTGCAAATTGGCACGGAAACATGCAGTTGGCACAGAATCCTGCAAGTTTGCACGTAAACATGCAAGTTTACGCGGAATCGTGCAAATTAGCACGAAATCGTGCAAATTGGCACGGAAACATGCATTTGGCACAGAATCCTGCAAGTTTGCACGTAAACATGCAAGTTTACGCGGAATCGTGCAAATTAGCACGACATCGTGCAAATTGGCACGGAAACATGCAGTTGGCACAGAATCCTGCAAGTTTGCACGTAAACATGCAAGTTTACGCGGAATCGTGCAAATTAGCACGAAATCGTGAAAATTGGCACGGAAACATGCAGTTGGCACAGAATCCTGCAAGTTTGCACGGTAACATGCAAGTTTACGCGGAATCGTGCAAATTAGCACGAAATTGTCACGTCCCGTGTCCTCGATCGGGAGTAACGTATTTATTATCCTGTTTTAGGCTTGCCCACTATGCGCAGACTGTCGCCAGGGAACAGGGAGGAGAATCGACGCAGGTGATCTTATTCCGCAGAATTGGATGAGGTAAGTATCGCTAGTGATTCTAGGTTAGTGGAGGCGAATTTATTTATGTCTATGTTAATAATGTTATTCGTTTTAGGTATCGCTTGGGAAAAGGTATGACGAAGAGGGGAAACGCACGAAGATGAATTTGAGGTTAATATAACAAATAGAAAACTTTAAGATTCACAAATGTACGAAAGAAACTGTCTGATAAAATAAAAGGATTTGCAAATTAATCAATCTTAAGTTATTTCAAGAAAGTAACGGCGGAAATATTCTGGGCTGGTGCAAAGCGTGAGATGCAGCAAGTATTACCGCAAATTTTGTCAAGACAGCCACTGGGCGCTTTGACAATACCGCAATGCCAGTATAGCCACTCGCGGAATACTTCAACCGGATAATTTTCGCGTAAATATTGTTACAGTTATCACGGCGTGAGCTGCAGCTACTTAGCGCAGGCTTTATCGTGTCGGCCACTGGGCGCTACGATAAATCTCACAGTGATACTATAAGAATATAATTGATTTGTATTAAAATTAACACTTGGTATGTTTAATTGGTTTCGTGCGTTTTGAGGAATAGGGAATGACAGGTGAATAAGTAAAGAATAGATTTAACTATTCTAAATGTATTAAAATGATTAAAGTGGTTACAAGGTTTAAGGATTCGTTAATACAATTCGTTTTATAACGATGGGTGTGTCGCCGAAGCCCTCGGGCGCAGCGGAGTCAAGGCCGACAATTATTTATCGTACTCACTTTTAATATTAATTATAACAGCAGTGAAATACACGCTCAGTGGTTT
This sequence comes from Cerceris ruficornis, assembly GCA_963989415.1. Taxonomy (NCBI): domain Eukaryota; kingdom Metazoa; phylum Arthropoda; class Insecta; order Hymenoptera; family Crabronidae; genus Cerceris; species Cerceris ruficornis. The sequence continues at coordinate 4,475,783 of OZ022522.1, forward strand.
CACAAATCTGCTGCGCGAATATAACGATCCCACTTGGGAATGAATACCAAATAGAGAAATTATAGCACGTAGAAAACTTCTCAGTATCTGAATAACTGCGGTAAGACTGTACGTCTGTTCGACTCGAAGATTTGCACAAGACTGAAGTGTGCTTGGTTCGAGAATTGGCACAAGACTGTCGACTGGGGAAGCGGGGCCCCCTCTTATACTATTAGGTGCCTTATCGCTTGAGGGGAAGTTGCTGACGCAACCGCGACTGCCGGTCGGCTCAGCGCACGCGCTCGGCAGAGGGGTGGTGTTCTCGTCAAGCGATAACGCGGGTGGGGATGAGGCGCGCGTAAGGCGCTCTCCTACCTTCTTGAACGTTCTAGAATCTTCTAGAATGTACAAGAATATCCTTAGATTTATTTGCGCGTTATTACATGCGATTACCTCCTAGAATGTTCCAAGGAAGATTCCGAAGGTGCTTATGACTGTTTATATGATTGCCTTTGAGGAAGGTTTACATTTCTTACGTTACTCGGCACTTCGGCTGGGGTCGTTTCTTATATTTACGATGTAGTGAGGTATATAAGTATTTGAACGAACAAACAACCATTTAATTTGTTTGTACGACCCAAACTGAATTTACATATTTATTAGTTATATCTCCTTCTCTCTTTCGCTCTTCCTTTCCTTACAGAGTGTTAATTAACTAAAGGAGATTTTGGAAAAATTTTGGTGGGGTTTAAGACCCGTCAAACGTGGCGGACGTCACAAAATCGTGCAAATTGGCACGGAAACATGCAGTTGGCACAGATTCCTGCAAATTTGCACGTAAACATGCAAGTTTACGCGGAATCGTGCAAATTAGCACGAAATAGTGCAAATTGGCACGGAAACATGCAGTTGGCACAGAATCCTGCAAGGTTGCACGTAAACATGCAAGTTTACGCGGAATCGTGCAAATTAGCACGAAATCGTGCAAATTGGCACGGAAACATGCAGTTGGCACAGAATCCTGCAAGTTTGCACGGAAACATGCAAGTTTACGCGGAATCGTACAAATTAGCACGAAATCGTGCAAATTGGCACGGAAACATGCAGTTGGCACAGAATCCTGCAAGTTTGCACGTAAACATGCAAGTTTACGCGGAATCGTGCAAATTAGCACGAAATCGTGCAAATTGGCACGGAAACATGCAGTTGGCACAGAATCCTGCAAGTTTGCACGTAAACATGCAAGTTTACGCAGAATCGTGCAAATTGGCACGGAAACATGCAGTTGGCACAGAATCCTGCAAGGTTGCACGTAAACATGCAAGTTTACGCGGAATCGTGCAAATTAGCACGAAATCGTGCAAATTGGCACGGAAACAGGCAGTTGGCACAGAATCCTGCAAGTTTGCACGTAAACATGCAAGTTTACGCGGAATCGTGCAAATTAGCACGAAATCGTGCAAATTGGCACGGAAACATGCAGTTGGCACAGAATCCTGCAAGTTTGCACGGAAACATGCAAGTTTACGCGGAATCGTACAAATTAGCACGAAATCGTGCAAATTGGCACGGAAACATGCAGTTGGCACAGAATCCTGCAAGTTTGCACGTAAACATGCAAGTTTACGCGGAATCGTGCAAATTAGCACGAAATCGTGCAAATTGGCACGGAAACATGCAGTTGGCACAGAATCCTGCAAGTTTGCACGTAAACATGCAAGTTTGTCACGTCCCGTGTCCTCGATCGGGAGTAACTTGTTTGTTTTCCTGTTTTAGGCTCGCCCGCTATGCGCAGACTATCGCCAGGGCACAGGGAGGAGAGTCGGTGATTTTATGCCACGAGGGATTAAGCGAGGTGAGTATAATATGGGGGCAAGGGGGCGAAGAAGCTTATTAATATGTTAATAATAATATTTCCTTTTCAGGTACTCACCCGATGGAACGTAGCGGAGTAAGTATAGAGAGAGAGAGACGGTAAGTATAACGAGTAAGGTAAGTTGTTGCGAGAGAGAGAATCTACAGTATGGAGGTTTCTTTTGTATGTTACTAATTGATTTTATTTTCAGGGGTCGCGGCGAGGAAATGGTACGAAGAGACGGGATGACTTGAAGATGCTTTGATTAAAAGGTAAGTATAATAATAGAGTTTATTTGCTCTAGGTTAAGTAAGAATACAACGGTGACTTTAAATGTAATATAAGTATAATAAAATTTAAATAGAATCTTCAAAAGATGTTGCGTTGACCAGTTCGATGAGTCAGGGTATCGAAGGGAATCTAGGGTATAATCTGGAGAATCGGGGGATTGCGTATTCCCGAATTACTATCTGTCATCTAATGACAGACGAGAGGTGAGTATAAAGTAGGGGAGACGATTTGAAAATGATGAAATAGTTTCACTCTACCTTGACTGCGTATCTGTAGGACTCGCAGGTGAAAAGACAGCAGCAGGATTCTGCGCTTCAAGAAGGTGAAGGAGTGATGAAGCGCTATTCGTTGCTGCGCTCGCGTTCGATGAAGCAGCTGCTGTTTATCAGCGCTACTGGATTTGGAAAATAAAGAAGGTAAGTTATAAACTTATGTATATTAAAATAAGAATTAGTACAATGTGGGTAGTATAAGAGTAACGAAGGATTTCAACTATCTGCGTACCTCGGTCGCAGGTTAAGTTGAAATCGAGTTTTTATAAAAGAATTACAATTAGTGAGAGAATACAAAATATCCGCGTACCTCGGTCACGGGTTTTGGATTCACACTAAGTGTGTAGACAATAATCGATCTGAGTGCCTGAGTTTATAAGAATGAAGACGTACAATATTATTCGCGTAAAATACAATTAGTGAGAAAATACAAAATGGTCCGCGTACCTCGGTCACGGGTTTTGAATTTACACTAAGAGTATCGACGATAATTAATCTGAGAGCCTAAGTTTATAAAGAATTAATATTTATGAAAGCGTACAAAATTATTCGCGTACCTCGTTCACGAGTTCTGAACACAATCAAAAATATAAAAGGAGCAACGAGTGGCAATGGGTGTGTCGCCGTACGACCTCGGTAGTACAGCGGAGTCAGAGTGCAGCCGGAATAATTGAATACTCACTCGTTGGTATTGTAGTCGTAGTAGATGTGGCACTTTTCGCTTCGTAGCACTTATTTAATTTGCGTGGTTTACTTTAACTCGATGTTCACTGGTAACTTTCACGATGTTCGCGGGTCGGCTGCTGCTGCTGGGCTGACTAAAGCGGCGCTCCGCTGCTCCTTATATATTCAATTCATATCGCTAATTCTAAGAATGCTGAGCGGCGGGCGGCTTGCATTTTCCTATCTTTGCTGACATCCCCGGCCTTGCATTTTATTCTGCTGACGGTCCTACGCCTTGCAGTTTTAAACTGCTGATGGTCTTACGCCTTGCAGTTTCTTATCGCCGTGGGATGGGAAACTGCTGACGGTCTTACGCCTTGCAGTTTCTTGAGCTTATCTTATCGCGGTGAGAGATAAGAAACTGCTGAGCGTGTACAATATTATATAGTCTTGAAATGAATAGATGTCGCATGCGCTTTTAATTATATAGTTGCGAAACGAATAGATGGCTCATACTGTTCGCAAATGAAATGATGTCTCGCGGAGCTTGATTTTAATGCTTTTTATATAGTGGCGAGATGAAAAGTTGTCCTATCGTTCTGAAACGTTTTGATGCTTTACATCTTTTGATATTTATTACTTGTATGAGTCATCTAGACGTATTGCATTGATTATTAATGCGGTTATTATTCTTAAATATTACTTTTGCATGTCTTTACATATATATGTATTTATTTTAATGGATTAACGTATTTTTATACGGATTATTGTATTTTCGTACATATATACGTGAATGTATATATGTATATGTATGTTTACGTATATATATATATATATAGGCATATGTATGGACGCGCGCTTTCGCGAATTAGGGGGGTGGGAGGTTTGAATACGCGATTTTAACAATAGTGACGTCAATTTCGGGTTGACGTTACAAATTTGCACGATTCCGCGTAAACTTGCATGCTTACGTGCAAACTTGCAGGATTCTGTGCCAACTGCATGTTTCCGTGCCAATTTGCACGATTTCGTGCTAATTTGCACGATTCCGCGTAAACTTGCATGTTTACGTGCAAACTTGCAGTATTCTGTGCCAACTGCATGTTTCCGTGCCAATTTGCACGATTTCGTGCTAATTTGCACGATTCCGCGTAAACTTGCATGTTTACGTGCAAACTTGCAGGATTCCGTGCCAACTGCATGTTTCCGTGCCAATTTGCACGATTTCGTGCTAATTTGCACGATTCCGCGTAAACTTGCATGTTTACGTGCAAACTTGCAGGATTCTGTGCCAACTGCATGTTTCCGTGCCAATTTGCACGATTTCGTGCTAATTTGTACGATTCCGCGTAAACTTGCATGTTTCCGTGCAAACTTGCAGGATTCTGTGCCAACTGCATGTTTCCGTGCCAATTTGCACGATTTCGTGCTAATTTGCACGATTCCGCGTAAACTTGCATGTTTACGTGCAACCTTGCAGGATTCTGTGCCAACTGCATGTTTCCGTGCCAATTTGCACGATTTCGTGCTAATTTGCACGATTCCGCGTAAACTTGCATGTTTACGTGCAAACTTGCAGGATTCCGTGCCAACTGCATGTTTCCGTGCCAATTTGCACGATTTCGTGCTAATTTGCACGATTCCGCGTAAACTTGCATGTTTACGTGCAAACTTGCAGGATTCTGTGCCAAATGCATGTTTCCGTGCCAATTTGCAGGATTTCGTGCCTGCTTGGACGCTTCCGCGCCTACCTGTTCGCTTCCGCGCCTGCTTGGTCGCTTCCGCGGCTGCTTGGGGTATTCCGCGCCTGCTTGGACGCTTCCGCGCCAGCTTGTACGCTTCCGCGCCTGCTTGGACGCTTCCGCGGCTGCTTGGGGGATTCAGCGCCTGCTTGGACGATTCCGCGCCTGCTTGGACGATGCCGCGCCTGCTTGGACGCTTCCGCGCCTGCTTCGACGCTTCCGCGCCTGCTTCGACGCTTCCGCGCCTGCTTGGACGCTTCCGCGCCTGCTTGGACGATTCCGCGCCTGCTTGGACGCTTCCACGCCTGCTTGGACGCTTCCGCGCCTGCTTGGACGCTTCCGCGCCTGCTTGGACGCTTCCGGGCCTGCTTGGACGATTCCGCGCCTGCTTGGGCGCTTCCGCGCCTCCTTGGACGCTTCCGCGCCAGCTTGGGCGTTTCCGCGCCTGCTTGGGAGCTTCCGCGTCTGCTTGGACGTTTCTGCGACTGCTAGGGCGCTTCCGCGCCTGCTTGGACACTTCCGCGCCTGCTTGGACGCTTCCGCGCCTGCTTGGACGCTTCCGCGCCTGCTTGGACGCTTCCGCGCCTGCTTGGACGCTTCCGCGCCTGCTTGGACGCTTCCGCGCCTGCTTGTACGATTCCGCGCCTGCTTGAACGATTCCGCGCCTGCTTGGGCGCTTCCGCGCCTGCTTGGACGCTTCCGCGCCTGCTTGTACGATTCCGCGCCTGCTTGAACGATTCCGCGCCTGCTTGGGCGCTTCCGCGCCTGCTTGGACGCTTCCGCGCCTGCTTGGACGCTTCCGCGGCTGCTTGGGGGATTCAGCGCCTGCTTGGACGATTCCGCGCCTGCTTGGACGATGCCGCGCCTGCTTGGACGCTTCCGCGCCTGCTTCGACGCTTCCGCGCCTGCTTCGACGCTTCCGCGCCTGCTTGGACGCTTCCGCGCCTGCTTGGACGATTCCGCGCCTGCTTGGACGCTTCTACGCCTGCTTGGACGCTACCGCGCCTGCTTGGACGCTTCCCCGACTGCTTGGACGCTTCCGCACCTGCTTGGACCCTTCTGCGCATTTTTGCATGCTTCCGCGCCTGCTTGGAAGTTTCCGCGCCTGCTTGGACGCTACCGCGCCTACTTGGACGCTTCCGCGCCTGGTTGGACGCTGCCGCGCCTGCTTGGACGCTTCCGCGCCTGCTTGCACGGTTCCGAGCCTGCTTGGACGCTTTCACGCCTGCTTGGACGCTTCCGCGCCTGCTTGGAAGCTTCCGCGCCTGCTTGGACTCTTCTGCGTCTTCTTGCATGCTTCCGCGCCTGCTTGGACGCTTCCGCGCCTGCTTGCACGGTTCCGAGCCTGCTTGGACGCTTTCACGCCTGCTTGGACGCTACCGCGCCTGCTTGGACGCTTCCGCGACTGCTTGGACGCTTCCGCGACTGCTTGGACGCTTCCGCGCCTGCTTGGACGCTTCCGCGCCCGCTTGGACTCTTCTGCGCCTTCCTGCATGCTTCCGAGCCTGCTTGGACGTTTCCGCGATTGCTTGGAAGCTACCGCGCCTTGTTGGACGCTACCGCGCCTGCTTGGACGCTTCCGCGCCTGCTTGGACGCTTCCGCGCCTGGTTCGACGCTACCGCGCCTGCTTGGACACTTCCGCGACTCCTTGGACGCTTCCGCGCCTGCTTGGACTCTTCTACGCCTTGTTGCATGCTTCTGCGCCTGCTTGGACGTTTCCGCGCCTGCTTGGACGCTTTCACGCCTGCTTGGACGCTTCCGCGCCTGGTTGGACGCTGCCGCGCCTGCTTGGACGCTACCGCTCCTGCTTGGACGCTACCGCGCCTGCATGGACGCTTCCGCGCCTACTTGGACGCTACCGCGCCTTCTTGGACGCTTCCGCGCCTGCTTGGACTCTTCTGCGCCTTCTTGCATGCTACCGCGCCTGCTTGGACGTTTCCGCGCCTGCTTGGACGCTTCTGCGACTGCTTGGACGCTTCCGCGCCTGCTTGGACGCTTCCGCGCCTGCTTGGACGCTTCCGCGCCTGCTTGGACGCTTCCGCGCCTGCTTGGACGCTTCCGCGCCTGCTTGGACGCTTCCGCGCCTGCTTGGACGCTTCCGCGCCTGCTTGTACGATTCCGCGCCTGCTTGAACGATTCCGCGCCTGCTTGGGCGCTTCCGCGCCTGCTTGGACGCTTCCGCGCCTGCTTGTACGATTCCGCGCCTGCTTGAACGATTCCGCGCCTGCTTGGGCGCTTCCGCGCCTGCTTGGACGCTTCCGCGCCTGCTTGGACGCTTCCGCGCCTGCTTGGACGCTTCCGCGCCTGCTTGGACGCTTCCGCGGCTGCTTGGGGGATTCAGCGCCTGCTTGGACGATTCCGCGCCTGCTTGGACGATGCCGCGCCTGCTTGGACGCTTCCGCGCCTGCTTCGACGCTTCCGCGCCTGCTTCGACGCTTCCGCGCCTGCTTGGACGCTTCCGCGCCTGCTTGGACGATTCCGCGCCTGCTTGGACGCTTCTACGCCTGCTTGGACGCTACCGCGCCTGCTTGGACGCTTCCCCGACTGCTTGGACGCTTCCGCACCTGCTTGGACCCTTCTGCGCATTTTTGCATGCTTCCGCGCCTGCTTGGAAGTTTCCGCGCCTGCTTGGACGCTACCGCGCCTACTTGGACGCTTCCGCGCCTGGTTGGACGCTGCCGCGCCTGCTTGGACGCTTCCGCGCCTGCTTGCACGGTTCCGAGCCTGCTTGGACGCTTTCACGCCTGCTTGGACGCTTCCGCGCCTGCTTGGAAGCTTCCGCGCCTGCTTGGACTCTTCTGCGTCTTCTTGCATGCTTCCGCGCCTGCTTGGACGCTTCCGCGCCTGCTTGCACGGTTCCGAGCCTGCTTGGACGCTTTCACGCCTGCTTGGACGCTACCGCGCCTGCTTGGACGCTTCCGCGACTGCTTGGACGCTTCCGCGACTGCTTGGACGCTTCCGCGCCTGCTTGGACGCTTCCGCGCCCGCTTGGACTCTTCTGCGCCTTCCTGCATGCTTCCGAGCCTGCTTGGACGTTTCCGCGATTGCTTGGAAGCTACCGCGCCTTGTTGGACGCTACCGCGCCTGCTTGGACGCTTCCGCGCCTGCTTGGACGCTTCCGCGCCTGGTTCGACGCTACCGCGCCTGCTTGGACACTTCCGCGACTCCTTGGACGCTTCCGCGCCTGCTTGGACTCTTCTACGCCTTGTTGCATGCTTCTGCGCCTGCTTGGACGTTTCCGCGCCTGCTTGGACGCTTTCACGCCTGCTTGGACGCTTCCGCGCCTGGTTGGACGCTGCCGCGCCTGCTTGGACGCTACCGCTCCTGCTTGGACGCTACCGCGCCTGCATGGACGCTTCCGCGCCTACTTGGACGCTACCGCGCCTTCTTGGACGCTTCCGCGCCTGCTTGGACTCTTCTGCGCCTTCTTGCATGCTACCGCGCCTGCTTGGACGTTTCCGCGCCTGCTTGGACGCTTCTGCGACTGCTTGGACGCTTCCGCGCCTGCTTGGACGCTTCCGCGACTGCTTGGACGCTTCCGCGACTGCTTGGACGCTTCCGCGCCTGCTTGGACGCTTCCGCGCCTGCTTGGACTCTTCTGCGCCTTCCTGCATGCTTCCGAGCCTGCTTGGACGTTTCCGCGATTGCTTGGAAGCTACCGCGCCTTGTTGGACGCTACCGCGCCTGCTTGGACGCTTCCGCGCCTGCTTGGACGCTTCCGCGCCTGGTTCGACGCTTCCGCGCCTGCTTCGACGCTTCAGCGCCTGCTTGGACGCTTCCGCGCCTGCTTGGACGATTCCGCGCCTGCTTGGACGCTTCCACGCCTGCTTGGACGCTTCCGCGCCTGCTTGGACGCTTCCGCGCCTGCTTGGACGCTTCCGGGCCTGCTTGGACGATTCCGCGCCTGCTTGGGCGCTTCCGCGCCTCCTTGGACGCTTCCGCGCCAGCTTGGGCGTTTCCGCGCCTGCTTGGGAGCTTCCGCGCCTACCTGTTCGCTTCCGCGCCTGCTTGGTAACTTCCGCGGCTGCTTGGGGTATTCCGCGCCTGCTTGGACGCTTCCGCGCCAGCTTGTACGCTTCCGCGCCTGCTTGGACGCTTCCGCGGCTGCTTGGGGGATTCAGCGCCTGCTTGGACGATTCCGCGCCTGCTTGGACGATGCCGCGCCTGCTTGGACGCTTCCGCGCCTGCTTCGACGCTTCCGCGCCTGCTTCGACGCTTCCGCGCCTGCTTGGACGCTTCCGCGCCTGCTTGGACGATTCCGCGCCTGCTTGGACGCTTCCACGCCTGCTTGGACGCTTCCGCGCCTGCTTGGACGCTTCCGCGCCTGCTTGGACGCTTCCGGGCCTGCTTGGACGATTCCGCGCCTGCTTGGGCGCTTCCGCGCCTCCTTGGACGCTTCCGCGCCAGCTTGGGCGTTTCCGCGCCTGCTTGGGAGCTTCCGCGTCTGCTTGGACGTTTCTGCGACTGCTAGGGCGCTTCCGCGCCTGCTTGGACACTTCCGCGCCTGCTTGGACGCTTCCGCGCCTGCTTGGACGCTTCCGCGCCTGCTTGGACGCTTCCTCGCCTGATTGGACGCTTCCGCGCCTTCTTGCATGCTTCCGCGCCTGCTGGGACGCTTCCGCGCCTGCTTGGACGCTTCCGCGCCTGCTTGGACGCTTCCGCGCCTGGTTGGACGCTGCCGCGCCTGCTTGGACTCTTCTGCGCCTTCTTGCATGCTTCCGCGCCTACTTGGACGTTTCCGCGCCTGCTTGGACGCTTCCGCGCCTGCTTGCATGCTTCCCCGCCTGCTTGGACGCTTCCGCGCCTGCTTGGGCGCTTCCGCGCCTGCTTGGACGCTTCCGCGCCTACCTGTTCGCTTCCGCGCCTGCTTGGGGTATTCCGCGCCTGCTTGGACGCTTCCGCGCCAGCTTGTACGCTTCCGCGCCTGCTTGGACGCTTCCGGGCCTGCTTGGACGATTCCGCGCCTGCTTGGGCGCTTCCGCGCCTCCTTGGACGCTTCCGCGCCTGCTTGGGCGTTTCCGCGCCTGCGTGGGAGCTTCCGCGTCTGCTTGGGCGTTTCTGCGACTGCTAGGGCGCTTCCGCGCCTGCTTGGACGCTTCCGCGCCTGCTTGGACGCTTCCGCGCCTGCTTGGACGCTTCCGCGCCTGCTTGGACACTTCTGCGCCTTCTTGGACGCTTCCGCGGCTGCTTGGGGGATTCAGCGCCTGCTTGTACGATTCCGCGCCTGCTTGAACGATTCCGCGCCTGCTTGGGAGCTTCCGCGTCTGCTTGGACGTTTCTGCGACTGCTAGGGCGCTTCCGCGCCTGCTTGGACGCTTCCGCGCCTGCTTGGACGCTTCCGCGCCTGCTTGGACGCTTCCGCGCCTGCTTGTACGATTCCGCGCCTGCTTGAACGATTCCGCGCCTGCTTGGGCGCTTCCGCGCCTGCTTGGACGCTTCCGCGCCTGCTTGGACGCTTCCGCGCCTGCTTGGACGCTTCCGCGCCTGCTTGGACGCTTCCGCGCCTGCTTGGACGCTTCCGCGCCTGCTTGTACGATTCCGCGCCTGCTTGAACGATTCCGCGCCTGCTTGGGCGCTTCCGCGCCTGCTTGGACGCTGCCGCGCCTGCTTGGACGCTACCGCTCCTGCTTGGACGCTACCGCGCCTGCATGGACGCTTCCGCGCCTACTTGGACGCTACCGCGCCTTCTTGGACGCTTCCGCGCCTGCTTGGACTCTTCTGCGCCTTCTTGCATGCTACCGCGCCTGCTTGGACGTTTCCGCGCCTGCTTGGACGCTTCTGCGACTGCTTGGACGCTTCCGCGCCTGCTTGGACGCTTCCGCGACTGCTTGGACGCTTCCGCGACTGCTTGGACGCTTCCGCGCCTGCTTGGACGCTTCCGCGCCTGCTTGGACTCTTCTGCGCCTTCCTGCATGCTTCCGAGCCTGCTTGGACGTTTCCGCGATTGCTTGGAAGCTACCGCGCCTTGTTGGACGCTACCGCGCCTGCTTGGACGCTTCCGCGCCTGCTTGGACGCTTCCGCGCCTGGTTCGACGCTTCCGCGCCTGCTTCGACGCTTCAGCGCCTGCTTGGACGCTTCCGCGCCTGCTTGGACGATTCCGCGCCTGCTTGGACGCTTCCACGCCTGCTTGGACGCTTCCGCGCCTGCTTGGACGCTTCCGCGCCTGCTTGGACGCTTCCGGGCCTGCTTGGACGATTCCGCGCCTGCTTGGGCGCTTCCGCGCCTCCTTGGACGCTTCCGCGCCAGCTTGGGCGTTTCCGCGCCTGCTTGGGAGCTTCCGCGCCTACCTGTTCGCTTCCGCGCCTGCTTGGTCGCTTCCGCGGCTGCTTGGGGTATTCCGCGCCTGCTTGGACGCTTCCGCGCCAGCTTGTACGCTTCCGCGCCTGCTTGGACGCTTCCGCGGCTGCTTGGGGGATTCAGCGCCTGCTTGGACGATTCCGCGCCTGCTTGGACGATGCCGCGCCTGCTTGGACGCTTCCGCGCCTGCTTCGACGCTTCCGCGCCTGCTTCGACGCTTCCGCGCCTGCTTGGACGCTTCCGCGCCTGCTTGGACGATTCCGCGCCTGCTTGGACGCTTCCACGCCTGCTTGGACGCTTCCGCGCCTGCTTGGACGCTTCCGCGCCTGCTTGGACGCTTCCGGGCCTGCTTGGACGATTCCGCGCCTGCTTGGGCGCTTCCGCGCCTCCTTGGACGCTTCCGCGCCAGCTTGGGCGTTTCCGCGCCTGCTTGGGAGCTTCCGCGTCTGCTTGGACGTTTCTGCGACTGCTAGGGCGCTTCCGCGCCTGCTTGGACACTTCCGCGCCTGCTTGGACGCTTCCGCGCCTGCTTGGACGCTTCCGCGCCTGCTTGGACGCTTCCTCGCCTGATTGGACGCTTCCGCGCCTTCTTGCATGCTTCCGCGCCTGCTGGGACGCTTCCGCGCCTGCTTGGACGCTTCCGCGCCTGCTTGGACGCTTCCGCGCCTGGTTGGACGCTGCCGCGCCTGCTTGGACTCTTCTGCGCCTTCTTGCATGCTTCCGCGCCTACTTGGACGTTTCCGCGCCTGCTTGGACGCTTCCGCGCCTGCTTGCATGCTTCCCCGCCTGCTTGGACGCTTCCGCGCCTGCTTGGGCGCTTCCGCGCCTGCTTGGACGCTTCCGCGCCTACCTGTTCGCTTCCGCGCCTGCTTGGGGTATTCCGCGCCTGCTTGGACGCTTCCGCGCCAGCTTGTACGCTTCCGCGCCTGCTTGGACGCTTCCGGGCCTGCTTGGACGATTCCGCGCCTGCTTGGGCGCTTCCGCGCCTCCTTGGACGCTTCCGCGCCTGCTTGGGCGTTTCCGCGCCTGCGTGGGAGCTTCCGCGTCTGCTTGGGCGTTTCTGCGACTGCTAGGGCGCTTCCGCGCCTGCTTGGACGCTTCCGCGCCTGCTTGGACGCTTCCGCGCCTGCTTGGACGCTTCCGCGCCTGCTTGGACACTTCTGCGCCTTCTTGGACGCTTCCGCGGCTGCTTGGGGGATTCAGCGCCTGCTTGTACGATTCCGCGCCTGCTTGAACGATTCCGCGCCTGCTTGGGAGCTTCCGCGTCTGCTTGGACGTTTCTGCGACTGCTAGGGCGCTTCCGCGCCTGCTTGGACGCTTCCGCGCCTGCTTGGACGCTTCCGCGCCTGCTTGGACGCTTCCGCGCCTGCTTGTACGATTCCGCGCCTGCTTGAACGATTCCGCGCCTGCTTGGGCGCTTCCGCGCCTGCTTGGACGCTTCCGCGCCTGCTTGGACGCTTCCGCGCCTGCTTGGACGCTTCCGCGCCTGCTTGGACGCTTCCGCGGCTGCTTGGGGGATTCAGCGCCTGCTTGGACGATTCCGCGCCTGCTTGGACGATGCCGCGCCTGCTTGGACGCTTCCGCGCCTGCTTCGACGCTTCCGCGCCTGCTTCGACGCTTCCGCGCCTGCTTGGACGCTTCCGCGCCTGCTTGGACGATTCCGCGCCTGCTTGGACGCTTCTACGCCTGCTTGGACGCTACCGCGCCTCCTTGGACGCTTCCCCGACTGCTTGGACGCTTCCGCACCTGCTTGGACCCTTCTGCGCATTTTTGCATGCTTCCGCGCCTGCTTGGACGCTACCGCGCCTACTTGGACGCTTCCGCGCCTGGTTGGACGCTGCCGCGCCTGCTTGGACGCTTCCGCGCCTGCTTGCACGGTTCCGAGCCTGCTTGGACGCTTTCACGCCTGCTTGGACGCTTCCGCGCCTGCTTGGAAGCTTCCGCGCCTGCTTGGACTCTTCTGCGTCTTCTTGCATGCTTCCGCGCCTGCTTGGACGCTTCCGCGCCTGCTTGCACGGTTCCGAGCCTGCTTGGACGCTTTCACGCCTGCTTGGACGCTACCGCGCCTGCTTGGACGCTTCCGCGACTGCTTGGACGCTTCCGCGACTGCTTGGACGCTTCCGCGCCTGCTTGGACGCTTCCGCGCCTGCTTGGACTCTTCTGCGCCTTCCTGCATGCTTCCGAGCCTGCTTGGACGCTACCGCGCCTACTTGGACGCTTCCGCGCCTGGTTGGACGCTGCCGCGCCTGCTTGGACGCTTCCGCGCCTGCTTGCACGGTTCCGAGCCTGCTTGGACGCTTTCACGCCTGCTTGGACGCTACCGCGCCTGCTTGGACGCTTCCGCGACTGCTTGGACGCTTCCGCGCCTGCTTGGACGCTTCCGCGCCTGCTTGGACGCTTCCGCGACTGCTTGGACGCTTCCGCGCCTGGTTGGACGCTGCCGCGCCTTGTTGGACGCTACCGCGCCTGCTTGGACGTTTCCGCGCCTGCTTGGACGCTACCGCGACTGCTTGGACGCTACCGCGCCTGCTTGGACGCTTCCGCGACTGCTTGGACGCTTCCGCGCCTGCTTGGAACCTTCTGCGTCTTCTTGCATGCTTTCGCGCCTGCTTGGACGCTACCGCGCCTGCTTGGACGCTTCCGCGACTGCTTGGACGCTTCCGCGCCTGCTTGGACTCTTCTGAGTCTTCTTGCATGCTTCCGCGCCTGCTTGGACGCTTCCGCGCCTGGTTGGACGCTACCGCGCCTGCTTGGACGCTTCCGCGACTGCTTGGACGCTTCCGCGCCTGCTTGGACTCTTCTACGCCTTCTTGCATGCTTCCGCGCCTGCTTGGACATTTCCGCGCCTGCTTGGACGCTTCCGCGCCTGCTTGGACTCTTCTGCGCCTTCTTGCATCCTTCCGCGCCTGCTTGGACGTTTCCGCGCCTGCTTGGACGCTACCGCGCCTGCTTGGACGCTTCCGCGACTGCTTGGACGCTTCCGCGCCTGCTTGGATTCTTCTGCGCCTGGTTGGACTCTTCTGCGCCTTCTTGCATGCTTCCGCGCCTGCTTGGACGTTTCCGCGCCTGCTTGGACGCTACCGCGCCTGCTTGGACGCTTCCGCGACTGCTTGGACGCTACCGCGCCTATTTGGACGCTTCCGCGACTGCTTGGACGCTTCCGCGCCTGCTTGCATGCTTCCTCACCTGCTTGGACGCTTCCGCGCCTGCTTGCACGCTTCCGCGCCTGCTTGGACGCTTCCGCGCCTGCTTGGACTCTTCTGCGCCTTCTTGCATGCTTCCGCGCCTGCTTGGACATTTCCGCGCCTGCTTGGACGCTTCCGCGCCTGCTTGGACTCTTCTGCGCCTTCTTGCATCCTTCCGCGCCTGCTTGGACGTTTCCGCGCCTGCTTGGACTCTACCGCGCCTGCTTGGACGCTTCCGCGACTGCTTGGACGCTTCCGCGCCTGCTTGGATTCTTCTGCACCTTCTTGGACTCTTCTGCGCCTTCTTGCATGCTTCCGCGCCTGCTTGGACGTTTCCGCGCCTGCTTGGACGCTACCGCGCCTGCTTGGACTCTTCTGCGCCTTCTTGCATGCTGCCGCGCCAACTTGGACGCTTCCGCGCCTGGTTGGAAGCTACCGCGCCTGCTTGGACGCTTCCATGACTGCTTGGACGCTTCCGCGCCTGCTTGGACGTTTCCGCCCTTGCTTGGACGCTACCGCGCCTGCTTGGACGCTTCCGCGACTGCTTGGACGCTACCGCGACTGCTTGGACGCTTCCACGCCTGCTTGGACGCTTCCGCGCCTGCTTGGACGCTTCCGCGCCTGCTTGGACGCTTCCGGGCCTGCTTGGACGATTCCGCGCCTGCTTGGGCGCTTCCGCGCCTCCTTGGACGCTTCCGCGCCAGCTTGGGCGTTTCCGCGCCTGCTTGGGAGCTTCCGCGTCTGCTTGGACGTTTCTGCGACTGCTAGGGCGCTTCCGCGCCTGCTTGGACACTTCCGCGCCTGCTTGGACGCTTCCGCGCCTGCTTGGACGCTTCCGCGCCTGCTTGGACGCTTCCTCGCCTGATTGGACGCTTCCGCGCCTTCTTGCATGCTTCCGCGCCTGCTGGGACGCTTCCGCGCCTGCTTGGACGCTTCCGCGCCTGCTTGGACGCTTCCGCGCCTGGTTGGACGCTGCCGCGCCTGCTTGGACTCTTCTACGCCTTCTTGCATGCTTCCGCGCCTACTTGGACGTTTCCGCGCCTGCTTGGACGCTTCCGCGCCTGCTTGCATGCTTCCCCGCCTGCTTGGACGCTTCCGCGCCTGCTTGGGCGCTTCCGCGCCTGCTTGGACGCTTCCGCGCCTACCTGTTCGCTTCCGCGCCTGCTTGGGGTATTCCGCGCCTGCTTGGACGCTTCCGCGCCAGCTTGTACGCTTCCGCGCCTGCTTGGACGCTTCCGGGCCTGCTTGGACGATTCCGCGCCTGCTTGGGCGCTTCCGCGCCTCCTTGGACGCTTCCGCGCCTGCTTGGGCGTTTCCGCGCCTGCGTGGGAGCTTCCGCGTCTGCTTGGGCGTTTCTGCGACTGCTAGGGCGCTTCCGCGCCTGCTTGGACGCTTCCGCGCCTGCTTGGACGCTTCCGCGCCTGCTTGGACGCTTCCGCGCCTGCTTGGACACTTCTGCGCCTTCTTGGACGCTTCCGCGGCTGCTTGGGGGATTCAGCGCCTGCTTGTACGATTCCGCGCCTGCTTGAACGATTCCGCGCCTGCTTGGGAGCTTCCGCGTCTGCTTGGACGTTTCTGCGACTGCTAGGGCGCTTCCGCGCCTGCTTGGACGCTTCCGCGCCTGCTTGGACGCTTCCGCGCCTGCTTGGACGCTTCCGCGCCTGCTTGTACGATTCCGCGCCTGCTTGAACGATTCCGCGCCTGCTTGGGCGCTTCCGCGCCTGCTTGGACGCTTCCGCGCCTGCTTGGACGCTTCCGCGCCTGCTTGGACGCTTCCGCGCCTGCTTGGACGCTTCCGCGGCTGCTTGGGGGATTCAGCGCCTGCTTGGACGATTCCGCGCCTGCTTGGACGATGCCGCGCCTGCTTGGACGCTTCCGCGCCTGCTTCGACGCTTCCGCGCCTGCTTCGACGCTTCCGCGCCTGCTTGGACGCTTCCGCGCCTGCTTGGACGATTCCGCGCCTGCTTGGACGCTTCTACGCCTGCTTGGACGCTACCGCGCCTCCTTGGACGCTTCCCCGACTGCTTGGACGCTTCCGCACCTGCTTGGACCCTTCTGCGCATTTTTGCATGCTTCCGCGCCTGCTTGGACGCTACCGCGCCTACTTGGACGCTTCCGCGCCTGGTTGGACGCTGCCGCGCCTGCTTGGACGCTTCCGCGCCTGCTTGCACGGTTCCGAGCCTGCTTGGACGCTTTCACGCCTGCTTGGACGCTTCCGCGCCTGCTTGGAAGCTTCCGCGCCTGCTTGGACTCTTCTGCGTCTTCTTGCATGCTTCCGCGCCTGCTTGGACGCTTCCGCGCCTGCTTGCACGGTTCCGAGCCTGCTTGGACGCTTTCACGCCTGCTTGGACGCTACCGCGCCTGCTTGGACGCTTCCGCGACTGCTTGGACGCTTCCGCGACTGCTTGGACGCTTCCGCGCCTGCTTGGACGCTTCCGCGCCTGCTTGGACTCTTCTGCGCCTTCCTGCATGCTTCCGAGCCTGCTTGGACGCTACCGCGCCTACTTGGACGCTTCCGCGCCTGGTTGGACGCTGCCGCGCCTGCTTGGACGCTTCCGCGCCTGCTTGCACGGTTCCGAGCCTGCTTGGACGCTTTCACGCCTGCTTGGACGCTACCGCGCCTGCTTGGACGCTTCCGCGACTGCTTGGACGCTTCCGCGCCTGCTTGGACGCTTCCGCGCCTGCTTGGACGCTTCCGCGACTGCTTGGACGCTTCCGCGCCTGGTTGGACGCTACCGCGCCTTGTTGGACGCTACCGCGCCTGCTTGGACGTTTCCGCGCCTGCTTGGACGCTACCGCGACTGCTTGGACGCTACCGCGCCTGCTTGGACGCTTCCGCGACTGCTTGGACGCTTCCGCGCCTGCTTGGAACCTTCTGCGTCTTCTTGCATGCTTTCGCGCCTGCTTGGACGCTACCGCGCCTGCTTGGACGCTTCCGCGACTGCTTGGACGCTTCCGCGCCTGCTTGGACTCTTCTGAGTCTTCTTGCATGCTTCCGCGCCTGCTTGGACGCTTCCGCGCCTGGTTGGACGCTACCGCGCCTGCTTGGACGCTTCCGCGACTGCTTGGACGCTTCCGCGCCTGCTTGGACTCTTCTACGCCTTCTTGCATGCTTCCGCGCCTGCTTGGACATTTCCGCGCCTGCTTGGACGCTTCCGCGCCTGCTTGGACTCTTCTGCGCCTTCTTGCATCCTTCCGCGCCTGCTTGGACGTTTCCGCGCCTGGTTGGAAGCTACCGCGCCTGCTTGGACGCTTCCATGACTGCTTGGACGCTTCCGCGCCTGCTTGGACGTTTCCGCCCTTGCTTGGACGCTACCGCGCCTGCTTGGACGCTTCCGCGCCTGCTTGGACGCTTCCGCGCCTGGTTCGACGCTTCCGCGCCTGCTTCGACGCTTCAGCGCCTGCTTGGACGCTTCCGCGCCTGCTTGGACGATTCCGCGCCTGCTTGGACGCTTCCACGCCTGCTTGGACGCTTCCGCGCCTGCTTGGACGCTTCCGCGCCTGCTTGGACGCTTCCGGGCCTGCTTGGACGATTCCGCGCCTGCTTGGGCGCTTCCGCGCCTCCTTGGACGCTTCCGCGCCAGCTTGGGCGTTTCCGCGCCTGCTTGGGAGCTTCCGCGCCTACCTGTTCGCTTCCGCGCCTGCTTGGTCGCTTCCGCGGCTGCTTGGGGTATTCCGCGCCTGCTTGGACGCTTCCGCGCCAGCTTGTACGCTTCCGCGCCTGCTTGGACGCTTCCGCGGCTGCTTGGGGGATTCAGCGCCTGCTTGGACGATTCCGCGCCTGCTTGGACGATGCCGCGCCTGCTTGGACGCTTCCGCGCCTGCTTCGACGCTTCCGCGCCTGCTTCGACGCTTCCGCGCCTGCTTGGACGCTTCCGCGCCTGCTTGGACGATTCCGCGCCTGCTTGGACGCTTCCACGCCTGCTTGGACGCTTCCGCGCCTGCTTGGACGCTTCCGCGCCTGCTTGGACGCTTCCGGGCCTGCTTGGACGATTCCGCGCCTGCTTGGGCGCTTCCGCGCCTCCTTGGACGCTTCCGCGCCAGCTTGGGCGTTTCCGCGCCTGCTTGGGAGCTTCCGCGTCTGCTTGGACGTTTCTGCGACTGCTAGGGCGCTTCCGCGCCTGCTTGGACACTTCCGCGCCTGCTTGGACGCTTCCGCGCCTGCTTGGACGCTTCCGCGCCTGCTTGGACGCTTCCTCGCCTGATTGGACGCTTCCGCGCCTTCTTGCATGCTTCCGCGCCTGCTGGGACGCTTCCGCGCCTGCTTGGACGCTTCCGCGCCTGCTTGGACGCTTCCGCGCCTGGTTGGACGCTGCCGCGCCTGCTTGGACTCTTCTGCGCCTTCTTGCATGCTTCCGCGCCTACTTGGACGTTTCCGCGCCTGCTTGGACGCTTCCGCGCCTGCTTGCATGCTTCCCCGCCTGCTTGGACGCTTCCGCGCCTGCTTGGGCGCTTCCGCGCCTGCTTGGACGCTTCCGCGCCTACCTGTTCGCTTCCGCGCCTGCTTGGGGTATTCCGCGCCTGCTTGGACGCTTCCGCGCCAGCTTGTACGCTTCCGCGCCTGCTTGGACGCTTCCGGGCCTGCTTGGACGATTCCGCGCCTGCTTGGGCGCTTCCGCGCCTCCTTGGACGCTTCCGCGCCTGCTTGGGCGTTTCCGCGCCTGCGTGGGAGCTTCCGCGTCTGCTTGGGCGTTTCTGCGACTGCTAGGGCGCTTCCGCGCCTGCTTGGACGCTTCCGCGCCTGCTTGGACGCTTCCGCGCCTGCTTGGACGCTTCCGCGCCTGCTTGGACACTTCTGCGCCTTCTTGGACGCTTCCGCGGCTGCTTGGGGGATTCAGCGCCTGCTTGTACGATTCCGCGCCTGCTTGAACGATTCCGCGCCTGCTTGGGAGCTTCCGCGTCTGCTTGGACGTTTCTGCGACTGCTAGGGCGCTTCCGCGCCTGCTTGGACGCTTCCGCGCCTGCTTGGACGCTTCCGCGCCTGCTTGGACGCTTCCGCGCCTGCTTGTACGATTCCGCGCCTGCTTGAACGATTCCGCGCCTGCTTGGGCGCTTCCGCGCCTGCTTGGACGCTTCCGCGCCTGCTTGGACGCTTCCGCGCCTGCTTGGACGCTTCCGCGCCTGCTTGGACGCTTCCGCGGCTGCTTGGGGGATTCAGCGCCTGCTTGGACGATTCCGCGCCTGCTTGGACGATGCCGCGCCTGCTTGGACGCTTCCGCGCCTGCTTCGACGCTTCCGCGCCTGCTTCGACGCTTCCGCGCCTGCTTGGACGCTTCCGCGCCTGCTTGGACGATTCCGCGCCTGCTTGGACGCTTCTACGCCTGCTTGGACGCTACCGCGCCTCCTTGGACGCTTCCCCGACTGCTTGGACGCTTCCGCACCTGCTTGGACCCTTCTGCGCATTTTTGCATGCTTCCGCGCCTGCTTGGACGCTACCGCGCCTACTTGGACGCTTCCGCGCCTGGTTGGACGCTGCCGCGCCTGCTTGGACGCTTCCGCGCCTGCTTGGCCGCTACCGCGCCTGCTTGGAAGCTTCCGCGCCTGCTTGGACTCTTCTGCGTCATCTTGCATGCTTCCGCGCCTGCTTGGACGTTTCCGCGCCTGCTGGACGCTACCGCGCCTGCTTGGACGCTTCCGCGACTGCTTGGACGCTTCCGCGCCTGGTTGGACGCGACCGCGCCTGCTTGCACGCTTCCGCGACTGCTTCGACGCTTCCGCGCCTGTGTGGACCCTTCTGCGCCTGCTTGGACTCTTCTGCGCCTTCTTGCATGCTTCCGCGCCTGCTTGGACGTTTCCGCGGCAGCTTGGACGCATCCGCGCCTGCTTGGACGTTTCCGCGCCTGCTTGGACGCTACCGCGCCTGCTTGGACGCTTCCGCGACTGCTTGGACGCTTCCGCGCCTGCTTGGACGCTTCCGCGCCTGCTTGGACTCTTCTGCGCCTTCTTGCATGCTTCCGCGCCTGCTTGGACGCTACCGCGCCTGCTTGGAAGCTTCCGCGCCTGCTTGGACTCTTCTGCGTCATCTTGCATGCTTCCGCGCCTGCTTGGACGTTTTCGCGCCTGCTTGGACGCTACCGCGCCTGCTTGGACGCTTCCGCGACTGCTTGGACGCTTCTGCGCCTGGTTGGACGCGACCGCGCCTGCTTGAACGCTTCCGCGACTGCTTCGACGCTTCCGCGCCTGTGTGGACCCTTCTGCGCCTGCTTGGACTCTTCTGCGCCTTCTTGCATGCTTCCGCGCCTGCTTGGACGTTTCCGCGACTGTGTGACGTCTGTCACGCAACGAGTTCAACCGCGACCAAAATTATTTCCAAAATATTACTTTTGCATAAGGAACGCAATGCACCTGAAAGATTTTCCATATCCTAACTCGGTAACTTAATTTATACGCAAAACCAATCCTAAAGGAGAACCCATATATAAGAGACAGAGAATTTAAGAGAAAGCGGAACAGAGAACACGACATGTAAATTCGGTTTGGGTCATCCGCACAGCTACAACTTATACTACTAATCAAACAATCAAATATTTTAATTCCAACAGATGACCCCAGCCGAAGTCCTAAAATAATCTTAGCGTTAGGAATAAGTAACTTCCAGAATATTCTTTAATACATTCTTGAAGACACTCACGTGTAACAAACACGTGAGCCACGTGAGAGAGCATGGAACATTCTGGAAGATGGTCACGCGGACCATCCACGTGAGGCACGTGCGGGAGCGCCCGACGTACCTCGTTCCCACCTGCGTTATCGCTTGACAAAGTTGGTGGACCCAGTACAGAGCGTGAGAGCTCGAGGCCACCAACGATTCCATCATAGTCAGCAATTCTTATCTCGAGTATTCCTAAGAAACCCAGTACAGAGCGTGAGAGCTCGAGGCCACCAACGATTCCATCATAGTCAGCAGTTCTTATCTCAAGCGATAAGGCACGTACTTAGCCGTATAAGAAGGGGCTCCCGAGCCTCAGCAGTCAGTCAAGCAGCAGCAGCCGACCAGCGTACATCGAGCTTAAACACGCGAAGTTACTAGTTAAACAGTGCAACGAAGCATACAGTGCCACATCTCCTACGACTATTATACCAACGAGTGAGTATTCAATCATTACGGCTGCACTCTGACTCCGCTGTATTACCGAGGTCGTACAGCGACACACCCATTATCACTCGTTACTCCTTTTATATTTGTGTACGTTCAAAACCCGTGACCGAGGTACGCGGATAACTTTGTACGTTTTCACTAATATTAACTCTTCTATAACTCAAGGCACTCTAATTAATTATTCGTTACTCTTAGTGTATATTCAAAACCCGTGACCGAGGTACGCGGATAATTTTGTATTCGTACACTATTGTAACTCATTTTATAAAACACGACGTTCAACATAACCGCTGTGCCCGAGGGCTTCGGCGACACACCCATTGTTATACAACGAATTGTATTAACAAATCCTTAAACCTTGTAACCACTTTAATCATTTTAATACATTTAGAATAGTTAAATCTGTTCTTTACTTATTCACCTGTCATTCCCTATTCCTCAAAACGCACGAAACCAATTAAACATACCAAGAGTTAATTTTAATACAAATCAATTATATTCTTATAGTATCACTGTGAGATTTATCGTAGCGCCCAGTGGCCGACACGATAAAGCCTGCGCTAAGTAGCTGCAGCTCACGCCGTGATAACTGTAACAATATTTACGCGAAAATTATCCGGTTGAAGTATTCCGCGAGTGGCTATACTGGCATTGCGGTATTGTCAAAGCGCCCAGTGGCTGTCTTGACAAAATTTGCGGTAATACTTGCTGCATCTCACGCTTTGCACCAGCCCAGAATATTTCCGCCGTTACTTTCTTGAAATAACTTAAGATTGATTAATTTGCAAATCCTTTTATTTTATCAGACAGTTTCTTTCGTACATTTGTGAATCTTAAAGTTTTCTATTTGTTATATTAACCTCAAATTCATCTTCGTGCGTTTCCCCTCTTCGTCGTACCTTTTCCCAAGCGATACCTAAAACGATTAACATTATTAACATAGACATAAATAAATTCGCCTCCACTAACCTAGAATCACTAGCGATACTTACCTCATCCAATTCTGCGGAATAAGATCACCTGCGTCGATTCTCCTCCCTGTTCCCTGGCGACAGTCTGCGCACGGTGGGCAAGCCTAAAACAGGAAAATAAATACGTTACTCCCGATCGAGGACACGGGACGTGACATAAATTTGGTGGCAGCGGTGGGATAGAAGGAGAAAAGTGATCTTATACCCACATCATATAATAATCGATCAACGAGCTCACCGACATGGCGGAACCGCGATTAAATCCTAACCAAGAGGACGAAGTAGCAAGGTTACAAGAACGGGTCTTAACCCGAGAACGCGAATTAGCCGAACAAAACGCGCGACGAACGATAGAAGTACCGCGCTCTACGGAACTCAAACTTGACAAAGTTCACCAAATAATCGAACGGATGGACAGAGAATTCGACATACTACTCCCACTACCAGAACGCCTAGAAAGATTAGAAAACGCGTTACAGGAATTAAGGTTAAACGGTGGCCATGATAACACCACGGGAGGACTCCCTCCCTCACCGCAAGTCCATAGCACACCGGAACGACCACCGATATTCCGCGCCGCTGCAATAAGCATAAAAGACGCGTTAGAATCCGTCCCAATCTACAATGGACGAAACATTCCCATCTTCCAATTTGTACGGGTTTGTGAAAGAGCACGAAGCATAATACACCCCGAGCAGGAAATGCACCTCGTGCAACTACTAGTGAACAAACTACAGGGTCACGCGTACATGACCGTCGCGAATTCACAATTTGCAACAGTAGATCAATTTTGCAACCGACTAAAATCAACGTTCGCCGCACACAAAACATTATACGAATACCAAGGAGAACTTGGACAACTAGAGAAAAGACCGCAAGAACATATACTCGATTATATAGAAAAGGTCCGGAACCTACACGCAGCGGTATACGACGAAATGAAACAAGGCAGATCATTTGACCACATTAGAGCACAGGAACTAGAAGAACATGTTATTCAAGCATTCTTGAACGGCCTCGCGCCAGACGCTAGAATACGAATACGTATGGAAGCGCCCCGGAACCTAGAAGAATATTATTGCACCGCAATTAAAATTTTTGGACAAATCGAAAAGGAGGAATCTCGAGCGCGCACCAGGGTTAGATATCGTTCCCCTCCGCATCGAAATGCATACAGATCGCCGCCGCGACAAAACGAGTATAGATTTCCCCCACGACGTTATGAAGACAGGCCGTCTCAACGGCGATACGAGGACAGAGCACCTCCGCGACAATCAAACGAATTTTCCCCACGACGCGATTACGAACCACAACGATCCTCACCGGTCACAACAAGAACCTACCAGCAACCCAAATTCCCTGCACCCTCATCGGTAGTCACTTGTCGTTACTGTAAAAACCCGGGTCATAATATGGACGAATGCAGGAAATTTAAAGCAAAGGTTGATGCCGGAGAGATAACCCCGTATTCACAAAGGAGAACGAATGCTAATAACTCCATGAATCAGGGAAACGGTTCTCGCAACCCGGTAGCCGGTGTCCGCCGGGAAGCCAGCCAATCGGGGCACCGAACATTTACAACGACCGTGGAAACGCACGGACCAGAGGAACAGAATACGATGACCCAAGTTTCCGAATCGCTAGGGTCCAATTAAAACAGGATTCTGTTGTACCAACTATACAAGTAGCCACGACCAACGACCAAGAAAAACTAAATTTAATGATAGATTCCGGATCAGAAATCAACCTTATAAAAGAATCATTTTCAAAATCAGCCCAAAAAATTAATCATGACATAATTTTAAAAATTAGAGGAATCACCTCACCGCCAATATCCACTCGAGGCACGGCAGAAATCGCGATCGCCGGAAGACCGATAATATTTCATTTAGTTGACGATTCATTCCCCATCGACCAAGACGGAATTCTGGGTTCCGAATTTATGATACAAAATTCAGTCACGATTGATTACAAAAGCCGAAGCCTCCAATGGGAAGAATTACATATACCCTTTTTCGAACGCGAATTTTTAACGATCCCTAAAAGATCGGTTGCACCATTCCAAATCAAAATAGCAAATCCAGAAATTAAAATGGGTTACCTACCTCGTCTACTAACGAAAGAAGGGATATTCCTTGGCAACGCCGTAGTAACTAACACAAAGGGAAGAGCATACCTTCCGATCTTTAATACCACGGAGGAAGATGAACATATAATCATACCAACATTAGTACTCAGAGAAGTAGAAAATACAAGTCAAACTGCACCTAGTCAAAACGAAATTTTAGAAGACGAAAATTCCGCACGAGTATTCCTTACCCAGACAAACTGCGATAAACAACGACTAAAAGAAATCAAAGAAGCTCTCAGATTGGATCACTTAAATTCGGAAGAAGAACGAAGCGTGATGAAATTAATAGAAGAAAATGCAGACAGATTTTACTTACCCGGAGACCATTTCGGAGCAACAAGCGCAATAGAACATCCCATTCACACTACGGACGATATTCCGGTAAACGCGAAACAATATCGGTTTCCCCCGGTACACAAGGAAGAAATAAATAGACAAGTGACTGAACTTATAGAAAACGGAGTAATAGAACCCTCTCTTTCACCTTATAACTCACCTCTGTGGATCGTGCCGAAAAAACCAGACTCCCAAGGAAACAAACGATGGCGTATGGTAATAGATTACCGAGCCCTCAATGACAAAACGATCGGAGACGCCTACCCACTTCCTAATATAAACGAAATTCTAGATCAATTGGGTAGTGCCAAATATTTTTCCGTTTTCGACCTAGCATCAGGTTTTCACCAAATTCCTATGAAATCGGCAGACGCTCATAAAACCGCCTTCTCTACACCATACGGACATTACGAATTCAAACGCATGCCGTTTGGACTCAAAAATGCCCCCGCAACGTTTCAAAGACTAATGAATAACGTTTTAACCGGACTACAAGGGATAGAATTGTTTGTCTACCTTGATGATATAGTCCTATACGCTCGCTCGCTCCGAGAACATGAGATTAAATTTACCCGACTCATGAAAAGATTACGGGAAGCAAATCTCCGCTTACAACCAGATAAGTGCGAGTTTTTGCGCCACGAAGTTAATTATCTCGGACACATTATTAGCGAGAACGGAGTTAAACCAGACCCGAAAAAAATAACGGCGGTGGACCACTTCCCAGTTCCAAAAAATCCAAAGAATATAAAACAATTTCTGGGTCTTGCCGGATATTACCGCAGATACATACCTAACTTTTCAAAAACCGCGAAACCTCTCACCGATTTATTAAAAAAGGAAGTAGCATTTAGATGGACGCCTGCGCAAGAAGACGCATTTCAAAGACTCAAGAAAGCACTAATAACCGAACCGATTCTTCAATACCCTAACTTCACGGAAACCTTCAATCTAACCACAGATGCATCCGGATATGCAATTGGCGGAGTCCTAAGTCAAGGACCAATCGGGAAGGATCTTCCAATAGCATACGCATCGCGACTATTAAATCAAGCGGAAAAGAATTACTCAACAATCGAAAAAGAATGTCTCGCAATAGTTTACTGCATAAATCATTTTAGACCATACTTATACGGGAGAGAATTTAAAATCATTACGGATCACAAACCACTGGTGTGGCTAAATTCAATTAAAGATCCCACATCAAGATTATGGAAATGGAAGTTAAAACTTTCGGAATACGAATACAAAATATTTTATAAAGAAGGTCGTGCAAACGCAAACGCCGACGCACTATCCCGAAATCCACCGGAGAACGACGAAGAAGAACAGCCTTCAGCGCCAATCTATGCAATAAAAAGGAAAAGACAACAGGATGAATCTTCATCCTCTGACTCTCTCGAGATCTTCCCTACAAGAAAGCCACGACTCCATGGCCCGGTAGAACAGAAGCAGCAAGCATCTACTTCAAAAAAACCATCAGAAACCAAAGGAAAAGGAACAAGGAAACGAACGCCATCCACAACATTCAGTCCTTTCCCTCTTCCCCCAGGAAAACGTATCCCAAAGCTACAAGATTCTACAATTCCTGATGTTGCAGACCCCTCTCCTACTTCCATTGAAAGTCGTGATATACCGAACAATTCCTCACAAAGAACTCCTCCCACTTATTCCCCCTCTCCAGAAGAAATCCCATTACCCATACACCACTCAACCCCTCGCAATGAAACACCTCATCTCACTCCACGGATTTTGAATTACGAAAATGAAGAAGAAGCTAATGTGCAAACTAAATCAAGCAACGACATCGAGGAAGAAACACACAGATTTGAAATGGAAGACACACCTCTCACATCGTTGGATTCAGACGCACTTTTCGAACGAACTTTCGTACCCGCAACTCTACGCAACGCACCATTGAAGATTGAAGAAAGCAACGACTCCTTAAGAACACAAAAGGACCACAAAATAATTTTCATCGACATGAATGGGCAACCCCAGGATAAAGGGGCAATCGAATTACTCTCATACAACGAACTTCCAAAATACGATGGCCTAACATTCGAAAGAGCTAAAGTAAAAACCACACAAGCTTACAACATTATAGCAATACCGATAAAAGAACACGACAGGATACCTATTACAAAGGAGAATATAAAAAACGGTATTCGAGCAATAAAAGACGTCCTCGATGAACTAAGGATAAGAAGCTTCAGCATTTCTAAAACCCCGTACTATGACGACATACCATGGAAGTTCTTTCTCAATTACCTCAAGCAAACACTTCAAGATTACCAACTCACTATCACGATATGTCGATCCCTGATCACGATACCGACGACGGAACAACGAAACCAAATAATGAAAGAAAACCATGATTCCGTAATCGCAGGACACAAAGGAGTTACAAAAACTTATAACCGTATCCGACAACGCTACTTCTGGGACGGAATGAAGAAAGATATCACCGAATACGTAAGGACATGCATCGAATGTCAAAAGAAGAAATTAACGCGCATCAAGACTCGCCAACCTATGGTTCTTACTGATACACCTGGCGCAGCCTTTGACAAAATAGCACTCGACATAGTTGGACCACTGCCTGTAACAAAAATGGGAAACGAATATATACTGACCATCCAAGATCTCTTAATGAAATACAGTGTCGCAGTACCACTGCAAAAAGCGGATTCACGCAGCGTGGCCGACGCTTTCCTTAAGAATTTCATATGCAGATTTGGAGCTCCACGAGCATTACTCACAGACCAGGGATCAAACTTCTTATCAGCTTTATTTAAAGCCGTGGCAACGAAATGCCGAATAAAGCAGTACCAGACGACAGCTTATCACCCACAAGCCAATGGATCCCTCGAAAGATCACATCACGTGCTAATAGAATTCTTAAAACAGTATATCGACGACACCTCCAATTGGGATGAATGGATAGAGAACGCGATGTTCTCATATAACACCAGCATTCACGAAGGAACGAAATTCTCACCGCACGAGTTAGTGTTCGGAAAAATAGCACGAGCACCGTCCACCGACCCGCCGCTGGAAGAAAACCTGGACCCATCATATAAAGAATATTTGGAGGATCTATTTATGAAGATCAATAAATTACAAAACACCGCCCGAGAAAACTTGAAGGAAGCCAAGCAAAGATCAAAGGGGTACTACGACAGAAGAATAAATCCCCAAGTGTTCCACGTTGGCGATGACGTGTTCCTATTGAAGGAACCCCGCCAAGGAAAATTCGCAAGCCAGTATTCCGGTCCTTACAAGATCCAACAAGTCCTAAATAACGGGAACGTCTCCCTACTAGTTAACGGCAAAAATCGCGTGGTGCATGCTAACAAATTAAAACTAGTTCATCGTCGACCCACCATCACGGAATTTTAAAGAAGACAATCTACTAAACTACAAATAAACAAAAAATAATAATAAATAATAAATAATAATAAAATAACCAAGATGTAACTAGATTTAAGCTTAGTCAATAATTAATATTACTTACAAAACTCTAGCTCTCTGTTTCAGAATGGGAATCCTCCTTATATTCCTCCTATGTGTCAGCCCGATGGCATATGGGCTAATTGCATACGATTGCAGTGGCGAGAGGCTAAATATAACGACGATATCATTAGTAAAAGTAGGCGAATGTAACATCAACGTTCGAGGGGCGGAAACGGAAGAAACATACATACAATTATTGCAATTGGCAGAGTACGAACACGCGAACTACATACAATGTAAAATCGAGATCAAGAGAACAGTCTTTTACTGTGGAATGCACTCCCACATATCAGCAGTTCACAATGGCTACGTGGAGTATCTAGCAGATGTAAGCCACGGGACGTGCCTACGTCTACATCAAGAAGGAACTATATCTCTCGGGAACGGAGCAGTTCTAACCGGCATTCGAGCTAATACAACATCTACAAGAATGTTTACCTTCGCCGGAACAATCGCAAATGACGGAACATGCACCGGAACCCAGTATGCGGACCCCTACGGATCCTGGGACAACGTAGTGGTACAAGGATTGGCGAAGATTACACTTCGCACGGGCAGCGCCGCAGTCAAGCTGAACGAGAATAAGATCATCCTCAAAAGTGGAACTACCTGCTCATTTCAAGACGGATACTGTCTAGATGGAGAAGACGGATATACGTACTGGAAACCAACACCGGAGTCCACCTGCAAATTTGAACAATATGACGTCTTATACGAAGGATTGGCACAACGGATCACAGAAGCGGGACAAAATTCAACCTTACCTACAATTTACGCACTTACCAGGGACGACATCACCTTCGCCCTAACCAAGGTTTCGGAACAAAACGTGTGCGGATATACGCTCCTAAGAACAGAACATCCTAAGCTGTTCATTCTGGAAACACAAAAAGGACGTACATTTACTGGGAAAAGAACAATTACGCCTGATAACCTCGACATCTTTACTTATATGAATTCGAAATTCGTATACGTCGAACGCCATATACGAGGACAAATAATCACTCTCTTTGCCTCGTCACTCACGCATAGATGCGCCTTGGAGAGGCAAGTGCTCGAAAATGCACTCTCAATCGCATCGATACTGCCTGAGGAATTTGCCTGGTCCCTAATGAAAGGACCGGGATACATGGCCACGACCGCTGGAGAAGCCGTCCATATAATCAGGTGCATTCCCGTAGAAGTGAAAGTACGCCGCACGCAAGAATGTTTCGTGGAACTTCCCGTTCTACACAGAAACACATCAAAATTTATGAAGCCTAAAACCAGAGTATTAGTACAACAAGGTACTCACCGCGACTGCAACCCGATCCTGCCGATAATGTACAACATCGACGAATCATGGCACAAAATACTGCCGAACCCAGTGGAAGCTGTCCCACCACAAGAGTTGAAACCGATGACCAAGCCAACCTGGAAATATACGGTACCAGCTACACTCGCCGTAAGCGGAATATACACGCAAGCAGGCATCGACAAGCTACGAGACCATATCATGTTCCCGGCGGAAAGAGCCGCCATATTAAATTCCGTAGCGCGTGGCGTCACCGGACAAGATATCATCCCCGGGACCATCCAACTAACACACCTGTTGGACGAAGACGCCGTGCAGAAACTAGCACAGGGAGCACTAGCAAAGATATGGGATCATTTCATCACATTTGGTTCCATCAGCGCTGGATTCCTGGCCATATTTGTGATCGTGAAACTCATACAGACAATCGTCGATACCATTATTCACGGCTATTCATTATACGCCGCATTTGGATGTGGCATTGAACTGCTCGGTGCCGTTTGGACATCAATAACGTACTGCCTCTTGCAACGCGCTCGACAACGAGCTTCGAATCCAGAAAACCCAGAACTGACCGCCCCCGAGAACGCTGATGAGAGTAACCGACAGATACCAAGGCCACTTACTCGCCAGCCCCAAAACCCTAAAATAGTAAGTCTATCCGAATTACGAGACAGAATCGACCGTTTAGAACAAATTTCAGACTAAAATTTGTTCTACAAAAAGGGGGGAGGTGTGACGTCTGTCACGCAACGAGTTCAACCGCGACCAAAATTATTTCCAAAATATTACTTTTGCATAAGGAACGCAATGCACCTGAAAGATTTTCCATATCCTAACTCGGTAACTTAATTTATACGCAAAACCAATCCTAAAGGAGAACCCATATATAAGAGACAGAGAATTTAAGAGAAAGCGGAACAGAGAACACGACATGTAAATTCGGTTTGGGTCATCCGCACAGCTACAACTTATACTACTAATCAAACAATCAAATATTTTAATTCCAACAGATGACCCCAGCCGAAGTCCTAAAATAATCTTAGCGTTAGGAATAAGTAACTTCCAGAATATTCTTTAATACATTCTTGAAGACACTCACGTGTAACAAACACGTGAGCCACGTGAGAGAGCATGGAACATTCTGGAAGATGGTCACGCGGACCATCCACGTGAGGCACGTGCGGGAGCGCCCGACGTACCTCGTTCCCACCTGCGTTATCGCTTGACAAAGTTGGTGGACCCAGTACAGAGCGTGAGAGCTCGAGGCCACCAACGATTCCATCATAGTCAGCAATTCTTATCTCGAGTATTCCTAAGAAACCCAGTACAGAGCGTGAGAGCTCGAGGCCACCAACGATTCCATCATAGTCAGCAGTTCTTATCTCAAGCGATAAGGCACGTACTTAGCCGTATAAGAAGGGGCTCCCGAGCCTCAGCAGTCAGTCAAGCAGCAGCAGCCGACCAGCGTACATCGAGCTTAAACACGCGAAGTTACTAGTTAAACAGTGCAACGAAGCATACAGTGCCACATCTCCTACGACTATTATACCAACGAGTGAGTATTCAATCATTACGGCTGCACTCTGACTCCGCTGTATTACCGAGGTCGTACAGCGACACACCCATTATCACTCGTTACTCCTTTTATATTTGTGTACGTTCAAAACCCGTGACCGAGGTACGCGGATAACTTTGTACGTTTTCACTAATATTAACTCTTCTATAACTCAAGGCACTCTAATTAATTATTCGTTACTCTTAGTGTATATTCAAAACCCGTGACCGAGGTACGCGGATAATTTTGTATTCGTACACTATTGTAACTCATTTTATAAAACACGACGTTCAACATAACCGCTGTGCCCGAGGGCTTCGGCGACACACCCATTGTTATACAACGAATTGTATTAACAAATCCTTAAACCTTGTAACCACTTTAATCATTTTAATACATTTAGAATAGTTAAATCTGTTCTTTACTTATTCACCTGTCATTCCCTATTCCTCAAAACGCACGAAACCAATTAAACATACCAAGAGTTAATTTTAATACAAATCAATTATATTCTTATAGTATCACTGTGAGATTTATCGTAGCGCCCAGTGGCCGACACGATAAAGCCTGCGCTAAGTAGCTGCAGCTCACGCCGTGATAACTGTAACAATATTTACGCGAAAATTATCCGGTTGAAGTATTCCGCGAGTGGCTATACTGGCATTGCGGTATTGTCAAAGCGCCCAGTGGCTGTCTTGACAAAATTTGCGGTAATACTTGCTGCATCTCACGCTTTGCACCAGCCCAGAATATTTCCGCCGTTACTTTCTTGAAATAACTTAAGATTGATTAATTTGCAAATCCTTTTATTTTATCAGACAGTTTCTTTCGTACATTTGTGAATCTTAAAGTTTTCTATTTGTTATATTAACCTCAAATTCATCTTCGTGCGTTTCCCCTCTTCGTCGTACCTTTTCCCAAGCGATACCTAAAACGAATAACATTATTAACATAGACATAAATAAATTCGCCTCCACTAACCTAGAATCACTAGCGATACTTACCTCATCCAATTCTGCGGAATAAGATCACCTGCGTCGATTCTCCTCCCTGTTCCCTGGCGACAGTCTGCGCACGGTGGGCAAGCCTAAAACAGGAAAATAAATACGTTACTCCCGATCGAGGACACGGGACGTGACAACTGCTTGGACGCTACCGCGCCTGCTTGGACGCTTCCGCGACTGCTTGGACGCTACCACGCCTGCTTGGACGTTTCCGCGACTGCTTGGACGCTACCGCGCCTGCTTGGACGCTTCCGTGACTGCTTGGACGCTTCCGCGCCTGGTTGGACGATACCGCGCCTGCTTGGACTCTTCTGCGCCTTCTTGCATGCTTCCGCGCCTGCTTGGACGTTTCCGCGCCAGCTTGGACGCTACCGCGCCTGCTTGGACGCTTCCGTGACTGCTTGGACGCTTCCGCGCCTGCTTGGACCCTTCTGCGCCTTCTTGCATGCTGCCGCGCCTACTTGGACGTTTCCGCGCCTGCTTGGACGCTTCCGCGCCTGCTTGGACTCTTCTGCGCCTTCTTGCATGCTTCCGCGCCTGCTTGGACGTTTCCGCGCCTGCTTGGACGCTACCGCGCCTGCTTGGACGCTTCCGCGACTGCTTGGACGCTTCCGCGCCTGGTTAGACGCTACCGCGCCTGCTTGGACTCTTCTGCGCCTTCTTGCATGTTGCCGCGCCTACTTGGACGTTTCCGCGCCTTCTTGGACGCTTCCGCGCCTGCTTGCATGCTTCCCCGCCTGCTTGGACGCTTCCGCGCCTGCTTGGACTCTTCTGCGCCTGTTTGGACTCTTCTGCGCCTTCTTGCATGCTTCCGCGACTGATTGGACGCTTCCGCGACTGCTTGGCCGCTACCGCGCCTACTTGGAAGCTTCCGCGCCTGCTTGGACTCTTCTGCGTCATCTTGCATGCTTCCGCGCCTGCTTGGACGTTTCCGCGCCTGCTGGACGCTACCGCGCCTGCTTGGACGCTTCCGCGACTGCTTGGACGCTTCCGCGCCTGTTTGGACGCGACCGCGCCTGCTTGAACGCTTCCGCGACTGCTTCGACGCTTCCGCGCCTGTGTGGACCCTTCTGCGCCTGCTTGGACTCTTCTGCGCCTTCTTGCATGCTTCCGCGCCTGTTTGGACGTTTCCGCGACTGCTTGGACGCTACCGCGCCTGCTTGGACGCTTCCGCGACTGCTTGGACGCTACCACGCCTGCTTGGACGCTTCCGCGCCTGCTTGGACGCTTCCGCGCCTGCTTGGACGCTTCCGCGACTGCTTGGACGCTTCCGCCCCAGCTTGCATGCTTCCCCGCCTGCTTGGGCGCTTCCGCGACTGCTTGGACGCTACCGCGCCTGCTTGGACGCTTCCGCGCCTGCTTGCACGGTTCTGCGCCTGCTTGGACGCTTCCGCGCCTGCTTGGACGGTTCCGCGCCTGCTTGGCCGCTTCCGCGACTGCTTGGACGCTTCCGCGCCTGCTTGGACTCTTCTGCGCCTTCTTGCATGCTTCCGCGCCTGCTTGGACGCTTCCGCGACTGCTTGGACGCTTCCGCGCCTGCTTGGACTCTTCTGCGCCTTCTTGCATGCTTCCGCGCCGGCTTGCATGCTTCCGCGCCTGCTTGGACGCTTCCACGCCTGCTTGGACGCTACCCCGCCTGCTTGGTCGCTTCCGCGCCTACTTGGACGTTTTCGAGCCTGATTGGACTCTTCTGCGCCTTCTTGCATGCTTCCGCGCCTACTTGGACGTTTCCGCGCCTGCTTGGACGTTTCCGCGCCTGCTTGGACGCTACCGCGCCTGCTTGGACGCTTCCGCGCCTGCTTGGACGCTTCCGCGCCTGCTTGGACGCTTCCGCGCCTGCTTGGACACTTCTGCACCTTCTTGCATGCTTCCGCGCCTGCTTGGACGTTTCCGCGCCTGCTTGGACGCTACCGCGCCTGCTTGGACGCTTCCGCGCCTGCTTGGACGCTATCGCGCCTGCTTGGACGCTTCCGCGACTGCTTGGACGCTTCCGCGACTGCTTGGACGCTACCGCGCCTGCTTGGACGCTTCCGTGACTGCTTAGACGCTTCCGCGCCTGCTTGGACTCTTCTGCGCCTTCTTGCATGCTTCCCCGCCTGCTTGGACGCTTCCGCGACTGCTTGGACGCTACCGCGCCTGCTTGGACGCTTCCGCGACTGCTTGGACGCTTCCGCGCCTGCTTGGTCTCTTCTGCGCCTTCTTGCATGCTTCCGCGCCTGCTTGGACGCTGCCGCGCCTGCTTGGACGCTTCCGCGACTGCTTGGACGCTTCCGCGTCTGGTTGGACGCTACCGCGCCTGCTTGGACTCTTCTGCGCCTTCTTGCATGCTTCCGCGCCTGCTTGGACGCTTCCGCGCCTGCTTGGACGCTACCGCGCCTGCTTGGACGCTTCCGCGCCTGCTTGGACTCTTCTGCGTCATCTTGCATGCTTCCGCGCCTGCTTGGACTGTTCCGCGCCTGCTTGGACTCTTCCGCGCCTGCTTGGACGCTTCCGCGCCTGCTTGCATGCTTCCCCGCCTTCTTGGACGCTTCCGCGCCTGCTTGGACTCTTCTGCGCCTGTTTGGACTCTTCTGCGCCTTCTTGCATGCTTCCGCGACTGATTGGACGCTTCCGCGACTGCTTGGCCGCTACCGCGCCTACTTGGAAGCTTCCGCGCCTGCTTGGACTCTTCTGCGTCATCTTGCATGCTTCCGCGCCTGCTTGGACGTTTCCGCGCCTGCTGGACGCTACCGCGCCTGCTTGGACGCTTCCGCGACTGCTTGGACGCTTCCGCGCCTGGTTGGACGCGACCGCGCCTGCTTGAACGCTTCCGCGACTGCTTCGACGCTTCCGCGCCTGTGTGGACCCTTCTGCGCCTGCTTGGACTCTTCTGCGCCTTCTTGCATGCTTCCGCGCCTGTTTGGACGTTTCCGCGACTGCTTGGACGCTACCGCGCCTGCTTGGACGCTTCCGCGACTGCTTGGACGCTACCACGCCTGCTTGGACGCTTCCGCGCCTGCTTGGACGCTTCCGCGCCTGCTTGGACGCTTCCGCGACTGCTTGGACGTTTCCGCCCCAGCTTGCATGCTTCCCCGCCTGCTTGGACGCTTCCGCGACTGCTTGGACGCTACCGCGCCTGCTTGGACGCTTCCGCGCCTGCTTGCACGGTTCTGCGCCTGCTTGGACGCTTCCGCGCCTGCTTGGACGGTTCCGCGCCTGCTTGGCCGCTTCCGCGACTGCTTGGACGCTTCCGCGCCTGCTTGGACTCTTCTGCGCCTTCTTGCATGCTTCCGCGCCTGCTTGGACGCTTCCGCGACTGCTTGGACGCTTCCGCGCCTGCTTGGACGCTACCCCACCTGCTTGGTCGCTTCCGCGCCTACTTGGACGTTTTCGCGCCTGCTTGGACTCTTCTGCGCCTTCTTGCATGCTTCCGCGCCTGCTTGGACGCTTCCGCGCCTTCTTGGACGCTTCCGCGTCTGCTTGGATGCTTACGCTCCTGCTTGGACGCTTCCACGCCTGCTTGCACGCTTCCGCGCCAGCTTGGACGCTACCGCGCCTGCTTGGACGCTTCCGCGCCTGCTTGCACGGTTCTGCGCCTGCTTGGACGCTTCCGCGCCTGCTTGGCCGCTTCCGCGACTGCTTGGACGCTACCGCGCCTGCTTGGACGCTTCCTCGCCTGCTTGGACGGTTCCGCGCCTGCTTGCACGGTTCTGCGCCTGCTTAGACGCTCCGCGCCTGCTTTGACTCTTCCGCGCCTGCTTGGGCGTTTCCGCGCCTGCTTGGACGCTACCGTGCCTGCTTGGACGCTTCCGCGACTGCTTGGACGCTTCCGCGCCTGCTTGGATTCTTTGCGCCTT
Organism: Cerceris ruficornis; assembly: GCA_963989415.1. NCBI lineage: Eukaryota > Metazoa > Arthropoda > Insecta > Hymenoptera > Crabronidae > Cerceris > Cerceris ruficornis. Next base: position 4,511,814 of record OZ022522.1, read on the forward strand.
CTTGCATGCTTCCGAGCCTGTTTAGATGCTTCCGCGCCTGCTTGGACTCTTCCGCGCCTGCTTGCACGGTTTCGCGCCTGCTTGGACGCTTCCGCGCCTTCTTGGACGCTACCGCGCATGCTTGGACGCTTCCGCGACGGCTTGGACGCTTCCGCGCCTACTTGGACTCTTCTGCGCCTTCTTGCATGCTTCCGCGCCTACTTGGACGTTTCCGCGCCTGCTTGGACTCTTCTGCGCCTTCTTGCATGCTTCCGCACCTGCTTCGACGTTTCCGCGACTGCTTGGACGCTACCGCGCCTGCTTGGACGCTTCCGCGACTGCTTGGACGCTACCACGCCTGCTTGGACGCTTCCGCGCCTGCTTGGACGCTTCCGCGCCTGCTTGGACGCTTCCGCGACTGCTTGGACGTTTCCGCCCCAGCTTGCATGCTTCCCCGCCTGCTTGGACGCTTCCGCGACTGCTTGGACGCTACCGCGCCTGCTTGGACGCTTCCGCGCCTGCTTGCACGGTTCTGCGCCTGCTTGGACGCTTCCGCGCCTGCTTGGACGCTTCCGCGACTGCTTGGACGCTTCCGCGACTGCTTGGACGCTACCGCGCCTGCTTGGACGCTTCCGCGCCTGTTTGGACTCTTCTGCGCCTTCTTGCATGCTTCCGCGACTGATTGGACGCTTCCGCGACTGCTTGGCCGCTACCGCGCCTACTTGGAAGCTTCCGCGCCTGCTTGGACTCTTCTGCGTCATCTTGCATGCTTCCGCGCCTGCTTGGACGTTTCCGCGCCTGCTGGACGCTACCGCGCCTGCTTGGACGCTTCCGCGACTGCTTGGACGCTTCCGCGCCTGGTTGGACGCGACCGCGCCTGCTTGAACGCTTCCGCGACTGCTTCGACGCTTCCGCGCCTGTGTGGACCCTTCTGCGCCTGCTTGGACTCTTCTGCGCCTTCTTGCATGCTTCCGCGCCTGTTTGGACGTTTCCGCGACTGCTTGGACGCTACCGCGCCTGCTTGGACGCTTCCGCGACTGCTTGGACGCAACCACGCCTGCTTGGACGCTTCCGCGCCTGCTTGGACGCTTCCGCGCCTGCTTGGACGCTTCCGCGACTGCTTGGACGCTTCCGCGCCTGCTTGGACTCTTCTGCGCCTTCTTGCATGCTTCCGCGCCTGCTTGGACGCTGCCGCGCCTGCTTGGACGCTTCCGCGACTGCTTGGACGCTTCCGCGCCTGGTTGGACGATACCGCGCCTGCTTGGACTCTTCTGCGCCTTCTTGCATGCTTCCGCGCCTGCTTGGACGTTTCCGCGCCTGCTTGGACGCTTCCGCGACTGCTTGGTCGCTTCCGCGGCTGCTTGAACGCTTCTGCGCCTTCTTGCATGCTTCCGAGGCTACTTGGACGCTTCCGCGCCTGCTTGGACTCTTCTGCGCCTTCTTGCATGCTTCCGCGCCTGCTTGGACATTTCCGCGCCTGCTTGGACGCTTCCGCGCCTGCTTGGACTCTTCTGCGCCTTCTTGCATGCTTCCGCGCCTGCTTGGACGTTTCCGCGCCTGCTTGGACGCTACCGCGCCTGCTTGGACGCTTCCGCGACTGCTTGGACGCTTCCGCGCCTGGTTGGACGCTACCGCGCCTGCTTGGACTCTTCTGCGCCTTCTTGCATGCTTCCGCGCCTGCTTGGACGCTTCCGCGCCTGCTTGGACGCTACCGCGCCTGCTTGGACGCTTCCGCGCCTGCTTGGACTCTTCTGCGTCATCTTGCATGCTTCCGCGCCTGCTTGGACTGTTCCGCGCCTGCTTGGACTCTTCCGCGCCTGCTTGGACGCTTCCGCGCCTGTTTGGACTCTTCTGCGCCTTCTTGCATGCTTCCGCGACTGATTGGACGCTTCCGCGACTGCTTGGCCGCTACCGCGCCTACTTGGAAGCTTCCGCGCCTGCTTGGACTCTTCTGCGTCATCTTGCATGCTTCCGCGCCTGCTTGGACGTTTCCGCGCCTGCTGGACGCTACCGCGCCTGCTTGGACGCTTCCGCGACTGCTTGGACGCTTCCGCGCCTGGTTGGACGCGACCGCGCCTGCTTGAACGCTTCCGCGACTGCTTCGACGCTTCCGCGCCTGTGTGGACCCTTCTGCGCCTGCTTGGACTCTTCTGCGCCTTCTTGCATGCTTCCGCGCCTGTTTGGACGTTTCCGCGACTGCTTGGACGCTACCGCGCCTGCTTGGACGCTTCCGCGACTGCTTGGACGCAACCACGCCTGCTTGGACGCTTCCGCGCCTGCTTGGACGCTTCCGTGCCTGCTTGTACGCTTCCGCGACTGCTTGGACGTTTCCGCCCCAGCTTGCATGCTTCCCCGCCTGCTTGGACGCTTCCGCGACTGCTTGGACGCTACCGCGCCTGCTTGGACGCTTCCGCGCCTGCTTGCACGGTTCTGCGCCTGCTTGGACTCTTCTGCGTCATCTTGCATGCTTCCGCGCCTGCTTGGACGTTTCCGCGCCTGCTGGACGCTACCGCGCCTGCTTGGACGCTTCCGCGACTGCTTGGACGCTACCGCGCCTGCTTGGACGCTTCCGCGCCTGCTTGCACGGTTCTGCGCCTGCTTGGACGCTTCCGCGCCTGCTTGGACGCTTCCGCGCCTGCTTGGACGCTTCCGCGCCTGCTTGGACACTTCTGCACCTTCTTGCATGCTTCCGCGCCTGCTTGGACGCTTCCGCGCCTGCTTGGACGGTTCCGCGCCTGCTTGGCCGCTTCCGCGACTGCTTGGACGCTTCCGCGCCTGCTTGGACTCTTCTGCGCCTTCTTGCATGCTTCCGCGCCTGCTTGGACGCTTCCGCGACTGCTTGGACGCTTCCGCGCCTGCTTGGACGCTACCCCACCTGCTTGGTCGCTTCCGCGCCTACTTGGACGTTTTCGCGCCTGCTTGGACTCTTCTGCGCCTTCTTGCATGCTTCCGCGCCTGCTTGGACTCTTCTGCGCCTTCTTGCATGCTTCCGCACCTGCTTCGACGTTTCCCCGCCTGCTTGGACGCTTCCGCGACTGCTTGGACGCTACCGCGCCTGCTTGGACGCTTCCGCGCCTGCTTGCACGGTTCTGCGCCTGCTTGGACGCTTCCGCGCCTGCTTGGACGGTTCCGCGCCTGCTTGGACGTTTCCGCGCCTGCTTGGACGCTTCCGCGACTGCTTGGTCGCTTCCGCGGCTGCTTGAACGCTTCTGCGCCTTCTTGCATGCTTCCGAGGCTACTTGGACGCTTCCGCGCCTGCTTGGACTCTTCTGCGCCTTCTTGCATGCTTCCGCGCCTGCTTGGACATTTCCGCGCCTGCTTGGACGCTTCCACGCCTGCTTGGACGCTACCCCGCCTGCTTGGTCGCTTCCGCGCCTACTTGGACGTTTTCGAGCCTGATTGGACTCTTCTGCGCCTTCTTGCATGCTTCCGCGCCTACTTGGACGTTTCCGCGCCTGCTTGGACGCTTCCCCGCCTGCTTGCATGCTTCCTCACCTGCTTGGAGGATTCCGCGCCTGCTTGCACGGTTCCGAGCCTGCTTGGACGCTTCCGCGCCTGCTTGGACTCTTCTGCGCCTTCTTGCATGCTTCCGCGCCTGCTTGGACGCTTCCGCGCCTGCTTGCACGGTTCCGCGCCTGCTTGGACTCTTCTGCGCCTTCTTGCATGCTTCCACGCCTGCTTGGACATTTCCGCGCCTGCTTGGACGCTTCCGCGCCTGCTTGGACTCTTCTGCGCCTTCTTGCATGCTTCCGCGCCTGCTTGGACGTTTCCGCGCCTGCTTGGACGCTACCGCGCCTGCTTGGACGCTTCCGCGACTGCTTGGACGCTTCCGCGACTGCTTGGCCGCTACCGCGCCTACTTGGAAGCTTCCGCGCCTGCTTGGACTCTTCTGCGTCATCTTGCATGCTTCCGCGCCTGCTTGGACGTTTCCGCGCCTGCTGGACGCTACCGCGCCTGCTTGGACGCTTCCGCGACTGCTTGGACGCTTCCGCGCCTGGTTGGACGCGACCGCGCCTGCTTGAACGCTTCCGCGACTGCTTCGACGCTTCCGCGCCTGTGTGGACCCTTCTGCGCCTGCTTGGACTCTTCTGCGCCTTCTTGCATGCTTCCGCGCCTGTTTGGACGTTTCCGCGACTGCTTGGACGCTACCGCGCCTGCTTGGACGCTTCCGCGACTGCTTGGACGCTACCACGCCTGCTTGGACGCTTCCGCGCCTGCTTGGACGCTTCCGCGCCTGCTTGGACGCTTCCGCGACTGCTTGGACGTTTCCGCCCCAGCTTGCATGCTTCCCCGCCTGCTTGGACGCTTCCGCGACTGCTTGGACGCTACCGCGCCTGCTTGGACGCTTCCGCGCCTGCTTGCACGGTTCTGCGCCTGCTTGGACGCTTCCGCGCCTGCTTGGACGCTTCCGCGACTGCTTGGACGCTTCCGCGACTGCTTGGACGCTACCGCGCCTGCTTGGACGCTTCCGCGCCTGTTTGGACTCTTCTGCGCCTTCTTGCATGCTTCCGCGACTGATTGGACGCTTCCGCGACTGCTTGGCCGCTACCGCGCCTACTTGGAAGCTTCCGCGCCTGCTTGGACTCTTCTGCGTCATCTTGCATGCTTCCGCGCCTGCTTGGACGTTTCCGCGCCTGCTGGACGCTACCGCGCCTGCTTGGACGCTTCCGCGACTGCTTGGACGCTTCCGCGCCTGGTTGGACGCGACCGCGCCTGCTTGAACGCTTCCGCGACTGCTTCGACGCTTCCGCGCCTGTGTGGACCCTTCTGCGCCTGCTTGGACTCTTCTGCGCCTTCTTGCATGCTTCCGCGCCTGTTTGGACGTTTCCGCGACTGCTTGGACGCTACCGCGCCTGCTTGGACGCTTCCGCGACTGCTTGGACGCAACCACGCCTGCTTGGACGCTTCCGCGCCTGCTTGGACGCTTCCGCGCCTGCTTGGACGCTTCCGCGACTGCTTGGACGCTTCCGCGCCTGCTTGGACTCTTCTGCGCCTTCTTGCATGCTTCCGCGCCTGCTTGGACGCTGCCGCGCCTGCTTGGACGCTTCCGCGACTGCTTGGACGCTTCCGCGCCTGGTTGGACGATACCGCGCCTGCTTGGACTCTTCTGCGCCTTCTTGCATGCTTCCGCGCCTGCTTGGACGTTTCCGCGCCTGCTTGGACGCTTCCGCGACTGCTTGGTCGCTTCCGCGGCTGCTTGAACGCTTCTGCGCCTTCTTGCATGCTTCCGAGGCTACTTGGACGCTTCCGCGCCTGCTTGGACTCTTCTGCGCCTTCTTGCATGCTTCCGCGCCTGCTTGGACATTTCCGCGCCTGCTTGGACGCTTCCGCGCCTGCTTGGACTCTTCTGCGCCTTCTTGCATGCTTCCGCGCCTGCTTGGACGTTTCCGCGCCTGCTTGGACGCTACCGCGCCTGCTTGGACGCTTCCGCGACTGCTTGGACGCTTCCGCGCCTGGTTGGACGCTACCGCGCCTGCTTGGACTCTTCTGCGCCTTCTTGCATGCTTCCGCGCCTGCTTGGACGCTTCCGCGCCTGCTTGGACGCTACCGCGCCTGCTTGGACGCTTCCGCGCCTGCTTGGACTCTTCTGCGTCATCTTGCATGCTTCCGCGCCTGCTTGGACTGTTCCGCGCCTGCTTGGACTCTTCCGCGCCTGCTTGGACGCTTCCGCGCCTGTTTGGACTCTTCTGCGCCTTCTTGCATGCTTCCGCGACTGATTGGACGCTTCCGCGACTGCTTGGCCGCTACCGCGCCTACTTGGAAGCTTCCGCGCCTGCTTGGACTCTTCTGCGTCATCTTGCATGCTTCCGCGCCTGCTTGGACGTTTCCGCGCCTGCTGGACGCTACCGCGCCTGCTTGGACGCTTCCGCGACTGCTTGGACGCTTCCGCGCCTGGTTGGACGCGACCGCGCCTGCTTGAACGCTTCCGCGACTGCTTCGACGCTTCCGCGCCTGTGTGGACCCTTCTGCGCCTGCTTGGACTCTTCTGCGCCTTCTTGCATGCTTCCGCGCCTGTTTGGACGTTTCCGCGACTGCTTGGACGCTACCGCGCCTGCTTGGACGCTTCCGCGACTGCTTGGACGCAACCACGCCTGCTTGGACGCTTCCGCGCCTGCTTGGACGCTTCCGCGCCTGCTTGGACGCTTCCGCGACTGCTTGGACGTTTCCGCCCCAGCTTGCATGCTTCCCCGCCTGCTTGGACGCTTCCGCGACTGCTTGGACGCTACCGCGCCTGCTTGGACGCTTCCGCGCCTGCTTGCACGGTTCTGCGCCTGCTTGGACTCTTCTGCGTCATCTTGCATGCTTCCGCGCCTGCTTGGACGTTTCCGCGCCTGCTGGACGCTACCGCGCCTGCTTGGACGCTTCCGCGCCTGCTTGGACGCTTCCGCGCCTGCTTGGACGCTTCCGCGCCTGCTTGGACACTTCTGCACCTTCTTGCATGCTTCCGCGCCTGCTTGGACGCTTCCGCGCCTGCTTGCACGGTTCTGCGCCTGCTTAGACGCTTCCGCGCCTGCTTTGACTCTTCCGCGCCTGCTTGGGCGTTTCCGCGCCTGCTTGGACGCTACCGCGCCTGCTTGGACGCTTCCGCGACTGCTTGGACGCTTCCGCGCCTGCTTGGATTCTTTGCGCCTTCTTGCATGCTTCCGCGCCTGTTTAGATGCTTCCGCGCCTGCTTGGACTCTTCCGCGCCTGCTTGCACGGTTTCGCGCCTGCTTGGACGCTTCCGCGCCTTCTTGGACGCTACCGCGCATGCTTGGACGCTTCCGCGACTGCTTGGACGCTTCCGCGCCTACTTGGACTCTTCTGCGCCTTCTTGCATGCTTCCGCGCCTACTTGGACGTTTCCGCGCCTGCTTGGACTCTTCTGCGCCTTCTTGCATGCTTCCGCACCTGCTTCGACGTTTCCGCGCCTGCTTGGACGCTTCCGCGCCTGCTTGGACGCTTCTGCGCATGTATGGATGCTTCCGCGCCTGCTTGGACTCTTCTGCGCCTTCTTGCATGCTTCCGCGCCGGCTTGCATGCTTCCGCGCCTGCTTGGACGCTTCCGCGACTGCTTGGACGCTTCCGCGCCTGGTTGGACGATACCGCGCCTGCTTGGACTCTTCTGCGCCTTCTTGCATGCTTCCGCGCCTGCTTGGACGTTTCCGCGCCTGCTTGGACTCTTCCGCGCCTGCTTGCACGGTTTCGCGCCTGCTTGGACGCTTCCGCGCCTTCTTGGACGCTACCGCGCATGCTTGGACGCTTCCGCGACTGCTTGGACGCTTCCGCGCCTGCTTCCACGGTTCTGCGCCTGCTTGGACGCGTCCGCGCCTGCTTGGACGCTTCCGCGCCTGCTTGGATTCTTCTGCGCCTTCTTGCATGCTGCCGCGCCTACTTGGACGCTTCCGCGCCTGTATGAATGCTTCCGCGCCTGCTTGGACGCTTCCGCGCCTGCGTGGACGCTACCGCGCCTGCTTGGACGCTTCCGCGCCTGCTTGGACGCTTCCGCGACTGCGTGGACGCTTCCGCGACTGCTTGGACGCTTCCGCGCCTGCTTGGACTCTTCTGCGCCTTCTTGCATGCTGCCGCGCCTACTTGGACGCTTCCGCGCCTGGTTGGACGCTTCCGCGCCTGCTTGGACGCTTCCGCGCCTGCTTGGACGCTTCCGCGCCTGATTGGACGCTTCCGCGCCTGCTTGAACGGTTCTGCGCCTGCTTGGACGCTTCCGCGCCTGCTTGGACGGTTCCGCGCCTGCTTGCACGGTTCTGCGCCTGCGTAGACGCTTCCGCGCCTGCTTGGACGCTTCCGCGCCTGCTTGGACGCTTCCGCGCCTGCTTGGACTGTTCCGCGCCTGCTTGGACTCTTCCGCGCCTGCTTGGACGCTTCCGCGCCTGCTTGCACGCTTCCGCGCCTGCTTGGCCGCTTCCGCGACTGCTTGGACGCTTCCGCGCCTGCTTGGACTCTTCTGCGCCTTCTTGCATGCTTCCGCGCCTGCTTGGACGCTTCCGCGACTGCTTGGACGCTTCCGCGACTGCTTGGACGCTACCGCGCCTGCTTGGACGCTTCCGTGACTGCTTAGACGCTTCCGCGCCTGCTTGGACTCTTCTGCGCCTTCTTGCATGCTTCCCCGCCTGCTTGGACGCTTCCGCGACTGCTTGGACGCTACCGCGCCTGCTTGGACGCTTCCGCGACTGCTTGGACGCTTCCGCGCCTGCTTGGACTCTTCTGCGCCTTCTTGCATGCTTCCGCGCCTGCTTGGACGCTGCCGCGCCTGCTTGGACGCTTCCGCGACTGCTTGGACGCTTCCGCGCCTGGTTGGACGATACCGCGCCTGCTTGGACTCTTCTGCGCCTTCTTGCATGCTTCCGCGCCTGCTTGGACGTTTCCGCGCCTGCTTGGACGCTTCCGCGACTGCTTGGACTCTTCTGCGCCTTCTTGCATGCTTCCGCGCCTGCTTGGACGCTACCGCACCTGCTTGGACGCTACCGCGGCTGCTTGGACGCTTCCGCGCCTGCTTGGACTCTTCCGCTCCTGCTTGGACGCTACCGCGCCTGCTTGGACGCTTCCGCGACTGCTTGGACGCTTCCGCGCCTGCTTGGACTCTTCTGCGCCTTCTTGCATGCTTCCGCGCCTGCTTGGACGTTTCCGCGCCTGCTTGGACGCTACCGCGCCTGCTTGGACGCTTCCGCGCCTGCTTGGACGCTACCGCGCCTGCTTGGACGCTTCCGCGACAGCTTGGACGTTTCCGCGCCTGCTTGGACGCTACCTCGCCTGCTTGGACGCTTCCGCGACTGCTTGGACGCTTCCGCGACTGCTTGGACGCTTCCGCGACTGCTTGGACGCTTCCGCGTCTGGTTGGACGCTACTGCGCCTGCTTGGACGCTTCCGCGCCTGCTTGGACGCTTCCGCGCCTGCTTGGACGCTTCCATGCCTGCTTGGACGCTTCCGCGACTGCTTGGACGCTACCGCGCCTGCTTGGACGCTACCGCGCATTCTTGGACTCTTCTGCGCCTTCTTGCATGCTTCCGCGCCTGCTTGGACGCTTCCGCGACTGCTTGGACTTTTCTGCGCCTGCTTGGACTCTTCTGCGTCTTCTTGCATGCTTCCGCGCCTGCTTGGACTCTTCTACGTCTTCTTGCATGCTTCCGCGCCTGCTTGGACGTTTCCGCGCCTGCTTGGAGGTTTCCGCGCCTGCTTGGACTCTTCTGCGCCTTCTTGCATGCTTCCGCGCCTGCTTGGACTCTTCTACGTCTTCTTGCATGCTTCCGCGACTGCTTGGACGCTTCCGCGACTGCTTGGAGTTTTCTGCGCCTGCTTGGACTCTTCTGCGCCTTCTTGGACTCTTCTGCGCCTTCTTGCATGCTTCCGCGCCTGCTTGGACGTTTCCGCGCCTGCTTGGAGGTTTCCGCGCCTGCTTGGACTCTTCTGCGCCTTCTTGCATGTTTCCGCGCCTGCTTGGACGTTTCCGCGCCTGCTTCGACGCTACCGCGCCTGCTTGGACGTTTCCGCGCCTGCTTGGACGTTTCCGCGCCTGCTTGGACTCTTCTGCGTCTTCTTGCATGCTTCCGCGCCTGCTTGAACGCTTCCGCGGCTGCTTGGACTCTTCTGCGTCTTCTTGCATGCTTCCGCACCTGCTTGGACGTTTCCGCGCCTGCTTGGACGCTACCGTGCCTGCTTGGCCGCTTCGGCGACTGCTTGGACGCTTCCGCGCCTGCTTGGACTCTTCTGCGCCTTCTTGCATGCTTCCCCGCCTGCTTGGACGCTTCCGCGACTGCTTGGACGCTACCGCGCCTGCTTGGACGCTTCCGCGACTGCTTGGACGCTTCCGCGCCTGCTTGGACTCTTCTGCGCCTTCTTGCATGCTTCCGCGCCTGCTTGGACGCTCCCGCGCCTGCTTGGACGCTTCCGCGACTGCTTGGACGCTTCCGCGCCTGGTTGGACGATACCGCGCCTGCTTGGACTCTTCTGCGCCTTCTTGCATGCTTCCGCGCCTGCTTGGACGTTTCCGCGCCTGCTTGGACGCTTCCGCGACTGCTTGGTCGCTTCCGCGGCTGCTTGAACGCTTCTGCGCCTTCTTGCATGCTTCCGAGGCTACTTGGACGCTTCCGCGCCTGCTTGGACTCTTCTGCGCCTTCTTGCATGCTTCCGCGCCTGCTTGGACATTTCCGCGCCTGCTTGGACGCTTCCGCGCCTGCTTGGACTCTTCTGCGCCTTCTTGCATGCTTCCGCGCCTGCTTGGACGTTTCCGCGCCTGCTTGGACGCTACCGCGCCTGCTTGGACGCTTCCGCGACTGCTTGGACGCTTCCGCGCCTGGTTGGACGCTACCGCGCCTGCTTGGACTCTTCTGCGCCTTCTTGCATGCTGCCGCGCCTACTTGGACGTTTCCGCGCCTGCTTGGACGCTTCCGCGCCTGCTTGCATGCTTCCCCGCCTGCTTGGACGCTTCCGCGCCTGCTTGGACTCTTCTGCGCCTGTTTGGACTCTTCTGCGCCTTCTTGCATGCTTCCCCGCCTGCTTGGACGCTTCCGCGACTGCTTGGACGCTACCGCGCCTGCTTGGACGCTTCCGCGACTGCTTGGACGCTTCCACGCCTGCTTGGACTCTTCTGCGCCTTCTTGCATGCTTCCCCGCCTGCTTGGACGCTTCCGCGACTGCTTGGACGCTACCGCGCCTGCTTGGACGCTTCCGCGACTGCTTGGACGCTTCCGCGCCTGCTTGGACTCTTCTGCGCCTTCTTGCATGCTTCCGCGCCTGCTTGGACGCTGCCGCGCCTGCTTGGACGCTTCCGCGACTGCTTGGACTCTTCTGCGCCTGTTTGGACTCTTCTGCGCCTTCTTGCATGCTTCCGCGCCTGCTTGGACGCTTCCCCGCCTGCTTGGACGCTTCCGTGACTGCTTAGACGCTTCCGCGCCTGCTTGGACTCTTCTGCGCCTTCTTGCATGCTTCCGCGCCTGCTTGGACGCTGCCGCGCCTGCTTGGACGCTTCCGCGACTGCTTGGACGCTTCCGCGCCTGGTTGGACGATACCGCGCCTGCTTGGACTCTTCTGCGCCTTCTTGCATGCTTCCGCGCCTGCTTGGACGTTTCCGCGCCTGCTTGGACGCTTCCGCGACTGCTTGGACTCTTCTGCGCCTTCTTGCATGCTTCCGCGCCTGCTTGGACGCTTCCGCGACTGCTTGGACGCTTCCGCGCCTGCTTGGACTCTTCTGCGCCTTCTTGCATGCTTCCCCGCCTGCTTGGACGCTTCCCCGCCTGCTTGGACGCTTCCGCGCCTGCTTGGACTCTTCTGCGCCTGTTTGGACTCTTCTGCGCCTTCTTGCATGCTTCCGCGCCTGCTTGGACGCTTCCGCGACTGCTTGGACGCTTCCGCGACTGCTTGGACGCTACCGCGCCTGCTTGGACGCTTCCGTGACTGCTTAGACGCTTCCGCGCCTGCTTGGACTCTTCTGCGCCTTCTTGCATGCTTCCCCGCCTGCTTGGACGCTTCCGCGACTGCTTGGACGCTACCGCGCCTGCTTGGACGCTTCCGCGACTGCTTGGACGCTTCCGCGCCTGCTTGGACTCTTCTGCGCCTTCTTGCATGCTTCCGCGCCTGCTTGGACGCTGCCGCGCCTGCTTGGACGCTTCCGCGACTGCTTGGACGCTTCCGCGCCTGGTTGTACGATACCGCGCCTGCTTGGACTCTTCTGCGCCTTCTTGCATGCTTCCGCGCCTGCTTGGACGTTTCCGCGCCTGCTTGGACGCTTCCGCGACTGCTTGGACTCTTCTGCGCCTTCTTGCATGCTTCCGCGCCTGCTTGGACGCTACCGCACCTGCTTGGACGCTACCGCGGCTGCTTGGACGCTTCCGCGCCTGCTTGGACTCTTCCGCTCCTGCTTGGACGCTACCGCGCCTGCTTGGACGCTTCCGCGACTGCTTGGACGCTTCCGCGCCTGCTTGGACTCTTCTGCGCCTTCTTGCATGCTTCCGCGCCTGCTTGGACGTTTCCGCGCCTGCTTGGACGCTACCGCGCCTGCTTGGACGCTTCCGCGCCTGCTTGGACGCTACCGCGCCTGCTTGGACGCTTCCGCGACAGCTTGGACGTTTCCGCGCCTGCTTGGACGCTACCTCGCCTGCTTGGACGCTTCCGCGACTGCTTGGACGCTTCCGCGACTGCTTGGACGCTTCCGCGACTGCTTGGACGCTTCCGCGTCTGGTTGGACGCTACTGCGCCTGCTTGGACGCTTCCGCGCCTGCTTGGACGCTTCCGCGCCTGCTTGGACGCTTCCATGCCTGCTTGGACGCTTCCGCGACTGCTTGGACGCTACCGCGCCTGCTTGGACGCTACCGCGCATTCTTGGACTCTTCTGCGCCTTCTTGCATGCTTCCGCGCCTGCTTGGACGCTTCCGCGACTGCTTGGACTTTTCTGCGCCTGCTTGGACTCTTCTGCGTCTTCTTGCATGCTTCCGCGCCTGCTTGGACTCTTCTACGTCTTCTTGCATGCTTCCGCGCCTGCTTGGACGTTTCCGCGCCTGCTTGGAGGTTTCCGCGCCTGCTTGGACTCTTCTGCGCCTTCTTGCATGCTTCCGCGCCTGCTTGGACTCTTCTACGTCTTCTTGCATGCTTCCGCGACTGCTTGGACGCTTCCGCGACTGCTTGGACTTTTCTGCGCCTGCTTGGACTCTTCTGCGCCTTCTTGGACTCTTCTGCGCCTTCTTGCATGCTTCCGCGCCTGCTTGGACGTTTCCGCGCCTGCTTGGAGGTTTCCGCGCCTGCTTGGACTCTTCTGCGCCTTCTTGCATGTTTCCGCGCCTGCTTGGACGTTTCCGCGCCTGCTTCTGTCACGTCCCGTGTCCTCGATCGGGAGTAACTTATTTATTTTCCTGTTTTAGGCTTGCCCACTGTGCGCAGACTGTCGCCAGGGAACAGGGAGGAGAATCGACGCAGGTGATCTTATTCCGCAGAATTGGATGAGGTAAGTATCGCTAGTGATTCTAGGTTAGTGGAGGCGAATTTATTTATGTCTATGTTAATAATGTTATTCGTTTTAGGTATCGCTTGGGAAAAGGTACGACGAAGAGGGGAAACGCACGAAGATGAAATCAAGTTTATTATAACAAGTAGAAAACTTTAAGATTCACGAATGTACGAAAGAAACTGTCTGATAAAATAAAAGGAATTACAAATTAATCAATCTTAAGTTATTTCAAGAACGTAACGGCGGAAATATTCTGGGCTGGTGCAAAGCGTGAGATGCAGCAAGTATTACCGCAAATTTTGTCAAGACAGCCACTGGGCGCTTTGACAATACCGCAATGCCAGTATAGCCACTCTAGGAATACTTCAACCGGATAATTTTCGCGTAAATATTATTACAGTTGTCACGGCGTGAGCTGCGGCTACTTAGCGCAGGCTTTATCGTGTCGGCCACTGAGCGCTACGATAAATCTCACAGTGATACTATAAGAATATAATTGATTTGTATTAAAATTAACACTTGGTATGTTTAATTGGTTTCGTGCGTTTTGAGGAATAGGGAATGACAGGTGAATAAGTAAAGAACAGATTTAACTATTCCAAATGTATTAAAATGATTAAAGTGGTTACAAGGTTTAAGGATTTGTTAATACAATTCGTTTTATAACGATGGGTGTGTCGCCGAAGCCCTCGGGCACAGCGGTTATGTTGAACGTCGTGTTTTATAAAATGAGTTACAATAGTGTACGAATACAAAATTATCCGCGTACCTCGGTCACGGGTTTTGAATATACACTAAGAGTAACGAATAATTAATTAGAGTGCCTTGAGTTATAGAAGAGTTAATATTAGTGAAAACGTACAAAGTTATCCGCGTACCTCGGTCACGGGTTTTGAACGTACACAAATATAAAAGGAGTAACGAGTGATAATGGGTGTGTCGCTGTACGACCTCGGTAATACAGCGGAGTCAGAGTGCAGCCGTAATGATTGAATACTCACTCGTTGGTATAATAGTCGTAGGAGATGTGGCACTGTATGCTTCGTTGCACTGTTTAACTAGTAACTTCGCGTGTTTAAGCTCGATGTACGCTGGTCGGCTGCTGCTGCTTGACTGACTGCTGAGGCTCGGGAGCCCCTTCTTATACGGCTAAGTACGTGCCTTATCGCTTGAGATAAGAACTGCTGACTATGATGGAATCGTTGGTGGCCTCGAGCTCTCACGCTCTGTACTGGGTTTCTTAGGAATACTCGAGATAAGAATTGCTGACTATGATGGAATCGTTGGTGGCCTCGAGCTCTCACGCTCTGTACTGGGTCCACCAACTTTGTCAAGCGATAACGCAGGTGGGAACGAGGTACGTCGGGCGCTCCCGCACGTGCCTCACGTGGATGGTCCGCGTGACCATCTTCCAGAATGTTCCATGCTCTCTCACGTGGCTCACGTGTTTGTTACACGTGAGTGTCTTCAAGAATGTATTAAAGAATATTCTGGAAGTTACTTATTCCTAACGCTAAGATTATTTTAGGACTTCGGCTGGGGTCATCTGTTGGAATTAAAATATTTGATTGTTTGATTAGTAGTATAAGTTGTAGCTGTGCGGATGACCCAAACCGAATTTACATGTCGTGTTCTCTGTTCCGCTTTCTCTTAAATTCTCTGTCTCTTATATATGGGTTCTCCTTTAGGATTGGTTTTGCGTATAAATTAAGTTACCGAGTTAGGATATGGAAAATCTTTCAGGTGCATTGCGTTCCTTATGCAAAAGTAATATTTTGGAAATAATTTTGGTCGCGGTTGAACTCGTTGCGTGACAGACGTCACACCTCCCCCCTTTTTGTAGAACAAATTTTAGTCTGAAATTTGTTCTAAACGGTCGATTCTGTCTCGTAATTCGGATAGACTTACTATTTTAGGGTTTTGGGGCTGGCGAGTAAGTGGCCTTGGTATCTGTCGGTTACTCTCATCAGCGTTCTCGGGGGCGGTCAGTTCTGGGTTTTCTGGATTCGAAGCTCGTTGTCGAGCGCGTTGCAAGAGGCAGTACGTTATTGATGTCCAAACGGCACCGAGCAGTTCAATGCCACATCCAAATGCGGCGTATAATGAATAGCCGTGAATAATGGTATCGACGATTGTCTGTATGAGTTTCACGATCACAAATATGGCCAGGAATCCAGCGCTGATGGAACCAAATGTGATGAAATGATCCCATATCTTTGCTAGTGCTCCCTGTGCTAGTTTCTGCACGGCGTCTTCGTCCAACAGGTGTGTTAGTTGGATGGTCCCGGGGATGATATCTTGTCCGGTGACGCCACGCGCTACGGAATTTAATATGGCGGCTCTTTCCGCCGGGAACATGATATGGTCTCGTAGCTTGTCGATGTCTGCTTGTGTGTATATTCCGCTTACGGCGAGTGTAGCTGGTACCGTATATTTCCAGGTTGGCTTGGTCATCGGTTTCAACTCTTGTGGTGGGACAGCTTCCACTGGGTTCGGCAGTATTTTGTGCCATGATTCGTCGATGTTGTACATTATCGGCAGGATCGGGTTGCAGTCGCGGTGAGTACCTTGTTGTACTAATACTCTGGTTTTAGGCTTCATAAATTTTGATGTGTTTCTGTGTAGAACGGGAAGTTCCACGAAACATTCTTGCGTGCGGCGTACTTTCACTTCTACGGGAATGCACCTGATTATATGGACGGCTTCTCCAGCGGTCGTGGCCATGTATCCCGGTCCTTTCATTAGGGACCAGGCAAATTCCTCAGGCAGTATCGATGCGATTGAGAGTGCATTTTCGAGCACTTGCCTCTCCAAGGCGCATCTATGCGTGAGTGACGAGGCAAAGAGAGTGATTATTTGTCCTCGTATATGGCGTTCGACGTATACGAATTTCGAATTCATATAAGTAAAGATGTCGAGGTTATCAGGCGTAATTGTTCTTTTCCCAGTAAATGTACGTCCTTTTTGTGTTTCCAGAATGAACAGCTTAGGATGTTCTGTTCGTAGGAGCGTATATCCGCACACGTTCTGTTCCGAAACCTTCGTCAGGGCGAAGGTTATGTCGTCCCTGGTAAGTGCATAAATTGTAGGTAGGGTTGAATTTTGTCCCGCTTCTGTGATCCGTTGTGCCAATCCTTCGTATAAAACGTCATATTGCTCGAATTTACAGGTGGACTCCGGTGTTGGTTTCCAGTACGTATATCCGTCTTCTCCATCTAGACAGTATCCGTCTTGAAACGAGCAGGTAGTTCCACTTTTGAGGAGGATCTTATTCTCGTTCAGCTTGACTGCGGCGCTCCCCGTGCGAAGTGTAATCTTCGCCAATCCTTGTACCACTACGTTGTCCCAGGATCCGTAGGGGTCCGCATACTGGGTTCCGGTGCATGTTCCGTCATTTGCGATTGTTCCGGCGAAGGTAAACATTCTTGTAGATGTTGTATTAGCTCGAATGCCGGTTAGAACTGCTCCGTTCCCGAGAGATATAGTACCTTCTTGATGTAGACGTAGGCACGTCTCGTGGCTTACATCTGCTAGATACTCCACGTAGCCATTGTGAACTACTGATATGTGGGAGTGCATTCCACAGTAAAAGACTGTTCTCTTAATCTCGATTTTACACTGTATGTAGTTCGCGTGTTCGTACTCTGCCAATTGCAATAGTTGTATGTATGTTTCTTCCGTTTCCGCCCCTCGAACGTTGATGTCACATTCGCCTACTTTTACTAATGATATCGTCGTTATATTTAGCCTCTCGCCACTGCAATCGTATGCAATTAGCCCATATGCTATCGGGCTGACACATAGGAGGAATATAAGGAGGATTCCCATTCTGAAACAGAGAGCTGGAGTTTGGTAAGTAATATTAATTATTAGGTAAGCTTAAATCTAATAATATATCGATTATCCTTTATTTATTTGTTTATTTTTGTTTTATTTTATTTCTTTGTTTATTTAATAAGGCGTATTGATTTATTTATATATTTTTTATTATTATATTTTTTGATTATTATTGGATACATATTTTGTATTATTCGTAGTTAGGGTTTCCGTGCTTCTTTAAGCGTATAACGCTCCGTCGATTATATATAATGTTTCCACGTTGAATTCCAAGTATAAGCCTCTGTGGAATATGTCCATACAGGTCGTGCACTCTGCGAGGCTTCTCTCAATTAATAATGGAATGCCGCATTCGTAACAATTTTTCTCGAAGTCTTCGCACGTGAAGGCATGTGCGTCTGTGAAGCTTCCTTCTATAGTGAGGTCGGATAGGTCGAAGCACGGTTCGCAGAATATTCTGTATGTATTTTCATCGTCGTAAGTTTCCATCATCTGTCCTTGTATGCAGCTGAATTGGCTTATCTGTATGTTAAGTAATGCAAGCTCTTCTTGCCCCGAAATTTTAGCTGTAGGTCGTGGATAGTAGCACATGGTAGTTGCGTATTTGAAATGGTCTGTAACATAATTATTTTCCTCTAAAGTTCCGTGACGGTGGGTCGACGATGAGCTAATTTTAACTTGTTAGCGTGCACTACGCGATTTTTGCCGTTTATTAGAATGGATATATTTCCGTTATTAAGGACTTGTTGAATTTTGTAGGGACCAGAATATTGACTCGCGAATTTCCCTTGTCGGGGTTCTTTTAATAAAAATACGTCGTCGCCGACGTGGAATGTTTGGGGGTTTACTCTTCGGTCGTAGTATCCTTTTGATTTTTGTTTAGCTTGTTTTAAGTTTTCTCGGGCGATGTTTTGTAGACGGTTGATCTTCATGAAGAGTTCTTCTAAATAATCCTTATATGATGGGTCGAGGTTTTCTTCCAACGGCGGGTCGGTGGACGGTGCTCGTGCTATTTTTCCGAACACTAATTCGTGCGGTGAGAATTTCGTTCCTTCGTGAATGCTGGTGTTATACGAGAACATCGCGTTCTCTATCCATTCATCCCAATTGGAGGTGTCGTCGATATATTGTTTTAAGAATTCTATTAATACGTGATGGGATCTTTCGAGGGATCCATTTGCTTGAGGGTGGTAGGCTGTCGTCTGGTATTGCTTAATTCGGCATTTCTTTGCCACGGCTTTAAATAAAGCTGATAAGAAGTTTGATCCCTGGTCTGTGAGTAATGCTCGTGGAGCTCCAAATCTGCATATGAAATTCTTAAGGAAGGCGTCGGCCACGCTACGTGAATCTGCTTTTTGCAATGGTACTGCGACACTGTATTTCGTTAAAAGGTCTTGGATGGTCAGTATGTATTCATTTCCCATTTTTGTTACAGGGAGTGGTCCAACTATGTCGAGTGCTATTTTGTCGAAGGCTGCGCCAGGTGTATCGGTAAGTATCATTGGTTGGCGAGTTTTAATCCGTGTTAGCTTCCTCTTTTGACATTCGATGCATGTCCTTACATATTCAGTAATATCTTTCTTCATTCCATCCCAGAAATAACGCTGTCGAATGCGATTATAGGTTTTTGTAACTCCTTTATGTCCTGCGATTACGGAATCGTGGTTTTCTTCCATTATTTGTCTTCGTTGTTCCGTTGTCGGTATTGTGATGAGAGATCGACATATCGTGATAGTAAGTTGATATTCTTGGAGGGTTTGCTTGAGGTAATTGAGAAAGAACTTCCATGGTATGTCGTCATAGTACGGGGTTTTAGAAATGCTGAAGCTTGTTATCCTTAGTTCATCGAGGACGTCTTTTATTGCTCGAATACCGTTTTTTATATTCTCCTTTGTAATAGGTATCCTGTCGTGTTCTTTTATCGGTATTGCTATAATGTTGTAAGCTTGTGTGGTTTTTACTTTAGCTCTTTCGAATGTCAGGCCATCGTATTTTGGAAGTTCGTCGTACGAGAGTAGTTCGATTGCTCCTTTATCCTGGGGTTGCCCATTCATGTCAATGAAAATGATTTTATGGTCCTTCTGCATTCTTAGGGAGTCGTTGCATTCTTCAATCTTCAGTGGTGCGTTGTGTAGTCTTGCTGGTACGAAAGATCGCTCAAAAAGTGCGTCTGAATCCAACGATGTGAGAGGTGTGTCTTCCATTTCAAAACTGTGTGTTTCTTCCTCGATGTCGTTGCTTGATTTAGTTTGCACATTAGCTTCTTCTTCATTTTCGTAATTCAAAATCCGTGGAGTGAGATGAGGTGTTTCATTGCGAGGGGTTGAGTGGTGTATGGGTAATGGGATTTCTTCTGGAGAGGGGGAATAAGTGGGAGGAGTTCTTTGTGAGGAATTGTTCGGTATATCACGACTTTCAATGGAAGTAGGAGAGGGGTCTGCAACATCAGGAATTGTAGAATCTTGTAGCTTTGGGATACGTTTTCCTGGGGGAAGAGGGAAAGGACTGAATGTTGTGGATGGCGTTCGTTTCCTTGTTCCTTTTCCTTTGGTTTCTGATGGATTTTTTGAAGTAGATGCTTGCTGCTTCTGTTCTACCGGGCCATGGAGTCGTGGCTTTCTTGTAGGGAAGATCTCGAGAGAGTCAGAGGATGAAGATTCATCCTGTTGTCTTTTCCTTTTTATTGCATAGATTGGCGCTGAAGGCTGTTCTTCTTCGTCGTTCTCCGGTGGATTTCGGGATAGTGCGTCGGCGTTTGCGTTTGCACGACCTTCTTTATAAAATATTTTGTATTCGTATTCCGAAAGTTTTAACTTCCATTTCCATAATCTTGATGTGGGATCTTTAATTGAATTTAGCCACACCAGTGGTTTGTGATCCGTAATGATTTTAAATTCTCTCCCGTATAAGTATGGTCTAAAATGATTTATGCAGTAAACTATTGCGAGACATTCTTTTTCGATTGTTGAGTAATTCTTTTCCGCTTGATTTAATAGTCGCGATGCGTATGCTATTGGAAGATCCTTCCCGATTGGTCCTTGACTTAGGACTCCGCCAATTGCATATCCGGATGCATCGGTGGTTAGATTGAAGGTTTCCGTGAAGTTAGGGTATTGAAGAATCGGTTCGGTTATTAGTGCTTTCTTGAGTCTTTGAAATGCGTCTTCTTGCGCAGGCGTCCATCTGAATGCTACTTCTTTTTTTAATAAATCGGTGAGAGGTTTCGCGGTTTTTGAAAAGTTAGGTATGAATCTGCGGTAATATCCGGCAAGACCCAGAAATTGTTTTATATTCTTTGGATTTTTTGGAACTGGGAAGTGGTCCACCGCCGTTATTTTCTTCGGGTCTGGTTTAACTCCGTTCTCGCTAATAATGTGTCCGAGGTAATTAACTTCGTGGCGCAAAAACTCGCACTTATCTGGTTGTAGGCGGAGATTTGCTTCCCGTAATCTTTTCATGAGTCGGGTAAATTTAATCTCATGTTCTCGGAGCGAGCGAGCGTATAGGACTATATCATCAAGGTAGACAAACAATTCTATCCCCTGTAGTCCGGTTAAAACGTTATTCATTAGTCTTTGAAACGTTGCGGGGGCATTTTTGAGTCCAAACGGCATACGTTTGAATTCGTAATGTCCGTATGGTGTAGAGAAGGCGGTTTTATGAGCGTCTGCCGATTTCATAGGAATTTGGTGAAAACCTGATGCTAGGTCGAAAACGGAAAAATATTTGGCACTACCCAATTGATCTAGAATTTCGTTTATATTAGGAAGTGGGTAGGCGTCTCCGATCGTTTTGTCATTGAGGGCTCGGTAATCTATTACCATACGCCATCGTTTGTTTCCTTGGGAGTCTGGTTTTTTCGGCACGATCCACAGAGGTGAGTTATAAGGTGAAAGAGAGGGTTCTATTACTCCGTTTTCTATAAGTTCAGTCACTTGTCTATTTATTTCTTCCTTGTGTACCGGGGGAAACCGATATTGTTTCGCGTTTACCGGAATATCGTCCGTAGTGTGAATGGGATGTTCTATTGCGCTTGTTGCTCCGAAATGGTCTCCGGGTAAGTAAAATCTGTCTGCATTTTCTTCTATTAATTTCATCACGCTTCGTTCTTCTTCTGAATTTAAGTGATCCAATCTGAGAGCTTCTTTGATTTCTTTTAGTCGTTGTTTATCGCAGTTTGTCTGGGTAAGGAATACTCGTGCGGAATTTTCGTCTTCTAAAATTTCGTTTTGACTAGGTGCAGTTTGACTTGTATTTTCTACTTCTCTGAGTACTAATGTTGGTATGATTATATGTTCATCTTCCTCCGTGGTATTAAAGATCGGAAGGTATGCTCTTCCCTTTGTGTTAGTTACTACGGCGTTGCCAAGGAATATCCCTTCTTTCGTTAGTAGACGAGGTAGGTAACCCATTTTAATTTCTGGATTTGCTATTTTGATTTGGAATGGTGCAACCGATCTTTTAGGGATCGTTAAAAATTCGCGTTCGAAAAAGGGTATATGTAATTCTTCCCATTGGAGGCTTCGGCTTTTGTAATCAATCGTGACTGAATTTTGTATCATAAATTCGGAACCCAGAATTCCGTCTTGGTCGATGGGGAATGAATCGTCAACTAAATGAAATATTATCGGTCTTCCGGCGATCGCGATTTCTGCCGTGCCTCGAGTGGATATTGGCGGTGAGGTGATTCCTCTAATTTTTAAAATTATGTCATGATTAATTTTTTGGGCTGATTTTGAAAATGATTCTTTTATAAGGTTGATTTCTGATCCGGAATCTATCATTAAATTTAGTTTTTCTTGGTCGTTGGTCGTGGCTACTTGTATAGTTGGTACAACAGAATCCTGTTTTAATTGGACCCTAGCGATTCGGAAACTTGGGTCATCGTATTCTGTTCCTCTGGTCCGTGCGTTTCCACGGTCGTTGTAAATGTTCGGTGCCCCGATTGGCTGGCTTCCCGGCGGACACCGGCTACCGGTTTGCGAGAACCGTTTCCCTGATTCATGGAGTTATTAGCATTCGTTCTCCTTTGTGAATACGGGGTTATCTCTCCGGCATCAACCTTTGCTTTAAATTTCCTGCATTCGTCCATATTATGACCCGGGTTTTTACAGTAACGACAAGTGACTACCGATGAGGGTGCAGGGAATTTGGGTTGCTGGTAGGTTCTTGTTGTGACCGGTGAGGATCGTTGTGGTTCGTAATCGCGTCGTGGGGAAAATTCGTTTGATTGTCGCGGAGGTGCTCTGTCCTCGTATCGCCGTTGAGACGGCCTGTCTTCATAACGTCGTGGGGGAAATCTATACTCGTTTTGTCGCGGCGGCGATCTGTATGCATTTCGATGCGGAGGGGAACGATATCTAACCCTGGTGCGCGCTCGAGATTCCTCCTTTTCGATTTGTCCAAAAATTTTAATTGCGGTGCAATAATATTCTTCTAGGTTCCGGGGCGCTTCCATACGTATTCGTATTCTAGCGTCTGGCGCGAGGCCGTTCAAGAATGCTTGAATAACATGTTCTTCTAGTTCCTGTGCTCTAATGTGGTCAAATGATCTGCCTTGTTTCATTTCGTCGTATACCGCTGCGTGTAGGTTCCGGACCTTTTCTATATAATCGAGTATATGTTCTTGCGGTCTTTTCTCTAGTTGTCCAAGTTCTCCTTGGTATTCGTATAATGTTTTGTGTGCGGCGAACGTTGATTTTAGTCGGTTGCAAAATTGATCTACTGTTGCAAATTGTGAATTCGCGACGGTCATGTACGCGTGACCCTGTAGTTTGTTCACTAGTAGTTGCACGAGGTGCATTTCCTGCTCGGGGTGTATTATGCTTCGTGCTCTTTCACAAGCCCGTACAAATTGGAAGATGGGAATGTTTCGTCCATTGTAGATTGGGACGGATTCTAACGCGTCTTTTATGCTTATTGCAGCGGCGCGGAATATCGGTGGTCGTTCCGGTGTGCTATGGACTTGCGGTGAGGGAGGGAGTCCTCCCGTGGTGTTATCATGGCCACCGTTTAACCTTAATTCCTGTAACGCGTTTTCTAATCTTTCTAGGCGTTCTGGTAGTGGGAGTAGTATGTCGAATTCTCTGTCCATCCGTTCGATTATTTGGTGAACTTTGTCAAGTTTGAGTTCCGTAGAGCGCGGTACTTCTATCGTTCGTCGCGCGTTTTGTTCGGCTAATTCGCGTTCTCGGGTTAAGATCCGTTCTTGTAACCTTGCTACTTCGTCCTCTTGGTTAGGATTTAATCGCGGTTCCGCCATGTCGGTGAGCTCGTTGATCGATTATTATATGATGTGGGTATAAGATCACTTTTCTCCTTCTATCCCACCGCTGCCACCAAATTTATGTCACGTCCCGTGTCCTCGATCGGGAGTAACTTATTTATTTTCCTGTTTTAGGCTTGCCCACTGTGCGCAGACTGTCGCCAGGGAACAGGGAGGAGAATCGACGCAGGTGATCTTATTCCGCAGAATTGGATGAGGTAAGTATCGCTAGTGATTCTAGGTTAGTGGAGGCGAATTTATTTATGTCTATGTTAATAATGTTATTCGTTTTAGGTATCGCTTGGGAAAAGGTACGACGAAGAGGGGAAACGCACGAAGATGAAATCAAGTTTATTATAACAAGTAGAAAACTTTAAGATTCACGAATGTACGAAAGAAACTGTCTGATAAAATAAAAGGAATTACAAATTAATCAATCTTAAGTTATTTCAAGAACGTAACGGCGGAAATATTCTGGGCTGGTGCAAAGCGTGAGATGCAGCAAGTATTACCGCAAATTTTGTCAAGACAGCCACTGGGCGCTTTGACAATACCGCAATGCCAGTATAGCCACTCTAGGAATACTTCAACCGGATAATTTTCGCGTAAATATTATTACAGTTGTCACGGCGTGAGCTGCGGCTACTTAGCGCAGGCTTTATCGTGTCGGCCACTGAGCGCTACGATAAATCTCACAGTGATACTATAAGAATATAATTGATTTGTATTAAAATTAACACTTGGTATGTTTAATTGGTTTCGTGCGTTTTGAGGAATAGGGAATGACAGGTGAATAAGTAAAGAACAGATTTAACTATTCCAAATGTATTAAAATGATTAAAGTGGTTACAAGGTTTAAGGATTTGTTAATACAATTCGTTTTATAACGATGGGTGTGTCGCCGAAGCCCTCGGGCACAGCGGTTATGTTGAACGTCGTGTTTTATAAAATGAGTTACAATAGTGTACGAATACAAAATTATCCGCGTACCTCGGTCACGGGTTTTGAATATACACTAAGAGTAACGAATAATTAATTAGAGTGCCTTGAGTTATAGAAGAGTTAATATTAGTGAAAACGTACAAAGTTATCCGCGTACCTCGGTCACGGGTTTTGAACGTACACAAATATAAAAGGAGTAACGAGTGATAATGGGTGCGTCGCTGTACGACCTCGGTAATACAGCGGAGTCAGAGTGCAGCCGTAATGATTGAATACTCACTCGTTGGTATAATAGTCGTAGGAGATGTGGCACTGTATGCTTCGTTGCACTGTTTAACTAGGAACTACGCGTGTTTAAGCTCGATGTACGCTGGTCGGCTGCTGCTGCTTGACTGACTGCTGAGGCTCGGGAGCCCCTTCTTATACGGCTAAGTACGTGCCTTATCGCTTGAGATAAGAACTGCTGACTATGATGGAATCGTTGGTGGCCTCGAGCTCTCACGCTCTGTACTGGGTTTCTTAGGAATACTCGAGATAAGAATTGCTGACTATGATGGAATCGTTGGTGGCCTCGAGCTCTCACGCTCTGTACTGGGTCCACCAACTTTGTCAAGCGATAACGCAGGTGGGAACGAGGTACGTCGGGCGCTCCCGCACGTGCCTCACGTGGATGGTCCGCGTGACCATCTTCCAGAATGTTCCATGCTCTCTCACGTGGCTCACGTGTTTGTTACACGTGAGTGTCTTCAAGAATGTATTAAAGAATATTCTGGAAGTTACTTATTCCTAACGCTAAGATTATTTTAGGACTTCGGCTGGGGTCATCTGTTGGAATTAAAATATTTGATTGTTTGATTAGTAGTATAAGTTGTAGCTGTGCGGATGACCCAAACCGAATTTACATGTCGTGTTCTCTGTTCCGCTTTCTCTTAAATTCTCTGTCTCTTATATATGGGTTCTCCTTTAGGATTGGTTTTGCGTATAAATTAAGTTACCGAGTTAGGATATGGAAAATCTTTCAGGTGCATTGCGTTCCTTATGCAAAAGTAATATTTTGGAAATAATTTTGGTCGCGGTTGAACTCGTTGCGTGACAGACGTCACACTTCGACGCTACCGCGCCTGCTTGGACGTTTCCGCGCCTGCTTGGACGTTTCCGCGCCTGCTTGGACTCTTCTGCGTCTTCTTGCATGCTTCCGCGCCTGCTTGAACGCTTCCGCGGCTGCTTGGACTCTTCTGCGTCTTCTTGCATGCTTCCGCACCTGCTTGGACGTTTCCGCGCCTGCTTGGACGCTACCGTGCCTGCTTGGCCGCTTCGGCGACTGCTTGGACGCTTCCGCGCCTGCTTGGACTCTTCTGCGCCTTCTTGCATGCTTCCCCGCCTGCTTGGACGCTTCCGCGACTGCTTGGACGCTACCGCGCCTGCTTGGACGCTTCCGCGACTGCTTGGACGCTTCCGCGCCTGCTTGGACTCTTCTGCGCCTTCTTGCATGCTTCCGCGCCTGCTTGGACGCTCCCGCGCCTGCTTGGACGCTTCCGCGACTGCTTGGACGCTTCCGCGCCTGGTTGGACGATACCGCGCCTGCTTGGACTCTTCTGCGCCTTCTTGCATGCTTCCGCGCCTGCTTGGACGTTTCCGCGCCTGCTTGGACGCTTCCGCGACTGCTTGGTCGCTTCCGCGGCTGCTTGAACGCTTCTGCGCCTTCTTGCATGCTTCCGAGGCTACTTGGACGCTTCCGCGCCTGCTTGGACTCTTCTGCGCCTTCTTGCATGCTTCCGCGCCTGCTTGGACATTTCCGCGCCTGCTTGGACGCTTCCGCGCCTGCTTGGACTCTTCTGCGCCTTCTTGCATGCTTCCCCGCCTGCTTGGACGCTTCCGCGCCTGCTTGGACTCTTCTGCGCCTGTTTGGACTCTTCTGCGCCTTCTTGCATGCTTCCGCGACTGATTGGACGCTTCCGCGACTGCTTGGCCGCTACCGCGCCTGCTTGGAAGCTTCCGCGCCTGCTTGGACTCTTCTGCGTCATCTTGCATGCTTCCGCGCCTGCTTGGACGTTTCCGCGCCTGCTGAACGCTACTGCGCCTTCTTGGACGCTACCGCGCCTGCTTGGACGCTTCCGCGCCTGCTTGGTCGTTTCCGCGACTGCTTGAACGCTTCCGCGCCTGCTTCTACGCTTCCACGTCTTCTTGGACACTTCTGCGCCTGCTTGGACTCTTCTGCGACTGCTTGGACGCTTCCGCGCCTGCTTGGACTCTTCTGCGCCTTCTTGCATGCTTCCGCGCCTGCTTGGACGTTTCCGCGCCTGCTTGGACGCTACCGCGCCTGCTTGGACGATTCCGCGTCTGCTTGGACGATTCCGCGACTGCTTGCATGCTTCCGCGCCTGCTTGGACGTTTCCCCGCCTGCTTGGACGCTACCGCGCCTGCTTGGAGGCTTCCGCGACTGCTTGGACGCTACCGCGCCTGATTGGACTCTTCTGCGCCTTCTTGCATGCTTCCGCGCCTGCTTGGACGCTTCCGCGCCTGCTTGGACGCTTCCGCGCCTGCTTGGACGCTTCCGCGCCTGCTTGGACGCTTCCGCGTCTGCTTGGACGCTTCCGCGCCTGCTTGAACTCTTCTGCGCCTTCTTGCATGCTTCCCCGCCAGCTTGGACGCTACCGCGCCTGCTTGGACGCTTCTACGCCTTCTTGCATGCTTCAGCGCCTGCTTGGACGCTTCCGCGCCTGCTTGCACGGTTTCGCGCCTGCTTGGAAGCTCCCACGCCTGCTTGGACGTTTCCGCGCCTACTTGGACGCTTCCGTGCCTGGTTGGACGCTACCCCGCCTGCTTGGACGTTTCCGCGCCTTCTTGCATGCTTCCGCGCCTACTTGGACGTTTCCGCGCCTGCTTGGACGCTTCCGCGGCTGCTTGGACTCTTCCGCGCCTGCTTGGACTCTTCTGCGCCTTCTTGCATGCTTCCGCGCCTGCTTGGACGTTTCAGCGCCTGCTTGGACGCTACCACGCCTGCTTGGACGCTTTCGCGCCTATATGGACCCTTCCGCGACTGCTTGGACGCTTCCGCGCCTGCTTGGACTCTTCTGCGCCTTCTTGCATGCTGTCGCGCCTACTTGTACGTTTCCGCGCCTGCTTGGACGTTTCCGCGACTGCTTAGACGCTTCCGCGCCTGCTTTGACTCTTCTGCGCCTTCTTGCATGCTTCCGCGCCTGCTTGGACGCTCCCGCGCCTGCTTGGACGCTTCCGCGCCTGCTTGCACGCTTCCGCGCCTGCTTGGACGCTTCCGCACCTGCTTCGACGTTTCCGCGCCTGCTTGGACGCTACCGCGCCTGCTTGGACGTTTCTGCGCCTTCTTGCATGCTTCCGCGCCTACTTGGACGTTTCCGCGCCTGCTTGGACGCTTCCGCGGCTGCTTGGACTCTTCCGCGCCTGCTTGGACTCTTCTGCGCCTTCTTGCATTCTTCCGCGCCTGCTTGGACGTTTCAGCGCCTGCTTGGACGCTACCGCGCCTGCTTGGACGCTTTCGCGCCTATATGGACCCTTCCGCGACTGCTTGGACGCTTCCGCGCCTGCTTGAACTCTTCTGCGTCTTCTTGCATGCTTCCGCGCATGCTTGGACTTTTCCGCGCCTGCTTGGACTCTTCTGCGTCTTCTTGCATGCTTCCGCGCCTGCTTGGACGTTTCCGCGCATGCTTGGACGCTACCGCGCCTGCTTGGACGCTTCCGCGCCTGCTTGGACTCTTCTGCGTCTTCTTGCATGCTTCCGCGCCTGCTTGGACGTTTCCGCGCCTGCTTGGACGCTACCGTGCCTGCTTGGACGCTTCCGCGACTGCTTGGACGCTACCGCGCCTGCTTGGACGATTCCGCGACTGCTTGGACCCTTCTGCGTCTTCTTGCATGCTTCCGCGCCTGCTTGGACGGTTCCGCGCCTGCTTGGACGCTACCGCGCCTGCTTGGACGATTCCGCGACTGCTTGGACTCTTCTGCGTCTTCTTGCATGCTTCCGCGCCTGCTTGGACGTTTCCGCGCCTGCTTGGACGCTACCGTGCCTGCTTGGATGCTTCCGCGCCTGCTTGGACGCTTCCGCGCCTGATTGGACTCTTCTGCGCCTTCTTGCATGATTCCGCGCCTGCTTGGACGCTTCCGCGCCTGCTTGGACGCTTCCGCGCCTGCTTGGACGCTTCCGCGCCTGCTTGGACGCTTCCGCGTCTGCTTGGACGCTTCCGCGCCTGCTTGAACTCTTCTGCGCCTTCTTGCATGCTTCCCCGCCAGCTTGGACGCTACCGCGCCTGCTTGGACGCTTCTACGCCTTCTTGCATGCTTCAGCGCCTGCTTGGACGCTTCCGCGCCTGCTTGCACGGTTTCGCGCCTGCTTGGAAGCTCCCACGCCTGCTTGGACGTTTCCGCGCCTACTTGGACGCTTCCGTGCCTGGTTGGACGCTAACCCGCCTGCTTGGACGTTTCCGCGCCTTCTTGCATGCTTCCGCGCCTACTTGGACGTTTCCGCGCCTGCTTGGACGCTTCCGCGGCTGCTTGGACTCTTCCGCGCCTGCTTGGACTCTTCTGCGCCTTCTTGCATGCTTCCGCGCCTGCTTGGACGTTTCAGCGCCTGCTTGGACGCTACCACGCCTGCTTGGACGCTTTCGCGCCTATATGGACCCTTCCGCGACTGCTTGGACGCTTCCGCGCCTGCTTGGACTCTTCTGCGCCTTCTTGCATGCTGTCGCGCCTACTTGTACGTTTCCGCGCCTGCTTGGACGTTTCCGCGACTGCTTAGACGCTTCCGCGCCTGCTTTGACTATCCCGCGCCTGCTTGGACGTTTCCGCGCCTGCTTGGACGCAACCGCGCCTGCTTGGACGCTTCCGCGACTGCTTGGACGCTTCCGCGCCTACTTGGACTCTTCTGCGCCTTCTTGCATGCTTCCGCGCCTGCTTGGACGCTTCCGCGCCTGATTGGACTCTTCTGCGCCTTCTTGCATGCTTCCGCGCCTGCTTGGACGCTTCCGCGCCTGCTTGGACGCTTCCGCGCCTGCTTGGACGCTTCCGCGCCTGCTTGGACGCTTCCGCGTCTGCTTGCACGCTTCCGCGCCTGCTTGGACTCTTCTGCGCCTTCTTGCATGCTTCCCCGCCAGCTTGGACGCTACCGCGCCTGCTTGGACGCTTCTACGCCTTCTTGCATGCTTCAGCGCCTGCTTGGACGCTTCCGCGCCTGCTTGCACGGTTTCGCGCCTGCTTGGAAGCTCCCACGCCTGCTTGGACGTTTCCGCGCCTACTTGGACGCTTCCGTGCCTGGTTGGACGCTACCTCGCCTGCTTGGACGCTTCCGCGCCTGCTTGGATTCTTTGCGCCTTCTTGCATGCTTCCGCGCCTGCTTGGACGCTTCCGCGCCTGCTTGCACGCTTCCGCGCCTGCTTGGACGCTTCCGCACCTGCTTCGACGTTTCCGCGCCTGCTTGGACGCTACCGCGCCTGCTTGGACGTTTCCGCGCCTTCTTGCATGCTTCCGCGCCTACTTGGACGTTTCCGCGCCTGCTTGGACGCTTCCGCGGCTGCTTGGACTCTTCCGCGCCTGCTTGGACTCTTCTGCGCCTTCTTGCATTCTTCCGCGCCTGCTTGGACGTTTCAGCGCCTGCTTGGACGCTACCACGCCTGCTTGGACGCTATCGCGCCTATATGGACCCTTCCGCGACTGCTTGGACGCTTCCGCGCCTGCTTGAACTCTTCTGCGTCTTCTTGCATGCTTCCGCGCATGCTTGGACTTTTCCGCGCCTGCTTGGACTCTTCTGCGTCTTCTTGCATGCTTCCGCGCCTGCTTGGACGTTTCCGCGCATGCTTGGACGCTACCGCGCCTGCTTGGACGCTTCCGCGCCTGCTTGGACTCTTCTGCGTCTTCTTGCATGCTTCCGCGCCTGCTTGGACGTTTCCGCGCCTGCTTGGACGCTACCGTGCCTTCTTGGACGCTTCCGCGACTGCTTGGACGCTACCGCGCCTGCTTGGACGATTCCGCGACTGCTTGGACCCTTCTGCGTCTTCTTGCATGCTTCCGCGCCTGCTTGGACGGTTCCGCGCCTGCTTGGACGCTACCGCGCCTGCTTGGACGATTCCGCGACTGCTTGGACTCTTCTGCGTCTTCTTGCATGCTTCCGCGCCTGATTGGACGTTTCCGCGCCTGCTTGGACGCTACCGTGCCTGCTTGGACGCTTCCGCGACTGCTTGGACGCTACCGCGCCTGCTTGGACGATTCCGCGACTGCTTGGACCCTTCTGCGTCTTCTTGCATGCTTCCGCGCCTGCTTGGACGGTTCCGCGCCTGCTTGGACGCTAC
Source organism: Cerceris ruficornis (assembly GCA_963989415.1). Classification (NCBI taxonomy): domain Eukaryota; kingdom Metazoa; phylum Arthropoda; class Insecta; order Hymenoptera; family Crabronidae; genus Cerceris; species Cerceris ruficornis. Next base: position 4,542,087 of record OZ022522.1, read on the forward strand.
CGCGCCTGCTTGGACGCTTCCGCGCCTGCTTGCATGCTTCCCCGCCTGCTTGGACGCTTCCGCGACTGCTTGGACGCTTCCGCGCCTGGTTGGACGCTACCGCGCCTGCTTGTACGCTTCCGCGCCTGCTTGCATGCTTCCCCGCCTGCTTGGAAGCTTCCGCGCCTGCTTGGACTCTTCTGCGTCTTCTTGCATGCTTCCCCGCCTGCTTGGACGCTTCCGCGCCTGCTTGGACGTTTCCGCACCTGCTTCGACGTTTCCGCGCCTGCTTGGACGCTACCGCGCCTGCTTGGACGTTTCCGCGCCTTCTTGCATGCTTCCGCGCCTACTTGGACGTTTCCGCGCCTGCTTGGACGCTTCCGCGGCTGCTTGGACTCTTCCGCGCCTGCTTGGACTCTTCTGCGCCTTCTTGCATTCTTCCGCGCCTGCTTGGACGTTTCAGCGCCTGCTTGGACGCTACCACGCCTGCTTGGACGCTTTCGCGCCTATATGGACCCTTCCGCGACTGCTTGGACGCTTCCGCGCCTGCTTGAACTCTTCTGCGTCTTCTTGCATGCTTCCGCGCATGCTTGGACTTTTCCGCGCCTGCTTGGACTCTTCTGCGTCTTCTTGCATGCTTCCGCGCCTGCTTGGACGTTTCCGCGCATGCTTGGACGCTACCGCGCCTGCTTGGACGCTTCCGCGCCTGCTTGGACTCTTCTGCGTCTTCTTGCATGCTTCCGCGCCTGCTTGGACGTTTCCGCGCCTGCTTGGACGCTACCGTGCCTTCTTGGACGCTTCCGCGACTGCTTGGACGCTACCGCGCCTGCTTGGACGATTCCGCGACTGCTTGGACCCTTCTGCGTCTTCTTGCATGCTTCCGCGCCTGCTTGGACGGTTCCGCGCCTGCTTGGACGCTACCGCACCTGCTTGGACGATTCCGCGACTGCTTGGACTCTTCTGCGTCTTCTTGCATGCTTCCGCGCCTGATTGGACGTTTCCGCGCCTGCTTGGACGCTACCGTGCCTGCTTGGACGCTTCCGCGACTGCTTGGACGCTACCGCGCCTGCTTGGACGATTCCGCGACTGCTTGGACCCTTCTGCGTCTTCTTGCATGCTTCCGCGCCTGCTTGGACGGTTCCGCGCCTGCTTGGACGCTACCGCGCCTGCTTGGACGCTTCCGCGACTGCATGGACGCTACCGCGCCTGCTTGGACGCTACCGCGCCTGCTTGGACGCTTCCGCGCCTGCTTGCATGCTTCCCCGCCTGCTTGGACGCTTCCGCGACTGCTTGGACGCTTCCGCGCCTGGTTGGACGCTACCGCGCCTGCTTGGACGCTTCCGCGCCTGCTTGGACTCTTCTGCGTCTTCTTGCATGCTTCCCCGCCTGCTTGGACGCTTCCGCGCCTGCTTGGACGTTTCCGCGCCTGCTTGGACGCTACCGCGCCTGCTTGGACTCTTCTGCGCCTTCTTGCATGCTTCCGCGCCTGCTTGGACGTTTCCGCGCCTGCTTGGACTCTTCTGCGTCTTCTTGCATGCTTCCGCGCCTGCTTGGACGTTTCCGCGCATGCTTGGACCCTACCGCGCCTGCTTGGACGCTTCCGCGCCTGCTTGGACTCTTCTACGTCTTCTTGCATGCTTCCGCGCCTGCTTGGACGTTTCCGCGCCTGCTTGGATGCTACCGCGCCTGCTTGGACGCTTCCGCGACTGCTTGGACGCTTCCGCGCCTGCTTGGACTCTTCTGCGCCTTCTTGCATGCTTCCGCGCCTGCTTGGACGTTTCCGCGCCTGCTTGGACGCTACCGCGCCAGCTTGGACGATTCCGCGCCTGCTTGGACGCTTCCGCGCCTTCTTGCATGCTTCCGCGCCTACTTGGACGTTTCCGCGCCTGCTTGGACGCTTCCGCGCCTGCTTGGACGCTACCGCGCCTGCTTGGACGCTACCCCGCCTGCTTGGACGCTTCCGCGCCTGCTTGGACGCTTCCGCGACTGCTTGGACGCTACCTCGCCTGCTTGGACGCTTCCGCGACTGCTTGGACTCTTCCGCGCCTGGTTGGACACTACCGCGCCTGCTTGGACACTTCCGCGACTGCTTGGACGCTTCCGCGCCTTCTTGCATGCTTCCGCGCCTATTTGGACGTTTCCGCGCCTGCTTGGACGCTTCCCCGCCTGCTTGGACGCTTCTGCGTCTTCTTGCATGCTTCCGCGCCTGCTTGGACGTTTCCGCGCCTGCTTGGACGCTACCGCGCCTGCTTGGACGCTTCCGCGCCTGCTTGCATGCTTCCCCGCCTGCTTGGACGCTTCCGCGACTGCTTGGACGCTTCCGCGCCTGGTTGGACGCTACCGCGCCTGCTTGTACGCTTCCGCGCCTGCTTGCATGCTTCCCCGCCTGCTTGGAAGCTTCCGCGCCTGCTTGGACTCTTCTGCGTCTTCTTGCATGCTTCCCCGCCTGCTTGGACGCTTCCGCGCCTGCTTGGACGTTTCCGCACCTGCTTCGACGTTTCCGCGCCTGCTTGGACGCTACCGCGCCTGCTTGGACGTTTCCGCGCCTTCTTGCATGCTTCCGCGCCTACTTGGACGTTTCCGCGCCTGCTTGGACGCTTCCGCGGCTGCTTGGACTCTTCCGCGCCTGCTTGGACTCTTCTGCGCCTTCTTGCATTCTTCCGCGCCTGCTTGGACGTTTCAGCGCCTGCTTGGACGCTACCGCGCCTGCTTGGACGCTTTCGCGCCTATATGGACCCTTCCGCGACTGCTTGGACGCTTCCGCGCCTGCTTGAACTCTTCTGCGTCTTCTTGCATGCTTCCGCGCATGCTTGGACTTTTCCGCGCCTGCTTGGACTCTTCTGCGTCTTCTTGCATGCTTCCGCGCCTGCTTGGACGTTTCCGCGCATGCTTGGACGCTACCGCGCCTGCTTGGACGCTTCCGCGCCTGCTTGGACTCTTCTGCGTCTTCTTGCATGCTTCCGCGCCTGCTTGGACGTTTCCGCGCCTGCTTGGATGCTACCGCGCCTGCTTGGACGCTTCCGCGACTGCTTGGACGCTTCCGCGCCTGCTTGGACTCTTCTGCGCCTTCTTGCATGCTTCCGCGCCTGCTTGGACGTTTCCGCGCCTGCTTGGACGCTACCGTGCCTCCTTGGACGCTTCCGCGACTGCTTGGACGCTACCGCGCCTGCTTGGACGATTCCGCGACTGCTTGGACCCTTCTGCGTCTTCTTGCATGCTTCCGCGCCTGCTTGGACGGTTCCGCGCCTGCTTGGACGCTACCGCGCCTGCTTGGACGCTTCCGCGACTGCTTGGACGCTACCGCGCCTGCTTGGACGCTACCGCGCCTGCTTGGACGCTTCCGCGCCTGCTTGCATGCTTCCCCGCCTGCTTGGACGCTTCCGCGACTGCTTGGACGCTTCCGCGCCTGGTTGGACGCTACCGCGCCTGCTTGGACGCTTCCGCGCCTGCTTGGACTCTTCTGCGTCTTCTTGCATGCTTCCCCGCCTGCTTGGACGCTTCCGCGCCTGCTTGGACGTTTCCGCGCCTGCTTGGACGCTACCGCGCCTGCTTGGACTCTTCTGCGCCTTCTTGCATGCTTCCGCGCCTGCTTGGACGTTTCCGCGCCTGCTTGGACTCTTCTGCGTCTTCTTGCATGCTTCCGCGCCTGCTTGGACGTTTCCGCGCATGCTTGGACCCTACCGCGCCTGCTTGGACGCTTCCGCGCCTGCTTGGACTCTTCTACGTCTTCTTGCATGCTTCCGCGCCTGCTTGGACGTTTCCGCGCCTGCTTGGATGCTACCGCGCCTGCTTGGACGCTTCCGCGACTGCTTGGACGCTTCCGCGCCTGCTTGGACTCTTCTGCGCCTTCTTGCATGCTTCCGCGCCTGCTTGGACGTTTCCGCGCCTGCTTGGACGCTACCGCGCCAGCTTGGACGATTCCGCGCCTGCTTGGACGCTTCCGCGCCTTCTTGCATGCTTCCGCGCCTACTTGGACGTTTCCGCGCCTGCTTGGACGCTTCCGCGCCTGCTTGGACGCTACCGCGCCTGCTTGGACGCTACCCCGCCTGCTTGGACGCTTCCGCGCCTGCTTGGACGCTTCCGCGACTGCTTGGACGCTACCTCGCCTGCTTGGACGCTTCCGCGACTGCTTGGACTCTTCCGCGCCTGGTTGGACACTACCGCGCCTGCTTGGACACTTCCGCGACTGCTTGGACGCTTCCGCGCCTTCTTGCATGCTTCCGCGCCGATTTGGACGTTTCCGCGCCTGCTTGGACGCTTCCCCGCCTGCTTGGACGCTTCTGCGTCTTCTTGCATGCTTCCGCGCCTGCTTGAACGCTTCCGCGCCTGCTTGGACTTTTCTGCGCCTGCTTGGACTCTTCTGCGCCTTCTTGCATGCTTCCGCGCCTGCTTGGACGCTTCCGCGACTGCTTGGACGCTTTCGCGCCTGCTTGGACCCTCCTGCGCCTTCTTGCATGCTTCCGCGCCTGCTTGGACGTTTCCGCGCCTGCTTGGACGCTACCACGCCTGCTTGGACGCTTCCGCGCCTGGTTGGACGCTACCGCGCCTGCTTGGACGCTTCCGCGCCTGCTTGGACTCTTCTGCGCCTTCTTGCATGCTTCCGCGCCTGCTTGCATGCTTCCCCGACTGCTTGGACGCTTCCGCGCCTGCTTGGACATTTCCGCGCCTGCTTGGACGCTTCCGCGCCTGCTTGGACTCTTCTGCGCCTTCTTGCATGCTTCCGCGCCTGCTTGGACGTTTCCGCGCCTGCTTGGACGCTTCCGCGCCTGCTTGCATGCTTCCCCGCCTGCTTGGACGCTTCCGCGCCTGCTTGGACTCTTCTGCGCCTGTTTGGACTCTTCTGCGCCTTCTTGCATGCTTCCGCGCTTGCTTGAACGCTTCCGCGCCTGCTTGGACTTTTCTGCGCCTGCTTGGACTCTTCTGCGCCTTCTTGCATGCTTCCGCGCCTGCTTGGACGCTTCTGCGCCTGCTTGGACGCTTCCGCGCCTGCTTGGACTCTTCCGCGCCTGCTTGGACGCTACCGCGCCTGCTTGGACGCTTCCGCGACTGCTGGACGCTCCCGCGCCTGCTTGGACCCTCCTGCGCCTTCTTGCATGCTTCCGCGCCTGCTTGAACGTTTCCGCGCCTGCTTGGACGCTACCGCGCCTGCTTGGACGATTCCGCGACTGCTTGGACGCTTCCGCGCCTGGTTGGACGCTACCGCGCCTGCTTGGACGCTTCCGCGACTGCTTGGACGCTTCTGCGCCTGCTTGGACGCTTCCGCGCCTGCTTGGACTCTTCCGCGCCTGCTTGGACGCTCCTGCGCCTTCTTGCATGCTTCCGCGCCTGCTTGGACGTTTCCGCGCCTGCTTCGACGCTTCCGCGCCTGTTTGGACTCTTCTGCGTCTTCTTGCATACTTCCGCGCCTGCTTGGACGCTTCCGCGACTGCTTGGACTTTTCTGCGCCTGCTTGGACTCTTCTGCGCCTTCTTGCGTGCTTCCGCGCTTGCTTGAACGCTTCCGCGCCTGCTTGGACTTTTCTGCGCCTGCTTGGACTCTTCTGCGCCTTCTTGCATGATTCCGCGCCTGCTTGGACGATTCCGCGCCAGCTTGGACGCTTCCGCGCCTGCTTGGACGCTTCCGCGCCTGCTTGGACGCTACCGCGCCTGCTTGGACGCTTCCGCGACTGCTTGGACGCTTTCGCGCCTGCTTGGACCCTCCTGCGCCTTCTTGCATGCTTCCGCGCCTGCTTGGACGTTTCCGCGCCTGCTTGGACGCTACCACGCCTGCTTGGACGCTTCCGCGCCTGGTTGGACGCTACCGCGCCTGCTTGGACGCTTCCGCGACTGCTTGGACGCTTCCGCGACTGCTTGGACGCTACCGCGCCTGCTTGGACGCTTCCGCGACTGCTTGGACGCTTCCGCGCCTGCTTGGACTCTTCTGAGCCTTCTTGCATGCTTCCGCGCCTGCTTCCATGCTTCCCCGACTGCTTGGACGCTTCCGCGCCTGCTTGGACATTTCCGCGCCTGCTTGGACGCTTCCGCGCCTGCTTGGACTCTTCTGCGCCTTCTTGCATGCTTCCGCGCCTGCTTGGACGTTTCCGCGCCTGCTTGGACGCTACCGCGCCTGCTTGGACGCTTCCGCGACTGCTTGGACGCTTCCGCGCCTGGTTGGACGCTACCGCGCCTGCTTGGACTATTCTGCGCCTTCTTGCATGCTGCCGCGCCTACTTGGACGTTTCCGCGCCTGCTTGGACGCTTCCGTGCCTGCTTGCATGCTTCCCCGCCTGCTTGGACGCTTCCGCGCCTGCTTGGACACTTCCGCGCCTGCTTGGACTCTTCTGCGCCTTCTTGCATGCTTCCGCGCCTGCTTGGACGTTTCCGCGCCTGCTTGGACGCTACCGCGCCTGCTTGGACGCTTCCGCGACTGCTTGGACGCTTCCGCGCCTGGTTGGACGCTACCGCGCCTGCTTGGACTATTCTGCGCCTTCTTGCATGCTGCCGCGCCTACTTGGACGTTTCCGCGCCTGCTTGGACGCTTCCGTGCCTGCTTGCATGCTTCCCCGCCTGCTTGGACGCTTCCGCGCCTGCTTGGACTCTTCTGCGCCTGTTTGGACTCTTCTGCGCCTTCTTGCATGCTTCCGCGCCAGCTTGGACGTTTCCGCGCCTGCTTGGACGCTACCGCGCCTGCTTGGACGCTTCCGCGACTGCTTGGACGCTACCGCGCCTGCTTGGACGCTTCCGCGACTGCTTGGACGCTTCCGCGCCTGCTTGGACTCTTCTGCGCCTTCTTGCATGCTTCCGCGCCTGCTTGGACGTTTCCGCGCCTGCTTGGACGCTACCGCGCCTGCTTGGACGCTTCCGCGACTGCTTGGACGCTTCCGCGACTGCTTGGACGCTACCGCGCCTGCTTGGACGCTTCCGCGACTGCTTGAACGCTTCCGCGCCTGCTTGGACTCTTCTGCGCCTTCTTGCATGCTTCCGCGCCTGCTTGGACGTTTCCGCGCCTGCTTGGACGTTTCCGCGCCTGCTTGGACGCTACCGCGCCTGCTTGGACGCTTCCGCGACTGCTTGGACGCTTCCGCGACTGCTTGGACGCTACCGCGCCTGCTTGGACGCTCCCGCGCCTGCTTGGACGCTTCCGCGACTGCTTGGACGCTACCGCGCCTGCTTGGACGCTTCCGCGCCTGCTTGGGCTCTTCTACGTCTTCTTGCATGCTTCCGCGACTGCTTGCATGCTTCCGCGCCTTCTTGGCCATTTCCGCGCCAGCTTGGACGCTACCGCGCCTGCTTGGACGCTTCCGTGACTGCTTGGACGCTTCCGCGCCTGGTTGGACGCTACCGCGCCTGTTTGGACGCTTCCGCGACTGCTTGGACGCTTCCGCGCCTGCTTGGACTCTTCTGCGCCTTCTTGCATGCTTCCCCGCCTGCTTGGACGCTTCCGTGACTGCTTGGACGGTACCGCGCCTGCTTGGACGCTTCCGCGACTGCTTGGACGCTTCCGCGCCTGCTTGGACTCTTCTGCGCCTTCTTGCATGCTTCCGCGCCTGCTTGGACGCTCCCGCGCCTGCTTGGACGCTTCCGTGACTGCTTGGACGGTATCGCGCCTGCTTGGACGCTTCCGCGCCTGCTTGGACTCTTCTGCGCCTTCTTGCATGCTTCCGCGCCTGCTTGGACGTTTCCGCGCCTGCTTGGACGCTACCGCGCCTGCTTGGACGCTTCCGCGACTGCTTGGACGCTTCCGCGCCTGGTTGGACGCTACCGCGCCTGCTTGGACTTTTCTGCGCCTTCTTGCATGCTGCCGCGCCTACTTGGACTTTTCCGCGCCTGCTTGGACGCTACCGCGCCTGCTTGGACGCTTCCGTGACTGCTTGGACGCTTCCGCGCCTGCTTGGACTCTTCTGCGTCTTCTTGCATGCTTCCGCGCCTGCTTGGACGCTTCCGCGCCTGCTTGGACTCTTCTGCGTCTTCTTGCATGCTTCCGCGACTGCTTGGACGCTTCCGCGCCTGCTTGGACTCTTCTGCGCCTTCTTGCATGCTTCCGCGCCTGCTTGGACGCTCCCGCGCCTGCTTGGACGCTTCCGTGACTGCTTGGACGGTATCGCGCCTGCTTGGACGCTTCCGCGCCTGCTTGGACTCTTCTGCGCCTTCTTGCATGCTTCCGCGCCTGCTTGGACGTTTCCGCGCCTGCTTGGACGCTACCGCGCCTGCTTGGACGCTTCCGCGACTGCTTGGACGCTTCCGCGCCTGGTTGGACGCTACCGCGCCTGCTTGGACTTTTCTGCGCCTTCTTGCATGCTGCCGCGCCAACTTGGACTTTTCTGCGCCTTCTTGCATGCTGCCGCGCCTACTTGGACTTTTCCGCGCCTGCTTGGACGCTTCCGCGCCTGTTTGCATGCTTCCCCGCCTGCTTGGACGCTTCCGCGCCTGCTTGGACTCTTCTGCGCCTGTTTGGACTCTTCTGCGCCTTCTTGCATGCTTCCGCGACTGCTTGACCGCTTCCGCGACCGCTTGGCCGCTACCGCGCCTGCTTGGAAGCTTCCGCGCCTGCTTGGACCCTTCTGCGCCTTCTTGCATGCTGCCGCGCCTACTTGGACGTTTCCGCGCCTGCTTGGACGCTTCCGCGCCTGGTTGGACTCTTCTGCGTCTTCTTGCATGCTTCCGCGCCTGCTTGGACGTTTCCGCGCCTGCTTGGACGTTTCCGCGCCTGCTTGGACGCTTCCGCGCCTGCTTGCATGCTTCCCCGCCTGCTTGGACGCTTCCGCGCCTTGTTGGACTCTTCTGCGTCTTCTTGCATGCTTCCGCGCCTGCTTGGACGTTTCCGCGCGTGCTTGGACGTTTCCGCGCCTGCTTGGACGTTTCCGCGCCTGCTTGGACGCTACCGCGCCTGCTTGGACGCTTCCGCGCCTGCTTCGGCTCTTCTACGTCTTCTTGCATGCTTCCGCGACTGCTTGCATGCTTCCGCGCCTTCTTGGCCATTTCCGCGCCAGCTTGGACGCTACCGCGCCTGCTTGGACGCTTCCGTGACTGCTTGGACGCTTCCGCGCCTGCTTGGACTCTTCTGCGTCTTCTTGCATGCTTCCGCGCCTGCTTGGACTCTTCTGCGCCTTCTTGCATGCTTCCGCGCCTGCTTGGACGTTTCCGCGCCTGCTTGGACGCTACCGCGCCTGCTTGGACGCTTCCGCGACTGCTTGGACGCTTCCGCGCCTGGTTGGACGCTACCGCGCCTGCTTGGACTTTTCTGCGCCTTCTTGCATGCTGCCGCGCCTACTTGGACTTTTCCGCGCCTGCTTGGACGCTACCGCGCCTGCTTGGACGCTTCCGTGACTGCTTGGACGCTTCCGCGCCTGCTTGGACTCTTCTGCGTCTTCTTGCATGCTTCCGCGCCTGCTTGGACGCTTCCGCGCCTGCTTGGACTCTTCTGCGTCTTCTTGCATGCTTCCGCGACTGCTTGGACGCTTCCGCGCCTGCTTGGACTCTTCTGCGCCTTCTTGCATGCTTCCGCGCCTGCTTGGACGCTCCCGCGCCTGCTTGGACGCTTCCGTGACTGCTTGGACGGTATCGCGCCTGCTTGGACGCTTCCGCGCCTGCTTGGACTCTTCTGCGCCTTCTTGCATGCTTCCGCGCCTGCTTGGACGTTTCCGCGCCTGCTTGGACGCTACCGCGCCTGCTTGGACGCTTCCGCGACTGCTTGGACGCTTCCGCGCCTGGTTGGACGCTACCGCGCCTGCTTGGACTTTTCTGCGCCTTCTTGCATGCTGCCGCGCCAACTTGGACTTTTCTGCGCCTTCTTGCATGCTGCCGCGCCTACTTGGACTTTTCCGCGCCTGCTTGGACGCTTCCGCGCCTGCTTGCATGCTTCCCCGCCTGCTTGGACGCTTCCGCGCCTGCTTGGACTCTTCTGCGCCTGTTTGGACTCTTCTGCGCCTTCTTGCATGCTTCCGCGACTGCTTGACCGCTTCCGCGACCGCTTGGCCGCTACCGCGCCTGCTTGGAAGCTTCCGCGCCTGCTTGGACCCTTCTGCGCCTTCTTGCATGCTGCCGCGCCTACTTGGACGTTTCCGCGCCTGCTTGGACGCTTCCGCGCCTGGTTGGACTCTTCTGCGTCTTCTTGCATGCTTCCGCGCCTGCTTGGACGTTTCCGCGCCTGCTTGGACGTTTCCGCGCCTGCTTGGACGCTTCCGCGCCTGCTTGCATGCTTCCCCGCCTGCTTGGACGCTTCCGCGCCTGGTTGGACTCTTCTGCGTCTTCTTGCATGCTTCCGCGCCTGCTTGGACGTTTCCGCGCGTGCTTGGACGTTTCCGCGCCTGCTTGGACGTTTCCGCGCCTGCTTGGACGCTACCGCGCCTGTTTGGACGCTTCCGCGCCTGCTTCGGCTCTTCTACGTCTTCTTGCATGCTTCCGCGACTGCTTGCATGCTTCCGCGCCTTCTTGGCCATTTCCGCGCCAGCTTGGACGCTACCGCGCCTGCTTGGACGCTTCCGTGACTGCTTGGACGCTTCCGCGCCTCCTTGGACTCTTCTGCGTCTTCTTGCATGCTTCCGCGCCTGCTTGGACTTTTCCGCGCCTGCTTGGATGCTTCCGCGCCTGCTTGCATGCTTCCCCGCCTGCTTGGACGCTTCCGCGCCTGCTTGGACGCTTCCGCGCCTGCTTGGACGCTACCGCGCCTGCTTGGACGCTACCGCGCATGCTTGGACGCTACCGCGCCTGCTTGGACGCTTCCGCGACTGCTTGGACGCTTCCGCGCCTGGTTGGACGCGACCGCGCCTGCTTGAACGCTTCCGCGACTGCTTGGACGCTACCGCGCCTGCTTGGACGCTTCCGCGACTGCTTGGACGCTTCCGCGCCTGCTTGGACTCTTCTGCGCCATCTTGCATGCTTCCGCGCCTGCTTGGGCTCTTCTGCGTCTTCTTGCATGCTTCCGCGCCTGCTTGGACGTTTCCGCGCCTGCTTGGACGCTACCGCGCCTGCTTGGACGATTCCGCGACTGCTTGGACGCTTCCGCGCCTGGTTGGACGCTTCCGCGCCTGCTTGGACGCTTCCGCGCCTGCTTGGACGCTACCGCGCCTGCTTGGACGCTACCCCGCCTGCTTGGACGCTTCCGCGCCTGCTTGGACGCTTCCGCGACTGCTTGGACGCTACCTCGCCTGCTTGGACGCTTCCGCGACTGCTTGGACTCTTCCGCGCCTGGTTGGACACTACCGCGCCTGCTTGGACACTTCCGCGACTGCTTGGACGCTTCCGCGCCTTCTTGCATGCTTCCGCGCCTATTTGGACGTTTCCGCGCCTGCTTGGACGCTTCCCCGCCTGCTTGGACGCTTCTGCGTCTTCTTGCATGCTTCCGCGCCTGCTTGGACGTTTCCGCGCCTGCTTGGACGCTACCGCGCCTGCTTGGACGCTTCCGCGACTGCTTGGACGCTTCCGCGCCTGGTTGGACGCTACCGCGCCTGCTTGGACTTTTCTGCGCCTTCTTGCATGCTGCCGCGCCAACTTGGACTTTTCTGCGCCTTCTTGCATGCTGCCGCGCCTACTTGGACTTTTCCGCGCCTGCTTGGACGCTTCCGCGCCTGTTTGCATGCTTCCCCGCCTGCTTGGACGCTTCCGCGCCTGCTTGGACTCTTCTGCGCCTGTTTGGACTCTTCTGCGCCTTCTTGCATGCTTCCGCGACTGCTTGACCGCTTCCGCGACCGCTTGGCCGCTACCGCGCCTGCTTGGAAGCTTCCGCGCCTGCTTGGACCCTTCTGCGCCTTCTTGCATGCTGCCGCGCCTACTTGGACGTTTCCGCGCCTGCTTGGACGCTTCCGCGCCTGGTTGGACTCTTCTGCGTCTTCTTGCATGCTTCCGCGCCTGCTTGGACGTTTCCGCGCCTGCTTGGACGTTTCCGCGCCTGCTTGGACGCTTCCGCGCCTGCTTGCATGCTTCCCCGCCTGCTTGGACGCTTCCGCGCCTTGTTGGACTCTTCTGCGTCTTCTTGCATGCTTCCGCGCCTGCTTGGACGTTTCCGCGCGTGCTTGGACGTTTCCGCGCCTGCTTGGACGTTTCCGCGCCTGCTTGGACGCTACCGCGCCTGCTTGGACGCTTCCGCGCCTGCTTCGGCTCTTCTACGTCTTCTTGCATGCTTCCGCGACTGCTTGCATGCTTCCGCGCCTTCTTGGCCATTTCCGCGCCAGCTTGGACGCTACCGCGCCTGCTTGGACGCTTCCGTGACTGCTTGGACGCTTCCGCGCCTGCTTGGACTCTTCTGCGTCTTCTTGCATGCTTCCGCGCCTGCTTGGACTCTTCTGCGCCTTCTTGCATGCTTCCGCGCCTGCTTGGACGTTTCCGCGCCTGCTTGGACGCTACCGCGCCTGCTTGGACGCTTCCGCGACTGCTTGGACGCTTCCGCGCCTGGTTGGACGCTACCGCGCCTGCTTGGACTTTTCTGCGCCTTCTTGCATGCTGCCGCGCCTACTTGGACTTTTCCGCGCCTGCTTGGACGCTACCGCGCCTGCTTGGACGCTTCCGTGACTGCTTGGACGCTTCCGCGCCTGCTTGGACTCTTCTGCGTCTTCTTGCATGCTTCCGCGCCTGCTTGGACGCTTCCGCGCCTGCTTGGACTCTTCTGCGTCTTCTTGCATGCTTCCGCGACTGCTTGGACGCTTCCGCGCCTGCTTGGACTCTTCTGCGCCTTCTTGCATGCTTCCGCGCCTGCTTGGACGCTCCCGCGCCTGCTTGGACGCTTCCGTGACTGCTTGGACGGTATCGCGCCTGCTTGGACGCTTCCGCGCCTGCTTGGACTCTTCTGCGCCTTCTTGCATGCTTCCGCGCCTGCTTGGACGTTTCCGCGCCTGCTTGGACGCTACCGCGCCTGCTTGGACGCTTCCGCGACTGCTTGGACGCTTCCGCGCCTGATTGGACGCTACCGCGCCTGCTTGGACTTTTCTGCGCCTTCTTGCATGCTGCCGCGCCAACTTGGACTTTTCTGCGCCTTCTTGCATGCTGCCGCGCCTACTTGGACTTTTCCGCGCCTGCTTGGACGCTTCCGCGCCTGCTTGCATGCTTCCCCGCCTGCTTGGACGCTTCCGCGCCTGCTTGGACTCTTCTGCGCCTGTTTGGACTCTTCTGCGCCTTCTTGCATGCTTCCGCGACTGCTTGACCGCTTCCGCGACCGCTTGGCCGCTACCGCGCCTGCTTGGAAGCTTCCGCGCCTGCTTGGACCCTTCTGCGCCTTCTTGCATGCTGCCGCGCCTACTTGGACGTTTCCGCGCCTGCTTGGACGCTTCCGCGCCTGGTTGGACTCTTCTGCGTCTTCTTGCATGCTTCCGCGCCTGCTTGGACGTTTCCGCGCCTGCTTGGACGTTTCCGCGCCTGCTTGGACGCTTCCGCGCCTGCTTGCATGCTTCCCCGCCTGCTTGGACGCTTCCGCGCCTGGTTGGACTCTTCTGCGTCTTCTTGCATGCTTCCGCGCCTGCTTGGACGTTTCCGCGCGTGCTTGGACGTTTCCGCGCCTGCTTGGACGTTTCCGCGCCTGCTTGGACGCTACCGCGCCTGTTTGGACGCTTCCGCGCCTGCTTCGGCTCTTCTACGTCTTCTTGCATGCTTCCGCGACTGCTTGCATGCTTCCGCGCCTTCTTGGCCATTTCCGCGCCAGCTTGGACGCTACCGCGCCTGCTTGGACGCTTCCGTGACTGCTTGGACGCTTCCGCGCCTCCTTGGACTCTTCTGCGTCTTCTTGCATGCTTCCGCGCCTGCTTGGACTTTTCCGCGCCTGCTTGGATGCTTCCGCGCCTGCTTGCATGCTTCCCCGCCTGCTTGGACGCTTCCGCGCCTGCTTGGACGCTTCCGCGCCTGCTTGGACGCTACCGCGCCTGCTTGGACGCTACCGCGCATGCTTGGACGCTACCGCGCCTGCTTGGACGCTTCCGCGACTGCTTGGACGCTTCCGCGCCTGGTTGGACGCGACCGCGCCTGCTTGAACGCTTCCGCGACTGCTTGGACGCTACCGCGCCTGCTTGGACGCTTCCGCGACTGCTTGGACGCTTCCGCGCCTGCTTGGACTCTTCTGCGCCATCTTGCATGCTTCCGCGCCTGCTTGGGCTCTTCTGCGTCTTCTTGCATGCTTCCGCGCCTGCTTGGACGTTTCCGCGCCTGCTTGGACGCTACCGCGCCTGCTTGGACGATTCCGCGACTGCTTGGACGCTTCCGCGCCTGGTTGGACGCTTCCGCGCCTGCTTGGACGCTTCCGCGCCTGCTTGGACGCTACCGCGCCTGCTTGGACGCTACCCCGCCTGCTTGGACGCTTCCGCGCCTGCTTGGACGCTTCCGCGACTGCTTGGACGCTACCTCGCCTGCTTGGACGCTTCCGCGACTGCTTGGACTCTTCCGCGCCTGGTTGGACACTACCGCGCCTGCTTGGACACTTCCGCGACTGCTTGGACGCTTCCGCGCCTTCTTGCATGCTTCCGCGCCTATTTGGACGTTTCCGCGCCTGCTTGGACGCTTCCCCGCCTGCTTGGACGCTTCTGCGTCTTCTTGCATGCTTCCGCGCCTGCTTGGACGTTTCCGCGCCTGCTTGGACGCTACCGCGCCTGCTTGGACGCTTCCGCGCCTGCTTGCATGCTTCCCCGCCTGCTTGGACGCTTCCGCGACTGCTTGGACGCTTCCGCGCCTGGTTGGACGCTACCGCGCCTGCTTGTACGCTTCCGCGCCTGCTTGCATGCTTCCCCGCCTGCTTGGAAGCTTCCGCGCCTGCTTGGACTCTTCTGCGTCTTCTTGCATGCTTCCCCGCCTGCTTGGACGCTTCCGCGCCTGCTTGGACGTTTCCGCACCTGCTTCGACGTTTCCGCGCCTGCTTGGACGCTACCGCGCCTGCTTGGACGTTTCCGCGCCTTCTTGCATGCTTCCGCGCCTACTTGGACGTTTCCGCGCCTGCTTGGACGCTTCCGCGGCTGCTTGGACTCTTCCGCGCCTGCTTGGACTCTTCTGCGCCTTCTTGCATTCTTCCGCGCCTGCTTGGACGTTTCAGCGCCTGCTTGGACGCTACCGCGCCTGCTTGGACGCTTTCGCGCCTATATGGACCCTTCCGCGACTGCTTGGACGCTTCCGCGCCTGCTTGAACTCTTGTGCGTCTTCTTGCATGCTTCCGCGCATGCTTGGACTTTTCCGCGCCTGCTTGGACTCTTCTGCGTCTTCTTGCATGCTTCCGCGCCTGCTTGGACGTTTCCGCGCATGCTTGGACGCTACCGCGCCTGCTTGGACGCTTCCGCGCCTGCTTGGACTCTTCTGCGTCTTCTTGCATGCTTCCGCGCCTGCTTGGACGTTTCCGCGCCTGCTTGGATGCTACCGCGCCTGCTTGGACGCTTCCGCGACTGCTTGGACGCTTCCGCGCCTGCTTGGACTCTTCTGCGCCTTCTTGCATGCTTCCGCGCCTGCTTGGACGTTTCCGCGCCTGCTTGGACGCTACCGTGCCTCCTTGGACGCTTCCGCGACTGCTTGGACGCTACCGCGCCTGCTTGGACGATTCCGCGACTGCTTGGACCCTTCTGCGTCTTCTTGCATGCTTCCGCGCCTGCTTGGACGGTTCCGCGCCTGCTTGGACGCTACCGCGCCTGCTTGGACGCTTCCGCGACTGCTTGGACGCTACCGCGCCTGCTTGGACGCTACCGCGCCTGCTTGGACGCTTCCGCGCCTGCTTGCATGCTTCCCCGCCTGCTTGGACGCTTCCGCGACTGCTTGGACGCTTCCGCGCCTGGTTGGACGCTACCGCGCCTGCTTGGACGCTTCCGCGCCTGCTTGGACTCTTCTGCGTCTTCTTGCATGCTTCCCCGCCTGCTTGGACGCTTCCGCGCCTGCTTGGACGTTTCCGCGCCTGCTTGGACGCTACCGCGCCTGCTTGGACTCTTCTGCGCCTTCTTGCATGCTTCCGCGCCTGCTTGGACGTTTCCGCGCCTGCTTGGACTCTTCTGCGTCTTCTTGCATGCTTCCGCGCCTGCTTGGACGTTTCCGCGCATGCTTGGACCCTACCGCGCCTGCTTGGACGCTTCCGCGCCTGCTTGGACTCTTCTACGTCTTCTTGCATGCTTCCGCGCCTGCTTGGACGTTTCCGCGCCTGCTTGGATGCTACCGCGCCTGCTTGGACGCTTCCGCGACTGCTTGGACTCTTCCGCGCCTGGTTGGACACTACCGCGCCTGCTTGGACACTTCCGCGACTGCTTGGACGCTTCCGCGCCTTCTTGCATGCTTCCGCGCCGATTTGGACGTTTCCGCGCCTGCTTGGACGCTTCCCCGCCTGCTTGGACGCTTCTGCGTCATCTTGCATGCTTCCGCGCCTGCTTGAACGCTTCCGCGCCTGCTTGGACTTTTCTGCGCCTGCTTGGACTCTTCTGCGCCTTCTTGCATGCTTCCGCGCCTGCTTGGACGATTCCGCGCCAGCTTGGACGCTTCCGCGCCTGCTTGGACCCTTCCGCGCCTGCTTGGACGCATCCGCGCCTGCTTGGACGCTACCGCGCCTGCTTGGACGCTTCCGCGACTGCTTTGACGCTTTCGCGCCTGCTTGGACTCTTCTGCGCCTTCTTGCATGCTTCCGCGCTTGCTTGAACGCTTCCGCGCCTGCTTGGACTTTTCTGCGCCTGCTTGGACTCTTCTGCGCCTTCTTGCATGCTTCCGCGCCTGCTTGGACGATTCCGCGCCAGCTTGGACGCTTCCGCGCCTGCTTGGACGCTTCCGCGCCTGCTTGGACGCTACCGCGCCTGCTTGGACGCTTCCGCGACTGCTTGGACGCTTTCGCGCCTGCTTGGACCCTCCTGCGCCTTCTTGCATGCTTCCGCGCCTGCTTGGACGTTTCCGCGCCTGCTTGGACGCTACCACGCCTGCTTGGACGCTTCCGCGCCTGGTTGGACGCTACCGCGCCTGCTTGGACGCTTCCGCGCCTGCTTGGACTCTTCTGCGCCTTCTTGCATGCTTCCGCGCCTGCTTGCATGCTTCCCCGACTGCTTGGACGCTTCCGCGCCTGCTTGGACATTTCCGCGCCTGCTTGGACGCTTCCGCGCCTGCTTGGACTCTTCTGCGCCTTCTTGCATGCTTCCGCGCCTGCTTGGACGTTTCCGCGCCTGCTTGGACGCTTCCGCGCCTGCTTGCATGCTTCCCCGCCTGCTTGGACGCTTCCGCGCCTGCTTGGACTCTTCTGCGCCTGTTTGGACTCTTCTGCGCCTTCTTGCATGCTTCCGCGCTTGCTTGAACGCTTCCGCGCCTGCTTGGACTTTTCTGCGCCTGCTTGGACTCTTCTGCGCCTTCTTGCATGCTTCCGCGCCTGCTTGGACGCTTCTGCGCCTGCTTGGACGCTTCCGCGCCTGCTTGGACTCTTCCGCGCCTGCTTGGACGCTACCGCGCCTGCTTGGACGCTTCCGCGACTGCTGGACGCTCCCGCGCCTGCTTGGACCCTCCTGCGCCTTCTTGCATGCTTCCGCGCCTGCTTGAACGTTTCCGCGCCTGCTTGGACGCTACCGCGCCTGCTTGGACGATTCCGCGACTGCTTGGACGCTTCCGCGCCTGGTTGGACGCTACCGCGCCTGCTTGGACGCTTCCGCGACTGCTTGGACGCTTCTGCGCCTGCTTGGACGCTTCCGCGCCTGCTTGGACTCTTCCGCGCCTGCTTGGACGCTCCTGCGCCTTCTTGCATGCTTCCGCGCCTGCTTGGACGTTTCCGCGCCTGCTTCGACGCTTCCGCGCCTGTTTGGACTCTTCTGCGTCTTCTTGCATACTTCCGCGCCTGCTTGGACGCTTCCGCGACTGCTTGGACTTTTCTGCGCCTGCTTGGACTCTTCTGCGCCTTCTTGCGTGCTTCCGCGCTTGCTTGAACGCTTCCGTGCCTGCTTGGACTTTTCTGCGCCTGCTTGGACTCTTCTGCGCCTTCTTGCATGATTCCGCGCCTGCTTGGACGATTCCGCGCCAGCTTGGACGCTTCCGCGCCTGCTTGGACGCTTCCGCGCCTGCTTGGACGCTACCGCGCCTGCTTGGACGCTTCCGCGACTGCTGGGACGCTTTCGCGCCTGCTTGGACCCTCCTGCGCCTTCTTGCATGCTTCCGCGCCTGCTTGGACGTTTCCGCGCCTGCTTGGACGCTACCACGCCTGCTTGGACGCTTCCGCGCCTGGTTGGACGCTACCGCGCCTGCTTGGACGCTTCCGCGACTGCTTGGACGCTTCCGCGACTGCTTGGACGCTACCGCGCCTGCTTGGACGCTTCCGCGACTGCTTGGACGCTTCCGCGCCTGCTTGGACTCTTCTGAGCCTTCTTGCATGCTTCCGCGCCTGCTTCCATGCTTCCCCGACTGCTTGGACGCTTCCGCGCCTGCTTGGACATTTCCGCGCCTGCTTGGACGCTTCCGCGCCTGCTTGGACTCTTCTGCGCCTTCTTGCATGCTTCCGCGCCTGCTTGGACGTTTCCGCGCCTGCTTGGACGCTACCGCGCCTGCTTGGACGCTTCCGCGACTGCTTGGACGCTTCCGCGCCTGGTTGGACGCTACCGCGCCTGCTTGGACTATTCTGCGCCTTCTTGCATGCTGCCGCGCCTACTTGGACGTTTCCGCGCCTGCTTGGACGCTTCCGTGCCTGCTTGCATGCTTCCCCGCCTGCTTGGACGCTTCCGCGCCTGCTTGGACACTTCCGCGCCTGCTTGGACTCTTCTGCGCCTTCTTGCATGCTTCCGCGCCTGCTTGGACGTTTCCGCGCTTGCTTGGACGCTACCGCGCCTGCTTGGACGCTTCCGCGACTGCTTGGACGCTTCCGCGCCTGGTTGGACGCTACCGCGCCTGCTTGGACTATTCTGCGCCTTCTTGCATGCTGCCGCGCCTACTTGGACGTTTCCGCGCCTGCTTGGACGCTTCCGTGCCTGCTTGCATGCTTCCCCGCCTGCTTGGACGCTTCCGCGCCTGCTTGGACTCTTCTGCGCCTGTTTGGACTCTTCTGCGCCTTCTTGCATGCTTCCGCGCCAGCTTGGACGTTTCCGCGCCTGCTTGGACGCTACCGCGCCTGCTTGGACGCTTCCGCGACTGCTTGGACGCTACCGCGCCTGCTTGGACGCTTCCGCGACTGCTTGGACGCTTCCGCGCCTGCTTGGACTCTTCTGCGCCTTCTTGCATGCTTCCGCGCCTGCTTGGACGTTTCCGCGCCTGCTTGGACGCTACCGCGCCTGCTTGGACGCTTCCGCGACTGCTTGGACGCTTCCGCGACTGCTTGGACGCTACCGCGCCTGCTTGGACGCTTCCGCGACTGCTTGAACGCTTCCGCGCCTGCTTGGACTCTTCTGCGCCTTCTTGCATGCTTCCGCGCCTGCTTGGACGTTTCCGCGCCTGCTTGGACGTTTCCGCGCCTGCTTGGACGCTACCGCGCCTGCTTGGACGCTTCCGCGACTGCTTGGACGCTTCCGCGACTGCTTGGACGCTACCGCGCCTGCTTGGACGCTCCCGCGCCTGCTTGGACGCTTCCGCGACTGCTTGGACGCTACCGCGCCTGCTTGGACGCTTCCGCGCCTGCTTGGGCTCTTCTACGTCTTCTTGCATGCTTCCGCGACTGCTTGCATGCTTCCGCGCCTTCTTGGCCATTTCCGCGCCAGCTTGGACGCTACCGCGCCTGCTTGGACGCTTCCGTGACTGCTTGGACGCTTCCGCGCCTGGTTGGACGCTACCGCGCCTGTTTGGACGCTTCCGCGACTGCTTGGACGCTTCCGCGCCTGCTTGGACTCTTCTGCGCCTTCTTGCATGCTTCCCCGCCTGCTTGGACGCTTCCGTGACTGCTTGGACGGTACCGCGCCTGCTTGGACGCTTCCGCGACTGCTTGGACGCTTCCGCGCCTGCTTGGACTCTTCTGCGCCTGCTTGGACTCTTCTGCGCCTTCTTGCATGCTTCCGCGCCTGCTTGGACGCTCCCGCGCCTGCTTGGACGCTTCCGTGACTGCTTGGACGGTATCGCGCCTGCTTGGACGCTTCCGCGCCTGCTTGGACTCTTCTGCGCCTTCTTGCATGCTTCCGCGCCTGCTTGGACGCTCCCGCGCCTGCTTGGACGCTTCCGTGACTGCTTGGACGGTATCGCGCCTGCTTGGACGCTACCGCGCCTGCTTGGACGCTTCCGCGACTGCTTGAACGCTTCCGCGCCTGCTTGGACTCTTCTGCGCCTTCTTGCATGCTTCCGCGCCTGCTTGGACGTTTCCGCGCCTGCTTGGACGTTTCCGCGCCTGCTTGGACGCTACCGCGCGTGCTTGGACGCTTCCGCGACTGCTTGGACGCTTCCGCGACTGCTTGGACGCTACCGCGCCTGCTTGGACGCTCCCGCGCCTGCTTGGACGCTTCCGCGACTGCTTGGACGCTACCGCGCCTGCTTGGACGCTTCCGCGCCTGCTTGGGCTCTTCTACGTCTTCTTGCATGCTTCCGCGACTGCTTGCATGCTTCCGCGCCTTCTTGGCCATTTCCGCGCCAGCTTGGACGCTACCGCGCCTGCTTGGACGCTTCCGTGACTGCTTGGACGCTTCCGCGCCTGGTTGGACGCTACCGCGCCTGTTTGGACGCTTCCGCGACTGCTTGGACGCTTCCGCGCCTGCTTGGACTCTTCTGCGCCTTCTTGCATGCTTCCCCGCCTGCTTGGACGCTTCCGTGACTGCTTGGACGGTACCGCGCCTGCTTGGACGCTTCCGCGACTGCTTGGACGCTTCCGCGCCTGCTTGGACTCTTCTGCGCCTGCTTGGACTCTTCTGCGCCTTCTTGCATGCTTCCGCGCCTGCTTGGACGCTCCCGCGCCTGCTTGGACGCTTCCGTGACTGCTTGGACGGTATCGCGCCTGCTTGGACGCTTCCGCGCCTGCTTGGACTCTTCTGCGCCTTCTTGCATGCTTCCGCGCCTGCTTGGACGTTTCCGCGCCTGCTTGGACGCTACCGCGCCTGCTTGGACGCTTCCGCGACTGCTTGGACGCTTCCGCGCCTGGTTGGACGCTACCGCGCCTGCTTGGACTTTTCTGCGCCTTCTTGCATGCTGCCGCGCCTACTTGGACTTTTCCGCGCCTGCTTGGACGCTACCGCGCCTGCTTGGACGCTTCCGTGACTGCTTGGACGCTTCCGCGCCTGCTTGGACTCTTCTGCGTCTTCTTGCATGCTTCCGCGCCTGCTTGGACGCTTCCGCGCCTGCTTGGACTCTTCTGCGCCTTCTTGCATGCTTCCGCGCCTGCTTGGACGCTCCCGCGCCTGCTTGGACGCTTCCGTGACTGCTTGGACGGTATCGCGCCTGCTTGGACGCTTCCGCGCCTGCTTGGACTCTTCTGCGCCTTCTTGCATGCTTCCGCGCCTGCTTGGACGTTTCCGCGCCTGCTTGGACGCTACCGCGCCTGCTTGGACGCTTCCGCGACTGCTTGGACGCTTCCGCGCCTGGTTGGACGCTACCGCGCCTGCTTGGACTTTTCTGCGCCTTCTTGCATGCTGCCGCGCCAACTTGGACTTTTCTGCGCCTTCTTGCATGCTGCCGCGCCTACTTGGACTTTTCCGCGCCTGCTTGGACGCTTCCGCGCCTGCTTGCATGCTTCCCCGCCTGCTTGGACGCTTCCGCGCCTGCTTGGACTCTTCTGCGCCTGTTTGGACTCTTCTGCGCCTTCTTGCATGCTTCCGCGACTGCTTGACCGCTTCCGCGACCGCTTGGCCGCTACCGCGCCTGCTTGGAAGCTTCCGCGCCTGCTTGGACCCTTCTGCGCCTTCTTGCATGCTGCCGCGCCTACTTGGACGTTTCCGCGCCTGCTTGGACGCTTCCGCGCCTGGTTGGACTCTTCTGCGTCTTCTTGCATGCTTCCGCGCCTGCTTGGACGTTTCCGCGCCTGCTTGGACGTTTCCGCGCCTGCTTGGACGCTTCCGCGCCTGCTTGCATGCTTCCCCGCCTGCTTGGACGCTTCCGCGCCTGGTTGGACTCTTCTGCGTCTTCTTGCATGCTTCCGCGCCTGCTTGGACGTTTCCGCGCGTGCTTGGACGTTTCCGCGCCTGCTTGGACGTTTCCGCGCCTGCTTGGACGCTACCGCGCCTGCTTGGACGCTTCCGCGCCTGCTTCGGCTCTTCTACGTCTTCTTGCATGCTTCCGCGACTGCTTGCATGCTTCCGCGCCTTCTTGGCCATTTCCGCGCCAGCTTGGACGCTACCGCGCCTGCTTGGACGCTTCCGTGACTGCTTGGACGCTTCCGCGCCTGCTTGGACTCTTCTGCGTCTTCTTGCATGCTTCCGCGCCTGCTTGGACTCTTCTGCGCCTTCTTGCATGCTTCCGCGCCTGCTTGGACGTTTCCGCGCCTGCTTGGACGCTACCGCGCCTGCTTGGACGCTTCCGCGACTGCTTGGACGCTTCCGCGCCTGGTTGGACGCTACCGCGCCTGCTTGGACTTTTCTGCGCCTTCTTGCATGCTGCCGCGCCTACTTGGACTTTTCCGCGCCTGCTTGGACGCTACCGCGCCTGCTTGGACGCTTCCGTGACTGCTTGGACGCTTCCGCGCCTGCTTGGACTCTTCTGCGTCTTCTTGCATGCTTCCGCGCCTGCTTGGACGCTTCCGCGCCTGCTTGGACTCTTCTGCGTCTTCTTGCATGCTTCCGCGACTGCTTGGACGCTTCCGCGCCTGCTTGGACTCTTCTGCGCCTTCTTGCATGCTTCCGCGCCTGCTTGGACGCTCCCGCGCCTGCTTGGACGCTTCCGTGACTGCTTGGACGGTATCGCGCCTGCTTGGACGCTTCCGCGCCTGCTTGGACTCTTCTGCGCCTTCTTGCATGCTGCCGCGCCTACTTGGACGTTTCCGCGCCTGCTTGGACGCTTCCGCGCCTGGTTGGACCCTTCTGCGCCTTCTTGCATGCTGCCGCGCCTACTTGGACGTTTCCGCGCCTGCTTGGACGCTTCCGCGCCTGGTTGGACTCTTCTGCGTCTTCTTGCATGCTTCCGCGCCTGCTTGGACGTTTCCGCGCCTGCTTGGACGTTTCCGCGCCTGCTTGGACGCTTCCGCGCCTGCTTGCATGCTTCCCCGCCTGCTTGGACGCTTCCGCGCCTGGTTGGACTCTTCTGCGTCTTCTTGCATGCTTCCGCGCCTGCTTGGACGTTTCCGCGCGTGCTTGGACGTTTCCGCGCCTGCTTGGACGTTTCCGCGCCTGCTTGGACGCTACCGCGCCTGCTTGGACGCTTCCGCGCCTGCTTCGGCTCTTCTACGTCTTCTTGCATGCTTCCGCGACTGCTTGCATGCTTCCGCGCCTTCTTGGCCATTTCCGCGCCAGCTTGGACGCTACCGCGCCTGCTTGGACGCTTCCGTGACTGCTTGGACGCTTCCGCGCCTGCTTGGACTCTTCTGCGTCTTCTTGCATGCTTCCGCGCCTGCTTGGACTTTTCCGCGCCTGCTTGGACGCTTCCGCGCCTGCTTGCATGCTTCCCCGCCTGCTTGGACGCTTCCGCGCCTGCTTGGACGCTTCCGCGCCTGCTTGGACGCTACCGCGCCTGCTTGGACACTACCGCGCATGCTTGGACGCTACCGCGCCTGCTTGGACGCTTCCGCGACTGCTTGGACGCTTCCGCGCCTGCTTGGACTCTTCTGCGCCTTCTTGCATGCTTCCGCGCCTGCTTGGGCTCTTCTGCGTCTTCTTGCATGCTTCCGCGCCTGCTTGGACGTTTCCGCGACTGCTTGCACGCTTCCGCGCCTGCTTGGACTCCTCTGCGCCTGCTTGGACTCTTCTGCGCCTTCTTGCATGCTTCCGCACCTGCTTGGACGTTTCCGCGCCAGCTTGGACGCTACCGCGCCTGCTTGGACGCTTCCGTGACTGCTTGGACGCTTCCGCGCCTGCTTAGACTCTTCTGCGCCTTCTTGCATGCTGCCGCGCCTACTTGGACGTTTCCGCGCCTTCTTGGACGTTTCCGCGCCTGCTTGGACACTACCGCGCCTGCTTGGACGCTTCCGCGACTGATTGGACGCTTCCGCGACTGCTTGGACGATTCCGCGCCTGGTTGGACGCTACCGCGCCTGCTTGGACGCTTCCGCGACTGCTTGGACGCTTCCGCGCCTGCTTGGACTCCTCTGCGTCTTCTTGCATGCTTCCGCGCCTGCTTGGACGTTTCCGCGCCTGCTTGGACGCTACCGCGCCTGCTTGGACGCTTCCGCGCCTGCTTGGACTCTTCTGCGTCTTCTTGCATGCTTCAGCGCCTGCTTGGAAGTTTCCGCGCCTGCTTGAACGCTACCGCGCCTGCTTGGACGCTTCCGCGAAGGCTTGGACGCTTCCGCGCCTGGTTGGACGCTTCCGCGCCTGCTTGTACTCTTCTGCGCCTTCTTGCATGCTTCCGCGCCTGCTTGGACTTTTCCGCGCCTGCTTGGACGCTTCCGCGCCTGCTTGCATGCTTCCCCGCCTGCTTGGACGCTTCCGCGCCTGCTTGGACGCTTCCGCGCCTGCTTGGACGCTACCGCGCCTGCTTGGACGCTACCGCGCATGCTTGGACGCTACCGCGCCTGCTTGGACGCTTCCGCGACTGCTTGGACGCTTCCGCGCCTGGTTGGACGCGACCGCGCCTGCTTGAACGCTTCCGCGACTGCTTGGACGCTACCGCGCCTGCTTGGACGCTTCCGCGACTGCTTGGACGCTTCCGCGTCTGCTTGGACGCTTCCGCGCCTGCTTGGACGTTTCCCCGCCTGCTTGGACGCTTCCGCGCCTGCTTGGACGCTTCCGCGACTGCTTGGACGCTTCCGCGCCTGCTTGGGCTCTTCTGCGTCTTCTTGCATGCTTCCGCGCCTGCTTGGACGTTTCCGCGCCTGCTTGGACGCTTCCGCGCCTACTTGGACGCTTCCGCGACTGCTTGGACGCTTCCGCGCCTGCTTGGACGCTTCCGCGCCTGCTAGGACGCTTCCGCGTCTGCTTGGACGCTTCCGCGCCTGCTTGGACGCTTCCGCGCCTACTTGGACGCTTCCGCGCCTGCTTGGACGTTTCCGCGCCTGCTTGGACGCTTCTGCGCATGTATGGACGCTTCCGCGCCTGCTTGGACGCTTCCGCGCCTTCTTGGACGCTACCGCGCCTGCTTGGACGCTTCCGCGTCTGCTTGGACGCTATCGCGCCTGCTTGGACGCTTCCGCGACTGCTTGCATGCTTCCGCGCCTGCTTGGACGTTTCCGCGCCTGCTTGGACGCTTTCGCCCCTATATGGACCCTTCCGCGCCTGCTTGGACGCTTCCGCGCCTGCTTGGACGTTTCCGCGCCTGCTTGGACGCTTCCGCGCATGTATGGATGCTTCCGCGCCTGCTTGGACGCTTCCACGACTTCTTGGACGCTTCCGCGCCTGCGTGCACGGTTCTGCGCCTGCTTGCACGCTTCCGCGCCTGCTTGGACGCTTCCGCGACTGCTTGCATGCTTCCGCGCCTGCTTGGACGTTTCCGCGCCTGCTTGGACGCTTTCGCGCCTATATGGACCCTTCCGCGCCTGCTTGGACGCTTCCGCGCATGTATGGATGCTTCCGCGCCTGCTTGGACGCTTCCACGCCTGCTTGGACGCTTCCGCGACTGCTTGGAAGCTTCCGGGCCTGCTTCTACGCTTCCACGACTGCTTGGACGCTACCGCGCCTGCTTGGACGTTTCCGCGCCTGCTTGGACGCTTCCGCGACTGCTTGGAAGCTTCCGCGCCTGCTTCTACGCTTGCACGACTGCTTGGATGCTTCCGCGACTGCTTGGACTCTTCTGCGCCTTCTTGCATGCTTCCGCGCCTGCTTGGACGCTACCGCGCCTGCTTGGACGCTTCCGCGCCTGCTTCGGCTCTTCTACGTCTTCTTGCATGCTTCCGCGACTGCTTGCATGCTTCCGCGCCTTCTTGGCCATTTCCGCGCCAGCTTGGACGCTACCGCGCCTGCTTGGACGCTTCCGTGACTGCTTGGACGCTTCCGCGCCTGCTTGGACTCTTCTGCGTCTTCTTGCATGCTTCCGCGCCTGCTTGGACTTTTCCGCGCCTGCTTGGACGCTTCCGCGCCTGCTTGCATGCTTCCCCGCCTGCTTGGACGCTTCCGCGCCTGCTTGGACGCTTCCGCGCCTGCTTGGACGCTACCGCGCCTGCTTGGACACTACCGCGCATGCTTGGACGCTACCGCGCCTGCTTGGACGCTTCCGCGACTGCTTGGACGCTTCCGCGCCTGCTTGGACTCTTCTGCGCCTTCTTGCATGCTTCCGCGCCTGCTTGGGCTCTTCTGCGTCTTCTTGCATGCTTCCGCGCCTGCTTGGACGTTTCCGCGACTGCTTGCACGCTTCCGCGCCTGCTTGGACTCCTCTGCGCCTGCTTGGACTCTTCTGCGCCTTCTTGCATGCTTCCGCACCTGCTTGGACGTTTCCGCGCCAGCTTGGACGCTACCGCGCCTGCTTGGACGCTTCCGTGACTGCTTGGACGCTTCCGCGCCTGCTTAGACTCTTCTGCGCCTTCTTGCATGCTGCCGCGCCTACTTGGACGTTTCCGCGCCTTCTTGGACGTTTCCGCGCCTGCTTGGACACTACCGCGCCTGCTTGGACGCTTCCGCGACTGATTGGACGCTTCCGCGACTGCTTGGACGATTCCGCGCCTGGTTGGACGCTACCGCGCCTGCTTGGACGCTTCCGCGACTGCTTGGACGCTTCCGCGCCTGCTTGGACTCCTCTGCGTCTTCTTGCATGCTTCCGCGCCTGCTTGGACGTTTCCGCGCCTGCTTGGACGCTACCGCGCCTGCTTGGACGCTTCCGCGCCTGCTTGGACTCTTCTGCGTCTTCTTGCATGCTTCAGCGCCTGCTTGGAAGTTTCCGCGCCTGCTTGAACGCTACCGCGCCTGCTTGGACGCTTCCGCGAAGGCTTGGACGCTTCCGCGCCTGGTTGGACGCTTCCGCGCCTGCTTGTACTCTTCTGCGCCTTCTTGCATGCTTCCGCGCCTGCTTGGACTTTTCCGCGCCTGCTTGGACGCTTCCGCGCCTGCTTGCATGCTTCCCCGCCTGCTTGGACGCTTCCGCGCCTGCTTGGACGCTTCCGCGCCTGCTTGGACGCTACCGCGCCTGCTTGGACGCTACCGCGCATGCTTGGACGCTACCGCGCCTGCTTGGACGCTTCCGCGACTGCTTGGACGCTTCCGCGCCTGGTTGGACGCGACCGCGCCTGCTTGAACGCTTCCGCGACTGCTTGGACGCTACCGCGCCTGCTTGGACGCTTCCGCGACTGCTTGGACGCTTCCGCGTCTGCTTGGACGCTTCCGCGCCTGCTTGGACGTTTCCCCGCCTGCTTGGACGCTTCCGCGCCTGCTTGGACGCTTCCGCGACTGCTTGGACGCTTCCGCGCCTGCTTGGGCTCTTCTGCGTCTTCTTGCATGCTTCCGCGCCTGCTTGGACGTTTCCGCGCCTGCTTGGACGCTTCCGCGCCTACTTGGACGCTTCCGCGACTGCTTGGACGCTTCCGCGCCTGCTTGGACGCTTCCGCGCCTGCTAGGACGCTTCCGCGTCTGCTTGGACGCTTCCGCGCCTGCTTGGACGCTTCCGCGCCTACTTGGACGCTTCCGCGCCTGCTTGGACGTTTCCGCGCCTGCTTGGACGCTTCTGCGCATGTATGGACGCTTCCGCGCCTGCTTGGACGCTTCCGCGCCTTCTTGGACGCTACCGCGCCTGCTTGGACGCTTCCGCGTCTGCTTGGACGCTATCGCGCCTGCTTGGACGCTTCCGCGACTGCTTGCATGCTTCCGCGCCTGCTTGGACGTTTCCGCGCCTGCTTGGACGCTTTCGCCCCTATATGGACCCTTCCGCGCCTGCTTGGACGCTTCCGCGCCTGCTTGGACGTTTCCGCGCCTGCTTGGACGCTTCCGCGCATGTATGGATGCTTCCGCGCCTGCTTGGACGATTCCACGACTTCTTGGACGCTTCCGCGCCTGCGTGCACGGTTCTGCGCCTGCTTGCACGCTTCCGCGCCTGCTTGGACGCTTCCGCGACTGCTTGCATGCTTCCGCGCCTGCTTGGACGTTTCCGCGCCTGCTTGGACGCTTTCGCGCCTATATGGACCCTTCCGCGCCTGCTTGGACGCTTCCGCGCATGTATGGATGCTTCCGCGCCTGCTTGGACGCTTCCACGCCTGCTTGGACGCTTCCGCGACTGCTTGGAAGCTTCCGGGCCTGCTTCTACGCTTCCACGACTGCTTGGACGCTACCGCGCCTGCTTGGACGTTTCCGCGCCTGCTTGGACGCTTCCGCGACTGCTTGGAAGCTTCCGCGCCTGCTTCTACGCTTGCACGACTGCTTGGATGCTTCCGCGACTGCTTGGACTCTTCTGCGCCTTCTTGCATGCTTCCGCGCCTGCTTGGACGCTTCCGCGCCTGCTTGGACGCTTTCGCGCCTGCTTGGACGCTACCGCGCCTGCTTGGACGCTACCGCGCCTGCTTGGACGTTTCCGCGCCTTCTTGGACGCTACCGCGCCTGCTTGGACGCTTCCGCGTCTGCTTGGACGCTATCGCGCCTGCTTGGACGCTTCCGCGACTGCTTGCATGCTTCCGCGCCTGCTGGGACGTTTCCGCGCCTGCTTGGACGCTACCGCACCTGCTTGGACGCTTCCGCGACTGCTTGGACGCTTCCGCGCCTGCCTTGACTCTTCTGCGTCTTCTTGCATGCTTCCGCGCCTGCTTGGACGCTTCCGCGCCTGCTTGGACGCTTCCGCGCCTTCTTGGACTCTTCTGCGTCTTCTTGGATGCTTCCGCGCCTGCTTGGACGTTTCCGCGACTGCTTGGACGTTACCGAGCCTGCTTGGACGCTTCCGCGCCTGCTTGGACTCTTCTGCGTCTTCTTGCATGCTTCCGCGCCTGCTTGGACGTTTCCGCGCCTGCGTGGACGCTACCGCACCTGCTTGGACGCTTCCGCGCCTGCTTGGACGCTTCCGCGACAGCTTGGACGCTTCCGCGCCTGCTTGGACTCTTCTGCGCCTTCTTGCATGCTTCCGCGCCTGCTTGGACGTTTCCGCGCCTGCTTGGACGCTACCGCGCCTGCTTGGACGCTACCGCGCATGCTTGGACGCTACCGCGCCTGCTTGGACGCTTCCGCGACTGCTTGGACGCTTCCGCGCCTGCTTGGACTCTTCTGCGCCTGCTTGCATGCTTCCGCGCCTACTTGGACGTTTCCGCGCCTGCTTGGACGTTTCCGCGCCTGCTTGGACGCTTCCGCGCCTGCTTGGACGCTTCCGCGCCTGCTTGGACTCTTCTGCTCCTTCTTGCATGCTTCCTCGCCTGCTTGGACGTTTCCGCGCCTACTTGGACGCTACCGCGCCTGCTTGGACGTTTCAGCGCCTGCTTGGACGCTTCCGCGCCTGCTTGGACGCTTCCGCGCCTGCTTGCACGGTTTCGCGCCTGCTTGGACGCTCCCACGCCTGCTTGGACTCTTCTGCGGCTTCTTGCATGCTTCCGCGCCTGCTTGGACGCTTCCGCGCCTGCTTGGACTCTTCTGCGCCTTCTTGCATGCTTCCGCGCCTGCTTGGACGTTTCCGCCCCAGCTTGGACGCTACCGCGCCTGCTTGGACGCTTCCGCGACTGCTTGGACGCTTCCGCGACTGCTTGGACGCTTCCGTGACTGCTTGGACGCTTCCGCGCCTGCTTGGACTCTTCTGCGCCTTCTTGCATGCTGACGCGCCTACTTGGAGGTTTCCGTGCCTACTTGGACGTTTCCGCGCCTGCTTGGACGCTTCCGCGCCTGCTTGCATGCTACCCGCCTGCTTCGACGCTTCCGCGCCTGCTTGGACTCTTCTGCGTCTTCTTGCATGCTTCCGCGCCTGCTTGGACGTTACCGCGCCTGCTTGGACGATATCGCGCCTGCTTGGACGCTTCCGCGACTGCTTGTACTTTTCTGCGCCTGCTTGGACTCTTCTGCGCCTTCTTGCATGCTGATGCGCCTACTTGGACGTTTCCGTGCCTACTTGGACGTTTCCGCGCCTGCTTGGACGCTTCCGCGCCTGCTTGCATGCTACCCGCCTGCTTCGACGCTTCCGCGCCTGCTTGGACTCTTCTGCGTCTTCTTGCATGCTTACGCGCCTGCTTGGACGTTACCGCGCCTGCTTGGACGCTACCGCGCCTGCTTGGACGCTTCCGCGACTGCTTGGACTTTTCTGCGCCTGCTTGGACTCTTCTGCGCCTTCTTGCATGCTTCCGCGCCTGCTTGGACGTTTCCGCGCCTGCTTGGACGCTACCGCGCCTGCTTGGACGCTTCCGCGACTGCTTGGACGCTTCCGCGCCTGCTTGGACGCTACCGCGCCTGCTTGGACGTTTCCGCGCCTTCTTGGACGCTACCGCGCCTGCTTGGACGCTTCCGCGTCTGCTTGGATGCTATCGCGCCTGCTTGGACGCTTCCGCGACTGCTTGCATGCTTCCGCGCCTGCTTGGACGTTTCCGCGACTGCTTGGACGCTACCGCGCCTGCTTGGAGGCTTCCGCGACTGCTTGGACGCTACCGCGCCTGCTTGAACGCTTCCGCGGCTGCTTGGACGCTTTCGCGCCTACTTGGACCCTTCTGCGTCTTCTTGCATGCTTCCGCGCCTGCTTGGACGTTTCCGCGCCTGCTTGGACGCTACCGCGCCTGCTTGGACGCTTCCGCGACTGCTTGGACGCTCCCACGCCTGCTTGGACTCTTCTGCGGCTTCTTGCATGCTTCCGCGCCTGCTTGGACGCTTCCGCGCCTGCTTGGACTCTTCTGCGCCTTCTTGCATGCTTCCGCGCCTGCTTGGACGTTTCCGCGCCTGCTTGGACGGTACCGCGCTTGCTTGGACGCTACCGCGCCTGCTTGGACGCTACCCCGCCTGCTTGGACGCTTCCGCGCCTGCTTGGACGCTTCCGCGACTGCTTGGACGCTACCTCGCCTGCTTGGACGCTTCCGCGACTGCTTGGACTCTTCCGCGCCTGGTTGGACATTACCGCGCCTGCTTGGACACTTCCCCGCCTGCTTGGACGCTTCCGCGCCTGCTTGGACGTTTCCGCGCCTGCTTGGACGCTACCGCGCCTGCTTGGACTCTTCTGCGCCTTCTTGCATGCTTCCGCGCCTGCTTGGACGTTTCCGCGCCTGCTTGGACTCTTCTGCGTCTTCTTGCATGCTTCCGCGCCTGCTTGGACGTTTCCGCGCCAGCTTGGACGCTACCGCGCCTGCTTGGACGCTTCCGCGCCTGCTTGGACGCTTCCGCGACTGCTTGGACGCTACCTCGCCTGCTTGGACGCTTCCGCGACTGCTTGGACTCTTCCGCGCCTGGTTGGAGACTACCGCGCCTGCTTGGACACTTCCGCGACTGCTTGGACGCTTCCGCGACTGCTTGCATGCTTCCGCGCCTGGTTGGACGTTTCCGCGGCTGCTTGGACGCTACCGCGACTGCTTGGACACTTCCCCGCCTGCTTGGACGCTTCCGCGCCTGCTTGGACGTTTCCGCGCCTGCTTGGACGCTACCGCGCCTGCTTGGACTCTTCTGCGCCTTCTTGCATGCTTCCGCGCCTGCTTGGACGTTTCCGCGCCTGCTTGGACTCTTCTGCGTCTTCTTGCATGCTTCCGCGACTGCTTGGACGCTACCGCGCCTGCTTGAACGCTTCCGCGACTGCTTGGACGCTTTCGCGCCTACTTGGACCCTTCTGCGTCTTCTTGCATGCTTCCGCGCCTGCTTGGACGTTTCCGCGCCTGCTTGGACGCTACCGCGCCTGCTTGGACGATTCCGCGACTGCTTTGTCGCTTCCGCGCCTGGTTGGACGCTACCGCGCCTGCTTGGACGCTTCCGCGACTGCTTGGACGCTTCTGCGCCTGCTTGGACGCTTCCGCGCCTGCTTGGACTCTTCTGCGCCTTCTTGCATGCTGACGCGCCTACTTGGACGTTTCCGTGCCTACTTGGACGTTTCCGCGCCTGCTTGGACGCTTCCGCGCCTGCTTGCATGCTACCCGCCTGCTTCGACGCTTCCGCGCCTGCTTGGACTCTTCTGCGTCTTCTTACATGCTTCCGCGCCTGCTTGGACGTTACCGCGCCTGCTTGGACGCTATCGCGCCTGCTTGGGCGCTTCCGCGACTGCTTGGACTTTTCTGCGCCTGCTTGGACTCTTCTGCGCCTTCTTGCATGCTGACGCGCCTACTTGGACGTTTCCGTGCCTACTTGGACGTTTCCGCGCCTGCTTGGACGCTTCCGCGCCTGCTTGCATGCTACCCGCCTGCTTCGACGCTTCCGCGCCTGCTTGGACTCTTCTGCGTCTTCTTGCATGCTTACGCGCCTGCTTGGACGTTACCGCGCCTGCTTGGACGCTACCGCGCCTGCTTGGACGCTTCCGCGACTGCTTGGACTTTTCTGCTCCTGCTTGGACTCTTCTGCGCCTTCTTGCATGCTTCCGCGCTTGCTTGAACGCTTCCGCGCCTGCTTGGACTTTTCTGCGCCTGCTTGGACTCTAGTGCGCCTTCTTGCATGCTTCCGCGCCTGCTTGGACGATTCCGCGCCAGCTTGGACGCTTCCGCGCCTGCTTGGACGCTACCGCGCCTGCTTGGACGTTTCCGCGCCTGCTTGGACGCTACCGCGCCTGCTTGGACTCTTCTGCGCCTTTTTGCATGCTTCCGCGCCTGCTTGGACGTTTCCGCCCCAGCTTGGACGCTACCGCGCCTGCTTGGACGCTTCCGCGACTGCTTGGACGCTTCCGCGCCTGCTTGGACGCTACCTCGCCTGCTTGGACGCTTCCGCGACTGCTTGGACTCTTCCGCGCCTGGTTGGACACTACCGCACCTGCTTGGACACTTCCGCGACTGCTTGGACGCTTCCGCGCCTGCTTGCATGCTTCCCCGCCTGCTTGGACGCTTCCGCGCCTGCTTGGACACTTCTGCGTCTTCTTGCACGCTTCCGCGCCTGCTTGGACGTTTCCGCGCATGCTTGGACGCTACCGCGCCTGCTTGGACGCTTCCGCGCCTGCTTGGACTCTTCTACGTCTTCTTGCATGCTTCCGCGCCTGCTTGGACGTTTCCGCGCCTGCTTGGATGCTACCGCGCCTGCTTGGACGCTTCCGCGACTGCTTGGACGCTTCCGCGCCTGCTTGGACTCTTCTGCGCCTTCTTGCATGCTTCCGCGCCTGCTTGGACGTTTCCGCGCCTGCTTGGACGTTTCCGCGCTTGCTTGGACGCTACCGCGCCTGCTTGGACGCTACCCCGCCTGCTTGGACGCTTCCGCGCCTGCTTGGACGCTTCCGCGACTGCTTGGACGTTTCCGCGCCTGCTTGGACGCTACCGCGCCTGCCTGGACTCTTCTGCGCCTTCTTGCATGCTTCCGCGACTGCTTGGACGCTTCCGCGCCTGCTTGGACTCTTCTGCGCCTTCTTGCATGCTTCCGCGCCTGCTTGGACGTTTCCGCGCCTGCTTGGACGCTACCGCGCTTGCTTGGACGCTACCGCGCCTGCTTGGACGCTACCCCGCCTGCTTGGACGCTTCCGCGCCTGCTTGGACGCTTCCGCGACTGCTTGGACGTTTCCGCGCCTGCTTGGACTCTTCTGCGTCTTCTTGCATGCTTCCCCGCCTGCTTGGACGCTTCCGCGCCTGCTTGGACGTTTCCGCGCCTGCTTGGACGCTACCGCGCCTGCTTGGACTCTTCTGCGCCTTCTTGCATGCTTCCGCGCCTGCTTGGACGTTTCCGCGCCTGCTTGGACTCTTCTGCGTCTTCTTGCATGCTTCCGCGCCTGCTTGGACGTTTCCGCGCCAGCTTGGACGCTACCGCGCCTGCTTGGACGCTTCCGCGCCTGCTTGGACGCTTCCGCGACTGCTTGGACGCTACCTCGCCTGCTTGGACGCTTCCGCGACTGCTTGGACTCTTCCGCGCCTGGTTGGACACTACCGCGCCTGCTTGGACACTTCCGCGACTGCTTGGACGCTTCCGCGCCTGCTTGCATGCTTCCCCGCCTGCTTGGAAGCTTCCGCGCCTGCTTGGACTCTTCTGCGTCTTCTTGCATGCTTCCGCGCCTGCTTGGACGTTTCCGCGCATGCTTGGACGCTACCGCGCCTGCTTGGACGCTTCCGCGCCTGCTTGGACTCTTCTACGTCTTCTTGCATGCTTCCGCGCCTGCTTGGACGTTTCCGCGCCTGCTTGGATGCTACCGCGCCTGCTTGGACGCTTCCGCGACTGCTTGGACGCTTCCGCGCCTGCTTGGACTCTTCTGCGCCTTCTTGCATGCTTCCGCGCCTGCTTGGACGTTTCCGCGCCTGCTTGGACGCTACCGCGCCTGCTTGGACGCTTCCGCGCCTGCTTGGACGCTTCCGCGCCTTCTTGCATGCTTCCGCGCCTACTTGGACGTTTCCGCGCCTGCTTGGACGCTTCCCCGCCTGCTTGGACGCTTCCGCGCCTGCTTGGACTCTTCTGCGTCTTCTTGCATGCTTCTGCGCCTGCTTGGACGTTTCCGCGCCTGCTTGGACGCTACCGCGCCTGCTTGGACGCTTCCGCGCCTGCTTGCATGCTTCCCCGCCTGCTTGGACGCTTCCGCGACTGCTTGGACGCTTCCGCGCCTGGTTGGACGCTACCGCGCCTTCTTGGACGCTTCCGCGCCTGCTTGGACTCTTCTGCGTCTTCTTGCATGCTTCCCCGCCTGCTTGGACGCTTCCGCGCCTGCTTGGACGTTTCCGCGCCTGCTTGGACGCTACCGCGCCTGCTTGGACTCTTCTGCGCCTTCTTGCATGCTTCCGCGCCTGCTTGGACGTTTCCGCGCCTGCTTGGACTCTTCTGCGTCTTCTTGCATGCTTCCGCACCTGCTTGGACGTTTCCGCGCATGCTTGGACGCTACCGCGCCTGCTTGGACGCTTCCGCGCCTGCTTGGACTCTTCTACGTCTTCTTGCATGCTTCCACGCCTGCTTGGACGCTTCCGCGCCTGCTTGGACGTTTCCGCGCCTGCTTGGACGCTACCGCGCCTGCTTGGACGCTTCCGCGACTGCTTGGACGCTACCGCGCCTGCTTGGACTCTTCTGCGCCTTCTTGCATGCTTCCGCGCCTGCTTGGACGTTTCCGCGCCTGCTTGGACGCTACCGCGCCTGCTTGGACGCTTCCGCGCCTGCTTGGACTCTTCTGCTCCTTCTTGCATGCTTCCGCGCCTGCTTGGACGTTTCCGCGCCAGCTTGGACGCTACCGCGCCTGCTTGGACGCTACCGCACCTGCTTGGACGCTTCCGCGACTGCTTGGACGCTACCGCGCCTGCTTGGACGCTTCAGCGACTGCTTGGACGCTTCCGCGACTGCTTGGACGCTTCCACGCCTGCTTGGACTCTTCTGCGCCTTCTTGCATGCTTCCGCGCCTGCT
Source organism: Cerceris ruficornis (assembly GCA_963989415.1). NCBI lineage: Eukaryota > Metazoa > Arthropoda > Insecta > Hymenoptera > Crabronidae > Cerceris > Cerceris ruficornis. The sequence continues at coordinate 4,577,291 of OZ022522.1, forward strand.
TGGACGTTTCCGCGACTGCTTGGACGCTACCGCGCCTGCTTGGACGCTTCAGCGACTGCTTGGACGCTTCCGCGACTGCTTGGACGCTTCCACGCCTGCTTGGACTCTTCTGCGCCTTCTTGCATGCTTCCGCGCCTGCTTGGACGTTTCCGCGACTGCTTGGACGCTACCGCGCCTGCTTGGACGCTACCGCGCCTGCTTGGACTCTTCTGCTCCTTCTTGCATGCTTCCGCGCCTGCTTGGACGTTTCCGCGCCAGCTTGGACGCTACCGCACCTGCTTGGACGCTTCCGCGACTGCTTGGACGCTACCGCGCCTGTTTGAACGCTTCCGCGACTGCTTGGACGCTTTCGCGCCTGCTTGGACCCTTCTGCGTCTTCTTGCATGCTTCCGCGCCTGCTTGGACGTTTCCGCGCCTGTTTGGACGCTACCGCGCCTGCTTGGACGCTTCCGCGACTGCTTGGACGCTACCGCGCCTGCTTGGACGATTCCGCGACTGCTTGGACGCTTCCGCGCCTGGTTGGACGCTACCGCGCCTGCTTGGACGCTACCGCGCCTGCTTGGACGCTTCCGCGACTGCTTGGACGCTTCCGCGCCTGCTTGGAAGCTTCCGCGCCTGCTTCTACGCTTGCACGACTGCTTGGATGCTTCCGCGACTGCTTGGACTCTTCTGCGCCTTCTTGCATGCTTCCGCGCCTGCTTGGACGCTTCCGCGCCTGCTTGGACCCTTCTGCGTCTTCTTGCATGCTTCCGCGCCTGCTTGGACGTTTCCGCGCCTGTTTGGACGCTACCGCGCCTGCTTGGACGCTTCCGCGACTGCTTGGACGCTACCGCGCCTGCTTGGACGCTTCCGCGACTGCTTGGAAGCTTCCGGGCCTGCTTCTACGCTTCCACGACTGCTTGGACGCTACCGCGCCTGCTTGGACGTTTCCGCGCCTGCTTGGACGCTTCCGCGACTGCTTGGAAGCTTCCGCGCCTGCTTCTACGCTTGCACGACTGCTTGGATGCTTCCGCGACTGCTTGGACTCTTCTGCGCCTTCTTGCATGCTTCCGCGCCTGCTTGGACGCTTCCGCGCCTGCTTGGACGCTTTCGCGCCTGCTTGGACGCTACCGCGCCTGCTTGGACGCTACCGCGCCTGCTTGGACGTTTCCGCGCCTTCTTGGACGCTACCGCGCCTGCTTGGACGCTTCCGCGTCTGCTTGGACGCTATCGCGCCTGCTTGGACGCTTCCGCGACTGCTTGCATGCTTCCGCGCCTGCTGGGACGTTTCCGCGCCTGCTTGGACGCTACCGCACCTGCTTGGACGCTTCCGCGACTGCTTGGACGCTTCCGCGCCTGCCTTGACTCTTCTGCGTCTTCTTGCATGCTTCCGCGCCTGCTTGGACGCTTCCGCGCCTGCTTGGACGCTTCCGCGCCTTCTTGGACTCTTCTGCGTCTTCTTGGATGCTTCCGCGCCTGCTTGGACGTTTCCGCGACTGCTTGGACGTTACCGAGCCTGCTTGGACGCTTCCGCGCCTGCTTGGACTCTTCTGCGTCTTCTTGCATGCTTCCGCGCCTGCTTGGACGTTTCCGCGCCTGCGTGGACGCTACCGCACCTGCTTGGACGCTTCCGCGCCTGCTTGGACGCTTCCGCGACAGCTTGGACGCTTCCGCGCCTGCTTGGACTCTTCTGCGCCTTCTTGCATGCTTCCGCGCCTGCTTGGACGTTTCCGCGCCTGCTTGGACGCTACCGCGCCTGCTTGGACGCTACCGCGCATGCTTGGACGCTACCGCGCCTGCTTGGACGCTTCCGCGACTGCTTGGACGCTTCCGCGCCTGCTTGGACTCTTCTGCGCCTGCTTGCATGCTTCCGCGCCTACTTGGACGTTTCCGCGCCTGCTTGGACGTTTCCGCGCCTGCTTGGACGCTTCCGCGCCTGCTTGGACGCTTCCGCGCCTGCTTGGACTCTTCTGCTCCTTCTTGCATGCTTCCTCGCCTGCTTGGACGTTTCCGCGCCTACTTGGACGCTACCGCGCCTGCTTGGACGTTTCAGCGCCTGCTTGGACGCTTCCGCGCCTGCTTGGACGCTTCCGCGCCTGCTTGCACGGTTTCGCGCCTGCTTGGACGCTCCCACGCCTGCTTGGACTCTTCTGCGGCTTCTTGCATGCTTCCGCGCCTGCTTGGACGCTTCCGCGCCTGCTTGGACTCTTCTGCGCCTTCTTGCATGCTTCCGCGCCTGCTTGGACGTTTCCGCCCCAGCTTGGACGCTACCGCGCCTGCTTGGACGCTTCCGCGACTGCTTGGACGCTTCCGCGACTGCTTGGACGCTTCCGTGACTGCTTGGACGCTTCCGCGCCTGCTTGGACTCTTCTGCGCCTTCTTGCATGCTGACGCGCCTACTTGGAGGTTTCCGTGCCTACTTGGACGTTTCCGCGCCTGCTTGGACGCTTCCGCGCCTGCTTGCATGCTACCCGCCTGCTTCGACGCTTCCGCGCCTGCTTGGACTCTTCTGCGTCTTCTTGCATGCTTCCGCGCCTGCTTGGACGTTACCGCGCCTGCTTGGACGATATCGCGCCTGCTTGGACGCTTCCGCGACTGCTTGTACTTTTCTGCGCCTGCTTGGACTCTTCTGCGCCTTCTTGCATGCTGATGCGCCTACTTGGACGTTTCCGTGCCTACTTGGACGTTTCCGCGCCTGCTTGGACGCTTCCGCGCCTGCTTGCATGCTACCCGCCTGCTTCGACGCTTCCGCGCCTTCTTGGACTCTTCTGCGTCTTCTTGCATGCTTACGCGCCTGCTTGGACGTTACCGCGCCTGCTTGGACGCTACCGCGCCTGCTTGGACGCTTCCGCGACTGCTTGGACTTTTCTGCGCCTGCTTGGACTCTTCTGCGCCTTCTTGCATGCTTCCGCGCCTGCTTGGACGTTTCCGCGCCTGCTTGGACGCTACCGCGCCTGCTTGGACGCTTCCGCGACTGCTTGGACGCTTCCGCGCCTGCTTGGACGCTACCGCGCCTGCTTGGACGTTTCCGCGCCTTCTTGGACGCTACCGCGCCTGCTTGGACGCTTCCGCGTCTGCTTGGATGCTATCGCGCCTGCTTGGACGCTTCCGCGACTGCTTGCATGCTTCCGCGCCTGCTTGGACGTTTCCGCGACTGCTTGGACGCTACCGCGCCTGCTTGGAGGCTTCCGCGACTGCTTGGACGCTACCGCGCCTGCTTGAACGCTTCCGCGGCTGCTTGGACGCTTTCGCGCCTACTTGGACCCTTCTGCGTCTTCTTGCATGCTTCCGCGCCTGCTTGGACGTTTCCGCGCCTGCTTGGACGCTACCGCGCCTGCTTGGACGCTTCCGCGACTGCTTGGACGCTCCCACGCCTGCTTGGACTCTTCTGCGGCTTCTTGCATGCTTCCGCGCCTGCTTGGACGCTTCCGCGCCTGCTTGGACTCTTCTGCGCCTTCTTGCATGCTTCCGCGCCTGCTTGGACGTTTCCGCGCCTGCTTGGACGGTACCGCGCTTGCTTGGACGCTACCGCGCCTGCTTGGACGCTACCCCGCCTGCTTGGACGCTTCCGCGCCTGCTTGGACGCTTCCGCGACTGCTTGGACGCTACCTCGCCTGCTTGGACGCTTCCGCGACTGCTTGGACTCTTCCGCGCCTGGTTGGACATTACCGCGCCTGCTTGGACACTTCCCCGCCTGCTTGGACGCTTCCGCGCCTGCTTGGACGTTTCCGCGCCTGCTTGGACGCTACCGCGCCTGCTTGGACTCTTCTGCGCCTTCTTGCATGCTTCCGCGCCTGCTTGGACGTTTCCGCGCCTGCTTGGACTCTTCTGCGTCTTCTTGCATGCTTCCGCGCCTGCTTGGACGTTTCCGCGCCAGCTTGGACGCTACCGCGCCTGCTTGGACGCTTCCGCGCCTGCTTGGACGCTTCCGCGACTGCTTGGACGCTACCTCGCCTGCTTGGACGCTTCCGCGACTGCTTGGACTCTTCCGCGCCTGGTTGGAGACTACCGCGCCTGCTTGGACACTTCCGCGACTGCTTGGACGCTTCCGCGACTGCTTGCATGCTTCCGCGCCTGGTTGGACGTTTCCGCGGCTGCTTGGACGCTACCGCGCCTGCTTGGAGGCTTCCGCGACTGCTTGGACGCTACCGCGCCTGCTTGAACGCTTCCGCGACTGCTTGGACGCTTTCGCGCCTACTTGGACCCTTCTGCGTCTTCTTGCATGCTTCCGCGCCTGCTTGGACGTTTCCGCGCCTGCTTGGACGCTACCGCGCCTGCTTGGACGATTCCGCGACTGCTTTGTCGCTTCCGCGCCTGGTTGGACGCTACCGCGCCTGCTTGGACGCTTCCGCGACTGCTTGGACGCTTCTGCGCCTGCTTGGACGCTTCCGCGCCTGCTTGGACTCTTCTGCGCCTTCTTGCATGCTGACGCGCCTACTTGGACGTTTCCGTGCCTACTTGGACGTTTCCGCGCCTGCTTGGACGCTTCCGCGCCTGCTTGCATGCTACCCGCCTGCTTCGACGCTTCCGCGCCTGCTTGGACTCTTCTGCGTCTTCTTACATGCTTCCGCGCCTGCTTGGACGTTACCGCGCCTGCTTGGACGCTATCGCGCCTGCTTGGGCGCTTCCGCGACTGCTTGGACTTTTCTGCGCCTGCTTGGACTCTTCTGCGCCTTCTTGCATGCTGACGCGCCTACTTGGACGTTTCCGTGCCTACTTGGACGTTTCCGCGCCTGCTTGGACGCTTCCGCGCCTGCTTGCATGCTACCCGCCTGCTTCGACGCTTCCGCGCCTGCTTGGACTCTTCTGCGTCTTCTTGCATGCTTACGCGCCTGCTTGGACGTTACCGCGCCTGCTTGGACGCTACCGCGCCTGCTTGGACGCTTCCGCGACTGCTTGGACTTTTCTGCTCCTGCTTGGACTCTTCTGCGCCTTCTTGCATGCTTCCGCGCTTGCTTGAACGCTTCCGCGCCTGCTTGGACTTTTCTGCGCCTGCTTGGACTCTAGTGCGCCTTCTTGCATGCTTCCGCGCCTGCTTGGACGATTCCGCGCCAGCTTGGACGCTTCCGCGCCTGCTTGGACGCTACCGCGCCTGCTTGGACGTTTCCGCGCCTGCTTGGACGCTACCGCGCCTGCTTGGACTCTTCTGCGCCTTTTTGCATGCTTCCGCGCCTGCTTGGACGTTTCCGCCCCAGCTTGGACGCTACCGCGCCTGCTTGGACGCTTCCGCGACTGCTTGGACGCTTCCGCGCCTGCTTGGACGCTACCTCGCCTGCTTGGACGCTTCCGCGACTGCTTGGACTCTTCCGCGCCTGGTTGGACACTACCGCACCTGCTTGGACACTTCCGCGACTGCTTGGACGCTTCCGCGCCTGCTTGCATGCTTCCCCGCCTGCTTGGACGCTTCCGCGCCTGCTTGGACACTTCTGCGTCTTCTTGCACGCTTCCGCGCCTGCTTGGACGTTTCCGCGCATGCTTGGACGCTACCGCGCCTGCTTGGACGCTTCCGCGCCTGCTTGGACTCTTCTACGTCTTCTTGCATGCTTCCGCGCCTGCTTGGACGTTTCCGCGCCTGCTTGGATGCTACCGCGCCTGCTTGGACGCTTCCGCGACTGCTTGGACGCTTCCGCGCCTGCTTGGACTCTTCTGCGCCTTCTTGCATGCTTCCGCGCCTGCTTGGACGTTTCCGCGCCTGCTTGGACGTTTCCGCGCTTGCTTGGACGCTACCGCGCCTGCTTGGACGCTACCCCGCCTGCTTGGACGCTTCCGCGCCTGCTTGGACGCTTCCGCGACTGCTTGGACGTTTCCGCGCCTGCTTGGACGCTACCGCGCCTGCCTGGACTCTTCTGCGCCTTCTTGCATGCTTCCGCGACTGCTTGGACGCTTCCGCGCCTGCTTGGACTCTTCTGCGCCTTCTTGCATGCTTCCGCGCCTGCTTGGACGTTTCCGCGCCTGCTTGGACGCTACCGCGCTTGCTTGGACGCTACCGCGCCTGCTTGGACGCTACCCCGCCTGCTTGGACGCTTCCGCGCCTGCTTGGACGCTTCCGCGACTGCTTGGACGTTTCCGCGCCTGCTTGGACTCTTCTGCGTCTTCTTGCATGCTTCCCCGCCTGCTTGGACGCTTCCGCGCCTGCTTGGACGTTTCCGGGCCTGCTTGGACGCTACCGCGCCTGCTTGGACTCTTCTGCGCCTTCTTGCATGCTTCCGCGCCTGCTTGGACGTTTCCGCGCCTGCTTGGACTCTTCTGCGTCTTCTTGCATGCTTCCGCGCCTGCTTGGACGTTTCCGCGCCAGCTTGGACGCTACCGCGCCTGCTTGGACGCTTCCGCGCCTGCTTGGACGCTTCCGCGACTGCTTGGACGCTACCTCGCCTGCTTGGACGCTTCCGCGACTGCTTGGACTCTTCCGCGCCTGGTTGGACACTACCGCGCCTGCTTGGACACTTCCGCGACTGCTTGGACGCTTCCGCGCCTGCTTGCATGCTTCCCCGCCTGCTTGGAAGCTTCCGCGCCTGCTTGGACTCTTCTGCGTCTTCTTGCATGCTTCCGCGCCTGCTTGGACGTTTCCGCGCATGCTTGGACGCTACCGCGCCTGCTTGGACGCTTCCGCGCCTGCTTGGACTCTTCTACGTCTTCTTGCATGCTTCCGCGCCTGCTTGGACGTTTCCGCGCCTGCTTGGATGCTACCGCGCCTGCTTGGACGCTTCCGCGACTGCTTGGACGCTTCCGCGCCTGCTTGGACTCTTCTGCGCCTTCTTGCATGCTTCCGCGCCTGCTTGGACGTTTCCGCGCCTGCTTGGACGCTACCGCGCCTGCTTGGACGCTTCCGCGCCTGCTTGGACGCTTCCGCGCCTTCTTGCATGCTTCCGCGCCTACTTGGACGTTTCCGCGCCTGCTTGGACGCTTCCCCGCCTGCTTGGACGCTTCCGCGCCTGCTTGGACTCTTCTGCGTCTTCTTGCATGCTTCTGCGCCTGCTTGGACGTTTCCGCGCCTGCTTGGACGCTACCGCGCCTGCTTGGACGCTTCCGCGCCTGCTTGCATGCTTCCCCGCCTGCTTGGACGCTTCCGCGACTGCTTGGACGCTTCCGCGCCTGGTTGGACGCTACCGCGCCTTCTTGGACGCTTCCGCGCCTGCTTGGACTCTTCTGCGTCTTCTTGCATGCTTCCCCGCCTGCTTGGACGCTTCCGCGCCTGCTTGGACGTTTCCGCGCCTGCTTGGACGCTACCGCGCCTGCTTGGACTCTTCTGCGCCTTCTTGCATGCTTCCGCGCCTGCTTGGACGTTTCCGCGCCTGCTTGGACTCTTCTGCGTCTTCTTGCATGCTTCCGCACCTGCTTGGACGTTTCCGCGCATGCTTGGACGCTACCGCGCCTGCTTGGACGCTTCCGCGCCTGCTTGGACTCTTCTACGTCTTCTTGCATGCTTCCACGCCTGCTTGGACGCTTCCGCGCCTGCTTGGACGTTTCCGCGCCTGCTTGGACGCTACCGCGCCTGCTTGGACGCTTCCGCGACTGCTTGGACGCTACCGCGCCTGCTTGGACTCTTCTGCGCCTTCTTGCATGCTTCCGCGCCTGCTTGGACGTTTCCGCGCCTGCTTGGACGCTACCGCGCCTGCTTGGACGCTTCCGCGCCTGCTTGGACTCTTCTGCTCCTTCTTGCATGCTTCCGCGCCTGCTTGGACGTTTCCGCGCCAGCTTGGACGCTACCGCGCCTGCTTGGACGCTACCGCACCTGCTTGGACGCTTCCGCGACTGCTTGGACGCTACCGCGCCTGCTTGGACGCTTCAGCGACTGCTTGGACGCTTCCGCGACTGCTTGGACGCTTCCACGCCTGCTTGGACTCTTCTGCGCCTTCTTGCATGCTTCCGCGCCTGCTTGGACGTTTCCGCGACTGCTTGGACGCTACCGCGCCTGCTTGGACGCTTCAGCGACTGCTTGGACGCTTCCGCGACTGCTTGGACGCTTCCACGCCTGCTTGGACTCTTCTGCGCCTTCTTGCATGCTTCCGCGCCTGCTTGGACGTTTCCGCGACTGCTTGGACGCTACCGCGCCTGCTTGGACGCTACCGCGCCTGCTTGGACTCTTCTGCTCCTTCTTGCATGCTTCCGCGCCTGCTTGGACGTTTCCGCGCCAGCTTGGACGCTACCGCACCTGCTTGGACGCTTCCGCGACTGCTTGGACGCTACCGCGCCTGTTTGAACGCTTCCGCGACTGCTTGGACGCTTTCGCGCCTGCTTGGACCCTTCTGCGTCTTCTTGCATGCTTCCGCGCCTGCTTGGACGTTTCCGCGCCTGTTTGGACGCTACCGCGCCTGCTTGGACGCTTCCGCGACTGCTTGGACGCTACCGCGCCTGCTTGGACGATTCCGCGACTGCTTGGACGCTTCCGCGCCTGGTTGGACGCTACCGCGCCTGCTTGGACGCTACCGCGCCTGCTTGGACGCTTCCGCGACTGCTTGGACGCTTCCGCGCCTGCTTGGACTCTTCTGCGCCTTCTTGCATGCTTCCGCGCCTGCTTGGACGTTTCCGCGCCTGCTTGGACGCTACCGCGCCTGCTTTGACGCTTCCGCGCCTGCTTGGACGCTTCCGCGCCTTCTTGCATGCTTCCGCGCCTACTTGTACGTTTCCGCGCCTGCTTGGACGCTTCCGCGCCTGCTTGGACGCTACCGCGCCTGCTTGGACGCTTCCGCGCCTGCTTGGACGCTTCCGCGCCTTCTTGCATGCTTCCGCGCCTACTTGTACGTTTCCGCGCCTGCTTGGACGCTTCCGCGCCTGCTTGGACGCTTCCGCGCCTGCTTGGACGCTACAGCGCCTGCTTGGACGCTTCCGCGACTGCTTGGAGGCTTCCGCGACTGCTTGGACGCTACCGCGCCTGTTTGAACGCTTCCGCGACTGCTTGGACGCTTTCGCGCCTGCTTGGACCCTTCTGCGTCTTCTTGCATGCTTCCGCGCCTGCTTGGACGTTTCCGCGCCTGTTTGGACGCTTCCGCGCCTGCTTGGACGCTTCCGCGACTGCTTGGACGCTACCGCGCCTGCTTGGACGATTCCGCGACTGCTTGGACGCTTCCGCGCCTGGTTGGACGCTACCGCGCCTGCTTGGACGCTTCCGCGACTGCTTGGACGCTTCTGCGCCTGCTTGGACGCTTCCGCGCCTGCTTGGACTCTTCCGCGCCTGCTTGGACGCTACCGCGCCTGCTTGGACGCTTCCGCGACTGCTGGACGCTTCCGCGCCTGCTTGGACCCTCCTGCGCCTTCTTGCATGCTTCCGCGCCTGCTTGGACGTTTCCGCGCCTGCTTCGACGCTTCCGCGCCTGCTTGGACGCTTCCGCGACTGCTTGGACTTTTCTGCGCCTGCTTGGACTCTTCTGCGCCTTCTTGCATGCTTCCGCGCTTGCTTGAACGCTTCCGCGCCTGCTTGGACTTTTCTGCGCCTGCTTGGACTCTTCTGCGCCTTCTTGCATGCTTCCGCGCCTGCTTGGACGATTCCGCGCCAGCTTGGACGCTCCCGCGCCTGCTTGGACCCTCCTGCGCCTTCTTGCATGCTTCCGCGCCTGCTTGGACGTTTCCGCGCCTGCTTGGACGCTACCACGCCTGCTTGGACGCTTCCGCGCCTGGTTGGACGCTACCGCGCCTGCTTGGACGCTTCCGCGACTGCTTGGACGATTCCGCGCCTGCTTGGACACTTCTGCGCCTGCTTGGACGCTACCGCGCCTGCTTGGACGCTTCCGCGCCTTCTTGCATGCTTCCGCGACTACTTGGACGTTTCCGCGCCTGCTTGGATGCTTCCGCGCCTGCTTGCATGCTTCCCCGCCTGCTTGGACGCTTCCGCGCCTGCTTGGACTCTTCTGCGTCTTCTTGCATGCTTCCGCGCCTGCTTGGACGTTTCCGCGCATGCTTGGACGCTACCGCGCCTGCTTGGACGCTACCGCGCCTGCTTGGACGCTTCCGCGCCTGCTTGGACTCCTCTGCGCCTTCTTACATGCTGCCGCGCACACTTGTACGTTTCCGCGCCTGCTTGGACGCTTCCGCGCCTGCTTGCATGCTTCCCCGCCTGCTTGGACGCTTCCGCGCCTGCTTGGACTCTTCTGCGTCTTCTTGCATGCTTCCGCGCCTGCTTGGACGTTTCCGCGCATGCTTATACGCTACCGCGCCTGCTTGGACGCTTCCGCGCCTGCTTGGACTCTTCTACGTCTTCTTGCATGCTTCCGCGCCTGCTTGGACGTTTCCGCGCCTGCTTGGACGCTACCACGCCTGCTTGGACGCTTCCGCGCCTGGTTGGACGCTACCGCGCCTGCTTGGACGCTTCCGCGACTGCTTGGACGCTTCCGCGCCTGCTTGGACTCTTCTGCGCCTTCTTGCATGCTTCCGCGCCTGCTTGGACGTTTCCGCGCCTGCTTGGACGTTTCCGCGCCTGCTTGGATGCTACCGCGCCTGCTTGGACGCTTCCGCGACTGCTTGGACGCTACCGCGCCTGCTTGGACTCTTCTGCGCCTTCTTGCATGCTTCCGCGCCTGCTTGGACGTTTCCGCGCCTGCTTGGACGCTACCGCGCCTGCTTGGACGCTTCCGCGCCTGCTTGGACTCTTCTGCTCCTTCTTGCATGCTTCCGCGCCTGCTTGGACGTTACCGCGCCAGCTTGGACGCTACCGCGCCTGCTTGGACGCTACCGCACCTGCTTGGACGCTTCCGCGACTGCTTGGACGCTACCGCGCCTGCTTGGACGCTTCAGCGACTGCTTGGACGCTTCCGCGACTGCTTGGACTCTTCTGCGCCTTCTTGCATGCTTCCGCGCCTGCTTGGACGTTTCCGCGACTGCTTGGACGCTACCGCGCCTGCTTGGACCCTTCTGCGTCTTCTTGCATGCTTCCGCGCCTGCTTGGACGCTTCCGCGACTGCTTGGACTCTTCTGCGTCTTCTTGCATGCTTCCGCGCCTGCTTGGACGTTTCCGCGCCTGCTTGGACGCTTCCGCGCCTGCTTGCATGCTTCCCCGCCTGCTTGGACGCTTCCGCGCCTGCTTGGACGCTTCCGCGCCTGCTTGGACGCTACCGCGCCTGCTTGGACGCTTCCGCGACTGCTTGGACGCTTCCGCGCCTGCTTGGACGCTTCCGCGACTGCTTGGACGCTTCCACGCCTGCTTGGACTCTTCTGCGCCTTCTTGCATGCTTCCGCGCCTGCTTGGACGTTTCCGCGACTGCTTGGACGCTACCGCGCCTGCTTGGACCCTTCTGCGTCTTCTTGCATGCTTCCGCGCCTGCTTGGACGTTTCCGCGCCTGTTTGGACGCTACCGCGCCTGCTTGGACGCTACCGCGCCTGCTTGGACGCTTCCGCGACTGCTTGGACGCTTCCGCGCCTGCTTGGACGCTTCCGCGCCTTCTTGGACGCTTCCGCGCCTGCTTTGACGCTTCCGCGCCTTCTTGGACTCTTCTGCGTCTTCTTGGATGCTTTCGCGCCTGCTTGGACGTTTCCGCGCCTGCTTGGACGTTACCGAGCCTGCTTGGACGCTTCCGCGCCTGCTTGGACTCATCTGCGTCTTCTTGCATGCGTCCGCGCCTGCTTGGACGTTTCCGCGCCTGCTTGGCCGCTACCGCGCCTGCTTGGAGGCTTCCGCGACTGCTTGGACGCTACCGCGCCTGTTTGAACGCTTCCGCGACTGCTTGGACGCTTTCGCGCCTGCTTGGACCCTTCTGCGTCTTCTTGCATGCTACCCGCCAGCTTGGACGCTTCCGCGACTGCTTGGACGCTACCGCGCCTGCTTGGACGATTCCGCGACTGCTTGGACGCTTCCGCGCCTGGTTGGACGCTACCGCGCCTGCTTGGACGCTTCCGCGACTGCTTGGACGCTTCTGCGCCTGCTTGGACGCTTCCGCGCCTGCTTGGACTCTTCCGCGCCTGCTTGGACGCTACCGCGCCTGCTTGGACGCTTCCGCGACTGCTGGACGCTTCCGCGCCTGCTTGGACCCTCCTGCGCCTTCTTGCATGCATCCGCGCCTGCTTGGACGTTTCCGCGCCTGCTTGGACGCTTCCGCGCCTTCTTGGACGCTTCCGCGCCTGCTTTGACGCTTCCGCGCCTTCTTGGACTCTTCTGCGTCTTCTTGGATGCTTTCGCGCCTGCTTGGACGTTTCCGCGCCTGCTTGGACGTTACCGAGCCTGCTTGGACGCTTCCGCGCCTGCTTGGACTCATCTGCGTCTTCTTGCATGCTTCCGCGCCTGCTTGGACGTTTCCGCGCCTGCTTGGCCGCTACCGCGCCTGCTTGGAGGCTTCCGCGACTGCTTGGACGCTACCGCGCCTGTTTGAACGCTTCCGCGACTGCTTGGACGCTTTCGCGCCTGCTTGGACGTTTCCGCGCCTGTTTGGACGCTACCGCGCCTGCTTGGACGCTTCCGCGACTGCTTGGACGCTACCGCGCCTGCTTGGACGATTCCGCGACTGCTTGGACGCTTCCGCGCCTGGTTGGACGCTACCGCGCCTGCTTGGACGCTTCCGCGACTGCTTGGACGCTTCTGCGCCTGCTTGAACGCTTCCGCGCCTGCTTGGACTCTTCCGCGCCTGCTTGGACGCTACCGCGCCTGCTTGGACGCTTCCGCGACTGCTGGACGCTTCCGCGCCTGCTTGGACCCTCCTGCGCCTTCTTGCATGCATCCGCGCCTGCTTGGACGTTTCCGCGCCTGCTTCGACGCTTCCGCACCTGCTTGGACTCTTCTGCGTCTTCTTGCATGCTTCCGCGCCTGCTTGGACGCTTCCGCGACTGCTTGGACGCTTTCGCGCCTGCTTGGACCCTCCTGCGCCTTCTTGCATGCTTCCGCGCCTGCTTGGACGTTTCCGCGCCTGCTTGGACGCTACCACGCCTGCTTGGACGCTTCCGCGCCTGGTTGGACGCTACCGCGCCTGCTTGGACGCTTCCGCGACTGCTTGGACGATTCCGCGCCTGCTTGGACACTTCTGTGCCTGCTTGGACGCTACCGCGCCTGCTTGGACGCTTCCGCGCCTTCATGCATGCTTCCGCGACTACTTGGACGTTTCCGCGCCTGCTTGGATGCTTCCGCGCCTGGTTGCATGCTTCCCCGCCTGCTTGGACGCTTCCGCGACTGCTCGGACGATTCCGCGACTGCTTGGACGCTTCCGCGACTGCTTGGACGCTACCGCGCCTGCTTGGACGCTTCCGCGCCTACTTGGACGTTTCCGCGCCTGCTTGGACGCTTCCGCGCCTGCTTGCATGCTTCCCCGCCTGCTTGGACGCTACCGCGCCTGCTTGGACGCTTCCGCGACTGCTTGGACGCTTCCGCGCCTGCTTGGACGCTTCCGCGCCTTCTTGGACGCTTCCGCGCCTGCTTTGACGCTTCCGCGCCTTCTTGGACTCTTCTGCGTCTTCTTGGATGCTTTCGCGCCTGCTTGGACGTTTCCGCGCCTGCTTGGACGTTACCGAGCCTGCTTGGACGCTTCCGCGCCTGCTTGGACTCATCTGCGTCTTCTTGCATGCTTCCGCGCCTGCTTGGACGCTTCCGCGACTGCTTGGACTTTTCTGCGCCTGCTTGGACTCTTCTGCGCCTTCTTGCATGCTTCCGTGCTTGCTTGAACGCTTCCGCGCCTGCTTGGACTTTTCTGCGCCTGCTTGGACTCTTCTGCGCCTTCTTGCATGCTTCCGCGCCTGCTTGGACGATTCCGCGCCAGCTTGGACGCTTCCGCGCCTGCTTCGACGCTTCCGCGCCTGCTTGGACGCTACCGCGCCTGCTTGGACGCTTCCGCGACTGCTTGGACGCTTTCGCGCCTGCTTGGACCCTCCTGCGCCTTCTTGCATGCTTCCGCGCCTGCTTGGACGTTTCCGCGCCTGCTTGGACGCTACCACGCCTGCTTGGACGCTTCCGCGCCTGGTTGGACGCTACCGCGCCTGCTTAGACGCTTCCGCGACTGCTTGGACGATTCCGCGCCTGCTTGGACACTTCTGCGCCTGCTTGGACGCTACCGCGCCTGCTTGGACGCTTCCGCGCCTTCTTGCATGCTTCCGCGACTACTTGGACGTTTCCGCGCCTGCTTGGATGCTTCCGCGCCTGCTTGCATGCTTCCCCGCCTGCTTGGACGCTTCCGCGACTGCTTGGACGCTTCCGCGACTGCTTGGACGCTTCCGCGACTGTTTGGACGCTACCGCGCCTGTTTGAACGCTTCCGCGACTGCTTGGACGCTTTCGCGCCTGCTTGGACCCTTCTGCGTCTTCTTGCATGCTTCCGCGCCTGCTTGGACGTTTCCGCGCCTGCTTGGAAGCTACCGCGCCTGCTTGGACGCTTCCGCGACTGCTTGGACGCTACCGCGCCTGCCTGGACGATTCCGCGACTGCTTGGACGCTTCCGCGCCTGGTTGGACGCTACCGCGCCTGCTTGGACGCTTCCGCGACTGCTTGGACGCTTCTGCGCCTGCTTGGACGCTTCCGCGCCTGCTTGGACTCTTCCGCGCCTGCTTGGACGCTACCGCGCCTGCTTGGACGCTTCCGCGACTGCTGGACGCTTCCGCGCCTGCTTGGACCCTCCTGCGCCTTCTTGCATGCTTCCGCGCCTGCTTGGACGTTTCCGCGCCTGCTTCGACGCTTCCGCGCCTGCTTGGACGCTTCCACGACTGCTTGGACTTTTCTGCGCCTGCTTGGACTCTTCTGCGCCTTCTTGCATGCTTCCGCGCTTGCTTGAACGCTTCCGCGCCTGCTTGGACTTTTCTGCGCCTGCTTGGACTCTTCTGCGCCTTCTTGCATGCTTCCGCGCCTGCTTGGACGATTCCGCGCCAGCTTGGACGCTCCCGCGCCTGCTTGGACGCTTCCGCGCCTGCTTGGACGCTACCGCGCCTGCTTGGTCGCTACCGCGCCTGCTTGGACGCTTCCGCGACTGCTTGGACGCTTCCGCGACTGCTTGTACTCTTCTGCGCCTTCTTGCATGCTGCCGCGCCTACTTGGATGTTTCTGCGCCTGCTTGGACGCTTCCGCGCCTGCTTGCATGCTTCCCCGCCTGCTTGGACGCTTCCGCGACTGCTTGGACGCTTCCGCGCCTGCTTGGCCTCTTCTGCGTCTTCTTGCATGCTTCCGCGCCTGCTTGGACGCTTCCGCGCCTGCTTGGACGCTTCCGCGACTGCTTGGACGTTTCCGCGCCTGCTTGGACTCTTCTGCGAGTTCTTGCATGCTTCCGCGCCTGCTTGGACGTTTCCGCTCCAGCTTGGACACTACCGCGCCTGCTTGGACGCTTCCGCGACTGCTTGGACGCTTCCGCGCCTGGTTGGACGCTACCGCGCCTGCTTGGACGCATCCGCGCCTGGTTGGACGCTACCGCGCCTGCTTGGACACTACCGCGCCTGCTTGGACGCGTCCGCGACTGCTTGGACGCTTCCGCGCCTGCTTGGACGCTACCGCGCCTGCTTGGACGCTTCCGCGACTGCTTGGACTCTTCCGCGACTGCTTGGACGCTTCCGCGCCTGCTTGGCCTCTTCTGCGTCTTCTTGCATGCTTCCGCGCCTGCTTGGACGCTTCCGCGCCTGCTTGGACGCTTCCGCGACTGCTTGGACGCTTCCGCGCCTGCTTGGACGCTTCCGCGACTGCTTGGACGCATCCGCGCCTGGTTGGACGCTTCCGCGACTGCTTGGACGCTTCCGCGCCTGCTTGGACGCTTCCGCGCCTGCTTGGACTCTTCTGCGTCTTCTTGCATGCTTCCGCGCCTGCTTGGACGCTTCCGCGCCTGCTTGGACGCTTCCGCGCCTGCTTGGACGCTTCCGCGCCTGCTTGGACGCTTCCGCGACTGCTTGGACGCTTCCGCGCCTGGTTGGACGCTTCCGCGACTGCTTGGACTCTTCCGCGACTGCTTGGACGCTTCCGCGCCTGCTTGGCCTCTTCTGCGTCTTCTTGCATGCTTCCGCGCCTGCTTGCATGCTTCCCCGCCTGCTTGGACGCTTCCGCGACTGCTTGGACGCTTCCGCGCCTGCTTGGCCTCTTCTGCGTCTTCTTGCATGCTTCCGCGCCTGCTTGGACGCTTCCGCGCCTGGTTGGACGCTACCGCGCCTGCTTGGACGCTTCCGCGCCTGCTTGCATGCTTCCGCGCCTGCTTGGACGCTACCGCGCCTGCTTGGACGCTTCCGCGCCTGCTTGGACGCTTCCGCGACAGCTTGGACGCTTCCGCGCCTGCTTGGACGCTTCCGCGCCTGGTTGGACGCTGCCGCGCCTGCTTGGACGCTTCTGCGACTGCTTGGACGCTTCCGCGCCTGCTTGGACTCTTCTGCGGCTTCTTGCATGCTTCCGCGCCTACTTGGACGCTTCCGCGCCTGCTTGGACTCTTCTGCGCCTTCTTGCATGCTTCCGCGCCTACTTGGACGCTTCCGCGACTGCTAGGACGCTATCGCGCCTGCTTGGACGCTTCCGCGCCTGCTTGGACTCTTCTGCGTCTTCTTGCATGCTTCCGCGCCTGCTTAGACGCTACCGTGCCTGCTTGGACACTTCCGCGACTGCTTGGACGCTTCCGCGTCTGGTTAGACTCTACCGCGCCTGCTTGGACGCTTCCGCGACTGCTTGGACGCTACCGCGCCTGCTTGGTCTCTTCTTCGTCTTCTTTCATGCTTCCGCGCCTGCATGGACGCTACCGCGCCTGCTTGGACGTTTCCGCGCCTGCTTGGACGCTTCCGCGCCTGCTTGCATGCTTCCCCGCCTGCTTGGACGCTTCCGCGCCTGCTTGGACTCTTCTGCGCCTGTTTGGACTCTTCTGCGCCTTCTTGCATGCTTCCGCGACTGCTTGGACGCTTCCGCGACTGCTTGGCCGCTACCGCGCCTGCTTGGAAGCTTCCGCGCCTGCTTGGACTCTTCTGCGTCATCTTGCATGCTTCCGCGCCTGCTTGGACGTTTCCGCGCCTGCTTGGACGCTTCCGCGACTGCTTGGACGCTTCCGCGACTGCTTGGACGCTTCCGCGACTGCTTGGACAGTTCCGCGCCTGCTTGGACGCTACCGCGCCTGCTTGGACGCTTCCGCGACTGCTTGGACGCTTCCGCGCCTGCTTGGACTCTTCTGCGTCTTCTTGCATGCTTCCGCGCCTGCTTGGACGTTTCCGCGCTTGCTTGGACGCTACCGCGCCTGCTTGGACGCTTCCGCGCCTGCTTGGACTCTTCTGCGCCTTCTTACATGCTGCCGCGCACACTTGTACGTTTCCGCGCCTGCTTGGACGCTTCCGCGCCTGCTTGCATGCTACCCGCCAGCTTGGACGTTTCCGCGCTTGCTTGGACGCTTCCGCGCCTGCTTGCATGCTTCCCCGCCTGCTTGGACGCTTCCGCGCCTGCTTGGACTCTTCTGCGCCTTCTTGCATGCTTCCGCGCCTACTTGGACGCTTCCGCGACTGCTAGGACGCTATCGCGCCTGCTTGGACGCTTCCGCGCCTGCTTGGACTCTTCTGCGTCTTCTTGCATGCTTCCGCGCCTGCTTAGACGCTACCGTGCCTGCTTGGACACTTCCGCGACTGCTTGGACGCTTCCGCGTCTGGTTAGACTCTACCGCGCCTGCTTGGACGCTTCCGCGACTGCTTGGACGCTACCGCGCCTGCTTGGTCTCTTCTTCGTCTTCTTTCATGCTTCCGCGCCTGCATGGACGCTACCGCGCCTGCTTGGACGCTTCCGCGACTGCTTGGACGCTACCGCGCCGGCTTGGACGCTACCGCGCCTGTTTGGTCGCTTCCGCGCTTGCTTGGACGCTTCCGCGCCTGCTTGGACTCTTCCGCGCCTGCTTGGATGTTTCCGCGCCTGCTTGGACGCTTCCGCGACTGCTTGGACGCTTCCGCGCCTGCTGGAACTCTTCTGCGTCTTCTTGCATGCTTCCGCGCATGCTCGGACTTTTCCGCGCCTGCTTGGACGCTACCGCGCCTGTTTGGACGCTTCCGCGATTGCTTGGACGCTTCCGCGCCTGCTTGGACTCTTCTGCGTCTTCTTGCATGCTTCCGCGCCTGCTTGGACGTTTCCGCGCCTGCTTGGACGCTACCGCGCCTGCTTGGACGCTACCGCGCCTGCTTGGACGTTTCCGCGCCTGCTTGGACGCTTCCGCGACTGCTTGGACGCTTCCGCGCCTGCTTGAACTCTTCTGCGTCTTCTTGCATGCTTCCGCGCATGCTTGGACTTTTCCGCGCCTGCTTGGACGCTACCGCGCCTGCTTGGACGCTTCCGCGATTGCTTGGACGCTTCCGCGCCTGCTTGGACTCTTCTGCGTCTTCTTGCATGCTTCCGCGCCTGCTTGGACGTTTCCGCGCCTGCTTGGACGCTACCGCGCCTGCTTGGACGCTACCGCGCCTGCTTGGACGCTTCCACGACTGCTTGCATGCTTCCGCGCCTGCTTGGACGTTTCCGCGCCTGCTTGGACGTTTCCGCGCCTGCTTGGACGCTTCCGCGACTGCTTGGACGCTTCCGCGCCTGCTTGAACTCTTCTGCGTCTTCTTGCATGCTTCCGCGCATGCTCGGACGTTTCCGCGCCTGCTTGGACGCTACCGCGCCTGCTTAGACGATTCCGCGCCTTCTTGCATGCTTCCGCGCCTGCTTGGACGTTTCCGCGCCTGCTTGGACGCTACCGCGCCTGCTTGGACGCTTCCGCGCCTGCTTGGACTCTTCTGCGCCTTCTTGCATGCTGCCGCGCCTACTTGGACGTTTCCGCGCCTGCTTGGACGCTTCCGCGCCTGCTTGAACGCTAGCGCGCCTGCTTGGACGCTTCCGCGACTGCTTGGACGCTTCCGCGCCTGGTTGGACGCTACCGCTCCTGCTTGGACGCTTCCGCGACTGCTAGGAGGCTTCCGCGCCTGCTTGGACTCTTCTGCGCCTTCTTGCATGCTTCCGCGCCTGCTTGGACGCTTCCGCGCCTGGTTGGACGCTTCCGCGACTGCTTGGACGCTTCCGCGCCTGGTTGGACGCTACCGCTCCTGCTTGGACGCTTCCGCGACTGCTAGGAGGCTTCCGCGCCTGCTTGGACTTTTCTGCGCCTTCTTGCATGCTTCCGCGCCTGCTTGGACGCTTCCGCGCCTGGTTGGACGCTACCGCGCCTGCTTGGACGCTTCCGCGCCTGCTTGCATGCTTCCGCGCCTGCTTGGACGCTACCGCGCCTGCTTGGACGCTTCCGCGCCTGCTTGGACGCTTCCGCGCCTGCTTGGACGCTTCCGCGCCTGCTTGGACTCATCTGCGCCTTCTTGCATGCTGCCGCGCCTGCTTGGACGCTTCCGCGCCTGCTTCGACGCTACCGCGCCTGCTTGGACTCTTCTGCGCCTTCTTGCATGCTTCCGCGCCTACTTGGACTTTTCCGCGCCTGCTTGGACGCTTCCGCGCCTGCTTGCATGCTTCCCCGCCTGCTTGGACGCTTCCGCGCCTGCTTGGACTCTTCTGCGTCTTCTTGCATGCTTCCGCGCCTGCTTGGACGTTTCCGCGCCTGCTTCGACGCTACCGCGCCTGCTTGGACGCTACCGCGTCTGCTTGGACGCTTCCGCGACTGCTTGGACGCTTCCGCGCCTGGTTGGACACTACCGCGCCTGCTTGGACGCTTCCGCGACTGCTTGGACGCTTCCGCGCCTGCTTGGACGCTTCCGCGCCTGCTTGGACGCTTCCGCGACTGCTTGGACGCTTCCGCGCCTGCTTGGACGCTTCCGCGACTGCTTGGACGCATCTGCGCCTGGTTGGACGCTTCCGCGACTGCTTGGACGCTTCCGCGCCTGCTTGGACGCTTCCGCGCCTGCTTGGACGCTTCCGCGCCTGCTTGGACTCTTCTGCGTCTTCTTGCATGCTTCCGCGCCTGCTTGGACGCTTCCGCGCCTGCTTGGACGCTTCCGCGCCTGCTTGGACGCTTCCGCGCCTGCTTGGACGCTTCCGCGACTGCTTGGACGCTTCCGCGCCTGGTTGGACGCTTCCGCGACTGCTTGGACTCTTCCGCGACTGCTTGGACGCTTCCGCGCCTGCTTGGCCTCTTCTGCGTCTTCTTGCATGCTTCCGCGCCTGCTTGCATGCTTCCCCGCCTGCTTGGACGCTTCCGCGACTGCTTGGACGCTTCCGCGCCTGCTTGGCCTCTTCTGCGTCTTCTTGCATGCTTCCGCGCCTGCTTGGACGCTTCCGCGCCTGGTTGGACGCTACCGCGCCTGCTTGGACGCTTCCGCGCCTGCTTGCATGCTTCCGCGCCTGCTTGGACGCTACCGCGCCTGCTTGGACGCTTCCGCGCCTGCTTGGACGCTTCCGCGACTGCTTGGACGCTTCCGCGCCTGCTTGGACGCTTCCGCGCCTGGTTGGACGCTGCCGCGCCTGCTTGGACGCTTCTGCGACTGCTTGGACGCTTCCGCGCCTGCTTGGACTCTTCTGCGCCTTCTTGCATGCTTCCGCGCCTGCTTGGACTCTTCCGCGCCTGCTTGGACGTTTCCGCGCCTGCTTGGACGCTTCCGCGACTGCTTGGACGCTTCCGCGCCTGCTTGAACTCTTCTGCGTCTTCTTGCATGCTTCCGCGCATGCTCGGACTTTTCCGCGCCGGCTTGGACGCTACCGCGCCTGCTTGGACGCTTCCGCGCCTGGTTGGACGCTACCGCGCCTGCTTGGACGCTTCCGCGACTGCTAGGAGGCTTCCGCGCCTGCTTGGACTCTTCTGCGCCTTCTTGCATGCTTCCGCGCCTGCTTGGACGTTTCCGCGCCTGCTTGGACGTTACCGCGCCTGCTTGGACGCTACCGCGCCTGCTTGGACGCTTCCGCGCCTGCATGGACGCTTCCGCGCCTGCTTGGACTCTTCTGCGCCTTCTTGCATGCTGCCGCGCCTATTTGGACGTTTCCGCGCCTGCTTGGACGCTTCCGCGCCTGCTTGGACCCTTCTGCGCCTGCTTGGACTCTTCTGCGCCTTCTTGCATGCTTCCGCGCCTACTTGGACTCTTCCGCGACTGCTAGGACGCTTCCGCGCCTGCTTGGACTCTTCCGCGACTGCTAGGACGCTTCCGCGCCTGCTTGGACTCTTCTGCGCCTTCTTGCATGCTTCCGCGCCTGCTTGGACCCTTCCGCGCCTGCTTGGGCGTTTCCGCGCCTGCTTGGACGCTTCCGCGCCTGCTTGGACGCTTCCGCGCCTGCTTGGACTCTTCTGCGCCTGCTTGCATGCTTCCCCGCCTGCTTGGACGTTTCCGCGCCTGCTTGGACGCTACCGCGCCTGCTTGGACTCTTCCGCGACTGCTTGGACTCTTCTGCGCCTTCTTGCATGCTTCCGCGCCTGCTTGGACTCTTCCGCGCCTGCTTGGACGTTTCCGCGCCTGCTTGGACGCTTCCGCGACTGCTTGGACGCTTCCGCGCCTGCTTGAACTCTTCTGCGTCTTCTTGCATGCTTCCGCGCATGCTCGGACTTTTCCGCGCCTGCTTGGACGCTACCGCGCCTGCTTGGACGCTTCCGCGCCTGGTTGGACGCTACCGCGCCTGCTTGGACGCTTCCGCGACTGCTAGGAGGCTTCCGCGCCTGCTTGGACTCTTCTGCGCCTTCTTGCATGCTTCCGCGCCTGCTTGGACGTTTCCGCGCCTGCTTGGACGTTACCGCGCCTGCTTGGACGCTACCGCGCCTGCTTGGACGCTTCCGCGCCTGCATGGACGCTTCCGCGCCTGCTTGGACTCTTCTGCGCCTTCTTGCATGCTGCCGCGCCTATTTGGACGTTTCCGCGCCTGCTTGGACGCTTCCGCGCCTGCTTGGACCCTTCTGCGCCTGCTTGGACTCTTCTGCGCCTTCTTGCATGCTTCCGCGCCTACTTGGACTCTTCCGCGACTGCTAGGACGCTTCCGCGCCTGCTTGGATGTTTCCGCGCCTGCTTGGACGCTTCCGCGACTGCTTGGACGCTTCCGCGCCTGCTGGAACTCTTCTGCGTCTTCTTGCATGCTTCCGCGCATGCTCGGACTTTTCCGCGCCTGCTTGGACGCTACCGCGCCTGTTTGGACGCTTCCGCGATTGCTTGGACGCTTCCGCGCCTGCTTGGACTCTTCTGCGTCTTCTTGC
Organism: Cerceris ruficornis; assembly: GCA_963989415.1. Taxonomy (NCBI): domain Eukaryota; kingdom Metazoa; phylum Arthropoda; class Insecta; order Hymenoptera; family Crabronidae; genus Cerceris; species Cerceris ruficornis. The sequence continues at coordinate 4,599,244 of OZ022522.1, forward strand.
ATGCTTCCGCGCCTGCTTGGACGTTTCCGCGCCTGCTTGGACGCTACCGCGCCTGCTTGGACGCTACCGCGCCTGCTTGGACGTTTCCGCGCCTGCTTGGACGCTTCCGCGACTGCTTGGACGCTTCCGCGCCTGCTTGAACTCTTCTGCGTCTTCTTGCATGCTTCCGCGCATGCTTGGACTTTTCCGCGCCTGCTTGGACGCTACCGCGCCTGCTTGGACGCTTCCGCGATTGCTTGGACGCTTCCGCGCCTGCTTGGACTCTTCTGCGTCTTCTTGCATGCTTCCGCGCCTGCTTGGACGTTTCCGCGCCTGCTTGGACGCTACCGCGCCTGCTTGGACGCTACCGCGCCTGCTTGGACGCTTCCGCGACTGCTTGCATGCTTCCGCGCCTGCTTGGACGTTTCCGCGCCTGCTTGGACGTTTCCGCGCCTGCTTGGACGCTACCGCGCCTGTTTGAACGCTTCCGCGACTGCTTGGACGCTTTCGCGCCTGCTTGGACCCTTCTGCGTCTTCTTGCATGCTACCCGCCAGCTTGGACGCTTCCGCGACTGCTTGGACGCTACCGCGCCTGCTTGGACGATTCCGCGACTGCTTGGACGCTTCCGCGCCTGGTTGGACGCTACCGCGCCTGCTTGGACGCTTCCGCGACTGCTTGGACGCTTCTGCGCCTGCTTGGACGCTTCCGCGCCTGCTTGGACTCTTCCGCGCCTGCTTGGACGCTACCGCGCCTGCTTGGACGCTTCCGCGACTGCTGGACGCTTCCGCGCCTGCTTGGACCCTCCTGCGCCTTCTTGCATGCATCCGCGCCTGCTTGGACGTTTCCGCGCCTGCTTGGACGCTTCCGCGCCTTCTTGGACGCTTCCGCGCCTGCTTTGACGCTTCCGCGCCTTCTTGGACTCTTCTGCGTCTTCTTGGATGCTTTCGCGCCTGCTTGGACGTTTCCGCGCCTGCTTGGACGTTACCGAGCCTGCTTGGACGCTTCCGCGCCTGCTTGGACTCATCTGCGTCTTCTTGCATGCTTCCGCGCCTGCTTGGACGTTTCCGCGCCTGCTTGGCCGCTACCGCGCCTGCTTGGAGGCTTCCGCGACTGCTTGGACGCTACCGCGCCTGTTTGAACGCTTCCGCGACTGCTTGGACGCTTTCGCGCCTGCTTGGACCCTTCTGCGTCTTCTTGCATGCTTCCGCGCCTGCTTGGACGTTTCCGCGCCTGTTTGGACGCTACCGCGCCTGCTTGGACGCTTCCGCGACTGCTTGGACGCTACCGCGCCTGCTTGGACGATTCCGCGACTGCTTGGACGCTTCCGCGCCTGGTTGGACGCTACCGCGCCTGCTTGGACGCTTCCGCGACTGCTTGGACGCTTCTGCGCCTGCTTGGACGCTTCCGCGCCTGCTTGGACTCTTCCGCGCCTGCTTGGACGCTACCGCGCCTGCTTGGACGCTTCCGCGACTGCTGGACGCTTCCGCGCCTGCTTGGACCCTCCTGCGCCTTCTTGCATGCATCCGCGCCTGCTTGGACGTTTCCGCGCCTGCTTCGACGCTTCCGCACCTGCTTGGACTCTTCTGCGTCTTCTTGCATGCTTCCGCGCCTGCTTGGACGCTTCCGCGACTGCTTGGACGCTTTCGCGCCTGCTTGGACCCTCCTGCGCCTTCTTGCATGCTTCCGCGCCTGCTTGGACGTTTCCGCGCCTGCTTGGACGCTACCACGCCTGCTTGGACGCTTCCGCGCCTGGTTGGACGCTACCGCGCCTGCTTGGACGCTTCCGCGACTGCTTGGACGATTCCGCGCCTGCTTGGACACTTCTGTGCCTGCTTGGACGCTACCGCGCCTGCTTGGACGCTTCCGCGCCTTCATGCATGCTTCCGCGACTACTTGGACGTTTCCGCGCCTGCTTGGATGCTTCCGCGCCTGGTTGCATGCTTCCCCGCCTGCTTGGACGCTTCCGCGACTGCTCGGACGATTCCGCGACTGCTTGGACGCTTCCGCGACTGCTTGGACGCTACCGCGCCTGCTTGGACGCTTCCGCGCCTACTTGGACGTTTCCGCGCCTGCTTGGACGCTTCCGCGCCTGCTTGCATGCTTCCCCGCCTGCTTGGACGCTACCGCGCCTGCTTGGACGCTTCCGCGACTGCTTGGACGCTTCCGCGCCTGCTTGGACGCTTCCGCGCCTTCTTGGACGCTTCCGCGCCTGCTTTGACGCTTCCGCGCCTTCTTGGACTCTTCTGCGTCTTCTTGGATGCTTTCGCGCCTGCTTGGACGTTTCCGCGCCTGCTTGGACGTTACCGAGCCTGCTTGGACGCTTCCGCGCCTGCTTGGACTCATCTGCGTCTTCTTGCATGCTTCCGCGCCTGCTTGGACGCTTCCGCGACTGCTTGGACTTTTCTGCGCCTGCTTGGACTCTTCTGCGCCTTCTTGCATGCTTCCGTGCTTGCTTGAACGCTTCCGCGCCTGCTTGGACTTTTCTGCGCCTGCTTGGACTCTTCTGCGCCTTCTTGCATGCTTCCGCGCCTGCTTGGACGATTCCGCGCCAGCTTGGACGCTTCCGCGCCTGCTTCGACGCTTCCGCGCCTGCTTGGACGCTACCGCGCCTGCTTGGACGCTTCCGCGACTGCTTGGACGCTTTCGCGCCTGCTTGGACCCTCCTGCGCCTTCTTGCATGCTTCCGCGCCTGCTTGGACGTTTCCGCGCCTGCTTGGACGCTACCACGCCTGCTTGGACGCTTCCGCGCCTGGTTGGACGCTACCGCGCCTGCTTAGACGCTTCCGCGACTGCTTGGACGATTCCGCGCCTGCTTGGACACTTCTGCGCCTGCTTGGACGCTACCGCGCCTGCTTGGACGCTTCCGCGCCTTCTTGCATGCTTCCGCGACTACTTGGACGTTTCCGCGCCTGCTTGGATGCTTCCGCGCCTGCTTGCATGCTTCCCCGCCTGCTTGGACGCTTCCGCGACTGCTTGGACGCTTCCGCGACTGCTTGGACGCTTCCGCGACTGCTTGGACGCTACCGCGCCTGCTTGGACGCTTCCGCGCCTGCTTGGACTCTTCTGCGCCTTCTTGCATGCTTCCGCGCCTGCTTGCATGCTTCCCCGACTGCTTGGACGCTTCCGCGCCTGCTTGGACATTTCCGCGCCTGCTTGGACGCTTCCGCGCCTGCTTGGACTCTTCTGCGCCTACTTGCATGCTTCCGCGCCTGCTTGGACGTTTCCGCGCCTGCTTGGACGCTACCGCGCCTGCTTGGACGCTTCCGCGACTGCTTGGACGCTTCCGCGCCTGGTTGGACGCTACCGCGCCTGCTTGGACTCTTCTGCGCCTTCTTGCATGCTGCCGCGCCTACTTGGACGTTTCCGCGCCTGCTTGGACGCTTCCGCGCCTGCTTGCATGCTTCCCCGCCTGCTTGGACGCTTCCGCGCCTGCTTGGACTCTTCTGCGCCTGTTTGGACTCTTCTGCGCCTTCTTGCATGCTTCCGCGACTGCTTGGACGCTTCCGCGACTGCTTGGCCGCTACCGCGCCTGCTTGGAAGCTTCCGCGCCTGCTTGGACTCTTCTGCGTCATCTTGCATGCTTCCGCGCCTGCTTGGACGTTTCCGCGCCTGCTTGGACGCTTCCGCGACTGCTTGGACGCTTCCGCGACTGCTTGGACGCTTCCGCGACTGCTTGGACGCTTCCGCGCCTGCTTGGACGCTACCGCGCCTGCTTGGACGCTTCCGCGACTGCTTGGACGCTTCCGCGCCTGCTTGGACTCTTCTGCGTCTTCTTGCATGCTTCCGCGCCTGCTTGGACGTTTCCGCGCTTGCTTGGACGCTACCGCGCCTGCTTGGACGCTTCCGCGCCTGCTTGGACTCTTCTGCGCCTTCTTACATGCTGCCGCGCACACTTGTACGTTTCCGCGCCTGCTTGGACGCTTCCGCGCCTGCTTGCATGCTACCCGCCAGCTTGGACGTTTCCGCGCTTGCTTGGACGCTTCCGCGCCTGCTTGCATGCTTCCCCGCCTGCTTGGACGCTTCCGCGCCTGCTTGGACTCTTCTGCGTCTTCTTGCATGCTTCCGCGCCTGCTTGGACGATTCCGCGACTGCTTGGACCCTTCTGCGTCTTCTTGCATGCTTCCGCGCTTGCTTGGACGCTTCCGCGACTGCTTGGACGCTTCCGCGCCTGCTTGGACTCTTCTGCGTCTTCTTGCATGCTTCCGCGCCTGCCTGGACGTTTCCGCGCCTGCTTGGACGCTACCGCGCCTGCTTGGAGGCTTCCGCTCCTGCTTGGCCGCTACCGCGCCTGCTTGGAGGCTTCCGCGACTGTTTGGACGCTACCGCGCCTGTTTGAACGCTTCCGCGACTGCTTGGACGCTTTCGCGCCTGCTTGGACCCTTCTGCGTCTTCTTGCATGCTTCCGCGCCTGCTTGGACGTTTCCGCGCCTGCTTGGAAGCTACCGCGCCTGCTTGGACGCTTCCGCGACTGCTTGGACGCTACCGCGCCTGCCTGGACGATTCCGCGACTGCTTGGACGCTTCCGCGCCTGGTTGGACGCTACCGCGCCTGCTTGGACGCTTCCGCGACTGCTTGGACGCTTCTGCGCCTGCTTGGACGCTTCCGCGCCTGCTTGGACTCTTCCGCGCCTGCTTGGACGCTACCGCGCCTGCTTGGACGCTTCCGCGACTGCTGGACGCTTCCGCGCCTGCTTGGACCCTCCTGCGCCTTCTTGCATGCTTCCGCGCCTGCTTGGACGTTTCCGCGCCTGCTTCGACGCTTCCGCGCCTGCTTGGACGCTTCCACGACTGCTTGGACTTTTCTGCGCCTGCTTGGACTCTTCTGCGCCTTCTTGCATGCTTCCGCGCTTGCTTGAACGCTTCCGCGCCTGCTTGGACTTTTCTGCGCCTGCTTGGACTCTTCTGCGCCTTCTTGCATGCTTCCGCGCCTGCTTGGACGATTCCGCGCCAGCTTGGACGCTCCCGCGCCTGCTTGGACGCTTCCGCGCCTGCTTGGACGCTACCGCGCCTGCTTGGTCGCTACCGCGCCTGCTTGGACGCTTCCGCGACTGCTTGGACGCTTCCGCGACTGCTTGTACTCTTCTGCGCCTTCTTGCATGCTGCCGCGCCTACTTGGATGTTTCTGCGCCTGCTTGGACGCTTCCGCGCCTGCTTGCATGCTTCCCCGCCTGCTTGGACGCTTCCGCGACTGCTTGGACGCTTCCGCGCCTGCTTGGCCTCTTCTGCGTCTTCTTGCATGCTTCCGCGCCTGCTTGGACGCTTCCGCGCCTGCTTGGACGCTTCCGCGACTGCTTGGACGTTTCCGCGCCTGCTTGGACTCTTCTGCGAGTTCTTGCATGCTTCCGCGCCTGCTTGGACGTTTCCGCTCCAGCTTGGACACTACCGCGCCTGGTTGGACGCTTCCGCGACTGCTTGGACGCTTCCGCGCCTGGTTGGACGCTACCGCGCCTGCTTGGACGCATCCGCGCCTGGTTGGACGCTACCGCGCCTGCTTGGACACTACCGCGCCTGCTTGGACGCGTCCGCGACTGCTTGGACGCTTCCGCGCCTGCTTGGACGCTACCGCGCCTGCTTGGACGCTTCCGCGACTGCTTGGACTCTTCCGCGACTGCTTGGACGCTTCCGCGCCTGCTTGGCCTCTTCTGCGTCTTCTTGCATGCTTCCGCGCCTGCTTGGACGCTTCCGCGCCTGCTTGGACGCTTCCGCGACTGCTTGGACGCTTCCGCGCCTGCTTGGACGCTTCCGCGCCTGCTTGGACGCTTCCGCGCCTGCTTGGACGCTTCCGCGCCTGCTTGGACGCTTCCGCGACTGCTTGGACGCTTCCGCGCCTGGTTGGACGCTTCCGCGACTGCTTGGACTCTTCCGCGACTGCTTGGACGCTTCCGCGCCTGCTTGGCCTCTTCTGCGTCTTCTTGCATGCTTCCGCGCCTGCTTGCATGCTTCCCCGCCTGCTTGGACGCTTCCGCGACTGCTTGGACGCTTCCGCGCCTGCTTGGCCTCTTCTGCGTCTTCTTGCATGCTTCCGCGCCTGCTTGGACGCTTCCGCGCCTGGTTGGACGCTACCGCGCCTGCTTGGACGCTTCCGCGCCTGCTTGCATGCTTCCGCGCCTGCTTGGACGCTACCGCGCCTGCTTGGACGCTTCCGCGCCTGCTTGGACGCTTCCGCGACAGCTTGGACGCTTCCGCGCCTGCTTGGACGCTTCCGCGCCTGGTTGGACGCTGCCGCGCCTGCTTGGACGCTTCTGCGACTGCTTGGACGCTTCCGCGCCTGCTTGGACTCTTCTGCGGCTTCTTGCATGCTTCCGCGCCTACTTGGACGCTTCCGCGCCTGCTTGGACTCTTCTGCGCCTTCTTGCATGCTTCCGCGCCTACTTGGACGCTTCCGCGACTGCTAGGACGCTATCGCGCCTGCTTGGACGCTTCCGCGCCTGCTTGGACTCTTCTGCGTCTTCTTGCATGCTTCCGCGCCTGCTTAGACGCTACCGTGCCTGCTTGGACACTTCCGCGACTGCTTGGACGCTTCCGCGTCTGGTTAGACTCTACCGCGCCTGCTTGGACGCTTCCGCGACTGCTTGGACGCTACCGCGCCTGCTTGGTCTCTTCTTCGTCTTCTTTCATGCTTCCGCGCCTGCATGGACGCTACCGCGCCTGCTTGGACGTTTCCGCGCCTGCTTGGACGCTTCCGCGCCTGCTTGCATGCTTCCCCGCCTGCTTGGACGCTTCCGCGCCTGCTTGGACTCTTCTGCGCCTGTTTGGACTCTTCTGCGCCTTCTTGCATGCTTCCGCGACTGCTTGGACGCTTCCGCGACTGCTTGGCCGCTACCGCGCCTGCTTGGAAGCTTCCGCGCCTGCTTGGACTCTTCTGCGTCATCTTGCATGCTTCCGCGCCTGCTTGGACGTTTCCGCGCCTGCTTGGACGCTTCCGCGACTGCTTGGACGCTTCCGCGACTGCTTGGACGCTTCCGCGACTGCTTGGACGCTTCCGCGCCTGCTTGGACGCTACCGCGCCTGCTTGGACGCTTCCGCGACTGCTTGGACGCTTCCGCGCCTGCTTGGACTCTTCTGCGTCTTCTTGCATGCTTCCGCGCCTGCTTGGACGTTTCCGCGCTTGCTTGGACGCTACCGCGCCTGCTTGGACGCTTCCGCGCCTGCTTGGACTCTTCTGCGCCTTCTTACATGCTGCCGCGCACACTTGTACGTTTCCGCGCCTGCTTGGACGCTTCCGCGCCTGCTTGCATGCTACCCGCCAGCTTGGACGTTTCCGCGCTTGCTTGGACGCTTCCGCGCCTGCTTGCATGCTTCCCCGCCTGCTTGGACGCTTCCGCGCCTGCTTGGACTCTTCTGCGCCGTCTTGCATGCTTCCGCGCCTACTTGGACGCTTCCGCGACTGCTAGGACGCTATCGCGCCTGCTTGGACGCTTCCGCGCCTGCTTGGACTCTTCTGCGTCTTCTTGCATGCTTCCGCGCCTGCTTAGACGCTACCGTGCCTGCTTGGACACTTCCGCGACTGCTTGGACGCTTCCGCGTCTGGTTAGACTCTACCGCGCCTGCTTGGACGCTTCCGCGACTGCTTGGACGCTACCGCGCCTGCTTGGTCTCTTCTTCGTCTTCTTTCATGCTTCCGCGCCTGCATGGACGCTACCGCGCCTGCTTGGACGCTTCCGCGACTGCTTGGACGCTACCGCGCCGGCTTGGACGCTACCGCGCCTGTTTGGTCGCTTCCGCGCTTGCTTGGACGCTTCCGCGCCTGCTTGGACTCTTCCGCGCCTGCTTGGATGTTTCCGCGCCTGCTTGGACGCTTCCGCGACTGCTTGGACGCTTCCGCGCCTGCTGGAACTCTTCTGCGTCTTCTTGCATGCTTCCGCGCATGCTCGGACTTTTCCGCGCCTGCTTGGACGCTACCGCGCCTGTTTGGACGCTTCCGCGATTGCTTGGACGCTTCCGCGCCTGCTTGGACTCTTCTGCGTCTTCTTGCATGCTTCCGCGCCTGCTTGGACGTTTCCGCGCCTGCTTGGACGCTACCGCGCCTGCTTGGACGCTACCGCGCCTGCTTGGACGTTTCCGCGCCTGCTTGGACGCTTCCGCGACTGCTTGGACGCTTCCGCGCCTGCTTGAACTCTTCTGCGTCTTCTTGCATGCTTCCGCGCATGCTTGGACTTTTCCGCGCCTGCTTGGACGCTACCGCGCCTGCTTGGACGCTTCCGCGATTGCTTGGACGCTTCCGCGCCTGCTTGGACTCTTCTGCGTCTTCTTGCATGCTTCCGCGCCTGCTTGGACGTTTCCGCGCCTGCTTGGACGCTACCGCGCCTGCTTGGACGCTACCGCGCCTGCTTGGACGCTTCCGCGACTGCTTGCATGCTTCCGCGCCTGCTTGGACGTTTCCGCGCCTGCTTGGACGTTTCCGCGCCTGCTTGGACGCTTCCGCGACTGCTTGGACGCTTCCGCGCCTGCTTGAACTCTTCTGCGTCTTCTTGCATGCTTCCGCGCATGCTCGGACGTTTCCGCGCCTGCTTGGACGCTACCGCGCCTGCTTAGACGATTCCGCGCCTTCTTGCATGCTTCCGCGCCTGCTTGGACGTTTCCATGCCTGCTTGGACGCTACCGCGCCTGCTTGGACGCTTCCGCGCCTGCTTGGACTCTTCTGCGCCTTCTTGCATGCTGCCGCGCCTACTTGGACGTTTCCGCGCCTGCTTGGACGCTTCCGCGCCTGCTTGAACGCTAGCGCGCCTGCTTGGACGCTTCCGCGACTGCTTGGACGCTTCCGCGCCTGGTTGGACGCTACCGCTCCTGCTTGGACGCTTCCGCGACTGCTAGGAGGCTTCCGCGCCTGCTTGGACTCTTCTGCGCCTTCTTGCATGCTTCCGCGCCTGCTTGGACGCTTCCGCGCCTGGTTGGACGCTTCCGCGACTGCTTGGACGCTTCCGCGCCTGGTTGGACGCTACCGCTCCTGCTTGGACGCTTCCGCGACTGCTAGGAGGCTTCCGCGCCTGCTTGGACTTTTCTGCGCCTTCTTGCATGCTTCCGCGCCTGCTTGGACGCTTCCGCGCCTGGTTGGACGCTACCGCGCCTGCTTGGACGCTTCCGCGCCTGCTTGCATGCTTCCGCGCCTGCTTGGACGCTACCGCGCCTGCTTGGACGCTTCCGCGCCTGCTTGGACGCTTCCGCGCCTGCTTGGACGCTTCCGCGCCTGCTTGGACTCATCTGCGCCTTCTTGCATGCTGCCGCGCCTGCTTGGACGCTTCCGCGCCTGCTTCGACGCTACCGCGCCTGCTTGGACTCTTCTGCGCCTTCTTGCATGCTTCCGCGCCTACTTGGACTTTTCCGCGCCTGCTTGGACGCTTCCGCGCCTGCTTGCATGCTTTCCCGCCTGCTTGGACGCTTCCGCGCCTGCTTGGACTCTTCTGCGTCTTCTTGCATGCTTCCGCGCCTGCTTGGACGTTTCCGCGCCTGCTTCGACGCTACCGCGCCTGCTTGGACGCTACCGCGTCTGCTTGGACGCTTCCGCGACTGCTTGGACGCTTCCGCGCCTGGTTGGACACTACCGCGCCTGCTTGGACGCTTCCGCGACTGCTTGGACGCTTCCGCGCCTGCTTGGACGCTTCCGCGCCTGCTTGGACGCTTCCGCGACTGCTTGGACGCTTCCGCGCCTGCTTGGACGCTTCCGCGACTGCTTGGACGCATCTGCGCCTGGTTGGACGCTTCCGCGACTGCTTGGACGCTTCCGCGCCTGCTTGGACGCTTCCGCGCCTGCTTGGACTCTTCTGCGTCTTCTTGCATGCTTCCGCGCCTGCTTGGACGCTTCCGCGCCTGCTTGGACGCTTCCGCGCCTGCTTGGACGCTTCCGCGCCTGCTTGGACGCTTCCGCGACTGCTTGGACGCTTCCGCGCCTGGTTGGACGCTTCCGCGACTGCTTGGACTCTTCCGCGACTGCTTGGACGCTTCCGCGCCTGCTTGGCCTCTTCTGCGTCTTCTTGCATGCTTCCGCGCCTGCTTGCATGCTTCCCCGCCTGCTTGGACGCTTCCGCGACTGCTTGGACGCTTCCGCGCCTGCTTGGCCTCTTCTGCGTCTTCTTGCATGCTTCCGCGCCTGCTTGGACGCTTCCGCGCCTGGTTGGACGCTACCGCGCCTGCTTGGACGCTTCCGCGCCTGCTTGCATGCTTCCGCGCCTGCTTGGACGCTACCGCGCCTGCTTGGACGCTTCCGCGCCTGCTTGGACGCTTCCGCGACTGCTTGGACGCTTCCGCGCCTGCTTGGACGCTTCCGCGCCTGGTTGGACGCTGCCGCGCCTGCTTGGACGCTTCTGCGACTGCTTGGACGCTTCCGCGCCTGCTTGGACTCTTCTGCGCCTTCTTGCATGCTTCCGCGCCTGCTTGGACTCTTCCGCGCCTGCTTGGACGTTTCCGCGCCTGCTTGGACGCTTCCGCGACTGCTTGGACGCTTCCGCGCCTGCTTGAACTCTTCTGCGTCTTCTTGCATGCTTCCGCGCATGCTCGGACTTTTCCGCGCCGGCTTGGACGCTACCGCGCCTGCTTGGACGCTTCCGCGCCTGGTTGGACGCTACCGCGCCTGCTTGGACGCTTCCGCGACTGCTAGGAGGCTTCCGCGCCTGCTTGGACTCTTCTGCGCCTTCTTGCATGCTTCCGCGCCTGCTTGGACGTTTCCGCGCCTGCTTGGACGTTACCGCGCCTGCTTGGACGCTACCGCGCCTGCTTGGACGCTTCCGCGCCTGCATGGACGCTTCCGCGCCTGCTTGGACTCTTCTGCGCCTTCTTGCATGCTGCCGCGCCTATTTGGACGTTTCCGCGCCTGCTTGGACGCTTCCGCGCCTGCTTGGACCCTTCTGCGCCTGCTTGGACTCTTCTGCGCCTTCTTGCATGCTTCCGCGCCTACTTGGACCCTTCCGCGACTGCTAGGACGCTTCCGCGCCTGCTTGGACTCTTCCGCGACTGCTAGGACGCTTCCGCGCCTGCTTGGACTCTTCTGCGCCTTCTTGCATGCTTCCGCGCCTGCTTGGACCCTTCCGCGCCTGCTTGGGCGTTTCCGCGCCTGCTTGGACGCTTCCGCGCCTGCTTGGACGCTTCCGCGCCTGCTTGGACTCTTCTGCGCCTGCTTGCATGCTTCCCCGCCTGCTTGGACGTTTCCGCGCCTGCTTGGACGCTACCGCGCCTGCTTGGACTCTTCCGCGACTGCTTGGACTCTTCTGCGCCTTCTTGCATGCTTCCGCGCCTGCTTGGACTCTTCCGCGCCTGCTTGGACGTTTCCGCGCCTGCTTGGACGCTTCCGCGACTGCTTGGACGCTTCCGCGCCTGCTTGAACTCTTCTGCGTCTTCTTGCATGCTTCCGCGCATGCTCGGACTTTTCCGCGCCTGCTTGGACGCTACCGCGCCTGCTTGGACGCTTCCGCGCCTGGTTGGACGCTACCGCGCCTGCTTGGACGCTTCCGCGACTGCTAGGAGGCTTCCGCGCCTGCTTGGACTCTTCTGCGCCTTCTTGCATGCTTCCGCGCCTGCTTGGACGTTTCCGCGCCTGCTTGGACGTTACCGCGCCTGCTTGGACGCTACCGCGCCTGCTTGGACGCTTCCGCGCCTGCATGGACGCTTCCGCGCCTGCTTGGACTCTTCTGCGCCTTCTTGCATGCTGCCGCGCCTATTTGGACGTTTCCGCGCCTGCTTGGACGCTTCCGCGCCTGCTTGGACCCTTCTGCGCCTGCTTGGACTCTTCTGCGCCTTCTTGCATGCTTCCGCGCCTACTTGGACTCTTCCGCGACTGCTAGGACGCTTCCGCGCCTGCTTGGATGTTTCCGCGCCTGCTTGGACGCTTCCGCGACTGCTTGGACGCTTCCGCGCCTGCTGGAACTCTTCTGCGTCTTCTTGCATGCTTCCGCGCATGCTCGGACTTTTCCGCGCCTGCTTGGACGCTACCGCGCCTGTTTGGACGCTTCCGCGATTGCTTGGACGCTTCCGCGCCTGCTTGGACTCTTCTGCGTCTTCTTGCATGCTTCCGCGCCTGCTTGGACGTTTCCGCGCCTGCTTGGACGCTACCGCGCCTGCTTGGACGCTACCGCGCCTGCTTGGACGTTTCCGCGCCTGCTTGGACGCTTCCGCGACTGCTTGGACGCTTCCGCGCCTGCTTGAACTCTTCTGCGTCTTCTTGCATGCTTCCGCGCATGCTTGGACTTTTCCGCGCCTGCTTGGACGCTACCGCGCCTGCTTGGACGCTTCCGCGATTGCTTGGACGCTTCCGCGCCTGCTTGGACTCTTCTGCGTCTTCTTGCATGCTTCCGCGCCTGCTTGGACGTTTCCGCGCCTGCTTGGACGCTACCGCGCCTGCTTGGACGCTACCGCGCCTGCTTGGACGCTTCCGCGACTGCTTGCATGCTTCCGCGCCTGCTTGGACGTTTCCGCGCCTGCTTGGACGTTTCCGCGCCTGCTTGGACGCTTCCGCGACTGCTTGGACGCTTCCGCGCCTGCTTGAACTCTTCTGCGTCTTCTTGCATGCTTCCGCGCATGCTCGGACGTTTCCGCGCCTGCTTGGACGCTACCGCGCCTGCTTAGACGATTCCGCGCCTTCTTGCATGCTTCCGCGCCTGCTTGGACGTTTCCGCGCCTGCTTGGACGCTACCGCGCCTGCTTGGGCGCTTCCGCGCCTGCTTGGACTCTTCTGCGCCTTCTTGCATGCTGCCGCGCCTACTTGGACGTTTCCGCGCCTGCTTGGACGCTTCCGCGCCTGCTTGAACGCTAGCGCGCCTGCTTGGACGCTTCCGCGACTGCTTGGACGCTTCCGCGCCTGGTTGGACGCTACCGCTCCTGCTTGGACGCTTCCGCGACTGCTAGGAGGCTTCCGCGCCTGCTTGGACTCTTCTGCGCCTTCTTGCATGCTTCCGCGCCTGCTTGGACGCTTCCGCGCCTGGTTGGACGCTTCCGCGACTGCTTGGACGCTTCCGCGCCTGGTTGGACGCTACCGCTCCTGCTTGGACGCTTCCGCGACTGCTAGGAGGCTTCCGCGCCTGCTTCGACGCTACCGCGCCTGCTTGGACTCTTCTGCGCCTTCTTGCATGCTTCCGCGCCTACTTGGACTTTTCCGCGCCTGCTTGGACGCTTCCGCGCCTGCTTGCATGCTTCCCCGCCTGCTTGGACGCTTCCGCGCCTGCTTGGACTCTTCTGCGTCTTCTTGCATGCTTCCGCGCCTGCTTGGACGTTTCCGCGCCTGCTTCGACGCTACCGCGCCTGCTTGGACGCTACCGCGTCTGCTTGGACGCTTCCGCGACTGCTTGGACGCTTCCGCGCCTGGTTGGACACTACCGCGCCTGCTTGGACGCTTCCGCGACTGCTTGGACGCTTCCGCGCCTGCTTGGACGCTTCCGCGCCTGCTTGGACGCTTCCGCGACTGCTTGGACGCTTCCGCGCCTGCTTGGACGCTTCCGCGACTGCTTGGACGCATCTGCGCCTGGTTGGACGCTTCCGCGACTGCTTGGACGCTTCCGCGCCTGCTTGGACGCTTCCGCGCCTGCTTGGACTCTTCTGCGTCTTCTTGCATGCTTCCGCGCCTGCTTGGACGCTTCCGCGCCTGCTTGGACGCTTCCGCGCCTGCTTGGACGCTTCCGCGCCTGCTTGGACGCTTCCGCGACTGCTTGGACGCTTCCGCGCCTGGTTGGACGCTTCCGCGACTGCTTGGACTCTTCCGCGACTGCTTGGACGCTTCCGCGCCTGCTTGGCCTCTTCTGCGTCTTCTTGCATGCTTCCGCGCCTGCTTGCATGCTTCCCCGCCTGCTTGGACGCTTCCGCGACTGCTTGGACGCTTCCGCGCCTGCTTGGCCTCTTCTGCGTCTTCTTGCATGCTTCCGCGCCTGCTTGGACGCTTCCGCGCCTGGTTGGACGCTACCGCGCCTGCTTGGACGCTTCCGCGCCTGCTTGCATGCTTCCGCGCCTGCTTGGACGCTACCGCGCCTGCTTGGACGCTTCCGCGCCTGCTTGGACGCTTCCGCGACTGCTTGGACGCTTCCGCGCCTGCTTGGACGCTTCCGCGCCTGGTTGGACGCTGCCGCGCCTGCTTGGACGCTTCTGCGACTGCTTGGACGCTTCCGCGCCTGCTTGGACTCTTCTGCGCCTTCTTGCATGCTTCCGCGCCTACTTGGACGCTTCCGCGCCTGCTTGGACTCTTCTGCGCCTTCTTGCATGCTTCCGCGCCTGCTTGGACTCTTCCGCGCCTGCTTGGACTCTTCTGCGTCTTCTTGCATGCTTCCGCGCCTGCTTGGACGTTTCCGCGCCTGCTTGGACGCTACCGCGCCTGCTTGGACGCTACCGCGCCTGCTTGGACGCTTCCGCGACTGCTTGCATGCTTCCGCGCCTGCTTGGACGTTTCCGCGCCTGCTTGGACGTTTCCGCGCCTGCTTGGACGCTTCCGCGACTGCTTGGACGCTTCCGCGCCTGCTTGAACTCTTCTGCGTCTTCTTGCATGCTTCCGCGCATGCTCGGACGTTTCCGCGCCTGCTTGGACGCTACCGCGCCTGCTTAGACGATTCCGCGCCTTCTTGCATGCTTCCGCGCCTGCTTGGACGTTTCCGCGCCTGCTTGGACGCTACCGCGCCTGCTTGGACGCTTCCGCGCCTGCTTGGACTCTTCTGCGCCTTCTTGCATGCTGCCGCGCCTACTTGGACGTTTCCGCGCCTGCTTGGACGCTTCCGCGCCTGCTTGAACGCTAGCGCGCCTGCTTGGACGCTTCCGCGACTGCTTGGACGCTTCCGCGCCTGGTTGGACGCTACCGCTCCTGCTTGGACGCTTCCGCGACTGCTAGGAGGCTTCCGCGCCTGCTTGGACTCTTCTGCGCCTTCTTGCATGCTTCCGCGCCTGCTTGGACGCTTCCGCGCCTGGTTGGACGCTTCCGCGACTGCTTGGACGCTTCCGCGCCTGGTTGGACGCTACCGCTCCTGCTTGGACGCTTCCGCGACTGCTAGGAGGCTTCCGCGCCTGCTTGGACTTTTCTGCGCCTTCTTGCATGCTTCCGCGCCTGCTTGGACGCTTCCGCGCCTGGTTGGACGCTACCGCGCCTGCTTGGACGCTTCCGCGCCTGCTTGCATGCTTCCGCGCCTGCTTGGACGCTACCGCGCCTGCTTGGACGCTTCCGCGCCTGCTTGGACGCTTCCGCGCCTGCTTGGACGCTTCCGCGCCTGCTTGGACGCTTCCGCGCCTGCTTGGACTCATCTGCGCCTTCTTGCATGCTGCCGCGCCTGCTTGGACGCTTCCGCGCCTGCTTCGACGCTACCGCGCCTGCTTGGACTCTTCTGCGCCTTCTTGCATGCTTCCGCGCCTACTTGGACTTTTCCGCGCCTGCTTGGACGCTTCCGCGCCTGCTTGCATGCTTCCCCGCCTGCTTGGACGCTTCCGCGCCTGCTTGGACTCTTCTGCGTCTTCTTGCATGCTTCCGCGCCTGCTTGGACGTTTCCGCGCCTGCTTCGACGCTACCGCGCCTGCTTGGACGCTACCGCGTCTGCTTGGACGCTTCCGCGACTGCTTGGACGCTTCCGCGCCTGGTTGGACACTACCGCGCCTGCTTGGACGCTTCCGCGACTGCTTGGACGCTTCCGCGCCTGCTTGGACGCTTCCGCGCCTGCTTGGACGCTTCCGCGACTGCTTGGACGCTTCCGCGCCTGCTTGGACGCTTCCGCGACTGCTTGGACGCATCTGCGCCTGGTTGGACGCTTCCGCGACTGCTTGGACGCTTCCGCGCCTGCTTGGACGCTTCCGCGCCTGCTTGGACTCTTCTGCGTCTTCTTGCATGCTTCCGCGCCTGCTTGGACGCTTCCGCGCCTGCTTGGACGCTTCCGCGCCTGCTTGGACGCTTCCGCGCCTGCTTGGACGCTTCCGCGACTGCTTGGACGCTTCCGCGCCTGGTTGGACGCTTCCGCGACTGCTTGGACTCTTCCGCGACTGCTTGGACGCTTCCGCGCCTGCTTGGCCTCTTCTGCGTCTTCTTGCATGCTTCCGCGCCTGCTTGCATGCTTCCCCGCCTGCTTGGACGCTTCCGCGACTGCTTGGACGCTTCCGCGCCTGCTTGGCCTCTTCTGCGTCTTCTTGCATGCTTCCGCGCCTGCTTGGACGCTTCCGCGCCTGGTTGGACGCTACCGCGCCTGCTTGGACGCTTCCGCGCCTGCTTGCATGCTTCCGCGCCTGCTTGGACGCTACCGCGCCTGCTTGGACGCTTCCGCGCCTGCTTGGACGCTTCCGCGACTGCTTGGACGCTTCCGCGCCTGCTTGGACGCTTCCGCGCCTGGTTGGACGCTGCCGCGCCTGCTTGGACGCTTCTGCGACTGCTTGGACGCTTCCGCGCCTGCTTGGACTCTTCTGCTCCTTCTTGCATGCTTCCGCGCCTACTTGGACGCTTCCGCGCCTGCTTGGACTCTTCTGCGCCTTCTTGCATGCTTCCGCGCCTGCTTGGAGGTTTCCGCGCCTGCTTGGACGCTATCGCGCCTGCTTGGACGCTTCCGCGCCTGCTTGGACTCTTCTGCGCCTTCTTGCATGCTGCCGCGCCTGCTTGGACTCTTCTACGCCTTTTTGCATGCTTCCGCGCCTGCTTGGACGTTTCCGCGCCTGCTTGGACTCTTATGCGCCATCTTGCATGCTTCCGCGCCTACTTGGACGCTTCCGCGCCTGCTTGGACGTTTCCGCGCCTGCTTGGACGCTACCGCGCCTGCTTGGACGCTTCCGCGCCTTCTTGCATGCTTCCGCGCCTGCTTGGACTTTTCCGCGCCTTCTTGGACGCTACCGCGCCTGCTTGCATGCTTCCCCGCCTACCTGGACGCTTCCGCGCCTGTTTGGACTCTTCTGCGTCTTCTTGCATGCTTCCGCGCCTGCTTGGACGTTTCCGCGCCTGCTTGGACTCTTCTGCGCCTTCTTGCATGCTTCCGCGCCTGCTTGGACGTTTCTGCGCCTGCTTGGACGCTTGCGCGACTGCTTGGACGCTTCCGCGCCTGCTTGGACACTTCCGCGCCTGCTTGGACTCTTCTGCGCCTTCTTGCATGCTTCCGCGCCTGCTTGGACTCTTCTGCGGCTTCTTGCATGCTTCCGCGCCTGCTTGGACGTTTCCGCGCCAGCTTGGACGCTTCCGCGCCTGCTTGGACTCTTCTGCGCCTTCTTGCATGCTTCCGCGCCTGCTTGGACGTTTCTGCGCCTGCTTGGACGCTTCCGCGACTGCTTGGACGCTTCCGCGCCTGCTCGGACACTTCCGCGCCTGCTTGGATTCTTCTGCGCCTTCTTGCATGCTTCCGCGCCTGCTTGGACGCTACCGCGCCTGCTTGGACGCTTCCGCGGGTGCTTGCACGGTTCTGCGCCTGCTTGGACGCTTCCGCGCCTGCTTGCATGCTTCCCCGCCTACCTGGACGCTTCCGCGCCTGTTTGGACTCTTCTGCCTCTTCTTGCATGCTTCCGCGCCTGCTTGGACGTTTCCGCGCCTGCTTGGACTCTTCTGCGCCTTCTTGCATGCTTCCGCGCCTGCTTGGACGTTTCTGCGCCTGCTTGGACGCTTGCGCGACTGCTTGGACGCTTCCGCGCCTGCTTGGACACTTCCGCGCCTGCTTGGACTCTTCTGCGCCTTCTTGCATGCTTCCGCGCCTGCTTGGACTCTTCTGCGCCTTCTTGCATGCTTCCGCGCCTCCTTGGACGTTTCCGCGCCTGCTTGGACGCTACCGCGCCTGCTTGGATGCTTCCGCGCCTTCTTGCATGCTTCCGCGCCTACTTGGTCGTTTCCGCGCCTGCTTGGACGCTTCCGCGCCTGCTTGGACTCTTCCGCGCCTGCTTGCATGCTTCCCCGCCTGCTTGGACGCTTCCGCGACTGCTTGGAATCTTCTGCGCCTGCTTGGACTCTTTTGCGCCTTCTTGCATGCTTCCGCGCCTGCTTGGACGTTTCCGCGCCAGCTTGGACGCTTCCGCGCCTGCTTGGACTCTTCTGCGCCTTCTTGCATGCTTCCGCGCTAGCTTGGACGTTTCCGCGCCTGCTTGGTACGCTACCGCGCCTGCTTGGATGCTTCCGCGCCATCTTGCATGCTTCCGCGCCTACTTGGACGTTTCCGCGCCTGCTTGGACGCTTCCGCGCCTGCTTGGACGCTTCCGCGACTGCTTGGACGCTACCGCGCCTGCTTGGACGCTTCCCCGACTGCTTGGACGCTTCCGCGCCTGGTTGGACGCTACCGCGCCTGCTTGGACGCTTCCGCGCCTGCTTGCACGGTTCCGCGCCTGCTTGATCGCTTCCGCCCCTGCTTGGACGCTTCCACGCCTGGTTGCACGCTTCCGCGCCTGCTTGTATACTTCCGCGCCTGCTTGGACGCTTCCGCGCCTGCTTGGACGCTTTCGCGCCTTCTTGCATGTTTACGCGCCTACTTGGACGTTTCCGCGCCTGCTTGGACGCTTCCGCGACTGCTTGGACGCTACCGCGCCTGCCTGGACGCTTCCGCGACTGCTTGGAATCTTCTGCGCCTGCTTGGACTCTTCTGCGCCTTCTTGCATGCTTCCGCGCCTGCTTGGACGCTTCCGCGCCTGCTTGGACACTTCCGCGCCTGCTTGGACGCTTCCGCGCATGCTTGGTCGCTTCCGCGCCTGCTTGGACGCTTCCGCGCCTATATGGATGCTTCCGCGCCTGCTTGGACGCTTCCGCGCATGCTTGGTCGCTTCCGCGCCTGCTTGGACGCTTCCGCGCCTATATGGATGCTTCCGTGCCTGCTTGGACGCTTCCGCGCCTGCTTGGACACTTCCGCGCCTGCTTGGACGCTACCGCGCCTGCTTGGACGCTTCCGCGACTGCTTGGACGCTACCGCGCGTGCTTAGACGCTTCCGCGCCTATATGGATGCTTCCGCGCCTGCTTGGACGCTTCCGCGCCTGCTTGGACGCTTCCGCGCCTGCTTGGACTCTTCTGCGCCTTCTTGCATGCTTCCGCGCCTGCTTGGACGCTTCCGCGCCTGCTTGGACACTTCCGCGCCTGCTTGGACGCTTCCGCGCATGCTTGGTCGCTTCCGCGCCTGCTTGGACGCTTCCGCGCCTATATGGATGCTTCCGCGCCTGCTTGGACGCTTCCGCGCCTGCTTGGACGCTTCCGCGCCTGCTTGGACTCTTCTGCGTCTTCTTGCATGCTTCCGCGCCTGCTTGGACGTTTCCTCGTCTGCTTGGACGCTGCCGCGCCTGCTTGGACTCTTCCGCGCCTGCTTGGACGCTACCGCGCCTGCTTGGACGCTTCCGCGACTGCTTGCATGCTTCCGCGCCTGCTTGCATGCTTCCGCGCCTGCTAGGACGCTTTCGCGCCTGCTTGCACGGTTCCGGGCCTGCTTGGACTCTTCTGCTCCTTCTTGCATGCTTCCGCGCCTACTTGGACGTTTCCGCGCCTGCTTGGACGCTTTTGCGCCTGCTTGGACGCTTTCGCGCCTATATGGAGGCTTCCGCGCCTGCTTGGACGTTTCCGCGACTGCTTGCATGCTTCCGCGCCTGCTTGCATGCTTCCGCGCCTGCTAGGACGCTTTCGCGCCTGCTTGCACGGTTCCGGGCCTGCTTGGACGCTACCGCGCCTGCTTGGACGCTTCCGGGCCTTCTTGCATGCTTCCGCGCCTACTTGGACGTTTCCGCGCCTGCTTGGACGCTTCCGCGTCTTCTTGCATGCTTCCGCGCCTGCTTGGACGTTTCCGCGCCTGCTTGGACTCTTCTGCGCCTTCTTGCATGCTTCCGCGCCTGCTTGGACGTTTCTGCGCCTGCTTGGACGCTTCCGCGACTGCTTGGACGCTTCCGCGCCTGCTCGGACACTTCCGCGCCTGCTTGGATTCTTCTGCGCCTTCTTGCATGCTTCCGCGCCTGCTTGGACGCTACCGCGCCTGCTTGGACGCTTCCGCGGGTGCTTGCACGGTTCTGCGCCTGCTTGGACGCTTCCGCGCCTGCTTGCATGCTTCCCCGCCTACCTGGACGCTTCCGCGCCTGTTTGGACTCTTCTGCGTCTTCTTGCATGCTTCCGCGCCTGCTTGGACGTTTCCGCGCCTGCTTGGACTCTTCTGCGCCTTCTTGCATGCTTCCGCGCCTGCTTGGACGTTTCTGCGCCTGCTTGGACGCTTGCGCGACTGCTTGGACGCTTCCGCGCCTGCTTGGACACTTCCGCGCCTGCTTGGACTCTTCTGCGCCTTCTTGCATGCTTCCGCGCCTGCTTGGACTCTTCTGCGGCTTCTTGCATGCTTCCGCGCCTGCTTGGACGTTTCCGCGCCAGCTTGGACGCTTCCGCGCCTGCTTGGACTCTTCTGCGCCTTCTTGCATGCTTCCGCGCCTGCTTGGACGTTTCTGCGCCTGCTTGGACGCTTCCGCGACTGCTTGGACGCTTCCGCGCCTGCTCGGACACTTCCGCGCCTGCTTGGACTCTTCTGCGCCTTCTTGCATGCTTCCGCGCCTGCTTGGACTCTTCTGCGGCTTCTTGCATGCTTCCGCGCCTGCTTGGACGTTTCTGCGCCTGCTTGGACGCTTGCGCGACTGCTTGGACGCTTCCGCGCCTGCTTGGACACTTCCGCGCCTGCTTGGACTCTTCTGCGCCTTCTTGCATGCTTCCGCGCCTGCTTGGACTCTTCTGCGGCTTCTTGCATGCTTCCGCGCCTGCTTGGACGCTTCCGCGCATGCTTGGTCGCTTCCGCGCCTGCTTGGACGCTTCCGCGCCTATATGGATGCTTCCGTGCCTGCTTGGACGCTTCCGCGCCTGCTTGGACACTTCCGCGCCTGCTTGGACGCTACCGCGCCTGCTTGGACGCTTCCGCGACTGCTTGGACGCTACCGCGCGTGCTTAGACGCTTCCGCGACTGCTTGAATGCTTCCGCGACTGCTTCGATGCTTCCGCGCCTGCTTGGACCCTTCTGCGTCTTCTTGCATGCTTCCGCGCCTGCTTGGACGTTTCCGCGCCTGCTTGGACGCTTCCGCGCCTACTTGCATGCTTCCCCGCCTACTTGGACGCTTCCGCGCCTGTTTGGACTCCTCTGCGTCTTCTTGCATGCTTCCGCGCCTGCTTGGACGTTTCCGCGCCTGCTTGGACTCTTCTGCGCCTTCTTGCATGCTTCCGCGCCTGCTTGGACGTTTCCGCGCCTGCTTGGACGTTTCCGCGCCTGCTTGGACGCTTCCGCGCCTGCTTGCATGCTTCCCCGCCTACTTGGACGCTTCCGCGCCTGCTTGGACGTTTCTGCGACTGCTTGGACGCTTCCGCGCCTGCTTGGACGCTTCCGCGCCTGCTTGGACTCTTCTGCGTCTTCTTGCATGCTTCCGCGCCTGCTTGGACGTTTCCTCGTCTGCTTGGACGCTGCCGCGCCTGCTTGGACTCTTCCGCGCCTGCTTGGACGCTACCGCGCCTGCTTGGACGCTTCCGCGACTGCTTGCATGCTTCCGCGCCTGCTTGCATGCTTCCGCGCCTGCTAGGACGCTTTCGCGCCTGCTTGCACGGTTCCGGGCCTGCTTGGACACTTCCGCGCCTGCTTGGACACTTCCGCGCCTGCTTGGACGCTTCCGCGCATGCTTGGTCGCTTCCGCGACTGCTTGAATGCTTCCGCGACTGCTTCGATGCTTCCGCGCCTGCTTGGACCCTTCTGCGTCTTCTTGCATGCTTCCGCGCATGTTTGGACGCTTCCGCGCCTGCTTGGACACTTCCGCGCCTGCTTGGACGCTACCGCGCCTGCTTGGACTCTTCCGCGCCTGCTTGGACGCTTCCGCGACTGCTTGCATGCTTCCGCGCCTGCTTGCATGCTTCCGCGCCTGCTAGGACGCTTTCGCGCCTGCTTGCACGGTTCCGAGCCTGCTTGGACGCTTCCGCGCATGTTTGGACGCTTCCGCGCCTGCTTGGACGCTTCCGCGCATGCTTGGTCGCTTCCGCGACTGCTTGAATGCTTCCGCGACTGCTTCGATGCTTCCGCGCCTGCTTGGACCCTTCTGCGTCTTCTTGCATGCTTCCGCGCATGTTTGGACGCTTCCGCGCCTGCTTGGACACTTCCGCGCCTGCTTGGACACTTCCGCGCCTGCTTGGACGCTTCCGCGCCTGCTTGGACTCTTCTGCGTCTTCTTGCATGCTTCCGCGCCTGCTTGGACGTTTCCTCGTCTGCTTGGATGCTTCCGCGCCTGCTTGGACGCTTCCACGCCTGCTTGGACACTTCCGCGCCTGCTTGGACGCTTCCGCGCCTGCTTGGACGCTTTCGCGCCTATATGGATGCTTCCGCGCCTGCTTGGACGCTTCCGCGCCTGCTTGGACGTTTCCGCGCCTGCTTCGACGCTTCCGCGCCTGCTTGGGCGCTTCCGCGCCTGCTTCGACGCTTCCGCGCCTGCTTGCATGCTTCCGCGCCTGCTTGGATGTTTCAGTGCCTGCTTGGACGCTTCCGCGCCTGCTTGGACGCTTTCGCGCCTATATGGATGCTTCCGCGCCTGCTTGGACGCTTCCGCGCCTGCTTGGACGTTTCCGCGCCTGCTTCGACGCTTCCGCGCCTGCTTGCACGGTTCCGCGCCTGTTTGGGCGCTTCCGCGCCTGCTTCGACGCTTCCGCGCCTGCTTGCACGGTTCCACGCCTGTTTGGGCGCTTCCGCGCCTGCTTCGACGCTTCCGCGCCTGCTTGCACGGTTCCACGCCTGCTTGGACGCTTCCGCGCCTGCTTGCACGGTTCCGCGCCTGCTTGGACTCTTCTGCGCCTGCTGGTACTCTTCCGCGCCTGCTTGGACGCTTCCGCGCCTATATGGACGCTTCCGCGCCTGCTTGGACGCTTCTGCGCCTTCTTGCATGCTGCCGCGCCTACTTGGACGTTTCCGCGCCTGCTTGGACGCTTCCGCGCCTGCGTGCATGCTTCCCCACCTGCTTGGACGCTTCCGCGCCTGCTTGGACGCTTCCGCGACTGCTTGGACTCTTCTGCGCCTGCTTGGACGCTTCCGCGCCTGCTTAGACGCTTCCGCGCCTGCTTGGACGCTTCCGCGCCTATATGGACGCTTCCGCGCCTGCTTGGACGCTTCCGCGCCTGCTTGGACTCTTCTGCTCCTTCTTGCATGCTTCCGCGCCTACTAGGACGTTTCCGCGCCTGCTTGGACTCTTCTGCGCCTTCTTGCATGCTGCCGCGCCTACTTGGACGTTTCCGCGCCTGCTTGGACGCTTCCGCGCCTGCGTGCATGCTTCCCCACCTGCTTGGACGCTTCCGCGCCTGCTTGGACGCTTCCGCGACTGCTTGGACTCTTCTGCGCCTGCTTGGACGCTACCGCGCCTGCTTGGACGCTTCCGCGACTGCTAGGACGCTTCCGCGCCTGGTTGGTCGCTACCACGCCTGCTTGGACGCTTCCGCGCCTGCTTGGACGCTTCCGCGCCTGCTTGGACTCTTCTGCTCCTTCTTGCATGCTTCCGCGCCTACTAGGACGTTTCCGCGCCTGCTTGGACGCTTCCGCGCCTGCTTGGACTCTTCTGCGCCTTCTTGCATGCTTCCGCGCCTACTTGGACGTTTCCGCGCCTGCTTGGACGCTTCCGCGCCTGCTTGCATGCTTCCCCGCCTGCTTGGACGCTTCCGCGCCTGCTTGGACGCTTCCGCGCCTGGTTGGACGCTACCGCGCCTGCTTGGACGCTTCCGCGCCTGCTTGAATGCTTCCGCGCCTGCTTGGACTCTTCTGCGCCTGTTTGGACCCTTCTGCGCCTTCTTGCATGCTACCGCGTCTGCTTGGACGCTTCCGCGACTGCTTGGACGCTTCCGCGCCTGGTTGGACTCTTCTGCGCCTGCTTGGACTCTTCTGCGTCTTCTTGCATGCTTCCGCGTCTGCTTGGACGTTTCCGCGCCTGCTTGAACGCTACCGCGCCTGCTTGGACGCTTCCGCGACTGCTTGGACGCTTCCGCGCCTGCTTGGACTCTTCTGCGCCTGCTTGGACTCTTCTGCGCCTTCTTGCATGCTTCCGCGCCTGCTTGTACGTTTCCGCGCCAGCTTGGACGCTACCGCGCCTGCTTGGACGCTTCCGTGACTGCTTGGACGCTTCCGCGCCTGCTTAGACTCTTCTGCGCCTTCTTGCATGCTGCCGCGCCTACTTGGACGTTTCCGCGCCTGCTTGGACGTTTCTGCGCCTGCTTGGACGCTACCGCGCCTGCTTGGACGCTTCCGCGACTGCTTGGACGCTACCACGCCTGCTTGGACGCTTCCGCGACTGCTTGGACGCTTCCGCGCCTGCTTGGACTGTTCTGCGCCTTCTTGCATGCTGCCGCGCCTACTTGGACGCTTCCGCGCCTGGTTGGACGCTACCGCGCCTGCTTGGACGCTTCCGCGACTGCTTGGACGCTTCCGCGCCTGCTTGGACTCCTCTGCGTCTTCTTGCATGCTTCCGCGCCTGCTTGGACGTTTCCGCGACTGCTTGCACGCTTCCGCGACTGCTTGGACGCTTCCGCGTCTGCTTGGACTCTTCTGCGCCTGCTTGGACTCTTCTGCGCCTTCTTGCATGCTTCCGCGCCTTCTTGGACGTTTCCGCGCCTGCTTGGACGCTACCGCGCCTGCTTGGACGCTTCCGCGCCTGCTTGGACTCTTCTGCGCCTTCTTGCATGCTTCCACGCCTGCTTGCATGCTCCCGCGCCTGCTTGGACGCTTCCGCGCCTGCTTGGACTCTTCTGCGCCTTCTTGCATGCTTCCGCGCCTGCTTGGACGTTTCAGCGCCTGCTTGGACGCTTCCGCGCCTGCTTGGACGCTTCCGCGCCTGCTTGCACGGTTTCGCGCCTGCTTGGACGCTCCCACGCCTGCTTGGACTCTTCTGCGGCTTCTTGCATGCTTCCGCGCCTGCTTGGACGTTTCCGCGCCTGCTTGGACGCTACCGCGCCTGCTTGGACGCTTCCGCGCCTGCTTGGACTCCTCTACGTCTTCTTGCATGCTTCCGCGCCTGCTTGGACGTTTCCGCGCCTGCTTGGACGCTACCGCGCCTGCTTGGACGCTTCCGCGACTGCTTGGACGCTTCCGCGCCTGCTTGGACCCTTCTGCGCCTGCTTGCATGCTTCCGCGCCTACTTGGACGTTTCTGCGCCTGCTTGGACTCTTCCGCGCCTGCATGGACGCTTCCGCGCCTGCTTGGACTCTTCTGCGCCTTCTTGCATGCTGCCGCGCCTACTTGGACGTTTCCGCGACTGCTTGGACGCTTCCGCGCCTGCTTGGACTCTTCTGCGCCTTCTTGCATGCTGCCGCGCCTACTTGGACGCTTCCGCGACTGCTTGGACGCTTCCGCGCCTGCTTGGACTCTTCTGCGCCTTCTTGCTTGCTGTCGCGCCTACTTGTACGTTTCCGCGCCTGCTTGGACGCTTCCGCGCCTGCTTGAATGCTTCCGCGCCTGCTTGGACGCTTCCGCGACTGCTTGGACGCTTCCGCGCCTGCTTGGACTCTTCTGCACCTTCTTGCATGCTTCCGCGCCTGCTTGGACGTTTCCGCGCCTGCTTGGACGCTACCGCGCCTGCTTTGACGCTACCGCGCATGCTTGGACGCTACCGCGCCTGCTTGGACGCTTCCGCGACTGCTTGGACGCTTCCCCGCCTGCTTCGACTTTTCTGCGCCTGCTTGGACTCTTCTGCGCCTTCTTGCATGCTTCCGCGCCTGCTTGGACGTTTCCGCTCCTGCTTGGACGCTACCGCGCCTGCTTGAACGTTTCAGCGCCTGCTTGGACGCTTCCGCGACAGCTTGGACGCTTCCGCGCCTGCTTGGACTCTTCTGCACCTTCTTGCATGCTTCCGCGCCTGCTTAGACGCTTCCGCGCCTGCTTGGACCCTTCTGCGCCTGCTTGCATGCTTCCGCGCCTACTTGGACGTTTCTGCGCCTGCTTGGACGCTTCCGCGCCTGCATGGACGCTACCGCGCCTGCTTGGACTCTTCTGCGCCTTCTTGCATGCTGCCGCGCCTACTTGGACGCTTCCGCGACTGCTTGGACGCTTCCGCGCCTGCTTGGACTCTTCTGCGCCTTCTTGCTTGCTGTCGCGCCTACTTGTACGTTTCCGCGCCTGCTTGGACGCTTTCGCGCCTGCTTGGACGCTTCCGCGCCTGCTTGGACTCTTCTGCGCCTTCTTGCATGCTTCCGCGCCTGCTTGGACGCTTCCGCGCCTGCTTGGACTCTTCTGCGCCTGCTTGCATGCTTCCGCGCCTGCTTGGACGTTTCAGCGCCTGCTTGGACGCTTCCGCGCCTGCTTGGACTCTTCTGCGCCTTCTTGCATGCTTCCGCGCCTGCTTGGACGCTTCCACGCCTGCTTGGACCCTTCTGCGCCTGCTTGCATGCTTCCGCGCCTACTTGGACGTTTCTGCGCCTGCTTGGACGCTTCCGCGCCTGCATGGACGCTTCCGCGCCTGCTTGGACTCTTCTGTGCCTTCTTGCATGCTGCCGCGCCTACTTGGACGCTTCCGCGACTGCTTGGACGCTTCCGCGCCTGCTTGGACTCTTCTGCGCCTTCTTGCATGCTTCCGCGCCTACTTGGACGTTTCCGCGCCTGCTTGGACGCTTCCGCGCCTGCTTGCATGCTTCCCCGCCTGCTTGGACGCTTCCGCGCCTGCTTGGACGCTTCCGCGCCTGGTTGGACGCTACCGCGCCTGCTTGGACGCTTCCGCGCCTGCTTGAATGCTTCCGCGCCTGCTTGGACTCTTCTGCGCCTGTTTGGACCCTTCTGCGCCTTCTTGCATGCTACCGCGTCTGCTTGGACGCTTCCGCGACTGCTTGGACGCTTCCGCGCCTGGTTGGACTCTTCTGCGCCTGCTTGGACTCTTCTGCGTCTTCTTGCATGCTTCCGCGTCTGCTTGGACGTTTCCGCGCCTGCTTGAACGCTACCGCGCCTGCTTGGACGCTTCCGCGACTGCTTGGACGCTTCCGCGCCTGCTTGGACTCTTCTGCGCCTGCTTGGACTCTTCTGCGCCTTCTTGCATGCTTCCGCGCCTGCTTGTACGTTTCCGCGCCAGCTTGGACGCTACCGCGCCTGCTTGGACGCTTCCGTGACTGCTTGGACGCTTCCGCGCCTGCTTAGACTCTTCTGCGCCTACTTGGACGTTTCCGCGCCTGCTTGGACGTTTCTGCGCCTGCTTGGACGCTACCGCGCCTGCTTGGACGCTTCCGCGACTGCTTGGACGCTACCACGCCTGCTTGGACGCTTCCGCGACTGCTTGGACGCTTCCGCGCCTGCTTGGACTGTTCTGCGCCTTCTTGCATGCTGCCGCGCCTACTTGGACGCTTCCGCGCCTGGTTGGACGCTACCGCGCCTGCTTGGACGCTTCCGCGACTGCTTGGACGCTTCCGCGCCTGCTTGGACTCCTCTGCGTCTTCTTGCATGCTTCCGCGCCTGCTTGGACGTTTCCGCGACTGCTTGCACGCTTCCGCGACTGCTTGGACGCTTCCGCGCCTGCTTGGACTCTTCTGCGCCTTCTTGCATGCTTCCGCGCCTTCTTGGACGTTTCCGCGCCTGCTTGGACGCTACCGCGCCTGCTTGGACGCTTCCGCGCCTGCTTGGACTCTTCTGCGCCTTCTTGCATGCTTCCACGCCTGCTTGCATGCTTCCGCGCCTGCTTGGACGCTTCCGCGCCTGCTTGGACTCTTCTGCGCCTTCTTGCATGCTTCCGCGCCTGCTTGGACGTTTCAGCGCCTGCTTGGACGCTTCCGCGCCTGCTTGGACGCTTCCGCGCCTGCTTGCACGGTTTCGCGCCTGCTTGGACGCTCCCACGCCTGCTTGGACTCTTCTGCGGCTTCTTGCATGCTTCCGCGCCTGCTTGGACGTTTCCGCGCCTGCTTGGACGCTACCGCGCCTGCTTGGACGCTTCCGCGCCTGCTTGGACTCCTCTACGTCTTCTTGCATGCTTCCGCGCCTGCTTGGACGTTTCCGCGCCTGCTTGGACGCTACCGCGCCTGCTTGGACGCTTCCGCGACTGCTTGGACGCTTCCGCGCCTGCTTGGACCCTTCTGCGCCTGCTTGCATGCTTCCGCGCCTACTTGGACGTTTCTGCGCCTGCTTGGACTCTTCCGCGCCTGCATGGACGCTTCCGCGCCTGCTTGGACTCTTCTGCGCCTTCTTGCATGCTGCCGCGCCTACTTGGACGCTTCCGCGCCTGCTTGAATGCTTCCGCGCCTGCTTGGACGCTTCCGCGACTGCTTGTACGCTTCCGCGCCTGCTTGGACTCTTCTGCGCCTTCTTGCATGCTTCCGCGCCTGCTTGGACGTTTCCGCGCCTGCTTGGACGCTACCGCGCCTGCTTTGACGCTACCGCGCATGCTTGGACGCTACCGCGCCTGCTTGGACGCTTCCGCGACTGCTTGGACGCTTCCCCGCCTGCTTCGACTTTTCTGCGCCTGCTTGGACTCTTCTGCGCCTTCTTGCATGCTTCCGCGCCTGCTTGGACGTTTCCGCGCCTGCTTGAACGCTACCGCGCCTGCTTGGACGCTTCCGCGTCTGCTTGGACGCTATCGCGCCTGCTTGGACGTCTCCGCGCCTGCTTGGACGCTACCGCGCCGGCTTGGACGCTTCCGCGCCTGCTTGCATGCTTCCGCGCCTGCTTGGACGTTTCCGCGCCTGCTTGTACGTTTCCGCGCCTGCTTGGACGCTTCCGCGCCTGCTTGAATGCTTCCGCGCCTGCTTGGACTCTTCTGCGCCTTCTTGCATGCTGCCGCGCCTACTTGTACGTTTCCGCGCCTGCTTGGACGCTTCCGCGCCTGCTTGCATGCTTCCCCGCCTGCTTTGACGTTTCCGCGCTTGCTTGGACGCTTCCGCGCCTGCTTGGACTCTTCTGCGCCTGCTTGGACTCTTCTGCGCCTTCTTGCATGCTTCCGCGCCTGCTTGGACGTTTCCGCGCCTGCTTGGACGCTACCGCGCCTGCTTTGACGATTCCGCGACTGCTTGGACGCTTCCGCGCCTGCTTGGACTCTTCTGCGTCTTCTTGCATGCTTCCGCGCCTGCTTGGACGTTTCCGCGCCTGCTTGGAAGCTACCGCGCCTGCTTGGACGCTTCCGCGCCTGCTTGCATGCTTCCCCGCCTGCTTGGACGCTTCCGCGCCTGCTTGGACTCTTCTGCGTCTTCTTGCATGCTGCCGCGCCTAATTGGACGCTTCCGCGCCTGGTTCGACGCTACCGCGCCTGCTTGGACGCTTCCGCGACTGCTTGGACGCTTCTGCGCCTTCTTGCATGCTTCCGCGCCTGCTTGGACGTTTCCGCGCCTGCTTGGACTCTTCTGCGCCTTCTTGCATGCTGCCGCGCCTACTTGGACGCTTCCGCGCCTGGTTGGACGCTACTGCGCCTGCTTGGTCGCTTCCGCGCCTGCTTGGACGCTACCGAGCCTGCTTGGACGCTTCCGCGCCTTCTTGCATGCTTCCGCGCCTGCTTGGACGTTTCCGCGACAGCTTGGACGCTTCCGCGCCTGCTTGGACTCTTCTGCGCCTTCTTGCATGCTTCCGCGCCTGCTTAGACGCTTCCGCGCCTGCTTGGACCCTTCTGCGCCTGCTTGCATGCTTCCGCGCCTACTTGGACGTTTCTGCGCCTGCTTGGACGCTTCCGCGCCTGCATGGACGCTACCGCGCCTGCTTGGACTCTTCTGCGCCTTCTTGCATGCTGCCGCGCCTACTTGGACGCTTCCGCGACTGCTTGGACGCTTCCGCGCCTGCTTGGACTCTTCTGCGCCTTCTTGCTTGCTGTCGCGCCTACTTGTACGTTTCCGCGCCTGCTTGGACGCTTCCGCGCCTGCTTGAATGCTTCCGCGCCTGCTTGGACTCTTCTGCGCCTTCTTGCATGCTGCCGCGCCTTCTTGCATGCTGCCGCGCCTACTTGTACGTTTCCGCGCCTGCTTGGACGCTTCCGCGCCTGCTTGCATGCTTCCCCGCCTGCTTGGACGTTTCCGCGCTTGCTTGGACGCTTCCGCGCCTGCTTGCATGCTTCCCCGCCTGCTTGGACGCTTCCGCGCCTGCTTGGAATCTTCTGCGCCTTCTTGCATGCTGCCGCGCCTACTTGGACGCTTCCGCGCCTGCTTGGACTCTTCTGCGCCTTCTTGCATGCTTCCGCGCCTGCATGCATGCTTCCGCGCCTGCTTGGACGCTTCCGCGCCTGCTTGGACTCTTCTGCGCCTTCTTGCATGCTTCCGCGCCTGCTTGGACGCTTCCGCGCCTGATTGGACTCTTCTGCGCCTTCTTGCATGCTTCCGCGCCTGCTTGGACGCTTCCGCGACAGCTTGGACGCTTCCGCGCCTGCTTGGACTCTTCTGCGCCTTCTTGCATGCTTCCGCGCCTGCTTAGACGCTTCCGCGCCTGCTTGGACCCTTCTGCGCCTGCTTGCATGCTTCCGCGCCTACTTGGACGTTTCTGCGCCTGCTTGGACGCTTCCGCGCCTGCATGGACGCTACCGCGCCTGCTTGGACTCTTCTGCGCCTTCTTGCATGCTGCCGCGCCTACTTGGACGCTTCCGCGACTGCTTGGACGCTTCCGCGCCTGCTTGGACTCTTCTGCGCCTTCTTGCTTGCTGTCGCGCCTACTTGTACGTTTCCGCGCCTGCTTGGACGCTTCCGCGCCTGCTTGAATGCTTCCGCGCCTGCTTGGACTCTTCTGCGCCTTCTTGCATGCTGCCGCGCCTACTTGTACGTTTCCGCGCCTGCTTGGACGCTTCCGCGCCTGCTTGCATGCTTCCCCGCCTGCTTGGACGTTTCCGCGCTTGCTTGGACGCTTCCGCGCCTGCTTGCATGCTTCCCCGCCTGCTTGGACGCTTCCGCGCCTGCTTGGAATCTTCTGCGCCTTCTTGCATGCTGCCGCGCCTACTTGGACGCTTCCGCGCCTGCTTGGACTCTTCTGCGCCTTCTTGCATGCTTCCGCGCCTGCATGCATGCTTCCGCGCCTGCTTGGACGCTTCCGCGCCTGCTTGGACTCTTCTGCGCCTTCTTGCATGCTTCCGCGCCTGCTTGGACGTTTCAGCGCCTGCTTGGACGCTTCCGCGCCTGCTTGGATGCTTCCGCGCCTGCTTGGACGCTTCCGCGACTGCTTGGACGCTTCCGCGCCTGGTTGGACGCTACCGCGCCTGCTTGGACGCTTCCGCGACTGCTTGGACGCTTCCGTGACTGCTTGGACCCATCTGCGCCTTCTTGCATGCTGCCGCGCCTACTTGGACGTTTCCGCGCCTGCTTGGACGCTTCCGCGCCTGCTTGCATGCTTCCCCGCCTGCTTGGACGTTTCCGCGCCTGCTTGGACGCTACCGCGCCTGCTTGGACGCTTCCGCGCCTGCTTGGACTCTACTGCGCCTTCTTGCATGCTTCCGCGCCTGCTTGCATGCTTCCGCGCCTGCTTGGACGCTTCCGCGCCTGCTTGGACTCTTCTGCGCCTTCTTGCATGCTTCCGCGCCTGCTTGGACGTTTCAGCGCCTGCTTGGACGCTTCCGCGCCTGCTTGGACGCTTCCGCGCCTGCTTGCACGGTTTCGCGCCTGCTTGGACGCTCCCACGCCTGCTTGGACTCTTCTGCGCCTTCTTGCATGCTGCCGCGCCTACTTGGACGCTTCCGCGCCTGGTTGGACGATACCGCGCCTGCTTGGACGCTTCCGCGACTGCTTGGACGCTTCCGCGCCTGCTTGGACTCTTCTGCGCCTTCTTGCATGCTTCCGCGCCTGCTTGGACGTTTCCGCGCCTGCTTGGACGCTTCCGCGCCTGCTTGGACGCTTCCGCGACTGCTTGGACGCTTCCGCGCCTGGTTGCATGCTGCCGCGCCTACTTGGACGTTTCCGCGCCTGCTTGGACGCTTCCGCGCCTGCTTGGACGCTTCCGCGCCTGCTTGGACTCCTCTGCGTCTTCTTGCATGCTTCCGCGCCTGCTTGGACGTTTCCGCGACTGCTTGCACGCTTCCGCGACTGCTTGGACGCTTCCGCGCCTGCTTGGACTCTTCTGCGCCTGCTTGGACTCTTCTGCGCCTTCTTGCATGCTTCCGCGCCTGCTTGGACGCTTCTGCGACTGCTTGGACGCTTCCGCGCCTGCTTGGACTCTTCTGCGCCTTCTTGCATGCTGCCGCGCCTACTTGGACGCTTCCGCGCCTGGTTGAACGCTACCGCGCCTGCTTGGACGCTTCCGCGCCTTCTTGGACTCCTCTGCGTCTTCTTGCATGCTTCCGCGCCTGCTTGGACGTTTCCGCGCCTGCTTGGAAGCTACCGCGCCTGCTTGGACGCTTCCGCGCCTGCTTGCATGCTTCCCCGCCTGCCTGGACGCTTCCGCGCCTGCTTGGACTCTTCTGCGCCTTCTTGCATGCTGCCGCGCCTACTTGGACGCTTCCGCTCCTGATTGGACGCTACCGCGCCTGTTTGGACGCTTCCGCGACTGCTTGGACGCTTCCGCGCCTGCTTGGACTCTTCTGCGCCTGCTTGGACTCTTCCACGCCTGCTTGGACGCTTCCGCGCCTGCTTGCATGCTTCCCCGCCTGCTTGGACGCTTCCGCGCCTGCTTGGACTCTTCTGCGCCTTCTTGCATGCTTCCGCGCCTGCTTGGACGTTTCCGCGCCTGCTTGGGCGCTACCGAGCCTGCTTGGACGCTTCCGCGCCTTCTTGCATGCTTCCGCGCCTGCTTGGACGTTTCCGCGCCTGCTTGGACGCTACCGCGCCTGCTTGGACGCTTCCGCGCCTGCTTGGACGCTTCCGCGCCTGCTTGGACGCTTCCGCGCCTGCTTGGACGCTTCCGCGCCTGCTTGCACGGTTTCGCGCCTGCTTGGACGCTTCCGCGCCTGCTTGGACTCTTCTGCGCCTTCTTGCATGCTTCCGCGCCTCCTTGGACTTTTCAGCGCCTGCTTGGACGCTTCCGCGCCTTCTTGGACTCCTCTGCGTCTTCTTGCATGCTTCCGCGCCTGCTTGGACGCTTCCGCGCCTGCTTGGACTCCTCTGCGTCTTCTTGCATGCTTCCGCGCCTGCTTGGTCGTTTCCGCGCCTGCTTGGAAGTTACCGCGCCTGCTTGGACGCTTCCGCGCCTGCTTGCATGCTTCCCCGCCTGCTTGGACGCTTCCGCGCCTGCTTGGACTCTTCTGCGTCTTCTTGCATGCTGCCGCGCCTACTTGGACGCTTCCGCGCCTGGTTGGACGCTACCGCGCCTGCTTGGACGCTTCCGCGACTGCTTGGACGCTTCTGCGCCTTCTTGCATGCTTCCGCGCCTGCTTGGACGTTTCCGCGCCTGCTTGGACTCTTCTGCGCCTTCTTGCATGCTGCCGCGCCTACTTGGACGCTTCCGCGCCTGATTGGACGCTACCGCGCCTGTTTGGACGCTTCCGCGACTGCTTGGACGCTTCCGCGCCTGCTTGGACTCTTCTGCGCCTTCTTGCATACTTCCGCGCCTGCTTGGACGTTTCCGCGCCTGCTTGGACGCTTCCGCGCCTGCTTGGACGCTTCCGCGACTGCTTGGACGCTTCCGCGCCTGCTTGGACTCTTCTGCGCCTTCTTGCATGCTGCCGCGCCTACTTGGACGCTTCCGCGCCTGGTTGGACGCTACCGCGCCTGCTTGGACGCTTCCGCGACTGCTTGGACGCTTCCGCGCCTGCTTGGACTCTTCTGCGCCTTCTTGCATGCTTCCGCGCCTACTTGGACGCTTCCGCGCCTGGTTGGACGATACCGCGCCTGCTTGGACGCTTCCGCGACTGCTTGGACGCTACCGCGCATGCTTGGACGCTTCCGCGCCTGGTTGGACGCTTCCGCGCCTTCTTGGACTCCTCTGCGTCTTCTTGCATGCTTCCGCGCCTGCTTGGACGCTTCCGCGCCTGGTTGGACGCTACCGCGCCTGCTTGGACGCTTCCGCGACTGCTTGGACGCTTCTGCGCCTTCTTGCATGCTTCCGCGCCTGCTTGGACGTTTCCGCGCCTGCTTGGACTCATCTGCGCCTTCTTGCATGCTGCCGCGCCTACTTGGACGCTTCCACGCCTGATTGGACGCTACCGCGCCTGTTTGGACGCTTCCGCGACTGCTTGGACGCTTCCGCGCCTGCTTGGACTCTTCTGCGCCTTCTTGCATACTTCCGCGCCTGCTTGGACGTTTCCGCGCCTGCTTGGACGCTTCCGCGCCTACTTGGACGCTTCCGCGACTGCTTGGACGCTTCCGCGCCTGCTTGGACTCTTCTGCGCCTTCTTGCATGCTGCCGCGCCTACTTGGACGCTTCCGCGCCTGGTTGGACGCTACCGCGCCTGCTTGGACGCTTCCGCGACTGCTTGGACGCTTCCGCGCCTGCTTGGACTCTTCTGCGCCTTCTTGCATGCTTCCGCGCCTACTTGGACGCTTCCGCGCCTGGTTGGACGCTACCGCGCCTGCTTGGACGCTTCCGCGACTGCTTGGACGCTTCCGCGCCTGCTTGGACTCTTCTGCGCCTTCTTGCATGCTTCCGCGCCTCCTTGGACTTTTCAGCGCCTGCTTGGACGCTTCCGCGCCTGCTTGCACGGTTTCGCGCCTGCTTGGACGCTTCCGCGCCTTCTTGGACTCCTCTGCGTCTTCTTGCATGCTTCCGCGCCTGCTTGGACACTTCCGCGCCTGCTTGGACGCTTCCGCGCCTGCTTGGACACTTCCGCGCCTGCTTGGACGCTTCCGCGCCTGCTTGGACTCCTCTGCGTCTTCTTGCATGCTTCCGCGCCTGCTTGGTCGTTTCCGCGCCTGCTTGGAAGTTACCGCGCCTGCTTGGACGCTTCCGCGCCTGCTTGGACTCTTCTGCGTCTTCTTGCATGCTGCCGCGCCTACTTGGACGCTTCCGCGCCTGGTTGGACGCTACCGCGCCTGCTTGGACGCTTCCGCGACTGCTTGGACGCTTCTGCGCCTTCTTGCATGCTTCCGCGCCTGCTTGGACGTTTCCGCGCCTGCTTGGACTCTTCTGCGCCTTCTTGCATGCTGCCGCGCCTACTTGGACGCTTCCGCGCCTGATTGGACGCTACCGCGCCTGTTTGGACGCTTCCGCGACTGCTTGGACGCTTCCGCGCCTGCTTGGACTCTTCTGCGCCTTCTTGCATACTTCCGCGCCTGCTTGGACGTTTCCGCGCCTGCTTGGACGCTTCCGCGCCTGCTTGGACGCTTCCGCGCCTGCTTGGACGCTTCCGCGCCTGGTTGGACGCTACCGCGCCTGCTTGGATGCTTCCGCGCCTGCTTGAATGCTTCCGCGCCTGCTTGGACTCTTCTGCGCCTGTTTGGACCCTTCTGCGCCTTCTTGCATGCTTCCGCGCCTGCTTGGACGCTTCCGCGCCTGCTTGGACTCTTCTGCGTCTACTTGCATGCTTCCGCGCCTGCTTGGACGTTTCCGCGCCTGCTTGGACGCTACCGCGTCTGCTTGGACGCTTCCGCGACTGCTTGGACGCTTCCGCGCCTGGTTGGACTCTTCTGCGCCTGCTTGGACTCTTCTGCGTCTTCTTGCATGCTTCCGCGTCTGCTTGGACGTTTCCGCGCCTGCTTGAACGCTACCGCGCCTGCTTGGACGCTTCCGCGACTGCTTGGACGCTTCCGCGCCTGCTTGGACTCTTCTGCGCCTTCTTGCATACTTCCGCGCCTGCTTGGACGTTTCCGCGCCTGCTTGGACGCTTCCGCGCCTGCTTGGACGCTTCCGCGACTGCTTGGACGCTTCCGCGCCTGCTTGGACTCTTCTGCGCCTTCTTGCATGCTACCGCGCCTACTTGGACGCTTCCGCGCCTGGTTGGACGCTACCGCGCCTGCTTGGACGCTTCCGCGACTGCTTGGACGCTTCCGCGCCTGCTTGGACTCTTCTGCGCCTTCTTGCATGCTTCCGCGCCTACTTGGACGCTTCCGCGCCTGGTTGGACGCTACCGCGCCTGCTTGGACGCTTCCGCGACTGCTTGGACGCTTCCGCGCCTGCTTGGACTCTTCTGCGCCTTCTTGCATGCTTCCGCGCCTCCTTGGACTTTTCAGCGCCTGCTTGGACGCTTCCGCGCCTGCTTGCACGGTTTCGCGCCTGCTTGGACGCTTCCGCGCCTTCTTGGACTCCTCTGCGTCTTCTTGCATGCTTCCGCGCCTGCTTGGACACTTCCGCGACTGCTTGGACGCTTCTGCGCCTTCTTGCATGCTTCCGCGCCTGCTTGGTCGTTTCCGCGCCTTCTTGGAAGTTACCGCGCCTGCTTGGACGCTTCCGCGCCTGCTTGGACTCTTCTGCGCCTTCTTGCATGCTTCCGCGCCTACTTGGACGCTTCCGCGCCTGGTTGGACGCTACCGCGCCTGCTTGGACGCTTCCGCGACTGCTTGGACGCTTCCGCGCATGCTTGGACCCTTCTGCGCCTGCTTGCATGCTTCCGCGCCTACTTGGACGTTTCTGCGCCTGCTTGGACGCTTCCGCGCCTGCATGGACGCTTCCGCGCCTGCTTGGACTCTTCTGCGCCTTCTTGCATGCTGCCGCGCCTACTTGGACGCTTCCGCGACTGCTTGGACGCTTCCGCGCCTGCTTGGACTCTTCTGCGCCTTCTTGCATGCTTCCGCGCCTACTTGGACGTTTCCGCGCCTGCTTGGACGCTTCCGCGCCTGCTTGCATCCTTCCCCGCCTGCTTGGACGCTTCCGCGCCTGCTTGGACGCTTCCGCGCCTGGTTGGACGCTACCGCGCCTGCTTGGACGCTTCCGCGCCTGCTTGAATGCTTCCGCGCCTGCTTGGACTCTTCTGCGCCTGTTTGGACCCTTCTGCGCCTTCTTGCATGCTTCCGCGCCTGCTTGGACGCTTCCGCGCCTGCTTGGACTCTTCTGCGTCTACTTGCATGCTGCCGCGCCTACTTGGACGTTTCTGCGCCTGCTTGGACGCTTCCGCGCCTGCATGGACGCTTCCGCGCCTGCTTGGACTCTTCTGCGCCTTCTTGCATGCTGCCGCGCCTACTTGGACGCTTCCGCGACTGCTTGGACGCTTCCGCGCCTGCTTGGACTCTTCTGCGCCTTCTTGCTTGCTGTCGCGCCCACTTGTACGTTTCCGCGCCTGCTTGGACGCTTCCGCGCCTGCTTGAATGCTTCCGCGCCTGCTTGGACTCTTCTGCGCCTTCTTGCATGCTGCCGCGCCTACTTGTACGTTTCCGCGCCTGCTTGGACGCTTCCGCGCCTGCTTGCATACTACCCCGCCTGCTTGGACGTTTCCGCGCTTGCTTGGACGCTTCCGCGCCTGCTTGCATGCTTCCCCGCCTGCTTGGACGCTTCCGCGCCTGCTTGGAATCTTCTGCGCCTTCTTGCATGCTGCCGCGCCTACTTGGACGTTTCCACGCCTGCTTGGACGCTTCCGCGCCTGCTTGGACTCTTCTGTGCCTTCTTGCATGCTTCCGCGCCTGCTTGGACGTTTCCGCGCCTGCTTGGACGCTACCGCGCCTGCTTGGACGCTTCCGCGCCTTCTTGCATGCTTCCGCGCCTGCTTGGACGTTTCCGCGCCTGCTTGGACGCTTCCGCGCCTGCTTGGACTTTTCTGCGACTGTTTAGGCACTTCTGCTCCTGCTTGGACGCTACCGCGCCTGCTTGGACGCTTCCGCGCCTGCTTGCATGCTTCCGCGCCTGCTTGGACGTTTCAGCGCCTGCTTGGACGCTTCCGCGCCTGCTTGGACTCTTCTGAGCCTTCTTGCATGCTTCCGCGCCTGCTTGGACGCTTCCGGGCCTGATTGGACTCTTCTGCGCCTTCTTGCATGCTTCCGCGCCTGCTTGGACGCTTCCGCGACAGCTTGGACGCTTCCGCGCCTGCTTGGACGCTTCCGCGCCTGCTTGGACGCTTCCGCGACTGCTTGGACGCTTCCGCGCCTGGTTGGACGCTACCGCGCCTGCTTGGACGCTTCCGCGACTGCTTGGACGCTTCCGTGACTGCTTGGACGCTTCCGCGCCTGCTTGGACGCTTCCGCGCCTGCTTGGGCGCATCCGCGCCTACTTGGACGCTTCCGCGCCTGCTTGGTCGCTTCCGCGGCTGCTTGGGGGATTCCGCGCCTGCTTTTACGCTTCCGCACCTGCTTGGACGCTTCCGCGCCTGCTTGGACGTTTCTGCGACTGCTTGGGCGCTTCCGCGCCTGCTTGGACGCTTCCGCGCCTTTATGGATGCTTCCGCGCCTGCTTGGACCCTTCTGCGACTTCATGCAAGCTTCCGCGCCTGCTTGGACGCTTCCGCGACTGCTTGGACGCTTCCGTGACTGCTTGGACGCTTCCGCGCCTGCTTGGACGCTTCCGCGCCTGCTTGGACGCTTCCGCGCCTGCTTGGACTTTTCTGCGACTGTTTAGGCACTTCTGCTCCTGCTTGGACGCTTCCTCGCCTGCTTGGGCGCTTCCGCGCCTTCTTGGACGCTTCCGCGCCTGCTTGGTCGCTTCCGCGGCTGCTTGGGGACTTCCGCGCCTGCTTGGACGCTTACGCACCTGCTTGCACGGTTCTGCGCCTGCTTGGACGCTTCCGCGCCTGCTTGGACGCTTCCGCGCCTGATTGGACGCTTCCGCGCCTGCTTGCACGGTTCTGCGCCTGCTTGGACGCTTCCGCGCCTGCTTGGACGCTTCCGCGCCTGGTTGGACGTTTCCGCGCCTGCTTGGACGCTTCCGCGCCTGCTTGGACTCTTCTGCGCCTTCTTGCATGCTTCCGCGCCTGCTTGGACGCTTCCGCGCCTGCTTGGATTGTTCCGCGCCTGCTTGGACTCTTCTGCGCCTTCTTGCATGCTTCCGCGCCTGCTTGCATGCTTCCGCGCCTGCTTGGACGCTTCCGCGCCTGCTTGGACACTTCCGCGCCTGCTTGGACTCTTCTGCGCCTTCTTGCATGCTTCCGCGCCTGCTTGCCTGCTTCCGCGCCTGCTTGGACGCTTCCGCGCCTGCTTGGACGCTACCCCGCCTGCTTGGTCGCTTCCGCGCCTACTTGGACGATTTCGCGCCTGCTTGGACTCTTCTGCGCCTGCTTGGACGCTTCCGCCTCTGCTTGGACGCTTCCGCGCCTGCTTGGACGCTTCCGCGCCTGCTTGGACTGTTCTGCGCCTTCTCGCATGCTTCCGCTCCTGCTTGCACGCTGCCGCGCCTGCTTGGACGCTTCCGCGACTGCTTGGACGCTTCCGCGACTGCTTGGACACTTCCGCGCCTGCTTGGACTGTTCTGCGCCTTCTTGCATGCTTCCGCGCCTGCTTGCATGCTTCCGCGCCTGCTTGCATGCTTCCGCGCCTGCTTGGACGCTTCCGCGCCTGCTTGGACTCTTCTGCGCCTTCTTGCATACTTCCGCGCCTGCTTGGACGTTTCCGCGCCTGCTTGGACGCTTCCGCGCTTGCCCGGACGCTTCCGCGACTGCTTGGACTCTTCCGCGCCTGCTTGGACTCCTCTGCGTCTTCTTGCATGCTTCCGCGCCTGCTTGGACGTTTCCGCGCCTGCTTGGAAGCTACCGCGCCTGCTTGGACGCTTCCGCGCCTGCTTGCATGCTTCCCCGCCTGTTTGGACGCTTCCGCGCCTGCTTGGACTCTTCTGTGTCTTCTTGCATGCTGCCGCGCCTACTTGGACGCTTCCGCGCCTGGTTGGACGCTACCGCGCCTGCTTGGACGCTTCCGCGACTGCTTGGACGCTTCTGCGCCTTCTTGCATGCTTCCGCGCCTGCTTGGACATTTCCGCGCCTGCTTGGACTCTTCTGCGCCTTCTTGCATGCTGCCGCGCCTACTTGGACG
This sequence comes from Cerceris ruficornis, assembly GCA_963989415.1. NCBI lineage: Eukaryota > Metazoa > Arthropoda > Insecta > Hymenoptera > Crabronidae > Cerceris > Cerceris ruficornis. Next base: position 4,638,762 of record OZ022522.1, read on the forward strand.
CTTCCGCGCCTGATTGGACGCTACCGCGCCTGTTTGGACGCTTCCGCGACTGCTTGGACGCTTCCGCGCCTGCTTCGACTCTTCTGCGCCTTCTTGCATACTTCCGCGCCTGCTTGGACGTTTCCGCGCCTGCTTGGACGCTTCCGCGCCTGCTTAGACGCTTCCGCGAATGCTTGGACGCTTCCGCGCCTGCTTGGACTCTTCTGCGCCTTCTTGCATGCTGCCGCGCCTACTTGGACGCTTCCGCGCCTGGTTGGACGCTACCGCGCCTGCTTGGACGCTTCCGCGACTGCTTGGACGCTTCCGCGCCTGCTTGGACTCTTCTGCGCCTTCTTGCATGCTTCCGCGCCTGCTTGGACGTTTCCGTGCCTGCTTGGACGCTTCCGCGCCTCCTTGGACGCTTACGCGCCTTCTTGGACGCTTCCTCGCCTGCTTGGACGCTTACGCGCCTGCTTGGACGCTTCCGCGCCTGCTTGGACGCTACCGCGCCTGCTTGCACGGTTCCGCGCCTGCTTGGACGCTTCCGCGCCTGCTTGGACGCTTCCGCGCCTGCTTGGACGCTTCCGCGCCTGCTTGGACGCTTCCGCGCCTGCTTGGACGCTTCCGCGCCTGCTTGGACGCTTCCGCGCCTGCTTGGACGCTTACGCGCCTTCTTGGACGCTTCCTCGCCTGCTTGGACGCTTACGCGCCTGCTTGGACGCTTCCGCGCCTGCTTGGAAGCTTCCGCGCCTTTATGGATGCTTCCGCGCCTGCTTGGACACTTCTGCGACTTCCTGCATGCTTCCGCGCCTGCTTGGACGCTTCCGCGCCTTCTTGAACGCTTCCGCGCCTGCTTGGACGCTACCGCGCCTGCTTGGACGCTTAGGCGCCTGCTTGGACTCTTCCGCGCCTGCTTGGACTCTTCTGCGCCTTCTTGCATGCTTCCGCGCCTGCTTGGACGCTTCCGCGCCTGCTTGGACTGTTCCGCGCCTGCTTGGACTCTTCTGCGCCTTCTTGCATGCTTCCGCGCCTGCTTGCATGCTTCCGCGCCTGCTTGGACGCTTCCGCGCCTGCTTGGCCACTTCCGCGCCTGCTTGGACTCTTCTGCGCCTTCTTGCATGCTTCCGCGCCTGCTTGCCTGCTTCCGCGCCTGCTTGGACGCTTCCGCGCCTGCTTGGACGCTACCCCGCCTGCTTGGACGCTTCCGCGCCTGCTTGCACGGTGCCCCGCCTGCTTGGACGCTCCCGCGCCTGCTTGGACGCTTCCGCGCCTGCTTGGACGCTTCCGCGCCTGCTTGGACTTTTCTGCGACTGTTTAGGCACTTCTGCTCCTGCTTGGACGCTTCCGCGCCTGCTTGGACGCTTCCGCGCCTTCTTGGACGCTTCCGCGCCTGCTTGGTCGCTTCCGCGGCTGCTTGGGGACTTCCGCGCCTGCTTGGACGCTTACGCACCTGCTTGCACGGTTCTGCGCCTGCTTGGACGCTTCCGCGCCTGCTTGGACGCTTCCGCGCCTGCTTGCATGCTTCCCCGCCTGCTTGGACGCTTCCGCGACTGCTTGGACGCTTCCGCGCCTGCTTGGACGCTTCCGCGCCTGCTTGGACCCTTCTGCGCCTGCTTGCATGCTTCCGCGCCTACTTGGACGTTTCTGCGCCTGCTTGGACGCTTCCGCGCCAGCATGGACGCTTCCGCGCCTGCTTGGACTCTTCTGCGCCTTCTTGCATGCTGCCGCGCCTACTTGGACGCTTCCGCGACTGCTTGGACGCTTCCGCGCCTGCTTGGACTCTTCTGCGCCTTCTTGCTTGCTGTCGCGCCTACTTGTACGTTTCCGCGCCTGCTTGGACGCTTCCGCGCCTGCTTGAATGCTTCCGCGCCTGCTTGGACTCTTCTGCGCCTTCTTGCATGCTTCCGCGTCTGCTTGGACGCTTCCCCGCCTGCTTCGACTTTTCTGCGCCTGCTTGGACTCTTCTGCGCCTTCTTGCATGCTTCCGCGCCTGCTTGGACGTTTCCGCGCCTGCTTGGACGCTACCGCGCCTGCTTGGACGCTTCCGCGTCTGCTTGGAAGCTATCGCGCCTGCTTGGACGTCTCCGCGCCTGCTTGGACGCTACCGCGCCTGCTTGGACGCTTCCGCGCCTGCTTGCATGCTTCCGCGCCTGCTTGGACGTTTCAGCGCCTGCTTGGACGCTTCCGCGCCTGCTTGGACTCTTCTGCGCCTTCTTGCATGCTTCCGCGCCTGCTTGGACGCTTCCGCGCCTGATTGGACTCTTCTGCGCCTTCTTGCATGCTTCCGCGCCTGCTTGGACGCTTCCGCGACAGCTTGGACGCTTCCGCGCCTGCTTGGACTCTTCTGCGCCTTCTTGCATGCTTCCGCGCCTGCTTAGACGCTTCCGCGCCTGCTTGGACCCTTCTGCGCCTTCTTGCATGCTTCCGCGCCTCCTTGGACTTTTCAGCGCCTGCTTGGACGCTTCCGCGCCTGCTTGCATGGTTTCGCGCCTGCTTGGACGCTTCCGCGCCTTCTTGGACTCCTCTGCGTCTTCTTGCATGCTTCCGCGCCTGCTTGGACACTTCCGCGCCTGCTTGGACGCTTCCGCGCCTGCTTGGACTCCTCTGCGTCTTCTTGCATGCTTCCGCGCCTGCTTGGTCGTTTCCGCGCCTTCTTGGAAGTTACCGCGCCTGCTTGGACGCTTCCGCGCCTGCTTGCATGCTTCCCCGCCTGCTTGGACGCTTCCGCGCCTGCTTGGACTCTTCTGCGTCTTCATGCATGCTGCCGCGCCTACTTGGACGCTTCCGCGCCTGGTTGGACGCTACCGCGCCTGCTTGGACGCTTCCGCGACTGCTTGGACGCTTCTGCGCCTTCTTGCATGCTTCCGCGCCTGCTTGGACGTTTCCGCGCCTGCTTGGACTCTTCTGCGCCTTCTTGCATGCTGCCGCGCCTACTTGGACGCTTCCGCGCCTGATTGGACGCTACCGCGCCTGTTTGGACGCTTCCGCGACTGCTTGGACGCTTCCGCGCCTGCTTGGACTCTTCTGCGCCTTCTTGCATACTTCCGCGCCTGCTTGGACGTTTCCGCGCCTGCTTGGACGCTTCCGCGCCTGCTTGGACGCTTCCGCGACTGCTTGGACGCTTCCGCGCCTGCTTGGACTCTTCTGCGCCTTCTTGCATGCTGCCGCGCCTACTTGGACGCTTCCGCGCCTGGTTGGACGCTACCGCGCCTGCTTGGACGCTTCCGCGACTGCTTGGACGCTTCCGCGCCTGCTTGGACTCTTCTGCGCCTTCTTGCATGCTTCCGCGCCTACTTGGACGCTTCCGCGCCTGGTTGGACGATACCGCGCCTGCTTGGACGCTTCCGCGACTGCTTGGACGCTACCGCGCATGCTTGGACGCTTCCGCGCCTGGTTGGACGCTACCGCGCCTGCTTGGACGCTTCCGCGACTGCTTGGACGCTTCCGCGACTGCTTGGACGCTTCCGCGCCTGCTTGGACTCTTCTGCGCCTGCTTGGACTCTTCTGCGCCTTCTTGCATGCTTCCGCGCCTGCTTGTACGTTTCCGCGCCAGCTTGGACGCTACCGCGCCTGCTTGGACGCTACCGCGCCTGCTTGGACGCTTCCGCGACTGCTTGGACTCTTCTGCGCCTTCTTGCATGCTTCCGCGCCTACTTGGACGCTTCCGCGCCTGGTTGGACGATACCGCGCCTGCTTGGACGTTTCCGCGCCTGCTTGGACGCTTCCGCGACTGCTTGGACGCTACCGCGCCTGCTTGCATGCTTCCCCGCCTGCTTGGACGCTTCCGCGCCTGCTTGGACTCTTCTGCGCCTGCTTGCATGCTTCCCCGCCTGCTTGGACGCTTCCGCGACTGCTTGGACGCTTCCGCGCCTGCTTGGACTCTTCTGCGCCTTCTTGCATGCTTCCGCGCCTACTTGGACGTTTCTGCGCCTGCTTGGACGCTTCCGCGCCTGCATGGACGCTTCCGCGCCTGCTTGGACTCCTCTACGTCTTCTTGCATGCTTCCGCGCCTGCTTGGACGCTTCCGCGACTGCTTGGACGCTTCCGCGCCTGCTTGGACGCTTCCGCGCCTGCTTGCATGCTTCCCCGCCTGCTTGGACGCTTCCGCGACTGCTTGGACGCTTCCGCGCCTGCTTGGACGCTTCCGCGACTGCTTGGACGCTTCCGCGCATGCTTGGACCCTTCTGCGCCTGCTTGCATGCTTCCGCGCCTACTTGGACGTTTCTGCGCCTGCTTGGACGCTTCCGCGCCTGCATGGACGCTTCCGCGCCTGCTTGGACTCTTCTGCGCCTTCTTGCATGCTGCCGCGCCTACTTGGACGCTTCCGCGACTGCTTGGACGCTTCCGCGCCTGCTTGGACTCTTCTGCGCCTTCTTGCATGCTTCCGCGCCTACTTGGACGTTTCCGCGCCTGCTTGGACGCTTCCGCGCCTGCTTGCATCCTTCCCCGCCTGCTTGGACGCTTCCGCGCCTGCTTGGACGCTTCCGCGCCTGGTTGGACGCTACCGCGCCTGCTTGGACGCTTCCGCGCCTGCTTGAATGCTTCCGCGCCTGCTTGGACTCTTCTGCGCCTGTTTGGACCCTTCTGCGCCTTCTTGCATGCTTCCGCGCCTGCTTGGACGCTTCCGCGCCTGCTTGGACTCTTCTGCGTCTACTTGCATGCTTCCGCGCCTGCTTGGACGTTTCCGCGCCTGCTTGGACGCTACCGCGTCTGCTTGGACGCTTCCGCGACTGCTTGGACGCTTCCGCGCCTGGTTGGACTCTTCTGCGCCTGCTTGGACTCTTCTGCGTCTTCTTGCATGCTTCCGCGTCTGCTTGGACGTTTCCGCGCCTGCTTGAACGCTACCGCGCCTGCTTGGACGCTTCCGCGACTGCTTGGACGCTTCCGCGCCTGCTTGGACTCTTCTGCGCCTGCTTGGACTCTTCTGCGCCTTCTTGCATGCTTCCGCGCCTGCTTGTACGTTTCCGCGCCAGCTTGGACGCTACCGCGCCTGCTTGGACGCTTCCGTGACTGCTTGGACGCTTCCGCGCCTGCTTAGACTCTTCTGCGCCTTCTTGCATGCTGCCGCGCCTACTTGGACGTTTCCGCGCCTGCTTGAACGTTTCTGCGCCTGCTTGGACGCTACCGCGCCTGCTTGGACGCTTCCGCGACTGCTTGGACGCTTCCGCGCCTGCTTGGACCCTTCTGCGCCTGCTTGCATGCTTCCGCGCCTACTTGGACGTTTCTGCGCCTGCTTGGACGCTTCCGCGCCTGCATGGACGCTTCCGCGCCTGCTTGGACTCTTCTGCGCCTTCTTGCATGCTGCCGCGCCTACTTGGACGCTTCCGCGACTGCTTGGACGCTTCCGCGCCTGCTTGGACTCTTCTGCGCCTTCTTGCATGCTTCCGCGCCTGCTTGGACGTTTCCGCGCCTGCTTGGACGCTACCGCGCCTGCTTGGACGCTTCCGCACCTTCTTGCATGCTTCCGCGCCTACTTGGACGTTTCCGCGCCTGCTTGGACGCTTCCGCGCCTGCTTGCATGCTTCCCCGCCTGCTTGGACGCTTCCGCGACTGCTTGGACGCTTCCGCGCCTGCTTGGACTCTTCTGCGCCTTCTTGCATGCTACCGCGCCTGCTTGGACGCTTCCGCGCCTGCTTGGACCCTTCTGCGCCTGCTTGCATGCTTCGGCGCCTACTTGGACGTTTCTGCGCCTGCTTGGACGCTTCCGCGCCTGCTTGGACGCTTCCGCGACTGCTTGGACGCTTCCGCGCCTGGTTGGACGCTACCGCGCCTTCTTGCATGCTTCCGCGCCTACTTGGACGCTTCCGCGCCTGGTTGGACGATACCGCGCCTGCTTGGACGCTTCCGCGACTGCTTGGACGCTACCGCGCCTGCTTGGACGCTTCCGCGCCTGGTTGGACGCTACCGCGCCTTCTTGCATGCTTCCGCGCCTACTTGGACGCTTCCGCGCCTGATTGGACGCTACCGCGCCTGTTTGGACGCTTCCGCGACTGCTTGGACGCTTCCGCGCCTGCTTGGACTCTTCTGCGCCTTCTTGCATACTTCCGCGCCTGCTTGGACGTTTCCGCGCCTGCTTGGACGCTTCCGCGCCTGCTTGGACGCTTCCGCGACTGCTTGGACGCTTCCGCGCCTGCTTGGACTCTTCTGCGCCTTCTTGCATGCTGCCGCGCCTACTTGGACGCTTCCGCGCCTGGTTGGACGCTACCGCGCCTGCTTGGACGCTTCCGCGACTGCTTGGACGCTACCGCGCATGCTTGGACGCTACCGCGCCTGCTTGGACGCTTCCGCGACTGCTTGGACGCTTCCCCGCCTGCTTCGACTTTTCTGCGCCTGCTTGGACTCTTCTGCGCCTTCTTGCATGCTTCCGCGCCTGCTTGGACGTTTCCGCGCCTGCTTGGACGCTACCGCGCCTGCTTGGACGCTTCCGCGTCTGCTTGGACGCTATCGCGCCTGCTTGGACGTCTCCGCGCCTGCTTGGACGCTACCGCGCCTGCTTGGACGCTTCCGCGCCTGCTTGCATGCTTCCGCGCCTGCTTGGACGTTTCAGCGCCTGCTTGGACGCTTCCGCGCCTGCTTGGACTATTCTGCGCCTTCTTGCATGCTTCCGCGCCTGCTTGGACGCTTCCGCGCCTGATTGGACTCTTCTGCGCCTTCTTGCATGCTTCCGCGCCTGCTTGGACGCTTCCGCGACAGCTTGGACGCTTCCGCGCCTGCTTGGACTCTTCTGCGCCTTCTTGCATGCTTCCGCGCCTGCTTGGACGCTTCCGCGCCTGCTTGGACCCTTCTGCGCCTTCTTGCATGCTTCCGCGCCTGCTTGGACGTTTCCGCGCCTGCTTGGACGCTACCGCGCCTGCTTGGACGCTTCCGCGCCTTCTTGCATGCTTCCGCGCCTGCTTGGACGTTTCCGCGCCTGCTTGGACGCTTCCGCGCCTGCTTGCATGCTTCCCCGCCTGCTTGGACGCTTCCGTGCCTGCTTGGACTCTTCTGCGTCTTCTTGCATACTTCCGCGACTGCTTGGACGCTTCCGCGCCTGGTTGGACGCGACCGCGCATGCTTGGACGCTTCCGCGACTGCTTGGACGCTTCCGCGCCTGCTTGGACTCTTCCCCGCCTGCTTGGACGCTTCCGCGCCTGCTTGGACTCTTCTGCGCCTGTTTGGACTCTTCTGCGCCTTCTTGCATGCTTCCGCGCCTGCTTGGACGCTTCCGCGTCTGCTTGGACGCTATCGCGCCTGCTTGGACGTCTCCGCGCCTGCTTGGACGCTACCGCGCCTGCTTGGACGCTTCCGCGCCTGCTTGCATGCTTCCGCGCCTGCTTGGACGTTTCAGCGCCTGCTTGGACGCTTCCGCGCCTGCTTGGACTATTCTGCGCCTTCTTGCATGCTTCCGCGCCTGCTTGGACGCTTCCGCGCCTGATTGGACTCTTCTGCGCCTTCTTGCATGCTTCCGCGCCTGCTTGGACGCTTCCGCGACAGCTTGGACGCTTCCGCGCCTGCTTGGACTCTTCTGCGCCTTCTTGCATGCTTCCGCGCCTGCTTGGACGCTTCCGCGCCTGCTTGGACCCTTCTGCGCCTGCTTGCATGCTTCCGCGCCTACTTGGACGTTTCTGCGCCTGCTTGGACGCTTCCGCGCCAGCATGGACGCTTCCGCGCCTGCTTGGACTCTTCTGCGCCTTCTTGCATGCTGCCGCGCCTACTTGGACGCTTCCGCGACTGCTTGGACGCTTCCGCGCCTGCTTGGACTCTTCTGCGCCTTCTTGCTTGCTGTCGCGCCTACTTGTACGTTTCCGCGCCTGCTTGGACGCTTCCGCGCCTGCATGAATGCTTCCGCGCCTGCTTGGACTCTTCTGCGCCTTCTTGCATGCTTCCGCGACTGCTTGGACGCTTCCCCGCCTGCTTCGACTTTTCTGCGCCTGCTTGGACTCTTCTGCGCCTTCTTGCATGCTTCCGCGCCTGCTTGGACGTTTCCGCGCCTGCTTGGACGCTACCGCGCCTGCCTGGACGCTTCCGCGTCTGCTTGGACGCTATCGCGCCTGCTTGGACGTCTCCGCGCCTGCTTGGACGCTACCGCTCCTGCTTGGACGCTTCCGCGCCTGCTTGCATGCTTCCGCGCCTGCTTGGACGTTTCAGCGCCTGCTTGGACGCTTCCGCGCCTGCTTGGACTCTTCTGCGCCTTCTTGCATGCTTCCGCGCCTGCTTGGACGCTTCCGCGCCTGCTTGGACCCTTCTGCGCCTGCTTGCATGCTTCCGCGCCTACTTGGACGTTTCTGCGCCTGCTTGGACGCTTCCGCGCCTGCATGGACGCTTCCGCGCCTGCTTGGACTCTTCTGCGCCTTCTTGCATGCTGCCGCGCCTACTTGGACGCTTCCGCGACTGCTTGGACGCTTCCGCGCCTGCTTGGACTCTTCTGCGCCTTCTTGCTTGCTGTCGCGCCCACTTGTACGTTTCCGCGCCTGATTGGACGCTACCGCGCCTGTTTGGACGCTTCCGCGACTGCTTGGACGCTTCCGCGCCTGCTTGGACTCTTCTGCGCCTTCTTGCATACTTCCGCGCCTGCTTGGACGTTTCCGCGCCTGCTTGGACGCTTCCGCGCCTGCTTGGACGCTTCCGCGACTGCTTGGACGCTTCCGCGCCTGCTTGGACTCTTCTGCGCCTTCTTGCATGCTGCCGCGCCTACTTGGACGCTTCCGCGCCTGGTTGGACGCTACCGCGCCTGCTTGGACGCTTCCGCGACTGCTTGGACGCTACCGCGCATGCTTGGACGCTACCGCGCCTGCTTGGACGCTTCCGCGACTGCTTGGACGCTTCCCCGCCTGCTTCGACTTTTCTGCGCCTGCTTGGACTCTTCTGCGCCTTCTTGCATGCTTCCGCGCCTGCTTGGACGTTTCCGCGCCTGCTTGGACGCTACCGCGCCTGCTTGGACGCTTCCGCGTCTGCTTGGACGCTATCGCGCCTGCTTGGACGTCTCCGCGCCTGCTTGGACGCTACCGCGCCTGCTTGGACGCTTCCGCGCCTGCTTGCATGCTTCCGCGCCTGCTTGGACGTTTCAGCGCCTGCTTGGACGCTTCCGCGCCTGCTTGGACTATTCTGCGCCTTCTTGCATGCTTCCGCGCCTGCTTGGACGCTTCCGCGCCTGATTGGACTCTTCTGCGCCTTCTTGCATGCTTCCGCGCCTGCTTGGACGCTTCCGCGACAGCTTGGACGCTTCCGCGCCTGCTTGGACTCTTCTGCGCCTTCTTGCATGCTTCCGCGCCTGCTTGGACGCTTCCGCGCCTGCTTGGACCCTTCTGCGCCTTCTTGCATGCTTCCGCGCCTGCTTGGACGTTTCCGCGCCTGCTTGGACGCTACCGCGCCTGCTTGGACGCTTCCGCGCCTTCTTGCATGCTTCCGCGCCTGCTTGGACGTTTCCGCGCCTGCTTGGACGCTTCCGCGCCTGCTTGCATGCTTCCCCGCCTGCTTGGACGCTTCCGTGCCTGCTTGGACTCTTCTGCGTCTTCTTGCATACTTCCGCGACTGCTTGGACGCTTCCGCGCCTGGTTGGACGCGACCGCGCATGCTTGGACGCTTCCGCGACTGCTTGGACGCTTCCGCGCCTGCTTGGACTCTTCCCCGCCTGCTTGGACGCTTCCGCGCCTGCTTGGACTCTTCTGCGCCTGTTTGGACTCTTCTGCGCCTTCTTGCATGCTTCCGCGCCTGCTTGGACGCTTCCGCGTCTGCTTGGACGCTATCGCGCCTGCTTGGACGTCTCCGCGCCTGCTTGGACGCTACCGCGCCTGCTTGGACGCTTCCGCGCCTGCTTGCATGCTTCCGCGCCTGCTTGGACGTTTCAGCGCCTGCTTGGACGCTTCCGCGCCTGCTTGGACTATTCTGCGCCTTCTTGCATGCTTCCGCGCCTGCTTGGACGCTTCCGCGCCTGATTGGACTCTTCTGCGCCTTCTTGCATGCTTCCGCGCCTGCTTGGACGCTTCCGCGACAGCTTGGACGCTTCCGCGCCTGCTTGGACTCTTCTGCGCCTTCTTGCATGCTTCCGCGCCTGCTTGGACGCTTCCGCGCCTGCTTGGACCCTTCTGCGCCTGCTTGCATGCTTCCGCGCCTACTTGGACGTTTCTGCGCCTGCTTGGACGCTTCCGCGCCAGCATGGACGCTTCCGCGCCTGCTTGGACTCTTCTGCGCCTTCTTGCATGCTGCCGCGCCTACTTGGACGCTTCCGCGACTGCTTGGACGCTTCCGCGCCTGCTTGGACTCTTCTGCGCCTTCTTGCTTGCTGTCGCGCCTACTTGTACGTTTCCGCGCCTGCTTGGACGCTTCCGCGCCTGCATGAATGCTTCCGCGCCTGCTTGGACTCTTCTGCGCCTTCTTGCATGCTTCCGCGACTGCTTGGACGCTTCCCCGCCTGCTTCGACTTTTCTGCGCCTGCTTGGACTCTTCTGCGCCTTCTTGCATGCTTCCGCGCCTGCTTGGACGTTTCCGCGCCTGCTTGGACGCTACCGCGCCTGCCTGGACGCTTCCGCGTCTGCTTGGACGCTATCGCGCCTGCTTGGACGTCTCCGCGCCTGCTTGGACGCTACCGCTCCTGCTTGGACGCTTCCGCGCCTGCTTGCATGCTTCCGCGCCTGCTTGGACGTTTCAGCGCCTGCTTGGACGCTTCCGCGCCTGCTTGGACTCTTCTGCGCCTTCTTGCATGCTTCCGCGCCTGCTTGGACGCTTCCGCGCCTGATTGGACTCTTCTGCGCCTTCTTGCATGCTTCCGCGCCTGCTTGGACGCTTCCGCGACAGCTTGGACGCTTCCGCGCCTGCTTGGACTCTTCTGCGCCTTCTTGCATGCTTCCGCGCCTGCTTGGACGCTTCCGCGCCTGCTTGGACCCTTCTGCGCCTGCTTGCATGCTTCCGCGCCTACTTGGACGTTTCTGCGCCTGCTTGGACGCTTCCGCGCCTGCATGGACGCTTCCGCGCCTGCTTGGACTCTTCTGCGCCTTCTTGCATGCTGCCGCGCCTACTTGGACGCTTCCGCGACTGCTTGGACGCTTCCGCGCCTGCTTGGACTCTTCTGCGCCTTCTTGCTTGCTGTCGCGCCCACTTGTACGTTTCCGCGCCTGCTTGGACGCTTCCGCGCCTGCTTGAATGCTTCCGCGCCTGCTTGGACTCTTCTGCGCCTTCTTGCATGCTGCCGCGCCTACTTGTACGTTTCCGCGCCTGCTTGGACGCTTCCGCGCCTGCTTGCATGCTTCCCCGCCTGCTTGGACGTTTCCGCGCTTGTTTGGACGCTTCCGCGCCTGCTTGCATGCTTCCCCGCCTGCTTGGACGCTTCCGCGCCTGCTTGGAATCTTCTGCGCCTTCTTGCATGCTGCCGCGCCTACTTGGACGTTTCCACGCCTGCTTGGACGCTTCCGCGCCTGCTTGGACTCTTCTGTGCCTTCTTGCATGCTTCCGCGCCTGCTTGGACGTTTCCGCGCCTGCTTGGACGCTACCGCGCCTGCTTGGACGCTTCCGCGCCTTCTTGCATGCTTCCGCGCCTGCTTGGACGTTTCCGCGCCTGCTTGGACGCTTCCGCGCCTGCTTGCATGCTTCCCCGCCTGCTTGGACGCTTCCGTGCCTGCTTGGACCCTTCTGCGCCTGCTTGCATGCTTCCGCGCCTACTTGGACGTTTCTGCGCCTGCTTGGACGCTTCCGCGCCAGCATGGACGCTTCCGCGCCTGCTTGGACTCTTCTGCGCCTTCTTGCATGCTGCCGCGCCTACTTGGACGCTTCCGCGACTGCTTGGACGCTTCCGCGCCTGCTTGGACTCTTCTGCGCCTTCTTGCTTGCTGTCGCGCCTACTTGTACGTTTCCGCGCCTGCTTGGACGCTTCCGCGCCTGCATGAATGCTTCCGCGCCTGCTTGGACTCTTCTGCGCCTTCTTGCATGCTTCCGCGACTGCTTGGACGCTTCCCCGCCTGCTTCGACTTTTCTGCGCCTGCTTGGACTCTTCTGCGCCTTCTTGCATGCTTCCGCGCCTGCTTGGACGTTTCCGCGCCTGCTTGGACGCTACCGCGCCTGCCTGGACGCTTCCGCGTCTGCTTGGACGCTATCGCGCCTGCTTGGACGTCTCCGCGCCTGCTTGGACGCTACCGCTCCTGCTTGGACGCTTCCGCGCCTGCTTGCATGCTTCCGCGCCTGCTTGGACGTTTCAGCGCCTGCTTGGACGCTTCCGCGCCTGCTTGGACTCTTCTGCGCCTTCTTGCATGCTTCCGCGCCTGCTTGGACGCTTCCGCGCCTGATTGGACTCTTCTGCGCCTTCTTGCATGCTTCCGCGCCTGCTTGGACGCTTCCGCGACAGCTTGGACGCTTCCGCGCCTGCTTGGACTCTTCTGCGCCTTCTTGCATGCTTCCGCGCCTGCTTGGACGCTTCCGCGCCTGCTTGGACTCTTCTGCGCCTTCTTGCATGCTGCCGCGCCTACTTGGACGCTTCCGCGACTGCTTGGACGCTTCCGCGCCTGCTTGGACTCTTCTGCGCCTTCTTGCTTGCTGTCGCGCCCACTTGTACGTTTCCGCGCCTGCTTGGACGCTTCCGCGCCTGCTTGAATGCTTCCGCGCCTGCTTGGACTCTTCTGCGCCTTCTTGCATGCTGCCGCGCCTACTTGTACGTTTCCGCGCCTGCTTGGACGCTTCCGCGCCTGCTTGCATGCTTCCCCGCCTGCTTGGACGTTTCCGCGCTTGCTTGGACGCTTCCGCGCCTGCTTGCATGCTTCCCCGCCTGCTTGGACGCTTCCGCGCCTGCTTGGAATCTTCTGCGCCTTCTTGCATGCTGCCGCGCCTACTTGGACGTTTCCACGCCTGCTTGGACGCTTCCGCGCCTGCTTGGACTCTTCTGTGCCTCCTTGCATGCTTCCGCGCCTGCTTGGACGTTTCCGCGCCTGCTTGGACGCTACCGCGCCTGCTTGGACGCTTCCGCGCCTTCTTGCATGCTTCCGCGCCTGCTTGGACGTTTCCGCGCCTGCTTGGACGCTTCCGCGCCTGCTTGGACTTTTCTGCGACTGTTTAGGCACTTCTGCTCCTGCTTGGACGCTACCGCGCCTGCTTGGACGCTTCCGCGCCTGCTTGCATGCTTCCGCGCCTGCTTGGACGTTTCAGCGCCTGCTTGGACGCTTCCGCGCCTGCTTGGACTCTTCTGCGCCTTCTTGCATGCTTCCGCGCCTGCTTGGACGCTTCCGCGCCTGATTGGACTCTTCTGCGCCTTCTTGCATGCTTCCGCGCCTGCTTGGACGCTTCCGCGACAGCTTGGACGCTTCCGCGCCTGCTTGGACGCTTCCGCGCCTGCTTGGACGCTTCCGCGACTGCTTGGACGCTTCCGCGCCTGGTTGGACGCTACCGCGCCTGCTTGGACGCTTCCGCGACTGCTTGGACGCTTCCGTGACTGCTTGGACGCTTCCGCGCCTGCTTGGACGCTTCCGCGCCTGCTTGGGCGCTTCCGCGCCTACTTGGACGCTTCCGCGCCTGCTTGGTCGCTTCCGCGGCTGCTTGGGGGATTCCGCGCCTGCTTTTACGCTTCCGCACCTGCTTGGACGCTTCCGCGCCTGCTTGGACGTTTCTGCGACTGCTTGGGCGCTTCCGCGCCTGCTTGGACGCTTCCGCGCCTTTATGGATGCTTCCGCGCCTGCTTGGACCCTTCTGCGACTTCATGCAAGCTTCCGCGCCTGCTTGGACGCTTCCGCGACTGCTTGGACGCTTCCGTGACTGCTTGGACGCTTCCGCGCCTGCTTGGACGCTTCCGTGCCTGCTTGGACTTTTCTGCGACTGTTTAGGCACTTCTGCTCCTGCTTGGACGCTTCCTCGCCTGCTTGGGCGCTTCCGCGCCTTCTTGGACGCTTCCGCGCCTGCTTGGTCGCTTCCGCGGCTGCTTGGGGACTTCCGCGCCTGCTTGGACGCTTACGCACCTGCTTGCACGGTTCTGCGCCTGCTTGGACGCTTCCGCGCCTGCTTGGACGCTTCCGCGCCTGATTGGACGCTTCCGCGCCTGCTTGCACGGTTCTGCGCCTGCTTGGACGCTTCCGCGCCTGCTTGGACGCTTCCGCGCCTGGTTGGACGTTTCCGCGCCTGCTTGGACGCTTCCGCGCCTGCTTGGACTCTTCTGCGCCTTCTTGCATGCTTCCGCGCCTGCTTGGACGCTTCCGCGCCTGCTTGGATTGTTCCGCGCCTGCTTGGACTCTTCTGCGCCTTCTTGCTTGCTTCCGCGCCTGCTTGCATGCTTCCGCGCCTGCTTGGACGCTTCCGCGCCTGCTTGGACACTTCCGCGCCTGCTTGGACTCTTCTGCGCCTTCTTGCATGCTTCCGCGCCTGCTTGCCTGCTTCCGCGCCTGCTTGGACGCTTCCGCGCCTGCTTGGACGCTTCCGCGCCTGCTTGGACGCTTCCGCGCCTGCTTGGACGCTTCCGCGCCTGCTTGGACGCTTCCGCGCCTGCTTGGACGCTTACGCGCCTTCTTGGACGCTTCCTCGCCTGCTTGGACGCTTACGCGCCTGCTTGGACGCTTCCGCGCCTGCTTGGAAGCTTCCGCGCCTTTATGGATGCTTCCGCGCCTGCTTGGACACTTCTGCGACTTCCTGCATGCTTCCGCGCCTGCTTGGACGCTTCCGCGCCTTCTTGAACGCTTCCGCGCCTGCTTGGACGCTACCGCGCCTGCTTGGACGCTTAGGCGCCTGCTTGGACTCTTCCGCGCCTGCTTGGACTCTTCTGCGCCTTCTTGCATGCTTCCGCGCCTGCTTGCCTGCTTCCGCGCCTGCTTGGACGCTTCCGCGCCTGCTTGGACGCTTCCGCGCCTGCTTGGACTCTTCTGCGCCTTCTTGCATGCTTCCGCGCCTGCTTGCCTGCTTCCGCGCCTGCTTGGACGCTTCCGCGCCTGCTTGGACGCTTCCGCGCCTGCTTGGACGCTTACGCGCCTTCTTGGACGCTTCCTCGCCTGCTTGGACGCTTACGCGCCTGCTTGGACGCTTCCGCGCCTGCTTGGAAGCTTCCGCGCCTTTATGGATGCTTCCGCGCCTGCTTGGACACTTCTGCGACTTCCTGCATGCTTCCGCGCCTGCTTGGACGCTTCCGCGCCTTCTTGAACGCTTCCGCGCCTGCTTGGACGCTACCGCGCCTGCTTGGACGCTTAGGCGCCTGCTTGGACTCTTCCGCGCCTGCTTGGACTCTTCTGCGCCTTCTTGCATGCTTCCGCGCCTGCTTGGACGCTTCCGCGCCTGCTTGGACTGTTCCGCGCCTGCTTGGACTCTTCTGCGCCTTCTTGCATGCTTCCGCGCCTGCTTGCATGCTTCCGCGCCTGCTTGGACGCTTCCGCGCCTGCTTGGCCACTTCCGCGCCTGCTTGGACTCTTCTGCGCCTTCTTGCATGCTTCCGCGCCTGCTTGCCTGCTTCCGCGCCTGCTTGGACGCTTCCGCGCCTGCTTGGACGCTTCCGCGCCTGCTTGGACGCTTCCGCGCCTGCTTGGACTGTTCCGCGCCTGCTTGGACTCTTCTGCGCCTTCTTGCATGCTTCCGCGCCTGCTTGCATGCTTCCGCGCCTGCTTGGACGCTTCCGCGCCTGCTTGGCCACTTCCGCGCCTACTTGGACTCTTCTGCGCCTTCTTGCATGCTTCCGCGCCTGCTTGCCTGCTTCCGCGCCTGCTTGGACGCTTCCGCGCCTGCTTGGACGCTACCCCGCCTGCTTGGACGCTTCCGCGCCTGCTTGCACGGTGCCCCGCCTGCTTGGACGCTCCCGCGCCTGCTTGGACGCTTCCGCGCCTGCTTGGACGCTTCCGCGCCTGCTTGGACTTTTCTGCGACTGTTTAGGCACTTCTGCTCCTGCTTGGACGCTTCCGCGCCTGCTTGGACGCTTCCGCGCCTTCTTGGACGCTTCCGCGCCTGCTTGGTCGCTTCCGCGGCTGCTTGGGGACTTCCGCGCCTGCTTGGACGCTTACGCACCTGCTTGCACGGTTCTGCGCCTGCTTGGACGCTTCCGCGCCTGCTTGGACGCTTCCGCGCCTGATTGGACGCTTCCGCGCCTGCTTGCACGGTTCTGCGCCTGCTTGGACGCTTCCGCGCCTGCGTGGACGCTTCCGCGCCTGGTTGGACGTTTCCGCGCCTGCTTGGACGCTTCCGCGCCTGCTTGGACTCTTCTGCGCCTTCTTGCATGCTTCCGCGCCTGCTTGGACGCTTCCGCGCCTGCTTGGACTGTTCCGCGCCTGCTTGGACTCTTCTGCGCCTTCTTGCATGCTTCCGCGCCTGCTTGCATGCTTCCGCGCCTGCTTGGACGCTTCCGCGCCTGCTTGGACTCTTCTGCGCCTTCTTGCATGCTTCCGCGCCTGCTTGGACGTTTCCGCGCCTGCTTGGACGCTACCGCGCCTGCTTGGACGCTTCCGCGCCTTCTTGCATGCTTCCGCGCCTGCTTGGACGTTTCCGCGCCTGCTTGGACGCTTCCGCGCCTGCTTGCATGCTTCCTCGCCTGCTTGGACGCTTCCGCGACTGCTTGGACGCTTCCGCGCTTGCTTGGACTCTTCTGCGCCTTCTTGCATGCTTCCGCGCCTGCTTGGACTCCTCTACGTCTTCTTGCATGCTTCCGCGCCTGCTTGGACGCTTCCGCGACTGCTTGGACGCTTCCGCGCCTGCTTGGACGCTTCCGCGCCTGCTTGCATGCTTCCCCGCCTGCTTGGACGCTTCCGCGACTGCTTGGACGCTTCCGCGCCTGCTTGGACGCTTCCGCGCCTGCTTGGACCCTTCTGCGCCTGCTTGCATGCTTCCGCGCCTACTTGGACGTTTCTGCGCCTGCTTGGACGCTTCCGCGCCAGCATGGACGCTTCCGCGCCTGCTTGGACTCTTCTGCGCCTTCTTGCATGCTGCCGCGCCTACTTGGACGCTTCCGCGACTGCTTGGACGCTTCCGCGCCTGCTTGGACTCTTCTGCGCCTTCTTGCTTGCTGTCGCGCCTACTTGTACGTTTCCGCGCCTGCTTGGACGCTTCCGCGCCTGCTTGAATGCTTCCGCGCCTGCTTGGACTCTTCTGCGCCTTCTTGCATGCTTCCGCGTCTGCTTGGACGCTTCCCCGCCTGCTTCGACTTTTCTGCGCCTGCTTGGACTCTTCTGCGCCTTCTTGCATGCTTCCGCGCCTGCTTGGACGTTTCCGCGCCTGCTTGGACGCTACCGCGCTTGCCCGGACGCTTCCGCGACTGCTTGGACTCTTCCGCGCCTGCTTGGACTCCCCTGCGTCTTCTTGCATGCTTCCGCGCCTGCTTGGACGTTTCCGCGCCTGCTTGGAAGCTACCGCGCTGCTTGGACGCTTCCGCGCCTGCTTGCATGCTTCCCCGCCTGTTTGGACGCTTCCGCGCCTGCTTGGACTCTTCTGTGTCTTCTTACATGCTGCCGCGCCTACTTGGACGCTTCCGCGCCTGGTTGGACGCTACCGCGCCTGCTTGGACGCTTCCGCGACTGCTTGAACGCTTCTGCGCCTTCTTGCATGCTTCCGCGCCTGCTTGGACATTTCCGCGCCTGCTTGGACTCTTCTGCGCCTTCTTGCATGCTGCCGCGCCTACTTGGACGCTTCCGCGCCTGATTGGACGCTACCGCGCCTGTTTGGACGCTTCCGCGACTGCTTGGACGCTTCCGCGCCTGCTTGGACTCTTCTGCGCCTTCTTGCATACTTCCGCGCCTGCTTGGACGTTTCCGCGCCTGCTATGACGCTTCCGCGCCTGCTTGGACGCTTCCGCGCCTGCTTGCACGCTTCCGCGCCTGCTTGGACGCTTCCGCGACTGCTTGGACGCTTCCGCGACTGCTTGGACGCTTCCGCGCCTGCTTGGACTGTTCTGCGCCTTCTTGCATGCTTCCGCGCCTGCTTGCATGCTTCCGCGCCTGCTTGCATGCTTCCGTGCCTGCTTGGACGCTTCCGCGCCTGCTTGGACTCTTCTGCGCCTTCTTGCATACTTCCGCGCCTGCTTGGACGTTTCCGCGCCTGCTTGCATGCTTCCGCGCCTGCTTGCATGCTTCCGCGCCTGCTTGGACGCTTCCGCGCCTGCTTGGACTCTTCTGCGCCTTCTTGCATACTTCCGCGCCTGCTTGGACGTTTCCGCGCCTGCTTGGACGCTTCCGCGCTTGCCCGGACGCTTCCGCGACTGCTTGGACTCTTCCGCGCCTGCTTGGACTCCTCTGCGTCTTCTTGCATGCTTCCGCGCCTGCTTGGACGTTTCCGCGCCTGCTTGGAAGCTACCGCGCCTGCTTGGACGCTTCCGCGCCTGCTTGCATGCTTCCCCGCCTGCTTGGACGCTTACGCGCCTTCTTGGACGCTTCCTCGCCTGCTTGGACGCTTCCGCGCCTGCTTGGACTGTTCCGCGCCTGCTTGGACTCTTCTGCGCCTTCTTGCATGCTTCCGCGCCTGCTTGCATGCTTCCGCGCCTGCTTGGACGCTTCCGCGCCTGCTTGGCCACTTCCGCGCCTGCTTGGACTCTTCTGCGCCTTCTTGCATGCTTCCGCGCCTGCTTGCCTGCTTCCGCGCCTGCTTGGACGCTTCCGCGCCTGCTTGGACGCTACCCCGCCTGCTTGGTCGCTTCCGCGCCTACTTGGAGGTTTTCGCGCCTGCTTGGACTCTTCTGCGCCTGCTTGGACGCTTCCGCCTCTGCTTGGACGCTTCCGCGCCTGCTCGGACGCTTCCGCGCCTGCTTGGACTGTTCTGCGCCTTCTCGCATGCTTCCGCTCCTGCTTGCATGCTTCCGCGCCTGCTTGGACGCTTCCGCGCCTGCTTGCACGCTTCCGCGCCTGCATGGACGCTTCCGAGCCTGCTTGGACGCTACCGCGACTGCTTGGACGCTTCCGCGCCTGCTTGGACTCTTCTGTGTCTTCTTGCATGCTGCCGCGCCTACTTGGACGCTTCCGCGCCTGGTTGGACGCTACCGCGCCTGCTTGGACGCTTCCGCGACTGCTTGGACGCTTCTGCGCCTTCTTGCATGCTTCCGCGCCTGCTTGGACATTTCCGCGCCTGCTTGGACTCTTCTGCGCCTTCTTGCATGCTGCCGCGCCTACTTGGACGCTTCCGCGCCTGATTGGACGCTACCGCGCCTGTTTGGACGCTTCCGCGACTGCTTGGACGCTTCCGCGCCTGCTTGGACTCTTCTGCGCTTTCTTGCATACTTCCGCGCCTGCTTGGACGTTTCCGCGCCTGCTTGGACGCTACCGCGCCTGCTTGCACGGTTCCGCGCCTGCTTGGACGCTTCCGCGCCTGCTTGGACGCTTCCGCGCCTGCTTGGTCGCTTCCGCGCCTGCTTGGACGCTTACGCGACTGCTTGGACGCTTCCGCGACTGCTTGGACGCTTACGCGCCTGCTTGGACGCTTCCGCGCCTTCTTGAACGCTTCCGCGCCTGCTTGGACGCTTACGCGCCTTCTTGGACGCTTCCTCGCCTGCTTGGACGCTTACGCGCCTGCTTGGACGCTTCCGCGCCTTCTTGAACGCTTCCGCGCCTGCTTGGACGCTTCCGCGCCTGCTTGGTCGTTTCCGCGGCTGCTTGGACGCTTCCGTGCCTGCTTGGACGCTTCCGCGCCTGCTTGCACGGTGCCCCGCCTGCTTGGACGCTCCCGCGCCTGCTTGGACGCTTACGCGACTGCTTGGACGCTTCCGCGACTGCTTGGACGCTTCCTCGCCTGCTTGGACGCTTACGCGCCTGCTTGGACGCTTCCGCGCCTTCTTGAACGCTTCCGCGCCTGCTTGGACGCTTCCGCGCCTGCTTGGTCGTTTCCGCGGCTGCTTGGACGCTTCCGCGCCTGCTTGGACGCTACCCCGCCTGCTTGGTCGCTTCCGCGCCTACTTGGACGTTTTCGCGCCTGCTTGGACTCTTCTGCGCCTGCTTGGACGCTTCCGCCTCTGCTTGGACGCTTCCGCTCCTGCTCGGACGCTTCCGCGCCTGCTTGGACTGTTCTGCGCCTTCTCGCATGCTTCCGCTCCTGCTTGCATGCTTCCGCGCCTGCTTGGACGCTTCCGCGCCTGCTTGCACGCTTCCGCGCCTGCATGGACGCTTCCGAGCCTGCTTGGACGCTACCGCGACTGCTTGGACGCTTCCGCGCCTGCTTGGACTCTTCTGCGCCTACTTGCATGCTGCCGCGCCTGCTTGGACGCTTCCGCGACTGCTTGGACGCTTCCGCGACTGCTTGGACGCTTCCGCGCCTGCTTGGACTGTTCTGCGCCTTCTTGCATGCTTCCGCGCCTGCTTGCATGCTTCCGCGCCTGCTTGGACGCTTCCGCGCCTGCTTGGACTCTTCTGCGCCTTCTTGCATACTTCCGCGCCTGCTTGGACGTTTCCGCGCCTGCTTGGACGCTTCCGCGCTTGCCCGGACGCTTCCGCGACTGCTTGGACGCTTCCGCGCCTGCTTGGACTCCTCTGCGTCTTCTTGCATGCTTCCGCGCCTGCTTGGACGTTTCCGCGCCTGCTTGGACGCTTCCGCGCCTGCTTGCATGCTTCCCCGCCTGCTTGGACGCTTCCGCGCCTGCTTGGACTCTTCTGTGTCTTCTTGCATGCTGCCGCGCCTACTTGGACGCTTCCGCGCCTGGTTGGACGCTACCGCGCCTGCTTGGACGCTTCCGCGACTGCTTGGACGCTTCTGCGCCTTCTTGCATGCTGCCGCGCCTACTTGGACGCTTCCGCGCCTGATTGGACGCTACCGCGCCTGTTTGGACGCTTCCGCGACTGCTTGGACGCTTCCGCGCCTGCTTGGACTCTTCTGCGCCTTCTTGCATACTTCCGCGCCTGCTTGGACGTTTCCGCGCCTGCTTGGACGCTTCCGCGCCTGCTTGGACGCTTCCGCGCCTGCTTGGACGCTTCCGCGCCTGCTTGGACGCTTCCGCGCCTGCTTGGACGCTTACGCGCCTTCTTGGACGCTTCCTCGCCTGCTTGGACGCTTCCGCGCCTGCTTGGACTGTTCCGCGCCTGCTTGGACTCTTCTGCGCCTTCTTGCATGCTTCCGCGCCTGCTTGCATGCTTCCGCGCCTGCTTGGACGCTTCCGCGCCTGCTTGGCCACTTCCGCGCCTGCTTGGACTCTTCTGCGCCTTCTTGCATGCTTCCGCGCCTGCTTGCCTGCTTCCGCGCCTGCTTGGACGCTTCCGCGCCTGCTTGGACGCTACCCCGCCTGCTTGGTCGCTTCCGCGCCTACTTGGAGGTTTTCGCGCCTGCTTGGACTCTTCTGCGCCTGCTTGGACGCTTCCGCCTCTGCTTGGACGCTTCCGCGCCTGCTCGGACGCTTCCGCGCCTGCTTGGACTGTTCTGCGCCTTCTCGCATGCTTCCGCTCCTGCTTGCATGCTTCCGCGCCTGCTTGGACGCTTCCGCGCCTGCTTGTACGCTTCCGCGCCTGCATGGACGCTTCCGAGCCTGCTTGGACGCTACCGCGACTGCTTGGACGCTTCCGCGCCTGCTTGGACTCTTCTGTGTCTTCTTGCATGCTGCCGCGCCTACTTGGACGCTTCCGCGCCTGGTTGGACGCTACCGCGCCTGCTTGGACGCTTCCGCGACTGCTTGGACGCTTCTGCGCCTTCTTGCATGCTTCCGCGCCTGCTTGGACATTTCCGCGCCTGCTTGGACTCTTCTGCGCCTTCTTGCATGCTGCCGCGCCTACTTGGACGCTTCCGCGCCTGATTGGACGCTACCGCGCCTGTTTGGACGCTTCCGCGACTGCTTGGACGCTTCCGCGCCTGCTTGGACTCTTCTGCGCTTTCTTGCATACTTCCGCGCCTGCTTGGACGTTTCCGCGCCTGCTTGGACGCTACCGCGCCTGCTTGCACGGTTCCGCGCCTGCTTGGACGCTTCCGCGCCTGCTTGGACGCTTCCGCGCCTGCTTGGTCGCTTCCGCGCCTGCTTGGACGCTTACGCGACTGCTTGGACGCTTCCGCGCCTTCTTGGACGCTTCCGCGCCTGCTTGGTCGCTTCCGCGGCTGCTTGGGGACTTCCGCGCCTGCTTGGACGGTTACGCACCTGCTTGCACGGTTCTGCGCCTGCTTGGACGCTTCCGCGCCTGCTTGGACGCTTCCGCGCCTGATTGGACGCTTCCGCGCCTGCTTGCACGGTTCTGCGCCTGCTTGGACTCTTCCGCGCCTGCTTGGACGCTTCCGCGCCTGGTTGAACGTTTCCGCGCCTGCTTGGACGCTTCCGCGCCTGCTTGGACTCTTCTGCGCCTTCTTGCATGCTTCCGCGCCTGCTTGGCCTCTTCCGCGCCTGCTTGGACTCTTCTGCGCCTTCTTGCATGCTTCCGCGCCTGCTTGCCTGCTTCCGCGCCTGCTTGGACGCTTCCGCGCCTGCTTGGACGCTACCCCGCCTGCTTGGTCGCTTCCGCGCCTACTTGGACGTTTTCGCGCCTGCTTGGACTCTTCTGCGCCTGCTTGGACGCTTCCGCCTCTGCTTGGACGCTTCCGCGCCTGCTTGGACGCTTCCGCGCCTGCTTGGACTGTTCTGCGCCTTCTCGCATGCTTCCGCTCCTGCTTGCATGCTTCCGCGCCTGCTTGGACGCTTCCGCGCCTGCTTGCACGCTTCCGCGCCTGCTTGGACGCTTCCGAGCCTGCTTGGACGCTACCGCGACTGCTTGGACGCTTCCGCGCCTGCTTGGACTCTTCTGCGCCTACTTGCATGCTGCCGCGCCTGCTTGGACGCTTCCGCGACTGCTTGGACGCTTCCGCGACTGCTTGGACGCTTCCGCGCCTGCTTGGACTGTTCTGCGCCTTCTTGCATGCTTCCGCGCCTGCTTGCATGCTTCCGCGCCTGCTTGCATGCTTCCGCGCCTGCTTGGACGCTTCCGCGCCTGCTTGGAGTCTTCTGCGCCTTCTTGCATACTTCCGCGCCTGCTTGGACGTTTCCGCGCCTGCTTGGACGCTTCCGCGCTTGCCCGGACGCTTCCGCGACTGCTTGGACGCTTCCGCGCCTGCTTGGACTCCTCTGCGTCGTCTTGCATGCTTCCGCGCCTGCTTGGACGTTTCCGCGCCTGCTTGGAAGCTACCGCGCCTGCTTGGACGCTTCCGCGCCTGCTTGCATGCTTCCCCGCCTACTTGGACGCTTCCGCGCCTGCTTGGACTCTTCTGTGTCTTCTTGCATGCTGCCGCGCCTACTTGGACGCTTCCGCGCCTGGTTGGACGCTACCGCGCCTGCTTGGACGCTTCCGCGACTGCTTGGACGCTTCCGCGCCTGCTTGGACTCTTCTGCGCCTTCTTGCATACTTCCGCGCCTGCTTGGACGTTTCCGCGCCTGCTTGGACGCTTCCGCGCCTGCTTGGACGCTTCCGCGCCTGCTTGCACGCTTCCGCGCCTGCTTGGACGCTTCCGCGACTGCTTGGACGCTTCCGCGACTGCTTGGACGCTTCCGCGCCTGCTTGGACTGTTCTGCGCCTTCTTGCATGCGTCCGCGCCTGCTTGCATGCTTCCGCGCCTGCTTGCATGCTTCCGCGCCTGCTTGGACGCTTCCGCGCCTGCTTGGACTCTTCTGCGCCTTCTTGCATACTTCCGCGCCTGCTTGGACGTTTCCGCGCCTGCTTGCATGCTTCCGCGCCTGCTTGCATGCTTCCGCGCCTGCTTGGACGCTTCCGCGCCTGCTTGGACTCTTCTGCGCCTTCTTGCATACTTCCGCGCCTGCTTGGACGTTTCCGCGCCTGCTTGGACGCTTCCGCGCTTGCCCGGACGCTTCCGCGACTGCTTGGACTCTTCCGCGCCTGCTTGGACTCCTCTGCGTCTTCTTGCATGCTTCCGCGCCTGCTTGGACGTTTCCGCGCCTGCTTGGAAGCTACCGCGCCTGCTTGGACGCTTCCGCGCCTGCTTGCATGCTTCCCCGCCTGTTTGGACGCTTCCGCGCCTGCTTGGACTCTTCTGTGTCTTCTTGCATGCTGCCGCGCCTACTTTGACGCTTCCGCGCCTGGTTGGACGCTACCGCGCCTGCTTGGACGCTTCCGCGACTGCTTGGACGCTTCTGCGCCTTCTTGCATGCTTCCGCGCCTGCTTGGACATTTCCGCGCCTGCTTGGACTCTTCTGCGCCTTCTTGCATGCTGCCGCGCCTACTTGGACGCTTCCGCGCCTGATTGGACGCTACCGCGCCTGTTTGGACGCTTCCGCGACTGCTTGGACGCTTCCGCGCCTGCTTGGACTCTTCTGCGCCTTCTTGCATACTTCCGCGCCTGCTTGGACGTTTCCGCGCCTGCTTGGACGCTTCCGCGCCTGCTTGGACGCTTCCGCGAATGCTTGGACGCTTCCGCGCCTGCTTGGACTCTTCTGCGCCTTCTTGCATGCTGCCGCGCCTACTTGGACGCTTCCGCGCCTGGTTGGACGCTACCGCGCCTGCTTGGACGCTTCCGCGCCTGCTTGGACGTTTCCGTGCCTGCTTGGACGCTTCCGCGCCTCCTTGGACGCTTACGCGCCTTCTTGGACGCTTCCTAGCCTGCTTGGACGCTTACGCGCCTGCTTGGACGCTTCCGCGCCTGCTTGGACGCTACCGCGCCTGCTTGCACGGTTCCGCGCCTGCTTGGACGCTTCCGCGCCTGCTTGGACGCTTCCGCGCCTGCTTGGACGCTTCCGCGCCTGCTTGGACGCTTCCGCGCCTGCTTGGACGCTTCCGCGCCTGCTTGGACGCTTCCGCGCCTGCTTGGACGCTTACGCGCCTTCTTGGACGCTTCCTCGCCTGCTTGGACGCTTACGCGCCTGCTTGGACGCTTCCGCGCCTGCTTGGAAGCTTCCGCGCCTTTATGGATGCTTCCGCGCCTGCTTGGACCCTTCTGCGACTTCCTGCATGCTTCCGCGCCTGCTTGGACGCTTCCGCGCCTTCTTGAACGCTTCCGCGCCTGCTTGGACGCTACCGCGCCTGCTTGGACGCTTAGGCGCCTGCTTGGACTCTTCCGCGCCTGCTTGGACTCTTCTGCGCCTTCTTGCATGCTTCCGCGCCTGCTTGGACGCTTCCGCGCCTGCTTGGACTGTTCCGCGCCTGCTTGGACTCTTCTGCGCCTTCTTGCATGCTTCCGCGCCTGCTTGCATGCTTCCGCGCCTGCTTGGACGCTTCCGCGCCTGCTTGGCCACTTCCGCGCCTGCTTGGACTCTTCTGCGCCTTCTTGCATGCTTCCGCGCCTGCTTGCCTGCTTCCGCGCCTGCTTGGACGCTTCCGCGCCTGCTTGGACGCTACCCCGCCTGCTTGGACGCTTCCGCGCCTGCTTGCACGGTGCCCCGCCTGCTTGGACGCTCCCGCGCCTGCTTGGACGCTTCCGCGCCTGCTTGCACGCTTCCGCGCCTGCTTGGACGCTTCCGAGCCTGCTTGGACGGTTCTGCGCCTGCTTGGACGCTTCCGCACCTGCTTGGACGCTACCGCGCCTGCTTGGACGCTTCCGCGACTGCTTGGACGCTTCCGCGCCTGCTTGGAGTCTTCTGCGCCTTCTTGCATACTTCCGCGCCTGCTTGGACGTTTCCGCGCCTGCTTGGACGCTTCCGCGCTTGCCCGGACGCTTCCGCGACTGCTTGGACGCTTCCGCGCCTGCTTGGACTCCTCTGCGTCTTCTTGCATGCTTCCGCGCCTGCTTGGACGTTTCCGCGCCTGCTTGGAAGCTACCGCGCCTGCTTGGACGCTTCCGCGCCTGCTTGGAAGCTTCCGCGCCTTTATGGATGCTTCCGCGCCTGCTTGGACCCTTCTGCGACTTCTTGCATGCTTCCGCGCCTGCTTGGACGCTTCCGCGCCTTCTTGAACGCTTCCGCGCCTGCTTGGACGCTACCGCGCCTGCTTGGACGCTTAGGCGCCTGCTTGGACTCTTCCGCGCCTGCTTGGACCCTTACGCGCCTTCTTGGACGCTTCCTCGCCTGCTTGGACGCTTACGCGCCTGCTTGGACGCTTCCGCGCCTTCTTGGACGCTTCCTCGCCTGCTTGGACGCTTACGCGACTGCTTGGACGCTTCCGCGACTGCTTGGACGCTTCCGCGCCTGCTTGGACGCTTCCGCGCCTGCTTGGACGCTCCCGCGCCTGCTTGGACGCTTCCGCGCCTGCTTGGACGCTTCCGCGCCTGCTTGGACTTTTCTGCGACTGTTTAGGCACTTCTGCTCCTGCTTGGACGCTTCCGCGCCTGCTTGGACGCTTCCGCGCCTTCTTGGACGCTACCGCGCCTGCTTGGACGCTTCCGCGCATGCTTGGACGCTTACGCGCCTGCTTGGACGGTTCTGCGCCTGCTTGGACGCTTCCGCGCCTGCTTGGACGTTTCCGCGCCTGCTTGGACGCTTCCGCGCTTGCCCGGACGCTTCCGCGACTGCTTGGACGCTTCCGCGCCTGCTTGGACTCTTCTGCGCCTTCTTGCATGCTTCCGCGCCTGCTTGGACGTTTCCGCGCCTTCTTGGACGCTTCCGCGCCTGCTTGGACTCTTCTGCGCCTTCTTGCATGCTGCCGCGCCTACTTGGACGCTTCCGCGCCTGGTTGGACTCCTCTGCGAATTCTAGCATGCTTCCGCGCCTGCTTGGACGTTTCCGCGACTGCTTGGACGCTTCCGCGACTGCTTGGACGCTTCCGCGCCTGCTTGGACTCTTCTGCGCCTACTTGCATGCTGCCGCGCCTGCTTGGACGCTTCCGCGACTGCTTGGACGCTTCCGCGACTGCTTGGACGCTTCCGTGACTGCTTGGACCCTTCTGCGCCTTCTTGCATGCTGCCGTGCCTACTTGGACGTTTCCGCGCCTGCTTGGACGCTTCCGCGCCTGCTTGGACGCTTCCGCGCCTGCTTGGACTCCTCTGCGTCTTCTTGCATGCTTCCGCGCCTGCTTGGACGTTTCCGCGACTGCTTGCACGCTTCCGCGACTGCTTGGACGCTTCCGCGCCTGCTTGGACTCTTCTGCGCCTGCTTGGACTCTTCTGCGCCTTCTTGCATGCTTCCGCGACTGCTTGGACGCTTCCGCGCCTGCTTGGACTCTTCTGCGCCTTCTTGCATGCTGCCGCACCTACTTGGACGCTTCCGCGCCTGGTTGAACGCTACCGCGCCTGCTTGGACGCTTCCGCGCCTGCTTGGACTCCTCTGCGTCTTCTTGCATGCTTCCGCGCCTGCTTGGACGTTTCCGCGCCTGCTTGGAAGCTACCGCGCCTGCTTGGACGCTTCCGCGCCTGCTTGCATGCTTCCCCGCCTGCTTGGACGCTTCCGCGCCTGCTTGGACTCTTCTGTGTCTTCTTGCATGCTGCCGCGCCTACTGGGACGCTTCCGCGCCTGGTTGGACGCTACCGCGCCTGCTTGGACGCTTCCGCGACTGCTTGGACGCTTCTGCGCCTTCTTGCATGCTTCCGCGCCTGCTTGGACATTTCCGCGCCTGCTTGGACTCTTCTGCGCCTTCTTGCATGCTGCCGCGCCTACTTGGACACTTCCGCGCCTGATTGGACGCTACCGCGCCTGTTTGGACGCTTCCGCGACTGCTTGGACGCTTCCGCGCCTGCTTGGACTCTTCTGCGCCTTCTTGCATACTTCCGCGCCTGCTTGGACGTTTCCGCGCCTGCTTGGACGCTTCCGCGCCTGCTTGGACGCTTCCGCGCCTGCTTGCATGCTTCCCCGCCTGCTTGGACGCTTCCGCGCCTTCTTGAACGCTTCCGCGCCTGCTTGGACGCTACCGCGCCTGCTTGGACGCTTAGGCGCCTGCTTGGACTCTTCCGCGCCTGCTTGGACGCTTACGCGCCTTCTTGGACGCTTCCTCGCCTGCTTGGACGCTTACGCGCCTGCTTGGACGCTTCCGCGCCTTCTTGGACGCTTCCTCGCCTGCTTGGACGCTTCCGCGCCTGCTTGGACGCTTCCGCGCCTGCTTGGACGCTTCCGCGCCTTCTTGGACGCTTCCTCGCCTGCTTGGACGCTTACGCGCCTTCTTGGACGCTTCCTCGCCTGCTTGGACGCTTACGCGCCTGCTTGGACGCTTCCGCGCCTGCTTGGACGCTTCCGCGCCTGCTTGGACTCTTCTGCGCCTTCTTGCATGCTGCCGCGCCTACTTGGACGCTTCCGCGACTGGTTGGACGCTACCGCGCCTGCTTGGTCGCTTCCGCGCCTGCTTGGACGCTTCCGCGCCTGCTTGGACGCTTCCGCGCCTGCTTGGTCGCTTCCGCGCCTGCTTGGACGCTTACGCGACTGCTTGGACGCTTCCGCGACTGCTTGGACGCTTCCGCGCCTGCTTGGACGCTTCCGCGCCTGCTTGGACGCTTCCGCGCCTTCTTGGACGCTTCCTCGCCTGCTTGGACGCTTACACGCCTTCTTGGACGCTTCCTCGCCTGCTTGGACGCTTACGCGCCTGCTTGGACGCTTCCGCGCCTGCTTGGAAGCTTCCGCGCCTGCTTGGACGCTTCCGCGCCTGCTTGGGCGCTTCCGCGCCTGCTTGGACGCTTCCGCGCCTGCTTGGGCGCTTCCGCGCCTACTTGGACGCTTCCGCGGCTGCTTGGTCGCTTCCGCGGATGCTTGGGGGATTCCGCGCCTGCTTTTACGCTTCCGCACCTGCTTGGACGCTTCCGCGCCTGCTTGGACGTTTCTGCGACTGCTTGGGCGCTTCCGCGCCTGCTTGGACGCTTCCGCGCCTTTATGGATGCTTCCGCGCCTGCTTGGACCCTTCTGCGACTTCATGCAAGCTTCCGCGCCAGCTTGGACGCTTCCGCGCCTTCTTGAACGCTTCCGCGCCTGCTTGGACGCTTCCGCGCCTGCTTGGTCGTTTCCGCGGCTGCTTGGACGCTTCCGTGCCTGCTTGGACGCTTCCGCGCCTGCTTGCACGGTGCCCCGCCTGCTTGGACGCTCCCGCGCCTGCTTGGACGCTTCCGCGCCTGCTTGGACGCTTCCACGCCTGCTTGGACTTTTCTGCGACTGTTTAGGCACTTCTGCTCCTGCTTGGACGCTTCCGCGCCTGCTTGGACGCTTCCGCGCCTTCTTGGACGCTACCGCGCCTGCTTGGACGCTTCCGCGCCTGCTTGGACGCTTACGCGCCTGCTTGGACGGTTCTGCGCCTGCTTGGACGCTTCCGCACCTGCTTGGACGCTACCGCGCCTGCTTGGACGCTTCCGCGACTGCTTGGACGCTTCCGCGCCTGCTTGGTCGCTTCCGCGGCTGCTTGGGGACTTCCGCGCCTGCTTGGACGCTTACGCACCTGCTTGCACGGTTCTGCGCCTGCTTGGACGCTTCCGCGCCTGCTTGGACGTTTCCGCGCCTGCTTGGACGCTTCCGCGCTTGCCCGGACGCTTCCGCGACTGCTTGGACGCTTCCGCGCCTGCTTGGACTCTTCTGCGCCTTCTTGCATGCTTCCGCGCCTGCTTGGACGTTTCCGCGCCTTCTTGGACGCTTCCGCGCCTGCTTGGACTCTTCTGCGCCTTCTTGCATGCTGCCGCGCCTACTTGGACGCTTCCGCGCCTGGTTGGACGCTACCGCGCCTGCTTGGACGCTTCCGCGACTGCTTGGACTCCTCTGCGTCTTCTTGCATGCTTCCGCGCCTGCTTGGACGTTTCCGCGACTGCTTGCACGCTTCCGCGACTGCTTGGACGCTTCCGCGCCTGCTTGGACTCTTCTGCGCCTGCTTGGACTCTTCTGCGCCTTCTTGCATGCTTCCGCGACTGCTTGGACGCTTCCGCGCCTGCTTGGACTCTTCTGCGCCTTCTTGCATGCTGCCGCACCTACTTGGACGCTTCCGCGCCTGGTTGAACGCTACCGCGCCTGCTTGGACGCTTCCGCGCCTGCTTGGACTCCTCTGCGTCTTCTTGCATGCTTCCGCGCCTGCTTGGACGTTTCCGCGCCTGCTTGGAAGCTACCGCGCCTGCTTGGACGCTTCCGCGCCTGCTTGCATGCTTCCCCGCCTGCTTGGACGCTTCCGCGCCTGCTTGGACTCTTCTGTGTCTTCTTGCATGCTGCCGCGCCTACTTGGACGCTTCCGCGCCTGGTTGGACGCTACCGCGCCTGCTTGGACGCTTCCGCGACTGCTTGGACGCTTCTGCGCCTTCTTGCATGCTTCCGCGCCTGCTTGGACATTTCCGCGCCTGCTTGGACTCTTCTGCGCCTTCTTGCATGCTGCCGCGCCTACTTGGACACTTCCGCGCCTGATTGGACGCTACCGCGCCTGTTTGGACGCTTCCGCGACTGCTTGGACGCTTCCGCGCCTGCTTGGACTCTTCTGCGCCTTCTTGCATACTTCCGCGCCTGCTTGGACGTTTCCGCGCCTGCTTGGACGCTTCCGCGCCTGCTTGGACGCTTCCGCGACTGCTTGGACGCTTCCGCGCCTGCTTGGACTCTTCTGCGCCTTCTTGCATGCTGCCGCGCCTACTTGGACGCTTCCGCGCCTGGTTGGACGCTACTGCGCCTGCTTGGTCGCTTCCGCGACTGCTTGGACGCTTCCGCGCCTGCTTGGACTCTTCTGCGCCTTCTTGCATGCTTCCGCGCCTGCTTGGACGTTTCCGCGCCTGCTTGGACGCTTCCGCGCCTGCTTGGACTCTTCTGCGCCTTCTTGCATGCTGCCGCGCCTGCTTGGACGCTTCCGCGACTGCTTGGACGCTTCCGCGCCTGCTTGGACTCTTCTGCGCCTTCTTGCATGCTTCCGCGCCTGCTTGGACGTTTCCGCGCCATCTTGGACGCTTCTGCGCCTGCTTGGACTCTTCTGCGCCTTCTTGCATGCTTCCGCGCCTGCTTGGACGTTTCCGCGCCTGCTTGGACGCTTCCGCGCCTGCTTGGACGCTACCGCGCCTGCTTGCACGGTTCCGCGCCTGCTTGGACGCTTCCGCGCCTGCTTGGACGCTTCCGCGCCTGCTTGGACGCTTCCGCGCCTGCTTGGACGCTTACGCGCCTTCTTGGACGCTTCCTCGCCTGCTTGGACGCTTACGCGCCTGCTTGGACGCTTGCGCGCCTGCTTGGAAGCTTCCGCGCCTTTATGGATGCTTCCGCGCCTGCTTGGACCCTTCTGCGACTTCTTGCATGCTTCCGCGCCTGCTGGACGCTTCCGCGCCTTCTTGAACGCTTCCGCGCCTGCTTGGACGCTACCGCGCCTGCTTGGACGCTTAGGCGCCTGCTTGGACGCTTCCGCGCCTGCTTGGACGCTTACGCGCCTTCTTGGACGCTTCCTCGCCTGCTTGGACGCTTACGCGCCTGCTTGGACGCTTCCGCGCCTTCTTGGACGCTTCCTCGCCTGCTTGGACGCTTACGCGCCTTCTTGGACGCTTCCTCGCCTGCTTGGACACTTACGCGCCTGCTTGGACGCTTCCGCGCCTGCTTGGAAGCTTCCGCGCCTGCTTGGACGCTTCCGCGCCTGCTTGGGCGCTTCCGCGCCTGCTTGGACGCTTCCGCGCCTGCTTGGACGGTTCTGCGCCTGCTTGGACGCTTCCGCACCTGCTTGGACGCTACCGCGCCTGCTTGGACGCT
The DNA here is from genome assembly GCA_963989415.1 of Cerceris ruficornis. NCBI lineage: Eukaryota > Metazoa > Arthropoda > Insecta > Hymenoptera > Crabronidae > Cerceris > Cerceris ruficornis. Next base: position 4,670,062 of record OZ022522.1, read on the forward strand.
TCCGCGACTGCTTGGACGCTTCCGCGCCTGCTTGGACGGTTCCGCGCCTGCTTGGACGCTTCCGCGCCTGCTTGGACGCTTCCGCGCCTTCTTGGACGCTTCCTCGCCTGCTTGGACGCTTCCGCGCCTGCTTGGAAGCTTCCGCGCCTGCTTGGACGCTTCCGCGCCTGCTTGGGCGCTTCCGCGCCTGCTTGGACGCTTCCGCGCCTGCTTGGACGGTTCTGCGCCTGCTTGGACGCTTCCGCACCTGCTTGGACGCTACCGCGCCTGCTTGGACGCTTCCGCGACTGCTTGGACGCTTCCGCGCCTGCTTGGACGGTTCCGCGCCTGCTTGGACGCTTCCGCGCCTGCTTGGACGCTTCCGCGCCTTCTTGGACGCTTCCTCGCCTGCTTGGACGCTTACGCGCCTGCTTGGACGCTTCCGCGCCTGCTTGGAAGCTTCCGCGCCTGCTTGGACGTTTCCGCGCCTGCTTGGACGCTACCGCGCCTGCTTGGACGCTTCCGCGACTGCTTGGACGCTTCCGCGCCTGCTTGGACCCTTCTGCGCCTGCTTGCATGCTTCCGCGCCTACTTGGACGTTTCTGCGCCTGCTTGGACGCTTCCGCGCCTGCATGGACGCTTCCGCGCCTGCTTGGACTCTTCTGCGCCTTCTTGCATGCTGCCGCGCCTACTTGGACGCTTCCGCGCCCGCTTGGACGCTTCCGCGCCTGCTTGGACTCTTCTGCGCCTTCTTGCATGCTTCCGCGCCTGCTTGGACGTTTCAGCGCCTGCTTGGACGCTTCCGCGCCTCCTTGGACGCTTCCGCGCCCACTTGCACGGTTTCGCGCCTGCTTGGACGCTCCCACGCCTGCTTGGACTCTTCTGCGGCTTCTTGCATGCTTCCGCGCCTGCTTGGACGTTTCCGCGCCTGCTTGGACGCTACCGCGCCTGCTTGGACGCTTCCGCGCCTGCTTGGACTCCTCTACGTCTTCTTGCATGCTTCCGCGCCTGCTTGGACGTTTCCGCGCCTGCTTGGACGCTACCGCGCCTGCTTGGACGCTTCCGCGACTGCTTGGACGCTTCCGCGCCTGCTTGGACCCTTCTGCGCCTGCTTGCATGCTTCCGCGCCTACTTGGACGTTTCTGCGCCTGCTTGGACGCTTCCGCGCCTGCATGGACGCTTCCGCGCCTGCTTGGACTCTTCTGCGCCTTCTTGCATGCTGCCGCGCCTACTTGGACGCTTCCGCGACTGCTTGGACGCTGCCGCGCCTGCTTGGACGCTTAGGCGCCTGCTTGGACTCTTCCGCGCCTGCTTGGACGCTTACGCGCCTTCTTGGACGCTTCCTCGCCTGCTTGGACGCTTACGCGCCTGCTTGGACGCTTCCGCGCCTTCTTGGACGCTTCCTCGCCTGCTTGGACGCTTACGCGCCTTCTTGGACGCTTCCTCGCCTGCTTGGACGCTTACGCGCCTGCTTGGACGCTTCCGCGCCTGCTTGGAAGCTTCCGCGCCTGCTTGGACGCTTCCGCGCCTGCTTGGGCGCTTCCGCGCCTGCTTGGACGCTTCCGCGCCTGCTTGGACGGTTCTGCGCCTGCTTGGACGCTTCCGCACCTGCTTGGACGCTAGCGCGCCTGCTTGGACGCTTCCGCGACTGCTTGGACGCTTCCGCGCCTGCTTGGTCGGTTCCGCGCCTGCTTGGACGCTTCCGCGCCTGCTTGGACGCTTCCGCGCCTTCTTGGACGCTTCCTCGCCTGCTTGGACGCTTACACGCCTTCTTGGACGCTTCCTCGCCTGCTTGGACGCTTACGCGCCTGCTTGGACGCTTCCGCGCCTGCTTGGAAGCTTCCGCGCCTGCTTGGACGCTTCCGCGCCTGCTTGGGCGCTTCCGCGCCTGCTTGGACGCTTCCGCGCCTGCTTGGGCGCTTCCGCGCCTACTTGGACGCTTCCGCGCCTGCTTGGTCGCTTCCGCGGCTGCTTGGGGGATTCCGCGCCTGCTTTTACGCTTCCGCACCTGCTTGGACGCTTCCGCGCCTGCTTGGACGTTTCTGCGACTGCTTGGGCGCTTCCGCGCCTGCTTGGACGCTTCCGCGCCTTTATGGATGCTTCCGCGCCTGCTTGGACCCTTCTGCGACTTCATGCAAGCTTCCGCGCCTGCTTGGACGCTTCCGCGCCTTCTTGAACGCTTCCGCGCCTGCTTGGACGCTTCCGCGCCTGCTTGGTCGTTTCCGCGGCTGCTTGGACGCTTCCGTGCCTGTTTGGACGCTTCCGCGCCTGCTTGCACGGTGCCCCGCCTGCTTGGACGCTCCCGCGCCTGCTTGGACGCTTCCGCGCCTGCTTGGACGCTTCCGCGCCTGCTTGGACTTTTCTGCGACTGTTTAGGCACTTCTGCTCCTGCTTGGACGCTTCCGCGCCTGCTTGGACGCTTCCGCGCCTTCTTGGACGCTACCGCGCCTGCTTGGACGCTTCCGCGCCTGCTTGGACGCTTACGCGCCTGCTTGGACGGTTCTGCGCCTGCTTGGACGCTTCCGCACCTGCTTGGACGCTACCGCGCCTGCTTGGACGCTTCCGCGACTGCTTGGACGCTTCCGCGCCTGCTTGGACGGTTCCGCGCCTGCTTGGACGCTTCCGCGCCTGCTTGGTCGCTTCCGCGGCTGCTTGGGGACTTCCGCGCCTGCTTGGACGCTTACGCACCTGCTTGCACGGTTCTGCGCCTGCTTGGACGCTTCCGCGCCTGCTTGGATGTTTCCGCGCCTGCTTGGACGCTTCCGCGCTTGCCCGGACGCTTCCGCGACTGCTTGGACGCTTCCGCGCCTGCTTGGACTCTTCTGCGCCTTCTTGCATGCTTCCGCGCCTGCTTGGACGTTTCCGCGCCTTCTTGGACTCTTCCGCGCCTGCTTGGACTCTTCTGCGCCTTCTTGCATGCTGCCGCGCCTACTTGGACGCTTCCGCGCCTGGTTGGACGCTACCGCGCCTGCTTGGACGCTTCCGCGACTGCTTGGACGCTTCCGCGAATGCTTGGACTCTTCTGCGCCTTCTTGCATGCTTCCGCGCCTGCTTGGACGTTTCCGCGCCTGCTTGGACGCTTCCGCGCCTGCTTGGACGCTTCCGTGACTGCTTGGACGCTTCCGCGCCTGCTTGGACTCCTCTGCGAATTCTTGCATGCTTCCGCGCCTGCTTGGACGTTTCCGCGACTGCTTGGACGCTTCCGCGACTGCTTGGACGCTTCCGCGCCTGCTTGGACTCTTCTGCGCCTACTTGCATGCTGCCGCGCCTGCTTGGACGCTTCCGCGACTGCTTGGACGCTTCCGCGACTGCTTGGACGCTTCCGTGACTGCTTGGACCCTTCTGCGCCTTCTTGCATGCTGCCGTGCCTACTTGGACGTTTCCGCGCCTGCTTGGACGCTTCCGCGCCTGCTTGGACTCCTCTGCGTCTTCTTGCATGCTTCCGCGCCTGCTTGGACGTTTCCGCGACTGCTTGCACGCTTCCGCGACTGCTTGGACGCTTCCGCGCCTGCTTGGACTCTTCTGCGCCTGCTTGGACTCTTCTGCGCCTTCTTGCATGCTTCCGCGACTGCTTGGACGCTTCCGCGCCTGCTTGGACGCTTCCGTGACTGCTTGGACCCTTCTGCGCCTGCTTGGACTCCTCTGCGTCTTCTTGCATGCTTCCGCGCCTGCTTGGACGTTTCCGCGACTGCTTGCACGCTTCCGCGACTGCTTGGACGCTTCCGCGCCTGCTTGGACTCCTCTGCGTCTTCTTGCATGCTTCCGCGCCTGCTTGGACGTTTCCGCGACTGAATGCACGCTTCCGCGACTGCTTGGACGCTTCCGCGCCTGCTTGGACTCCTCTGCGTCTTCTTGCATGCTTCCGCGCCTGCTTGGACGTTTCCGCGACTGCTTGCACGCTTCCGCGACTGCTTGGACGCTTCCGCGCCTGCTTGGACTCTTCTGCGCCTGCTTGGACTCTTCTGCGCCTTCTTGCATGCTTCCGCGCCTACTTGGATGTTTCCGCGCCTGCTTGGACGCTTCCGCGCCTGCTTGCATGCTTCCCCGCCTGCTTGGACGCTTCCGCGACTGCTTGGACGCTTCCGCGCCTGCTTGGACTCTTCTGCGCCTTCTTGCATGCTTCCGCGCCTGCCTGGACTCCTCTACGTCTTCTTGCATGCTTCCGCGCCTGCTTGGACTTTTCCGCGCCTGCTTGGACGCTACCGCGCCTGCTTGGACGCTTCCGCGACTGCTTGGACGCTTCCGCGCCTGCTTGGACCCTTCTGCGCCTGCTTGCATGCTTCCGCGCCTACTTGGACGTTTCTGCGCCTACTTGGACGCTTCCGCGACTGCTTGGACGCTTCCGCGCCTGCTTGGACTCTTCTGCGCCTTCTTGCTTGCTGTCACGCCTACTTGTACGTTTCCGCGCCTGCTTGGACGCTTCCGCGCCTGCTTGCATGCTTCCCCGCCTGCTTGGACGCTTCCGCACCTGCTTGGAATCTTCTGCGCCTTCTTGCATGCTTCCGCGCCTGCTTGGACGCTTCCGCGCCTGGTTGGACGCTACCGCGCCTGCTTGGACGCTTCCGCGACTGCTTGGACGCTTCCGCGCCTGCTTGGACACTTCTGCGCCTTCTTGCATGCTGCCGCGCCTACTTGGACGTTTCCGCGCCTGCTTGGACGCTTCCGCGCCTGCTTGGAATCTTCTGCGCCTTCTTGCATGCTGCCGCGCCTACTTGGACGTTTCCACGCCTGCTTGGACGCTTCCCCGCCTGCTTGCATGCTTCCCCGCCTGCCTGGACGCTTCCGCGCCTGCTTGGACTCTTCTGCGCCTTCTTGCATGCTTCCGCGCCTGCTTGGACGTTTCCGCGTCTGCTTGGACGCTACCGCGCCTGCTTGGACGCTTCCGCGACTGCTTGGACGCTTCCGCGCCTGCTTGGACTCTTCTGCGCCTTCTTGCATGCTTCCGCGCCTGCTTGGACGTTTCCGCGCCATCTTGGACGCTTCTGCGCCTGCTTGGACTCTTCTGCGCCTTCTTGCATGCTTCCGCGCCTGCTTGGACGTTTCCGCGCCTGCTTGGACGCTTCCGCGCCTGCTTGGACGCTACCGCGCCTGCTTGCACGGTTCCGCGCCTGCTTGGACGCTTCCGCGCCTGCTTGGACGCTTCCGCGCCTGCTTGGTCGCTTCCGCGCATGCTTGGACGCTTACGCGACTGCTTGGACTCTTCCGCGACTGCTTGGACGCTTACGCGACTGCTTGGACGCTTCCGCGACTGCTTGGACGCTTCCGCGCCTGCTTGGACGCTTCCGCGCCTGCTTGGACGCTTCCGCGCCTTCTTGGACGCTTCCTCGCCTGCTTGGACGCTTACGCGCCTTCTTGGACGCTTCCTCGCCTGCTTGGACGCTTCCGCGACTGCTTGGACGCTTCCGCGACTGCTTGGACGCTTCCGCGCCTGCTTGGACTGTTCTGCGCCTTCTTGCATGCTTCCGCGCCTGCTTGCATGCTTCCGCGCCTGCTTGCATGCTTCCGCGCCTGCTTGGACTCTTCTGCGCCTTCTTGCATGCTTCCGCGCCTGCTTGCATGCTTCCGCGCCTGCTTGGACGCTTCCGCGCCTGCTTGGACGCTACCCCGCATGCTTGGTCGCTTCCGCGCCTACTTGGACGTTTTCGCGCCTGCTTGGACTCTTCTGCGCCTTCTTGCATGCTTCCGCGCCTACTTGGACGTTTCCGCGCCTGCTTGGAAGCTTCCGCGCCTGCTTGCATGCTCCCTCACCTGCTTGGACGCTTCAGCGCCTGCTTGCATGCTCCCTCACCTGCTTGGACGCTTCCGCGCCTGCTTGGACTCTTCTGCGCCTTCTTGCATGCTTCCGCGCCTGCTTGGACGCTTCCGCGCCTGCTTGCACGGTTCTGCACCTGCTTGGACGCTACCGCGCCTGCTTGGATGCTTCCGCGCCTGCTTGGACGCTTGCGCGCCTGCTTGGACGCTTCCGCGCCTGCTTGTACTCTTCTGCGCCTTCTTGCATGCTGCCGCGCCTACTTGGACGCTTCCGCGCCTGGTTGGACGCTACCGCGCCTGCTTGGACACCTCCGCGACTGCTTGGACGCTTCCGCGCCTGCTTGCACGGTTCTGCGCCTGCTTAGACGCTTCCGCGCCTGCTTGGACGCTTCCGCGCCTGCTTGCACGCTTCCGCGCCTGCTTGGACGCTACCGCGACTGCTTGGACGCTTCCGCGCCTGCTTGGACTCCTCTGCGCCTTCTTGCATGCTGCCGCGCCTGCTTGGACGCTTCCGCGACTGCTTGGACGCTTCCGCGACTGCTTGGATGCTTCCGCGCCTGCTTGGACTGTTCTGCGCCTTCTTGCATGCTTCCGCGCCTGCTTGCATGCTTCCGCGCCTGCTAGGACGCTTTCGCGCCTGCTTGCACGGTTCCGAGCCTGCTTGGACGCTTCCGCGACTGCTTGGACTCTTCTGCGTCTTCTTGCATGCTTCCGCGCCTGCTTGGACGTTTCCGCGCCTGCTTGGACGCTGCCGTGCCTGTTTGGACGCTTCCGCGACTTCTTGGACCCTTCTGCGCCATCTTGCATGCTGCCGCGCCTACTTGGACGTTTCCGCGCCTGCTTGGACGCTTCCGCGCCTGCTTGGACGCTACCGCGCCTGCTTGCACGGTTCCGCGCCTGCTTGGACGCTTCCGCGCCTGCTTGGACGCTTCCGCGCCTGCTTGGTCGCTTCCGCGCCTGCTTGGACGCTTACGCGACTGCTTGGACGCTTCCGCGACTGCTTGGACGCTTACGCGACTACTTGGACGCTTCCGCGACTGCTTGGACGCTTCCGCGCCTGCTTGGACGCTTCCGCGCCTGCTTGGACGCTTCCGCGCCTTCTTGGACGCTTCCTCGCCTGCTTGGACGCTTACGCGCCTTCTTGGACGCTTCCTCGCCTGCTTGGACGCTTACGCGCCTGCTTGGACGCTTCCGCGCCTGCTTGGAAGCTTCCGCGACTGCTTGGGCGCTTCCGCGCCTGCTTGGACGCTTCCGCGCCTGCTTGGACGCTTCCGCGCCTGCTTGGACGCTTCCGCGCCTGCTTGGACGCTTACGCGCCTTCTTGGACGCTTCCTCGCCTGCTTGGACGCTTACGCGCCTGCTTGGATGCTTCCGCGCCTGCTTGGAAGCTTCCGCGCCTTTATGGATGCTTCCGCGCCTGCTTGGACCCTTCTGCGACTTCTTGCATGCTTCCGCGCCTGCTGGACGCTTCCGCGCCTTCTTGAACGCTTCCGCGCCTGCTTGGACGCTACCGCGCCTGCTTGGACGCTTAGGCGCCTGCTTGGACGCTTCCGCGCCTGCTTGGACGCTTACGCGCCTTCTTGGACGCTTCCTCGCCTGCTTGGACGCTTACGCGCCTGCTTGGACGCTTCCGCGCCTTCTTGGACGCTTCCTCGCCTGCTTGGACGCTTACGCGCCTTCTTGGACGCTTCCTCGCCTGCTTGGACGCTTACGCGCCTGCTTGGACGCTTCCGCGCCTGCTTGGAAGCTTCCGCGCCTGCTTGGACGCTTCCGCGCCTGCTTGGGCGCTTCCGCGCCTGCTTGGACGCTTCCGCGCCTGCTTGGACGGTTCTGCGCCTGCTTGGACGCTTCCGCACCTGCTTGGACGCTTCCTCGCCTGCTTGGACGCTTACGCGCCTGCTTGGATGCTTCCGCGCCTGCTTGGAAGCTTCCGCGCCTTTATGGATGCTTCCGCGCCTGCTTGGACCCTTCTGCGACTTCTTGCATGCTTCCGCGCCTGCTGGACGCTTCCGCGCCTTCTTGAACGCTTCCGCGCCTGCTTGGACGCTACCGCGCCTGCTTGGACGCTTAGGCGCCTGCTTGGACGCTTCCGCGCCTGCTTGGACGCTTACGCGCCTTCTTGGACGCTTCCTCGCCTGCTTGGACGCTTACGCGCCTGCTTGGACGCTTCCGCGCCTTCTTGGACGCTTCCTCGCCTGCTTGGACGCTTACGCGCCTTCTTGGACGCTTCCTCGCCTGCTTGGACGCTTACGCGCCTGCTTGGACGCTTCCGCGCCTGCTTGGAAGCTTCCGCGCCTGCTTGGACGCTTCCGCGCCTGCTTGGGCGCTTCCGCGCCTGCTTGGACGCTTCCGCGCCTGCTTGGACGGTTCTGCGCCTGCTTGGACGCTTCCGCACCTGCTTGGACGCTACCGCGCCTGCTTGGACGCTTCCGCGACTGCTTGGACGCTTCCGCGCCTGCTTGGACGGTTCCGCGCCTGCTTGGACGCTTCCGCGCCTGCTTGGACGCTTCCGCGCCTTCTTGGACGCTTCCTCGCCTGCTTGGACGCTTACGCGCCTTCTTGGACGCTTCCTCGCCTGCTTGGACGCTTACGCGCCTGCTTGGACGCTTCCGCGCCTGCTTGGAAGCTTCCGCGCCTGCTTGGACGCTTCCGCGCCTGCTTGGACTCTTCTGCGCCTTCTTGCATGCTTCCGCGCCTGCCTGGACTCCTCTACGTCTTCTTGCATGCTTCCGCGCCTGCTTGGACTTTTCCGCGCCTGCTTGGACGCTACCGCGCCTGCTTGGACGCTTCCGCGACTGCTTGGACGCTTCCGCGCCTGCTTGGACCCTTCTGCGCCTGCTTGCATGCTTCCGCGCCTACTTGGACGTTTCTGCGCCTACTTGGACGCTTCCGCGACTGCTTGGACGCTTCCGCGCCTGCTTGGACTCTTCTGCGCCTTCTTGCTTGCTGTCGCGCCTACTTGTACGTTTCCGCGCCTGCTTGGACGCTTCCGCGCCTGCTTGCATGCTTCCCCGCCTGCTTGGACGCTTCCGCACCTGCTTGGAATCTTCTGCGCCTTCTTGCATGCTTCCGCGCCTGCTTGGACGCTTCCGCGCCTGGTTGGACGCTACCGCGCCTGCTTGGACGCTTCCGCGACTGCTTGGACGCTTCCGCGCCTGCTTGGACACTTCTGCGCCTTCTTGCATGCTGCCGCGCCTACTTGGACGTTTCCGCGCCTGCTTGGACGCTTCCGCGCCTGCTTGGAATCTTCTGCGCCTTCTTGCATGCTGCCGCGCCTACTTGGACGTTTCCACGCCTGCTTGGACGCTTCCCCGCCTGCTTGCATGCTTCCCCGCCTGCCTGGACGCTTCCGCGCCTGCTTGGACTCTTCTGCGCCTTCTTGCATGCTTCCGCGCCTGCTTGGACGTTTCCGCGTCTGCTTGGACGCTACCGCGCCTGCTTGGACGCTTCCGCGACTGCTTGGACGCTTCCGCGCCTGCTTGGACTCTTCTGCGCCTTCTTGCATGCTTCCGCGCCTGCTTGGACGTTTCCGCGCCATCTTGGACGCTTCTGCGCCTGCTTGGACTCTTCTGCGCCTTCTTGCATGCTTCCGCGCCTGCTTGGACGTTTCCGCGCCTGCTTGGACGCTTCCGCGCCTGCTTGGACGCTACCGCGCCTGCTTGCACGGTTCCGCGCCTGCTTGGACGCTTCCGCGCCTGCTTGGACGCTTCCGCGCCTGCTTGGTCGCTTCCGCGCATGCTTGGACGCTTACGCGACTGCTTGGACTCTTCCGCGACTGCTTGGACGCTTACGCGACTGCTTGGACGCTTCCGCGACTGCTTGGACGCTTCCGCGCCTGCTTGGACGCTTCCGCGCCTGCTTGGACGCTTCCGCGCCTTCTTGGACGCTTCCTCGCCTGCTTGGACGCTTACGCGCCTTCTTGGACGCTTCCTCGCCTGCTTGGACGCTTCCGCGACTGCTTGGACGCTTCCGCGACTGCTTGGACGCTTCCGCGCCTGCTTGGACTGTTCTGCGCCTTCTTGCATGCTTCCGCGCCTGCTTGCATGCTTCCGCGCCTGCTTGCATGCTTCCGCGCCTGCTTGGACTCTTCTGCGCCTTCTTGCATGCTTCCGCGCCTGCTTGCATGCTTCCGCGCCTGCTTGGACGCTTCCGCGCCTGGTTGGACGCTACCCCGCATGCTTGGTCGCTTCCGCGCCTACTTGGACGTTTTCGCGCCTGCTTGGACTCTTCTGCGCCTTCTTGCATGCTTCCGCGCCTACTTGGACGTTTCCGCGCCTGCTTGGAAGCTTCCGCGCCTGCTTGCATGCTCCCTCACCTGCTTGGACGCTTCAGCGCCTGCTTGCATGCTCCCTCACCTGCTTGGACGCTTCCGCGCCTGCTTGGACTCTTCTGCGCCTTCTTGCATGCTTCCGCGCCTGCTTGGACGCTTCCGCGCCTGCTTGCACGGTTCTGCACCTGCTTGGACGCTACCGCGCCTGCTTGGATGCTTCCGCGCCTGCTTGGACGCTTGCGCGCCTGCTTGGACGCTTCCGCGCCTGCTTGTACTCTTCTGCGCCTTCTTGCATGCTGCCGCGCCTACTTGGACGCTTCCGCGCCTGGTTGGACGCTACCGCGCCTGCTTGGACACCTCCGCGACTGCTTGGACGCTTCCGCGCCTGCTTGCACGGTTCTGCGCCTGCTTAGACGCTTCCGCGCCTGCTTGGACGCTTCCGCGCCTGCTTGCACGCTACCGCGCCTGCTTGGACGCTACCGCGACTGCTTGGACGCTTCCGCGCCTGCTTGGACTCCTCTGCGCCTTCTTGCATGCTGCCGCGCCTGCTTGGACGCTTCCGCGACTGCTTGGACGCTTCCGCGACTGCTTGGATGCTTCCGCGCCTGCTTGGACTGTTCTGCGCCTTCTTGCATGCTTCCGCGCCTGCTTGCATGCTTCCGCGCCTGCTAGGACGCTTTCGCGCCTGCTTGCACGGTTCCGAGCCTGCTTGGACGCTTCCGCGACTGCTTGGACTCTTCTGCGTCTTCTTGCATGCTTCCGCGCCTGCTTGGACGTTTCCGCGCCTGCTTGGACGCTGCCGTGCCTGTTTGGACGCTTCCGCGACTTCTTGGACCCTTCTGCGCCATCTTGCATGCTGCCGCGCCTACTTGGACGTTTCCGCGCCTGCTTGGACGCTTCCGCGCCTGCTTGGACGCTACCGCGCCTGCTTGCACGGTTCCGCGCCTGCTTGGACGCTTCCGCGCCTGCTTGGACGCTTCCGCGCCTGCTTGGTCGCTTCCGCGCCTGCTTGGACGCTTACGCGACTGCTTGGACGCTTCCGCGACTGCTTGGACGCTTACGCGACTGCTTGGACGCTTCCGCGACTGCTTGGACGCTTCCGCGCCTGCTTGGACGCTTCCGCGCCTGCTTGGACGCTTCCGCGCCTTCTTGGACGCTTCCTCGCCTGCTTGGACGCTTACGCGCCTTCTTGGACGCTTCCTCGCCTGCTTGGACGCTTACGCGCCTGCTTGGACGCTTCCGCGCCTGCTTGGAAGCTTCCGCGACTGCTTGGGCGCTTCCGCGCCTGCTTGGACGCTTCCGCGCCTGCTTGGACGCTTCCGCGCCTGCTTGGACGGTTCTGCGCCTGCTTGGACGCTTCCGCACCTGCTTGGACGCTTCCTCGCCTGCTTGGACGCTTACGCGCCTGCTTGGATGCTTCCGCGCCTGCTTGGAAGCTTCCGCGCCTTTATGGATGCTTCCGCGCCTGCTTGGACCCTTCTGCGACTTCTTGCATGCTTCCGCGCCTGCTGGACGCTTCCGCGCCTTCTTGAACGCTTCCGCGCCTGCTTGGACGCTACCGCGCCTGCTTGGACGCTTAGGCGCCTGCTTGGACGCTTCCGCGCCTGCTTGGACGCTTACGCGCCTTCTTGGACGCTTCCTCGCCTGCTTGGACGCTTACGCGCCTGCTTGGACGCTTCCGCGCCTTCTTGGACGCTTCCTCGCCTGCTTGGACGCTTACGCGCCTTCTTGGACGCTTCCTCGCCTGCTTGGACGCTTACGCGCCTGCTTGGACGCTTCCGCGCCTGCTTGGAAGCTTCCGCGCCTGCTTGGACGCTTCCGCGCCTGCTTGGGCGCTTCCGCGCCTGCTTGGACGCTTCCGCGCCTGCTTGGACGGTTCTGCGCCTGCTTGGACGCTTCCGCACCTGCTTGGACGCTACCGCGCCTGCTTGGACGCTTCCGCGACTGCTTGGACGCTTCCGCGCCTGCTTGGACGGTTCCGCGCCTGCTTGGACGCTACCGCGCCTGCTTGGACGCTTCCGCGCCTTCTTGGACGCTTCCTCGCCTGCTTGGACGCTTACGCGCCTTCTTGGACGCTTCCTCGCCTGCTTGGACGCTTACGCGCCTGCTTGGACGCTTCCGCGCCTGCTTGGAAGCTTCCGCGCCTGCTTGGACGCTTCCGCGCCTGCTTGGGCGCTTCCGCGCCTGCTTGGACGCTTCCGCGCCTGCTTGGTCGCTTCCGCGGCTGCTTGGGGGATTCCGCGCCTGCTTTTACGCTTCCGCGCCTGCTTGGACGCTTCCTCGCCTGCTTGGACGCTTACGCGCCTGCTTGGACGCTTCCGCGCCTGCTTGGAAGCTTCCGCGCCTGCTTGGACGTTTCCGCGCCTGCTTGGACGCTACCGCGCCTGCTTGGACGCTTCCGCGACTGCTTGGACGCTTCCGCGCCTGCTTGGACCCTTCTGCGCCTGCATGCATGCTTCCGCGCCTACTTGGACGTTTCTGCGCCTGCTTGGACGTTTCTGCGCCTGCTTGGACGCTTCCGCGCCTGCATGGACGCTTCCGCGCCTGCTTGGACTCTTCTGCGCCTTCTTGCATGCTGCCGCGCCTACTTGGACGCTTCCGCGACTGCTTGTACGCTTCCGCGCCTGCTTGGACTCTTCTGCGCCTTCTTGCTTGCTGTCGCGCCTACTTGTACGTTTCCGCGCCTGCTTAGACGCTTCCGCGCCTGCTTGAATGCTTCCGCGCCTGCTTGGACGCTTCCGCGACTGCTTGGACGCTTCCGCGCCTGCTTGGACTCTTCTGCGCCTTCTTGCATGCTTCCGCGCCTGCTTGGACGTTTCCGCGCCTGCTTGGACGCTACCGCGCCTGCTTGGACGCTACCGCGCATGCTTGGACGCTTCCGTGACTGTTTGGACGCTTCCGCGCCTGCTTAGACTCTTCTGCGCCTTCTTGCATGCTTCCGCGCCTGCTTGGACGTTTCCGCGCCAGCTTGGACACTACCGCGCCAGCTTGGACGCTTCCGCGCCTGCTTGGACGCTTACGCGCCTTCTTGGACGCTTCCTCGCCTGCTTGGACGCTTACGCGCCTGCTTGGATGCTTCCGCGCCTGCTTGGACGCTACCGCGCCTGCTTGGACGCTTCCGCGACTGCTTGGACGCTTCCGCGCCTGCTTGGACCCTTCTGCGCCTGCATGCATGCTTCCGCGCCTACTTGGACGTTTCTGCGCCTGCTTGGACGTTTCTGCGCCTGCTTGGACGCTTCCGCGCCTGCATGGACGCTTCCGCGCCTGCTTGGACTCTTCTGCGCCTTCTTGCATGCTGCCGCGCCTACTTGGACGCTTCCGCGACTGCTTGTACGCTTCCGCGCCTGCTTGGACTCTTCTGCGCCTTCTTGCTTGCTGTCGCGCCTACTTGTACGTTTCCGCGCCTGCTTAGACGCTTCCGCGCCTGCTTGAATGCTTCCGCGCCTGCTTGGACGCTTCCGCGACTGCTTGGACGCTTCCGCGCCTGCTTGGACTCTTCTGCGCCTTCTTGCATGCTTCCGCGCCTGCTTGGACGTTTCCGCGCCTGCTTGGACGCTACCGCGCCTGCTTGGACGCTACCGCGCATGCTTGGACGCTTCCGTGACTGTTTGGACGCTTCCGCGCCTGCTTAGACTCTTCTGCGCCTTCTTGCATGCTTCCGCGCCTGCTTGGACGTTTCCGCGCCAGCTTGGACACTACCGCGCCAGCTTGGACGCTTCCGCGCCTGCTTGGACGTTTCCGCGCCTGCTTGGACGCTACCGCGCCTGCTTGGACGCTTCCGCGACTGCTTGGACGCTTCCGCGCCTGCTTGGACCCTTCTGCGCCTGCTTGCATGCTTCCGCGCCTACTTGTACGTTTCCGCGCCTGCTTGGACGTTTCCGCGCCTGCTTGGACGCTACCGCGCCTGCTTGGACGCTTCCGCGTCTGCTTGGACCCTTCCGCGCCTGCTTGGACGCTTCCGCGCCAACTTGGACGCTCACGCTCCTGCTTGGACGCTTCCGCGACTGCTTGGACGCTTCCGCGCCTGCTTGGTCTCTTCTGCGCCTTCTTGCATGCTTCCGCGCCTGCTTGGACGCTTCCGCGCCTGCTTGGACGCTTCCGCGACTGCTTGGACGCTTCCGCGCCTGCATGGACGCTTCCGCGCCTGCTTGGACGCTTCCGCGTCTGGTTGTTCGCTTCGGCGCCTGCTTGGACGCTTCCGCGCATGTATGGATGCTTCCGCGCCTGCTTAGACGCTTCCGCGCCTTCTTGCATGCTTCCGCGCCTGCTTGGACGCTTCCGCGCCTGCTTGGACGCTTCCGCGCCTGCTTGGTCTCTTCTGCGCCTTCTTGCATGCTTCCGCGCCTGCTTGGACGCTTCCGCGCCTGCTTGGACGCTTCCGCGACTGCTTGGACGCTTCCGCGCCTGCATGGACGCTTCCGCGCCTGCTTGGACGCTTCCGCGTCTGGTTGTTCGCTTCGGCGCCTGCTTGGACGCTTCCGCGCATGTATGGATGCTTCCGCGCCTGCTTAGACGCTTCCGCGCCTTCTTGCATGCTTCCGCGCCTGCTTGGACGCTTCCGCGCCTGCTTGGACGCTTCCGCGCCTACTTGGACGCTACCGCGCCTGCTTGGACGCTTCCGCGACTGCTTGGACGCTTCCGCGCCTGCATGCACGCTTCCGCGTCTGCTGGCACGCTTCCGAGCCGGCTTGGACGCTTACGCGCCTGCTTGGACGTTTCCGCGCCTGCTTGGACGCTTCCGCGCCTGCTTGGACGCTCCCGAGCCTGCTTGGACTCTTCTGCGCCTTCTTGCATGCTCTCGCTCCTGCTTGGACGCTCCCGCGCCTGCTTGGACTTTTCCACGCCTACTTGGACGTTTCCGCGCCTGCTTGGACGCTTCCGCGACTGCTTGGACGCTTCCGCGCCTGCTTGGACTTTTCTGCGCCTTCTTGCATGCTTCCGCGCCTGCTTGGACGCTACCGCGCCTGCTTGGACGCTTCCGCGCCTGCATGCACGCTTCCGCGCCTGCTTGGACGCTTTCGCGCCTGCTTGGACGCTTCCGCACCTGCTTGCACGCTACCGCGCCTGCTTGGACGCTTCCGCGCCTGCTTGGACGCTACCGCGCCTGCTTGGACGCTTCCGCGCCTGCTTGCATGCTTCCGCGCCTGCTTGGACGCTTCCGCGCCTGCTTGGACGCTACCGCGCCTGCTTGGACGCTTCCGCGACTGCTTGGAACCTCCTGCGCCTTCTTGCATGCTTCCGCGCCTGCTTGGACGTTTCCGCGCCTGCTTCGACGCTTCCGCACCTGCTTGGACTCTTCTGCGTCTTCTTGCATGCTTCCGCGCCTGCTTGGACGCTTCCGCGACTGCTTGGACTTTTCTGCGCCTGCTTGGACTCTTCTGCGCCTTCTTGCATGCTTCCGTGCTTGCTTGAACGCTTCCGCGCCTGCTTGGACTTTTCTGCGCCTGCTTGGACTCTTCTGCGCCTTCTTGCATGCTTCCGCGCCTGCTTGGACGATTCCGCGCCAGCTTGGACGCTTCCGCGCCTGCTTCGACGCTTCCGCGCCTGCTTGGACGCTTCCGCGCCTTCTTGGATGCTTCCGCGCCTGGTTGCATGCTTCCCCGCCTGCTTGGACGCTTCCGCGACTGCTCGGACGCTTCCGCGACTGCTTGGACGCTTCCGCGACTGCTTGGACGATTCCGCGACTGCTTGGACCCTTCTGCGTCTTCTTGCATGCTTCCGTGCCTGCTTGGACGGTTCCGCGCCTGCTTGGACGCTACCGCGCCTGCTTGGACGCTTCCGCGCCTGCTTTGACTCTTCTGCGACTTCTTGCATGCTTCCGCGCCTGCTTGGACGTTTCCGCGCCTGTTTGGACGCTACCGCGCCTGCTTGGACGCTTCCGCGCCTGGTTGGACGCTACCGCGCCTGCTTGGACGCTTCCGCGACTGCTAGGAGGCTTCCGCGCCTGCTTGGACTCTTCTGCGTCTTCTTGCATGCTTCCGTGCCTGCTTGGACGGTTCCGCGCCTGCTTGGACGCTACCGCGCCTGCTTGGACGCTTCCGCGACTGCTTGGACTCTTCTGCGCCTTCTTGGACGCTTCAGCGCCTGCTTGGACGCTTCCGAGCCTGCTTGGACGATTACGCGCCTGCTTGGACGTTTCCGCGCCTGCTTGGACGCTTCCGCGCCTGCTTGGACGCTTCCGCGCCTTCTTGCATGCTTCCGCGCCTGCTTTGACGCTTCTGCGTCTGCTTGGACGCTTCCGCGACTGCTTGGACGCTTCCGCGCCTGCTTGGATTCTTTGCGCCTGCTGGCACGCTTCCGCGCCTGCTTGGACGTTTCCGAGCCAGCTTGGGCGCTGACGCGCCTGCTTGGACGCTTCCGCGCCTGCATGCACGCTTCCGCGCCTGCTTGGACGCTTTCGCGCCTGCTTGGACGCTTCCGCACCTGCTTGCACGCTACCGCGCCTGCTTGGACGCTTCCGCGCCTGCTTGGACGCTACCGCGCCTGCTTGGACGCTTCCGCGCCTGCATGCACGCTTCCGCGCCTGCTTGGACGCTTTCGCGCCTGCTTGGACGCTTCCGCACCTGCTTGCACGCTACCGCGCCTGCTTGGACGCTTCCGCGCCTGCTTGGACGCTACCGCGCCTGCTTGGACGCTTCCGCGCCTGCTTGCATGCTTCCGCGCCTGCTTGGACGATTCCTCGCCTGCTTGGACGCTTCCGCGTCTGCTTGGACGATTCCGCGCCTGCTTGCACGCTACCGCGCCTGCTTGGACGTTTCCGAGCCAGCTTGGGCGCTGACGCGCCTGCTTGGACGCTTCCGCGCCTGCATGCACGCTTCCGCGCCTGCTTGGACGCTTTCGCGCCTGCTTGGACGCTTCCGCACCTGCTTGCACGCTACCGCGCCTGCTTGGACGCTTCCGCGCCTGCTTGGACGCTACCGCGCCTGCTTGGACGCTTCCGCGCCTGCATGCACGCTTCCGCGCCTGCTTGGACGCTTTCGCGCCTGCTTGGACGCTTCCGCACCTGCTTGCACGCTACCGCGCCTGCTTGGACGCTTCCGCGCCTGCTTGAACGCTAGCGCGCCTGCTTGGACGCTTCCGCGACTGCTTGCATGCTTCCGCGCCTGCTTGGACGCTACCGCGCCTGCTTGGACGCTTCCGCGCCTGCTTGGACGCTTCCGCGACTGCTTGGACGCTTAAGCGCCTGCTTGGACGCTTCCGCGCCTGGTTGGACGCTGCCGCGCCTGCTTGGACGCTTCTGCGACTGCTTGGACGCTTCCGCGCCTGCTTGGACTCTTCTGCGCCTTCTTGCATGCTTCCGCGCCTACTTGGACGCTTCCGCGCCTGCTTGGACTCTTCTGCGCCTTCTTGCATGCTTCCGCGCCTACTTGGACGCTTCCGCGACTGCTGGGACGCTATCGCGCCTGCTTGGACGCTTCCGCGCCTGCTTGGACTCTTCTGCGTCTTCTTGCATGCTTCCGCGCCTGCTTAGACGCTACCGTGCCTGCTTGGACACTTCCGCGACTGCTTGGACGCTTCCGCGTCTGGTTAGACTCTACCGCGCCTGCTTGGACGCTTCCGCGACTGCTTGGACGCTACCGTGCCTGCTTGGTCTCTTCTTCGTCTTCTTGCATGCTTCCGCGCCTGCATGGACGCTACCGCGCCTGCTTGGACGCTTCCGCGACTGCTTGGACGCTACCGCGCCGGCTTGTACGCTACCGCGCCTGTTTGGACGCTTCCGCGCTTGTTTGGACGCTTCCGAGCCTGCTTGGACTCTTCCGCGCCTGCTTGGACGTTTCCGCGCCTGCTTGGACGCTTCCGCGACTGCTTGGACGCTTCCGCGCCTGCTTGAACTCTTCTGCGTCTTCTTGCATGCTTCCGCGCATGCTCGGACTTTTCCGCGCCTGCTTGGACGCTACCGCGCCTGCTTGGACGCTTCCGCGATTGCTTGGGCGCTTCCGCGCCTGCTTGGACTCTTCTGCGTCTTCTTGCATGCTTCCGCGCCTGCTTGGACGTTTCCGCGCCTGCTTGGACGCTACCGCGCCTGCTTGGACGCTACCGCGCCTGCTTGGACGTTTCCGCGCCTGCTTGGACGCTTCCGCGACTGCTTGGACGCTTCCGCGCCTGCTTGAACTCTTCTGCGTCTTCTTGCATGCTTCAGCGCATGCTTGGACTTTTCCGCGCCTGCTTGGACGCTACCGCGCCTGCTTGGACGCTTCCGCGATTGCTTGGACGCTTCCGCGCCTGCTTGGACTCTTCTGCGTCTTCTTGCATGCTTCCGCGCCTGCTTGGACGTTTCCGCGCCTGCTTGGACGCTACCGCGCCTGCTTAGACGATTCCGCGCCTTCTTGCATGCTTCCGCGCCTGCTTGGACGTTTCCGCGCCTGCTTGGACGCTACCGCGCCTGCTTGGACGCTTCCGCGCCTGCTTGGACTCTTCTGCGCCTTCTTGCATGCTGCCGCGCCTACTTGGACGTTTCCGCGCCTGCTTGGACGCTTCCGCGCCTGCTTGAACGCTAGCGCGCCTGCTTGGACGCTTCCGCGACTGCTTGGACGCTTCCGCGCCTGGTTGGACGCTACCGCGCCTGCTTGGACGCTTCCGCGACTGCTAGGAGGCTTCCGCGCCTGCTTGGACTCTTCTGCGCCTTCTTGCATGCTTCCGCGCCTGCTTGGACGTTTCCGCGCCTGCTTGGACGCTTCCGCACCTGCTTGCGCGCTCCCGCGCCTGCTTGGACTCTTCTGCGCCTACCTGCATGCTTCCGCGCCTGCTTGGACGTTTCCGCGCCTGCTTGGACGCTTCCGCGACTGCTTGGACGCTTCTGCGCCTGCTTGAACTCTTCTGCGTCTTCTTGCATGCTTCCGCGCATGCTCGGACTTTTCCGCGCCTGCTTGGACGCTACCGCGCCTGCTTGGACGCTTCCGCGATTGCTTGGGCGCTTCAGCGCCTGCTTGGACTCTTCTGCGTCTTCTTGCATGCTTCCGCGCCTGCTTGGACGTTTCCGCGCCTGCTTGGACGCTACCGCGCCTGCTTGGACGCTACCGCGCCTGCTTGGACGTTTCCGCGCCTGCTTGGACGCTTCCGCGACTGCTTGGACGCTTCCGCGCCTGCTTGAACTCTTCTGCGTCTTCTTGCATGCTTCAGCGCATGCTTGGACTTTTCCGCGCCTGCTTGGACGCTACCGCGCCTGCTTGGACGCTTCCGCGATTGCTTGGACGCTTCCGCGCCTGCTTGGACTCTTCTGCGTCTTCTTGCATGCTTCCGCGCCTGCTTGGACGTTTCCGCGCCTGCTTGGACGCTACCGCGCCTGCTTGGACGCTACCGCGCCTGCTTGGACGCTTCCGCGACTGCTTGCATGCTTCCGCGCCTGCTTGGACCTTACCGCGCCTGCTTGGACGCTACCGCGCCTGCTTGGAC
The DNA here is from genome assembly GCA_963989415.1 of Cerceris ruficornis. NCBI lineage: Eukaryota > Metazoa > Arthropoda > Insecta > Hymenoptera > Crabronidae > Cerceris > Cerceris ruficornis. The sequence goes on from OZ022522.1 coordinate 4,689,455, forward strand.
GCTTCCGCGACTGCTAAGACGCTTCCGCGCCTGCTTAGACTCTTCTGCGCCTTCTTGCATGCTTCCGGGCCTGCTTGGACGTTTCCGCGCCTGCTTGGACGTTTCCGCGCCTGCTTGGACGCTACCGCGCCTGCTTAGACGATTCCGCGCCTTCTTGCATGCTTCCGCGCCTGCTTGGACGTTTCCGCGCCTGCTTGGACGCTACCGCGCCTGCTTGGACGCTTCCGCGCCTGCTTGGACTCTTCTGCGCCTTCTTGCATGCTGCCGCGCCTACTTGGACGTTTCCGCGCCTGCTTGGACGCTTCCGCGCCTGCTTGAACGCTAGCGCGCCTGCTTGGACGCTTCCGCGACTGCTTGGACGCTTCCGCGCCTGGTTGGACGCTACCGCGCCTGCTTGGACGCTTCCGCGACTGCTAGGAGGCTTCCGCGCCTGCTTGGACTCTTCTGCGCCTTCTTGCATGCTTCCGCGCCTGCTTGGACGTTTCCGCGCCTGCTTGGACGCTTCCGCGCCTGCTTGCGCGCTCCCGCGCCTGCTTGGACTCTTCTGCGCCTACCTGCATGCTTCCGCGTCTGCTTGGACGTTTCCGCGCCAGCTTGGACGCTACCGCGCCTGCTTGGACGCTTCCGCGCCTGCTTGGACGCTTCCGCGCCTGCTTGGACTCATCTGCGCCTTTTTGCATGCTGCCGCGCCTGCTTGGACGTTACCGCGCCTGCTTGGACGCTACCGCGCCTGCTTGGACGCTACCGCGCCTGCTTGGACGCTTCCGCGCCTGCTTGGACTCTTCTGCGCCTTCTTGCATGCTTCCGCGCCTACTTGGACTTTTCCGCGCCTGCTTGGACGCTTCCGCGTATGTGTGGATGCTTCCGCGCCTGCTTGGACGCTTCCGCGCCTGCATGGACGCTTCCGCGCCTGCTTGGACTCTTCTGCGCCTTCTTGCATGCTGCCGCGCCTATTTGGACGTTTCCGCGCCTGCTTGGACGCTTCCGCGCCTGCTTGGACCCTTCTGCGCCTGCTTGGACTCTTCTGCGCCTTCTTGCATGCTTCCGCGCCTACTTGGACTCTTCCGCGACTGCTAGGACGCTTCCGCGCCTGCTTGGACTCTTCCGCGACTGCTAGGACGCTTCCGCGCCTGCTTGGACTCTTCCGCGACTGCTAGGACGCTTCCGCGCCTGCTTGGACTCTTCTGCGCCTTCTTGCATGCTTCCGCGCCTGCTTGGACCCTTCCGCGCCTGCTTGGGCGTTTCCGCGCCTGCTTGGACGCTTCCGCGCCTGCTTGGACGCTTCCGCGCCTGCTTGGACTCTTCTGCGCCTGCTTGCATGCTTCCCCGCCTGCTTGGACGTTTCCGCGCCTGCTTGGACGCTACCGCGCCTGCTTGGACTCTTCCGCGACTGCTTGGACGCTTCCGCGACTGCTTGGATGCTTCCGCGACTGCTTGGACTCTTCTGCGTCTTCTTGCATGCTTCCACGCCTGCTTGGACGTTTCCGCGCCTGCTTGGACGCTACCGCGCCTGCTTGGACTCTTCCGCGACTGCTTGGACGCAACCGCGCCTGCTTGGACGCTTCCGCGACTGCTTGGACGCTTCCGCGACTGCTTGGACGCTTCCGCGCCTGCTTGGACTCTTCTGCGCCTGGTTGCATGCTTCCCAGCCTGCTTGGTCGTTTCCGCGCCTGCTTGGACAATACCGCGCCTGCTTGGACGCTTCCGCGCCTGTTTGCATGCTTCCCCGCCTGCTTGGACGCTTCCGCGCCTGCTTGGACTCTTCTACGTCTTCTTGCATGCTTCCGCGCCAGCTTGGACGTTTCCGCGCCTGCTTGGACGTTTCCGCGCCTGCTTGGACGCTTCCGCGTCTGGTTGGACTCTACCGCGCCTGCTTGGACGCTTCCGCGACTGCTTGGACGCTTCCGCGCCTGCTTGGACTCATCTGCGCCTTTTTGCATGCTGCCGCGCCTGCTTGGACGTTACCGCGCCTGCTTGGACGCTACCGCGCCTGCTTGGACGCTACCGCGCCTGCTTGGACGCTTCCGCGCATGCTTGGACTTTTCCGCGCCTGCTTGGACTCTTCCACGCATGCTTGGACGCTTCCGCGCTTGCTTGCACGGTTCCGCGCCTGCTTGGACTCTTTTGCGCCTTCATGCATGCTTCCGCCCCTACTTGAACGTTCTCGCGCCTGCCTGGACGCTTCCGCGCCTGCTTGGACGCTTCCGCGACAGCTTGGACGCTTCCGCGCCTGCTAGGACGCTTCCGCGACTGCTTGGACTCTTCTGCGCCTGCTTGCATGCTTCCCCGCCTGGTTGGACGTTTCCGCGCCTGCTTGGACGCTACCGCGCCTGCTTGGACTCTTCCGCGACTGCTTGGACGCTTCCGCGACTGCTTGCACGGTTCCGCGCCTGCTTGGACTCTTCTGCGTCTTCTTGCATGCTTCCGCGCCTGCTTGGACGCTTCCGCGCCTGCTTGGACGTTACCGCGCCTGCTTGGACGCTAAAGCGCCTACTTGGACGCTTCCGCGACTGCTAGGACGCTTCCGCGCCTGCTTAGACTCTTCTGCGCCTTCTTGCATGCTTCCGCGCCTGCTTGGACGTTTCCGCGCCTGCTTGGACGTTTCCGCGCCTGCTTGGACGCTACCGCGCCTGCTTAGACGATTCCGCGCCTTCTTGCATGCTTCCGCGCCTGCTTGGACGTTTCCGCGCCTGCTTGGACGCTACCGCGCCTGCTTGGACGCTTCCGCGCCTGCTTGGACTCTTCTGCGCCTTCTTGCATGCTGCCGCGCCTACTTGGACGTTTCCGCGCCTGCTTGGACGCTTCCGCGCCTGCTTGAACGCTAGCGCGCCTGCTTGGACGCTTCCGCGACTGCTTGGACGCTTCCGCGCCTGGTTGGACGCTACCGCGCCTGCTTGGACGCTTCCGCGACTGCTAGGAGGCTTCCGCGCCTGCTTGGACTCTTCTGCGCCTTCTTGCATGCTTCCGCGCCTGCTTGGACGTTTCCGCGCCTGCTTGGACTCTTCTGCGCCTTCTTGCATGCTGCCGCGCCTACTTGGACGTTTCCGCGCCTGCTTGGACGCTTCCGCGCCTGCTTGCATGCTTCCGCGCCTGCTTGGACGTTTCCGCGCCTGCTTGGACGCTACCGCGCCTGCTTGGACCCTACCGCGCCTGCTTGGACTCTTCTACGCCTTTTTGCATGCTTCCGCGCCTGCTTGGACTCTTATGCGCCATCTTGCATGCTTCCGCGCCTACTTGGACGCTTCCGCGCCTGCTTGGACGTTTCCGCGCCTGCTTGGACGCTACCGCGCCTGCTTGGACGCTTCCGCGCATGCTTGGACTTTTCCGCGCCTGCTTGGACTCTTCCACGCATGCTTGGACGCTTCCGCGCTTGCTTGCACGGTTCCGCGCCTGCTTGGACTCTTTTGCGCCTTCATGCATGCTTCCGCCCCTACTTGAACGTTCTCGCGCCTGCCTGGACGCTTCCGCGCCTGCTTGGACGCTTCCGCGACAGCTTGGACGCTTCCGCGCCTGCTAGGACGCTTCCGCGACTGCTTGGACTCTTCTGCGCCTGCTTGCATGCTTCCCCGCCTGGTTGGACGTTTCCGCGCCTGCTTGGACGCTACCGCGCCTGCTTGGACTCTTCCGCGACTGCTTGGACGCTTCCGCGACTGCTTGCACGGTTCCGCGCCTGCTTGGACTCTTTTGCGCCTTCATGCATGCTTCCGCCCCTACTTGAACGTTCTCGCGCCTGCCTGGACGCTTCCGCGCCTGCTTGGACGCTTCCGCGACAGCTTGGACGCTTCCGCGCCTGCTAGGACGCTTCCGCGACTGCTTGGACGCTTCCGCGCCTGCTTGGACTCTTCTGCGCCTGATTGCATGCTTCCCCGCCTGCTTGGTCGTTTCCGCGCCTGCTTGGACAATACCGCGCCTGCTTGGACGCTTCCGCGCCTGTTTGCATGCTTCCCCGCCTGCTTGGACGCTTCCGCGCCTGCTTGGACTCTTCTACGTCTTCTTGCATGCTTCCGCGCCAGCTTGGAGGTTTCCGCGCCTGCTTGGACTCTTCTGCGCCTTCTTGCATGCTTCCGCGCCTGCTGGGACGCTACCGCACCTGCTTGGACTCTACCGCGCCTGCTTGGACGCTTCCGCGACTGCTTGGACGCTTCGGCGCCTGCTTGGACTCTTCTGCGTCTTCTTGCATGCTTCCACGCCTGTTTGGACGCTTCCGCGGCTGCTTGGACGCTTCCGCCACTGCTTGGACTCTACCGAGCCTGCTTGGACGCTTTCGCGACTGCTTGGACTCTTAAGCGTCTTCTTGCATGCTTCCGCGCATGCTTGGACGCTTCCGCGACTGCTTGGACGCTTCCGCGCATGCTTGGACTCTTCTGCTCCTTCTTGCATGCTTCCGCGCCTGCTTGGACGCTACTGCGCCTGCTTGGACGCTTCCGCGCCTGCTTGGACGCTTCCGCGCCTGCTTGGACTCTTCTGCGCCTTCTTGCATGCTTCCGCGCCTGCTGGGACGCTACCGCGCCTGCTTGGACTCTTCCGCGCCTGCATGGACGCTTTCGCGCCTGCTTGGACGCATCTGCGCCTATATGGATGCTTCCGCGCCTGCTTGGACGTTTTCGCGCCTGCTTGGACGCTACCGCGCCTGCTTGGACGTTTCCACGCCTGCATGGACGCTACCGCGCCTGCTTGGACGCTTCCGCGACTGCTTGGACGCTTCCGCGCCTGCATGGACGCTACCGCGCCTGCTTGGACGCTTCCGCGCCTGCTTGGACCCTTCTGCGTCTTCTTGCATGCTTCCGCGCCTGCTTGGACGTTTCCGCGCCTGCTTGGACGCTACCGCGCCTGCTTGGACGCTTCCGCGACTGCTTGGACCCTTCTGCGTCTTCTTGCATGCTTCCGCGCCTGCTTGGACGCTTCCGCGCCTGCTTGGACCCTTCCGCGCCATCTTGCATGCTTCCGCGCCTGCTTGGACGTTTCCGCGCCTGCTTGGACGCTCCCGCGCCTGCTTGGACCCTTCTGCGTCTTCTTGCATGCTTCCGCGCCTGCTTGGACGTTTCCGCGCCTGCTTGGACGCTACCGCGCCTGCTTGGACGCTTCCGAGCCTGCTTGGACGCTTTCACGCCTGCTTGGACGCTTCCGCGCCTGCTTGGACGCTTCCGCGCCTGCTTGGACGCTTTCACGCCTGCTTGGGCGATTCCGCGCCTGCTTTCACGGTTTCGCGCCTGCTTGGACGCTTCCGCGCCTGCTTGGACGCTTCCGCGCCTGCTTGCACGGTTCTGAGCCTGCTTGGACGCTTTCGCGCCTGCTTGGACGCTTCCGCGCCTGCTTGCATGCTTCCGCGCCTGCTTGGACGCTACCGCGCCTGCTTGGACGCTTCCGCGCCTGCTTGGACGCTTCCGCGACTGCTTGGACGCTTCCGCGCCTGCTTGGACGCTTCCGCGCCTGGTTGGACGCTGCCGCGCCTGCTTGGACGCTTCTGCGACTGCTTGGACGCTTCCGCGCCTGCTTGGACTCTTCTGCGCCTTCTTGCATGCTTCCGCGCCTACTTGGACGCTTCCGCGCCTGCTTGGACTCTTCTGCGCCTTCTTGCATGCTTCCGCGCCTGCTTGGACTCTTCCGCGCCTGCTTGGACGTTTCCGCGCCTGCTTGGACGCTTCCGCGACTGCTTGGACGCTTCCGCGCCTGCTTGAACTCTTCTGCGTCTTCTTGCATGCTTCCGCGCATGCTCGGACATTTCCGCGCCTGCTTGGACGCTACCGCGCCTGCTTGGACGCTTCCGCGTCTTCTTGGACACTTCCGCGCCTGCTAGGACGCTTCCGCGCCTGGTTGGACGCTACCGCGCCTGCTTGGACGCTTCCGCGACTGTTTGGACGTTTCCGCGCCTGCTTGGACTCTTCTGCCCCTTCTTGCATGCTTCCGCGCCTACTTGGACGTTTCCGCGCCTGCTTGGACGCTTCCGCGCCTGCTTGCATTCTTCCGCGCCTACTTGGACGTTTCCGCGCCCGCTTGGACGTTTCCGCGTCTGCTTGGACGCTACCGCGCCTGCTTGGACGCTTCCGCGCCTGCTTGGACGCTACCGCGCCTGCTTGGACGCTTCCGCGACTGCTTGGACGCTTCCGCGCCTGCTTGGCCTCTTCTGCGTCTTCTTGCATGCTTCCGCGCCTGCTTGCATGCTTCCCCGCCTGCTTGGACGCTTCCGCGACTGCTTGGACGCTTCCGCGCCTGCTTGGCCTCTTCTGCGTCTTCTTGCATGCTTCCGCGCCTGCTTGGACGCTTCCGCGCCTGGTTGGACGCTACCGCGCCTGCTTGGACGCTTCCGCGCCTGCTTGCATGCTTCCGCGCCTGCTTGGACGCTACCGCGCCTGCTTGGACGCTTCCGCGCCTGCTTGGACGCTTCCGCGACTGCTTGGACGCTTCCGCGCCTGCTTGGACGCTTCCGCGCCTGGTTGGACGCTGCCGCGCCTGCTTGGACGCTTCTGCGACTGCTTGGACGCTTCCGCGCCTGCTTGGACTCTTCTGCGCCTTCTTGCATGCTTCCGCGCCTACTTGGACGCTTCCGCGCCTGCTTGGACTCTTCTGCGCCTTCTTGCATGCTTCCGCGCCTGCTTGGACTCTTCCGCGCCTGCTTGGACGTTTCCGCGCCTGCTTGGACGCTTCCGCGACTGCTTGGACGCTTCCGCGCCTGCTTGAACTCTTCTGCGTCTTCTTGCATGCTTCCGCGCATGCTCGGACATTTCCGCGCCTGCTTGGACGCTACCGCGCCTGCTTGGACGCTTCCGCGTCTTCTTGGACACTTCCGCGCCTGCTAGGACGCTTCCGCGCCTGGTTGGACGCTACCGCGCCTGCTTGGACGCTTCCGCGACTGTTTGGACGTTTCCGCGCCTGCTTGGACTCTTCTGCCCCTTCTTGCATGCTTCCGCGCCTACTTGGACGTTTCCGCGCCTGCTTGGACGCTTCCGCGCCTGCTTGCATTCTTCCGCGCCTACTTGGACGTTTCCGCGCCCGCTTGGACGTTTCCGCGTCTGCTTGGACGCTACCGCGCCTGCTTGGACGCTTCCGCGCCTGCTTGGACGCTACCGCGCCTGCTTGGACGCTTCCGCGACTGCTTGGACGCTTCCGCGCCTGCTTGGCCTCTTCTGCGTCTTCTTGCATGCTTCCGCGCCTGGTTGGACGCTACCGCGCCTGCTTGGACGCTTCCGCGCCTGCTTGCATGCTTCCGCGCCTGCTTGGACGCTACCGCGCCTGCTTGGACGCTTCCGCGCCTGCTTGGACGCTTCCGCGACTGCTTGGACGCTTAAGCGCCTGCTTGGACGCTTCCGCGCCTGGTTGGACGCTGCCGCGCCTGCTTGGACGCTTCTGCGACTGCTTGGACGCTTCCGCGCCTGCTTGGACTCTTCTGCGCCTTCTTGCATGCTTCCGCGCCTACTTGGACGCTTCCGCGCCTGCTTGGACTCTTCTGCGCCTTCTTGCATGCTTCCGCGCCTACTTGGACGCTTCCGCGACTGCTGGGACGCTATCGCGCCTGCTTGGACGCTTCCGCGCCTGCTTGGACTCTTCTGCGTCTTCTTGCATGCTTCCGCGCCTGCTTAGACGCTACCGTGCCTGCTTGGACACTTCCGCGACTGCTTGGACGCTTCCGCGTCTGGTTAGACTCTACCGCGCCTGCTTGGACGCTTCCGCGACTGCTTGGACGCTACCGCGCCTGCTTGGTCTCTTCTTCGTCTTCTTGCATGTTTCCGCGCCTGCATGGACGCTACCGCGCCTGCTTGGACGCTTCCGCGACTGCTTGGACGCTACCGCGCCGGCTTGTACGCTACCGCGCCTGTTTGGACGCTTCCGCGCTTGTTTGGACGCTTCCGAGCCTGCTTGGACTCTTCCGCGCCTGCTTGGACGTTTCCGCGCCTGCTTGGACGCTTCCGCGACTGCTTGGACGCTTCCGCGCCTGCTTGAACTCTTCTGCGTCTTCTTGCATGCTTCCGCGCATGCTCGGACTTTTCCGCGCCTGCTTGGACGCTACCGCGCCTGCTTGGACGCTTCCGCGATTGCTTGGGCGCTTCCGCGCCTGCTTGGACTCTTCTGCGTCTTCTTGCATGCTTCCGCGCCTGCTTGGACGTTTCCGCGCCTGCTTGGACGCTACCGCGCCTGCTTGGACGCTACCGCGCCTGCTTGGACGTTTCCGCGCCTGCTTGGACGCTTCCGCGACTGCTTGGACGCTTCCGCGCCTGCTTGAACTCTTCTGCGTCTTCTTGCATGCTTCAGCGCATGCTTGGACTTTTCCGCGCCTGCTTGGACGCTACCGCGCCTGCTTGGACGCTTCCGCGATTGCTTGGACGCTTCCGCGCCTGCTTGGACTCTTCTGCGTCTTCTTGCATGCTTCCGCGCCTGCTTGGACGTTTCCGCGCCTGCTTGGACGCTACCGCGCCTGCTTGGACGCTACCGCGCCTGCTTGGACGCTTCCGCGACTGCTTGCATGCTTCCGCGCCTGCTTGGACCTTACCGCGCCTGCTTGGACGCTACCGCGCCTGCTTGGACGCTTCCGCGACTGCTAAGACGCTTCCGCGCCTGCTTAGACTCTTCTGCGCCTTCTTGCATGCTTCCGGGCCTGCTTGGACGTTTCCGCGCCTGCTTGGACGTTTCCGCGCCTGCTTGGACGCTACCGCGCCTGCTTAGACGATTCCGCGCCTTCTTGCATGCTTCCGCGCCTGCTTGGACGTTTCCGCGCCTGCTTGGACGCTACCGCGCCTGCTTGGACGCTTCCGCGCCTGCTTGGACTCTTCTGCGCCTTCTTGCATGCTGCCGCGCCTACTTGGACGTTTCCGCGCCTGCTTGGACGCTTCCGCGCCTGCTTGAACGCTAGCGCGCCTGCTTGGACGCTTCCGCGACTGCTTGGACGCTTCCGCGCCTGGTTGGACGCTACCGCGCCTGCTTGGACGCTTCCGCGACTGCTAGGAGGCTTCCGCGCCTGCTTGGACTCTTCTGCGCCTTCTTGCATGCTTCCGCGCCTGCTTGGACGTTTCCGCGCCTGCTTGGACGCTTCCGCGCCTGCTTGCGCGCTCCCGCGCCTGCTTGGACTCTTCTGCGCCTACCTGCATGCTTCCGCGCCTGCTTGGACGTTTCCGCGCCTGCTTGGACGCTTCCGCGACTGCTTGGACGCTTCTGCGCCTGCTTGAACTCTTCTGCGTCTTCTTGCATGCTTCCGCGCATGCTCGGACTTTTCCGCGCCTGCTTGGACGCTACCGCGCCTGCTTGGACGCTTCCGCGATTGCTTGGGCGCTTCAGCGCCTGCTTGGACTCATCTGCGTCTTCTTGCATGCTTCCGCGCCTGCTTGGACGTTTCCGCGCCTGCTTGGACGCTACCGCGCCTGCTTGGACGCTACCGCGCCTGCTTGGACGTTTCCGCGCCTGCTTGGACGCTTCCGCGACTGCTTGGACGCTTCCGCGCCTGCTTGAACTCTTCTGCGTCTTCTTGCATGCTTCAGCGCATGCTTGGACTTTTCCGCGCCTGCTTGGACGCTACCGCGCCTGCTTGGACGCTTCCGCGATTGCTTGGACGCTTCCGCGCCTGCTTGGACTCTTCTGCGTCTTCTTGCATGCTTCCGCGCCTGCTTGGACGTTTCCGCGCCTGCTTGGACGCTACCGCGCCTGCTTGGACGCTACCGCGCCTGCTTGGACGCTTCCGCGACTGCTTGCATGCTTCCGCGCCTGCTTGGACCTTACCGCGCCTGCTTGGACGCTACCGCGCCTGCTTGGACGCTTCCGCGACTGCTAAGACGCTTCCGCGCCTGCTTAGACTCTTCTGCGCCTTCTTGCATGCTTCCGGGCCTGCTTGGACGTTTCCGCGCCTGCTTGGACGTTTCCGCGCCTGCTTGGACGCTACCGCGCCTGCTTAGACGATTCCGCGCCTTCTTGCATGCTTCCGCGCCTGCTTGGACGTTTCCGCGCCTGCTTGGACGCTACCGCGCCTGCTTGGACGCTTCCGCGACTGCTTGCATGCTTCCGCGCCTGCTTGGACTCTTCTGCGTCTTCTTGCATGCTTCCGCGCCTGCTTGGACGTTTCCGCGCCTGCTTGGACGCTACCGCGCCTGCTTGGACGCTACCGCGCCTGCTTGGACGCTTCCGCGACTGCTTGCATGCTTCCGCGCCTGCTTGGACCTTACCGCATCTGCTTGGACGCTACCGCGCCTGCTTGGACGCTTCCGCGCCTTCTTGCATGCTTCCGCGCCTGCTTGGTCGTTTCCGCGCCTTCTTGGACGCTACCGCGCCTGCTTGGACGCTTCCGCGCCTGCTTGGACGCTTCCGCGCATGCTTGGACTTTTCCGCGCCTGCTTGGACTCTTCCACGCATGCTTGGACGCTTCCGCGCTTGCTTGCACGGTTCCGCGCCTGCTTGGACTCTTTTGCGCCTTCATGCATGCTTCCGCCCCTACTTGAACGTTCTCGCGCCTGCCTGGACGCTTCCGCGCCTGCTTGGACGCTTCCGCAACAGCTTGGACGCTTCCGCGCCTGCTAGGACGCTTCCGCGACTGCTTGGACTCTTCTGCGCCTGCTTGCATGCTTCCCCGCCTGGTTGGACGTTTCCGCGCCTGCTTGGACGCTACCGCGCCTGCTTGGACTCTTCCGCGACTGCTTGGACGCTTCCGCGACTGCTTGCACGGTTCCGCGCCTGCTTGGACTCTTTTGCGCCTTCATGCATGCTTCCGCCCCTACTTGAACGTTCTCGCGCCTGCCTGGACGCTTCCGCGCCTGCTTGGACGCTTCCGCGCCTGCTTGGACTCTTCTGCGCCTGATTGCATGCTTCCCCGCCTGCTTGGTCGTTTCCGCGCCTGCTTGGACAATACCGCGCCTGCTTGGACGCTTCCGCGCCTGTTTGCATGCTTCCCCGCCTGCTTGGACGCTTCCGCGCCTGCTTGGACTCTTCTACGTCTTCTTGCATGCTTCCGCGCCAGCTTGGAGGTTTCCGCGCCTGCTTGGACGTTTCCGCGCCTGCTTGGACGCTACCGCGCCTGCTTGGACGCTTCCGCGTCTGCTTGGACGCTATCGCGCCTGCTTGGACGTCTCCGCGCCTGCTTGGACGCTACCGCGCCTGCTTGGACGCTTCCGCGCCTGCTTGCATGCTTCCGCGCCTGCTTGGACGTTTCAGCGCCTGCTTGGACGCTTCCGCGCCTGCTTGGACTCTTCCGCGCCTGCTTGGACGCTACCGCGCCTGCTTGGACGCTTCCGCGCCTGCTTGGACTCTTCTGCGCCTTCTTGCATGCTTCCGCGCCTGCTGGGACGCTACCGCACCTGCTTGGACTCTACCGCGCCTGCTTGGACGCTTCCGCGACTGCTTGGACGCTTCGGCGCCTGCTTGGACTCTTCTGCGTCTTCTTGCATGCTTCCACGCCTGTTTGGACGCTTCCGCGGCTGCTTGGACGCTTCCGCCACTGCTTGGACTCTACCGAGCCTGCTTGGACGCTTTCGCGACTGCTTGGACTCTTAAGCGTCTTCTTGCATGCTTCCGCGCATGCTTGGACGCTTCCGCGACTGCTTGGACGCTTCCGCGCATGCTTGGACTCTTCTGCTCCTTCTTGCATGCTTCCGCGCCTGCTTGGACGCTACTGCGCCTGCTTGGACGCTTCCGCGCCTGCTTGGACGCTTCCGCGCCTGCTTGGACTCTTCTGCGCCTTCTTGCATGCTTCCGCGCCTGCTGGGACGCTACCGCGCCTGCTTGGACTCTTCCGCGCCTGCATGGACGCTTTCGCGCCTGCTTGGACGCATCTGCGCCTATATGGATGCTTCCGCGCCTGCTTGGACGTTTTCGCGCCTGCTTGGACGCTACCGCGCCTGCTTGGACGTTTCCACGCCTGCATGGACGCTACCGCGCCTGCTTGGACGCTTCCGCGACTGCTTGGACGCTTCCGCGCCTGCATGGACGCTACCGCGCCTGCTTGGACGCTTCCGCGCCTGCTTGGACCCTTCTGCGTCTTCTTGCATGCTTCCGCGCCTGCTTGGACGTTTCCGCGCCTGCTTGGACGCTACCGCGCCTGCTTGGACGCTTCCGCGACTGCTTGGACCCTTCTGCGTCTTCTTGCATGCTTCCGCGCCTGCTTGGACGCTTCCGCGCCTGCTTGCACGGTTCTGAGCCTGCTTGGACGCTTTCGCGCCTGCTTGGACGCTTCCGCGCCTGCTTGGACGCTACCGCGCCTGCTTGGACGCTACCGCGCCTGCTTGGACGTTTCCGCGCCTGCTTGGACGCTTCCGCGACTGCTTGGACGCTTCCGCGCCTGCTTGAACTCTTCTGCGTCTTCTTGCATGCTTCAGCGCATGCTTGGACTTTTCCGCGCCTGCTTGGACGCTACCGCGCCTGCTTGGACGCTTCCGCGATTGCTTGGACGCTTCCGCGCCTGCTTGGACTCTTCTGCGTCTTCTTGCATGCTTCCGCGCCTGCTTGGACGTTTCCGCGCCTGCTTGGACGCTACCGCGCCTGCTTGGACGCTACCGCGCCTGCTTGGACGCTTCCGCGACTGCTTGCATGCTTCCGCGCCTGCTTGGACCTTACCGCGCCTGCTTGGACGCTACCGCGCCTGCTTGGACGCTTCCGCGACTGCTAAGACGCTTCCGCGCCTGCTTAGACTCTTCTGCGCCTTCTTGCATGCTTCCGGGCCTGCTTGGACGTTTCCGCGCCTGCTTGGACGTTTCCGCGCCTGCTTGGACGCTACCGCGCCTGCTTAGACGATTCCGCGCCTTCTTGCATGCTTCCGCGCCTGCTTGGACGTTTCCGCGCCTGCTTGGACGCTACCGCGCCTGCTTGGACGCTTCCGCGACTGCTTGCATGCTTCCGCGCCTGCTTGGACTCTTCTGCGTCTTCTTGCATGCTTCCGCGCCTGCTTGGACGTTTCCGCGCCTGCTTGGACGCTACCGCGCCTGCTTGGACGCTTCCGCGCCTGCTTGGACGCTTCCGCGCCAGCTTGGACGCTTACGCGCCTGCTGAACGCTTCCGCGCCAGCTTGGACGCTTGCGCGACTGCTTGGACGCTTCCGCGCCTGCTTGGACACTTCCGCGCCTGCTTGGACTTTTCTGCGCCTTCTTGCATGCTTCCGCGCCTGCTTGGACGTTTCCGCGCCTGCTTGGACGCTACCGCGCCTGCTTGGACGCTTCCGCGCCTGCTTGGACGCTTCCGCGCCTGCTTGGACGCTTCCGCGCCAGCTTGGACGCTTACGCGCCTGCTGAACGCTTCCGCGCCAGCTTGGACGCTTCCGCGACTGCTTGGACGCTTCCGCGCTTGCTTGGACGATTCCGCGCCTGCTTGGACGCTTCCGCGCCTGCTTGGACGCTTCCGTGCCTGCTTGGACGCTTCCGCGCCTGCTTGGACGCTTCCGCGCCAGCTTGGACGCTTACGCGCCTGCTGAACGCTTCCGCGCCTGCTTGGACGATTCCGCGTCTGCTTGGACGCTTCCGCGCCTGCTTGGACGCTACCGCGCCTGCTTGTACGCTTCCGCGACTGCTTGGACGCTACCGCGCCTGCTTGGACGCTTCCGCGACTGCTTGGAATCTTCTGCGCCTGCTTGGACTCATCTGCGCCTTCTTGCATGCTTCCGCGCATGCTTGGACGTTTCCGCGCCAGCTTGGACGCTTCCGCGCCTGCTTGGACTCTTCTGCGCCTTCTTGCATGCTTCCGCGCTAGCTTGCACGTTTCCGCGCCTGCTTGGACGCTTCCGCGACTGCTTGGACTCTTCTATGCCTGCTTGGACTCTTCTGCGCCTTCTTGCATGCTTCCGCGCCTGCTTGGACGTTTCCGCACCAGCTTGGATGCTTTCGCGCCTGCTTGGACTATTCTGCGCCTTCTTGCATGCTTCCGCGCCTGCTTGGACGTTTCCGCGCCTGATTGGACGCTTCAGCGACTGCTTGGACGCTTCCGCGCCTGCTTGGACTCTTCTGCGCCTTCTTGCATGCTTCCGCGCCTACTCGGACGTTTCCGCGACTGCTTGGACGCTTCCGCGACTGCTTGGACTCTTCTGCGCCTGCTTGGACTCTTCTGCGTCTTCTTGCATGCTTCCGCGCCTGCTTGGACGTTTCCGCGCCTGCTTGGACTCTTCTGCGCCTTCTTGCATGCTTCCGCGCCTGCTTGGACATTTCCGCGCCTGCTTGGACGCTTCCGCGCCTGTTTGGACTCTTCTGCGCCTTCTTGCATCCTTCCGCGCCTGCTTGGACGTTTCCGCGCCTGCTTGGACGCTACCGCGCCTGCTTGGACGCTTCCGCGACTGCTTGGACGCTTCCGCGCCTGCTTGGATTCTTCTGCGCCTGGTTGGACTCTTCTGCGCCTTCTTGCATGCTTCCGCGCCTGCTTCGACGTTTCCGCGCCTGCTTGGACGCTAGCGCGCCTGCTTGGACGCTTCCGCGACTGCTTGGACGCTACCGCGCCTATTTGGACGCTTCCGCGACTGCTTGGACGCTTCCGCGCCTGCTTGGACTCTTCTGCGCCTTCTTGCATGCTGCCGCGCCAACTTGGACGCTTCCGCGCCTGGTTGGACGCTACCGCGCCTGCTTGGATGCTTCCGTGACTGCTTGGACGCTTCCGCGCCTGCTTGGACTCTTCTGCACCTTCTTGGACTCTTCTGCGCCTTCTTGCACGCTTCCGCGCCTGCTTGGACGTTTCCGCGCCTGCTTGGACGCTTCCGCGCCTGCTTGGACGCTTCCGCGACTGCTTGGACGCTTCCGCGCCTGCTTGGCCTCTTCTGCGTCTTCTTGCATGCTTCCGCGCCTGCTTGCATGCTTCCCCGCCTGCTTGGACGTTTCCGCGCCTGCTTGGACGCTACCGCGCCTGCTTGGACTCTTCCGCGACTGCTTGGACGCTTCCGCGACTGCTTGGATGCTTCCGCGACTGCTTGGACTCTTCTGCGTCTTCTTGCATGCTTCCACGCCTGCTTGGACGTTTCCGCGCCTGCTTGGACGCTACCGCGCCTGCTTGGACTCTTCCGCGACTGCTTGGACGCAACCGCGCCTGCTTGGACGCTTCCGCGACTGCTTGGACGCTTCCGCGACTGCTTGGACGCTTCCGCTCCTGCTTGGACTCTTCTGCGCCTGATTGCATGCTTCCCCGCCTGCTTGGTCGTTTCCGCGCCTGCTTGGACAATACCGCGCCTGCTTGGACGCTTCCGCGCCTGTTTGCATGCTTCCCCGCCTGCTTGGACGCTTCCGCGCCTGCTTGGACTCTTCTACGTCTTCTTGCATGCTTCCGCGCCAGCTTGGACGTTTCCGCGCCTGCTTGGACGTTTCCGCGCCTGCTTGGACGCTTCCGCGTCTGGTTGGACTCTACCGCGCCTGCTTGGACGCTTCCGCGACTGCTTGGACGCTTCGGCGCCTGCTTGGACTCTTCTGCGTCTTCTTGCATGCTTCCGCGCCTGCTTGGACGCTTCCGCGATTGCTTGGACGCTTCCGCGCCTGCTTGGACTCTTCTGCGTCTTCTTGCATGCTTCCGCGCCTGCTTGGACGTTTCCGCGCCTGCTTGGACGCTACCGCGCCTGCTTGGACGCTACCGCGCCTGCTTGGACGCTTCCGCGACTGCTTGCATGCTTCCGCGCCTGCTTGGACCTTACCGCGCCTGCTTGGACGCTACCGCGCCTGCTTGGACGCTTCCGCGACTGCTAAGACGCTTCCGCGCCTGCTTAGACTCTTCTGCGCCTTCTTGCATGCTTCCGGGCCTGCTTGGACGTTTCCGCGCCTGCTTGGACGTTTCCGCGCCTGCTTGGACGCTTCCGCGACTGCTTGCATGCTTCCGCGCCTGCTTGGACTCTTCTGCGTCTTCTTGCATGCTTCCGCGCCTGCTTGGACGTTTCCGCGCCTGCTTGGACGCTACCGCGCCTGCTTGGACGCTACCGCGCCTGCTTGGACGCTTCCGCGACTGCTTGCATGCTTCCGCGCCTGCTTGGACCTTACCGCGCCTGCTTGGACGCTACCGCGCCTGCTTGGACGCTTCCGCGCCTTCTTGCATGCTTCCGCGCCTGCTTGGTCGTTTCCGCGCCTTCTTGGACGCTACCGCGCCTGCTTGGACGCTTCCGCGCCTGCTTGGACGCTTCCGCGCATGCTTGGACTTTTCCGCGCCTGCTTGGACTCTTCCACGCATGCTTGGACGCTTCCGCGCTTGCTTGCACGGTTCCGCGCCTGCTTGGACTCTTTTGCGCCTTCATGCATGCTTCCGCCCCTACTTGAACGTTCTCGCGCCTGCCTGGACGCTTCCGCGCCTGCTTGGACGCTTCCGCGACAGCTTGGACGCTTCCGCGCCTGCTAGGACGCTTCCGCGACTGCTTGGACTCTTCTGCGCCTGCTTGCATGCTTCCCCGCCTGGTTGGACGTTTCCGCGCCTGCTTGGACGCTACCGCGCCTGCTTGGACTCTTCCGCGACTGCTTGGACGCTTCCGCGACTGCTTGCACGGTTCCGCGCCTGCTTGGACTCTTTTGCGCCTTCATGCATGCTTCCGCCCCTACTTGAACGTTCTCGCGCCTGCCTGGACGCTTCCGCGCCTGCTTGGACGCTTCCGCGACAGCTTGGACGCTTCCGCGCCTGCTAGGACGCTTCCGCGACTGCTTGGACGCTTCCGCGCCTGCTTGGACTCTTCTGCGCCTGATTGCATGCTTCCCCGCCTGCTTGGTCGTTTCCGCGCCTGCTTGGACAATACCGCGCCTGCTTGGACGCTTCCGCGCCTGTTTGCATGCTTCCCCGCCTGCTTGGACGCTTCCGCGCCTGCTTGGACTCTTCTACGTCTTCTTGCATGCTTCCGCGCCAGCTTGGAGGTTTCCGCGCCTGCTTGGACGCTTCCGCGTCTGGTTGGACTCTACCGCGTCTTCTTGCATGCTTCCGCGCCTGCTTGGACGCTACCGCGCCTGCTTGGACGCTTCCGAGACTTCTTGGACGCTACCGCGCCTACTTGGACGTTTCCGCGCCTGCTTGGACGCTTCCGCGCCTGCTTGCATGCTTCCTCGCCTGCTTGGACGCTTCCGCGACTGCTTGGACGCTTCCGCGCTTGCTTGGACTCTTCTGCGCCTTCTTGCATGCTTCCGCGCCTGCTTGGACTCCTCTACGTCTTCTTGCATGCTTCCGCGCCTGCTTGGACGCTTCCGCGACTGCTTGGACGCTTCCGCGCCTGCTTGGACGCTTCCGCGCCTGCTTGCATGCTTCCCCGCCTGCTTGGACGCTTCCGCGACTGCTTGGACGCTTCCGCGCCTGCTTGGACGCTTCCGCGCCTGCTTGGACCCTTCTGCGCCTGCTTGCATGCTTCCGCGCCTACTTGGACGTTTCTGCGCCTGCTTGGACGCTTCCGCGCCAGCATGGACGCTTCCGCGCCTGCTTGGACTCTTCTGCGCCTTCTTGCATGCTGCCGCGCCTACTTGGACGCTTCCGCGACTGCTTGGACGCTTCCGCGCCTGCTTGGACTCTTCTGCGCCTTCTTGCTTGCTGTCGCGCCTACTTGTACGTTTCCGCGCCTGCTTGGACGCTTCCGCGCCTGCTTGAATGCTTCCGCGCCTGCTTGGACTCTTCTGCGCCTTCTTGCATGCTTCCGCGTCTGCTTGGACGCTTCCCCGCCTGCTTCGACTTTTCTGCGCCTGCTTGGACTCTTCTGCGCCTTCTTGCATGCTTCCGCGCCTGCTTGGACGTTTCCGCGCCTGCTTGGACGCTACCGCGCCTGCTTGGACGCTTCCGCGTCTGCTTGGACGCTATCGCGCCTGCTTGGACGTCTCCGCGCCTGCTTGGACGCTACCGCGCCTGCTTGGACGCTTCCGCGCCTGCTTGCATGCTTCCGCGCCTGCTTGGACGTTTCAGCGCCTGCTTGGACGCTTCCGCGCCTGCTTGGACTCTTCCGCGCCTGCTTGGACGCTACCGCGCCTGCTTGGACGCTTCCGCGCCTGCTTGGACTCTTCTGCGTCTTCTTGCATGCTTCCGCGCCTGCTTGGACGTTTCCGCGCCTGCTTGGACGCTACCGCGCCTGCTTGGACGCTTCCGCGCCTGCTTGGACGCTACCGCGCCTGCTTGGACGCTTCCGCGCCTGCTTGCATGCTTCCGCGCCTGCTTGGACGTTTCAGCGCCTGCTTGGACGCTTCCGCGCCTGCTTGGACTCTTCCGCGCCTGCTTGGACGCTACCGCGCCTGCTTGGACGCTTCCGCGCCTGCTTGGACTCTTCTGCGCCTTCTTGCATGCTTCCGCGCCTGCTGGGACGCTACCGCACCTGCTTGGACTCTACCGCGCCTGCTTGGACGCTTCCGCGACTGCTTGGACGCTTCGGCGCCTGCTTGGACTCTTCTGCGTCTTCTTGCATGCTTCCACGCCTGTTTGGACGCTTCCGCGGCTGCTTGGACGCTTCCGCCACTGCTTGGACTCTACCGAGCCTGCTTGGACGCTTTCGCGACTGCTTGGACTCTTAAGCGTCTTCTTGCATGCTTCCGCGCATGCTTGGACGCTTCCGCGACTGCTTGGACGCTTCCGCGCATGCTTGGACTCTTCTGCTCCTTCTTGCATGCTTCCGCGCCTGCTTGGACGCTACTGCGCCTGCTTGGACGCTTCCGCGCCTGCTTGGACGCTTCCGCGCCTGCTTGGACTCTTCTGCGCCTTCTTGCATGCTTCCGCGCCTGCTGGGACGCTACCGCGCCTGCTTGGACTCTTCCGCGCCTGCATGGACGCTTTCGCGCCTGCTTGGACGCATCTGCGCCTATATGGATGCTTCCGCGCCTGCTTGGACGTTTTCGCGCCTGCTTGGACGCTACCGCGCCTGCTTGGACGTTTCCACGCCTGCATGGACGCTACCGCGCCTGCTTGGACGCTTCCGCGACTGCTTGGACGCTTCCGCGCCTGCATGGACGCTACCGCGCCTGCTTGGACGCTTCCGCGCCTGCTTGGACCCTTCTGCGTCTTCTTGCATGCTTCCGCGCCTGCTTGGACGTTTCCGCGCCTGCTTGGACGCTACCGCGCCTGCTTGGACGCTTCCGCGACTGCTTGGACCCTTCTGCGTCTTCTTGCATGCTTCCGCGCCTGCTTGGACGCTTCCGCGCCTGCTTGGACCCTTCCGCGCCATCTTGCATGCTTCCGCGCCTGCTTGGACGTTTCCGCGCCTGCTTGGACGCTCCCGCGCCTGCTTGGACCCTTCTGCGTCTTCTTGCATGCTTCCGCGCCTGCTTGGACGTTTCCGCGCCTGCTTGGACGCTACCGCGCCTGCTTGGACGCTTCCGAGCCTGCTTGGACGCTTTCACGCCTGCTTGGACGCTTCCGCGCCTGCTTGGACGCTTCCGCGCCTGCTTGGACGCTTTCACGCCTGCTTGGGCGATTCCGCGCCTGCTTTCACGGTTTCGCGCCTGCTTGGACGCTTCCGCGCCTGCTTGGACGCTTCCGCGCCTGCTTGCACGGTTCTGAGCCTGCTTGGACGCTTTCGCGCCTGCTTGGACGCTTCCGCGCCTGCTTGGACGCTACCGCGCCTGCTTGGACGCTTCCGCGACTGCTAGGACGCTTCCGCGCCTGCTTGGACTCTTCTGCGCCTTCTTGCATGCTTCCGCGCCTGCTTGGAGGTTTCCGCGCCTGCTTGGACGCTATCGCGCCTGCTTGGACGCTTCCGCGCCTGCTTGGACTCTTCTGCGCCTTCTTGCATGCTGCCGCGCCTACTTGGACGTTTCCGCGCCTGCTTGGACGCTTCCGCGCCTGCTTGCATGCTTCCGCGCCTGCTTGGACGTTTCCGCGCCTGCTTGGACGCTACCGCGCCTGCTTGGACCCTACCGCGCCTGCTTGGACTCTTCTACGCCTTTTTGCATGCTTCCGCGCCTGCTTGGACGTTTCCGCGCCTGCTTGGACTCTTATGCGCCATCTTGCATGCTTCCGCGCCTACTTGGACGCTTCCGCGTCTGCTTGGACGTTTCCGCGCCTGCTTGGACGCTACCGCGCCTGCTTGGACGCTTCCGCGCCTTCTTGCATGCTTCCGCGCCTGCTTGGTCGTTTCCGCGCCTTCTTGGACGCTACCGCGCCTGCTTGGACGCTTCCGCGCCTGCTTGGACGCTTCCGCGCATGCTTGGACTTTTCCGCGCCTGCTTGGACTCTTCCACGCATGCTTGGACGCTTCCGCGCTTGCTTGCACGGTTCCGCGCCTGCTTGGACTCTTTTGCGCCTTCATGCATGCTTCCGCCCCTACTTGAACGTTCTCGCGCCTGCCTGGACGCTTCCGCGCCTGCTTGGACGCTTCCGCGACAGCTTGGACGCTTCCGCGCCTGCTAGGACGCTTCCGCGACTGCTTGGTCGCTTCCGCGCCTGCTTGGACTCTTCCGCGCCTTCTTGCACGGTTCCGCGCCTGCTTGGACTCTTCTGCGCCTGCTTGGACTCTTCCGCGCATGCTTGGACGCTTCCGCGCCTGCTTGGACGCTTCCGCGCCTGCTTGGACGCTTCCGCGCCTATATGGATGCTTCCGCGCCTGCTTGGACGCTTCCGCGCCTGCTTGCATGCTTCCCCGCCTACTTGGACGCTTCCGCGCCTGTTTGGACTCTTCTGCGTCTTCTTGCATGCTTCCGCGCCTGCTTGGACGTTTCTGCGCCTGCTTGGACGCTTGCGCGACTGCTTGGACGCTTCCGCGCCTGCTTGGACACTTCCGCGCCTGCTTGGACTTTTCTGCGCCTTCTTGCATGCTTCCGCGCCTGCTTGGACGTTTCCGCGCCTGCTTGGACGCTACCGCGCCTGCTTGGACGCTTCCGCGCCTGCTTGGACGCTTCCGCGCCTGCTTGGACGCTTCCGCGCCAGCTTGGACGCTTACGCGCCTGCTGAACGCTTCCGCGCCAGCTTGGACGCTTCCGCGACTGCTTGGACGCTTCCGCGCTTGCTTGGACGATTCCGCGCCTGCTTGGACGCTTCCGCGCCTGCTTGGACGCTTCCGTGCCTGCTTGGACGCTTCCGCGCCTGCTTGGACGCTTCCGCGCCAGCTTGGACGCTTACGCGCCTGCTGAACGCTTCCGCGCCTGCTTGGACGATTCCGCGTCTGCTTGGACGCTTCCGCGCCTGCTTGGACGCTACCGCGCCTGCTTGTACGCTTCCGCGACTGCTTGGACGCTACCGCGCCTGCTTGGACGCTTCCGCGACTGCTTGGAATCTTCTGCGCCTGCTTGGACTCATCTGCGCCTTCTTGCATGCTTCCGCGCATGCTTGGACGTTTCCGCGCCAGCTTGGACGCTTCCGCGCCTGCTTGGACTCTTCTGCGCCTTCTTGCATGCTTCCGCGCTAGCTTGCACGTTTCCGCGCCTGCTTGGACGCTTCCGCGACTGCTTGGACTCTTCTATGCCTGCTTGGACTCTTCTGCGCCTTCTTGCATGCTTCCGCGCCTGCTTGGACGTTACCGCACCAGCTTGGATGCTTTCGCGCCTGCTTGGACTATTCTGCGCCTTCTTGCATGCTTCCGCGCCTGCTTGGACGTTTCCGCGCCTGATTGGACGCTTCAGCGACTGCTTGGACGCTTCCGCGCCTGCTTGGACTCTTCTGCGCCTTCTTGCATGCTTCCGCGCCTACTCGGACGTTTCCGCGACTGCTTGGACGCTTCCGCGACTGCTTGGACTCTTCTGCGCCTGCTTGGACTCTTCTGCGCCTTCTTGCATGCTTCCGCGCCTGCTTGGACATTTCCGCGCCTGCTTGGACGCTTCCGCGCCTGTTTGGACTCTTCTGCGCCTTCTTGCATCCTTCCGCGCCTGCTTGGACGTTTCCGCGCCTGCTTGGACGCTACCGCGCCTGCTTGGACGCTTCCGCGACTGCTTGGACGCTTCCGCGCCTGCTTGGATTCTTCTGCGCCTGGTTGGACTCTTCTGCGCCTTCTTGCATGCTTCCGCGCCTGCTTCGACGTTTCCGCGCCTGCTTGGACGCTAGCGCGCCTGCTTGGACGCTTCCGCGACTGCTTGGACGCTACCGCGCCTATTTGGACGCTTCCGCAACTGCTTGGACGCTTCCGCGCCTGCTTGGACTCTTCTGCGCCTTCTTGCATGCTGCCGCGCCAACTTGGACGCTTCCGCGCCTGGTTGGACGCTACCGCGCCTGCTTGGATGCTTCCGTGACTGCTTGGACGCTTCCGCGCCTGCTTGGACTCTTCTGCACCTTCTTGGACTCTTCTGCGCCTTCTTGCACGCTTCCGCGCCTGCTTGGACGTTTCCGCGCCTGCTTGGACGCTTCCGCGCCTGCTTGGACGCTTCCGCGACTGCTTGGACGCTTCCGCGCCTGCTTGGCCTCTTCTGCGTCTTCTTGCATGCTTCCGCGCCTGCTTGCATGCTTCCCCGCCTGCTTGGACGTTTCCGCGCCTGCTTGGACGCTACCGCGCCTGCTTGGACTCTTCCGCGACTGCTTGGACGCTTCCGCGACTGCTTGGATGCTTCCGCGACTGCTTGGACTCTTCTGCGTCTTCTTGCATGCTTCCACGCCTGCTTGGACGTTTCCGCGCCTGCTTGGACGCTACCGCGCCTGCTTGGACTCTTCCGCGACTGCTTGGACGCAACCGCGCCTGCTTGGACGCTTCCGCGACTGCTTGGACGCTTCCGCGACTGCTTGGACGCTTCCGCTCCTGCTTGGACTCTTCTGCGCCTGATTGCATGCTTCCCCGCCTGCTTGGTCGTTTCCGCGCCTGCTTGGACAATACCGCGCCTGCTTGGACGCTTCCGCGCCTGTTTGCATGCTTCCCCGCCTGCTTGGACGCTTCCGCGCCTGCTTGGACTCTTCTACGTCTTCTTGCATGCTTCCGCGCCAGCTTGGACGTTTCCGCGCCTGCTTGGACGTTTCCGCGCCTGCTTGGACGCTTCCGCGTCTGGTTGGACTCTACCGCGCCTGCTTGGACGCTTCCGCGACTGCTTGGACGCTTCGGCGCCTGCTTGGACTCTTCTGCGTCTTCTTGCATGCTTCCGCGCCTGCTTGGACGCTTCCGCGCCTGCTTGGACGTTACCGCGCCTGCTTGGACGCTAAAGCGCCTACTTGGACGCTTCCGCGACTGCTAGGACGCTTCCGCGCCTGCTTAGACTCTTCTGCGCCTTCTTGCATGCTTCCGCGCCTGCTTGGACGTTTCCGCGCCTGCTTGGACTTTTCCGCGCCTGCTTGGACGCTACCGCGCCTGCTTAGACGATTCCGCGCCTTCTTGCATGCTTCCGAGCCTGCTTGGACGTTTCCGCGCCTGCTTGGACGCTACCGCGCCTGCTTGGACGCTTCCGCGCCTGCTTGGACTCTCCTGCGCCTTCTTGCATGCTGCCGCGCCTACTTGGACGTTTCCGCGCCTGCTTGGACGCTTCCGCGCCTGCTTGAACGCTAGCGCGCCTGCTTGGACGCTTCCGCGACTGCTTGGACGCTTCCGCGCCTGGTTGGACGCTACCGCGCCTGCTTGGACGCTTCCGCGACTGCTAGGAGGCTTCCGCGCCTGCTTGGACTCTTCTGCGCCTTCTTGCATGCTTCCGCGCCTGCTTGGACGTTTCCGCGCCTGCTTGGACTCTTCTGCGCCTTCTTGCATGCTGCCGCGCCTACTTGGACGTTTCCGCGCCTGCTTGGACGCTTCCGCGCCTGCTTGCATGCTTCCGCGCCTGCTTGGACGTTTCCGCGCCTGCTTGGACGGTACCGCGCCTGCTTGGACCCTACCGCGCCTGCTTGGACTCTTCTACGCCTTTTTGCATGCTTCCGCGCCTGCTTGGACGTTTCCGCGCCTGCTTGGACTCTTATGCGCCATCTTGCATGCTTCCGCGCCTGCTTGGACGCTACCGCGCCTGCTTGGACGTTTCCACGCCTGCATGGACGCTACCGCGCCTGCTTGGACGCTTCCGCGACTGCTTGGACGCTTCCGCGCCTGCATGGACGCTACCGCGCCTGCTTGGACGCTTCCGCGCCTGCTTGGACCCTTCTGCGTCTTCTTGCATGCTTCCGCGCCTGCTTGGACGTTTCCGCGCCTGCTTGGACGCTACCGCGCCTGCTTGGACGCTTCCGCGACTGCTTGGACCCTTCTGCGTCTTCTTGCATGCTTCCGCGCCTGCTTGGACGCTTCCGCGCCTGCTTGGACCCTTCCGCGCCATCTTGCATGCTTCCGCGCCTGCTTGGACGTTTCCGCGCCTGCTTGGACGCTCCCGCGCCTGCTTGGACCCTTCTGCGTCTTCTTGCATGCTTCCGCGCCTGCTTGGACGTTTCCGCGCCTGCTTGGACGCTACCGCGCCTGCTTGGACGCTTCCGAGCCTGCTTGGACGCTTTCACGCCTGCTTGGACGCTTCCGCGCCTGCTTGGACGCTTCCGCGCCTGCTTGGACGCTTTCACGCCTGCTTGGGCGATTCCGCGCCTGCTTTCACGGTTTCGCGCCTGCTTGGACGCTTCCGCGCCTGCTTGGACGCTTCCGCGCCTGCTTGCACGGTTCTGAGCCTGCTTGGACGCTTTCGCGCCTGCTTGGACGCTTCCGCGCCTGCTTGGACGCTACCGCGCCTGCTTGGACGCTTCCGCGACTGCTAGGACGCTTCCGCGCCTGCTTGGACTCTTCTGCGCCTTCTTGCATGCTTCCGCGCCTGCTTGGAGGTTTCCGCGCCTGCTTGGACGCTATCGCGCCTGCTTGGACGCTTCCGCGCCTGCTTGGACTCTTCTGCGCCTTCTTGCATGCTGCCGCGCCTACTTGGACGTTTCCGCGCCTGCTTGGACGCTTCCGCGCCTGCTTGCATGCTTCCGCGCCTGCTTGGACGTTTCCGCGCCTGCTTGGACGCTACCGCGCCTGCTTGGACCCTACCGCGCCTGCTTGGACTCTTCTACGCCTTTTTGCATGCTTCCGCGCCTGCTTGGACGTTTCCGCGCCTGCTTGGACTCTTATGCGCCATCTTGCATGCTTCCGCGCCTACTTGGACGCTTCCGCGCCTGCTTGGACGTTTCCGCGCCTGCTTGGACGCTACCGCGCCTGCTTGGACGCTTCCGCGCCTTCTTGCATGCTTCCGCGCCTGCTTGGTCGTTTCCGCGCCTTCTTGGACGCTACCGCGCCTGCTTGGACGCTTCCGCGACTGCTTGGACCCTTCTGCGTCTTCTTGCATGCTTCCGCGCCTGCTTGGACGCTTCCGCGCCTGCTTGGACCCTTCCGCGCCATCTTGCATGCTTCCGCGCCTGCTTGGACGTTTCCGCGCCTGCTTGGACGCTCCCGCGCCTGCTTGGACCCTTCTGCGTCTTCTTGCATGCTTCCGCGCCTGCTTGGACGTTTCCGCGCCTGCTTGGACGCTACCGCGCCTGCTTGGACGCTTCCGAGCCTGCTTGGACGCTTTCACGCCTGCTTGGACGCTTCCGCGCCTGCTTGGACGCTTCCGCGCCTGCTTGGACGCTTTCACGCCTGCTTGGGCGATTCCGCGCCTGCTTTCACGGTTTCGCGCCTGCTTGGACGCTTCCGCGCCTGCTTGCACGGTTCTGAGCCTGCTTGGACGCTTTCGCGCCTGCTTGGACGCTTCCGCGCCTGCTTGGACGCTACCGCGCCTGCTTGGACGCTTCCGCGACTGCTAGGACGCTTCCGCGCCTGCTTGGACTCTTCTGCGCCTTCTTGCATGCTTCCGCGCCTGCTTGGAGGTTTCCGCGCCTGCTTGGACGCTATCGCGCCTGCTTGGACGCTTCCGCGCCTGCTTGGACTCTTCTGCGCCTTCTTGCATGCTGCCGCGCCTACTTGGACGTTTCCGCGCCTGCTTGGACGCTTCCGCGCCTGCTTGCATGCTTCCGCGCCTGCTTGGACGTTTCCGCGCCTGCTTGGACGCTACCGCGCCTGCTTGGACCCTACCGCGCCTGCTTGGACGTTTCTGCGCCTGCTTGGACGCTTGCGCGACTGCTTGGACGCTTCCGCGCCTGCTTGGACACTTCCGCGCCTGCTTGGACTTTTCTGCGCCTTCTTGCATGCTTCCGCGCCTGCTTGGACGCTTCTGCGCCTTCTTGCATGCTTCCGCGCCTGCTTGGACGTTTCCGCGCCTGCTTGGACGCTACCGCGCCTGCTTGGACGCTTCCGCGCCTGCTTGGACGCTTCCGCGCCTGCTTGGACGCTTCCGCGCCAGCTTGGACGCTTACGCGCCTGCTGAACGCTTCCGCGCCAGCTTGGACGCTTCCGCGACTGCTTGGATGCTTCCGCGCTTGCTTGGACGATTCCGCGCCTGCTTGGACGCTTCCGCGCCTGCTTGGACGCTTCCGTGCCTGCTTGGACGCTTCCGCGCCTGCTTGGACGCTTCCGCGCCAGCTTGGACGCTTACGCGCCTGCTGAACGCTTCCGCGCCTGCTTGGACGATTCCGCGTCTGCTTGGACGCTTCCGCGCCTGCTTGGACGCTACCGCGCCTGCTTGGACGCTTCCGCGACTGCTTGGACGCTACCGCGCCTGCTTGGACGCTTCCGCGTCTGCTTGGAATCTTCTGCGCCTGCTTGGACTCATCTGCGCCTTCTTGCATGCTTCCGCGCATGCTTGGACGTTTCCGCGCCAGCTTGGACGCTTCCGCGCCTGCTTGGACTCTTCTGCGCCTTCTTGCATGCTTCCGCGCTAGCTTGCACGTTTCCGCGCCTGCTTGGACGCTTCCGCGACTGCTTGGACTCTTCTATGCCTGCTTGGACTCTTCTGCGCCTTCTTGCATGCTTCCGCGCCTGCTTGGACGTTTCCGCACCAGCTTGGATGCTTTCGCGCCTGCTTGGACTATTCTGCGCCTTCTTGCATGCTTCCGCGCCTGCTTGGACGTTTCCGCGCCTGATTGGACGCTTCAGCGACTGCTTGGACGCTTCCGCGCCTGCTTGGACTCTTCTGCGCCTTCTTGCATGCTTCCGCGCCTACTTGGACGTTTCCGCGACTGCTTGGACGCTTCCGCGACTGCTTGGACTCTTCTGCGCCTGCTTGGACTCTTCTGCGTCTTCTTGCATGCTTCCGCGCCTGCTTGGACGTTTCCGCGCCTGCTTGGACGCTACAGCGCCTGCTTGGACGCTTCCGCGACTGCTTGGACGCTACCGCGCCTGCTTGGACGCTACCGCGCCTGCTTGGACGCTTCCGCGCCTGCTTGGACGCTTCCGCGCCTGCTTGGACTCATCTGCGCCTTCTTGCATGCTGCCGCGCCTGCTTGGACGCTTCCGCGCCTGCTTCGACGCTACCGCGCCTGCTTGGACTCTTCTGCGCCTTCTTGCATGCTTCCGCGCCTACTTGGACTTTACCGCGCCTGCTTGGACGCTTCCGCGCCTGCTTGCATGCTTCCCCGCCTGCTTGGACGCTTCCGCGCCTGCTTGGACTCTTCTGCGTCTTCTTGCATGCTTCCGCGCCTGCTTGGACGTTTCCGCGCCTGCTTGGACGCTACCGCGCCTGCTTGGACGCTACCGCGTCTCCTTGGACGCTTCCGCGACTGCTTGGACGCTTCCGCGCCTGGTTGGACACTACCGCGCCTGCTTGGACGCTTCCGCGACTGCTTGGACGCTTCCGCGCCTGCTTGGACGCTTCCGCGCCTGCTTGGACGCTTCCGCGACTGCTTGGACGCTTCCGCGCCTGCTTGGACGCTTCCGCGACTGCTTGGACGCATCTGCGCCTGGTTGGACGCTTCCGCGACTGCTTGGACGCTTCCGCGCCTGCTTGGACGCTTCCGCGCCTGCTTGGACTCTTCTGCGCCTTCTTGCATGCTGCCGCGCCAACTTGGACGCTTCCGCGCCTGGTTGGAAGCTACCGCGACTGCTTGGACGCTTCCATGACTGCTTGGACGCTTCCGCGCCTGCTTGGACGCTACCGCGCCTGCTTGGACGCTTCCGCGACTGCTTGGACGCTACCGCGCCTGCTTGGACTCTTCTGCGCCTGCTTGCACGCTTCCGCGCATGTATGGATGCTTCCGCGCCTGCTTGGACTCTTCTGCGCCTTCTTGCATGCTTCCGCGCCTGCTTGCATGCTTCCGCGCCTGCTTGGACGCTACCGCGATTGCTTGGACGCTTCCGCGCCTGCTTGGACTCTTCTGCGTCTTCTTGCATGCTTCCGCGCCTGCTTGGACGTTTCCGCGCCTGCTTGGACGCTACCGCGCCTGCTTGGACGCTACAGCGCCTGCTTGGACGTTTCCGCGCCTGCTTGGACGCTTCTGCGCCTTCTTGCATGCTTCCCCGCCTGCTTGGACGCTTCCGCGCCTGCTTGGACGCTACCGCGCCTGCTTGGACGCTTCCGCGACTGCTTGGACGCTTCCGCGCCTGCTTGGCCTCTTCTGCGTCTTCTTGCATGCTTCCGCGCCTGCTTGCATGCTTCCCCGCCTGCTTGGACGCTTCCGCGACTGCTTGGACGCTTCCGCGCCTGCTTGGCCTCTTCTGCGTCTTCTTGCATGCTTCCGCGCCTGGTTGGACGCTACCGCGCCTGCTTGGACGCTTCCGCGCCTGCTTGCATGCTTCCGCGCCTGCTTGGACGCTGCCGCGCCTGCTTGGACGCTTCCGCGCCTGCTTGGACGCTTCCGCGACTGCTTGGACGCTTCCGCGCCTGCTTGGACGCTTCCGCGCCTGGTTGGCCGCTGCCGCGCCTGCTTGGACGCTTCTGCGACTGCTTGGACGCTTCCGCGCCTGCTTGGACTCTTCTGCGCCTTCTTGCATGCTTCCGCGCCTACTTGGACGCTTCCGCGCCTGCTTGGACTCTTCTGCGCCTTCTTGCATGCTTCCGCGTCTACTTGGACGCTTCCGCGACTGCTAGGACGCTATCGCGCCTGCTTGGACGCTTCCGCGCCTGCTTGGACTCTTCTGCGTCTTCTTGCATGCTTCCGCGCCTGCTTAGACGCTACCGTGCCTGCTTGGACACTTCCGCGACTGCTTGGACGCTTCCGCGTCTGGTTAGACTCTACCGCGCCTGCTTGGACGCTTCCGCGACTGCTTGGACGCTACCGCGCCTGCTTGGTCTCTTCTTCGTCTTCTTGCATGCTTCCGCGCCTGCATGGACGCTACCGCGCCTGCTTGGACGCTTCCGCGACTGCTTGGACGCTACCGCGCCGGCTTGTACGCTACCGCGCCTGTTTGGACGCTTCCGCGCTTGCTTGGACGCTTCCGAGCCTGCTTGGACTCTTCCGCGCCTGCTTGGACGTTTCCGCGCCTGCTTGGACGCTTCCGCGACTGCTTGGACGCTTCCGCGCCTGCTTGAACTCTTCTGCGTCTTCTTGCATGCTTCCGCGCATGCTCGGACTTTTCCGCGCCTGCTTGGACGCTACCGCGCCTGCTTGGACGCTTCCGCGATTGCTTGGACGCTTCCGCGCCTGCTTGGACTCTTCTGCGTCTTCTTGCATGCTTCCGCGCCTGCTTGGACGTTTCCGCGCCTGCTTGGACGCTACCGCGCCTGCTTGGACTCTTCCGCGACTGCTTGGACGCAACCGCGCCTGCTTGGACGCTTCCGCGACTGCTTGGACGCTTCCGCGACTGCTTGGACGCTTCCGCGCCTGCTTGGACTCTTCTGCTCCTGATTGCATGCTTCCCCGCCTGCTTGGTCGTTTCCGCGCCTGCTTGGACAATACCGCGCCTGCTTGGACGCTTCCGCGCCTGTTTGCATGCTTCCCCGCCTGCTTGGACGCTTCCGCGCCTGGTTGGACTCTTCTACGTCTTCTTGCATGCTTCCGCGCCAGCTTGGACGTTTCCGCGCCTGCTTGGACGTTTCCGCGCCTGCTTGGACGCTTCCGCGTCTGGTTGGACTCTACCGCGCCTGCTTGGACGCTTCCGCGACTGCTTGGACGCTTCGGCGCCTGCTTGGACTCTTCTGCGTCTTCTTGCATGCTTCCGCGCCTGCTTGGACGCTTCCGCGCCTGCTTGGACGTTACCGCGCCTGCTTGGACGCTAAAGCGCCTACTTGGACGCTTCCGCGACTGCTAGGACGCTTCCGCGCCTGCTTAGACTCTTCTGCGCCTTCTTGCATGCTTCCGCGCCTGCTTGGACGTTTCCGCGCCTGCTTGGACGTTTCCGCGCCTGCTTGGACGCTACCGCGCCTGCTTAGACGATTCCGCGCCTTCTTGCATGCTTCCGCGCCTGCTTGGACGTTTCCGCGCCTGCTTGGACGCTACCGCGCCTGCTTGGACGCTTCCGCGCCTGCTTGGACTCTTCTGCGCCTTCTTGCATGCTGCCGCGCCTACTTGGACGTTTCCGCGCCTGCTTGGACGCTTCCGCGCCTGCTTGAACGCTAGCGCGCCTGCTTGGACGCTTCCGCGACTGCTTGGACGCTTCCGCGCCTGGTTGGACGCTACCGCGCCTGCTTGGACGCTTCCGCGACTGCTAGGAGGCTTCCGCGCCTGCTTGGACTCTTCTGCGCCTTCTTGCATGCTTCCGCGCCTGCTTGGACGTTTCCGCGCCTGCTTGGACTCTTCTGCGCCTTCTTGCATGCTGCCGCGCCTACTTGGACGTTTCCGCGCCTGCTTGGACGCTTCCGCGCCTGCTTGCATGCTTCCGCGCCTGCTTGGACGTTTCCGCGCCTGCTTGGACGCTACCGCGCCTGCTTGGACCCTACCGCGCCTGCTTGGACTCTTCTACGCCTTTTTGCATGCTTCCGCGCCTGCTTGGACGTTTCCGCGCCTGCTTGGACTCTTATGCGCCATCTTGCATGCTTCCGCGCCTACTTGGACGCTTCCGCGCCTGCTTGGACGTTTCCGCGCCTGCTTGGACGCTACCGCGCCTGCTTGGACGCTTCCGCGCCTTCTTGCATGCTTCCGCGCCTGCTTGGTCGTTTCCGCGCCTTCTTGGACGCTACCGCGCCTGCTTGGACGCTTCCGCGCCTGCTTGGACGCTTCCGCGCATGCTTGGACTTTTCCGCGCCTGCTTGGACTCTTCCACGCATGCTTGGACGCTTCCGCGCTTGCTTGCACGGTTCCGCGCCTGCTTGGACTCTTTTGCGCCTTCATGCATGCTTCCGCCCCTACTTGAACGTTCTCGCGCCTGCCTGGACGCTTCCGCGCCTGCTTGGACGCTTCCGCGACAGCTTGGACGCTTCCGCGCCTGCTAGGACGCTTCCGCGACTGCTTGGACTCTTCTGCGCCTGCTTGCATGCTTCCCCGCCTGGTTGGACGTTTCCGCGCCTGCTTGGACGCTACCGCGCCTGCTTGGACTCTTCCGCGACTGCTTGGACGCTTCCGCGACTGCTTGGACGCTTCCGCGCCTGCTTGGACTCTTCTGCGCCTGATTGCATGCTTCCCCGCCTGCTTGGTCGTTTCCGCGCCTGCTTGGACAATACCGCGCCTGCTTGGACGCTTCCGCGCCTGCTTGGACTCTTCTACGTCTTCTTGCATGCTTCCGCGCCAGCTTGGAGGTTTCCGCGCCTGCTTGGACGCTTCCGCGTCTGGTTGGACTCTACCGCGCCTGCTTGGACGCTTCCGCGACTGCTTGTACGCTTCGGCGCCTGCTTGGACTCTTCTGCGTCTTCTTGCATGCTTCCGCGCCTGCTTGGACGCTACCGCGCCTGCTTGGACGCTTCCGAGACTTCTTGGACGCTACCGCGCCTTCTTGGACGCTTCCGCGCCTGCTTGGACGCTTCCGCGCCTGCTTGGACTCTCCTGCGCCTTCTTGCATGCTTCCGCGCCTGCTGGGACGCTACCGCACCTGCTTGGACTCTACCGCGCCTGCTTGGACGCTTCCGCGACTGCTTGGACGCTTCGGCGCCTGCTTGGACTCTTCTGCGTCTTCTTGCATGCTTCCACGCCTGTTTGGACGCTTCCGCGCCTGCTTGGACGCTTCCGCCACTGCTTGGACTCTACCGAGCCTGCTTGGACGCTTTCGCGACTGCTTGGACTCTTAAGCGTCTTCTTGCATGCTTCCGCGCATGCTTGGACGCTTCCGCGACTGCTTGGACGCTTCCGCGCATGCTTGGACTCTTCTGCTCCTTCTTGCATGCTTCCGCGCCTGCTTGAACGCTACTGCGCCTGCTTGGACGCTTCCGCGCCTGCTTGGACGCTTCCGCGCCTGCTTGGACTCTTCTGCGCCTTCTTGCATGCTTCCGCGCCTGCTGGGACGCTACCGCGCCTGCTTGGACTCTTCCGCGCCTGCATGGACGCTTTCGCGCCTGCTTGGACGCATCTGCGCCTATATGGATGCTTCCGCGCCTGCTTGGACGTTTTCGCGCCTGCTTGGACGCTACCGCGCCTGCTTGGACGTTTCCACGCCTGCATGGACGCTACCGCGCCTGCTTGGACGCTTCCGCGACTGCTTGGACGCTTCCGCGCCTGCATGGACGCTACCGCGCCTGCTTGGACGCTTCCGCGCCTGCTTGGACCCTTCTGCGTCTTCTTGCATGCTTCCGCGCCTGCTTGGACGTTTCCGCGCCTGCTTGGACGCTACCGCGCCTGCTTGGACGCTTCCGCGACTGCTTGGACCCTTCTGCGTCTTCTTGCATGCTTCCGCGCCTGCTTGGACGCTTCCGCGCCTGCTTGGACCCTTCCGCGCCATCTTGCATGCTTCCGCGCCTGCTTGGACGTTTCCGCGCCTGCTTGGACGCTCCCGCGCCTGCTTGGACCCTTCTGCGTCTTCTTGCATGCTTCCGCGCCTGCTTGGACGTTTCCGCGCCTGCTTGGACGCTACCGCGCCTGCTTGGACGCTTCCGAGCCTGCTTGGACGCTTTCACGCCTGCTTGGACGCTTCCGCGCCTGCTTGGACGCTTCCGCGCCTGCTTGGACGCTTTCACGCCTGCTTGGGCGATTCCGCGCCTGCTTTCACGGTTTCGCGCCTGCTTGGACGCTTCCGCGCCTGCTTGGACGCTTCCGCGCCTGCTTGCACGGTTCTGAGCCTGCTTGGACGCTTTCGCGCCTGCTTGGACGCTTCCGCGCCTGCATGGACGCTACCGCGCCTGCTTGGACGCTTCCGCGACTGCTAGGACGCTTCCGCGCCTGCTTGGACTCTTCTGCGCCTTCTTGCATGCTTCCGCGCCTGCTTGGAGGTTTCCGCGCCTGCTTGGACGCTATCGCGCCTGCTTGGACGCTTCCGCGCCTGCTTGGACTCTTCTGCGCCTTCTTGCATGCTGCCGCGCCTACTTGGACGTTTCCGCGCCTGCTTGGACGCTTCCGCGCCTGCTTGCATGCTTCCGCGCCTGCTTGGACGTTTCCGCGCCTGCTTGGACGCTACCGCGCCTGCTTGGACCCTACCGCGCCTGCTTGGACTCTTCTACGCCTTTTTGCATGCTTCCGCGCCTGCTTGGACGTTTCCGCGCCTGCTTGGACTCTTATGCGCCATCTTGCATGCTTCCGCGCCTACTTGGACGCTTCCGCGCCTGCTTGGACGTTTCCGCGCCTGCTTGGACGCTACCGCGCCTGCTTGGACGCTTCCGCGCCTTCTTGCATGCTTCCGCGCCTGCTTGGTCGTTTCCGCGCCTTCTTGGACGCTACCGCGCCTGCTTGGACGCTTCCGCGCCTGCTTGGACGCTTCCGCGCATGCTTGGACTTTTCCGCGCCTGCTTGGACTCTTCCACGCATGCTTGGACGCTTCCGCGCTTGCTTGCACGGTTCCGCGCCTGCTTGGACTCTTTTGCGCCTTCATGCATGCTTCCGCCCCTACTTGAACGTTCTCGCGCCTGCCTGGACGCTTCCGCGCCTGCTTGGACGCTTCCGCGACAGCTTGGACGCTTCCGCGCCTGCTAGGACGCTTCCGCGACTGCTTGGTCGCTTCCGCGCCTGCTTGGACTCTTCCGCGCCTTCTTGCACGGTTCCGCGCCTGCTTGGACTCTTCTGCGCCTGCTTGGACTCTTCCGCGCATGCTTGGACGCTTCCGCGCCTGCTTGGACGCTTCCGCGCCTGCTTGGACGCTTCCGCGCCTATATGGATGCTTCCGCGCCTGCTTGGACGCTTCCGCGCCTGCCTGCATGCTTCCCCGCCTACTTGGACGCTTCCGCGCCTGTTTGGACTCTTCTGCGTCTTCTTGCATGCTTCCGCGCCTGCTTGGACGTTTCCGCGCCTGCTTGGACTCTTCTGCGCCTTCTTGCATGCTTCCGCGCCTGCTTGGACGTTTCTGCGCCTGCTTGGACGCTTGCGCGACTGCTTGGACGCTTCCGCGCCTGCTTGGACACTTCCGCGCCTGCTTGGACTTTTCTGCGCCTTCTTGCATGCTTCCGCGCCTGCTTGGACGCTTCTGCGCCTTCTTGCATGCTTCCGCGCCTGCTTGGACGTTTCCGCGCCTGCTTGGACGCTACCGCGCCTGCTTGGACGCTTCCGCGCCTGCTTGGACGCTTCCGCGCCTGCTTGGACGCTTCCGCGCCAGCTTGGACGCTTACGCGCCTGCTGAACGCTTCCGCGCCAGCTTGGACGCTTCCGCGACTGCTTGGACGCTTCCGCGCTTGCTTGGACGATTCCGCGCCTGCTTGGACGCTTCCGCGCCTGCTCGAACGCTTCCGTGCCTGCTTGGACGCTTCCGCGCCTGCTTGGACGCTTCCGCGCTAGCTTGGACGCTTACGCGCCTGCTGAACGCTTCCGCGCCTGCTTGGACGATTCCGCGTCTGCTTGGACGCTTCCGCGCCTGCTTGGACGCTACCGCGCCTGCTTGGACGCTTCCGCGACTGCTTGGACGCTACCGCGCCTGCTTGGACGCTTCCGCGACTGCTTGGAATCTTCTGCGCCTGCTTGGACTCATCTGCGCCTTCATGCATGCTTCCGCGCATGCTTGGACGTTTCCGCGCCAGCTTGGACGCTTCCGCGCCTGCTTGGACTCTTCTGCGCCTTCTTGCAAGCTTCCGCGCTAGCTTGCACGTTTCCGCGCCTGCTTGGACGCTTCCGCGACTGCTTGGACTCTTCTATGCCTGCTTGGACTCTTCTGCGCCTTCTTGCATGCTTCCGCGCCTGCTTGGACGTTTCCGCACCAGCTTGGATGCTTTCGCGCCTGCTTGGACTATTCTGCGCCTTCTTGCATGCTTCCGCGCCTGCTTGGACGTTTCCGCGCCTGCTTCGACGCTTCCGCGCCTGCTTGCACGGTTCCGCGCCTGTTTGGGCGCTTCCGCGCCTGCTTCGACGATTCCGCGCCTGCTTGCACGGTTCCACGCCTGTTTGGGCGCTTCCGCGCCTGCTTCGACGCTTCCGCGCCTGCTTGCACGGTTCCACGCCTGCTTGGACGCTTCCGCGCCTGCTTGCACGGTTCCGCGCCTGCTTGGACTCTTCTGCGTCTTCTTGCATGCTTCCGCGCCTGCTTGGACTTTTCCGCGCCTGCTTGGACGCTACCGCGCCTGCTTGGACGCTTTCGCGCCTATATGGACGTTTCCGCGCCTGCTTGGACGCTACCGCGCCTGCTTAGACGATTCCGCGCCTTCTTGCATGCTTCCGCGCCTGCTTGGACGTTTCCGCGCCTGCTTGGACGCTACCGCGCCTGCTTGGACGCTTCCGCGCCTGCTTGGACTCTTCTGCGCCTTCTTGCATGCTGCCGCGCCTACTTGGACGTTTCCGCGCCTGCTTGGACGCTTCCGCGCCTGCTTGAACGCTAGCGCGCCTGCTTGGACGCTTCCGCGACTGCTTGGACGCTTCCGCGCCTGGTTGGACGCTACCGCGCCTGCTTGGACGCTTCCGCGACTGCTAGGAGGCTTCCGCGCCTGCTTGGACTCTTCTGCGCCTTCTTGCATGCTTCCGCGCCTGCTTGGACGTTTCCGCGCCTGCTTGGACTCTTCTGCGCCTTCTTGCATGCTGCCGCGCCTACTTGGACGTTTCCGCGCCTGCTTGGACGCTTCCGCGCCTGCTTGCATGCTTCCGCGCCTGCTTGGACGTTTCCGCGCCTGCTTGGACGCTACCGCGCCTGCTTGGACCCTACCGCGCCTGCTTGGACTCTTCTACGCCTTTTTGCATGCTTCCGCGCCTGCTTGGACGTTTCCGCGCCTGCTTGGACTCTTATGCGCCATCTTGCATGCTTCCGCGCCTACTTGGACGCTTCCGCGCCTGCTTGGACGTTTCCGCGCCTGCTTGGACGCTACCGCGCCTGCTTGGACTCTTCCACGCATGCTTGGACGCTTCCGCGCTTGCTTGCACGGTTCCGCGCCTGCTTGGACTCTTTTGCGCCTTCATGCATGCTTCCGCCCCTACTTGAACGTTCTCGCGCCTGCCTGGACGCTTCCGCGCCTGCTTGGACGCTTCCGCGACAGCTTGGACGCTTCCGCGCCTGCTAGGACGCTTCCGCGACTGCTTGGACTCTTCTGCGCCTGCTTGCATGCTTCCCCGCCTGGTTGGACGTTTCCGCGCCTGCTTGGACGCTACCGCGCCTGCTTGGACTCTTCCGCGACTGCTTGGACGCTTCCGCGACTGCTTGGACGCTTCCGCGCCTGCTTGGACTCTTCTGCGCCTGATTGCATGCTTCCCCGCCTGCTTGGTCGTTTCCGCGCCTGCTTGGACAATACCGCGCCTGCTTGGACGCTTCCGCGCCTGCTTGGACTCTTCTACGTCTTCTTGCATGCTTCCGCGCCAGCTTGGAGGTTTCCGCGCCTGCTTGGACGCTTCCGCGTCTGGTTGGACTCTACCGCGCCTGCTTGGACGCTTCCGCGACTGCTTGTACGCTTCGGCGCCTGCTTGGACTCTTCTGCGTCTTCTTGCATGCTTCCGCGCCTGCTTGGACGCTACCGCGCCTGCTTGGACGCTTCCGAGACTTCTTGGACGCTACCGCGCCTTCTTGGACGCTTCCGCGCCTGCTTGGACGCTTCCGCGCCTGCTTGGACTCTTCTGCGCCTTCTTGCATGCTTCCGCGCCTGCTGGGACGCTACCGCACCTGCTTGGACTCTACCGCGCCTGCTTGGACGCTTCCGCGACTGCTTGGACGCTTCGGCGCCTGCTTGGACTCTTCTGCGTCTTCTTGCATGCTTCCACGCCTGTTTGGACGCTTCCGCGCCTGCTTGGACGCTTCCGCCACTGCTTGGACTCTACCGAGCCTGCTTGGACGCTTTCGCGATTGCTTGGACTCTTAAGCGTCTTCTTGCATGCTTCCGCGCATGCTTGGACGCTTCCGCGACTGCTTGGACGCTTCCGCGCATGCTTGGACTCTTCTGCTCCTTCTTGCATGCTTCCGCGCCTGCTTGAACGCTACTGCGCCTGCTTGGACGCTTCCGCGCCTGCTTGGACGCTTCCGCGCCTGCTTGGACTCTTCTGCGCCTTCTTGCATGCTTCCGCGCCTGCTGGGACGCTACCGCGCCTGCTTGGACTCTTCCGCGCCTGCATGGACGCTTTCGCGCCTGCTTGGACGCATCTGCGCCTATATGGATGCTTCCGCGCCTGCTTGGACGTTTTCGCGCCTGCTTGGACGCTACCGCGCCTGCTTGGACGTTTCCACGCCTGCATGGACGCTACCGCGCCTGCTTGGACGCTTCCGCGACTGCTTGGACGCTTCCGCGCCTGCATGGACGCTACCGCGCCTGCTTGGACGCTTCCGCGCCTGCTTGGACCCTTCTGCGTCTTCTTGCATGCTTCCGCGCCTGCTTGGACGTTTCCGCGCCTGCTTGGACGCTACCGCGCCTGCTTGGACGCTTCCGCGACTGCTTGGACCCTTCTGCGTCTTCTTGCATGCTTCCGCGCCTGCTTGGACGCTTCCGCGCCTGCTTGGACCCTTCCGCGCCATCTTGCATGCTTCCGCGCCTGCTTGGACGTTTCCGCGCCTGCTTGGACGCTCCCGCGCCGGCTTGGACCCTTCTGCGTCTTCTTGCATGCTTCCGCGCCTGCTTGGACGTTTCCGCGCCTGCTTGGACGCTACCGCGCCTGCTTGGACGCTTCCGAGCCTGCTTGGACGCTTTCACGCCTGCTTGGACGCTTCCGCGCCTGCTTGGACGCTTCCGCGCCTGCTTGGACGCTTTCACGCCTGCTTGGGCGATTCCGCGCCTGCTTTCACGGTTTCGCGCCTGCTTGGACGCTTCCGCGCCTGCTTGGACGCTTCCGCGCCTGCTTGCACGGTTCTGAGCCTGCTTGGACGCTTTCGCGCCTGCTTGGACGCTTCCGCGCCTGCATGGACGCTACCGCGCCTGCTTGGACGCTTCCGCGACTGCTAGGACGCTTCCGCGCCTGCTTGGACTCTTCTGCGCCTTCTTGCATGCTTCCGCGCCTGCTTGGAGGTTTCCGCGCCTGCTTGGACGCTATCGCGCCTGCTTGGACGCTTCCGCGCCTGCTTGGACTCTTCTGCGCCTTCTTGCATGCTGCCGCGCCTACTTGGACGTTTCCGCGCCTGCTTGGACGCTTCCGCGCCTGCTTGCATGCTTCCGCGCCTGCTTGGACGTTTCCGCGCCTGCTTGGACGCTACCGCGCCTGCTTGGACCCTACCGCGCCTGCTTGGACTCTTCTACGCCTTTTTGCATGCTTCCGCGCCTGCTTGGACGTTTCCGCGCCTGCTTGGACTCTTATGCGCCATCTTGCATGCTTCCGCGCCTACTTGGACGCTTCCGCGCCTGCTTGGACGTTTCCGCGCCTGCTTGGACGCTACCGCGCCTGCTTGGACGCTTCCGCGCCTTCTTGCATGCTTCCGCGCCTGCTTGGTCGTTTCCGCGCCTTCTTGGACGCTACCGCGCCTGCTTGGTCGTTTCCGCGCCTTCTTGGACGCTTCCGCGCCTACTTGGACGCTTCCGCGCCTGCTTGGACGTTTCCGCGCCTGCTTGGACGCTACCGCGCCTGCTTGGACGCTTCCGCGCCTTCTTGCATGCTTCCGCGCCTGCTTGGTCGTTTCCGCGCCTGCTTGGACTCTTCTGCGCCTTCTTGCATGCTTCCGCGCCTGCTTGGAGGTTTCCGCGCCTGCTTGGACGCTATCGCGCCTGCTTGGACGCTTCCGCGCCTGCTTGGACTCTTCTGCGCCTTCTTGCATGCTGCCGCGCCTACTTGGACGTTTCCGCGCCTGCTTGGACGCTTCCGCGCCTGCTTGCATGCTTCCGCGCCTGCTTGGACGCTGCCGCGCCTGCTTGGACGCTTCCGCGCCTGCTTGGACGCTTCCGCGACTGCTTGGACGCTTCCGCGCCTGCTTGGACGCTTCCGCGCCTGGTTGGCCGCTGCCGCGCCTGCTTGGACGCTTCTGCGACTGCTTGGACGCTTCCGCGCCTGCTTGGACTCTTCTGCGCCTTCTTGCATGCTTCCGCGCCTACTTGGACGCTTCCGCGCCTGCTTGGACTCTTCTGCGCCTTCTTGCATGCTTCCGCGTCTACTTGGACGCTTCCGCGACTGCTAGGACGCTATCGCGCCTGCTTGGACGCTTCCGCGCCTGCTTGGACTCTTCTGCGTCTTCTTGCATGCTTCCGCGCCTGCTTAGACGCTACCGTGCCTGCTTGGACACTTCCGCGACTGCTTGGACGCTTCCGCGTCTGGTTAGACTCTACCGCGCCTGCTTGGACGCTTCCGCGACTGCTTGGACGCTACCGCGCCTGCTTGGTCTCTTCTTCGTCTTCTTGCATGCTTCCGCGCCTGCATGGACGCTACCGCGCCTGCTTGGACGCTTCCGCGACTGCTTGGACGCTACCGCGCCGGCTTGTACGCTACCGCGCCTGTTTGGACGCTTCCGCGCTTGCTTGGACGCTTCCGAGCCTGCTTGGACTCTTCCGCGCCTGCTTGGACGTTTCCGCGCCTGCTTGGACGCTTCCGCGACTGCTTGGACGCTTCCGCGCCTGCTTGAACTCTTCTGCGTCTTCTTGCATGCTTCCGCGCATGCTCGGACTTTTCCGCGCCTGCTTGGACGCTACCGCGCCTGCTTGGACGCTTCCGCGATTGCTTGGACGCTTCCGCGCCTGCTTGGACTCTTCTGCGTCTTCTTGCATGCTTCCGCGCCTGCTTGGACGTTTCCGCGCCTGCTTGGACGCTACCGCGCCTGCTTGGACTCTTCCGCGACTGCTTGGACGCAACCGCGCCTGCTTGGACGCTTCCGCGACTGCTTGGACGCTTCCGCGACTGCTTGGACGCTTCCGCGCCTGCTTGGACTCTTCTGCTCCTGATTGCATGCTTCCCCGCCTGCTTGGTCGTTTCCGCGCCTGCTTGGACAATACCGCGCCTGCTTGGACGCTTCCGCGCCTGTTTGCATGCTTCCCCGCCTGCTTGGACGCTTCCGCGCCTGGTTGGACTCTTCTACGTCTTCTTGCATGCTTCCGCGCCAGCTTGGACGTTTCCGCGCCTGCTTGGACGTTTCCGCGCCTGCTTGGACGCTTCCGCGTCTGGTTGGACTCTACCGCGCCTGCTTGGACGCTTCCGCGACTGCTTGGACGCTTCGGCGCCTGCTTGGACTCTTCTGCGTCTTCTTGCATGCTTCCGCGCCTGCTTGGACGCTTCCGCGCCTGCTTGGACGTTACCGCGCCTGCTTGGACGCTAAAGCGCCTACTTGGACGCTTCCGCGACTGCTAGGACGCTTCCGCGCCTGCTTAGACTCTTCTGCGCCTTCTTGCATGCTACCGCGCCTGCTTGGACGTTTCCGCGCCTGCTTGGACGTTTCCGCGCCTGCTTGGACGCTACCGCGCCTGCTTAGACGATTCCGCGCCTTCTTGCATGCTTCCGCGCCTGCTTGGACGTTTCCGCGCCTGCTTGGACGCTACCGCGCCTGCTTGGACGCTTCCGCGCCTGCTTGGACTCTTCTGCGCCTTCTTGCATGCTGCCGCGCCTACTTGGACGTTTCCGCGCCTGCTTGGACGCTTCCGCGCCTGCTTGAACGCTAGCGCGCCTGCTTGGACGCTTCCGCGACTGCTTGGACGCTTCCGCGCCTGGTTGGACGCTACCGCGCCTGCTTGGACGCTTCCGCGACTGCTAGGAGGCTTCCGCGCCTGCTTGGACTCTTCTGCGCCTTCTTGCATGCTTCCGCGCCTGCTTGGACGTTTCCGCGCCTGCATGGACTCTTCTGCGCCTTCTTGCATGCTGCCGCGCCTACTTGGACGTTTCCGCGCCTGCTTGGACGCTTCCGCGCCTGCTTGCATGCTTCCGCGCCTGCTTGGACGTTTCCGCGCCTGCTTGGACGCTACCGCGCCTGCTTGGACCCTACCGCGCCTGCTTGGACTCTTCTACGCCTTTTTGCATGCTTCCGCGCCTGCTTGGACGTTTCCGCGCCTG
Source organism: Cerceris ruficornis (assembly GCA_963989415.1). Taxonomy (NCBI): domain Eukaryota; kingdom Metazoa; phylum Arthropoda; class Insecta; order Hymenoptera; family Crabronidae; genus Cerceris; species Cerceris ruficornis. Next base: position 4,730,339 of record OZ022522.1, read on the forward strand.
CTTGGACTCTTATGCGCCATCTTGCATGCTTCCGCGCCTACTTGGACGCTTCCGCGCCTGCTTGGACGTTTCCGCGCCTGCTTGGACGCTACCGCGCCTGCTTGGACGCTTCCGCGCCTTCTTGCATGCTTCCGCGCCTGCTTGGTCGTTTCCGCGCCTTCTTGGACGCTACCGCGCCTGCTTGGACGCTTCCGCGCCTGCTTGGACGCTTCCGCGCATGCTTGGACTTTTCCGCGCCTGCTTGGACTCTTCCACGCATGCTTGGACGCTTCCGCGCTTGCTTGCACGGTTCCGCGCCTGCTTGGACTCTTTTGCGCCTTCATGCATGCTTCCGCCCCTACTTGAACGTTCTCGCGCCTGCCTGGACGCTTCCGCGCCTGCTTGGACGCTTCCGCGACAGCTTGGACGCTTCCGCGCCTGCTAGGACGCTTCCGCGACTGCTTGGACTCTTCTGCGCCTGCTTGCATGCTTCCCCGCCTGGTTGGACGTTTCCGCGCCTGCTTGGACGCTACCGCGCCTGCTTGGACTCTTCCGCGACTGCTTGGACGCTTCCGCGACTGCTTGGACGCTTCCGCGCCTGCTTGGACTCTTCTGCGCCTGATTGCATGCTTCCCCGCCTGCTTGGTCGTTTCCGCGCCTGCTTGGACAATACCGCGCCTGCTTGGACGCTTCCGCGCCTGCTTGGACTCTTCTACGTCTTCTTGCATGCTTCCGCGCCAGCTTGGAGGTTTCCGCGCCTGCTTGGACGCTTCCGCGTCTGGTTGGACTCTACCGCGCCTGCTTGGACGCTTCCGCGACTGCTTGTACGCTTCGGCGCCTGCTTGGACTCTTCTGCGTCTTCTTGCATGCTTCCGCGCCTGCTTGGACGCTACCGCGCCTGCTTGGACGCTTCCGAGACTTCTTGGACGCTACCGCGCCTTCTTGGACGCTTCCGCGCCTGCTTGGACGCTTCCGCGCCTGCTTGGACTCTTCTGCGCCTTCTTGCATGCTTCCGCGCCTGCTGGGACGCTACCGCACCTGCTTGGACTCTACCGCGCCTGCTTGGACGCTTCCGCGACTGCTTGGACGCTTCGGCGCCTGCTTGGACTCTTCTGCGTCTTCTTGCATGCTTCCACGCCTGTTTGGACGCTTCCGCGCCTGCTTGGACGCTTCCGCCACTGCTTGGACTCTACCGAGCCTGCTTGGACGCTTTCGCGACTGCTTGGACTCTTAAGCGTCTTCTTGCATGCTTCCGCGCATGCTTGGACGCTTCCGCGACTGCTTGGACGCTTCCGCGCATGCTTGGACTCTTCTGCTCCTTCTTGCATGCTTCCGCGCCTGCTTGAACGCTACTGCGCCTGCTTGGACGCTTCCGCGCCTGCTTGGACGCTTCCGCGCCTGCTTGGACTCTTCTGCGCCTTCTTGCATGCTTCCGCGCCTGCTGGGACGCTACCGCGCCTGCTTGGACTCTTCCGCGCCTGCATGGACGCTTTCGCGCCTGCTTGGACGCATCTGCGCCTATATGGATGCTTCCGCGCCTGCTTGGACGTTTTCGCGCCTGCTTGGACGCTACCGCGCCTGCTTGGACGTTTCCACGCCTGCATGGACGCTACCGCGCCTGCTTGGACGCTTCCGCGACTGCTTGGACGCTTCCGCGCCTGCATGGACGCTACCGCGCCTGCTTGGACGCTTCCGCGCCTGCTTGGACCCTTCTGCGTCTTCTTGCATGCTTCCGCGCCTGCTTGGACGTTTCCGCGCCTGCTTGGACGCTACCGCGCCTGCTTGGACGCTTCCGCGACTGCTTGGACCCTTCTGCGTCTTCTTGCATGCTTCCGCGCCTGCTTGGACGCTTCCGCGCCTGCTTGGACCCTTCCGCGCCATCTTGCATGCTTCCGCGCCTGCTTGGACGTTTCCGCGCCTGCTTGGACGCTCCCGCGCCTGCTTGGACCCTTCTGCGTCTTCTTGCATGCTTCCGCGCCTGCTTGGACGTTTCCGCGCCTGCTTGGACGCTACCGCGCCTGCTTGGACGCTTCCGAGCCTGCTTGGACGCTTTCACGCCTGCTTGGACGCTTCCGCGCCTGCTTGGACGCTTCCGCGCCTGCTTGGACGCTTTCACGCCTGCTTGGGCGATTCCGCGCCTGCTTTCACGGTTTCGCGCCTGCTTGGACGCTTCCGCGCCTGCTTGGACGCTTCCGCGCCTGCTTGGACCCTACCGCGCCTGCTTGGACTCTTCTACGCCTTTTTGCATGCTTCCGCGCCTGCTTGGACGTTTCCGCGCCTGCTTGGACTCTTATGCGCCATCTTGCATGCTTCCGCGCCTACTTGGACGCTTCCGCGCCTGCTTGGACGTTTCCGCGCCTGCTTGGACGCTACCGCGCCTGCTTGGACGCTTCCGCGCCTTCTTGCATGCTTCCGCGCCTGCTTGGTCGTTTCCGCGCCTTCTTGGACGCTACCGCGCCTGCTTGGACGCTTCCGCGCCTGCTTGGACGCTTCCGCGCATGCTTGGACTTTTCCGCGCCTGCTTGGACTCTTCCACGCATGCTTGGACGCTTCCGCGCTTGCTTGCACGGTTCCGCGCCTGCTTGGACTCTTTTGCGCCTTCATGCATGCTTCCGCCCCTACTTGAACGTTCTCGCGCCTGCCTGGACGCTTCCGCGCCTGCTTGGACGCTTCCGCGACAGCTTGGACGCTTCCGCGCCTGCTAGGACGCTTCCGCGACTGCTTGGTCGCTTCCGCGCCTGCTTGGACTCTTCCGCGCCTTCTTGCACGGTTCCGCGCCTGCTTGGACTCTTCTGCGCCTGCTTGGACTCTTCCGCGCATGCTTGGACGCTTCCGCGCCTGCTTGGACGCTTCCGCGCCTGCTTGGACGCTTCCGCGCCTATATGGATGCTTCCGCGCCTGCTTGGACGCTTCCGCGCCTGCCTGCATGCTTCCCCGCCTACTTGGACGCTTCCGCGCCTGTTTGGACTCTTCTGCGTCTTCTTGCATGCTTCCGCGCCTGCTTGGACGTTTCCGCGCCTGCTTGGACTCTTCTGCGCCTTCTTGCATGCTTCCGCGCCTGCTTGGACGTTTCTGCGCCTGCTTGGACGCTTGCGCGACTGCTTGGACGCTTCCGCGCCTGCTTGGACACTTCCGCGCCTGCTTGGACTTTTCTGCGCCTTCTTGCATGCTTCCGCGCCTGCTTGGACGCTTCTGCGCCTTCTTGCATGCTTCCGCGCCTGCTTGGACGTTTCCGCGCCTGCTTGGACGCTACCGCGCCTGCTTGGACGCTTCCGCGCCTGCTTGGACGCTTCCGCGCCTGCTTGGACGCTTCCGCGCCAGCTTGGACGCTTACGCGCCTGCTGAACGCTTCCGCGCCAGCTTGGACGCTTCCGCGACTGCTTGGACGCTTCCGCGCTTGCTTGGACGATTCCGCGCCTGCTTGGACGCTTCCGCGCCTGCTCGGACGCTTCCGTGCCTGCTTGGACGCTTCCGCGCCTGCTTGGACGCTTCCGCGCTAGCTTGGACGCTTACGCGCCTGCTGAACGCTTCCGCGCCTGCTTGGACGATTCCGCGTCTGCTTGGACGCTTCCGCGCCTGCTTGGACGCTACCGCGCCTGCTTGGACGCTTCCGCGACTGCTTGGACGCTACCGCGCCTGCTTGGACGCTTCCGCGACTGCTTGGAATCTTCTGCGCCTGCTTGGACTCATCTGCGCCTTCATGCATGCTTCCGCGCATGCTTGGACGTTTCCGCGCCAGCTTGGACGCTTCCGCGCCTGCTTGGACTCTTCTGCGCCTTCTTGCATGCTTCCGCGCTAGCTTGCACGTTTCCGCGCCTGCTTGGACGCTTCCGCGACTGCTTGGACTCTTCTATGCCTGCTTGGACTCTTCTGCGCCTTCTTGCATGCTTCCGCGCCTGCTTGGACGTTTCCGCACCAGCTTGGATGCTTTCGCGCCTGCTTGGACTATTCTGCGCCTTCTTGCATGCTTCCGCGCCTGCTTGGACGTTTCCGCGCCTGCTTCGACGCTTCCGCGCCTGCTTGCACGGTTCCGCGCCTGTTTGGGCGCTTCCGCGCCTGCTTCGACGATTCCGCGCCTGCTTGCACGGTTCCACGCCTGTTTGGGCGCTTCCGCGCCTGCTTCGACGCTTCCGCGCCTGCTTGCACGGTTCCACGCCTGCTTGGACGCTTCCGCGCCTGCTTGCACGGTTCCGCGCCTGCTTGGACTCTTCTGCGTCTTCTTGCATGCTTCCGCGCCTGCTTGGACTTTTCCGCGCCTGCTTGGACGCTACCGCGCCTGCTTGGACGCTTTCGCGCCTATATGGACGTTTCCGCGCCTGCTTGGACGCTACCGCGCCTGCTTAGACGATTCCGCGCCTTCTTGCATGCTTCCGCGCCTGCTTGGACGTTTCCGCGCCTGCTTGGACGCTACCGCGCCTGCTTGGACGCTTCCGCGCCTGCTTGGACTCTTCTGCGCCTTCTTGCATGCTGCCGCGCCTACTTGGACGTTTCCGCGCCTGCTTGGACGCTTCCGCGCCTGCTTGAACGCTAGCGCGCCTGCTTGGACGCTTCCGCGACTGCTTGGACGCTTCCGCGCCTGGTTGGACGCTACCGCGCCTGCTTGGACGCTTCCGCGACTGCTAGGAGGCTTCCGCGCCTGCTTGGACTCTTCTGCGCCTTCTTGCATGCTTCCGCGCCTGCTTGGACGTTTCCGCGCCTGCTTGGACTCTTCTGCGCCTTCTTGCATGCTGCCGCGCCTACTTGGACGTTTCCGCGCCTGCTTGGACGCTTCCGCGCCTGCTTGCATGCTTCCGCGCCTGCTTGGACGTTTCCGCGCCTGCTTGGACGCTACCGCGCCTGCTTGGACCCTACCGCGCCTGCTTGGACTCTTCTACGCCTTTTTGCATGCTTCCGCGCCTGCTTGGACGTTTCCGCGCCTGCTTGGACTCTTATGCGCCATCTTGCATGCTTCCGCGCCTACTTGGACGCTTCCGCGCCTGCTTGGACGTTTCCGCGCCTGCTTGGACGCTACCGCGCCTGCTTGGACTCTTCCACGCATGCTTGGACGCTTCCGCGCTTGCTTGCACGGTTCCGCGCCTGCTTGGACTCTTTTGCGCCTTCATGCATGCTTCCGCCCCTACTTGAACGTTCTCGCGCCTGCCTGGACGCTTCCGCGCCTGCTTGGACGCTTCCGCGACAGCTTGGACGCTTCCGCGCCTGCTAGGACGCTTCCGCGACTGCTTGGACTCTTCTGCGCCTGCTTGCATGCTTCCCCGCCTGGTTGGACGTTTCCGCGCCTGCTTGGACGCTACCGCGCCTGCTTGGACTCTTCCGCGACTGCTTGGACGCTTCCGCGACTGCTTGGACGCTTCCGCGCCTGCTTGGACTCTTCTGCGCCTGATTGCATGCTTCCCCGCCTGCTTGGTCGTTTCCGCGCCTGCTTGGACAATACCGCGCCTGCTTGGACGCTTCCGCGCCTGCTTGGACTCTTCTACGTCTTCTTGCATGCTTCCGCGCCAGCTTGGAGGTTTCCGCGCCTGCTTGGACGCTTCCGCGTCTGGTTGGACTCTACCGCGCCTGCTTGGACGCTTCCGCGACTGCTTGTACGCTTCGGCGCCTGCTTGGACTCTTCTGCGTCTTCTTGCATGCTTCCGCGCCTGCTTGGACGCTACCGCGCCTGCTTGGACGCTTCCGAGACTTCTTGGACGCTACCGCGCCTTCTTGGACGCTTCCGCGCCTGCTTGGACGCTTCCGCGCCTGCTTGGACTCTTCTGCGCCTTCTTGCATGCTTCCGCGCCTGCTGGGACGCTACCGCACCTGCTTGGACTCTACCGCGCCTGCTTGGACGCTTCCGCGACTGCTTGGACGCTTCGGCGCCTGCTTGGACTCTTCTGCGTCTTCTTGCATGCTTCCACGCCTGTTTGGACGCTTCCGCGCCTGCTTGGACGCTTCCGCCACTGCTTGGACTCTACCGAGCCTGCTTGGACGCTTTCGCGATTGCTTGGACTCTTAAGCGTCTTCTTGCATGCTTCCGCGCATGCTTGGACGCTTCCGCGACTGCTTGGACGCTTCCGCGCATGCTTGGACTCTTCTGCTCCTTCTTGCATGCTTCCGCGCCTGCTTGAACGCTACTGCGCCTGCTTGGACGCTTCCGCGCCTGCTTGGACGCTTCCGCGCCTGCTTGGACTCTTCTGCGCCTTCTTGCATGCTTCCGCGCCTGCTGGGACGCTACCGCGCCTGCTTGGACTCTTCCGCGCCTGCATGGACGCTTTCGCGCCTGCTTGGACGCATCTGCGCCTATATGGATGCTTCCGCGCCTGCTTGGACGTTTTCGCGCCTGCTTGGACGCTACCGCGCCTGCTTGGACGTTTCCACGCCTGCATGGACGCTACCGCGCCTGCTTGGACGCTTCCGCGACTGCTTGGACGCTTCCGCGCCTGCATGGACGCTACCGCGCCTGCTTGGACGCTTCCGCGCCTGCTTGGACCCTTCTGCGTCTTCTTGCATGCTTCCGCGCCTGCTTGGACGTTTCCGCGCCTGCTTGGACGCTACCGCGCCTGCTTGGACGCTTCCGCGACTGCTTGGACCCTTCTGCGTCTTCTTGCATGCTTCCGCGCCTGCTTGGACGCTTCCGCGCCTGCTTGGACCCTTCCGCGCCATCTTGCATGCTTCCGCGCCTGCTTGGACGTTTCCGCGCCTGCTTGGACGCTCCCGCGCCTGCTTGGACCCTTCTGCGTCTTCTTGCATGCTTCCGCGCCTGCTTGGACGTTTCCGCGCCTGCTTGGACGCTACCGCGCCTGCTTGGACGCTTCCGAGCCTGCTTGGACGCTTTCACGCCTGCTTGGACGCTTCCGCGCCTGCTTGGACGCTTCCGCGCCTGCTTGGACGCTTTCACGCCTGCTTGGGCGATTCCGCGCCTGCTTTCACGGTTTCGCGCCTGCTTGGACGCTTCCGCGCCTGCTTGGACGCTTCCGCGCCTGCTTGCACGGTTCTGAGCCTGCTTGGACGCTTTCGCGCCTGCTTGGACGCTTCCGCGCCTGCATGGACGCTACCGCGCCTGCTTGGACGCTTCCGCGACTGCTAGGACGCTTCCGCGCCTGCTTGGACTCTTCTGCGCCTTCTTGCATGCTTCCGCGCCTGCTTGGAGGTTTCCGCGCCTGCTTGGACGCTATCGCGCCTGCTTGGACGCTTCCGCGCCTGCTTGGACTCTTCTGCGCCTTCTTGCATGCTGCCGCGCCTACTTGGACGTTTCCGCGCCTGCTTGGACGCTTCCGCGCCTGCTTGCATGCTTCCGCGCCTGCTTGGACGTTTCCGCGCCTGCTTGGACGCTACCGCGCCTGCTTGGACCCTACCGCGCCTGCTTGGACTCTTCTACGCCTTTTTGCATGCTTCCGCGCCTGCTTGGACGTTTCCGCGCCTGCTTGGACTCTTATGCGCCATCTTGCATGCTTCCGCGCCTACTTGGACGCTTCCGCGCCTGCTTGGACGTTTCCGCGCCTGCTTGGACGCTACCGCGCCTGCTTGGACGCTTCCGCGCCTTCTTGCATGCTTCCGCGCCTGCTTGGTCGTTTCCGCGCCTTCTTGGACGCTACCGCGCCTGCTTGGTCGTTTCCGCGCCTTCTTGGACGCTTCCGCGCCTACTTGGACGCTTCCGCGCCTGCTTGGACGTTTCCGCGCCTGCTTGGACGCTACCGCGCCTGCTTGGACGCTTCCGCGCCTTCTTGCATGCTTCCGCGCCTGCTTGGTCGTTTCCGCGCCTGCTTGGACTCTTCTGCGCCTTCTTGCATGCTTCCGCGCCTGCTTGGAGGTTTCCGCGCCTGCTTGGACGCTATCGCGCCTGCTTGGACGCTTCCGCGCCTGCTTGGACTCTTCTGCGCCTTCTTGCATGCTGCCGCGCCTACTTGGACGTTTCCGCGCCTGCTTGGACGCTTCCGCGCCTGCTTGCATGCTTCCGCGCCTGCTTGGACGCTGCCGCGCCTGCTTGGACGCTTCCGCGCCTGCTTGGACGCTTCCGCGACTGCTTGGACGCTTCCGCGCCTGCTTGGACGCTTCCGCGCCTGGTTGGCCGCTGCCGCGCCTGCTTGGACGCTTCTGCGACTGCTTGGACGCTTCCGCGCCTGCTTGGACTCTTCTGCGCCTTCTTGCATGCTTCCGCGCCTACTTGGACGCTTCCGCGCCTGCTTGGACTCTTCTGCGCCTTCTTGCATGCTTCCGCGTCTACTTGGACGCTTCCGCGACTGCTAGGACGCTATCGCGCCTGCTTGGACGCTTCCGCGCCTGCTTGGACTCTTCTGCGTCTTCTTGCATGCTTCCGCGCCTGCTTAGACGCTACCGTGCCTGCTTGGACACTTCCGCGACTGCTTGGACGCTTCCGCGTCTGGTTAGACTCTACCGCGCCTGCTTGGACGCTTCCGCGACTGCTTGGACGCTACCGCGCCTGCTTGGTCTCTTCTTCGTCTTCTTGCATGCTTCCGCGCCTGCATGGACGCTACCGCGCCTGCTTGGACGCTTCCGCGACTGCTTGGACGCTACCGCGCCGGCTTGTACGCTACCGCGCCTGTTTGGACGCTTCCGCGCTTGCTTGGACGCTTCCGAGCCTGCTTGGACTCTTCCGCGCCTGCTTGGACGTTTCCGCGCCTGCTTGGACGCTTCCGCGACTGCTTGGACGCTTCCGCGCCTGCTTGAACTCTTCTGCGTCTTCTTGCATGCTTCCGCGCATGCTCGGACTTTTCCGCGCCTGCTTGGACGCTACCGCGCCTGCTTGGACGCTTCCGCGATTGCTTGGACGCTTCCGCGCCTGCTTGGACTCTTCTGCGTCTTCTTGCATGCTTCCGCGCCTGCTTGGACGTTTCCGCGCCTGCTTGGACGCTACCGCGCCTGCTTGGACTCTTCCGCGACTGCTTGGACGCAACCGCGCCTGCTTGGACGCTTCCGCGACTGCTTGGACGCTTCCGCGACTGCTTGGACGCTTCCGCGCCTGCTTGGACTCTTCTGCTCCTGATTGCATGCTTCCCCGCCTGCTTGGTCGTTTCCGCGCCTGCTTGGACAATACCGCGCCTGCTTGGACGCTTCCGCGCCTGTTTGCATGCTTCCCCGCCTGCTTGGACGCTTCCGCGCCTGGTTGGACTCTTCTACGTCTTCTTGCATGCTTCCGCGCCAGCTTGGACGTTTCCGCGCCTGCTTGGACGTTTCCGCGCCTGCTTGGACGCTTCCGCGTCTGGTTGGACTCTACCGCGCCTGCTTGGACGCTTCCGCGACTGCTTGGACGCTTCGGCGCCTGCTTGGACTCTTCTGCGTCTTCTTGCATGCTTCCGCGCCTGCTTGGACGCTTCCGCGCCTGCTTGGACGTTACCGCGCCTGCTTGGACGCTAAAGCGCCTACTTGGACGCTTCCGCGACTGCTAGGACGCTTCCGCGCCTGCTTAGACTCTTCTGCGCCTTCTTGCATGCTACCGCGCCTGCTTGGACGTTTCCGCGCCTGCTTGGACGTTTCCGCGCCTGCTTGGACGCTACCGCGCCTGCTTAGACGATTCCGCGCCTTCTTGCATGCTTCCGCGCCTGCTTGGACGTTTCCGCGCCTGCTTGGACGCTACCGCGCCTGCTTGGACGCTTCCGCGCCTGCTTGGACTCTTCTGCGCCTTCTTGCATGCTGCCGCGCCTACTTGGACGTTTCCGCGCCTGCTTGGACGCTTCCGCGCCTGCTTGAACGCTAGCGCGCCTGCTTGGACGCTTCCGCGACTGCTTGGACGCTTCCGCGCCTGGTTGGACGCTACCGCGCCTGCTTGGACGCTTCCGCGACTGCTAGGAGGCTTCCGCGCCTGCTTGGACTCTTCTGCGCCTTCTTGCATGCTTCCGCGCCTGCTTGGACGTTTCCGCGCCTGCTTGGACTCTTCTGCGCCTTCTTGCATGCTGCCGCGCCTACTTGGACGTTTCCGCGCCTGCTTGGACGCTTCCGCGCCTGCTTGCATGCTTCCGCGCCTGCTTGGACGTTTCCGCGCCTGCTTGGACGCTACCGCGCCTGCTTGGACCCTACCGCGCCTGCTTGGACTCTTCTACGCCTTTTTGCATGCTTCCGCGCCTGCTTGGACGTTTCCGCGCCTGCTTGGACTCTTATGCGCCATCTTGCATGCTTCCGCGCCTACTTGGACGCTTCCGCGCCTGCTTGGACGTTTCCGCGCCTGCTTGGACGCTACCGCGCCTGCTTGGACGCTTCCGCGCCTTCTTGCATGCTTCCGCGCCTGCTTGGTCGTTTCCGCGCCTTCTTGGACGCTACCGCGCCTGCTTGGACGCTTCCGCGCCTGCTTGGACGCTTCCGCGCATGCTTGGACTTTTCCGCGCCTGCTTGGACTCTTCCACGCATGCTTGGACGCTTCCGCGCTTGCTTGCACGGTTCCGCGCCTGCTTGGACTCTTTTGCGCCTTCATGCATGCTTCCGCCCCTACTTGAACGTTCTCGCGCCTGCCTGGACGCTTCCGCGCCTGCTTGGACGCTTCCGCGACAGCTTGGACGCTTCCGCGCCTGCTAGGACGCTTCCGCGACTGCTTGGACTCTTCTGCGCCTGCTTGCATGCTTCCCCGCCTGGTTGGACGTTTCCGCGCCTGCTTGGACGCTACCGCGCCTGCTTGGACTCTTCCGCGACTGCTTGGACGCTTCCGCGACTGCTTGGACGCTTCCGCGCCTGCTTGGACTCTTCTGCGCCTGATTGCATGCTTCCCCGCCTGCTTGGTCGTTTCCGCGCCTGCTTGGACAATACCGCGCCTGCTTGGACGCTTCCGCGCCTGCTTGGACTCTTCTACGTCTTCTTGCATGCTTCCGCGCCAGCTTGGAGGTTTCCGCGCCTGCTTGGACGCTTCCGCGTCTGGTTGGACTCTACCGCGCCTGCTTGGACGCTTCCGCGACTGCTTGTACGCTTCGGCGCCTGCTTGGACTCTTCTGCGTCTTCTTGCATGCTTCCGCGCCTGCTTGGACGCTACCGCGCCTGCTTGGACGCTTCCGAGACTTCTTGGACGCTACCGCGCCTTCTTGGACGCTTCCGCGCCTGCTTGGACGCTTCCGCGCCTGCTTGGACTCTTCTGCGCCTTCTTGCATGCTTCCGCGCCTGCTGGGACGCTACCGCACCTGCTTGGACTCTACCGCGCCTGCTTGGACGCTTCCGCGACTGCTTGGACGCTTCGGCGCCTGCTTGGACTCTTCTGCGTCTTCTTGCATGCTTCCACGCCTGTTTGGACGCTTCCGCGCCTGCTTGGACGCTTCCGCCACTGCTTGGACTCTACCGAGCCTGCTTGGACGCTTTCGCGACTGCTTGGACTCTTAAGCGTCTTCTTGCATGCTTCCGCGCATGCTTGGACGCTTCCGCGACTGCTTGGACGCTTCCGCGCATGCTTGGACTCTTCTGCTCCTTCTTGCATGCTTCCGCGCCTGCTTGAACGCTACTGCGCCTGCTTGGACGCTTCCGCGCCTGCTTGGACGCTTCCGCGCCTGCTTGGACTCTTCTGCGCCTTCTTGCATGCTTCCGCGCCTGCTGGGACGCTACCGCGCCTGCTTGGACTCTTCCGCGCCTGCATGGACGCTTTCGCGCCTGCTTGGACGCATCTGCGCCTATATGGATGCTTCCGCGCCTGCTTGGACGTTTTCGCGCCTGCTTGGACGCTACCGCGCCTGCTTGGACGTTTCCACGCCTGCATGGACGCTACCGCGCCTGCTTGGACGCTTCCGCGACTGCTTGGACGCTTCCGCGCCTGCATGGACGCTACCGCGCCTGCTTGGACGCTTCCGCGCCTGCTTGGACCCTTCTGCGTCTTCTTGCATGCTTCCGCGCCTGCTTGGACGTTTCCGCGCCTGCTTGGACGCTACCGCGCCTGCTTGGACGCTTCCGCGACTGCTTGGACCCTTCTGCGTCTTCTTGCATGCTTCCGCGCCTGCTTGGACGCTTCCGCGCCTGCTTGGACCCTTCCGCGCCATCTTGCATGCTTCCGCGCCTGCTTGGACGTTTCCGCGCCTGCTTGGACGCTCCCGCGCCTGCTTGGACCCTTCTGCGTCTTCTTGCATGCTTCCGCGCCTGCTTGGACGTTTCCGCGCCTGCTTGGACGCTACCGCGCCTGCTTGGACGCTTCCGAGCCTGCTTGGACGCTTTCACGCCTGCTTGGACGCTTCCGCGCCTGCTTGGACGCTTCCGCGCCTGCTTGGACGCTTTCACGCCTGCTTGGGCGATTCCGCGCCTGCTTTCACGGTTTCGCGCCTGCTTGGACGCTTCCGCGCCTGCTTGGACGCTTCCGCGCCTGCTTGGACCCTACCGCGCCTGCTTGGACTCTTCTACGCCTTTTTGCATGCTTCCGCGCCTGCTTGGACGTTTCCGCGCCTGCTTGGACTCTTATGCGCCATCTTGCATGCTTCCGCGCCTACTTGGACGCTTCCGCGCCTGCTTGGACGTTTCCGCGCCTGCTTGGACGCTACCGCGCCTGCTTGGACGCTTCCGCGCCTTCTTGCATGCTTCCGCGCCTGCTTGGTCGTTTCCGCGCCTTCTTGGACGCTACCGCGCCTGCTTGGACGCTTCCGCGCCTGCTTGGACGCTTCCGCGCATGCTTGGACTTTTCCGCGCCTGCTTGGACTCTTCCACGCATGCTTGGACGCTTCCGCGCTTGCTTGCACGGTTCCGCGCCTGCTTGGACTCTTTTGCGCCTTCATGCATGCTTCCGCCCCTACTTGAACGTTCTCGCGCCTGCCTGGACGCTTCCGCGCCTGCTTGGACGCTTCCGCGACAGCTTGGACGCTTCCGCGCCTGCTAGGACGCTTCCGCGACTGCTTGGTCGCTTCCGCGCCTGCTTGGACTCTTCCGCGCCTTCTTGCACGGTTCCGCGCCTGCTTGGACTCTTCTGCGCCTGCTTGGACTCTTCCGCGCATGCTTGGACGCTTCCGCGCCTGCTTGGACGCTTCCGCGCCTGCTTGGACGCTTCCGCGCCTATATGGATGCTTCCGCGCCTGCTTGGACGCTTCCGCGCCTGCCTGCATGCTTCCCCGCCTACTTGCACGCTTCCGCGCCTGTTTGGACTCTTCTGCGTCTTCTTGCATGCTTCCGCGCCTGCTTGGACGTTTCCGCGCCTGCTTGGACTCTTCTGCGCCTTCTTGCATGCTTCCGCGCCTGCTTGGACGTTTCTGCGCCTGCTTGGACGCTTGCGCGACTGCTTGGACGCTTCCGCGCCTGCTTGGACACTTCCGCGCCTGCTTGGACTTTTCTGCGCCTTCTTGCATGCTTCCGCGCCTGCTTGGACGCTTCTGCGCCTTCTTGCATGCTTCCGCGCCTGCTTGGACGTTTCCGCGCCTGCTTGGACGCTACCGCGCCTGCTTGGACGCTTCCGCGCCTGCTTGGACGCTTCCGCGCCTGCTTGGACGCTTCCGCGCCAGCTTGGACGCTTACGCGCCTGCTGAACGCTTCCGCGCCAGCTTGGACGCTTCCGCGACTGCTTGGACGCTTCCGCGCTTGCTTGGACGATTCCGCGCCTGCTTGGACGCTTCCGCGCCTGCTCGGACGCTTCCGTGCCTGCTTGGACGCTTCCGCGCCTGCTTGGACGCTTCCGCGCTAGCTTGGACGCTTACGCGCCTGCTGAACGCTTCCGCGCCTGCTTGGACGATTCCGCGTCTGCTTGGACGCTTCCGCGCCTGCTTGGACGCTACCGCGCCTGCTTGGACGCTTCCGCGACTGCTTGGACGCTACCGCGCCTGCTTGGACGCTTCCGCGACTGCTTGGAATCTTCTGCGCCTGCTTGGACTCATCTGCGCCTTCATGCATGCTTCCGCGCATGCTTGGACGTTTCCGCGCCAGCTTGGACGCTTCCGCGCCTGCTTGGACTCTTCTGCGCCTTCTTGCATGCTTCCGCGCTAGCTTGCACGTTTCCGCGCCTGCTTGGACGCTTCCGCGACTGCTTGGACTCTTCTATGCCTGCTTGGACTCTTCTGCGCCTTCTTGCATGCTTCCGCGCCTGCTTGGACGTTTCCGCACCAGCTTGGATGCTTTCGCGCCTGCTTGGACTATTCTGCGCCTTCTTGCATGCTTCCGCGCCTGCTTGGACGTTTCCGCGCCTGCTTCGACGCTTCCGCGCCTGCTTGCACGGTTCCGCGCCTGTTTGGGCGCTTCCGCGCCTGCTTCGACGATTCCGCGCCTGCTTGCACGGTTCCACGCCTGTTTGGGCGCTTCCGCGCCTGCTTCGACGCTTCCGCGCCTGCTTGCACGGTTCCACGCCTGCTTGGACGCTTCCGCGCCTGCTTGCACGGTTCCGCGCCTGCTTGGACTCTTCTGCGTCTTCTTGCATGCTTCCGCGCCTGCTTGGACTTTTCCGCGCCTGCTTGGACGCTACCGCGCCTGCTTGGACGCTTTCGCGCCTATATGGACGTTTCCGCGCCTGCTTGGACGCTACCGCGCCTGCTTAGACGATTCCGCGCCTTCTTGCATGCTTCCGCGCCTGCTTGGACGTTTCCGCGCCTGCTTGGACGCTACCGCGCCTGCTTGGACGCTTCCGCGCCTGCTTGGACTCTTCTGCGCCTTCTTGCATGCTGCCGCGCCTACTTGGACGTTTCCGCGCCTGCTTGGACGCTTCCGCGCCTGCTTGAACGCTAGCGCGCCTGCTTGGACGCTTCCGCGACTGCTTGGACGCTTCCGCGCCTGGTTGGACGCTACCGCGCCTGCTTGGACGCTTCCGCGACTGCTAGGAGGCTTCCGCGCCTGCTTGGACTCTTCTGCGCCTTCTTGCATGCTTCCGCGCCTGCTTGGACGTTTCCGCGCCTGCTTGGACTCTTCTGCGCCTTCTTGCATGCTGCCGCGCCTACTTGGACGTTTCCGCGCCTGCTTGGACGCTTCCGCGCCTGCTTGCATGCTTCCGCGCCTGCTTGGACGTTTCCGCGCCTGCTTGGACGCTACCGCGCCTGCTTGGACCCTACCGCGCCTGCTTGGACTCTTCTACGCCTTTTTGCATGCTTCCGCGCCTGCTTGGACGTTTCCGCGCCTGCTTGGACTCTTATGCGCCATCTTGCATGCTTCCGCGCCTACTTGGACGCTTCCGCGCCTGCTTGGACGTTTCCGCGCCTGCTTGGACGCTACCGCGCCTGCTTGGACTCTTCCACGCATGCTTGGACGCTTCCGCGCTTGCTTGCACGGTTCCGCGCCTGCTTGGACTCTTTTGCGCCTTCATGCATGCTTCCGCCCCTACTTGAACGTTCTCGCGCCTGCCTGGACGCTTCCGCGCCTGCTTGGACGCTTCCGCGACAGCTTGGACGCTTCCGCGCCTGCTAGGACGCTTCCGCGACTGCTTGGACTCTTCTGCGCCTGCTTGCATGCTTCCCCGCCTGGTTGGACGTTTCCGCGCCTGCTTGGACGCTACCGCGCCTGCTTGGACTCTTCCGCGACTGCTTGGACGCTTCCGCGACTGCTTGGACGCTTCCGCGCCTGCTTGGACTCTTCTGCGCCTGATTGCATGCTTCCCCGCCTGCTTGGTCGTTTCCGCGCCTGCTTGGACAATACCGCGCCTGCTTGGACGCTTCCGCGCCTGCTTGGACTCTTCTACGTCTTCTTGCATGCTTCCGCGCCAGCTTGGAGGTTTCCGCGCCTGCTTGGACGCTTCCGCGTCTGGTTGGACTCTACCGCGCCTGCTTGGACGCTTCCGCGACTGCTTGTACGCTTCGGCGCCTGCTTGGACTCTTCTGCGTCTTCTTGCATGCTTCCGCGCCTGCTTGGACGCTACCGCGCCTGCTTGGACGCTTCCGAGACTTCTTGGACGCTACCGCGCCTTCTTGGACGCTTCCGCGCCTGCTTGGACGCTTCCGCGCCTGCTTGGACTCTTCTGCGCCTTCTTGCATGCTTCCGCGCCTGCTGGGACGCTACCGCACCTGCTTGGACTCTACCGCGCCTGCTTGGACGCTTCCGCGACTGCTTGGACGCTTCGGCGCCTGCTTGGACTCTTCTGCGTCTTCTTGCATGCTTCCACGCCTGTTTGGACGCTTCCGCGCCTGCTTGGACGCTTCCGCCACTGCTTGGACTCTACCGAGCCTGCTTGGACGCTTTCGCGACTGCTTGGACTCTTAAGCGTCTTCTTGCATGCTTCCGCGCATGCTTGGACGCTTCCGCGACTGCTTGGACGCTTCCGCGCATGCTTGGACTCTTCTGCTCCTTCTTGCATGCTTCCGCGCCTGCTTGAACGCTACTGCGCCTGCTTGGACGCTTCCGCGCCTGCTTGGACGCTTCCGCGCCTGCTTGGACTCTTCTGCGCCTTCTTGCATGCTTCCGCGCCTGCTGGGACGCTACCGCGCCTGCTTGGACTCTTCCGCGCCTGCATGGACGCTTTCGCGCCTGCTTGGACGCATCTGCGCCTATATGGATGCTTCCGCGCCTGCTTGGACGTTTTCGCGCCTGCTTGGACGCTACCGCGCCTGCTTGGACGTTTCCACGCCTGCATGGACGCTACCGCGCCTGCTTGGACGCTTCCGCGACTGCTTGGACGCTTCCGCGCCTGCATGGACGCTACCGCGCCTGCTTGGACGCTTCCGCGCCTGCTTGGACCCTTCTGCGTCTTCTTGCATGCTTCCGCGCCTGCTTGGACGTTTCCGCGCCTGCTTGGACGCTACCGCGCCTGCTTGGACGCTTCCGCGACTGCTTGGACCCTTCTGCGTCTTCTTGCATGCTTCCGCGCCTGCTTGGACGCTTCCGCGCCTGCTTGGACCCTTCCGCGCCATCTTGCATGCTTCCGCGCCTGCTTGGACGTTTCCGCGCCTGCTTGGACGCTCCCGCGCCTGCTTGGACCCTTCTGCGTCTTCTTGCATGCTTCCGCGCCTGCTTGGACGTTTCCGCGCCTGCTTGGACGCTACCGCGCCTGCTTGGACGCTTCCGAGCCTGCTTGGACGCTTTCACGCCTGCTTGGACGCTTCCGCGCCTGCTTGGACGCTTCCGCGCCTGCTTGGACGCTTTCACGCCTGCTTGGGCGATTCCGCGCCTGCTTTCACGGTTTCGCGCCTGCTTGGACGCTTCCGCGCCTGCTTGGACGCTTCCGCGCCTGCTTGCACGGTTCTGAGCCTGCTTGGACGCTTTCGCGCCTGCTTGGACGCTTCCGCGCCTGCATGGACGCTACCGCGCCTGCTTGGACGCTTCCGCGACTGCTAGGACGCTTCCGCGCCTGCTTGGACTCTTCTGCGCCTTCTTGCATGCTTCCGCGCCTGCTTGGAGGTTTCCGCGCCTGCTTGGACGCTATCGCGCCTGCTTGGACGCTTCCGCGCCTGCTTGGACTCTTCTGCGCCTTCTTGCATGCTGCCGCGCCTACTTGGACGTTTCCGCGCCTGCTTGGACGCTTCCGCGCCTGCTTGCATGCTTCCGCGCCTGCTTGGACGTTTCCGCGCCTGCTTGGACGCTACCGCGCCTGCTTGGACCCTACCGCGCCTGCTTGGACTCTTCTACGCCTTTTTGCATGCTTCCGCGCCTGCTTGGACGTTTCCGCGCCTGCTTGGACTCTTATGCGCCATCTTGCATGCTTCCGCGCCTACTTGGACGCTTCCGCGCCTGCTTGGACGTTTCCGCGCCTGCTTGGACGCTACCGCGCCTGCTTGGACGCTTCCGCGCCTTCTTGCATGCTTCCGCGCCTGCTTGGTCGTTTCCGCGCCTTCTTGGACGCTACCGCGCCTGCTTGGACGCTTCCGCGCCTGCTTGGACGCTTCCGCGCATGCTTGGACTTTTCCGCGCCTGCTTGGACTCTTCCACGCATGCTTGGACGCTTCCGCGCTTGCTTGCACGGTTCCGCGCCTGCTTGGACTCTTTTGCACCTTCATGCATGCTTCCGCCCCTACTTGAACGTTCTCGCGCCTGCCTGGACGCTTCCGCGCCTGCTTGGACGCTTCCGCGACAGCTTGGACGCTTCCGCGCCTGCTAGGACGCTTCCGCGACTGCTTGGTCGCTTCCGCGCCTGCTTGGACTCTTCCGCGCCTTCTTGCACGGTTCCGCGCCTGCTTGGACTCTTCTGCGCCTGCTTGGACTCTTCCGCGCATGCTTGGACGCTTCCGCGCCTGCTTGGACGCTTCCGCGCCTGCTTGGACGCTTCCGCGCCTATATGGATGCTTCCGCGCCTGCTTGGACGCTTCCGCGCCTGCCTGCATGCTTCCCCGCCTACTTGGACGCTTCCGCGCCTGTTTGGACTCTTCTGCGTCTTCTTGCATGCTTCCGCGCCTGCTTGGACGTTTCCGCGCCTGCTTGGACTCTTCTGCGCCTTCTTGCATGCTTCCGCGCCTGCTTGGACGTTTCTGCGCCTGCTTGGACGCTTGCGCGACTGCTTGGACGCTTCCGCGCCTGCTTGGACACTTCCGCGCCTGCTTGGACTTTTCTGCGCCTTCTTGCATGCTTCCGCGCCTGCTTGGACGCTTCTGCGCCTTCTTGCATGCTTCCGCGCCTGCTTGGACGTTTCCGCGCCTGCTTGGACGCTACCGCGCCTGCTTGGACGCTTCCGCGCCTGCTTGGACGCTTCCGCGCCTGCTTGGACGCTTCCGCGCCAGCTTGGACGCTTACGCGCCTGCTGAACGCTTCCGCGCCAGCTTGGACGCTTCCGCGACTGCTTGGACGCTTCCGCGCTTGCTTGGACGATTCCGCGCCTGCTTGGACGCTTCCGCGCCTGCTCGGACGCTTCCGTGCCTGCTTGGACGCTTCCGCGCCTGCTTGGACGCTTCCGCGCTAGCTTGGACGCTTACGCGCCTGCTGAACGCTTCCGCGCCTGCTTGGACGATTCCGCGTCTGCTTGGACGCTTCCGCGCCTGCTTGGACGCTACCGCGCCTGCTTGGACGCTTCCGCGACTGCTTGGACGCTACCGCGCCTGCTTGGACGCTTCCGCGACTGCTTGGACGCTACCGCGTCTGCTTGGACGCTTCCGCGACTGCTTGGACGCTTCCGCGCCTGGTTGGACTCTTCTGCGCCTGCTTGGACTCTTCTGCGTCTTCTTGCATGCTTCCGCGTCTGCTTGGACGTTTCCGCGCCTGCTTGAACGCTACCGCGCCTGCTTGGACGCTTCCGCGACTGCTTGGACGCTTCCGCGCCTGCTTGGACTCCTCTGCGTCTTCTTGCAAGCTTCCGCGCCTGCTTGGACGTTTCCGCGACTGCTTGCACGCTTCCGCGACTGCTTGGACGCTTCCGCGCCTGCTTGGACTCTTCTGCGCCTTCTTGCATGCTTCCGCGCCTGCTTGGACGCTTCCGCGCCTGCTTGGACGCTTCCGCGACTGCTTGGACGCTTCCGCGCCTGGTTGGACGCTACCGCGCCTGCTTGGACGCTTCCGCGACTGCTTGGACGCTTCCATGACTGCTTGGACCCATCTGCGCCTTCTTGCATGCTGCCGCGCCTACTTGGACGTTTCCGCGACTGCTTGGACGCTTCCGCGCCTGGTTGGTCGCTACCGCGCCTGCTTGGACGCTTCCGCGACTGCTTGGACGCTTCCGTGACTGCTTGGACCCTTCTGCGCCTTCTTGCATGCTGCCGCGCCTACTTGGACGTTTCCGCGCCTGCTTGGACGCTTCCGCGCCTGCTTGGACGCTTCCGCGCCTGCTTGGACTCCTCTGCGTCTTCTTGCAAGCTTCCGCGCCTGCTTGGACGTTTCCGCGACTGCTTGCACGCTTCCGCGACTGCTTGGACGCTTCCGCGCCTGCTTGGACTCTTCTGCGCCTGCTTGGACTCTTCTGCGCCTTCTTGCATGCTTCCGCGCCTGCTTGGACGCTTCCGCGACTGCTTGGACGCTTCCGCGCCTGCTTGGACTCTTCTGCGCCTTCTTGCATGCTGCCGCGCCTACTTGGACGCTTCCGCGCCTGGTTGAACGCTACCGCGCCTGCTTGGACGCTTCCGCGCCTGCTTGGACTCCTCTGCGTCTTCTTGCATGCTTCCGCGCCTGCTTGGACGTTTCCGCGCCTGCTTGGAAGCTACCGCGCCTGCTTGGACGCTTCCGCGCCTGCTTGCATGCTTCCCCGCCTGCCTGGACGCTTCCGCGCCTGCTTGGACTCTTCTGCGCCTTCTTGCATGCTGCCGCGCCTACTTGGACGCTTCCGCGCCTGATTGGACGCTACCGCGCCTGTTTGGACGCTTCCGCGACTGCTTGGACGCTTCCGCGCCTGCTTGGACTCTTCTGCGCCTGCTTGGACTCTTCCACGCCTGCTTGGACGCTTCCGCGCCTGCTTGCATGCTTCCCCGCCTGCTTGGACGCTTCCGCGCCTGCTTGGACTCTTCTGCGCCTTCTTGCATGCTTCCGCGCCTGCTTGGACGTTTCCGCGCCTGCTTGGACGCTACCGAGCCTGCTTGGACGCTTCCGCGCCTTCTTGCATGCTTCCGCGCCTTCTTGGACGTTTCCGCGCCTGCTTGGACGCTACCGCGCCTGCTTGGACGCTTCCGCGCCTGCTTGGACTCTTCTGCGCCTTCTTGCATGCTGCCGCGCCTACTTGTACGTTTCCGCGCCTGCTTGGACGCTTCCGCGCCTGCTTGCATGCTTCCCCGCCTGCTTGGACGTTTCCGCGCTTGCTTGGACGCTTCCGCGCCTGCTTGCATGCTTCCCCGCCTGCTTGGACGCTTCCGCGCCTGCTTGGAATCTTCTGCGCCTTCTTGCATGCTGCCGCGCCTACTTGGACGTTTCCACGCCTGCTTGGACGCTTCCGCGCCTGCTTGGACGCTTCCGCGCCTGCTTGGACTCTTCTGCGCCTTCTTGCATGCTGCCGCGCCTACTTGGACGCTTCCGCGCCTGGTTGAACGCTACCGCGCCTGCTTGGACGCTTCCGCGCCTGCTTGGACTCCTCTGCGTCTTCTTGCATGCTTCCGCGCCTGCTTGGACGTTTCCGCGCCTGCTTGGAAGCTACCGCGCCTGCTTGGACGCTTCCGCGCCTGCTTGCATGCTTCCCCGCCTGCCTGGACGCTTCCGCGCCTGCTTGGACTCTTCTGCGCCTTCTTGCATGCTGCCGCGCCTACTTGGACGCTTCCGCGCCTGATTGGACGCTACCGCGCCTGTTTGGACGCTTCCGCGACTGCTTGGACGCTTCCGCGCCTGCTTGGACTCTTCTGCGCCTGCTTGGACTCTTCCACGCCTGCTTGGACGCTTCCGCGCCTGCTTGCATGCTTCCCCGCCTGCTTGGACGCTTCCGCGCCTGCTTGGACTCTTCTGCGCCTTCTTGCATGCTTCCGCGCCTGCTTGGACGTTTCCGCGCCTGCTTGGACGCTACCGAGCCTGCTTGGACGCTTCCGCGCCTTCTTGCATGCTTCCGCGCCTGCTTGGACGTTTCCGCGCCTGCTTGGACGCTACCGCGCCTGCTTGGACGATTCCGCGCCTGCTTGGACGCTTCCGCGCCTGCTTGGACGCTTCCGCGCCTGCATGGACGCTTCCGCGCCTGCTTGCACGGTTTCGCGCCTGCTTGGACGCTCCCACGCCTGCTTGGACGTTTCCGCGCCTACTTGGACGCTTCCGTGCCTGGTTGGACGCTACCGCGCCTGCTTGGACGCTTCCGCGACTGCTTGGACGCTTCCGCGCCTGCTTGGACTCTTCTGCGCCTTCTTGCATGCTTCCGCGCCTCCTTGGACTTTTCAGCGCCTGCTTGGACACTTCCGCGCCTGCTTGGACTCTTCTGCGCCTTCTTGCATGCTTCCGCGCCTGCTTGGACGTTTCAGCGCCTGCTTGGACGCTTCCGCGCCTGCTTGGACTCTTCTGCGCCTTATTGCATGCTTCCGCGCCTGCTTGGACGTTTCAGCGCCTGCTTGGACGCTTCCGCGCCTGCTTGGACTCTTCTGCGCCTTCTTGCATGCTTCCGCGCCAGCTTGGACTCTTCTGCGCCTTCTTGCATGCTTCCGCGCCTACTTGGACGTTTCCGCGCCTGCTTGGACGCTTGCGCGCCTGCTTGGACGCTACCGCGCATGTATCGATGCTTCCGCGCCTGCTTGGACGCTTCCGCGCCTGCTTGGACGCTTCCGCGCCTGCTTGGACTCCTCTGCGTCTTCTTGCTTGCTTCCGCGCCTGCTTGGTCGTTTCCGCGCCTGCTTGGAAGCTACCGCGCCTGCTTGGACGCTTCCGCGCCTGCTTGCATGCTTCCCCGCCTGCTTGGACGCTTCCGCGCCTGCTTGGACTCTTCTGCGTCTTCTTGCATGCTGCCGCGCCTACTTGGACGCTTCCGCGCCTGGTTGGACGCTACCGCGCCTGCTTGGACGCTTCCGCGACTGCTTGGACGCTTCTGCGCCTTATTGCATGCTTCCGCGCCTGCTTGGACGTTTCCGCGCCTGCTTGGACTCTTCTGCGCCTTCTTGCATGCTGCCGCGCCTACTTGGACGCTTCCGCGCCTGGTTGAACGCTACCGCGCCTGCTTGGACGCTTCCGCGCCTGCTTGGACTCCTCTGCGTCTTCTTGCATGCTTCCGCGCCTGCTTGGACGTTTCCGCGCCTGCTTGGAAGCTACCGCGCCTGCTTGGACGCTTCCGCGCCTGCTTGCATGCTTCCCCGCCTGCCTGGACGCTTCCGCGCCTGCTTGGACTCTTCTGCGCCTTCTTGCATGCTGCCGCGCCTACTTGGACGCTTCCGCGCCTGATTGGACGCTACCGCGCCTGTTTGGACGCTTCCGCGACTGCTTGGACGCTTCCGCGCCTGCTTGGACTCTTCTGCGCCTGCTTGGACTCTTCCACGCCTGCTTGGACGCTTCCGCGCCTGCTTGCATGCTTCCCCGCCTGCTTGGACGCTTCCGCGCCTGCTTGGACTCTTCTGCGCCTTCTTGCATGCTTCCGCGCCTGCTTGGACGTTTCCGCGCCTGCTTGGACGCTACCGAGCCTGCTTGGACGCTTCCGCGCCTTCTTGCATGCTTCCGCGCCTGCTTGGACGTTTCCGCGCCTGCTTGGACGCTACCGCGCCTGCTTGGACGATTCCGCGCCTGCTTGGACGCTTCCGCGCCTGCTTGGACGCTTCCGCGCCTGCATGGACGCTTCCGCGCCTGCTTGCACGGTTTCGCGCCTGCTTGGACGCTCCCACGCCTGCTTGGACGTTTCCGCGCCTACTTGGACGCTTCCGTGCCTGGTTGGACGCTACCGCGCCTGCTTGGACGCTTCCGCGACTGCTTGGACGCTTCCGCGCCTGCTTGGACTCTTCTGCGCCTTCTTGCATGCTTCCGCGCCTCCTTGGACTTTTCAGCGCCTGCTTGGACACTTCCGCGCCTGCTTGGACTCTTCTGCGCCTTCTTGCATGCTTCCGCGCCTGCTTGGACGTTTCAGCGCCTGCTTGGACGCTTCCGCGCCTGCTTGGACTCTTCTGCGCCTTATTGCATGCTTCCGCGCCTGCTTGGACGTTTCAGCGCCTGCTTGGACGCTTCCGCGCCTGCTTGGACTCTTCTGCGCCTTCTTGCATGCTTCCGCGCCAGCTTGGACTCTTCTGCGCCTTCTTGCATGCTTCCGCGCCTACTTGGACGTTTCCGCGCCTGCTTGGACGCTTGCGCGCCTGCTTGGACGCTACCGCGCATGTATCGATGCTTCCGCGCCTGCTTGGACGCTTCCGCGCCTGCTTGGACGCTTCCGCGCCTGCTTGGACTCCTCTGCGTCTTCTTGCTTGCTTCCGCGCCTGCTTGGTCGTTTCCGCGCCTGCTTGGACGCTTCCGCGCCTGCTTGGACTCCTCTGCGTCTTCTTGCTTGCTTCCGCGCCTGCTTGGTCGTTTCCGCGCCTGCTTGGAAGCTACCGCGCCTGCTTGGACGCTTCCGCGCCTGCTTGCATGCTTCCCCGCCTGCTTGGACGCTTCCGCGCCTGCTTGGACTCTTCTGCGTCTTCTTGCATGCTGCCGCGCCTACTTGGACGCTTCCGCGCCTGGTTGGACGCTACCGCGCCTGCTTGGACGCTTCCGCGACTGCTTGGACGCTTCTGCGCCTTATTGCATGCTTCCGCGCCTGCTTGGACGTTTCCGCGCCTGCTTGGACTCTTCTGCGCCTTCTTGCATGCTGCCGCGCCTACTTGGACGCTTCCGCGCCTGGTTGAACGCTACCGCGCCTGCTTGGACGCTTCCGCGCCTGCTTGGACTCCTCTGCGTCTTCTTGCATGCTTCCGCGCCTGCTTGGACGTTTCCGCGCCTGCTTGGAAGCTACCGCGCCTGCTTGGACGCTTCCGCGCCTGCTTGCATGCTTCCCCGCCTGCCTGGACGCTTCCGCGCCTGCTTGGACTCTTCTGCGCCTTCTTGCATGCTGCCGCGCCTACTTGGACGCTTCCGCGCCTGATTGGACGCTACCGCGCCTGTTTGGACGCTTCCGCGACTGCTTGGACGCTTCCGCGCCTGCTTGGACTCTTCTGCGCCTGCTTGGACTCTTCCACGCCTGCTTGGACGCTTCCGCGCCTGCTTGCATGCTTCCCCGCCTGCTTGGACGCTTCCGCGCCTGCTTGGACTCTTCTGCGCCTTCTTGCATGCTTCCGCGCCTGCTTGGACGTTTCCGCGCCTGCTTGGACGCTACCGAGCCTGCTTGGACGCTTCCGCGCCTTCTTGCATGCTTCCGCGCCTGCTTGGACGTTTCCGCGCCTGCTTGGACGCTACCGCGCCTGCTTGGACGATTCCGCGCCTGCTTGGACGCTTCCGCGCCTGCTTGGACGCTTCCGCGCCTGCATGGACGCTTCCGCGCCTGCTTGCACGGTTTCGCGCCTGCTTGGACGCTCCCACGCCTGCTTGGACGTTTCCGCGCCTACTTGGACGCTTCCGTGCCTGGTTGGACGCTACCGCGCCTGCTTGGACGCTTCCGCGACTGCTTGGACGCTTCCGCGCCTGCTTGGACTCTTCTGCGCCTTCTTGCATGCTTCCGCGCCTCCTTGGACTTTTCAGCGCCTGCTTGGACACTTCCGCGCCTGCTTGGACTCTTCTGCGCCTTCTTGCATGCTTCCGCGCCTGCTTGGACGTTTCAGCGCCTGCTTGGACGCTTCCGCGCCTGCTTGGACTCTTCTGCGCCTTATTGCATGCTTCCGCGCCTGCTTGGACGTTTCAGCGCCTGCTTGGACGCTTCCGCGCCTGCTTGGACTCTTCTGCGCCTTCTTGCATGCTTCCGCGCCAGCTTGGACTCTTCTGCGCCTTCTTGCATGCTTCCGCGCCTACTTGGACGTTTCCGCGCCTGCTTGGACGCTTGCGCGCCTGCTTGGACGCTACCGCGCATGTATCGATGCTTCCGCGCCTGCTTGGACGCTTCCGCGCCTGCTTGGACGCTTCCGCGCCTGCTTGGACTCCTCTGCGTCTTCTTGCTTGCTTCCGCGCCTGCTTGGTCGTTTCCGCGCCTGCTTGGAAGCTACCGCGCCTGCTTGGACGCTTCCGCGCCTGCTTGCATGCTTCCCCGCCTGCTTGGACGCTTCCGCGCCTGCTTGGACTCTTCTGCGTCTTCTTGCATGCTGCCGCGCCTACTTGGACGCTTCCGCGCCTGGTTGGACGCTACCGCGCCTGCTTGGACGCTTCCGCGACTGCTTGGACGCTTCTGCGCCTTATTGCATGCTTCCGCGCCTGCTTGGACGTTTCCGCGCCTGCTTGGACTCTTCTGCGCCTTCTTGCATGCTGCCGCGCCTACTTGGACGCTTCCGCGCCTGATTGGACGCTACCGCGCCTGTTTGGACGCTTCCGCGACTGCTTGGACGCTTCCGCGCCTGCTTGGACTCTTCTGCGCCTTCTTGCATACTTCCGCGCCTGCTTGGACGTTTCCGCGCCTGCTTGGACGCTTCCGCGCCTGCTTGGACGCTTCCGCGACTGCTTGGACGCTTCCGCGCCTGCTTGGACTCTTCTGCGCCTTCTTGCATGCTGCCGCGCCTACTTGGACGCTTCCGCGCCTGGTTGGACGCTACCGCGCCTGCTTGGACGCTTCCGCGACTGCTTGGACGCTTCCGCGACAGCTTGGACGCTTCCGCGACTGCTTGGACGCTTCCGCGCCTGCTTGGACTCTTCTGCGCCTTCTTGCATGCTTCCGCGCCTCCTTGGACTTTTCAGCGCCTGCTTGGACGCTTCCGCGCCTGCTTGGACTCTTCTGCGCCTTCTTGCATGCTTCCGCGCCTGCTTGGACGTTTCAGCGCCTGCTTGGACGCTTCCGCGCCTGCTTGGACTCTTCTGCGCCTTCTTGCATGCTTCCGCGCCTGCTTGGACGTTTCAGCGCCTGCTTGGACGCTTCCGCGCCTGCTTGGACTCTTCTGCGCCTTCTTGCATGCTTCCGCGCCTGCTTGGACTCTTCTGCGCCTTCTTGCATGCTTCCGCGCCTACTTGGACGTTTCCGCGCCTGCTTGGACGCTACCGCGCATGTATCGATGCTTCCGCGCCTGCTTGGACGCTTCCGCGCCTGCTTGGACGCTTCCGCGCCTGCTTGGACGCTTCCGCGCCTGCTTGGACTCCTCTGCGTCTTCTTGCTTGCTTCCGCGCCTGCTTGGTCGTTTCCGCGCCTGCTTGGAAGCTACCGCGCCTGCTTGGACGCTTCCGCGCCTGCTTGCATGCTTCCCCGCCTGCTTGGACGCTTCCGCGCCTGCTTGGACTCTTCTGCGTCTTCTTGCATGCTGCCGCGCCTACTTGGACGCTTCCGCGCCTGGTTGGACGCTACCGCGCCTGCTTGGACGCTTCCGCGACTGCTTGGACGCTTCTGCGCCTTCTTGCATGCTTCCGCGCCTGCTTGGACGTTTCCGCGCCTGCTTGGACTCTTCTGCGCCTTCTTGCATGCTGCCGCGCCTACTTGGACGCTTCCGCGCCTGATTGGACGCTACCGCGCCTGTTTGGACGCTTCCGCGACTGCTTGGACGCTTCCGCGCCTGCTTGGACTCTTCTGCGCCTTCTTGCATACTTCCGCGCCTGCTTGGACGTTTCCGCGCCTGCTTGGACGCTTCCGCGCCTGCTTGGACGCTTCCGCGACTGCTTGGACGCTTCCGCGCCTGCTTGGACTCTTCTGCGCCTTCTTGCATGCTGCCGCGCCTACTTGGACGCTTCCGCGCCTGGTTGGACGCTACCGCGCCTGCTTGGACGCTTCCGCGACTGCTTGGACGCTTCCGCGACAGCTTGGACGCTTCCGCGCCTGCTTGGACGTTTCCGCGCCTGCTTGGACGCTTCCGCGACTGCTTGGACGCTTCCGCGCCTGCTTGGACTCTTCTGCGCCTTCTTGCATGCTTCCGCGCCTCCTTGGACTTTTCAGCGCCTGCTTGGACGCTTCCGCGCCTGCTTGGACTCTTCTGCGCCTTCTTGCATGCTTCCGCGCCTGCTTGGACGTTTCAGCGCCTGCTTGGACGCTTCCGCGCCTGCTTGGACTCTTCTGCGCCTTCTTGCATGCTTCCGCGCCTGCTTGGACGTTTCAGCGCCTGCTTGGACGCTACCGCGCCTGCTTGGACGCTTCCGCGCCTGGTTGGACGCTACCGCGCCTGCTTGGACGCTTCCGCGACTGCTTGGACGCTTCCGCGACTGCTTGGACGCTTCCGCGCCTGCTTGGACTCTTCTGCGCCTGCTTGGACTCTTCTGCGCCTTCTTGCATGCTTCCGCGCCTGCTTGGACGTTTCCGCGCCTGCTTGGAGTCTTCTGCGCCTTCTTGCATACTTCCGCGCCTGCTTGGACGTTTCCGCGCCTGCTTGGACGCTTCCGCGCTTGCCCGGACGCTTCCGCGACTGCTTGGACGCTTCCGCGCCTGCTTGGACTCCTCTGCGTCTTCTTGCATGCTTCCGCGCCTGCTTGGACGTTTCCGCGCCTGCTTGGAAGCTACCGCGCCTGCTTGGACGCTTCCGCGCCTGCTTGCATGCTTCCCCGCCTGCTTGGACGCTTCCGCGCCTGCTTGGACTCTTCTGTGTCTTCTTGCATGCTGCCGCGCCTACTTGGACGCTTCCGCGCCTGGTTGGACGCTACCGCGCCTGCTTGGACGCTTCCGCGACTGCTTGGACGCTTCCGCGACAGCTTGGACGCTTCCGCGCCTGCTTGGACTCTTCTGCGCCTTCTTGCATGCTTCCGCGCCTGCTTGGACGCTTCCGCGCCTGCTTGGACCCTTCTGCGCCTGCTTGCATGCTTCGGCGCCTACTTGGACGTTTCTGCGCCTGCTTGGACGCTTCCGCGCCTGCTTGGACGCTTCCGCGACTGCTTGGACGCTTCCGCGCCTGGTTGGACGCTACCGCGCCTTCTTGCATGCTTCCGCGCCTACTTGGACGCTTCCGCGCCTGGTTGGACGATACCGCGCCTGCTTGGACGCTTCCGCGCCTGCTTGGACGCTTCCGCGCCTGCTTGGACGCTTCCGCGCCTGCTTGCACGGTTTCGCGCCTGCTTGGACGCTCCCACGCCTGCTTGGACGTTTCCGCGCCTACTTGGACGCTTCCGTGCCTGGTTGGACGCTACCGCGCCTGCTTGGACGCTTCCGCGACTGCTTGGACGCTTCCGCGCCTGCTTGGACTCTTCTGCGCCTTCTTGCATGCGTCCGCGCCTCCTTGGACTTTTCAGCGCCTGCTTGGACGCTTCCGCGCCTGCTTGGACTCTTCTGCGCCTTCTTGCATGCTTCCGCGCCTGCTTGGACGTTTCAGCGCCTGCTTGGACGCTTCCGCGCCTGCTTGGACTCTTCTGCGCCTTCTTGCATGCTTCCGCGCCTGCTTGGACGTTTCAGCGCCTGCTTGGACGGTTCCGCGCCTGCTTGGACTCTTCTGCGCCTTCTTGCATGCTTCCGCGCCTGCTTGGACTCTTCTGCGCCTTCTTGCATGCTTCCGCGCCTGCTTGGACGTTTCAGCGCCTGCTTGGACGCTTCCGCGCCTGCTTGGACTCTTCTGCGCCTTCTTGCATGCTTCCGCGCCTGCTTGGACGTTTCAGCGCCTGCTTGGACGCTTCCGCGCCTGCTTGGACTCTTCTGCGCCTTCTTGCATGCTTCCGCGCCTGCTTGGACTCTTCTGCGCCTTCTTGCATGCTTCCGCGCCTACTTGGACGTTTCCGCGCCTGCTTGGACGCTACCGCGCATGTATCGATGCTTCCGCGCCTGCTTGGACGCTTCCGCGCCTGCTTGGACGCTTCCGCGCCTGCTTGGACGCTTCCGCGCCTGCTTGGACTCCTCTGCGTCTTCTTGCTTGCTTCCGCGCCTGCTTGGTCGTTTCCGCGCCTGCTTGGAAGCTACCGCGCCTGCTTGGACGCTTCCGCGCCTGCTTGCATGCTTCCCCGCCTGCTTGGACGCTTCCGCGCCTGCTTGGACTCTTCTGCGTCTTCTTGCATGCTGCCGCGCCTACTTGGACGCTTCCGCGCCTGGTTGGACGCTACCGCGCCTGCTTGGACGCTTCCGCGACTGCTTGGACGCTTCTGCGCCTTCTTGCATGCTTCCGCGCCTGCTTGGACGTTTCCGCGCCTGCTTGGACTCTTCTGCGCCTTCTTGCATGCTGCCGCGCCTACTTGGACGCTTCCGCGCCTGATTGGACGCTACCGCGCCTGTTTGGACGCTTCCGCGACTGCTTGGACGCTTCCGCGCCTGGTTGGACGCTACCGCGCCTGCTTGGACGCTTCCGCGCCTGCTTGGACTTTTCAGCGCCTGCTTGGACGCTTCCGCGCCTGCTTGGACTCTTCTGCGCCTTCTTGCATGCTTCCGCGCCTGCTTGGACGTTTCAGCGCCTGCTTGGACGCTTCCGCGCCTGCTTGGACTCTTCTGCGCCTTCTTGCATGCTTCCGCGCCTGCTTGGACGTTTCAGCGCCTGCTTGGACGCTACCGCGCCTGCTTGGACGCTTCCGCGCCTGGTTGGACGCTACCGCGCCTGCTTGGACGCTTCCGCGACTGCTTGGACGCTTCCGCGACTGCTTGGACGCTTCCGCGCCTGCTTGGACTCTTCTGCGCCTGCTTGGACTCTTCTGCGCCTTCTTGCATGCTTCCGCGCCTGCTTGGACGTTTCCGCGCCTGCTTGGAGTCTTCTGCGCCTTCTTGCATACTTCCGCGCCTGCTTGGACGTTTCCGCGCCTGCTTGGACGCTTCCGCGCTTGCCCGGACGCTTCCGCGACTGCTTGGACGCTTCCGCGCCTGCTTGGACTCCTCTGCGTCTTCTTGCATGCTTCCGCGCCTGCTTGGACGTTTCCGCGCCTGCTTGGAAGCTACCGCGCCTGCTTGGACGCTTCCGCGCCTGCTTGCATGCTTCCCCGCCTGCTTGGACGCTTCCGCGCCTGCTTGGACTCTTCTGTGTCTTCTTGCATGCTGCCGCGCCTACTTGGACGCTTCCGCGCCTGGTTGGACGCTACCGCGCCTGCTTGGACGCTTCCGCGACTGCTTGGACGCTTCCGCGACAGCTTGGACGCTTCCGCGCCTGCTTGGACTCTTCTGCGCCTTCTTGCATGCTTCCGCGCCTGCTTGGACGCTTCCGCGCCTGCTTGGACCCTTCTGCGCCTGCTTGCATGCTTCGGCGCCTACTTGGACGTTTCTGCGCCTGCTTGGACGCTTCCGCGCCTGCTTGGACGCTTCCGCGACTGCTTGGACGCTTCCGCGCCTGGTTGGACGCTACCGCGCCTTCTTGCATGCTTCCGCGCCTACTTGGACGCTTCCGCGCCTGGTTGGACGATACCGCGCCTGCTTGGACGCTTCCGCGCCTGCTTGGACGCTTCCGCGCCTGCTTGGACGCTTCCGCGCCTGCTTGCACGGTTTCGCGCCTGCTTGGACGCTCCCACGCCTGCTTGGACGTTTCCGCGCCTACTTGGACGCTTCCGTGCCTGGTTGGACGCTACCGCGCCTGCTTGGACGCTTCCGCGACTGCTTGGACGCTTCCGCGCCTGCTTGGACTCTTCTGCGCCTTCTTGCATGCGTCCGCGCCTCCTTGGACTTTTCAGCGCCTGCTTGGACGCTTCCGCGCCTGCTTGGACTCTTCTGCGCCTTCTTGCATGCTTCCGCGCCTGCTTGGACGTTTCAGCGCCTGCTTGGACGCTTCCGCGCCTGCTTGGACTCTTCTGCGCCTTCTTGCATGCTTCCGCGCCTGCTTGGACGTTTCAGCGCCTGCTTGGACGGTTCCGCGCCTGCTTGGACTCTTCTGCGCCTTCTTGCATGCTTCCGCGCCTGCTTGGACTCTTCTGCGCCTTCTTGCATGCTTCCGCGCCTACTTGGACGTTTCCGCGCCTGCTTGGACGCTTGCGCGCCTGCTTGGACGCTACCGCGCATGTATCGATGCTTCCGCGCCTGCTTGGACGCTTCCGCGCCTGCTTGGACGCTTCCGCGCCTGCTTGGACTCCTCTGCGTCTTCTTGCTTGCTTCCGCGCCTGCTTGGTCGTTTCCGCGCCTGCTTGGAAGCTACCGCGCCTGCTTGGACGCTTCCGCGCCTGCTTGCATGCTTCCCCGCCTGCTTGGACGCTTCCGCGCCTGCTTGGACTCTTCTGCGTCTTCTTGCATGCTGCCGCGCCTACTTGGACGCTTCCGCGCCTGGTTGGACGATACCGCGCCTGCTTGGACGCTTCCGCGACTGCTTGGACGCTACCGCGCCTGCTTGGACGCTTCCGCGCCTGGTTGGACGCTACCGCGCCTGCTTGGACGCTTCCGCGACTGCTTGGACGCTTCCGCGCCTGCTTGGACGCTTCCGCGCCTGCTTGGACTGTTCTGCGCCTTCTCGCATGCTTCCGCTCCTGCTTGCATGCTTCCGCGCCTGCTTGGACGCTTCCGCGCCTGCTTGCACGCTTCCGCGCCTGCATGGACGCTTCCGAGCCTGCTTGGACGCTACCGCGACTGCTTGGACGCTTCCGCGCCTGCTTGGACTCTTCTGCGCCTACTTGCATGCTGCCGCGCCTGCTTGGACGCTTCCGCGACTGCTTGGACGCTTCCGCGACTGCTTGGACGCTTCCGCGCCTGCTTGGACTGTTCTGCGCCTTCTTGCATGCTTCCGCGCCTGCTTGCATGCTTCCGCGCCTGCTTGCATGCTTCCGCGCCTGCTTGGACGCTTCCGCGCCTGCTTGGACTCTTCTGCGCCTTCTTGCATACTTCCGCGCATGCTTGGACGTTTCCGCGCCTGCTTGGACGCTTCCGCGCTTGCCCGGACGCTTCCGCGACTGCTTGGACGCTTCCGCGCCTGCTTGGACTCCTCTGCGTCTTCTTGCATGCTTCCGCGCCTGCTTGGACGTTTCCGCGCCTGCTTGGACGCTTCCGCGCCTGCTTGCATGCTTCCCCGCCTGCTTGGACGCTTCCGCGCCTGCTTGGACTCTTCTGTGTCTTCTTGCATGCTGCCGCGCCTACTTGGACGCTTCCGCGCCTGGTTGGACGCTACCGCGCCTGCTTGGACGCTTCCGCGACTGCTTGGACGCTTCCGCGCCTGCTTGGACTCTTCTGCGCCTTCTTGCATGCTTCCGCGCCTGCTTGGACGTTTCCGCGCCTGCTTGGACGCTTCCGCGCCTCCTTGGACGCTTACGCGCCTTCTTGGACGCTTCCTCGCCTGCTTGGACGCTTACGCGCCTGCTTGGACGCTTCCGCGCCTGCTTGGACGCTACCGCGCCTGCTTGCACGGTTCCGCGCATGCTTGGACGCTTCCGCGCCTGCTTGGACGCTTCCGCGCCTGCTTGGTCGCTTCCGCGCCTGCTTGGACGCTTACGCGACTGCTTGGACGCTTCCGCGACTGCTTGGACGCTTCCGCGCCTGCTTGGACGCTTCCGCGCCTGCTTGGACGCTTCCGCGCCTTCTTGGACGCTTCCTCGCCTGCTTGGACGCTTACGCGCCATCTTGGACGCTTCCTCGCCTGCTTGGACGCTTACGCGCCTGCTTGGACGCTTCCGCGCCTGCTTGGAAGCTTCCGCGACTGCTTGGGCGCTTCCGCGCCTGCTTGGACGCTTCCGCGCCTGCTTGGACGCTTCCGCGAATGCTTGGACGCTTCCGCGCTTGCTTGGACTCTTCTGCGCCTTCTTGCATGCTGCCGCGCCTACTTGGACGCTTCCGCGCCTGGTTGGACGCTACCGCGCCTGCT
Source organism: Cerceris ruficornis (assembly GCA_963989415.1). NCBI lineage: Eukaryota > Metazoa > Arthropoda > Insecta > Hymenoptera > Crabronidae > Cerceris > Cerceris ruficornis. The sequence continues at coordinate 4,763,155 of OZ022522.1, forward strand.
TGGACGCTTCCGCGACTGCTTGGACGCTTCCGCGCCTGCTTGGACTGTTCTGCGCCTTCTTGCATGCTTCCGCGCCTGCTTGCATGCTTCCGCGCCTGCTTGCATGCTTCCGCGCCTGCTTGCATGCTTCCGCGCCTGCTTGGACGCTTCCGCGCCTGCTTGGACTCTTCTGCGCCTTCTTGCATACTTCCGCGCCTGCTTGGACGTTTCCGCGCCTGCTTGGACGCTTCCGCGCTTGCCCGGACGCTTCCGCGACTGCTTGGACGCTTCCGCGCCTGCTTGGACTCCTCTGCGTCTTCTTGCATGCTTCCGCGCCTGCTTGGACGTTTCCGCGCCTGCTTGGACGCTTCCGCGACTGCTTGGACGCTTCCGCGCCTGCTTGGACTCTTCTGCGCCTTCTTGCATGCTTCCGCGCCTGCTTGGACGTTTCCGCGCCTGCTTGGACGCTACCGCGCCTGCTTGGACGCTTCCGCGCCTTCTTGCATGCTTCCGCGCCTACTTGGATGTTTCCGCGCCTGCTTGGACGCTTCCGCGCCTGCTTGCATGCTTCCCCGCCTGCTTGGACGCTTCCGCGACTGCTTGGACGCTTCCGCGCCTGCTTGGACTCTTCTGCGCCTTCTTGCATGCTTCCGCGCCTGCCTGGACTCCTCTACGTCTTCTTGCATGCTTCCGCGCCTGCTTGGACTTTTCCGCGCCTGCTTGGACGCTACCGCGCCTGCTTGGACGCTTCCGCGACTGCTTGGACGCTTCCGCGCCTGCTTGGACCCTTCTGCGCCTGCTTGCATGCTTCTGCGCCTACTTGGACGTTTCTGCGCCTGCTTGGACGCTTCCGCGCCTGCATGGACGCTTCCGCGCCTGCTTGGACTCTTCTGCGCCTTCTTGCATGCTGCCGCGCCTACTTGGACGCTTCCGCGACTGCTTGGACGCTTCCGCGCCTGCTTGGACTCTTCTGCGCCTTCTTGCTTGCTGTCGCGCCTACTTGTACGTTTCCGCGCCTGCTTGGACGCTTCCGCGCCTGCTTGCATGCTTCCCCGCCTGCTTGGACGCTTCCGCACCTGCTTGGAATCTTCTGCGCCTTCTTGCATGCTTCCGCGCCTGCTTGGACGCTTCCGCGCCTGGTTGGACGCTACCGCGCCTGCTTGGACGCTTCCGCGACTGCTTGGACGCTTCCGCGCCTGCTTGGACACTTCTGCGCCTTCTTGCATGCTGCCGCGCCTACTTGGACGTTTCCGCGCCTGCTTGGACGCTTCCGCGCCTGCTTGGAATCTTCTGCGCCTTCTTGCATGCTGCCGCGCCTACTTGGACGTTTCCACGCCTGCTTGGACGCTTCCCCGCCTGCTTGCATGCTTCCCCGCCTGCCTGGACGCTTCCGCGCCTGCTTGGACTCTTCTGCGCCTTCTTGCATGCTTCCGCGCCTGCTTGGACGTTTCCGCGTCTGCTTGGACGCTACCGCGCCTGCTTGGACGCTTCCGCGACTGCTTGAACGCTTCCGCGCCTGCTTGGACTCTTCTGCGCCTTCTTGCATGCTTCCGCGCCTGCTTGGACGCTTCCGCGCCTGCTTGGACGCTTCCGCGCCTGCTTGGTCGCTTCCGCGCCTGCTTGGACGCTTACGCGACTGCTTGGACGCTTCCGCGACTGCTTGGACGCTTACGCGACTGCTTGGACGCTTCCGCGACTGCTTGGACGCTTCCGCGCCTGCTTGGACGCTTCCGCGCCTGCTTGGACGCTTCCGCGCCTTCTTGGACGCTTCCTCGCCTGCTTGGACGCTTACGCGCCTTCTTAGACGCTTCCTCGCCTGCTTGGACGCTTCCGCGACTGCTTGGACGCTTCCGCGACTGCTTGGACGCTTCCGCGCCTGCTTGGACTGTTCTGCGCCTTCTTGCATGCTTCCGCGCCTGCTTGCATGCTTCCGCGCCTGCTTGCATGCATCCGCGCCTGCTTGGACTCTTCTGCGCCTTCTTGCATGCTTCCGCGCCTGCTTGCATGCTTCCGCGCCTGCTTGGACGCTTCCGCGCCTGCTTGGACGCTACCCCGCATGCTTGGTCGCTTCCGCGCCTACTTGGACGTTTTCGCGCCTGCTTGGACTCTTCTGCGCCTTCTTGCATGCTTCCGCGCCTACTTGGACGTTTCCGCGCCTGCTTGGACGCTTCCGCGCCTGCTTGCATGCTCCCTCACCTGCTTGGACGCTTCCGCGCCTGCTTGGACTCTTCTGCGCCTTCTTGCATGCTTCCGCGCCTGCCTGGACTCCTCTACGTCTTCTTGCATGCTTCCGCGCCTGCTTGGACTTTTCCGCGCCTGCTTGGACGCTACCGCGCCTGGTTGGACGCTACCGCGCCTGCTTGGACGCTTCCGCGACTGCTTGGACGCTTCCGCGCCTGCTTGGACTCTTCTGCGTCTTCTTGCATGCTGCCGCGCCTACTTGGACGCTTCCGCGCCTGGTTGGACGCTACCGCGCCTGCTTGGACGCTTCCGCGACTGCTTGGACGCTTCTGCGCCTTCTTGCATGCTTCCGCGCCTGCTTGGACGTTTCCGCGCCTGCTTGGACTCTTCTGCGCCTTCTTGCATGCTGCCGCGCCTACTTGGACGCTTCCGCGCCTGATTGGACGCTACCGCGCCTGGTTGGACGATACCGCGCCTGCTTGGACGCTTCCGCGCCTGCTTGGACGCTTCCGCGCCTGCTTGGACGCTTCCGCGCCTGCTTGGACGCTTCCGCGCCTGCTTGCACGGTTTCGCGCCTGCTTGGACGCTCCCACGCCTGCTTGGACGTTTCCGCGCCTACTTGGACGCTTCCGTGCCTGGTTGGACGCTACCGCGCCTGCTTGGACGCTTCCGCGACTGCTTGGACGCTTCCGCGCCTGCTTGGACTCTTCTGCGCCTTCTTGCATGCGTCCGCGCCTCCTTGGACTTTTCAGCGCCTGCTTGGACGCTTCCGCGCCTGCTTGGACTCTTCTGCGCCTTCTTGCATGCTTCCGCGCCTGCTTGGACGTTTCCGCGACTGCTTGGACGCTTCCGCGACTGCTTGGACGCTTCCGCGCCTGCTTGGACTGTTCTGCGCCTTCTTGCATGCTTCCGCGCCTGCTTGCATGCTTCCGCGCCTGCTTGCATGCTTCCGCGCCTGCTTGGACGCTTCCGCGCCTGCTTGGACTCTTCTGCGCCTTCTTGCATACTTCCGCGCATGCTTGGACGTTTCCGCGCCTGCTTGGACGCTTCCGCGCTTGCCCGGACGCTTCCGCGACTGCTTGGACGCTTCCGCGCCTGCTTGGACTCCTCTGCGTCTTCTTGCATGCTTCCGCGCCTGCTTGGACGTTTCCGCGCCTGCTTGGACGCTTCCGCGCCTGCTTGCATGCTTCCCCGCCTGCTTGGACGCTTCCGCGCCTGCTTGGACTCTTCTGTGTCTTCTTGCATGCTGCCGCGCCTACTTGGACGCTTCCGCGCCTGGTTGGACGCTACCGCGCCTGCTTGGACGCTTCCGCGACTGCTTGGACGCTTCCGCGCCTGCTTGGACTCTTCTGCGCCTTCTTGCATGCTTCCGCGCCTGCTTGGACGTTTCCGCGCCTGCTTGGACGCTTCCGCGCCTCCTTGGACGCTTACGCGCCTTCTTGGACGCTTCCTCGCCTGCTTGGACGCTTACGCGCCTGCTTGGACGCTTCCGCGCCTGCTTGGACGCTACCGCGCCTGCTTGCACGGTTCCGCGCATGCTTGGACGCTTCCGCGCCTGCTTGGACGCTTCCGCGCCTGCTTGGTCGCTTCCGCGCCTGCTTGGACGCTTACGCGACTGCTTGGACGCTTCCGCGACTGCTTGGACGCTTCCGCGCCTGCTTGGACGCTTCCGCGCCTGCTTGGACGCTTCCGCGCCTTCTTGGACGCTTCCTCGCCTGCTTGGACGCTTACGCGCCATCTTGGACGCTTCCTCGCCTGCTTGGACGCTTACGCGCCTGCTTGGACGCTTCCGCGCCTGCTTGGAAGCTTCCGCGACTGCTTGGGCGCTTCCGCGCCTGCTTGGACGCTTCCGCGCCTGCTTGGACGCTTCCGCGAATGCTTGGACGCTTCCGCGCCTGCTTGGACTCTTCTGCGCCTTCTTGCATGCTGCCGCGCCTACTTGGACGCTTCCGCGCCTGGTTGGACGCTACCGCGCCTGCTTGGACGCTTCCGCGACTGCTTGGACGCTTCCGCGCCTGCTTGGACTGTTCTGCGCCTTCTTGCATGCTTCCGCGCCTGCTTGCATGCTTCCGCGCCTGCTTGCATGCTTCCGCGCCTGCTTGCATGCTTCCGCGCCTGCTTGCATGCTTCCGCGCCTGCTTGGACGCTTCCGCGCCTGCTTGGACTCTTCTGCGCCTTCTTGCATACTTCCGCGCCTGCTTGGACGTTTCCGCGCCTGCTTGGACGCTTCCGCGCTTGCCCGGACGCTTCCGCGACTGCTTGGACGCTTCCGCGCCTGCTTGGACTCCTCTGCGTCTTCTTGCATGCTTCCGCGCCTGCTTGGACGTTTCCGCGCCTGCTTGGACGCTTCCGCGCCTGCTTGCATGCTTCCCCGCCTGCTTGGACGCTTCCGCGCCTGCTTGGACTCTTCTGTGTCTTCTTGCATGCTGCCGCGCCTACTTGGACGCTTCCGCGCCTGGTTGGACGCTACCGCGCCTGCTTGGACGCTTCCGCGACTGCTTGGACGCTTCCGCGCCTGCTTGGACTCTTCTGCGCCTTCTTGCATGCTTCCGCGCCTGCTTGGACGTTTCCGCGCCTGCTTGGACGCTTCCGCGCCTCCTTGGACGCTTACGCGCCTTCTTGGACGCTTCCTCGCCTGCTTGGACGCTTACGCGCCTGCTTGGACGCTTCCGCGCCTGCTTGGACGCTACCGCGCCGGCTTGCACGGTTCCGCGCATGCTTGGACGCTTCCGCGCCTGCTTGGACGCTTCCGCGCCTGCTTGGTCGCTTCCGCGCCTGCTTGGACGCTTACGCGACTGCTTGGACGCTTCCGCGACTGCTTGGACGCTTCCGCGCCTGCTTGGACGCTTCCGCGCCTGCTTGGACGCTTCCGCGCCTTCTTGGACGCTTCCTCGCCTGCTTGGACGCTTACGCGCCATCTTGGACGCTTCCTCGCCTGCTTGGACGCTTCCGCGCCTGCTTGGACGCTTCCGCGAATGCTTGGACGCTTCCGCGCCTGCTTGGACTCTTCTGCGCCTTCTTGCATGCTGCCGCGCCTACTTGGACGCTTCCGCGCCTGGTTGGACGCTACCGCGCCGGCTTGGACGCTTCCGCGACTGCTTGGACTCTTCTGCGCCTTCTTGCATGCTGCCGCGCCTACTTGGACGCTTCCGCGACTGCTTGGACGCTTCCGCGCCTGCTTGGACGCTTACGCGCCATCTTGGACGCTTCCTCGCCTGCTTGGACGCTTACCCGCCTGCTTGGACGCTTCCGCGACTGCTTGGACGCTTCCGCGCCTGCTTGGACTCTTCTGCGCCTTCTTGCATACTTCCGCGCCTGCCTGGACTCCTCTACGTCTTCTTGCATGCTTCCGCGCCTGCTTGGACTTTTCCGCGCCTGCTTGGACGCTACCGCGCCTGCTTGGACGCTTCCGCGACTGCTTGGACGCTTCCGCGCCTGCTTGGACCCTTCTGCGCCTGCTTGCATGCTTCTGCGCCTACTTGGACGTTTCTGCGCCTGCTTGGACGCTTCCGCGCCTGCATGGACGCTTCCGCGCCTGCTTGGACTCTTCTGCGCCTTCTTGCATGCTGCCGCGCCTACTTGGACGCTTCCGCGACTGCTTGGACGCTTCCGCGCCTGCTTGGACTCTTCTGCGCCTTCTTGCTTGCTGTCGCGCCTACTTGTACGTTTCCGCGCCTGCTTGGACGCTTCCGCGCCTGCTTGCATGCTTCCCCGCCTGCTTGGACGCTTCCGCACCTGCTTGGAATCTTCTGCGCCTTCTTGCATGCTTCCGCGCCTGCTTGGACGCTTCCGCGCCTGGTTGGACGCTACCGCGCCTGCTTGGACGCTTCCGCGACTGCTTGGACGCTTCCGCGCCTGCTTGGACACTTCTGCGCCTTCTTGCATGCTGCCGCGCCTACTTGGACGTTTCCGCGCCTGCTTGGACGCTTCCGCGCCTGCTTGGAATCTTCTGCGCCTTCTTGCATGCTGCCGCGCCTACTTGGACGTTTCCACGCCTGCTTGGACGCTTCCCCGCCTGCTTGCATGCTTCCCCGCCTGCCTGGACGCTTCCGCGCCTGCTTGGACTCTTCTGCGCCTTCTTGCATGCTTCCGCGCCTGCTTGGACGTTTCCGCGTCTGCTTGGACGCTACCGCGCCTGCTTGGACGCTTCCGCGACTGCTTGAACGCTTCCGCGCCTGCTTGGACTCTTCTGCGCCTTCTTGCATGCTTCCGCGCCTGCTTGGACGCTTCCGCGCCTGCTTGGACGCTTCCGCGCCTGCTTGGTCGCTTCCGCGCCTGCTTGGACGCTTACGCGACTGCTTGGACGCTTCCGCGACTGCTTGGACGCTTACGCGACTGCTTGGACGCTTCCGCGACTGCTTGGACGCTTCCGCGCCTGCTTGGACGCTTCCGCGCCTGCTTGGACGCTTCCGCGCCTTCTTGGACGCTTCCTCGCCTGCTTGGACGCTTACGCGCCTTCTTGGACGCTTCCTCGCCTGCTTGGACGCTTCCGCGACTGCTTGGACGCTTCCGCGACTGCTTGGACGCTTCCGCGCCTGCTTGGACTGTTCTGCGCCTTCTTGCATGCTACCGCGCCTGCTTGCATGCTTCCGCGCCTGCTTGCATGCATCCGCGCCTGCTTGGACTCTTCTGCGCCTTCTTGCATGCTTCCGCGCCTGCTTGCATGCTTCCGCGCCTGCTTGGACGCTTCCGCGCCTGCTTGGACGCTACCCCGCATGCTTGGTCGCTTCCGCGCCTACTTGGACGTTTTCGCGCCTGCTTGGACTCTTCTGCGCCTTCTTGCATGCTTCCGCGCCTACTTGGACGTTTCCGCGCCTGCTTGGACGCTTCCGCGCCTGCTTGCATGCTCCCTCACCTGCTTGGACGCTTCCGCGCCTGCTTGGACTCTTCTGCGCCTTCTTGCATGCTTCCGCGCCTGCCTGGACTCCTCTACGTCTTCTTGCATGCTTCCGCGCCTGCTTGGACTTTTCCGCGCCTGCTTGGACGCTACCGCGCCTGCTTGGACGCTTCCGCGACTGCTTGGACGCTTCCGCGCCTGCTTGGACCCTTCTGCGCCTGCTTGCATGCTTCTGCGCCTACTTGGACGTTTCTGCGCCTGCTTGGACGCTTCCGCGCCTGCATGGACGCTTCCGCGCCTGCTTGGACTCTTCTGCGCCTTCTTGCATGCTGCCGCGCCTACTTGGACGCTTCCGCGACTGCTTGGACGCTTCCGCGCCTGCTTGGACTCTTCTGCGCCTTCTTGCTTGCTGTCGCGCCTACTTGTACGTTTCCGCGCCTGCTTGGACGCTTCCGCGCCTGCTTGCATGCTTCCCCGCCTGCTTGGACGCTTCCGCACCTGCTTGGAATCTTCTGCGCCTTCTTGCATGCTTCCGCGCCTGCTTGGACGCTTCCGCGCCTGGTTGGACGCTACCGCGCCTGCTTGGACGCTTCCGCGACTGCTTGGACGCTTCCGCGCCTGCTTGGACACTTCTGCGCCTTCTTGCATGCTGCCGCGCCTACTTGGACGTTTCCGCGCCTGCTTGGACGCTTCCGCGCCTGCTTGGAATCTTCTGCGCCTTCTTGCATGCTGCCGCGCCTACTTGGACGTTTCCACGCCTGCTTGGACGCTTCCCCGCCTGCTTGCATGCTTCCCCGCCTGCCTGGACGCTTCCGCGCCTGCTTGGACTCTTCTGCGCCTTCTTGCATGCTTCCGCGCCTGCTTGGACGTTTCCGCGTCTGCTTGGACGCTACCGCGCCTGCTTGGACGCTTCCGCGACTGCTTGGACGCTTCCGCGCCTGCTTGGACTCTTCTGCGCCTTCTTGCATGCTTCCGCGCCTGCTTGGACGCTTCCGCGCCTGCTTGGACGCTTCCGCGCCTGCTTGGTCGCTTCCGCGCCTGCTTGGACGCTTACGCGACTGCTTGGACGCTTCCGCGACTGCTTGGACGCTTACGCGACTGCTTGGACGCTTCCGCGACTGCTTGGACGCTTCCGCGCCTGCTTGGACGCTTCCGCGCCTGCTTGGACGCTTCCGCGCCTTCTTGGACGCTTCCTCGCCTGCTTGGACGCTTACGCGCCTTCTTGGACGCTTCCTCGCCTGCTTGGACGCTTCCGCGACTGCTTGGACGCTTCCGCGACTGCTTGGACGCTTCCGCGCCTGCTTGGACGCTACCCCGCATGCTTGGTCGCTTCCGCGCCTACTTGGACGTTTTCGCGCCTGCTTGGACTCTTCTGCGCCTTCTTGCATGCTTCCGCGCCTACTTGGACGTTTCCGCGCCTGCTTGGACGCTTCCGCGCCTGCTTGCATGCTCCCTCACCTGCTTGGACGCTTCCGCGCCTGCTTGGACTCTTCTGCGCCTTCTTGCATGCTTCCGCGCCTGCTTGGACGCTTCCGCGCCTGCTTGCACGGTTCTGCACCTGCTTGGACGCTACCGCGCCTTCTTGCATGCTTCCGCGCCTGCTTGCATGCTTCCGCGCCTGCTTGCATGCATCCGCGCCTGCTTGGACTCTTCTGCGCCTTCTTGCATGCTTCCGCGCCTACTTGGACGCTTCCGCGCCTGGTTGGACGCTACCGCGCCTGCTTGGACGCTTCCGCGACTGCTTGGACGCTTCCGCGCCTGCTTGGACTGTTCTGCGCCTTCTTGCATGCTTCCGCGCCTGCTTGCATGCTTCCGCGCCTGCTTGCATGCTTCCGCGCCTGCTTGCATGCTTCCGCGCCTGCTTGGACGCTTCCGCGCCTGCTTGGACTCTTCTGCGCCTTCTTGCATACTTCCGCGCCTGCTTGGACGTTTCCGCGCCTGCTTGGACGCTTCCGCGCTTGCCCGGACGCTTCCGCGACTGCTTGGACGCTTCCGCGCCTGCTTGGACTCCTCTGCGTCTTCTTGCATGCTTCCGCGCCTGCTTGGACGTTTCCGCGCCTGCTTGGACGCTTCCGCGCCTGCTTGCATGCTTCCCCGCCTGCTTGGACGCTTCCGCGCCTGCTTGGACTCTTCTGTGTCTTCTTGCATGCTGCCGCGCCTACTTGGACGCTTCCGCGCCTGGTTGGACGCTACCGCGCCTGCTTGGACGCTTCCGCGACTGCTTGGACGCTTCCGCGCCTGCTTGGACTCTTCTGCGCCTTCTTGCATGCTTCCGCGCCTGCTTGGACGTTTCCGCGCCTGCTTGGACGCTTCCGCGCCTCCTTGGACGCTTACGCGCCTTCTTGGACGCTTCCTCGCCTGCTTGGACGCTTACGCGCCTGCTTGGACGCTTCCGCGCCTGCTTGGACGCTACCGCGCCTGCTTGCACGGTTCCGCGCATGCTTGGACGCTTCCGCGCCTGCTTGGACGCTTCCGAGCCTGCTTGGTCGCTTCCGCGCCTGCTTGGACGCTTACGCGACTGCTTGGACGCTTCCGCGACTGCTTGGACGCTTCCGCGCCTGCTTGGACGCTTCCGCGCCTGCTTGGACGCTTCCGCGCCTTCTTGGACGCTTCCTCGCCTGCTTGGACGCTTACGCGCCATCTTGGACGCTTCCTCGCCTGCTTGGACGCTTACGCGCCTGCTTGGACGCTTCCGCGCCTGCTTGGAAGCTTCCGCGACTGCTTGGGCGCTTCCGCGCCTGCTTGGACGCTTCCGCGCCTGCTTGGACGCTTCCGCGAATGCTTGGACGCTTCCGCGCCTGCTTGGACTCTTCTGCGCCTTCTTGCATGCTGCCGCGCCTACTTGGACGCTTCCGCGCCTGGTTGGACGCTACCGCGCCGGCTTGGACGCTTCCGCGACTGCTTGGACGCTTCCGCGCCTGCTTGGACTCTTCTGCGCCTTCTTGCATGCTTCCACGCCTGCTTGGACGTTTCCGCGCCTGCTTGGACCCTTCCGCGCCTCCTTGGACGCTTACGCGCCTTCTTGGACGCTTCCTCGCCTGCTTGGACGCTTACGCGCCTGCTTGGACGCTTCCGCGCCTGCTTGGACGCTACCGCGCCTGCTTGCACGGTTCCGCGCCTGCTTGGACGCTTCCGCGCCTGCTTGGACGCTTCCGCGCCTGCTTGGTCGCTTCCGCGCCTGCTTGGACGCTTACGCGACTGCTTGGACGCTTCCGCGCCTGCTTGGACGCTTCCGCGACTGCTTGGACGCTTCCGCGCCTGCTTGGACTCTTCTGCGCCTTCTTGCATGCTGCCGCGCCTACTTGGACGCTTCCGCGCCTGGTTGGACGCTACCGCGCCTGCTTGGTCGCTTCCGCGACTGCTTGGACGCTTCCGCGCCTGCTTGGACTCTTCTGCGCCTTCTTGCATGCTTCCGCGCCTGCTTGGACGTTTCCGCGCCTGCTTGGACGCTTCCGCGCCTGCTTGGACTCTTCTGCGCCTTCTTGCATGCTGCCGCGCCTACTTGGACGCTTCCGCGCCTGGTTGGACGCTACCGCGCCTGCTTGGACGCTTCCGCGACTGCTTGGACGCTTCCGCGCCTGCTTGGACTCTTCTGCGCCTTCTTGCATGCTTCCGCGCCTGCTTGGACGTTTCCGCGCCTGCTTGGACGCTACCGCGCCTGCTTGGACGCTTCCGCGCCTTCTTGCATGCTTCCGCGCCTACTTGGATGTTTCCGCGCCTGCTTGGACGCTTCCGCGCCTGCTTGCATGCTTCCCCGCCTGCTTGGACGCTTCCGCGACTACTTGGACGCTTCCGCGCCTGCTTGGACTCTTCTGCGCCTTCTTGCATGCTTCCGCGCCTGCCTGGACTCCTCTACGTCTTCTTGCATGCTTCCGCGCCTGCTTGGACTTTTCCGCGCCTGCTTGGACTCTTCTGCGCCTTCTTGCATGCTGCCGCGCCTACTTGGACGCTTCCGCGCCTGGTTGGACGCTACCGCGCCTGCTTGGACGCTTCCGCGACTGCTTGGACGCTTCCGCGCCTGCTTGGACTCTTCTGCGCCTTCTTGCATGCTTCCGCGCCTGCTTGGACGTTTCCGCGCCTGCTTGGACGCTACCGCGCCTGCTTGGACGCTTCCGCGCCTTCTTGCATGCTTCCGCGCCTACTTGGATGTTTCCGCGCCTGCTTGGACGCTTCGCGCCTGCTTGCATGCTTCCCCGCCTGCTTGGACGCTTCCGCGCCTGCTTGGACTCTTCTGTGTCTTCTTGCATGCTGCCGCGCCTACTTGGACGCTTCCGCGCCTGGTTGGACGCTACCGCGCCTGCTTGGACGCTTCCGCGACTGCTTGGACGCTTCCGCGCCTGCTTGGACTCTTCTGCGCCTTCTTGCATGCTTCCGCGCCTGCTTGGACGTTTCCGCGCCTGCTTGGACGCTTCCGCGCCTCCTTGGACGCTTACGCGCCTTCTTGGACGCTTCCTCGCCTGCTTGGACGCTTACGCGCCTGCTTGGACGCTTCCGCGCCTGCTTGGACGCTACCGCGCCTGCTTGCACGGTTCCGCGCATGCTTGGACGCTTCCGCGCCTGCTTGGACGCTTCCGCGCCTGCTTGGTCGCTTCCGCGCCTGCTTGGACGCTTACGCGACTGCTTGGACGCTTCCGCGACTGCTTGGACGCTTCCGCGCCTGCTTGGACGCTTCCGCGCCTGCTTGGACGCTTCCGCGCCTTCTTGGACGCTTCCTCGCCTGCTTGGACGCTTACGCGCCATCTTGGACGCTTCCTCGCCTGCTTGGACGCTTACGCGCCTGCTTGGACGCTTCCGCGCCTGCTTGGAAGCTTCCGCGACTGCTTGGGCGCTTCCGCGCCTGCTTGGACGCTTCCGCGCCTGCTTGGACGCTTCCGCGAATGCTTGGACGCTTCCGCGCTTGCTTGGACTCTTCTGCGCCTTCTTGCATGCTGCCGCGCCTACTTGGACGCTTCCGCGCCTGGTTGGACGCTACCGCGCCTGCTTGGACGCTTCCGCGACTGCTTGGACGCTTCCGCGCCTGCTTGGACTGTTCTGCGCCTTCTTGCATGCTTCCGCGCCTGCTTGCATGCTTCCGCGCCTGCTTGCATGCTTCCGCGCCTGCTTGCATGCTTCCGCGCCTGCTTGGACGCTTCCGCGCCTGCTTGGACTCTTCTGCGCCTTCTTGCATACTTCCGCGCCTGCTTGGACGTTTCCGCGCCTGCTTGGACGCTTCCGCGCTTGCCCGGACGCTTCCGCGACTGCTTGGACGCTTCCGCGCCTGCTTGGACTCCTCTGCGTCTTCTTGCATGCTTCCGCGCCTGCTTGGACGTTTCCGCGCCTGCTTGGACGCTTCCGCGACTGCTTGGACGCTTCCGCGCCTGCTTGGACTCTTCTGCGCCTTCTTGCATGCTTCCGCGCCTGCTTGGACGTTTCCGCGCCTGCTTGGACGCTACCGCGCCTGCTTGGACGCTTCCGCGCCTTCTTGCATGCTTCCGCGCCTACTTGGATGTTTCCGCGCCTGCTTGGACGCTTCCGCGCCTGCTTGCATGCTTCCCCGCCTGCTTGGACGCTTCCGCGACTGCTTGGACGCTTCCGCGCCTGCTTGGACTCTTCTGCGCCTTCTTGCATGCTTCCGCGCCTGCCTGGACTCCTCTACGTCTTCTTGCATGCTTCCGCGCCTGCTTGGACTTTTCCGCGCCTGCTTGGACGCTACCGCGCCTGCTTGGACGCTTCCGCGACTGCTTGGACGCTTCCGCGCCTGCTTGGACCCTTCTGCGCCTGCTTGCATGCTTCTGCGCCTACTTGGACGTTTCTGCGCCTGCTTGGACGCTTCCGCGCCTGCATGGACGCTTCCGCGCCTGCTTGGACTCTTCTGCGCCTTCTTGCATGCTGCCGCGCCTACTTGGACGCTTCCGCGACTGCTTGGACGCTTCCGCGCCTGCTTGGACTCTTCTGCGCCTTCTTGCTTGCTGTCGCGCCTACTTGTACGTTTCCGCGCCTGCTTGGACGCTTCCGCGCCTGCTTGCATGCTTCCCCGCCTGCTTGGACGCTTCCGCACCTGCTTGGAATCTTCTGCGCCTTCTTGCATGCTTCCGCGCCTGCTTGGACGCTTCCGCGCCTGGTTGGACGCTACCGCGCCTGCTTGGACGCTTCCGCGACTGCTTGGACGCTTCCGCGCCTGCTTGGACACTTCTGCGCCTTCTTGCATGCTGCCGCGCCTACTTGGACGTTTCCGCGCCTGCTTGGACGCTTCCGCGCCTGCTTGGAATCTTCTGCGCCTTCTTGCATGCTGCCGCGCCTACTTGGACGTTTCCACGCCTGCTTGGACGCTTCCCCGCCTGCTTGCATGCTTCCCCGCCTGCCTGGACGCTTCCGCGCCTGCTTGGACTCTTCTGCGCCTTCTTGCATGCTTCCGCGCCTGCTTGGACGTTTCCGCGTCTGCTTGGACGCTACCGCGCCTGCTTGGACGCTTCCGCGACTGCTTGAACGCTTCCGCGCCTGCTTGGACTCTTCTGCGCCTTCTTGCATGCTTCCGCGCCTGCTTGGACGCTTCCGCGCCTGCTTGGACGCTTCCGCGCCTGCTTGGTCGCTTCCGCGCCTGCTTGGACGCTTACGCGACTGCTTGGACGCTTCCGCGACTGCTTGGACGCTTACGCGACTGCTTGGACGCTTCCGCGACTGCTTGGACGCTTCCGCGCCTGCTTGGACGCTTCCGCGCCTGCTTGGACGCTTCCGCGCCTTCTTGGACGCTTCCTCGCCTGCTTGGACGCTTACGCGCCTTCTTAGACGCTTCCTCGCCTGCTTGGACGCTTCCGCGACTGCTTGGACGCTTCCGCGACTGCTTGGACGCTTCCGCGCCTGCTTGGACTGTTCTGCGCCTTCTTGCATGCTTCCGCGCCTGCTTGCATGCTTCCGCGCCTGCTTGCATGCATCCGCGCCTGCTTGGACTCTTCTGCGCCTTCTTGCATGCTTCCGCGCCTGCTTGCATGCTTCCGCGCCTGCTTGGACGCTTCCGCGCCTGCTTGGACGCTACCCCGCATGCTTGGTCGCTTCCGCGCCTACTTGGACGTTTTCGCGCCTGCTTGGACTCTTCTGCGCCTTCTTGCATGCTTCCGCGCCTACTTGGACGTTTCCGCGCCTGCTTGGACGCTTCCGCGCCTGCTTGCATGCTCCCTCACCTGCTTGGACGCTTCCGCGCCTGCTTGGACTCTTCTGCGCCTTCTTGCATGCTTCCGCGCCTGCCTGGACTCCTCTACGTCTTCTTGCATGCTTCCGCGCCTGCTTGGACTTTTCCGCGCCTGCTTGGACGCTACCGCGCCTGGTTGGACGCTACCGCGCCTGCTTGGACGCTTCCGCGACTGCTTGGACGCTTCCGCGCCTGCTTGGACTCTTCTGCGTCTTCTTGCATGCTGCCGCGCCTACTTGGACGCTTCCGCGCCTGGTTGGACGCTACCGCGCCTGCTTGGACGCTTCCGCGACTGCTTGGACGCTTCTGCGCCTTCTTGCATGCTTCCGCGCCTGCTTGGACGTTTCCGCGCCTGCTTGGACTCTTCTGCGCCTTCTTGCATGCTGCCGCGCCTACTTGGACGCTTCCGCGCCTGATTGGACGCTACCGCGCCTGGTTGGACGATACCGCGCCTGCTTGGACGCTTCCGCGCCTGCTTGGACGCTTCCGCGCCTGCTTGGACGCTTCCGCGCCTGCTTGGACGCTTCCGCGCCTGCTTGCACGGTTTCGCGCCTGCTTGGACGCTCCCACGCCTGCTTGGACGTTTCCGCGCCTACTTGGACGCTTCCGTGCCTGGTTGGACGCTACCGCGCCTGCTTGGACGCTTCCGCGACTGCTTGGACGCTTCCGCGCCTGCTTGGACTCTTCTGCGCCTTCTTGCATGCGTCCGCGCCTCCTTGGACTTTTCAGCGCCTGCTTGGACGCTTCCGCGCCTGCTTGGACTCTTCTGCGCCTTCTTGCATGCTTCCGCGCCTGCTTGGACGTTTCCGCGACTGCTTGGACGCTTCCGCGACTGCTTGGACGCTTCCGCGCCTGCTTGGACTGTTCTGCGCCTTCTTGCATGCTTCCGCGCCTGCTTGCATGCTTCCGCGCCTGCTTGCATGCTTCCGCGCCTGCTTGGACGCTTCCGCGCCTGCTTGGACTCTTCTGCGCCTTCTTGCATACTTCCGCGCATGCTTGGACGTTTCCGCGCCTGCTTGGACGCTTCCGCGCTTGCCCGGACGCTTCCGCGACTGCTTGGACGCTTCCGCGCCTGCTTGGACTCCTCTGCGTCTTCTTGCATGCTTCCGCGCCTGCTTGGACGTTTCCGCGCCTGCTTGGACGCTTCCGCGCCTGCTTGCATGCTTCCCCGCCTGCTTGGACGCTTCCGCGCCTGCTTGGACTCTTCTGTGTCTTCTTGCATGCTGCCGCGCCTACTTGGACGCTTCCGCGCCTGGTTGGACGCTACCGCGCCTGCTTGGACGCTTCCGCGACTGCTTGGACGCTTCCGCGCCTGCTTGGACTCTTCTGCGCCTTCTTGCATGCTTCCGCGCCTGCTTGGACGTTTCCGCGCCTGCTTGGACGCTTCCGCGCCTCCTTGGACGCTTACGCGCCTTCTTGGACGCTTCCTCGCCTGCTTGGACGCTTACGCGCCTGCTTGGACGCTTCCGCGCCTGCTTGGACGCTACCGCGCCTGCTTGCACGGTTCCGCGCATGCTTGGACGCTTCCGCGCCTGCTTGGACGCTTCCGCGCCTGCTTGGTCGCTTCCGCGCCTGCTTGGACGCTTACGCGACTGCTTGGACGCTTCCGCGACTGCTTGGACGCTTCCGCGCCTGCTTGGACGCTTCCGCGCCTGCTTGGACGCTTCCGCGCCTTCTTGGACGCTTCCTCGCCTGCTTGGACGCTTACGCGCCATCTTGGACGCTTCCTCGCCTGCTTGGACGCTTACGCGCCTGCTTGGACGCTTCCGCGCCTGCTTGGAAGCTTCCGCGACTGCTTGGGCGCTTCCGCGCCTGCTTGGACGCTTCCGCGCCTGCTTGGACGCTTCCGCGAATGCTTGGACGCTTCCGCGCCTGCTTGGACTCTTCTGCGCCTTCTTGCATGCTGCCGCGCCTACTTGGACGCTTCCGCGCCTGGTTGGACGCTACCGCGCCTGCTTGGACGCTTCCGCGACTGCTTGGACGCTTCCGCGCCTGCTTGGACTGTTCTGCGCCTTCTTGCATGCTTCCGCGCCTGCTTGCATGCTTCCGCGCCTGCTTGCATGCTTCCGCGCCTGCTTGCATGCTTCCGCGCCTGCTTGCATGCTTCCGCGCCTGCTTGGACGCTTCCGCGCCTGCTTGGACTCTTCTGCGCCTTCTTGCATACTTCCGCGCCTGCTTGGACGTTTCCGCGCCTGCTTGGACGCTTCCGCGCTTGCCCGGACGCTTCCGCGACTGCTTGGACGCTTCCGCGCCTGCTTGGACTCCTCTGCGTCTTCTTGCATGCTTCCGCGCCTGCTTGGACGTTTCCGCGCCTGCTTGGACGCTTCCGCGCCTGCTTGCATGCTTCCCCGCCTGCTTGGACGCTTCCGCGCCTGCTTGGACTCTTCTGTGTCTTCTTGCATGCTGCCGCGCCTACTTGGACGCTTCCGCGCCTGGTTGGACGCTACCGCGCCTGCTTGGACGCTTCCGCGACTGCTTGGACGCTTCCGCGCCTGCTTGGACTCTTCTGCGCCTTCTTGCATGCTTCCGCGCCTGCTTGGACGTTTCCGCGCCTGCTTGGACGCTTCCGCGCCTCCTTGGACGCTTACGCGCCTTCTTGGACGCTTCCTCGCCTGCTTGGACGCTTACGCGCCTGCTTGGACGCTTCCGCGCCTGCTTGGACGCTACCGCGCCGGCTTGCACGGTTCCGCGCATGCTTGGACGCTTCCGCGCCTGCTTGGACGCTTCCGCGCCTGCTTGGTCGCTTCCGCGCCTGCTTGGACGCTTACGCGACTGCTTGGACGCTTCCGCGACTGCTTGGACGCTTCCGCGCCTGCTTGGACGCTTCCGCGCCTGCTTGGACGCTTCCGCGCCTTCTTGGACGCTTCCTCGCCTGCTTGGACGCTTACGCGCCATCTTGGACGCTTCCTCGCCTGCTTGGACGCTTCCGCGCCTGCTTGGACGCTTCCGCGAATGCTTGGACGCTTCCGCGCCTGCTTGGACTCTTCTGCGCCTTCTTGCATGCTGCCGCGCCTACTTGGACGCTTCCGCGCCTGGTTGGACGCTACCGCGCCGGCTTGGACGCTTCCGCGACTGCTTGGACTCTTCTGCGCCTTCTTGCATGCTGCCGCGCCTACTTGGACGCTTCCGCGACTGCTTGGACGCTTCCGCGCCTGCTTGGACGCTTACGCGCCATCTTGGACGCTTCCTCGCCTGCTTGGACGCTTACCCGCCTGCTTGGACGCTTCCGCGACTGCTTGGACGCTTCCGCGCCTGCTTGGACTCTTCTGCGCCTTCTTGCATACTTCCGCGCCTGCCTGGACTCCTCTACGTCTTCTTGCATGCTTCCGCGCCTGCTTGGACTTTTCCGCGCCTGCTTGGACGCTACCGCGCCTGCTTGGACGCTTCCGCGACTGCTTGGACGCTTCCGCGCCTGCTTGGACCCTTCTGCGCCTGCTTGCATGCTTCTGCGCCTACTTGGACGTTTCTGCGCCTGCTTGGACGCTTCCGCGCCTGCATGGACGCTTCCGCGCCTGCTTGGACTCTTCTGCGCCTTCTTGCATGCTGCCGCGCCTACTTGGACGCTTCCGCGACTGCTTGGACGCTTCCGCGCCTGCTTGGACTCTTCTGCGCCTTCTTGCTTGCTGTCGCGCCTACTTGTACGTTTCCGCGCCTGCTTGGACGCTTCCGCGCCTGCTTGCATGCTTCCCCGCCTGCTTGGACGCTTCCGCACCTGCTTGGAATCTTCTGCGCCTTCTTGCATGCTTCCGCGCCTGCTTGGACGCTTCCGCGCCTGGTTGGACGCTACCGCGCCTGCTTGGACGCTTCCGCGACTGCTTGGACGCTTCCGCGCCTGCTTGGACACTTCTGCGCCTTCTTGCATGCTGCCGCGCCTACTTGGACGTTTCCGCGCCTGCTTGGACGCTTCCGCGCCTGCTTGGAATCTTCTGCGCCTTCTTGCATGCTGCCGCGCCTACTTGGACGTTTCCACGCCTGCTTGGACGCTTCCCCGCCTGCTTGCATGCTTCCCCGCCTGCCTGGACGCTTCCGCGCCTGCTTGGACTCTTCTGCGCCTTCTTGCATGCTTCCGCGCCTGCTTGGACGTTTCCGCGTCTGCTTGGACGCTACCGCGCCTGCTTGGACGCTTCCGCGACTGCTTGAACGCTTCCGCGCCTGCTTGGACTCTTCTGCGCCTTCTTGCATGCTTCCGCGCCTGCTTGGACGCTTCCGCGCCTGCTTGGACGCTTCCGCGCCTGCTTGGTCGCTTCCGCGCCTGCTTGGACGCTTACGCGACTGCTTGGACGCTTCCGCGACTGCTTGGACGCTTACGCGACTGCTTGGACGCTTCCGCGACTGCTTGGACGCTTCCGCGCCTGCTTGGACGCTTCCGCGCCTGCTTGGACGCTTCCGCGCCTTCTTGGACGCTTCCTCGCCTGCTTGGACGCTTACGCGCCTTCTTGGACGCTTCCTCGCCTGCTTGGACGCTTCCGCGACTGCTTGGACGCTTCCGCGACTGCTTGGACGCTTCCGCGCCTGCTTGGACTGTTCTGCGCCTTCTTGCATGCTACCGCGCCTGCTTGCATGCTTCCGCGCCTGCTTGCATGCATCCGCGCCTGCTTGGACTCTTCTGCGCCTTCTTGCATGCTTCCGCGCCTGCTTGCATGCTTCCGCGCCTGCTTGGACGCTTCCGCGCCTGCTTGGACGCTACCCCGCATGCTTGGTCGCTTCCGCGCCTACTTGGACGTTTTCGCGCCTGCTTGGACTCTTCTGCGCCTTCTTGCATGCTTCCGCGCCTACTTGGACGTTTCCGCGCCTGCTTGGACGCTTCCGCGCCTGCTTGCATGCTCCCTCACCTGCTTGGACGCTTCCGCGCCTGCTTGGACTCTTCTGCGCCTTCTTGCATGCTTCCGCGCCTGCCTGGACTCCTCTACGTCTTCTTGCATGCTTCCGCGCCTGCTTGGACTTTTCCGCGCCTGCTTGGACGCTACCGCGCCTGCTTGGACGCTTCCGCGACTGCTTGGACGCTTCCGCGCCTGCTTGGACCCTTCTGCGCCTGCTTGCATGCTTCTGCGCCTACTTGGACGTTTCTGCGCCTGCTTGGACGCTTCCGCGCCTGCATGGACGCTTCCGCGCCTGCTTGGACTCTTCTGCGCCTTCTTGCATGCTGCCGCGCCTACTTGGACGCTTCCGCGACTGCTTGGACGCTTCCGCGCCTGCTTGGACTCTTCTGCGCCTTCTTGCTTGCTGTCGCGCCTACTTGTACGTTTCCGCGCCTGCTTGGACGCTTCCGCGCCTGCTTGCATGCTTCCCCGCCTGCTTGGACGCTTCCGCACCTGCTTGGAATCTTCTGCGCCTTCTTGCATGCTTCCGCGCCTGCTTGGACGCTTCCGCGCCTGGTTGGACGCTACCGCGCCTGCTTGGACGCTTCCGCGACTGCTTGGACGCTTCCGCGCCTGCTTGGACACTTCTGCGCCTTCTTGCATGCTGCCGCGCCTACTTGGACGTTTCCGCGCCTGCTTGGACGCTTCCGCGCCTGCTTGGAATCTTCTGCGCCTTCTTGCATGCTGCCGCGCCTACTTGGACGTTTCCACGCCTGCTTGGACGCTTCCCCGCCTGCTTGCATGCTTCCCCGCCTGCCTGGACGCTTCCGCGCCTGCTTGGACTCTTCTGCGCCTTCTTGCATGCTTCCGCGCCTGCTTGGACGTTTCCGCGTCTGCTTGGACGCTACCGCGCCTGCTTGGACGCTTCCGCGACTGCTTGGACGCTTCCGCGCCTGCTTGGACTCTTCTGCGCCTTCTTGCATGCTTCCGCGCCTGCTTGGACGCTTCCGCGCCTGCTTGGACGCTTCCGCGCCTGCTTGGTCGCTTCCGCGCCTGCTTGGACGCTTACGCGACTGCTTGGACGCTTCCGCGACTGCTTGGACGCTTACGCGACTGCTTGGACGCTTCCGCGACTGCTTGGACGCTTCCGCGCCTGCTTGGACGCTTCCGCGCCTGCTTGGACGCTTCCGCGCCTTCTTGGACGCTTCCTCGCCTGCTTGGACGCTTACGCGCCTTCTTGGACGCTTCCTCGCCTGCTTGGACGCTTCCGCGACTGCTTGGACGCTTCCGCGACTGCTTGGACGCTTCCGCGCCTGCTTGGACGCTACCCCGCATGCTTGGTCGCTTCCGCGCCTACTTGGACGTTTTCGCGCCTGCTTGGACTCTTCTGCGCCTTCTTGCATGCTTCCGCGCCTACTTGGACGTTTCCGCGCCTGCTTGGACGCTTCCGCGCCTGCTTGCATGCTCCCTCACCTGCTTGGACGCTTCCGCGCCTGCTTGGACTCTTCTGCGCCTTCTTGCATGCTTCCGCGCCTGCTTGGACGCTTCCGCGCCTGCTTGCACGGTTCTGCACCTGCTTGGACGCTACCGCGCCTTCTTGCATGCTTCCGCGCCTGCTTGCATGCTTCCGCGCCTGCTTGCATGCATCCGCGCCTGCTTGGACTCTTCTGCGCCTTCTTGCATGCTTCCGCGCCTACTTGGACGCTTCCGCGCCTGGTTGGACGCTACCGCGCCTGCTTGGACGCTTCCGCGACTGCTTGGACGCTTCCGCGCCTGCTTGGACTGTTCTGCGCCTTCTTGCATGCTTCCGCGCCTGCTTGCATGCTTCCGCGCCTGCTTGCATGCTTCCGCGCCTGCTTGCATGCTTCCGCGCCTGCTTGGACGCTTCCGCGCCTGCTTGGACTCTTCTGCGCCTTCTTGCATACTTCCGCGCCTGCTTGGACGTTTCCGCGCCTGCTTGGACGCTTCCGCGCTTGCCCGGACGCTTCCGCGACTGCTTGGACGCTTCCGCGCCTGCTTGGACTCCTCTGCGTCTTCTTGCATGCTTCCGCGCCTGCTTGGACGTTTCCGCGCCTGCTTGGACGCTTCCGCGCCTGCTTGCATGCTTCCCCGCCTGCTTGGACGCTTCCGCGCCTGCTTGGACTCTTCTGTGTCTTCTTGCATGCTGCCGCGCCTACTTGGACGCTTCCGCGCCTGGTTGGACGCTACCGCGCCTGCTTGGACGCTTCCGCGACTGCTTGGACGCTTCCGCGCCTGCTTGGACTCTTCTGCGCCTTCTTGCATGCTTCCGCGCCTGCTTGGACGTTTCCGCGCCTGCTTGGACGCTTCCGCGCCTCCTTGGACGCTTACGCGCCTTCTTGGACGCTTCCTCGCCTGCTTGGACGCTTACGCGCCTGCTTGGACGCTTCCGCGCCTGCTTGGACGCTACCGCGCCTGCTTGCACGGTTCCGCGCATGCTTGGACGCTTCCGCGCCTGCTTGGACGCTTCCGAGCCTGCTTGGTCGCTTCCGCGCCTGCTTGGACGCTTACGCGACTGCTTGGACGCTTCCGCGACTGCTTGGACGCTTCCGCGCCTGCTTGGACGCTTCCGCGCCTGCTTGGACGCTTCCGCGCCTTCTTGGACGCTTCCTCGCCTGCTTGGACGCTTACGCGCCATCTTGGACGCTTCCTCGCCTGCTTGGACGCTTACGCGCCTGCTTGGACGCTTCCGCGCCTGCTTGGAAGCTTCCGCGACTGCTTGGGCGCTTCCGCGCCTGCTTGGACGCTTCCGCGCCTGCTTGGACGCTTCCGCGAATGCTTGGACGCTTCCGCGCCTGCTTGGACTCTTCTGCGCCTTCTTGCATGCTGCCGCGCCTACTTGGACGCTTCCGCGCCTGGTTGGACGCTACCGCGCCGGCTTGGACGCTTCCGCGACTGCTTGGACGCTTCCGCGCCTGCTTGGACTCTTCTGCGCCTTCTTGCATGCTTCCACGCCTGCTTGGACGTTTCCGCGCCTGCTTGGACCCTTCCGCGCCTCCTTGGACGCTTACGCGCCTTCTTGGACGCTTCCTCGCCTGCTTGGACGCTTACGCGCCTGCTTGGACGCTTCCGCGCCTGCTTGGACGCTACCGCGCCTGCTTGCACGGTTCCGCGCCTGCTTGGACGCTTCCGCGCCTGCTTGGACGCTTCCGCGCCTGCTTGGTCGCTTCCGCGCCTGCTTGGACGCTTACGCGACTGCTTGGACGCTTCCGCGCCTGCTTGGACGCTTCCGCGACTGCTTGGACGCTTCCGCGCCTGCTTGGACTCTTCTGCGCCTTCTTGCATGCTGCCGCGCCTACTTGGACGCTTCCGCGCCTGGTTGGACGCTACCGCGCCTGCTTGGTCGCTTCCGCGACTGCTTGGACGCTTCCGCGCCTGCTTGGACTCTTCTGCGCCTTCTTGCATGCTTCCGCGCCTGCTTGGACGTTTCCGCGCCTGCTTGGACGCTTCCGCGCCTGCTTGGACTCTTCTGCGCCTTCTTGCATGCTGCCGCGCCTACTTGGACGCTTCCGCGCCTGGTTGGACGCTACCGCGCCTGCTTGGACGCTTCCGCGACTGCTTGGACGCTTCCGCGCCTGCTTGGACTCTTCTGCGCCTTCTTGCATGCTTCCGCGCCTGCTTGGACGTTTCCGCGCCTGCTTGGACGCTACCGCGCCTGCTTGGACGCTTCCGCGCCTTCTTGCATGCTTCCGCGCCTACTTGGATGTTTCCGCGCCTGCTTGGACGCTTCCGCGCCTGCTTGCATGCTTCCCCGCCTGCTTGGACGCTTCCGCGACTACTTGGACGCTTCCGCGCCTGCTTGGACTCTTCTGCGCCTTCTTGCATGCTTCCGCGCCTGCCTGGACTCCTCTACGTCTTCTTGCATGCTTCCGCGCCTGCTTGGACTTTTCCGCGCCTGCTTGGACTCTTCTGCGCCTTCTTGCATGCTGCCGCGCCTACTTGGACGCTTCCGCGCCTGGTTGGACGCTACCGCGCCTGCTTGGACGCTTCCGCGACTGCTTGGACGCTTCCGCGCCTGCTTGGACTCTTCTGCGCCTTCTTGCATGCTTCCGCGCCTGCTTGGACGTTTCCGCGCCTGCTTGGACGCTACCGCGCCTGCTTGGACGCTTCCGCGCCTTCTTGCATGCTTCCGCGCCTACTTGGATGTTTCCGCGCCTGCTTGGACGCTTCGCGCCTGCTTGCATGCTTCCCCGCCTGCTTGGACGCTTCCGCGACTGCTTGGACGCTTCCGCGCCTGCTTGGACTCTTCTGCGCCTTCTTGCATGCTTCCGCGCCTGCCTGGACTCCTCTACGTCTTCTTGCATGCTTCCGCGCCTGCTTGGACTTTTCCGCGCCTGCTTGGACGCTACCGCGCCTGCTTGGACGCTTCCGCGACTGCTTGGACGCTTCCGCGCCTGCTTGGACCCTTCTGCGCCTGCTTGCATGCTTCTGCGCCTACTTGGACGTTTCTGCGCCTGCTTGGACGCTTCCGCGCCTGCATGGACGCTTCCGCGCCTGCTTGGACTCTTCTGCGCCTTCTTGCATGCTGCCGCGCCTACTTGGACGCTTCCGCGACTGCTTGGACGCTTCCGCGCCTGCTTGGACTCTTCTGCGCCTTCTTGCTTGCTGTCGCGCCTACTTGTACGTTTCCGCGCCTGCTTGGACGCTTCCGCGCCTGCTTGCATGCTTCCCCGCCTGCTTGGACGCTTCCGCACCTGCTTGGAATCTTCTGCGCCTTCTTGCATGCTTCCGCGCCTGCTTGGACGCTTCCGCGCCTGGTTGGACGCTACCGCGCCTGCTTGGACGCTTCCGCGACTGCTTGGACGCTTCCGCGCCTGCTTGGACACTTCTGCGCCTTCTTGCATGCTGCCGCGCCTACTTGGACGTTTCCGCGCCTGCTTGGACGCTTCCGCGCCTGCTTGGAATCTTCTGCGCCTTCTTGCATGCTGCCGCGCCTACTTGGACGTTTCCACGCCTGCTTGGACGCTTCCCCGCCTGCTTGCATGCTTCCCCGCCTGCCTGGACGCTTCCGCGCCTGCTTGGACTCTTCTGCGCCTTCTTGCATGCTTCCGCGCCTGCTTGGACGTTTCCGCGTCTGCTTGGACGCTACCGCGCCTGCTTGGACGCTTCCGCGACTGCTTGAACGCTTCCGCGCCTGCTTGGACTCTTCTGCGCCTTCTTGCATGCTTCCGCGCCTGCTTGGACGCTTCCGCGCCTGCTTGGACGCTTCCGCGCCTGCTTGGTCGCTTCCGCGCCTGCTTGGACGCTTACGCGACTGCTTGGACGCTTCCGCGACTGCTTGGACGCTTACGCGACTGCTTGGACGCTTCCGCGACTGCTTGGACGCTTCCGCGCCTGCTTGGACGCTTCCGCGCCTGCTTGGACGCTTCCGCGCCTTCTTGGACGCTTCCTCGCCTGCTTGGACGCTTACGCGCCTTCTTGGACGCTTCCTCGCCTGCTTGGACGCTTCCGCGACTGCTTGGACGCTTCCGCGACTGCTTGGACGCTTCCGCGCCTGCTTGGACTGTTCTGCGCCTTCTTGCATGCTTCCGCGCCTGCTTGCATGCTTCCGCGCCTGCTTGCATGCATCCGCGCCTGCTTGGACTCTTCTGCGCCTTCTTGCATGCTTCCGCGCCTGCTTGCATGCTTCCGCGCCTGCTTGGACGCTTCCGCGCCTGCTTGGACGCTACCCCGCATGCTTGGTCGCTTCCGCGCCTACTTGGACGTTTTCGCGCCTGCTTGGACTCTTCTGCGCCTTCTTGCATGCTTCCGCGCCTACTTGGACGTTTCCGCGCCTGCTTGGACGCTTCCGCGCCTGCTTGCATGCTCCCTCACCTGCTTGGACGCTTCCGCGCCTGCTTGGACTCTTCTGCGCCTTCTTGCATGCTTCCGCGCCTGCCTGGACTCCTCTACGTCTTCTTGCATGCTTCCGCGCCTGCTTGGACTTTTCCGCGCCTGCTTGGACGCTACCGCGCCTGCTTGGACGCTTCCGCGACTGCTTGGACGCTTCCGCGCCTGCTTGGACCCTTCTGCGCCTGCTTGCATGCTTCTGCGCCTACTTGGACGTTTCTGCGCCTGCTTGGACGCTTCCGCGCCTGCATGGACGCTTCCGCGCCTGCTTGGACTCTTCTGCGCCTTCTTGCATGCTTCCGCGCCTGCTTGGACGCTTCCGCGACTGCTTGGACGCTTCCGCGCCTGCTTGGACTCTTCTGCGCCTTCTTGCTTGCTGTCGCGCCTACTTGTACGTTTCCGCGCCTGCTTGGACGCTTCCGCGCCTGCTTGCATGCTTCCCCGCCTGCTTGGACGCTTCCGCACCTGCTTGGAATCTTCTGCGCCTTCTTGCATGCTTCCGCGCCTGCTTGGACGCTTCCGCGCCTGGTTGGACGCTACCGCGCCTGCTTGGACGCTTCCGCGACTGCTTGGACGCTTCCGCGCCTGCTTGGACACTTCTGCGCCTTCTTGCATGCTGCCGCGCCTACTTGGACGTTTCCGCGCCTGCTTGGACGCTTCCGCGCCTGCTTGGAATCTTCTGCGCCTTCTTGCATGCTGCCGCGCCTACTTGGACGTTTCCACGCCTGCTTGGACGCTTCCCCGCCTGCTTGCATGCTTCCCCGCCTGCCTGGACGCTTCCGCGCCTGCTTGGACTCTTCTGCGCCTTCTTGCATGCTTCCGCGCCTGCTTGGACGTTTCCGCGTCTGCTTGGACGCTACCGCGCCTGCTTGGACGCTTCCGCGACTGCTTGGACGCTTCCGCGCCTGCTTGGACTCTTCTGCGCCTTCTTGCATGCTTCCGCGCCTGCTTGGACGCTTCCGCGCCTGCTTGGACGCTTCCGCGCCTGCTTGGTCGCTTCCGCGCCTGCTTGGACGCTTACGCGACTGCTTGGACGCTTCCGCGACTGCTTGGACGCTTACGCGACTGCTTGGACGCTACCGCGCCTGCTTGGACGCTTCCGCGACTGCTTGGACGCTTCCGCGCCTGCTTGGACTCTTCTGCGCCTTCTTGCATGCTTCCGCGCCTGCTTGGACGCTTCCGCGCCTGCTTGGACGCTTCCGCGCCTGCTTGGTCGCTTCCGCGCCTGCTTGGACGCTTCCGCGCCTTCTTGGACGCTTCCTCGCCTGCTTGGACGCTTACGCGCCTTCTTGGACGCTTCCTCGCCTGCTTGGACGCTTCCGCGACTGCTTGGACGCTTCCGCGACTGCTTGGACGCTTCCGCGCCTGCTTGGACGCTACCCCGTATGCTTGGTCGCTTCCGCGCCTACTTGGACGTTTTCGCGCCTGCTTGGACTCTTCTGCGCCTTCTTGCATGCTTCCGCGCCTACTTGGACGTTTCCGCGCCTGCTTGGACGCTTCCGCGCCTGCTTGCATGCTCCCTCACCTGCTTGGACGCTTCCGCGCCTGCTTGGACTCTTCTGCGCCTTCTTGCATGCTTCCGCGCCTGCTTGGACGCTTCCGCGCCTGCTTGCACGGTTCTGCACCTGCTTGGACGCTACCGCGCCTGCTTGGATGCTTCCGCGCCTGCTTGGACGCTTGCGCGCCTGCTTGGACGCTTCCGCGCCTGCTTGTACTCTTCTGCGCCTTCTTGCATGCTGCCGCGCCTACTTGGACGCTTCCGCGCCTGGTTGGACGCTACCGCGCCTGCTTGGACACCTCCGCGACTGCTTGGACGCTTCCGCGCCTGCTTGCACGGTTCTGCGCCTGCTTAGACGCTTCCGCGCCTGCTTGGACGCTTCCGCGCCTGCTTGCACGCTTCCGCGCCTGCTTGGACGCTTCCGAGCCTGCTTGGACGCTACCGCGACTGCTTGGACGCTTCCGCGCCTGCTTGGACGCTACCGCGCCTGCTTGGACGCTTCCGCGACTGCTTGGACGCTTCCGCGCCTGCTTGGACCCTTCTGCGCCTGCTTGCATGCTTCTGCGCCTACTTGGACGTTTCTGCGCCTGCTTGGACGCTTCCGCGCCTGCATGGACGCTTCCGCGCCTGCTTGGACTCTTCTGCGCCTTCTTGCATGCTGCCGCGCCTACTTGGACGCTTCCGCGACTGCTTGGACGCTTCCGCGCCTGCTTGGACTCTTCTGCGCCTTCTTGCTTGCTGTCGCGCCTACTTGTACGTTTCCGCGCCTGCTTGGACGCTTCCGCGCCTGCTTGCATGCTTCCCCGCCTGCTTGGACGCTTCCGCACCTGCTTGGAATCTTCTGCGCCTTCTTGCATGCTTCCGCGCCTGCTTGGACGCTTCCGCGCCTGGTTGGACGCTACCGCGCCTGCTTGGACGCTTCCGCGACTGCTTGGACGCTTCCGCGCCTGCTTGGACACTTCTGCGCCTTCTTGCATGCTGCCGCGCCTACTTGGACGTTTCCGCGCCTGCTTGGACGCTTCCGCGCCTGCTTGGAATCTTCTGCGCCTTCTTGCATGCTGCCGCGCCTACTTGGACGTTTCCACGCCTGCTTGGACGCTTCCCCGCCTGCTTGCATGCTTCCCCGCCTGCCTGGACGCTTCCGCGCCTGCTTGGACTCTTCTGCGCCTTCTTGCATGCTTCCGCGCCTGCTTGGACGTTTCCGCGTCTGCTTGGACGCTACCGCGCCTGCTTGGACGCTTCCGCGACTGCTTGGACGCTTCCGCGCCTGCTTGGACTCTTCTGCGCCTTCTTGCATGCTTCCGCGCCTGCTTGGACGCTTCCGCGCCTGCTTGGACGCTTCCGCGCCTGCTTGGTCGCTTCCGCGCCTGCTTGGACGCTTACGCGACTGCTTGGACGCTTCCGCGACTGCTTGGACGCTTACGCGACTGCTTGGACGCTTCCGCGACTGCTTGGACGCTTCCGCGCCTGCTTGGACGCTTCCGCGCCTGCTTGGACGCTTCCGCGCCTTCTTGGACGCTTCCTCGCCTGCTTGGACGCTTACGCGCCTTCTTGGACGCTTCCTCGCCTGCTTGGACGCTTCCGCGACTGCTTGGACGCTTCCGCGACTGCTTGGACGCTTCCGCGCCTGCTTGGACGCTACCCCGCATGCTTGGTCGCTTCCGCGCCTACTTGGACGTTTTCGCGCCTGCTTGGACTCTTCTGCGCCTTCTTGCATGCTTCCGCGCCTACTTGGACGTTTCCGCGCCTGCTTGGACGCTTCCGCGCCTGCTTGCATGCTCCCTCACCTGCTTGGACGCTTCCGCGCCTGCTTGGACTCTTCTGCGCCTTCTTGCATGCTTCCGCGCCTGCTTGGACGCTTCCGCGCCTGCTTGCACGGTTCTGCACCTGCTTGGACGCTACCGCGCCTTCTTGCATGCTTCCGCGCCTGCTTGCATGCTTCCGCGCCTGCTTGCATGCATCCGCGCCTGCTTGGACTCTTCTGCGCCTTCTTGCATGCTTCCGCGCCTGCTTGCATGCTTCCGCGCCTGCTTGGACGCTTCCGCGCCTGCTTGGACGCTACCCCGTATGCTTGGTCGCTTCCGCGCCTACTTGGACGTTTTCGCGCCTGCTTGGACTCTTCTGCGCCTTCTTGCATGCTTCCGCGCCTACTTGGACGTTTCCGCGCCTGCTTGGACGCTTCCGCGCCTGCTTGCATGCTCCCTCACCTGCTTGGACGCTTCCGCGCCTGCTTGGACTCTTCTGCGCCTTCTTGCATGCTTCCGCGCCTGCTTGGACGCTTCCGCGCCTGCTTGCACGGTTCTGCACCTGCTTGGACGCTACCGCGCCTGCTTGGATGCTTCCGCGCCTGCTTGGACGCTTGCGCGCCTGCTTGGACGCTTCCGCGCCTGCTTGTACTCTTCTGCGCCTTCTTGCATGCTGCCGCGCCTACTTGGACGCTTCCGCGCCTGGTTGGACGCTACCGCGCCTGCTTGGACACCTCCGCGACTGCTTGGACGCTTCCGCGCCTGCTTGCACGGTTCTGCGCCTGCTTAGACGCTTCCGCGCCTGCTTGGACGCTTCCGCGCCTGCTTGCACGCTTCCGCGCCTGCTTGGACGCTTCCGAGCCTGCTTGGACGCTACCGCGACTGCTTGGACGCTTCCGCGCCTGCTTGGACTCTTCTGCGCCTTCTTGCATGCTGCCGCGCCTGCTTGGACGCTTCCGCGACTGCTTGGACGCTTCCGCGACTGCTTGGACGCTTCCGCGCCTGCTTGGACTGTTCTGCGCCTTCTTGCATGCTTCCGCGCCTGCTTGCATGCTTCCGCGCCTGCTAGGACGCTTTCGCGCCTGCTTGCACGGTTCCGAGCCTGCTTGGACGCTTCCGCGACTGCTTGGACTCTTCTGCGTCTTCTTGCATGCTTCCGCGCCTGCTTGGACGTTTCCGCGCCTGCTTGGACGGTGCCGTGCCTGTTTGGACGCTTCCGCGACTTCTTGGACCCTTCTGCGCCATCTTGCATGCTGCCGCGCCTACTTGGACGTTTCCGCGCCTGCTTGGACGCTTCCGCGCCTGCTTGGACGCTACCGCGCCTGCTTGGACGCTTCCGCGCCTGCTTGCATGCTCCCCGCCTGCTTGCATGCTTCCGCGCCTGCTTGGACGTTTCGGCGCCTGCTTGGGCGCTTCCGCGCCTGGTTGGACGCTACCGCGCCTGCTTGGACGTTTTCGCGCCTGCTTGGACTCTTCTGCGCCTTCTTGCATGCTTCCGCGCCTACTTGGACGTTTCCGCGCCTGCTTGGACGCTTCCGCGCCTGCTTGCATGCTCCCTCACCTGCTTGGACGCTTCCGCGCCTGCTTGGACTCTTCTGCGCCTTCTTGCATGCTTCCGCGCCTGCTTGGACGCTTCCGCGCCTGCTTGCACGGTTCTGCACCTGCTTGGACGCTACCGCGCCTTCTTGCATGCTTCCGCGCCTGCTTGCATGCTTCCGCGCCTGCTTGCATGCATCCGCGCCTGCTTGGACTCTTCTGCGCCTTCTTGCATGCTTCCGCGCCTGCTTGCATGCTTCCGCGCCTGCTTGGACGCTTCCGCGCCTGCTTGGACGCTACCCCGCATGCTTGGTCGCTTCCGCGCCTACTTGGACGTTTTCGCGCCTGCTTGGACTCTTCTGCGCCTTCTTGCATGCTTCCGCGCCTACTTGGACGTTTCCGCGCCTGCTTGGACGCTTCCGCGCCTGCTTGCATGCTCCCTCACCTGCTTGGACGCTTCCGCGCCTGCTTGGACTCTTCTGCGCCTTCTTGCATGCTTCCGCGCCTGCTTGGACGCTTCCGCGCCTGCTTGCACGGTTCTGCACCTGCTTGGACGCTACCGCGCCTGCTTGGATGCTTCCGCGCCTGCTTGGACGCTTGCGCGCCTGCTTGGACGCTTCCGCGCCTGCTTGTACTCTTCTGCGCCTTCTTGCATGCTGCCGCGCCTACTTGGACGCTTCCGCGCCTGGTTGGACGCTACCGCGCCTGCTTGGACACCTCCGCGACTGCTTGGACGCTTCCGCGCCTGCTTGCACGGTTCTGCGCCTGCTTAGACGCTTCCGCGCCTGCTTGGACGCTTCCGCGCCTGCTTGCACGCTTCCGCGCCTGCTTGGACGCTTCCGAGCCTGCTTGGACGCTACCGCGACTGCTTGGACGCTTCCGCGCCTGCTTGGACTCTTCTGCGCCTTCTTGCATGCTGCCGCGCCTGCTTGGACGCTTCCGCGACTGCTTGGACGCTTCCGCGACTGCTTGGACGCTTCCGCGCCTGCTTGGACTGTTCTGCGCCTTCTTGCATGCTTCCGCGCCTGCTTGCATGCTACCGCGCCTGCTAGGACGCTTCCGCGACTGCTTGGACGCTTCCGCGCCTGCATGCACGGTTCCGCGCCTGCTTGGACGATTCCTCGCCTGCTTGGACGCTTCCGCGTATGCTTGGACGATTCCGCGCCTGCTTGCACGCTACCGCGCCTGCTTGGACGTTTCCGAGCCAGCTTGGGCGCTGACGCGCCTGCTTGGACGCTTCCGCGCCTGCATGCACGCTTCCGCGCCTGCTTGGACGCTTTCGCGCATGCTTGGACGCTTCCGCACCTGCTTGCACGCTACCGCGCCTGCTTGGACGCTTCCGCGCCTGCTTGGACGCTACCGCGCCTGCTTGGACGCTTCCGCGCCTGCATGCACGCTTCCGCGCCTGCTTGGACGCTTTCGCGCCTGCTTGGACGCTTCCGCACCTGCTTGCACGCTACCGCGCCTGCTTGGACGCTTCCGCGCCTGCTTGGACGCTACCGCGCCTGCTTGGACGCTTCCGCGCCTGCTTGCATGCTTCCGCGCCTGCTTGGACGCTTCCGCGCCTGCTTGGACGCTACCGCGCCTGCTTGGACGCTTCCGCGACTGCTTGGACGCTTCCGCGCCTGCATGCACGCTTCCGCGCCTGCTTGGATGCTTCCGCGCCTGCTTGGACGCTTCCGCGTCTGCTTGGACCCTTCCGCGCCTGCTTGGACGCTACCGCGCCTGCTTGGACGCTTCCGTGCCAACTTGGACGCTTCTGCGCCTGCTTGGACAATGGGGCTCGTTGTTCACTTAAACTTGAAGAACAAAAAATTGGCGAATGGTACTGTTTGGTTGCTTTGCAGATGTGTTTCTTAGACTATATAGAAGCAATATATACAAGCATTTCAACCGTCTACCTGTTCCATTCATTGTTCTACTTGTCGAAAGTTACAAATAATTTCCCTTAAAGGATTAACAATGCGGCTCGTAGTTCACTTAAACTTGAAGAACAAAAAATTGGCGAATGGTACTGTTTGGATGCTTTGCATATATGTTTCTTAGACTATATAGAAGCAATATATACAAAGATTTCAACCGTCTACCTGTTTCATTCATTGTTCTACTTGTCGAAAATAACAAATAATTTCCGATAAAGGATTAACAATGTGGCTCATTGTTCACTTAAACTTGAAGACCAAAAATCGGCGAATGGTACTGTTTGGATGCTTTGCATATCTGTTTCTTAGACTATATAGAAGCAATATATGAAAAGATTGCAATCGTCTACCTCTTCCATTCATTGTTCTACTTGTCGAAAGAGACAAATAATTTCCGTTAAAGGATTAACAATGGGGCTCGTAGTTCACTTAAACTTGGAGAACAAAAAATTCGCGCATGGTACTGTTTGGATGCTTTGCACATATGTTTCTTAAACTATATGGAAACAATATATGCAATGATTTCAACCGTCTACCTGTTCCATTCATTGTTCTACTAGTCGAAAGTTACAAATAATTTCCGTTAAAGAATTAACAATGGGGCTCGTTGTTCACTTAAACTTGAAGAACAAAAAATTGGCGAATTGTTCTGTTTGGCTGCTTTGCATATACGTTTCCTACACTATATAGGAGCAATATATACAAAGATTTCAACCGTCTACCTGTTCCAGTCATTGTTCTACTTGTCGAAAGTTACAAATAATTTCCGTTAAAGCATTAACAATGGGGCTCGTTGTTCACTTAAACTTGAAGAACAAAAAATTGGCGAATTGTTCTGTTTGGATGCTTTGCATATATGTTTATCAGACTATATAGAAGCAGTATGTACAATGATTTCAACCGTCTACCTGTTCCATTCATTGTTCTACTAGTCGAAAGTTACAAATAATTTCCGTTAAAGGATTAACAATGGGGCTCGTAGTTCACTTAAACTTGAAGAACTAAACATTGGCGAATGGTACTGTTTGGGTGCTTTGCATATCTGTTTCTTAGACTATATAGAAGCAATATATACAAAGATTTTAACCTTCTACCGGTTCCATTCATTATTCTACTTGTCGAAAGTTACAAATAATTTCCGTTTCATGATTAACAATATCGCTCGTTGTTGACTTAAACTTGAAGAACAAAAATTGGCGAATGGTACTGTTTGGATACTTTGCATATATGTTTCTTAGACTATATAGAAGCAATATATACAAAGATTTCAACAGTCTACCTGTTGCATTCATTGTTCCACTTGTCGAAAGTTACAAATAATTTCCGTTAAAGGATTAGCAATGGGCTCGTTGTACACTTAAACTTGCAGAACAAAAAATTGGCGAATGGTACTGTTTGGATGCTTTGCATATAAGTTTCTTAGACTATATAGAAGCAATATATACAACGATTTCAACCGTCTAACTGTTCCATTCATTGTTCTACTTGTCGAAAGTTGCAAATAATGTCCGTTAAAGGATTAACATTGGGGCTCCTTGTTCACTTAAACTTGGAGAACAAAAAATTCGCGCATGGTACTGTTTGGATGCTTTGCACATATGTTTCTTAAACTATATGGAAGCAATATATGCAATGATATCAACCGTCTACCTGTTCCATTCATTGTTCTACTAGTCGAAAGTTACAAATAATTTCCGTTAAAGAATTAACAATGGGGCTCATTGTTCACTTAAACTTACAGAACAAAAAATTGGCGAAAGGTACTGTTTGGATGCTTTGCATATATGTTTCTTAGACTATATAGAAGCAATATATACAAAGATTTCAACCGTCTAACTGTTCCATTCATTGTTCTGCTTGTTGAAAGTTGCAAATAATGTCCGCTAAAGGATTAAAAATGGGGCTCATTGTTCACTTGAACTTGAAGAACAAAAAATTGGCGAATGGTACTGTTTGGTTGCTTTGCGTATATGTTTCTTAAACTATATAGGAGCAATATATGCAAAGATTTCAACCGTCTACCTGTTCCATTCATTGTTCTACTTGTCGGAAGTTACAAATAATTTCCGTTAAAGTATTAACAATGGGGCTCGTAGTTCACTTAAACATGAAGATGAAATAATTGGCGAATTGTACTGTTTGGATGCTTTGCATATATGTTTCTTAGACTATATGGAAGCAATATATACAAAGTTTTCAACCGTCTGCGTGTTCCAATCATTGTTGTACTTGTAGAAAGTTACAATAAATTTCCGTTAAAGGTTTAAGAATGGGGCTCGTAGTTCACTTAAACTTGAAGAACAAAAAATTGGCGAAAGGTACTGTTTGGATGCTTTGCATATATGTTTCTTAGACTATTTGGAAGCAATATATAGAAAGATTTCACCCGTCTACCTGTACTATTCATTGTTCTACTTGTAGAAAGTTACAAATAATTTCCATTTCATGATTATCAATGGGGCTCGCTGTTCACTTAAACTTAAAGATCAAAAAATTGGTGATTGTTAACGTTTAGATGCTTTCCATAAATGTTTCTTAGATTATATAGAAGCAATATATACAAAGATTTCAACCGTCTACCTGTTCCATTCATTGTTCTACTTGTCGAAAATTACAAATAATTTCCGATAAAGGATTAACCATTGGGGCTCATTGTTCACTTAAACTTGAAGAACAAAAAATTGGCGAATGGTACTGTTTGGATGCTTTGCGTACATGTTTCTTAGACTATATGGAAGCAATATATACAATGATTTCAACCGTCTACGTGTTCCAATCATTGTTCTACTTGTCGAAAGTTACAAATAATTTCCGATAAAGGATTAACAATGGGGCTCATTGTTCACTTAATCTTGAAGAACAAAAAATTGGCGAATGGTACTGTTTGGATGCTTTGCATATATGTTTCTTAGACTATATAGAAGCAATATATAAAAAGATTTCAACCGTCTACCTGTTCCATTCATTGTTCTACTTGTCGAAAGTTACAAATAGTTTCCGATAAAGGATTAACCATTGGGGCTCATTGTTCACTTACACTTGAAGAACAAAAAATTGGTGAATGGTACTGTTTGGATGCTTTGCATATATGTTTCTTAGACTATATAGAAGCAATATATACAATGATTTCAACAGTCTACCTTTTCCATTCATTGTTCTACGTGTCGAAATTTACAAACAATTTCCGTTAAAGGATTAACAATGGGGATCGTAGTTCACTTAAACTTGAAGAACAAAAAATTGGCGAATTGTACTGTTTGGATGCTTTGCATAACTGTATCTTAGTCTATATAGAAGCAATATATACAAAGATTTCAACAGTCTAACTGCTCTATTCATTGTTCTATTTGTAGAAAGTTACAAATAATTTCCCTTTCATGATTATCAATGGGGCTCGTTTTTCACTTAAACTTGAAGAACAAAAAATTGGCGAATGTTACTATTTAGATGCTTTGCATATAGGTTTCTTAGACTATATAGAAGCAATATATACAAAGATTTCAGCCGTCTACCTGTTCCATTCATTGTTCTACTTGTCGAAATTTACAAATAATTTCCTTTAAAGCATTAACAATGGGGCTCGTTGTTCACTTAAACTTGAAGAACAATAAATTGGCGAATTGTACTGTTTGGATGCTTTGCATATATGTTTCTTAGACTATATAGCAGCAATATATACAAAGATTTCAGCCGTCTACCTGTTCCATTCATTGTTCTACTTGTCGAAATTTACAAATAATTTCCTTTAAAGCATTAACAATGGGGCTCGTTGTTCACTTAAACTTGAAGAACAATAAATTGGCGAATTGTACTGTTTGGATGCTTTGCATATATGTTTCTTAGACTATATAGCAGCAATATATACAAAGATTTCAGCCGTCTACCTGTTCCATTCATTGTTCTACTTGTCGAAAGTTACAAATAATTTCCGTTTCATGATTAACAATGGGGCTCGGTGTTCACTTAAACTTGAAGAACCAAAAATTGGCGAAAGGTACTGTTTGGATGCTTTGCATATATGTTTCTTAGACTATATAGAAGCAATATATACATTGATTTCAACCGTCTACTTGTTCCATTCATTGTTCTACTTGTCGGAAGTTACAAATAATTTCCGATAAAGGATTAACAATGGGGCTCATTGTTCACTTAAACTTGAAGATCAAAAAATTGGCGAATGTTACTGTTTAGATGCTTTGCATATAGTTTTCTTAGACTATATAGAAGCAACATATACAAAGATTTCAACCGTCTACCTGTTCTATTCATTGTTCTTCTTGTCGAAAGTTACAAATAATTTCCGTTAAAGGATTAACAATGGTGCTCGTTGTTCACTTAAAACTGAAGAACAAATAATTGGCGAATGGTACTGTTTGGATGCTTTGCATATATGTATCTTAGACTATATAGAAGCAATATATACAATGATTTCAACCGTCTACCTGTTCCATTCATTGTTCTACTTGTCGAAAGTTAGAAATAATTTCCGTTGAAGGATTAACAATGGGGATCGTAGTTCACTTAAACTTGAAGAAATATAAATTGGCAAATTGTACTGTTTGGATGATTTGCATATATGTTTCTTAGACTATATAGAAGCAATATATACAAGGATTTCAACCGTCTACCTGTTCCATTCATTGTTCTACTTGCCGAAAGTTACAAATAATTTCCGTTAAAGGATTAACAATGGGGCTCGTTGTCCACTTAAACTTGAAGAACAAAAAATTGGCGAATCCGCAAATAAACGATCAAATGGCGTATATTACTGTAACATTTAGATGTAAATGTATATGCAGATAAAATACATAAACAACAATATTACGACTGTAAACGATCTTATATCGGTTATAAATGGTCATAGGACTTGTATTGTGTGCAATATGAAGGATATTCACGATGACAAGCCGCAAATAAACGATCAAATGTTGTATGATGCCGTAACATTTATATATAAATGTATACGCAGTTAAAAGACATAAACAACTATATTACGACTGTAAACGATCTTATAAAGGTTATAAATGGTCATAGGACTTGCATTGTGTGCAATATGAAGAATATTGACCATGGCAAGCCGCAAACAACCGATAAAATGTCGTATAGTGCTGTAACATTTAGATATAAATGTATATGCAGATAAAAGACAGAAACAACTCTATAACGACTGTAATCGACCTTATAACGGTTTTAAGTGGTCATAGGACATGCATTGTGTGCAATGTTAAGAATACTGAAGATGACAAGCCACAAATAACCGATTAAATGTCGTATATTGCTGAAACACTTAGATATAAATGTATATGCAGAATAAAGACATAAACGACTATATAACGACTGTAAACGATCTTATAACGGTTATAAATGGTCATAGGACTTGCATTGTGTGCAATGTGAAGAATATTGAAGATGACAAGCCGCAAATAACCGATTAAAAGTCGTATATTGCTGTAACACTTACATATAAATGTATATGCAGAATAAAGACATAAACGACTATATAACGACTGTAAACGATCTTATAACGGTTATAAATGGTCATAGGACTTGCATTGTGTGCAATGTGAAGAATATTGAAGATGACAGCCCGCAAATAACCGATTAAATGTCGTATATTGCTGTAACACTTAGATATAAATGTATATGTAGATTAAAGACACAAACAACTATATTACGACTGCAAACGATCTTATAACGGTTATAAATGGTCATAGGACTTGCTTTATGGGCAATTTGAAGGATATTAACGATAACAAGCCGTATATAAACGATAAAATGTCGTATACTGCTGTAACATTTAGATATAAATGTATATGCAGATTAAAGACATAAACAACTATATTACGACTGCACACGATCTTATAACGGTTATAAATGGTCATAGGACTTGCATTGTGTGCAATATGAAGGATATTGATGATGACAAGCCGCAAATAAACGATCAAATGGCGTATATTACTGTAACATTTAGATATAAATGTATATGCAGATAAAAGACACAAACCACTATATTACGACAGTAAACGATCTTATAACGGTTATAAATGGTCATAGGACTTGCATTGTGTGCAATATGAAGGATATTGACGATGACAAGCCGCAAATAATCGATCAAATGGCGTATATTACTGTAACATTTAGATATAAATTTATATGCAGATAAAATACATAAACAACTATATTACGACTGTAAACGATCTTATAACGGTTATAAATGGTCATAGGACTTGCATTATGTGCAAAATGCAGGATATTGATGGTGACAAGCCGCAAATAAACGATTAAATGTCGTATATTACCGTAACATTTAGATATAAATGTATATGCATATAAAAGACATAAACGACTATATAACGACTTTAAACGACCTTGTAACGGTTATAACTGGTCATAGGCCTTGCATCGTGTGCAATATGAAGGATACTGTTAATGACAACCCGCAAATAAACGATCAAACGTCGTATATTGCTGTAACACTTAGATATAAATGTATATGCAGATTAAAGACATAAACAACTATATTACGACTGCAAACGGTCTTATAACAGTTATAAATTGTCATAGGACTTGCATTGTGTGCAATGTGAAGTATATTGAAGATGACAAGCCGCAAATAACCGATTAAATGTCGTATATTGCTGTAACACTTAGATATAAATGTATATGCAGAATAAAGACATAAACGACTATATAACGACTGTAAACGATCCTATAACGGTTATAAATGGTCATAGGACTTGCATTGTGTGCAATGTGAAGAATATTGAAGATGACAAGCCGCAAATAACCGATAAAATGTCGTATAGTGCTGTAACATTTAGATATAAATGTATATGCATATAAAAGACAGAAACGACTCTATAACGACTGTAAACGATCTTATAAAGGTTATAAATGGTCATAGGACTTGCATTGTGTGCAATATGAAGAACATTGAAGATGACAAGCCGCAAATAACCGATTAAATGTCGTGTATTGCTGTAACATTTAGATATAATTGTATATGCAGATAAAAGACATAAACGACTATATAACGACTGTAATCGACCTTATAACGGTTTTAAGTGGTCATAGGACTTGCACTGTGTGCAATATGAAGAATATTGACGTTGGCAAGCCGCATAGAAACAATTAAATGTCGTATATTACTGTAATATTATAGTTAGATATAAATGTATATGCTGATTAATGACATAAACAACTATATTACGACTATGAACGACCTTGTAATGGTTGTAAATGATCATAGGACTTGCATTGTGAGCAATATGGAGGATATTGGCGGTAACAAGCCGCAAATAAACGATCAAATGGCGTATATTGCTGTAATGTTTAGATATAAATGTATATGCAGATAAAAGACAGAAACGACTATATAACGACTGTAATCGACCTTATAACGGTTTTAAGGGGTCATAGGACTTGCACTGTGTACAATATGAAGAATATTGACGTTGGCAAGCAGCATAGAAGCAATTAAATGTCGTATATTACTGTAATATTATAGTTAGATATAAATGTATATGCTGATTAATGACATAAATAACTATATTACGACTATGAACGACCTTGTAACGGTTATAAATGATCATAGGACTTGCATTGTGAGCACTATGAAGGATATTGGCGATAACAAGCCGCAAATAAACGATCAAATGGCGTATATTTCTGTAATATTTAGATATAAATGTTGATGCAGGTAAAAGACAGAAACGACTATATAACGACTGTAATCGACCTTATAACGGTTTTAAGCGGTCATAGGACTTGCACTGTGTGCAATATGAAGAATATTGACGTTGGCAAGCAGCATAGAAACAATTAAATGACGTATATTACTGTAATATTATAGTTAGATATAAATGTATATGCTGATTAATGACATAAACAACTATATTACGACCATGAACGACCTTGTAACGGTTATAAATGATCAGAGGACTTGCATTGTGAGCAATATGAAGGATATTGGCGATAACAAGCCGCATATAAACGATTAAATGTCGTATATTAATGTAATATTATAAGTAGATATAAATGTATATGCAGATAAAAAACATGAACGACTATATAACGACTATAAACGATCTTATATCGGTTATAAATGTACATAGGACTTGCATTGTGTGCAATGTGAAGAATATTGAAGATGGCTAGCAGCAAATAAACGACCAAATGGCGTATATTGCTGTAATATTTAGATATAAATGTATATGCAGGTAAAAGACAGAAACGACTATATAACGACTGTAATCGACCTTATAACGGTTTTAAGTGGTCATAGGACTTGCATTGTGAGCAATATGAAGGATATTGGCGATAACAAGCCGTAAATAAACGATCAAATGGCGTATATTGCTGTAATATTTAGATATAAATGTATATGCTGATTAATGACATAAACAACTATATTACGACTATGAACGACCTTGTAACGGTTATAAAAGATCACAGGACTTGCATTGTGAGGACTATGAAGGATATTGGCGATAACAAGCCGCAAATAAACGATCAAATGGCGTATATTGCTGTAATATTTAGATATAAATGTATATGCAGATAAAAGACAGAAACGACTATATAACGACTGTAATCGAACTTATAACGGTTTTAAGTGGTCATAGGACTTGCACTGTATGCAATATGAAGAATATTGACGTTGGCAAGCAGCGTAGAAACAATTAAATGTCGTATATTACTGTAATATTATAGTTAGATATAAATGTATATGCTGATTAATGACATAAACAACTATATTACGACTATGAACGACCTTGTAACGGTTATAAAAGATCATAGGACTTGCATTGTGAGGACTATGAAGGATATTGGCGATAACAAGCCGCAAATAAACGATCAAATGGCGTATATTTCTGTAATATTTAGATATAAATGTTGATGCAGGTAAAAGACAGAAACGACTATATAACGACTGTAATCGACCTTATAACGGTTTTAAGCGGTCATAGGACTTGCACTGTGTGCAATATGAAGAATATTGACGTTGGCAAGCAGCATAGAAACAATTAAATGACGTATATTACTGTAATATTATAGTTAGATATAAATGTATATGCTGATTAATGACATAAACAACAATATTACGACTATGAACGACCTTGTAACGGTTATAAAAGATCATAGGACTTGCATTGTGAGGACAATGAAGGATATTGACGATAACAAGCCGCAAATAAACGATCAAATGGCGTATATTGCTATAATATTTAGATATAAATGTATATGCAGATAAAAGACAGAAACGACTATATAACGACTGTAATCGACCTTATAACGGTTTTAAGTGGTCATAGGACTTGCACTGTGTGCAATATGAAGAATATTGACGTTGGCAAGTCGCATAGAAATAATTAAATGTCGTATATTACTGTAATATTATAGTTAGATATAAATGTATATGATGATTAATGACATAAACAACTATATTACGACTATGAACGACCTTGTAACGGTTATAAATGATCATAGGACTTGCATTGTGAGCAATATGAAGGATATTGGCGATAACAAGCCGCAAATAAACGATCAAATGGCGTATATTGCTGTAATATTTAGATATAAATGTATATGCAGATAAAAGACAGAAACGACTATATAACGTCTGTAATCGACCTTATAACGGTTTTAATGGGTCATAGGACTTGCACTGTGTACAATATGAAGAATATTGACGTTGGCAAGCAGCATAGAAGCAATTAAATGTCGTATATTACTGTAATATTATAGTTAGATATAAATGTATATGCTGATTAATGACATAAATAACTATATTACGACTATGAACGACCTTGTAACGGTTATAAATGATCATAGGACTTGCATTGTGATCACTATGAAGGATATTGGCGATAACAAGCCGCAAATAAACGATCAAATGGCGTATATTTCTGTAATATTTAGATATAAATGTTGATGCAGGTAAAAGTCAGAAACGACTATATAACGACTGTAATCGACCTTATAACGGTTTTAAGCGGTCATAGGACTTGCACTGTGTGCAATATGAAGAATATTGACGTTGGCAAGCAGCATAGAAACAATTAAATGACGTATATTACTGTAATATTATAGTTAGATATAAATGTATATGCTGATTAATGACATAAACAACTATATTACGACCATGAACGACCTTGTAACGGTTATAAATGATCAGAGGACTTACATTGTGAGCAATATGAAGGATATTGGCGATAACAAGCCGCATATAAACGATTAAATGTCGTATATTAATGTAATATTATAAGTAGATATAAATGTATATGCAGATAAAAAACATGAACGACTATATAACGACTATAAACGATCTTATATCGGTTATAAATGTACATAGGACTTGCATTGTGTGCAATGTGAAGAATATTGAAGATGGCTAGCAGCAAATAAACGATCAAATGGCGTATATTGCTGTAATATTTAGATATAAATGTATATGCAGGTAAAAGACAGAAACGACTATATAACGACTGTAATCGACCTTATAACGGTTTTAAGTGGTCATAGGACTTGCATTGTGAGCAATATGAAGGATATTGGCGATAACAAGCCGTAAATAAACGATCAAATGGCGTATATTGCTGTAATATTTAGATATAAATGTATATGCTGATTAATGACATAAACAACTATATTACGACTATGAACGACCTTGTAACGGTTATAAAAGATCATAGGACTTGCATTGTGAGGACTATGAAGGATATTGGCGATAACAAGCCGCAAATAAACGATCAAATGGCGTATATTGCTGTAATATTTAGATATAAATGTATATGCAGATAAAAGACAGAAACGACTATATAACGACTGTAATCGACCTTATAACGGTTTTAAGTGGTCATAGGACTTGCACTGTATGCAATATGAAGAATATTGACGTTGGCAAGCAGCGTAGAAACAATTAAATGTCGTATATTACTGTAATATTATAGTTAGATATAAATGTATATGCTGATTAATGACATAAACAACTATATTACGACTATGAACGACCTTGTAACGGTTATAAAAGATCATAGGACTTGCATTGTGAGGACTATGAAGGATATTGGCGATAACAAGCCGCAAATAAACGATCAAATGGCGTATATTGCTATAATATTTAGATATAAATGTATATGCAGATAAAAGACAGAAACGACTATATAACGACTGTAATCGACCTTATAACGGTTTTAAGTGGTCATAGGACTTGCACTGTGTGCAATATGAAGAATATTGACGTTGGCAAGTCGCATAGAAATAATTAAATGTCGTATATTACTGTAATATTATAGTTAGATATAAATGTATATGATGATTAATGACATAAACAACTATATTACGACTATGAACGACCTTGTAACGGTTATAAATGATCATAGGACTTGCATTGTGAGCAATATGAAGGATATTGGCGATAACAAGCCGCAAATAAACGATCAAATGGCGTATATTGCTGTAATATTTAGATATAAATGTATATGCAGATAAAAGACAGAAACGACTATATAACGTCTGTAATCGACCTTATAACGGTTTTAATGGGTCATAGGACTTGCACTGTGTACAATATGAAGAATATTGACGTTGGCAAGCAGCATAGAAGCAATTAAATGTCGTATATTACTGTAATATTATAGTTAGATATAAATGTATATGCTGATTAATGACATAAATAACTATATTACGACTATGAACGACCTTGTAACGGTTATAAATGATCATAGGACTTGCATTGTGATCACTATGAAGGATATTGGCGATAACAAGCCGCAAATAAACGATCAAATGGCGTATATTTCTGTAATATTTAGATATAAATGTTGATGCAGGTAAAAGTCAGAAACGACTATATAACGACTGTAATCGACCTTATAACGGTTTTAAGCGGTCATAGGACTTGCACTGTGTGCAATATGAAGAATATTGACGTTGGCAAGCAGCATAGAAACAATTAAATGACGTATATTACTGTAATATTATAGTTAGATATAAATGTATATGCTGATTAATGACATAAACAACTATATTACGACCATGAACGAC
This sequence comes from Cerceris ruficornis, assembly GCA_963989415.1. Classification (NCBI taxonomy): domain Eukaryota; kingdom Metazoa; phylum Arthropoda; class Insecta; order Hymenoptera; family Crabronidae; genus Cerceris; species Cerceris ruficornis. The sequence goes on from OZ022522.1 coordinate 4,806,712, forward strand.
CTTGTAACGGTTATAAATGATCAGAGGACTTACATTGTGAGCAATATGAAGGATATTGGCGATAACAAGCCGCATATAAACGATTAAATGTCGTATATTAATGTAATATTATAAGTAGATATAAATGTATATGCAGATAAAAAACATGAACGACTATATAACGACTATAAACGATCTTATATCGGTTATAAATGTACATAGGACTTGCATTGTGTGCAATGTGAAGAATATTGAAGATGGCTAGCAGCAAATAAACGATCAAATGGCGTATATTGCTGTAATATTTAGATATAAATGTATATGCAGGTAAAAGACAGAAACGACTATATAACGACTGTAATCGACCTTATAACGGTTTTAAGTGGTCATAGGACTTGCATTGTGAGCAATATGAAGGATATTGGCGATAACAAGCCGTAAATAAACGATCAAATGGCGTATATTGCTGTAATATTTAGATATAAATGTATATGCTGATTAATGACATAAACAACTATATTACGACTATGAACGACCTTGTAACGGTTATAAAAGATCATAGGACTTGCATTGTGAGGACTATGAAGGATATTGGCGATAACAAGCCGCAAATAAACGATCAAATGGCGTATATTGCTGTAATATTTAGATATAAATGTATATGCAGATAAAAGACAGAAACGACTATATAACGACTGTAATCGACCTTATAACGGTTTTAAGTGGTCATAGGACTTGCACTGTATGCAATATGAAGAATATTGACGTTGGCAAGCAGCGTAGAAACAATTAAATGTCGTATATTACTGTAATATTATAGTTAGATATAAATGTATATGCTGATTAATGACATAAACAACTATATTACGACTATGAACGACCTTGTAACGGTTATAAAAGATCATAGGACTTGCATTGTGAGGACTATGAAGGATATTGGCGATAACAAGCCGCAAATAAACGATCAAATGGCGTATATTGCTATAATATTTAGATATAAATGTATATGCAGATAAAAGACAGAAACGACTATATAACGACTGTAATCGACCTTATAACGGTTTTAAGCGGTCATAGGACTTGCATTGTGAGCAATATGAAGGACATTGGCGATAACAAGCCGTAAATAAACGATCAAATGGCGTATATTGCTGTAATATTTAGATATAAATGTATATGCTGATTAATGACATAAACAACAATATTACGACTATGAACGACCTTGTAACGGTTATAAAAGATCATAGGACTTGCATTGTGAGGACAATGAAGGATATTGGCGATAACAAGCCGCAAATAAACGATCAAATGGCGTATATTGCTATAATATTTAGATATAAATGTATATGCAGATAAAAGACAGAAACGACTATATAACGACTGTAATCGACCTTATAACGGTTTTAAGTGGTCATAGGACTTGCACTGTGTGCAATATGAAGAATATTGACGTTGGCAAGTCGCATAGAAATAATTAAATGTCGTATATTACTGTAATATTATAGTTAGATATAAATGTATATGCTGATTAATGACATAAACAACTATATTACGACTATGAACGACCTTGTAACGGTTATAAATGATCATAGGACTTGCATTGTGAGCAATATGAAGGATATTGGCGATAACAAGCCGCAAATAAACGATCAAATGGCGTATATTGCTGTAATATTTAGATATAAATGTATATGCAGATAAAAGACAGAAACGACTATATAACGACTGTAATCGACCTTATAACGGTTTTAATGGGTCATAGGACTTGCACTGTGTACAATATGAAGAATATTGACGTTGGCAAGCAGCATAGAAGCAATTAAATGTCGTATATTACTGTAATATTATAGTTAGATATAAATGTATATGCTGATTAATGACATAAATAACTATATTACGACTATGAACGACCTTGTAACGGTTATAAATGATCATAGGACTTGCATTGTGAGCACTATGAAGGATATTGGCGATAACAAGCCGCAAATAAACGATCAAATGGCGTATATTTCTGTAATGTTTAGATATAAATGTATATGCAGATAAAAGACAGAAACGACTATATAACGACTGTAATCGACCTTATAACGGTTTTAAGGGGTCATAGGACTTGCACTGTGTACAATATGAAGAATATTGACGTTGGCAAGCAGCATAGAAGCAATTAAATGTCGTATATTACTGTAATATTATAGTTAGATATAAATGTATATGCTGATTAATGACATAAACAACTATATTACGACTATGAACGACCTTGTAACGGTTATAAATGATCATAGGACTTGCATTGTGAGGACTATGAAGGATATTGGCGATAACAAGCCGCAAATAAATGATCAAATGGCGTATATTGCTATAATATTTAGATATAATTGTATATGCAGATAAAAGACAGAAACGACTATATAACGACTGTAATCGACCTTATAACGGTTTTAAGTGGTCATAGGACTTGCATTGTGAGCAATATGAATGATATTGGCGATAACAAGCCGCATATAAACGATTATCTGTCGTATATTAATGTAATATTATAAGTAGATATAAATGTATATGCAGATAAAAGACATGAACGACTATATAACGACTGTAATCGACCTTATAACGGTTTTAAGTGGTCATAAGACTTGCACTGTGTGCAATATGAAGAATATTGACGCTGGCAAGCCGCATAGAAACAATTAAATGTCGTATATTACTGTAATATTATAGATAGATATAAATGTATAAGCTGATTAATGACATAAACAACTATATTACGACTATGAACGACCTTGTAACGGTTATAAATGATCATAGGACTTGCATTGTGAGCAATATGAAGGATATTGGCGGTAACAAGCCGCAAATAAACGATCAAATGGCGTATATTGCTGTAATGTTTAGATATAAATGTATATGCAGATAAAAGACAGAAACGACTATATAACGACTGTAATCGACCTTATAACGGTTTTAAGGGGTCATAGGACTTGCACTGTGTACAATATGAAGAATATTGACGTTGGCAAGCAGCATAGAAGCAATTAAATGTCGTATATTACTGTAATATTATAGTTAGATATAAATGTATATGCTGATTAATGACATAAACAACTATATTACGACTATGAACGACCTTGTAACGGTTATAAATGATCATAGGACTTGCATTGTGAGGACTATGAAGGATATTGGCGATAACAAGCCGCAAATAAATGATCAAATGGCGTATATTGCTATAATATTTAGATATAATTGTATATGCAGATAAAAGACAGAAACGACTATATAACGACTGTAATCGACCTTATAACGGTTTTAAGTGGTCATAGGACTTGCATTGTGAGCAATATGAAGGATATTGGCGATAACAAGCCGTAAATAAACGATCAAATGGCGTATATTGCTGTAATATTTAGATATAAATGTATATGCTGATTAATGACATAAACAACTATATTACGACTATGAACGACCTTGTAACGGTTATAAAAGATCATAGGACTTGCATTGTGAGGACTATGAAGGACATTGGCGATAACAAGCCGCAAATAAACGATCAAATGGCGTATATTGCTGTAATATTTAGATATAAATGTATATGCAGATAAAAGACAGAAACGACTATATAACGACTGTAATCGACCTTATAACGGTTTTAAGGGGTCATAGGACTTGCACTGTGTACAATATGAAGAATATTGACGTTGGCAAGCAGCATCGAAGCAATTAAATGTCTTATATTACTGTAATATTATAGTTAGATATAAATGTATATGCTGATTAATGACATAAACAACTATATTACGACTATGAACGACCTTGTAACGGTTATAAATGATCATAGGACTTGCATTGTGAGCAATATGAATGATATTGGCGATAACAAGCCGCATATAAACGATTATCTGTCGTATATTAATGTAATATTTTAAGTAGATATAAATGTATATGCAGATAAAAGACATGAACGACTATATAACGACTATAAACGATCTTATATCGGTTATAAATGTACATAGGACTTGCATTGTGTGCAATGTGAAGAATATTGAAGATGGCTAGCAGCAAATAAACGATCAAATGGCGTATATTGCTGTAATATTTAGATATAAATGTATATGCAGATAAAAGACAGAAACGACAATATAACGACTGTAATCGAACTTATAACGGTTTTAAGTGGTCATAGGACTTGCATTATGTGCAATATGAAGAATATTGACGTTGACAAGCCGCATAGAAACAATTAAATGTCTTATATTACTGTAATATTATTGTTAGATATAAATGTATATGCTGATTAATGACATAAACAACTATATTACGACTATGAACGACCTTGTAACGGTTATAAATGATCAGAGGACTTGCATTGTGAGCAATATGAAGGATATTGGCGATAACAAGCCGCAAATAAGCGATCAAATGGCGTATATTGCTGTAATATTTAGATATAAATGTATATGCAGATAAAAGACATGAACGACTATATAACGACTATAAACGATCTTATATCGGTTATAAATGTACATAGGACTTGCATTGTGTGCAATGTGAAGAATATTGAAGATGGCTAGCAGCAAATAAACGATCGAATGGCGTATATTGCTGTAATATTTAGATATAAATGTATATGCAGATAAAACACAGAAACGACAATATAACGACTGTAATCGAACTTATAACGGTTTTAAGTGGTCATAGGACTTGCATTATGTGCAATATGAAGAATATTGACGTTGACAAGCCGCATAGAAACAATTAAATGTCTTATATTACTGTAATATTATTGTTAGATATAAATGTATATGCTGATTAATGACATAAACAACTATATTACGACTATGAACGACCTTGTAACGGTTATAAATTATCATAGGACTTGCATTGTGAGCAATATGAAGGATATTGGCGATAACAAGCCGCAAATAAACGATCAAATGGCGTATATTGCTGTAATATTTAGATATAAATGTATATACAGATAAAAGACAGAAACGACTATATAACGACTGTAATCGACCTTATAACTGTTTTAAGTGGTCATAGGACTTGTACTGTGTGCAATATGAAGAATATTGACATTGGCAAGCCGCATAGAAACAATTAAATGTCGTATATTACTGTAATATTATAGTGAGATATAAATGTATATGCTGATTCATGACCTAAACAACCATATTACGACTATGAACGTCCTTGTAACGTTTATAAATGATCATAGGACTTGCATTGTGTGCAATATGAAGGATATTGGCGATAACAAGCCGCAAATAAGCGATCAAATGGCGTATATTGCTGTAATATTTAGATATAAATGTATATGCAGATAAAAGACAGAAACGACTATATAACGACTGCAATCGACCTTATAACGGTTTTAAGTGGTCATAGGACTTGCACTGTGTACAATATGAAGAATATTGACGTTGGCAAGCCGCATAGAAACAATTAAATGTCGTATATTACTGTAATATTATAGTTAGATATAAATGTATATGCTGATTAATGACATAAACAACTATATTACGACTATGAACGACCTTGTAACGGTTATAAATGATCATAGGACTTGCATTGTGAGCAATATGATGGATATTGGCGATAATGTATGGATGCTTCCGCGCCTGCTTGGACGCTTCCGCGCCTGCATGGACGCTTCCGCGCCTGCTTGGACGCTTCCGCGCCTGCTTGGACTCTTCTGCGCCTTCTTACATGCTTCCGCGCATGTATGGATGCTTCTGCGCCTGTATGGATGCTTCCGCGCCTGCTTGGACGCTTCCGCGCCTGCTTGGACGCTTCCGCGCCTGTATGGATGCTTCCGCGCCTGCTTGGACGCTTCCCCGCCTGCTTGGATGCTTCCTCGCCTGCTTGGACGCTCCCGCGACAGCTTGGACGCTTCCGCGCCTGCTTGGACGCTTCCGCGCCTGCTTGGACGCTTCCGCGACTGCTTGGACGCTTCCGCGCCTGCTTGGACGCTTCCGCCCCTGCTTGCACGGTTCCGCGCCTGCTTGGACGCTTCCGCGCCTGCTTGGACGGTTCCGAGACTGCTTGGACGCTTACGCGCCTGCTTGGACTCTTCTGCGCCTGCTTGGACGCTACCTCGCCTGCTTGGACGCTTTCGCGCCTGCTTGGACGCTTCCGCGCCTGCTTGGACGCTTTCGCGCCTGTTTCATGCTTCCGCGCCTTCTTGGATGCTTTGCATATATGTTTCTTAGACTATATAGAAGCAATATATACAAAGATTTCGACCGTGTACCTGTTCTATTCATTGTTCTACTTGTGGAAAATTACAAATAATTTCCGATTTATGATTTTCAATGTGGCTCGTTGTTCACTTAAACTTGAAGAACAAATAATTGGAGAATGGTACTGTTTGGATACTTTGCATATATGTTTCTTAGACTATATAGAAGCAATATATACAAAGATTTCAACCGTCTACCTGTTCCATTCATTATTCTACTTCTCGAAAGTTACAAATAATTTCCGATAAAGGATTAACAATGTGGCTCGTAATTCACTTAAACTTGAAGAACAAAAAATTGGCGAATGGTACTGTTTGGATACTTTGCACATATGTTTCTTAGACTATATAGAAGCAATATATACAAAGATTTCAACCGCCTACCTGTTAGATTCATTGTTCTACTTGTCGAAAGTTACAAATAATTTCCGTTTCATGATTATCAATTGGACTCGTTGTTCATTTAATCTTAAAGAACTAAAGATTGGGTAATGGTACTGTTCGGATGCTTTGCATATATGTTTGCTAGAATATATAGAAGCAATATATACAAAAACTTCAACCGTCTACCTGTTCCATTCATTGTTATACTTGTCGAAAGTTACAAATAATTTCCGTTTCATGAATATCAATGGAGCTCGTTGTTCACTTAAACTTGAAGAACAAAAAATTGGAGAATGGTCCTGTTTGGATGCATTGCATATATGTTTCTTAGACTATATAAAAGTAATATATACAAAGATTTCAACCGTCTACCAGTTCCATTCATTGTTCTACTTGTCGAAATTTACAAATTATTTCCGTTAAAGGATTAACAATGGGGCTCGTAGTTCACTTAAACTTGAAGAACAAACAATTGGAGAATGGTCCTGTTTGGATGCTTTGCATATATGTTTCTTAGACTATATAGAAGCAATATATACAAGGATTTCAAACGTCTATCTGTTCCATTCATTGTTCGACTGGTCGAAAGTTACAAATAATTTCCGTTAAAGGATTAACAATGGGGCTCGTTGTTCATTTAAAATTGAAGAACAAAAAATTGGCGAGTGGTACTGTTTGGTTGCTTTGAATATATGCGTCCAAGCAGGCGCGGACGCGTCCAAGCAGGCGCGGAAGCGTCCAAGCATGGGCGGAAGCGTCCAAGCAGGCGCGGAAGCGTCCAAGCAGGCGCGGAAGCGACCAAGCCGGCGCGGAAGTGTCCAAGCAGTCGCGGAAGCGTCCTAGCAGGCGCGGAAGCGTCCAAGCAGGCGCGGAAGTGTCCAAGCAGGCGCGACAGCGTCCAAACCGGAGCGGAAGCGAACAAGCATGCGCGGGGGCGTGCAAGCAGGCGCGGAAACGTCCAAGCAGGCGCGGAAGCGACTAAGCAGGCGCGGAAGCGTCCAAGCATGCGTGAAAGCGTCCAAGCAGGCGCGGAGCGCCCAAGTAGTCGCGGAAGCGTTCAAGCAGGCGCGGAAGCATCCAAGCCGTCGCGGAAGAGTCCAAGTAGGCGCGGAAGCATGCAAATAAGAACGGATGCATGCAAGAAACCGCGGTAGCATGCAAGGAAGCGCGAATGCATGCAAGGAAGGGCGGATGCATGCAAGGAAGCGCGGGAACATGCAAGTAAGCGCGGATGCATTCAAGGAAGCTCGGAAGCATGCAATGAAGCGCGGAAGCATGCCAGTAATTGCGGAAATATGCAATTAAGCGCGGAAGCATGCAAGTAAGCACGGAAGTATGCAAGTAGGCGCGGAAGCATGCAAATAAGCGCGGATGCATGCAAGAAACCGCGGTAGCATGCAAGGAAGCGCGAATGCATATAAGGAAGGGCGGATGCATGCAACGAAGCGCTGATGCATGCAACGATACGCTGATGCATGCAAGGAAGGGCGGGAGCATGCAAGTAAGCGCGGAAGCATGCAAGGAAGCGCGGAAGCATGCAATGAAGCGCGGAAGCATGCCAGTAATAGCGGAAATATGCAATTAAGCGCGGAAGCATGCAAGGAAGGGCGGATGCATGCAAGGAAGCGCGGATGCATGCAAGGAAGCGCGGATGCATGCAAGGAAGCGGGATGCATGCAAGAAAGCGAGGAAGCCTGCAAGGAACCGCGGAGGCATGCAAGGAAGCGCGGAAGCATGCAGGGAAGAGCGGAAGCATGCTTGTAAGCGTGGAAGCATGCAAGTAAGCACGGGAGTGTGGAAGAAAGCGCGGAAGCATGCAAGTAAGCGCAGAAGCATGCAAGTAAGCGCGGAAACATGCAAGGAAGCGCGGGGGCATGCAAGGAAGCGCGGAAGCATGTAAGGAAGCTCCTAAGCATGCAAGGAAGCGCGGAAACATGCTTGTAAACGCGGAAGCATGCATCTTAGCACGGAAGTATGCAAGTAAGCGCGGAAGCCTGCAAGGAACCGCGGAGGCATGCAAGAAAGCGCGGGTGCATGAAAGGAAGCGCGGATGCATGCAAATAAGCGCGGATGCATGCAAGAAAGCGCGGTAGCATGCAAGGAAGCGCGAATGCATGCAAGAAACCGCGGAAGCACGCACGGTACCGCGGAGGCATGCAATTAAGCGCGGAAGCATGCAAGTAAGAGCTTATACATGCAAGAAAGCGCGGAAGCATGCAAGGAACCGCGGAAGCATGCAAGGAACCGCGGAGGCATGCAAGGAAGCGCGGGTGCATGAAAGGAAGCGCGGATGCATGCAAATAAGCGCGGATGCATGAAAGAAAGCGCGGTAGTATGCAAGGAAGCGCGGATGCATGCAAGAAAGCGCGGAAGCATGCAAGGAACCGCGGAGGCATACAAGTAAGCGCGAAAGCATGCAAGGAAGCGCGAAAGCATGCAAGGAAAGGAGGAAGCATGCAAGTAAGCGCGGAAGGATGCAAGTAAGCGCGGAAGCATGCGAGGAAGCGCGGATGTATGCAAGATAAGCGCGGATGAATGCAAGGAAGCGTGGAAGCATGCAAGTAAGCGCGGAAGCGTCCAAGCAGGCGCGGAACCGTGCAAGCAGGCAGGGAAGCGTCTAAGCAGGCGCGGAAGCGTCCAAGCAGGCACGGAAGAGTCCAAGCAGGCGCGGAAGCGTCCAAGCAGGCGCGGACGCGTCCAAGCAGACGCGGAAGCGTCCAAGCAGGCACGAAAGCCTCCAAGCAGGTGCGGTGGCGTCCAAGCAGTCGCGGAAGCGCCCAAGCAGGCGCGGAAGCGTCCAAGCAGGCGCGGAAGCGTCCAAGCAGGCGCGGACGCGTCCAAGCAGACGCGGAAGCGTCCAAGCAGGCACGAAAGCCTCCAAGCAGGTGCGGTGGCGTCCAAGCAGTCGCGGAAGCGCCCAAGCAGGCGCGGAAGCGTCCAAGCAGGCGCGGAAGCGTCCAAGCAGGCGCGGACGCGTCCAAGCAGACGCGGAAGCGTCCAAGCAGGCACGAAAGCCTCCAAGCAGGTGCGGTGGCGTCCAAGCAGTCGCGGAAGCGCCCAAGCAGGCGCGGAAGCGTCCAAGCAGGCACGAAAGCCTCCAAGCAGGTGCGGTGGCGTCCAAGCAGTCGCGGAAGCGCCCAAGCAGACCCGGAAGCGTCCAAGCATGCGCGGGATCGTCCAAGCAGGCGCGGAAGCGTCCAACCAGTCGCGGAAGCGTCCAAGCGGGCCCGGATGCGTTCAAGCGGGCGCGGAAGCGCCCAAGCGGTCGCGAAAGCGTCCAAGCCAAAGGGACTTAGAAAAAAATTTTATACGCAACGGTCATTCTCAATTTTTTCGAAAAGTACGGGTAATAGAGGAAAACGTTTCGAACGAAAGTTTCATGGCTTGCGATGCTCCAAGAGAATCCAACACTCCGCTCACACGCCGATCTACGAAAGTTAACCAACAATAAGTCGCAAAATTTGTTCATTAACATAATTTTCCCCCGTTGTACCTCGTTCAATTCTGCGCAAGAAAGTATTAAAATTTTTCTTCTACGTCGCACCGCTGACGATCTACGGTCTTGACGAAACGAGAGTTCCAGCGATCGTCCAAGCCGAAGGGACTTGGAGAAAAAGTTTATACGCAACGGTCGTCCTCGATTTTTTCGAAAAGCACAGGAGAAAGAGGAAAATCTTTCGAACGAAAGTTTCATGGCTTGCGATGCTCCAAGCGAATCCAACACTCCGCTCACCCGCCGACCGACGAAATTAGTTAATCAACAATGAGTCCCAAATTTGTTTATTAACATCATTTTTCACCCTGGGCAATGTTGTTCCTCGTTCAATTCTGCGCAAGAAAGTATTAAAAGTTTTTCCTGTAAGTCTTTAATTAATTGCTGCGAATACCGATCCCCGTCGATTGGTATTTTTAGAAAATTTCTGTGATTAAAAAACATTTTTAACGCTCATATTATTGTTAAATATTTTCTAATCTACAATGGAAATTAAAAATTTGTTGGTATTTTTATCTTCTACAAGAATCAATATTTTTTTCCAAAAATAATTTTTTTGAATTTTGGGCCTAACTTCAACTGTTCGTAAAATTTAAATTTTTAAAGAAATTAAATATTTTCGTGGCAATAATTAATTAATTAATTAGCCCTTTCGCGTGTATCTGTAAAAAAATCGCGAAGTTGGAATAATTAAGGATACTTTACTCTTGTGAACGAGCCTGCGCTCGAGCGTCTAAATCCCAACAGTCTGAAAGGACCGGGGGAGTGTACCTTGGCGGGCGGCCGGTGGTCGGCCGTGCCGGCGCCGACGTTCATGCTGGCGCCCTGGGTACTATAAGAGAGACCTCGGTGCGAACGATCCGCCCGGGGCGGCCGTTCGGTCGACTGCCATCGGTTGCGCTTTGTGCGTATCTATTCGAACGTACTTCAGACATACTTTTTAACTCTCTACACAACATTGCTACAGGTCGGTGTCTTCTACCGAATGACCCTTTTGTGGCGACTATCATCTTTCGGGGATTTTGGATGCAAGAGGCGTCGGTGTCTTTTTAGATTCGACGTTTCGGGCACCTACTGAGCGACCGCTCTAATCTCCGTGCGAGAATATCTGTTGACATAGACATATAAAGCAAAGTTTGAAACGTACCGAAAAGTCGTGTACGAACTTTAATAGCAAAACTGGCGGAAGGAATAGTGAGTGTACCATATACCGTTGAGCATTAAGGTCAGGCACAAAGGATGCCTGGCTACGAATACGTGTTACGTTCGCGCTCTTCGGATGGGAGAAACACTCGGAAGGAGGAGAATATTTTTAAAAGGCATATTTAGTGGAGGAAATATGTCACTTTACTGAAAAGTATGATCTTTATTAATAGAACGCATTATTTGGCTGAAGGAACGCATTTATGGTTTGGTGGAGCATATACGAACAGCGAAGGGAGGGGGGGGGGGGGAGTCTCTCAATCCTCGCGTGCGGAGCCTTCGAACGATCATTCCGACGCACATTGCAAGTAAGTAGAGTCAGGCTTTCTTCTACTTTTGAGTATAGGACGAAATGGAGAGACCCAGAGTTTCGTCGATCTGTTGAATTCGAACCGACGACGAGTCGAACGAACAGCTCGAAGACTCTCTTCTTCGGAGAACCGTGCCGAGGTGCGGTTCGAACGAAAAATTTGCGCTCCCTGGTTGATCCTGCCAGTAGTCATATGCTTGTCCCAAAGATTAAGCCATGCATGTCTCAGTACATGCCGAATTAAGGTGAAACCGCGAATGGTTCAATAAATCAGTCATGGTTCCTTGGATAATACTTATAAAAATTCCTTTACAAGCAACCAATTTCTTTCGTTATCCAACATTTCAGAGACTAATCCTTGTACTTTGAATTCTTCAAACCAGTTCATTTTATGTTGTAGTCTGTCTCTGTCTGCTGTCCATCTCCTACATCTCTCGATCGTATGTTCTGCTGTGTCGATTTCGGCACAGCCATACCAACAGCCCCCATCATCCGTTTTCCCTATTCTCTTCCTATATTCATTAAAATATCCATTACCAGTAATAGCCTGTACCATATAGTAATCAAGGTTACCGAATTTCCTTGTACTCCATTTCTTGAAGTCCTTGATCCACCTAAACGTCCATATATTTGCGGAGTTTTCGGTCCAATCTTGTTGCCATTTATTTGTAATTTCCTCTTCTATCCTTTGCACTTCTTGTTTTATCTTATCTTGCTTTTCCTCTTCATTTAAAAACTTGTTTTTACTTATTATAACCTTAATCCTATAGATTTCACTTCTTTCTTCAATTTTAAATACAATTGGTAATTTACCGGCGATCGCACATAACCTTCAACATGACACATTTTTGTACGACCTCAAGCAGAGTCTTTGCGCTGCTCTTAATCTTTTCTTATTCCTCTCAAAACGCGTCGCCTCCGCCCATATCGGGGCACCATACAAAATGATTGATTCCCACACCAAGTAATAAAGCTTTCTGCCGTGTTCATTAGCACCACCAATATTTGGCATTCGTCGACTAACAAGGGAACATCCCGAGGTGCCACACGCCGATTTTGATGAAATTTTAGTATGATGTAGTACTCGTTAGAATATTCGACACGTATTTTTTTATATCGGCAATCGTCCACGTTAAAGGGGTGAAAACCGCCCCCAAAGTTGGGGGCCAAAAGTGTATTTCGTTGAATATCTTGGAAACTATGAGAGATAGAGCATTTGCGTAAATTGACGAAATTAGTGCCTTTGCATTACGAATTTAACGGCATAATTTCTTTTGCAAAATCTCGATTTGTTTAAACAATATGTTGAAAAATAACATATTTTCGGCAGTTTTACCACTTTAATGTTATTCAATTTTCTTGAATATTTTTTTGTAAACACTACATTTCCTATACAAAATTACGGATAAATAGGAATTTCGATTTTTTCATCAACAAAAAAGTTATTACATATGAGATTTTATCGTTCGACGCGCGAAATAGAGTCCCTACACGAGTCGTTCCTTGTTCATAACTCCCCGGTAATTTGTAAATAAATTGATTTTACCGATAACCATTCGTTGCTAACAAAAAGAAAAGAATTTTCCGTTACTTTAATGCGATATAATTTTCGGCTACAGCACTGCGCGCGGTTTATGGAGGGACATTCTCAGGTCGGCACGGTGTGAACAAATAAATGAAACAACAAGAATGGAGTGTAAAATGCTTATAGAAAAAGTAGTGACTGCTCACCAACAATGAGAAGTAGCTGAGGTGTATGTCTATCGCACTTCACGAATCTACAGCTTCGGCCTGCTTATTGTTAGAAATGTCAAAGATCCTTCACACTTGTCTTATTTAAAATGTCATCATATATTATGTTCCATAAAACCGGACCCAACGCCGAGCCATGTGGTACTCCGCGTTCCATTCGTTTACAGCCTATTTTCCCATTATTTTCAAATACAATAGTCCTATCTGTAAAGTAATCTTTAAAAAACTCTATTATATACATAGGTATCTTTCTCCTAATCAGATTTTCAATAATACACCGCCATCTTATACTGTTAAACGCATTTTTTACGTCAATAGTCACTAAAACACAATAATTATTTTTATTTTTCGCAATTTCTGCCGCTTGTTTTACGCGATCCAGTGCCTGCACCGTGCTTTTCCCCCTACAAAACGCATATTGGTTCCGCGAAAACGGGTCCGGCCCTTCCAGATTTAAAATTCTTTCCTTAATAATTAATTCGAAGAACTTCGCCCTCGAGTCTAACATACAGATCGGTCTATAGCTACCTTCTTCTCTCCCTGGCTTGGGTATTAGCACCAGTTTTTGTTTTTTCCAGGCCTTTGGAAAAATTTCACACTCGAGGCACATGGTTATCAAACATGCGATTTTTTCTGGATCGCGCTCTACTATTGATGAGGAGTTTCAATTATTAAGTGGACTGTATTTTATTTTGATGGTTATAGGACTGATCATCACTCCTCTGATATAATGTGTATATATATATATATATATATATACATTATATCAGAGGAGTGATAATCAGTCCTGAGACGAGAAACGAAGGATGACTGAGTGAGCGAGCGAAAGAGATGCATGAGTGAGATAGCGCGAGAAACAAAAGCGTTTCTGCAGACGAACGAAAGGAAGAACAGAACGAACGAAAGGAGAGTGTAACGCAAGACGCGAACGGGATAGAACGTAGAGAGCGATCCTTATTCTTATTATTCTTATTCAAATATATATGTATCTATTTTAGTGGTAATCATTTATTCTCTCTTACTCTCTCCATCTCTCTCCCTCCATACCACCCTAACAATATATATATATATATATATTGTTTATTTTCAAATAAATTAGATTGATAATAACAGTGACTTATGATAATATTGCGGCGATCGGTTTCCGGTGAACTACAATTGTATCGTGTAGTAAAAAAAACTTAAAATTGACTTTCTGTGTTTAACTTCTATGTTTCTGTGATTAACTTCAAAAAATTCTGTGTAACTTCTAACTGTTCTGGTGAAAGTATGCCCTTATATCCCCTCCGCACGAACTAAATATCCAATCAAAGCCGTCGTGGGAGGAGATATGAATGCCCTGATTGGGCTTTGAAAATGGTTGAGGCGGCCCTTCCAAGGTGCTGGACCGTCCCTCTTCCCCATCCCTTGCGGCTGTGAAAATATTGGAAACTTCCCTCTCCTGCAAGGCCGAGGAGAGGGTCCCCGGAGACCCGTGGGAAGAAGGGCAGTGACGGTGAGAGTTTCCAGAACCACCCCTGGAGAGAGTCCCAATGTCTTTGGGCCCTCGTTGACTACCATAAATTATTCCAGGGTGGTCTAGAAACCCTCGTCGAAGTCTAAGGCGCGTCATGCACTAGTGAGGGGCTGAAGAGGCAATAAATATCCCTAAAAAGGTAACAGTCTCATGCCTCTTCAGCCTGGTATGTGAAGAGATGTGTTTGCAATAAATTACCTTTTCTCAAAACTAGTGCCTTTTGAAGCGTACGTGACTTAAACCTATATCTCAATAGCGTGAGAAAGAATAGGAGCATCTGCATCCACCGAGAAATGCAAATGCCCCTCACAAAGTTCTTAACATTCCGCCCACCTTGAGAGGACCCCTTTCAATACAAAAATACGATAATTGTAAACTTGAACCAAAAAACAAAATGTAAAAATATATGGTATGATAGTGCTTAACAAACTAACTTGGAACTACAATAAGAACGTTGATAACAATATAACGATTACAAAGAATATATCAGTTGAATGTAAAAACAAACATGTAAAATGCTAAGTGAATTATGAACTAGTTACAAATATACGAGTAAATACGAATTATACATAAACAAGTAGTACATAAATGTAGTAGTTAGGAATGATTGTGTGTGTGTGTGCATATGTGAGGTGTGAAGGAGAGTTTGGAGCGAAAAAAAAGTGAGACGATCGGGCGAGCGAAAAACGCCACGTGGCAACGAACATTCCAGAGAGTTGAGTCTGAGTGACGACCGCGAGAAAAAGTACGGCGAACGAAGTACGACGGGAGCATGTTTTCTTGATTTCTTTTGTTTTTCTATCTTGCGCTTTTTTTTAGTAGTTTATACTTTGTTTTATTTCTAAATATATATATGTTCTCACCTAGTTTCTAATAAACATTATAAATCCTACATAAAATACAAATATGCGGTAAAATGACAATGAGGATATAAGAAGATGCCATAAAACGGCACTTGCTCTTGAGGAACCTGTCACTGACCCTTGGTGACAGGTACGGTGGTTTCAGCCCCTGGATCACCTTGGTTACCCATCGGTAGGACGCACGGTTTTACCAGTGGTCGTTTGATGATCCCGTCAGCTGTTTTGACGGACACGACCCTGACGATGTTGTCCATTCCTGGATGGAGGTCAATGACTTGACCCAAGCGCCATCGTAAAGGACTGGGATTGTCTTCCTTTATTACAACTAAGGTCCCCACTGCAATCTTCTGGAGAGTCCCAGAGCTCCATTTATGCCTTAGTTGTAATTGCTGCAAATATTCCTTCTGCCAGCGATCGTCTCGTTTAAATGTTTAATATCAGCCGCCGGAAGTATTGTTAATGATTTTCCGACCAAGAAATGTGCAGGAGTTAACGGTGTTAGGTCATGAAGATCTGCGGAGATAGGGGAAAGAGCACGGGAATTGAGGCACGCTTCAACTTACGTTAATACCGTATACAATTCCTCTTATGTAAGTCGCGTCTCGCAAATGACACGCCTCAAATGATATTTTGTGCGTTTTACTGCACTTTCCTATAACCCACCAAAGTGCGGTGCACGGGGAGGAATAAAATGCCACTTAGGTATATAGTGTGTCTGAATATTTGACCAAAAACCCGTTACTTTATCAATGTGATCTTTGCTTGATAGTAAGTTCTGAAGATCCTTAAATTCCGTTTGAACTCCAATGAAATTTGTACCATTGTCTGAATAGATATGACGAGGTATTCCACGGCGAGATATGAAGCGTTTGAAGCAATTAAGAAAAGCATCGGTACTTAAATCAATTGCCAACTCAAAATGAACTGCTTTTGTAGTGAAACATACGAAAATGCACAGGTATGATTTTAGTGTGATGCGGTTACGTGTCCTTTCCTTTGTAGGGAAAGGTCCCGCATAATCGACGCCACAGGTCTGAAATGGGCCAGTCGGGGTGACTCAAGAGGCAGGTAGATCACCCATCAATGGCTCGGTATTGACTGGCTTAACCCTGAAGCACCTGACGCAACGCCGTAAAATCTTTTTTACCGTATTTGTTGCAGACAAGGGCCAATATCGCATGCGCAATGAATTTATGACAGACTGACAGCCTGCATGTAATAGCCTAATATGCTCGTCCCGAATAATTAATTGTGTCATAATATGTTCGGGATGCAAGATGATAGGATGTTTTTCTTCGAATAAAAGAGCGGAATTGCTTAATCTACCGCCCACCCTGAGTAGTCCCTTTGCATCTAAAAATGGGTGTAAGCAGACGAGTTTACTACCTGATGGAAGTTTCTCACCCTTGTGCATTTGTTCAATTTCTTTCGAGAAACTCTACTCTTGTGCGAGCCTCAAAAGGCAATATCTGGCATGCGTTAGCTCGTCGGTGTTCAGGGCAAGTGTCTGAATAATCCGATGGTGTGATTCACTGTCGGATTCGGCACGACCTTGAGACAAATTCGCGGTTTTCTTTCGTTGACTGGAAATTCGCGATTTGTTTATAAAGCGATAGCAATACGTAATTACGCGACGCAATCGATTAAACGATGAGTGTCTATTAAAGAAACTTGTGTCCAATATTTTTGTGGCAAACAAAACACAACAAGAAGTTTTTGCCTCTGGAATTGTCGTATGAATTTCTTCATCCGAAGAAGGCCAATTGTGCTCATTCTTTGATAACCACGATGGGCCATTCCACCATAATTCGGATGAAGCCAAAGCGTTCGGGTTAATGCCCCTTGAAATTATGTCTGCCGGATTATACTCGGAAAGTACATGATTCCCGTTTTGCGTAGTCAAATTCTGGATTTCTGTAACACGATTTGCAACAAACGTTTGCCATCTACTGGGTGAAGCCCGGATCCATGCTAGTGTGATCATGGAATCACACCAGTAAAATTCTTTACAATTTTGGAATTTGAAAAATTCCCTCACCTTGTGTGCCAGCTGCGCCAATAGTACGGCCCCGCATAACTCCAATCGAGGCAAACTAATTGTTTTGAGCGGGGCGACTCGGGATTTTGCGCACAACAATCGTACTGTGTAATTTTTGCCTTTGGCTAAGGATCGGAGATAGATGCATGCTCCGTACGCTTTCACCGAGGCATCGCAAAAACCAGGCAATTCGATGCGTGAATGCTGTGTGTTACTTAAGACATGACAAAATTTCTTGTGTCAACGAATCGTCCCACGACACATTAAGTTGCCAAAGGTTTTGTAGTATCAATTTTGCTTGTACAGTTGCTGGACCTATGAGTCCAAGCGGATCGAAGATTCGTGCAATATCACTAAGAATTGTTCTCTTAGATACCCTTTGATCGAAGGACTCTTGCACTGAGAATCTCAATGTATCGTGGTGCGAATCCCACAAGAGACCTAATGTTTTGGGATTTTTGTCTGCACCGATCTGAATTTCCTCGCCTGACTGACTTGCGAGGAATAAGCGTTCCGGTACGTTGGACGCCCACTTCCGTAATTCAAAGCCCGCAGTTTTTAAAATAGAAATTAAATCTGTCGTATACGCCAGAGGATGTGGGAAACTCAATATAACCGTCTTGTTTGTAGTACTTTATTTTCTTAATCTGCTCGTGTCGCACGCTTACTTAATACTAATTGCTCGCAGTTCCTCGGCTCCGCGTCGCTCGCCGGGCCCCCCACTCCTTGGCCCGCGTCTACCGGCTGTCGATACATCACAATTTCCTCCCGTTTTTTAGAGCAAGGCTGCGTATGCGCTCAGAGCGGCGCAGCCTATTGTCTGCATTATGTATCATGTGCGGTTCCTCGCCCTCCGTCGTCTTAACATGTACTTTATACGAAATTATTTGATCGACATGCCGTTTCCAGATTTTATCTCCGACCTTTACCTCAAACGTTACTGGTGACAACTTTCGACTTATGGTACCTTGAATGCGCTTGTGATTCCGCACTGAATAATCGTCCACCATTACGGTATCTCCAATCTGGAAGTCCACCTTACGCTGTCCTTTCCTCCCTTCTATCTGCGCTATCTGCTTATTCATAACACTATCGCTCACATTCGGCCTTAACAAATCAAATCTAGTTCTCAACTCGCGTTTATACATCATATACGCAGGGGTTCTCTCCGTTGTACAATGTTCCGTCGTCCTATAGTCAAATAAGAATAAATTTATAGCGTAGTCTAATGACTTCCCACTTTTAACTATTTTATTAACCTTGTCCTTAAATGTCTCTACAAAGTTTTCTACCGCCCCGTTTGTCGCGGGGTGATGCGGTGCTGTAAAGCTTTGCTTGATACCATTATTCTTACAAAACTCTCTAAATTCTGCGCTGGTGTATTACGGCCCATTGTCAGTCACTAAGTGTCTCGGTAGCCCGAAACGAACTAACAACTTTTTGACCGCCTCAATTACTTTCGTCGTTGTGGTGCATTTATTCATATTGATAACCTCCGGCCACTTTGAGTACGCATCGATAACTACCATGAACATATGCCCATGAAACGGACCCAGAAAGTCAGAATGAACTCTACTCCATCATTTGTCCGGGTAGGGCCAAGGTGTTAACGGAACCTTCTGCGGCTTTTTCCGTTCTTGCACGCAAACTTTACATGCTGCCGCCATGTTTTCAATGTCTTTGTCTATATTCGGCCACCATACAAAAGATCTCGCTATCATTTTCATTTTTACTATGCCTAAATGTGAAGCATGAAGTTCCCTTAACACCCTTCCCCGCAACTTTTCTGGTATCACTATTCGGTGGCCTCATAACAGACAATCTTTTTCCACTGTCAGTTCATCCCTCTTTGCGTGATATTTCTGCTCGATTTCCGTTAATTTATTTAACTCGGGCCATAACTCACATACGTACTTACGAACTACACTTAAAGTTTTATCGCGTCTCGTTTCTTTTGCTATTTCTTCCGCATTTACGCATTCTAATTCTTCCTCCACGTAATTTATCGCCGCAAACTCATGATCAAATACTGGTATCCTATCACTAATTGGGAGTCGCGATAGTGCGTCACAGTTTCCATTTTGTTCCGACTTTACACATTCCATTTTGTACGTGAACCTTGATAAGAAATAAGCCCATCTCTGTAATCTACTTGCTGTAGTTAATGGAATTTCTTGTTTTGGGCCAAAAATGAAAACTAATGGTTTATGGTCTGTTCTAAGGGTTATCTCTTTACCAAATACGTAATTATAAAATTTTTTAAACCCAAACACTATCGCACTTGCTTCCTTATCAATAATTACCCGATTTAATTCTTTCTCTGGGATAATTTTTGATGCAAACGCTATAGGTCTTTCTGTACCATCCTTATACCGGTGTGATAATATCGCGGACAACCCGTATGCAGATGCATCACACGCCAATACAAGATCCTCATCCGGGTCGTAATGTGCTAATACTCGCTCTGATACTAGTTCTCTTTTCACCCATTGAAATGCTTTTTCACACTCTGTTGTCCATTTCCAGTCTGTTCCCGATGCACATTTATATAATGGCTTTAATATTTCCGCCCTACTAGGTATAAATCTCGAATAATAAGTAATCAACCCTAAAAATGATTCTAATTGTTTTTTATTTGCTGGCGTGGGTGCCTCTATCAGCGCTTTAACTTTTGATTTAGATGTATGCAATCCATTCTTATCTATAACAAAACCTAGTATATCTAATTTCTCTTTAAAAAATTCGCATTTGTTAATATTTACTTTAAAACCACTTTCTTCAAGTCTCTGGCACACAGCATGCAGCGTCTCGAGATGGTCCTGATCGGTCTTACCCGTACAAAATATATTATCAACGTACGGAATTGCTCCCTCTATCCCCGCTAGACATTGTTCTATTTTCCTTTGAAAGTCTCCTGGTCTGGATGCAATTCCTTCCGTCATCCTTGTATACCGATACAGTCCCTTGTGTGTTATTATTGTTAAATATTCCCGGTGTTTCTCCTCTACTGGAATCTGCATATACGCGTGCTGCAAATCAATTTGTGAGAATTTTTTCCCATTTCTTAATGCTACGAAAATTTCGTCGATTAACGGTAGTGGATGTCTGTCTCTAATCAAATGTGGATTTACCGTCAACTTGAAATTACCGCAAATCCTTACCGTTCCGTCGGCTTTGATTACTGGTACAATCGGAGTTGCCCATTCACTCACATCGCCCTTCTCGAGATGCTGCAATTTAACAAGTCTATTAATTTCATTTTCCACTTTAGTTGCTAACCCGAATGGTAAGTGCCTTGCTTTAAGAGATACCGGTTGCGTGTTCTCTTTTAGCTGTAATTTAAGTGTACCTTTGTTATATAATCCTGGTCCCTCACTAAATAATTTTGGGAATTTGCGTTGTAAATCGCTTGCTAATGCCGCCTGTTCGATTTTTTTACATTCAATTCCCTGGTGATCACTTCGGTACTGGAATGGCTACAACCCAAATACTTTTAACCATTCTCTACCTATTAAAATCGGCCCTTTTTCTCTCATTACAATTAATCGTAATTTAGTTTTAATGTTCTTAAATTGTACTGTTAAATTTTCGATTTCTCCTACATGATCTAGAATTACTTCCCCGTACGCTTTGAATATTCTATTTACTGGTTTTGTTACATGTGATGGAAATAATTTGTCTTTATCCTCTTTCGCAATTACCGACACGTACGATCCTGTATCTACCTCCATTTTCACGTTAATACCCTCAATTATTACGTTTAAATACATTGGGTCTGCCCTCACGCCGCTGCTTAATGTTTGAATAGCGCCCAACGTTGTTTCCGCTCCTTGTGAGGTCTCGCTCTCTCGCACCAGGAAGAAATCGTCCGTTGAATCATCTCTTTGTTGACTCTCAGTTTCCAATTCTTCTTCGTCGATGCGATTTACAGTTTTCTGTCCTCTGCACACTGTTGCCAAGTAACCCCTCTTCTTACATACACTACACGTGTTGAACCGGTGATAGCAATCCCGAGCCCAGTGGTTAGGCTTACCACAACAATAACATATCCTATTGTCTGTGTTTACACTCATTTTCTTCGCGTCTTGTGTTGGCACTCTGTTACTTTGTCCTTGCCCAGGCTTGTATCCGCGATTTGTCACATTTCCCCCTCTTGATGTCCCACAGTAGCTCTGATTATTAAGCATTCTCTGTTTAGATTGTACCCAATTTATATCCGATTTAAAATCTTCTTCCCTCCATTTATTTATTGATAGGGCATTCTCTTCTGCTGTTTCTAACGTAGTAGAAATTTTGTACGCTTGGTCGTAGTTTAATTTTTCTTCCCGAAATAATGCGGCTCTTCTCGCGTGGTCTTTTAACCCGCAAACTAATTGACCCCTTAAAGCTGTTACGATGTCGGCGAAATTACAGTTTATGGAAAGCCTTTTCAATCTTGCCGTAAAGTCGGCTATGCTTTCCGTTTGTGCCTGGTGTGCTTGGTAGAATTTATATCTTTCCATAATTTCGGATGGTTTCGGGTTTAGGTGGTCCTTTACTTTTTTTACAATATCTGCGAATGTTTTTGTACCCGGTGTCGCGGGTGCGTACAGATCGCGTATTAGTTTGTATGTATCTGGACTCACCTTTGTCAACAACACTGCCGTCTGCATTTCGACTTTCACATCGTTCGCGACAAAATATAGCTCTAACCATTCCGTATACGTTTCCCAGTCATCTCTCCCTAATTGAAATCCCATGTTGCTGTTCTTCATTTCGGCCATTGTATGTATTATTTGTACGTCTGCCTTGGTATCTTCTCTCTTCTCGTTCTGCTGGGCTTCTGCTTTGTTGGTTTCAGTTATATGTGCTTGCAAGATTTTACGTAACTCGTCGATCTTCAAGCTTTCGTCGCCCTCTAAGTTTAATCGTGAGATGATTTCGATCAATTGCTTTTTACTTAACGTTTGTATCCACGACGTCGACTCGTAGTTAATTTCCTGCACTGGTTTCGACATTCGTCACCTATCCCCGTCGCCAGTTGTCGTATACGCCAGAGGATGTGGGAAACTCAATATAACCGTCTTGTTTGTAGTACTTTATTTTCTTAATCTGCTCGTGTCGCACGCTTACTTAATACTAATTGCTCGCAGCTCCTCGGCTCCGCGTCGCTCGCCGAGCCCCCCACTCCTTGACCCGCGTCTACCGGCTGTCGATACATCACAAATTCATCTTTTAAAATGCGCGCCTCAGCGATTGTGTTTGTGCCGGTCAACAGATCATCTACATAAAAATCTCGAATTATGACTCGGCTGGCTACTGGAAATTGAACTGCATGGTTCTTCCCGACTTGTTGCAAAACTCGAGTCGCCAAAAAGGGAGCCGATGCCGCGCCGTACGTAACTGTATTTAAAGTGTATGTCTTTAAAGGTAATGTTTCGCACGACCGTCATAAAATTCTTTGCAATTGACGCTGTTCCGGTTCGATGCGTATCTGCCTATACATCTTAGCAATATCGGTCGATAACACATACCGGTCGTTTCTGAATCTCAGAATGATGGCAAGCAAATCGTCTTGTACAACCGGACCTACTCTTTGAACATCATTCAGTGATAAACCTTTCACCTCAAATCTCTGGTGGTGCGGGCTAGGCCTGCATACGGAGATTCCTGCCCCTTTAAATTCATTCTAAACCCCCTTAGAACGACCTTTCTCTGGCGGTGCGGGTTCTACCTGCATACGGATACGCAGATCAATCTCAGGTATTTCAACCCTTTACAAATAATCCATCTAACATCGTTCTCTTCCATGCCACGCCGAGTACGTAGAGCTGGCAGACGCCAACAACTTCGCCGACTCCTAAGAGCTCTTTATAAATCGAACAGCGCTAACGCTTATAATAACGACCTCTTAGGATCAGACGTTAAAACCGACTCTTCCGTCATAGATCACTCTTTGACTCCACACCCTTTACCTAAAAACGTCTCTCACGTTCCTACAAATTCAATATCCAATTTACAAAATCTATTCCTTTTATTCACGAGCTCACGGACGTTGATCTTGATCTACCGTGGATAATTTCACCGATCACTTACGAGTTCTCCGATCTTCCTCCTCGTAATATTCAAGGAAGTGACCCTCGCGCCGCGCGATATAAAAAACGCCGTCGCGAAGTGTTAATATAAGAGCACAGCGCTCAACCAGTCGAGAGTAACATAGTGTCGAAGTGCGTAATTCCAAACCGAACGCCAGCGGATGGGAATACCCACGGAGTTCTCCTCTGCCCTCGTCACACCTCCACTCGACGCCACAGTTCCAGAGCGCCACTATCATTTCAATCAGGAGATTGAAATAATCACGCTCGAGTAAGGCGACACCATCAACACTGACCTGCACCACTGTCGTACGCTGAGCCAGGCTGCGTACATGCTGCCGACTCCCCAGCTGATTAGAGGCCGAACGCCGCAACCTGACTCATCACCGATCGCCAACAGCAGCCGACGCAAACAGCTGATGCCCAGCTGACATCAACATATTGTATAGAGCCGAATCAGTGAGTGAAGGGCGCCTCTTATAGTACTCCTAGTGCCAGAGTCTCTCTCTCTTGTCAAGGGTAACCTTTTTAAAGTATCGGGTCCCAGCCAAAAACCACCCAGGTGGGACGTAATTTCCGTCTGATGTAATTTCCGGTATAATGAGACATGAAATGGCAGTAGTAAACCCATTAATCCGCGAATTAAGTATTACATCTGCTCTTCCTGATATCTGAGGTGTTGCCTTACCGAGGCTTACTGCAACGACATCGGAAGGATTTCGCGGTATCTTTAGTGATCTAAAGAGACTTTCTGTGATGAAATTTGAATGTGATGCAGAATCAAGAAGAGATCGACATTGTTGCTTCTTTCCGAATTTATCTTGAATATATACGACAGCTGTTGATAGCAAGCTCTCACTCTTAAAATGATTGGAAACAGATGTGGAACTTGTATTTACTAAAACTACCTGCTGCCCTTGTGACTCGGTCCTTTTCTGACCTGGTGCCGACGTTACAGGTGCAGGGTCCTCAAAGTGCAAAGGTGTGTTGCGTTTGCGGCCGCACTTTTTACATAGCGACCGATTGCAATTTGCAATACGATGTCTGGGCATCAGGCAATTGAAGCACAAATTTAATTGCGCTACCTGATCGCGATGATTGTTTGGCGTTAAATTACGAAATTGTTCGCACGAGAAAATTGCATGTCCAGCTTTACAGAGCAGACATTGTGGTTTCGAATTCACATTTGCGTCGACATGTGAAGAAACATATTCAGTCTTACCGCGAATTTGTCTCACGTCCGCGGTAATCAATGGCTTTGATTGTACGGGTGCTTTGTTTCCACCCGTCCTCTCGAAGTATTTACAGTGTTCTGTAAGGAAAGCTTCAGGTCACTGTATGTAACCTTTCCTCGAATTTTTCCCTGTGCCCTATCCCATTCCTGTTTTGTCGCGTGATCAAGCTTTTTTGATAAAAAATAAACTAGAAGAGTGTCCCACAACTTTACAGGTTCATTAAGAGTGTGGCGACCGTGTTATGAAGTACAGGAGATCGTAATAATTCTGAAATCATAACTATCTGGATAATGACTAACCAATGTATTTAGTAAAGTAAAATCACTAGCCGCGGACAATATGCAAATGAGGGACTTCATGGCAGGGGGGTCCTAATATAAATTGTTAAGGAAATTGTTAATAAACAAAAACTTGGTTATAGTAAAAGTTTATTTGAGGATAAATGAAAAGAAATAAAATAAGGTTTGACAACTCTTGCACGACCGAGCTCTACAAGGCGACTAACTAATCGAACGGCGTGGCATCGGCTCGAGAAAAAAACAAAAGAATAAGATACGTCATCCACAACCTCACTCGTCCGTGGTTCATATTACGATGATACAGACACGAAGCCGGGATTCATAGGATAAAGAGTTTTTCCCTTTTATCCACAACACTCTCCCTAAAACTCTACATTCTATGAATATATACAGCTCTTACTAACTAAACCGAGCTTAGACCTTAACTCTGTAAATCTAGATTTCGCCAAAGGCTTAGTAAAAATATCTGCCGTCTGCTCATCTGTACTAATATACATAATGTTAACTTCGCCCCTACTGTACAGGTCACGCAGAAAATGGTACTTAACATCTATATGTTTAGTTCTGTTATGAAATTCTGGGTTCTTCACCAGTTTCATCGCGCTCATATTATCCATATACAATGTATAGTTTTCGTCAGTACAATCACACTCAGCGAGCAATCTTTTCAGCCATACAATGTCTTTAGCTGCCGAAGCTGCATATTCAGCCTCCGTTGTCGATAATGAAATACATTGTTGTCGCTTACTCTGCCAAGTTATCGCAGCACTTGAATTCATACATACACTTCCAGACGTCGATTTTCATGTCAATTTATCTCCGGCAAAATCCGCATCACAGTAAGCTTCAAAAACAACCGCTTTACAATATAGCAATCCCATATCTAAAGTACCCTTAACATATCTTATTATCCGCTTAACTAATAACCAGTGAGTTTCACTTGGTTTTTCCAATGCTCTAGCAGCAATATTTACAGCGAAACTAATATCGGGTCTACTGATTACTTGTAAGAACATGAGATTCCCTACAGCTTCTCTGTATGGTGCAGTACAACTTTTCTCAAAATTTGTTGTATCCCATCCAGAATCTATTGGCGTACACACGGAATTAGCGTTACTTAAATGAAACCGTTCCACTATTTTCTCGGCATAATTCATTTGATTAATGAATACAGAGCCATTTTCCAGAACAGAGATTTCCATACCAAGAAAACTCGTAACATTTTTTGTATTAGTCGTTTGAAATTGTTTATTTAGCTCAGAGAAAAAATTATCCAAAAGATATTCACTCGTGGCAGCCAATAGTCCGTCGTCTACATAAATTGCTAAAAGCAACCGCTCATTACCCTCTTTATATGTGTAAAAACAAGGATCAGCTGTACTCTGTTTAAACCCAAAATCCTTCACGAAGGTAGCGAAATGCTCGGTCCAGCACCTCGGTGCTTGCTTCAACCCGTACAAGCTTTTCAATGATTTACAGACCTTATTTGAGCCATCATTGAATCCTTCAGGTTGTTCCATAAAAATAGTTTCACTTAGGGAACCATATAAAAAGGCTGTTTTGATGTCGAACTGCCCAATGCGCAATCCATCGCGAGCTATAACACTCAATAATACTCTTATCGTATCAAACCGAACTACCGGACTGAAGGTTTCATTGTAGTCAACTCCCTCCCTTTGGGAATAACCCTTAATGACCAACCGAGCCTTATATCGTTTTGTGCCGTCTGAATTTAATTTTGTAGTATCAACCCAACGATTACCTATAACCTTTTTCCCTTCTTGCTTATCGACAAGGACCCACGTTTTGTTTTTATGCAAAGATTCAATCTCATCCTGCATAGCTTCCTTCCAATTCAAATTATCTACTGAAGTAATGGCCTCTTTATAGTTCGAAGGTAAGGACTCTGCAAGAAATGTCACTGGACACCCATAAAATTCCGTTTGTTTAATCGTTTGCCTATTACGCAACTCTCTCGTGTTAGCAATATTTTCAGTTGAAACATCCAACAGTTTTTTCCCTTTATTATATTCCTTGCTATCCGACACACTTTCAAGTAAGCCTTCAGAACTACTTACAGGTGTATTACAATTACTACTTTCCTGCATCCCTACACTTACCTCACTTGGAGCTAATTTTTCCGTCTTAAACACCACATCCCGACTTAGAATTACATCTCCTGCACTCGGCACATAAATCCGGTACCCTTTACAATTTTCAATATATCCGACTAGGTAACCTTTTACTGCTTTCTTATCCAGTTTCTTTCTTTTTTCATTTGGTACATGAACAAAGCATTCTGTCCCGAATATTTTTAGATTATCTATATTCGCTACTTTCCTATGCCACAGCTCATACGGAGTTTTACCTGTCTGTCTCGTCGGACCTGTCCTATTAATGACATACACTGCGGTATTCATCGCTTCTGCCCACAGAGATAAAGGCAAATTTGGTTTAGAGTAAAGCATAGATCGCGCGGCTTCAACGATAGTACGATTATCCCGTTCCGCAACCCCGTTCTGCTGTGGCGTATACGGAATATTCACTGTATGATTTATGCCTTTATTAGTTAAAAAAGCGTCAACTATCCCGTTTACGTACTCTCTACCTCCATCACTCTGAAGTTCCTTTATATTTCTACCAAAATGGTTTTCGATTCCCGTACAGAATATTTTCAATTTTTCATATACTTCCGACTTTTCACGTATAAAATAAATTTGTCTAAATCCTGAAAATTCGTCCTTAAAAATCACATAATACCGCTTTTTACCCAGAGATTCCTGTTGCATCGGCCCGCAAACATCAGTGCTTATTACATCACGCACGCTTGTGGCACGCTCTACCCTGCCATGAAAATTTAACTTGTGGTGCTTGCCATACATGCACCCTTCACAAACATCTTCGGAATCTAAAACATCTATACCTAAATTTTTCAAGAAAACTTTAACATGTTTTTTATTTTGATGACAGAGTCTCTCATGCCACAGTTGTAAACTATCTATCTTATTAACCATATTACATTCTTTCGGTATTGCAACACGCATATTCATTCTATACAAGCTACCAAAGTCAGACCCCGTTGCTAAAATGGTACCATTACGCATAAATACGCATCGTCTACCATTATTACTAATCTTAAAATCTACACCCTTTTTAGCAACGAACTTTACCGAAAATAAACTATGTTCCAAAGACGGTATATATAAAACGTCATGCATAGTACCTGCAATCCAGTAGCCGTCTACAAAAGTTTCAATATCTATATTTCCTCTACCATATGCAGAAATCACATCACCGTTTCCAATTTTGACCATCAGTGGTTTTTCAAGCATCTCAAGACTGCAAAACCAATCCTTCCGATAAGTCATATGCTCAGATGCACCCGAGTCAATCAGCCAGTAATCTTCATAAATCGCCTCGCTAGTTTCAACAAATGCCTGTCTAGCTACTGTGTGTTGCTGCATCGAACTCGCATCGTCTCTCTTCTCTGACCCTCCGTTCCTCTTCGGACAATTTCTTCTAAGGTGACCTTTCGAGCCGCAATTATAACACCCTGGACAATCCTTCTTCATGTGACCTTCCTTTCCACAATTGTAACAGCCAACATTTCTTTTCTTCGTAAATCCATTTTGGCCTGTTCTACCGTAACTTACATTCTTCGAAAAAGAACCTCTGAATTTTGATTTTGTAAACAATGCAACCGTCGTTTCCTCTGAGGTATTTTGGTTTTGTATCCTCATCTCCTCGGACATCAATCTCGAAGTAAGATTTTCCAAGCTCTTCTTTGAGTCGTCTGCAGAATCCCACGCACTATGAAAGTGGTTGAACTTGGGAGGCAACGTAGAGAGCACACGGGTTAACAACATTGAGTCAGGAATTTCACCACCTAAACTCTTCATTTTTGTCGCGAGCTGTTCAAGCTTCGACACGTTATGCGCGACACTCTCATTAGATTCCCATTCGAATTCGAAGAATTGTTTCTGAATCAAAGACAAGTTTTCATCAGACTTTAGGTCGTAAACAGTGTTCAATTTTGTCCACATTTCCCTCACGGTCGTGCAGTTTAACAGAAGATCTAATGGTTTCCTTTCAACTGTCGTAACAATCAACTTTCGAGCCGCTTTATCCGCTTTCCGAAATCTACGCAGGCCAGCTTCATGCCCCTCAACACCAGCTTTCGGTTCAATCAATCTGCCTTCACACACATCCAGCAGATCTTCATCATCTTCCAACAAAGTGCGTATAATGAAACGCCACTGGCACCAATTGTCCTTGTCACGCAATTTTTCAATCTTCAAACTTGTAGCTTCCATCTTTCAGAACTTTTCTCTCTTTTCACTAATCACACAGTTCACTTTATTAACAGTTACAGAACTGGGCCCATAACCTGTTAAGGAAATTGTTAATAAACAAAAACTTGGTTATAGTAAAAGTTTATTTGAGAATAAATGAATAGGAATAAAATAAGGTTTGACAACTCTTGCACGACCGAGCTCTACAAGGCGACTAACTAATCGAACGGCGTGGCATCGGCTCGAGAAAAAAACAAAAGAATAAGATACGTCATCCACAACCTCACTCGTCCGTGGTTCATATTACGATGATACAGACACGAAGCCGGGATTCATAGGATAAAGAGTTTTTCCCTTTTATCCACAACATAAATATACCTGCCTAGGGCCTTACCCCCGTATTACCTCCTTGACCAATTACAAACGTCGAAGGGACACCTCTAGCGAGACATAGGTAGAGGCCACCCACTCCGACGCGCACATTACAGAAAACATATAAATTAAGCCGAAAATTGGATGACACCAGTGTAACCAGAATACGTAGAGGAACAAGTCTCTCAACACAATAAACTCTCGGTTCTGGGAATCACGCTCGCTTGCATCTTACCTTCAAGTGGTGACTACCCGACGTCAAAGGAAGAAGAAAGGAAAAAGCAAACATGGCTTACGCTGGTCTATCGACGAACACAACGACTAAAGAAAATAGCCCGTCAATCCGGATTCCACCTTTCTGGTCAGAAGATCCAGCAACGTGGTTCGCGCTGCTGGAATCACAATTTATTTTACACCAGATTCCAGCGATAATACAAAATATCACTGCGTGGTCGGACAACTGGAACCGAAATACGTTCACGAAGTCCGAGATATAATATTGAGCCCACCAGAAGAGGACAAGTATGAAATCCTAAAAACAGAACTAACAAAACGGTTATCGACTTCACAGGAACGAAAAATCATACAATTACTGGAACTCGAAAAAATGAGGTACCGCTCTCCTTCACAATTTCTGCGACATTTGCAAAACCTTGGAGGAACTGGTATACCGAAAGACTTCCTCCGATCGCTATGGACGTCCAGGCTCTCGGCCAACATGCAAGCCATCCTGGCCACACAAACGGACCTGGCTGTAGCAAAACTAGCGGAACTGGCCGATAGAATTAGCGAGGTGACACCGCAAAAGGATGTGCGTGAAACATCCAAACATTCCGAGGCCACAATACTTCGCCAGGACATCGCGGAGTTAAGACTGGCAATGTCTCAGCTCCGCCAGAGCCAGCAGGAACAAGACAGCAGCCGATCGCGAGACAGAGCGGAAAAAGGATCACCCAGGAAAATTCCATGCAGAAACCATCAACAGGGATACCCGAGCCAACATAGACAGGAAGAAAGCAACGTCTGCTGGTACCATCGAAACTTTGGGCTGCAATCCAAAAAATGCACAACCACATGCAGCTACCTGGCGGAAAACGGCAAACCATCTCTGAATGCGGCGAT
The DNA here is from genome assembly GCA_963989415.1 of Cerceris ruficornis. Classification (NCBI taxonomy): domain Eukaryota; kingdom Metazoa; phylum Arthropoda; class Insecta; order Hymenoptera; family Crabronidae; genus Cerceris; species Cerceris ruficornis. The sequence continues at coordinate 4,837,879 of OZ022522.1, forward strand.
CAACGACGTATCAGCAACGAGCCGCCTATTTATCATCGATAAATACACAAAAACACCGTTCCTCATCGACACTAGAGCAGACCTGTGCTTATTCCCGAGAGGAAGTATAAAAAATCTCGTGGCAAAGTCGGCATACGAGGTGTACGCTGCTAACGGCACACCGATAAATATGTGTGGGATATGATGTTTGTAAAATGACTACTCACAAGAAAATATAAAACAGTATATAGATATATATATTAAAAATAAAACACAATATAAAAATAATATCAAAACACACGCTCGGACGATTGACCGCACCTCGCAGGACCAATCGTGCGCTAAGTATTCTAAAGGTTCGCTTAAACCGCTACTTGCAGGTCAAAGTTCTCTTTCTCTCTATTGTCTTTCGACGACTGTCGTCTCTCGGAAAAGGCGTTGAGGTCGAAGCCTTCGCAACACACACATTCACACACACATGCCGATTCTTAAAACTAAACAGTCTTATGCTGTATCTTAACCGAAACAGTTTTGAAAACCTCGCCCGGACGGCGCCGAGGTCGCGCGACGGGGTTTCGCTTGCGTTTCGTCGCGAGTCGTTTCGCCCGACACTACAATCGGCCATCCTATAATAACATCTGCCCTCAGATGTTGTTCTCAGGCAATATTTCGTTCGATTCTTCGTCGTCTTCTTGACTATCCACGATTTCTTCGTCGAAAGTTATCCATGGTTTCATATTATCAGCCGACGTTGAAGTCCGCTGAGGACCTTCTCCTTCTTCATCCTTCTCCACCAAGTACCGATCGTTACGCAGAACACTTTGAACGGCATATGGTCCGAGAAATTTGGCGCTGAACTTTCCGTGTGTGGTCGGTTGCATTCGTTTAATTGCAACCAGATCACCTACTCTATACTTTATGGCCTTTTTCCGCTTCCTATTGAAATTCTTCCTGTTAGCTGCTTGAATCTTCAATATATTCTCCTTAGCTTCCCTGCGAATTTCGTTTCTGTTTTCTTCAAACGTGGCTAACCATTCCTCTTCGATTATTTGTCGAATTTCTGGATCCTCTTTTATCCTCATTGAAATCCCAAAAAGGATCTTGAATGGTGTTTTTCCTGTACTTCTACTAGGCGTAGAATTTAAATATTTTTGCGCGAGATCTAAATATCTGTACCAATTCTCGGGTTTGGGTAATGTTAATTTCGTCAATAATGGTATAAGCGTTCTATTCACACGTTCCACTTGTCCGTTTCCTTGAGGTACAGCTGTGGTGACTAACACGTGTTGAATATTCTCTTCCTTGCAGTAATTTTTAAAATTATGCGAGGTGAATGCAGTCCCTCGGTCTGTCACGATTCTTCTGGGATTGCCAAATATTGCCGCCTGCTTTCTTAATTTATCTAGAACTTCTGCAGTATCCGTAGATCGTGTAGCGTAAAGCCATACAAATTTCGTGAATGCATCGGTTATTACAAAAATATGGCGATACTTTTTCTTCGTTACTGTAATTGGACCGAGATGATCGAGATGATAGGTATCCAAAGGCAAAGATCCCTTTTCAATACAGTGCAAAAATCCCTCTTGCTTTCCTGCTTTCCTTTCGGCTAAGATACACTGCACACAATTTCGAATCACCTTTTCAATTTTCGATCGCATATCTGCAAACCAATAGTCTGCTTTCACGATAGATTCGGTCTTTAAGAGACCGAAGTGTCCGCGCTCGTGCGCTTGCCTCACTACCTGTACTTGCATACTTTTAGGCACGACTATAAACGCATCACTTTGCGTGCACTTATACAATATTCCGTTTTTCGAAACGAACCCGTCAACTTTGTTGTCATCCACGGCTCTTATTATGTCTCTTATTTCACTGTCCTCATTTTGTGCTCTCTTAATACTAGACAAAACGCTATTCTCTAACTTAGTAACTAACATTGTCATTGATGTGGGATAACGACTTAACGCATCTACGTGACACATATTTTTACCTGGTCGGTGCTCTATAACATAATCGAACTCCTCTAATAGCAGAGCCCATCTGGCTACTCGCACACACAAATCGCGTTTTTTCATTGTTAGCGCAAATGCTTGACAATCTGTTATTATCTTAAAAGATATACCTAACAAATAAACCCTAAATTTTCTAAGCGCTTTTATTATCGCCAATACCTCAAGCTCATAACTGGTAAATTTTTCTTCACTAGGACTATTCTTCCAACTTGCATAATAAGTAGGGTGAAACGCATTATCCTCACTATCACGCTGCAACAATATTGCTCCACATCCGAAACCAGACGCATCCGTATGCAACTGAGTTTCTGCTTTTGCATCGTACAGTTTTAATATAGGCTGAGAACTCAGTAATAATTTTAAACTGTCGAAGGCTCTTTCTTCTTCGAGATCAAAATGAAACAACGTGTTTTTTCTTAGTAAATTAGTTAATGGACGCGCTATGATGGAATATCGCGAAATAAACTTTCTAAAATATCCTGTTAACCCTAGAAAGCTCTGTACACTTTTAACGTTCGTAGGCTTTGGAAATTTCATAACCGCACTAGTTTTCTGATCCGACGGCCGGATAGTCCCATTTTCTATAATATAGCCCAAATATTCTATTCGCGTTTGGATAAACCGACACTTTTCCCAATTTATTATAAGCCCGTATTCGCTTGCAGTTTTTAAAACTATTTCTAAATTATGAAGACCGTCTGTAGAATTACGAGAAGGAACAACTAAATCGTCCATATAAATTAATACTAGTCCCTTTGTTATTAAATCTTGGAATATCGCATTAATATATCTCTGAAATACCGACGGGGAATTACACAATCCAAAGGGAACCCGTAGGAATTCGTACTGTCCATCTTGTGTCACAAACGCAGTATACTTTCTCGAACTCTTTCCTATTTCTACGTGGAAAAATCCGTTCTTCAAATCGAGTGTACTAAAAATACGCGCATCTTGTAATCGGTCTAAATGATCCTCAATAAGGGGCAATGGATATCGGTCCTTTACTATCTTATTGTTCAATTTCCTGTAGTCTATACAAAGTCGCGTGGAACCATTCTTTTTCTTAACTAGCACTATAGGACTCGCGTAATCTGATTGTGACCGTTGAACAATGTTATTCTCTAACCAATTATTTATTTGAGCATTCACTTCCTCTTTCTCAGGAAGAGATAATCTACGCGGTCGTTGATACACGGGAATATTGCCCGTCAACACTATATTCATTTTAATATCTACGTCCTTAACTTTCTTAGGTACGTACTTCTGCTTTAATTCTTCGATTTGCTTCCGATGATCACTATTACTTACGTGTGAAAGATCTAATTCGCTATTATTTTCGCAAGTACTGATATGAAAAACTTCTGGAACGATAGGTTCGCTACTTTTACTTTCACAAATCGTAATATTTCCATTGTTCATTCGAACGTCTACGGTATTTAAGAAGTCTGCACCAATTAACATTCCGTATGGTAATAATGTATCGGAAACAACATGCAATTTAATGGAATAAATTTTACCGTCAATTTCGATTTCGGTTACGAATTCGCCTAACGTACTATTTTCGCTCGCACCAATACCACGGAAATTCATTGTATTTTTGCTCAGACGTGGTGCACCTATCTGTATATACTGCTCTGCACGAATTAAACTTAAATCGCTACCTGTGTCTATTAAAGCCGTTATCCCTTTGTTCGCTACAATCACATCTTTCTCGGTCTTCTTTCGGGGTTCTGTCACATTGCATACGTTCACCGGTGCTTTCGCTGTGCATTTCGATGCAAAATGACCATATTCATGACACTTAAAACACTTTACACCCTTGTCTTTAGTAGGGCATTCCGCACTGGGGTGATTTCGGGAACCACAGGTGAAACAGCGTCGAATTCCGCTTGATGTTTTCGGTGACTGTGTCGGCGTCTGCATCGACATCTTCTTATCGCCAGTGTATCTCGCCTTCGTTTTCACGTTCTTCTTTAAAATCTCGTATAACCTGAATTTTTCTTTTAATTCACGAATAGTTCCTGCGCCGTACAATATGACTTTGTTCGTTTCTTCATCCTCAATGCCATCAATAATATACTGGATGACCGCATCCGTTTCCACATTTGCTTGACTCGCGATATCAATCATATTGTATATATATTCTTGATATGTCTCATCACGTTTTTTCTTTCGTTCCATCAATTTCTTATGGATCGTGCCACTATTCACTGTCTGTGAAAATTCGTTTTTAAGGGCTTCCTTGAAACTAAACCACGATCTATCACATTTTTCATGTCTTACAAATATTTTAGCAGATCCCCTTAACAATCTCTTTGCATAGATTATTTTTTGGACAGTAGTCCATCCACACAATGCACTTGAATCTTCAAATTCTTCCAGCCATCGATGAATCGATATTTCATTATCTCCAGAGAAAAATGGAATTGTTTCTTCAACATCTCTAAACGTTAACAATGTTTCACGGGCGTCGACTTTCTCCATTTGTCCGCTGGATGTCATCGTAACGTTATGTTTTCTTTCACTGGTAACGTCGGTATCACAATCACTGTCGTCTTCACGCTCGGCTTCCAAAGTTAAAGCGGCTTGAAGTCGCGTCACCAGATCGGCTTTGTTTCCGGATTTCTTTAATTTCCGTTTTCCCAACTCTTGTTTCAAGCTATCACTTGTCATATTTTCTAATTGACTAGTTAGCTTAGATGCCTCGGTGGTAATATTTGCTTCAGATTTTCCTTGAGACGAAGCCATGATTTTATCGGCACTTACAAATACACTTCGAAATTCACAAGTGTCCAACAATTTCACAAGCGATACACTGCTTTTCAAATTTCTCGCGATGAAAGTCAGTTACTATCCCGGACGAGCCCCCAAAAATTATGTGGGATATGATGTTTGTAAAATGACTACTCACAAGAAAATATAAAACAGTATATAGATATATATATTAAAAATAAAACACAATATAAAAATAATATCAAAACACACGCTCGGACGATTGACCGCACCTCGCAGGACCAATCGTGCGCTAAGTATTCTAAAGGTTCGCTTAAACCGCTACTTGCAGGTCAAAGTTCTCTTTCTCTCTATTGTCTTTCGACGACTGTCGTCTCTCGGAAAAGGCGTTGAGGTCGAAGCCTTCGCAACACACACATTCACACACACATGCCGATTCTTAAAACTAAACAGTCTTATGCTGTATCTTAACCGAAACAGTTTTGAAAACCTCGCCCGGACGGCGCCGAGGTCGCGCGACGGGGTTTCGCTTGCGTTTCGTCGCGAGTCGTTTCGCCCGACACTACATACGTATGGCTTTATCACGCTGAAACTAAACCTGGGTCTCAGAAGGGAATTCATCTGGAAATTCGTAATAGCGGATGTGGCCAGATCAATAATCGGAGCAGATTTCTTAAAACATTTCAGCCTGCTGGTGGACATCCGCAATCGTCGACTAATCGACGGCGTTACGTCGCTAACAACCAGAGGGCGAGTAACGGAAGATACCTTGGGAAGCATCAAGGCCATCCACGGGAATTCTACATACCACCAACTCGTGGCACAATATCCCGAAATCACTAGGCCTACAACCTACGCCCGCCAAGGAAAACACCCCTTAACGCACAGGATCGAAACAATGCCAGGACAGCCGGACATATTCACGTCCTCGCAGACTACCGCCAGAAGGTCTCCGAGCCGCCAGAATGGAGTTCGAAATGATGCTAATGGAAGGCATCATTCGACCCTTCAATAGCGAGTGGGCATCACCCTTACACTTGGTGCCAAAAAAGGAGGAAGGAGTGCGACCATGTGGCGATTATCGAGCCTTAAACGCACGCACCGTACCTGACCGCTGCCCCATTCCGCACATAGAAGACTTTGCGGCAACACTAAGTGGAAAGAAGATATTTTCTACCATTGACTTAGTGCGGGCATACCATCAAATTCCGATGGCAGAAAGTGACGTTCCAAAAACCGCGATCGCGACTCCCTTCGGGCTATTCGAATTTTTAGTAATGCCGTTCGGATTACGCAACGCAGCGCAGACGTTTCAACGTTTTATTGATAATGTGTTACGCGATTTAAACTTCTGCTACGCATATTTGGACGACATATTAGTTGCATCAAAAGACGAAACGGAGCACCGCGAACATTTAAATGCCTTATTTACCCGACTGCGAGAATTCGGCATCATCATAAACCCGGGCAAGTGTGTTTTTGGTGAAAAACAAGTGAAATTCCTCGGGTATACAGTCGACGAAAAAGGAACGAGACCGTTAGAAGAGAAAGTGGCCGCCATAAGGGATTTTCCAGTGCCGAAAACGGTAAAGCAATTAAGGTGCTTGTTAGATATGGTGAACTTCTATAGAAGATTCATACCAGAAGCAGCAAAGATCCAACGGCCCTTAAATGACTTACTAAAAGGTACAAGTTCAGGGCAAACACCATTAAACTGGACAGCAATGGCTCAAAATGCGTTTCAAACAATCAAGGATGGATTAGCAAACGCTACATTATTACCACATCCCCTACCTGGAGCGACCCTCTCAATAACAGTCGACGCATCGGACTGCGCCATAGGTGCGGCACTCCAACAGCACGACGGTCAGGTATGGCAACCCTTAGTCTTCTTTACAAAGGGCCTTACAACTGCACAGCGTAAATACAGTGCCTATGACAGGGAATTACTCGCTGTTTACGCTGCAGTAAAGAAATTCCGCCACGCCATAGAAGGAAATCCGTTCATTATTTACACGGATCATAAACCACTCATCTACGCCTTCAAACAAAAACTGGATAAATGTTCACCTCGACAGTTCAGGTATTTAGACTTCGTATCCCAATTCAGTACTGACATTCGACACATCAGCGGAAATACAACGTGGTAGCCGACGCATTGTCAAGAATAGAAGCAATAAGCACGCTCGACTACACTCTCTTGGCAGATTCGCAGAAAGAGGACGCAGAATTGAAGGACGCACTGCAAAACGGAACAAGCCTTAAGCTGAAGAAAATCTACATGCCAGCGATAAACAGGGACATATACTGCGACACTACAACCACTACAATGCCAATGAGGCCATTTGTAACGAAACAATTTAGACGGGAGGTATTTAATTCTCTGCACGGACTCTCACATCCAGGAGTTCGAGCAACGCAGAAATTAATAACCAACCGATTCGAATGGCCATCAATTAATAAAGACTTAAGAGAATGGACACAAACATGTATCCCGTGTCAAAAATCAAAAATTACAAGGCATGTTACAGCACCGACAGGGACGTTCCAGGGAGCCCAGGAGCGCTTCCAGCACATTCATCTGGACATAGTTGGACCACTGCCACCCTGCAAAGGTTACAAATACTGCGTAACCTGCATCGACCGCTTCACGAGATGGCCAGAGGCCATACCAGTAGAGGACATCACGGCAGAAACAGTTGCCAGAGCAGTCTTCGAGGGATGGATAGTGAGATTCGGGGTACCAGAAAAGATCACCACCGACCAAGGCCGCCAATTCGAGTCGCACCTGTTTAAGGAGCTTGCAAACCTGACAGGTACGACTCACATCGGGACCACGGCATTTCATCCAGCTGCAAATGGAATGGTGGAAAGATTCCACCGACAACTCAAGGCTGACATCAAGTGCCACCAAAATGACAACTGGGTGGAAATATTACCCATTGTCCTATTAGGCATCCGTACGAGCTTCAAAGAGGATGTAAAATCGACTTCTGCAGAGCTGGTATACAGCGCAAACCTACGCTTACCAGGTGAATTGTTGACGCCACAACCTGATACTAATGTATCAGACTTCATCAGCCAGCTACGCTCAAGGATGCGGAACCTCCGACTAACGCCAGCATCGGGACACGGAGAAAAGAAAACATTCGTTTTCAAAGACCTACAGACTTCTCCATACGTCTGCCTCCGATACGATGCAGTCAGGCGACCGTTACAACAACCATACAACGGCCCATATAAAGTGGTAGCAAGGCACAACAAAAATTTTGTTATCCGCATAGGAGACAAAAATACCACCGTTTCCATAGACCGCCTGAAACCTGCACACGTAATGGAGGAAGAACAACCTGTTGAGACGTCAACCAGGAGAGAGCACAAGGTTATAATCGGCCAATGGTGCCCCCTGGATATAAGGCCCGAAAGAAGAATCGATAATTCTTCTTCCTTTGTTTTATACTTCTGGCCCGAGCCCCGAGCGCCTTTCGACCAGTTTCACTCACGACCTAGCAGGCAAAGGGTCCGCGCGAGCATTGTAACGTAAAGCAAATAAATATTGATCGAACAAAATACAGTCCACCATCATTTATACCAGTTGAAAAAGTAAGTGCTGAAGAGCTGCACACGCGTTAAGCAAACGACGCAACACAACCTACGGCCGCACAAGCATCACCAGGCTCAGCGAAAAAGGTCGTACGCATCTACGAGCCGTTACAACCAAGGACGAGTCGTTTTGGACGACCCTTAATACAGCCAGCATATTACAGACCAGCCTAATAGTCTTTAATTCCGTTATCGTTTACACTGGCAGGGGGGTAATGTGGCACAAAGTTATTAACAACCATCCTTTTAACGATGAATGCCGGAACATTATCTAATCCCAGCGCTTTGTTTAATTTCATTTTGTCCTTTGCTCGCAATACTTCGCCCGCGATAACCTGTGGCACCCTCATAAAATCTTATTCTTTCCTTCTTGTTTAATATTGCTGCATTTAGGTCCATATCCACAGGAAAGAGTTGTTTTATTATTCCTATCGTTTGTTTATAATCAGGTCCAGCTTTAATATTTTTTCCCCTAACCCGATTAATGATATCCTTATAGGGTTTCCCCCATGGATCTTTTTCAATTTTACTTATATACTCCTTGTAGCTTTGTTCTTTTGCCCTGAGTATCATAATGTTCAGTTGTTTCCTCTTATCTAAATACCTTTCCCTATCATCTTCCGCCATTTCTGCTCTCACCCTTTTCCTCTGGTATCTTCTATGCAGGCCATTCATTTCCCTTCTGGTATCCTCAGTTTCCTTAGCCCACCATATAACCGGCCTTCTCATGTCTATAAGTCCTTTCCTCTTCTGCATCGTGCCGTTACAAATATCCTCTGTTATTTTATTTAATTTATCCATGTATTCTCTTTTAGGTCTAACTTTTATTACGTTATTTTCTGGTAGCATTGATATGGAACTCTGGTAAGTATCTTCAAATAAATCGTTATTATATGGCTTAGTCTTGCATCCCTTAATCTTAGTTTTAATATATTTACGTTCTTTAAACCTATGCAATAGATAAAAATGGTCAGACGCCGTTTCCTCACTTAGGACTCTGCTACTCCTCATGTTTCTAAAGATATTTGTAGTACAAGCCATGTCTATCTTCGACCTCTTTCCATTTCTACTAAACGTGAAATTTCCTCTCGGATCCACCGCTAGCAGCTTATGTTTATCAAGCAATCTTAATAATAATTCGCCGCGCCTATTCGTAATCTTACTCCCCCATGCCGTGCTTTTCGCATTAAAATCCCCGGTTAATATAATCTCACCTTTGATACCGCAAATCTTACTGTCTAGGTCCTCTATGTACAAATTATAATCTCTAATAGAAATGTTCGGAGAAATGTAACATGAAAAAATAACCCTATTCCTGATTTTAATGGCAACAAACCCCATGCCCCTGATAACTATAAAATTTGGTATCTCTGGAGAATTAAACCTCGTATTCCATACAGCCGCCTTTCCATCTGCACTTGCTGACCAAGCATCAAGGCCCCTGTATGGTTCCGAAATCACTACAACGTCCGCTTTTATTCTTCTGCCGTCATCTCCATGAGGCTTGTCGCCATTTTGCAACCGTTCAAATTTATCTGTAATAACTTAAAATTATCCATAATTTGTTTATGAGGAACTTCTATTGAATGCACGTTTGTACGTACCAGGTAGATGTTTGGTGAATTCCTCACCCAGTCCCGCTCTAACGCACAAATAACACCTCAAAGTTCCTTGACAATTCCCCATCTCGTGTCCTTGGCCCCCACATTTCCTACAGATTTTCCCCCCATTCCTAAGATCACAGTTGTAACTTATATGCCCCACTTCGTGGCACACAAAACATCTTAAGATTCTCGGGCACTCCCGTATCCTACAAATTTCCCAGCCTATGTGCACTCTATTCACATTCTTGAGCCTTTTCATCCACGACATCGGCACAGATAATACCGCACTTTTGGTCCCTATCCTTGTATCGCGCATCACTTTCAGAACTGCATCCTTCACCATCTCTTCCCCCAATTCCTTCTTCATATCCTCCATGAATTTCTCCTTTTCCACATACGGCTCAATTCCATCGATTTCGAGGTCTATCGTTGGTATTTTCGCTATTACCTCTGCTCTTCCAGCGGATATTTTATTCAGCGCCGCTTTAATTTCATATGTATTTGTATTATTCCTCGTTTCTAATACATAGTGTCCATTTTTTTCTTTCCTCATCATCTTTATCTGTTCTCTTGCCTTAATGAATTTCTCCTTGAATTCCCTCAAGACTTTTTCCTCTATTTCCCGATTCTCCGCCTTAACTGTCATGACATCACTCTTGACATTTCCACCTATTCTTTTCCGTTTAAGTCTAACACTTCTGCTGGTACCAGCGTATTCCTCGTTTCCAGTTCCGCCTGTTTGCTGTTGTTGTTGTTGTTTCCTATTTTCCCATTTTCCTCTTGTAGCATTTATCCTTTGTCTTCCTCTTCTACAACTCACCGTCTGCCATTCCTCCTGTCTCCTTGTTTCATCACTATATGTTGTCCCTCTCCTCCATTCCAGTTGCCTTCTTCTATTTAGTTCTCCTCCTGTCTGGTATTCCCCATCATACCTTGTCCTTTGTGTGTCGATATCTGTCCTTCTCCCGGTTCTATCGTTTTCTGCTTCCATTCTATCCGTATCTTTGTCCTTTTCCAATTCTCTATAATAATTTTCCATTCTTTCGGTTTTTCCTCTTATCAATTTCCCCATTTTATCCTTGATGTCCTTTTTTACGTTGTGGTGTGCACTTATTGTATCGTTTATTTGTCCCATACCTGTTAATATTTCAAATATTTTCTCATTTAATCTTTTGATACAATCAGCGTAGTTTTCAATATCATCCTGTCCCTCAATATGTGTCTCGTTATTTCCTATTTCGATTTCCTCTTCCCCTCTAGCTCCTCTCTCTTCTTCCAGGTAAAATTCCATCTCCTCCCTTTCATCCTCATCTTCCATCCTCGGTCTTTTCTCCGCGCTTTTCCCCCTTGTTCTCGTTCTCGTCCTGCTAATGGTACCGGTAGCGCTGGTGGTGCTCTCTCTTCCTCTCACATTCCTGGTATATCTAGATGTACCCTCACGGATGTTATACTGTCTATACCACTCATCTCCTTTTTGTCTTTTTCCTTTCCTTTCCCCAGCATGGCAAGCAACACTGGTATGGCCTCTAAACTCTCGATTACCGACATGGGGTTTGGGTCAGAACTAAACCTCCCCTGTCTCCTGTCGGCTCTCCTCACACTCTCCGTCCTGCCTAGTGTACCAGATGCAATACTAGACTGTCGTGCCTGGTCTCCCACACGTCCAGTCTCGCAGTCGTCGGATGACGATGGGTCGCGGCCTGCTCGACCACCGCGGGTCCCACCGGAGCTGAGGTCTCCCTCCTCTGCTAGGTTTTAGATGTTATGTTCTTTATTCACTGTTCGGTGATATTAAAACTGTACAACGAGATTGAACAATGCTTTCGAACGCTTCCAAACAAAAATCCTCAGGAGGACCGCGTGTCACCCTTTTTGTCACCTCGGTCCTCCCTACTCTTTTTGGTGAATTTGTCTCCCTACCCTTGTCGTTCGAGAGTAGGAGAACATTAACTTTTGTCCGTGTCTAGGCGGGTCCCGAAGAATTGTTAGGATTGCCTCAAGACGTCCGTAGACTATGGGGGTGCTGTTGGTATGGAAAAATTCCACATCTGGCAAACACCCCTCAAGGCCCGGCCGCCTCAAGGCAAAACACCCACCTAGACAATAGGACTTCGTTCCGACGGCTCACGATCCGGTCCCCCCGTCCGTCACGAACGGTCGCAGACCCGCGGAACCTGAAGCTTGGAAATTTCATAAAATTCTTAATAGCTAACAGGCCCCGCACACGGTCAACCTCCCGAAGCCGAACAATGGCGAACACCGGACCGTAAACCGTCATCCCTACACGGTAAACGTTTTTTGTTTCTTGTCGTTCAGCCATTTTTTTTTATATTTAATTTTGCCAGGTCGTCATATTCGTATCCATCCAAAGTATGAGCTTCGTGTATGTTTTGTCTATGAGTGTCAATGTAAATGATAGGAAAAAGTCTCGTCTGTCCGTCCGTACATTGTCCACTGAATGATTAGTGTTAGTGTTGTAAGTCTTGTCATGTGTGTATGAATGAGTGTATGGTGACTCGTTGCAGGATCCCAAGGTGAGATCACTCGATCGTAATCTCACCTCGCAATTCTCCCGGGCCGCACCACGAGGAGGTGATCACCGTCGCGGCCCTGCTTTGATGGCTCTGGATAACTTTGTGCTGATCGCACGGTCACTTGCACCGGCGACGCATCTTTCAAATGTCTGCCTTATCAGCTGTCGATGCTTTGCGCCTACCACGGTTGTAACGGGTAACGGGGAATCAGGGTTCGATTCCGGAGAGGGAGCCTGAGAAACGGCTACCACATCCAAGGAAGGCACCAGGCGCGCAAATTACCCACACCCGGCACGGGGAGGTAGTGACGAAAAATAACGATACGGGACTCATCCGACGCCCCGTAATCAGAATGAGTACACTTTAAATCCTTTAACGAGGATCCATTGAAGGGCTAATCTGGTGCCAGCAGCCGCAGTAACTCCAGCTCCAATAGCGTATATTAAAGTTGTTGCGGTTAAAAAGGTCGTAGTTGAATCTGTGCCCCGCAGTGTCTGTTCACCGCTCGCGGTGTTTAACTGGTATTATGCGGTGCGTCCTACCGGTGGATTTAGCTCAGCGCTTGCGGCGAGGTGATCCAAACAATATCCCATCGCGGTGCTCTTCATTGAGTGTCGAGGTGGACCGGTACGTTTACTTTGAACAAATTAGAGTGCTCAAAGCAGACCGCCCTCGCCTAAATACTCTGTGCATGGAATAATGGAATAGGACCTCGGTTCTATTTTGTTGGTTTTCGGAACTCCGAGGTAATGATTAATAGGGGCAGATGGGGGCATTCGTATTGCGACGTTAGAGGTGAAATTCTTGGATCGTCGCAAGACGGATAGAAGCGAAAGCATTTACCAAAAATGTTTTCATTAATCAGGAACGAAAGTTAGAGGTTCGAAGGCGATCAGATACCGCCCTAGTTCTAACCATAAACGATGCCAGCCAGCGATCCTCCGAAGTTCCTCCGATGACTCGGCGGGCAGCTTCCGGGAAACCAAAGCTTTTGGGTTCCGGGGAAGTATGGTTCCAAAGCTGAAACTTAAAGGAATTGACGGAAGGGCACAACCAGGAGTGGAGCCTGCGGCTTAACTTGACTCAACGCGGGAAACCTCACCAGGCCCGGACACCGGATTTATTGACAGATTTATAGCACTTTCTTGATTCGGTGGGTGGTGGTGCATGGCCGTTCTTAGTTGGTGGAGCGATTTGTCTGGTTAATTTCGATAACAAACGAGACTCTAGCTTGCTAAATAGACGTACCTTATGGTATTTCGGAGGCTCGTCCGCCGTGGCTTCGGTCGCGCGTGAGGCTAGTTTTTACTACCAACGTAACAATAAATCTTCTTAGAGGGACAGGCGGCTTCTAGCCGCACGAGATTGAGCAATAACAGGTCTGTGATGCCCTTAGATGTTCTTGGCCGCACGCGCGCTGCACTGAAGCAATCAGCGTGTTTTCCCTGGTCGAAAGGTCCGGGTAAGTCGCTGAACCTCCTTCATGCTAGGGATTGGGGCTTGCAATTTTTCTCCATGAACGAGGAATTCCTAGTAACCGTGAGTCATAAGCTCGCGTTGATTACGTCCCTGCCGTTTGTACATACCGCCCGTCGCTGCTACCGATTGAATGATTTCGTAAAGTTTTCGGACTGGTGCGCGGCAATGAGAGAGAGACAGGAGAGAGGGATGTGGAATAAAGAGAGGGTGTCGCCAAGAGAGAGGAATGAACTCTTACAATTAGACAAGAGGGGAATGAATCGAACGAGAGTTATATTATGCCGGCTTCGTTGTCTGGTTCATGCTGTCGCTGCGCGCATTGCAAACTCGTGCAGGGGTGTGAATTTTGAAACTGTTGCCGCATAAAATGTTAGTGCCCCAGTCCTCGAGGACAGAACATGCTAGTGTGTACAGAATCATCGGCACACACCTCTTCATCTCACCCTCGCTCCGGCGACTTCTCCATCGAACGAAACCGTCGCTCTTCGAACTCTTCTTACGGAAGAAGCGGAGAAATTCCTTTTGAATGAGCACAATCTACGAGATCTCGAACGAACGTGAGCTTAACGAGAGCGTTGCACACGCTTCTCGTAGTTGTGCCATCGGAGTCAACTTGTCGATGTCTTCTACTCTGAAACGAGAGCAGCAGCAGCAGCACCAAGAGGAAAAGGAGAGTTATCTTTCCTCTTTCGCCAAAGAGTTTGAAGATTCGGCATAATTCTGACAAGAAATTTAGAGCGAGCGTATAAACTACGCGCGTCGGGTGAACCCGTCCACATGTGTGCTTCTACTCAGTTCGAACGATCGGCGGGGAGTCCTCGTTTGATGAGGCTTTCCCCACACTCTGAGAGGAAGGAATGCGTTGTTGTGCGTACGGCCGGGCAACGTGTGCCGGGTGTAGTTTTGCGCGACGAAGTATTATGAGAAGAGAGAGAGAGAGATCTGTCTCATTCGAACGACAATATTAAGATAGATTCTGCGCCTCCGGAAATAAGTTCGCTTTCGAACGATGTTCCGGAACGACGGCTGTCTAATGTGGTCGTCGTCGTTGTCGCAGAACGGGGAAAGAAGAGTGGTCTTTCCTTTGCGGCGCTGCGGCGGCGACAAACAGCAAAGCAGCTCGTCACGGAACTACTTGCGACTTGACCGTTTGCGAAGAAGTTCTCTCGTGTACTTCGTGTGTATGGACATTTGAACGAAAATAACGTTGTTGAGAGTTCGAACGGAAGCTCTGATGAAGGTGTAGAACTAGCGTGGAAAGTCCTGCTGCGGGATACCAGAAGGCAATCCACGAAGACTTCTCTTCAGAGCTCCTCTCTCTACGTTATTATTGCTGTCCTTCGTGTCAGAATTTTTGATGGCACTCTCCGTGCTGACGGCCGATGAAGCACTGGTGTGCGTAGTCTCGTTACGACGAGGGCGCAAACGCTTGTTCTCACGGTCGATCGACACACTTAAACTCCGATTTTGCCGTTGTCGTCATCTAAACGACTACGGTGCTCGGCCTCGTTCTAGCGCTTCGGAACGGGGTTAAACCGAGTCTCGGCTTGTCCGAGGGAGAACACCTGATCCATGTTTGCTTTCTATACGAAGCAAAAAGCATATAATTCAAATTACAACCCTGAACGGTGGATCACTTGGCTCGTGGGTCGATGAAGAACGCAGCTAATTGCGCGTCAACGTGTGAACTGCAGGACACATGAACATCGACATTTCGAACGCACATTGCGGTCCTCGGATATAATTCCCGGACCACGCCTGGCTGAGGGTCGTTTATGTACCCAAAAACTGCTTGCGCGGCTCTGTGTCTCTTCCTTCATCGCGAGGAAGACACTTTCAGAGTCTCGTACGAGCGAATTTGTTGGACGTTCGTCGGAATTTGCCGCAGACTGGATGAAAATAATAACGTCTCTCCTCGAGTCGGATCCGACGTCGCCTGAAATGATTATAAGAGAACGAGAAAAGCGCGGAGAATTGAACGAACGGAAAGGACGTGTACGTCTTAGATTGCGCAGAGAACTCTCTTTTTAGTTTCGTACAGAAAGAGGTCGAATGTATACCGCGCGCCGAAAATAATATCTCTCTTTCCTTTCTTTCCCGCAGTTTCGGGCAAAGCATCCTCGAACTAGAGAATACACATATGATGCTGTGCCTCGAACGAAGGAGAAACTGGCATCCGAGAATGCCAAAAGGGAATTGCTTTGGGAAGGAGATTTTTATCGTAGCGTTTCGAACGAAATTGTTTTATCAAAGATATCTGTGCAATCGAACGAAAGCGTCCGAGAGAGCTCCACGCCGCCAATTTCGTGTCTCCCACGATCGTCGCAGATTTTCGTGCCCGGTCGTCGAGTCCCCGAGTTTTAAATTTGCGTTCCATTTCGAGGTGCTTTGTGCTCTGAAATTCTCCGACCTCCTCCAACTCTCACTGTCTCTCAAGCTTTTTCGTTACCGCATCTGCTCGAAAAGAACCCTCCTGGAGAAGAAATATATCTCTACAGGAGATCGTGTGCAGAGAGTGGCTCTAATAACGGAGAAGTTCTCGATCGTCTAAAGAGAGAAATAAGTGTGAGCAAGCGTTTGTGTAATAAATAAGGAGTGTGGTAGGTAGGAGAGTGGTTAAGTAGAGCGCATCGTTTACCGAGAAAAGAGAAACACAAATACTGGACCGACGTTAAATTGTCCGGGAAAAACAATTCACGAAACTCTATCGTTTTGTAATAAATATTATTCTGTACTTATACGAATGATAAAGACAAATAAAACTCTTATAAGGTTTCTAGTCATTAGATACATTTCATTTCCAATTTATTTAAACTCCATTATGTATCTTTATATGTAAAAATAGACATAAAAAAAAATTTTACTGACCCCTCCACGGAATCGAACCCGGCTCCTACGACGCGAAGCACCGACCCGTTGCTGCTACGCTAAACCCATTACGTGTAATCGTTTGCTACAGAACTGAATTTAACGAGTGAGTTGCATTCAATTGCAAATATCTAAAAAATTATTGAGTAGTGGCCCTTATAACCATATATCTTCATCAACAGGGAAACTAAATCTACCGCCCTACAAAATTTGAACAAAAGCCGTGACCTGAAGACCTTGCACTCTCCTTGTGAGAGGAACCATGGGTCAGAAGTGAACCGTTCTCCCGCAAATCGACTTTTAATTGGGCCTCCGCGATCTAATTTTCGCTTAGTAAGTGAGAGAGTCAGCTGTTCCTTCGGAAAGAGACACAATATATCCTTGTCGGCTCGAACAGTCTAAGGAGAAGCGTGCTACTCGACATTAGAAATTGGGGGACTGGGTCACCGAACCACTATGAGAAGTGCAAGTGTTCATGTTCTTCTCCCCGGGAGGGCCCATGAGAGAACCTGACACCGAGAGCACGTCATTAACGTCTTCCTAGTCTCCGAAAAGTCGCATCGGAAGATTTCGTTAAATACCCGAGAGGGGAGAAAGGTTATCTAAGTCAGAATATGCCGGAAGAACTGCGATGCATGTGACCATCTAACTGTTTTATTACTTGACCCAACCCGGCGCGCAGTGGGAAAAAACCGACGTTACGGTGGCTACAAAATCTTAATATTTTTAAATATAATTCAAAAATATAGGGGAGAGTTGCCAAATGCGTACTAGTCACCTAAATCGTACCAGAATATGTAAACTGCCTTCGGAATTAAGTGGTACGCATTTGGTAACTCTCCCCTACTAATTTACATGAGCTTATATTTTTTTCCTTTCGCCAGAGTAAAATGTCCGTTAGTAATTGCTACATTTAATATTTAATTGCAACATCCTGATAGAGGATCCGACAGATAGCAACGATGGTAGCCGTCATCGAGAGTCGTAGCAGAGCGGTTCGAATAAAGCCTTCGTATTAATATTTTTGTCTTTATTAACTCTTCAAACAAACACGCTAAAGTCTCATAAAAATCGGCGTCTGCAGCTCCGACATGGGCGGTTGCCAGATGGTCAGCGAAGACGAAAACCGGATATCCAGTAGTAAAAAGGCATCTGCAAATAAGCGAAAGTTTGTCCTTCTTCTGCTGACGGCCGCTGCAATTTTTTAAACTGTTAAACCAACATTTGGGAGCCATATGCGAACGAGTGACTAAAGCACGCAGGTATCGAAGAATTAGGTAGCTCGCTTTACCTTTCTTTATTTCATATTACTTTGTCGACGGGTGGTCTCCACGGTTACCGTTGTTACTGCTACAGAATAATGAGCAAGGTCTATCCAATTTCAATATATTCGAAAATGAGCTGACATTGGCTTAACAAATGTCTTTATCAGCTCTCATTTTCAAATATATTGAAATTAGATAGACATTGCTTATTATTAAGTTTAATGAAAATCGGCGTTCAAATGGTCAACGAAGACGCAGGCGATATCTAGGAAGAAAGAGGTGTAGGGACGATGTTTACGATCCGGTCTCCGCCATTGTTCGACTTCGGACGACCGACTCTGCTTTGTTAACTATTTTTAATTTAGCAAGTTCCCGGTGGACAGGGGCCAGGTCGTGGGCCGCCGAAAAAGAGAAGCCCTATTGTCTGGGAGGGAACTCCGTCACGAGGTGGGTGGGCCTTGAGGGGCGTTCACCAGATGTGGAATTTACCGTACCAAGACACCCCCAAGGTTTACAGACGTCTCGAAACAAGCTCAACAATTTTTCGGGAACCGCGTACACAAGGATAAACTTTAAGTCTCTGTTACTCTCGAACAATGAGAGTAGAGAGAGAAGAATTACTTGAAAGAGTAGGAACGATTGACATCTTAAATGTCCTAACTCGGTCGACTGACGGAACTTTCGCCTGGGTCAAGGTTTATGACCCTTTTGTTACGCTAGTCGGCGATCGTCGCAGAAACACTCTCGCCCAAATTTTCCATTCAAAGACTCGTAGTAAGATAGGTAAAGCGAGCTACCTAATTCTTCAATACCCGCGCACTGTAGTCACTCGTTCGCATATGGCTGACAAATGTTGGTTTAACAGTTTAAAAAATTGCAGTGGCCGTCAGTAGAAGAAGGACAAACTTTCGCTTATTTGCAAATGCCTTTTTAGTACTAGATATCCGGTCTTCGGATATCTAGTAAGAATATATAACACACAGGATAATGTCTGCATATACGAAATATTAAATATTAAATGTAGCAAAAATATAAGTTTATGTAAATTAGTATATTTTTAAATTAGTATATTTGTAAAGTATATTTAAAAGTATTAAGAATTTGTGGCCGCCGAAACGTCGGTTTTTTCCCACTGTGCACCGGGTTGGGTCAAGTAATAAAACAGTTAGATGGTCACATGCATCGCAGTTCTTCCGGCATATTCTGACTTGGAAAACCTTTCTCCCCTCTCGGGTATTTAACGAAATCTTCCGATGCGACTTTTCGGACACTAGGAAGACGTCAATGACCTGCGCTCGGTGTCAGGTTCGCTCATGAGCCCTCCCGGGGAGAAGAACATAAACACTTGCACTCCTCTTAGTGGTTCGGTGACTCAGTCCTCCAATTTCTAATGTCGAGTAGCACGCTTCTCCTTAGACTGTTCGAGCCGACAAGGATATCTTGTGTGTCTCTTTCCGAAGGAACAGCTGACTCTCTCACTTACTAAGCGAAAATTAGATCGCGGAGGCCCAATTAAAAGTCGATTTGCGGGAGAACGATTCACTTCTGACCCATGGTTCCTCTCAGACATTTTACCTACGTAACAATACGAAGAAGATAGCCGAGCCAGTTTGAATCGGGGATTCCTCAAATAATTTTGCAGCAAGTAATTTTCACAAATCTTCATCCAATCCGAGCTCTAGAACAACCCCCCGAAGCCATGACAAAACCTTTTGAAACGCCCTGTACAACACCTGGTCCACCTGCCTCCAAGAAGCCACGCCGCCTTGCTCCGGATAAACTAAGGATCGCCAAAACCGAGTTCGAGACCATGGTGAAGGACGGAACAGCGCGCCCATCGGAAAGCTGTTGGTCATCGCCCCTGCACCTTGCCTCGAAGAAACACGGAGAGTGGCGACCATGTGGTGACTACCGTGCGTTGAACGCGAGAACGATATCGGACAAATATCCCGTGCCTCAGTTGTCGGGAAAAACAATATTTTCGACGATAGACCTCGTGCGCGCGTACATCCAAATCCCAGTGAACCCGGACGATATCCCGAAGACAGCAATTACGACACCCTTCGGACTATTCGAATTTCCGTACATGTCGTTCGGTCTACGCAACGCAGCAGAGACATTTCAGCGATTCATCGACGAAGTGTTGCGTGGCCTCGATTGGTGTTACGCGTATATCGATGATAAACTCGTAGCATCCTCTTCGAACGAGGAACGCGAACGGCATTTACGGGAATTATTCAATCGTTTAAACGATTACGGGGTGCTCGTTAATTGTGCGAAGCGTGTTTTCGGTGCGCCGGAAGTGTCGTTCTTGGGATATTCCGTATCTTCGAAAGGTACACGCCCGCCTCGAGAGAAAGTCGAAGCAATTCGAACTTTCCCACGCCCAGAAACGGTCAAGGACCTGCGTCATTTCTTGGGCGTCATAAACTTCTACCAACGTTTCGTCCCTGGAGCAGCCGTGATGCAGGCGCCGTTGAACAAGGCGCTACAGGGAAACGTCAAGGGTCGTGTCCCGGTCAGCTGGACACCTGCAAGGATGGACGCTTTCGACCAGTGCAAGGAAAGCCTCGCACCTGCTGCTCTCCTCGCCCACCTCGACACCAACCTGCCCTTGGCGATCTTTACCGACGATTCAGATTTTACAGTAGGCGCTGCGTTACAGCTGCGGTCGCCCGACGGGTGGCAACCGCTGGCATTTTTTACGCGTAAACTGTCGCAAACCGAGCAAAATTACAGCCCTTATGATCGGGAACTTCTAGCCATTTACAAGGCAGTAAGATATTTTCGGTACGTGGTAGAAGGTCGCGTATTTACCATTTTCACTGATCATAAGCCGTTGATTTTCGCGTTCGCGCAGAAACCGGAGAAACACTCCCCGCGTCAATTTCGCTACTTAGACCTCATTGGACAATTTACAACCGATATCCGGCACGTGTCCGACAAAAATAACATCGTCGCCGATGCATTGTCCCGAGTAGCGGAAATTTCGCGGGCAGTGGACTACGCGAAACTCGCTGAGTCGCAGGGAAGTGACGAAGAGCTACGCATGCTTTTGCAATCGAATACTTCCCTGTCCCTCAAGAGAATGGCGATTCCCGCTTTCGATGTCAAATTATTTTGCGACGTTTCGACCGCGAAGGTACGACCGCACGTAACGCAGCCCTATCGTAAACAGGTATATAAGGGTATATACGCGTCAATTCACAATCTCGCTCACCCCGGCGCGAAAACGACCGCTCGCATGGTAGCTAAACGTTTCGTGTGGTCAGGTATCTAAAAGGATTGTAAAACCTGGGCACGAGCATGCATACCATGTCAGCGCACGAAAATCAACAGGCACGTGTCTGCACCGACTGGAAATTTCGTCCCCCCATCGTCTCGGTTCGAACACATCCCGGTGAATATCGTCGGACCGCTTCCGTACTCGAGAGAATACCGCTACTGCTTAACGTGTGTAGACTGTAATGTATGGAGGAAGGTCGAGGTACCAACACGTGCTCTAGTCGCAATACTCTTTATTAAAGTGCCACCTCGCTCTTCGACACCGAACAGGTGCCCGGTCACGCACACACTCCAACACACACATACGCACACACACACACACACACACACACACACACGATACATACTACTTATATCTACCCCTTCCTCTCCGTCATCGCCGGCTCTTATGCCTACAGTACATAGACCGCTACACGCGTTGGCCCGAAGCGTATCCTATCGACGATATTTCGGCCGAAACCGTAGCCTACGAGTTGCTCTCAGGTTGGATCACTCGATTCGGCGTACCGTTGCGAATAACGACGGATCAAGGTCGACAATTTGAAGCGACGTTATTCAAAGAATTGTCGCGCCTACTCGGTACGCACCACCTGAGAACAACCGCGTACCATCCAGCAGCGAACGGCATGGTGGAACGATTCCACCGGCAACTTAAATCGGCAATCGTTTGCCACGGCGATGCTAAATGGGCGGATTCGCTTCCGATCATCCTTCTTGTAATTCGAACCTCGTGGAAGGAAGACATCGAAGCTACATCCGCGGAAATGGTTTACGGTGAACCGATAAGATTGCCGGGCGATTTTCTGTGCGACGCAAATAGTAACGCTACAGACAGCGAACCATTCATATTGAAATTACGCGAGTATATTAAAAATGTACGTCCTTCCCCAGTGAAACGCCACGGGAAGAAACGATCATTCGTTTTTAAAGACTTGGAGGGTGTTAAAAATGTTTTCGTCCGTCACGGTGCCGCGAAAAGTGCTCTTCAGCCAGTATGCGACGGTCCATACGAGGTGATCGCCCGGCACGAAAAA
Source organism: Cerceris ruficornis (assembly GCA_963989415.1). Classification (NCBI taxonomy): domain Eukaryota; kingdom Metazoa; phylum Arthropoda; class Insecta; order Hymenoptera; family Crabronidae; genus Cerceris; species Cerceris ruficornis. The sequence continues at coordinate 4,860,275 of OZ022522.1, forward strand.
CATTTTACAATTAAGATAAAAGACCGAGTGATCCCTATGTCTATAGATTGTTTGAAACCCGCATACACACTCCGGGACGACGATCAGGACACAAATCCTACGCCGCAGGTGGTCCCTACGAATACCACCAGCGTAGATTTTAAGCGATAATTTTATGACGATTCGTAATGCTTAATTTCGCGTAACTTTATTGCCACACATTGCGCAACCGTTAGTCATTATACCTCATCGGCTAGACAGTAAATCGCGACTAGAATTATTATTTTTCCGTAATTTTAAGATCCACTGTGATTTTAGCGTAAAATTATTTTTGTTTATAGTATTTAGCACGTAAGCTTTACCGAGTAGCACCTTACCCTAAATTACTGCTATGGGGTGATGTGGCGGCGACGTGCAACGAGCACGTCGCATCGAAAACGCGACAGCGCGTCGCACAGTGGTCCAGAACGTCGATCTAGCTGTTCAGGCACCTCGCACAGTTTTCGATCTCTTTGAAATCCTCGCCAAAAGCGCAAAACACATCCGATTTAGCTAAAAATTAGTATTCCTATGTTTTTTGATTCGCTGATTATGAATCTGAACTCAAAATTTCCAAAAATAAAATGGCGGATTCAATATGACGACCAGGTATATCGAAAAATTAATGGTTCCGCGTAAAAATTAGTATTCTTATGTTTTTTGAGTCGCTGATTACGAATATGAACTCAAAATTTCCAAAAACAATATGGCGGATTCAAAAGTCAGGCAGAGTGTCATAAGGCGGAGCAAATTTACAAGAGCTTTCCCCTTTTACAAAATTATTGGTTTATGCAAATGATTGATTAGGAAAACCACCTTCCACATTTTGTTATTTTTGCCAAGAAGAAGAATAATTAGAAAAAACCGTTTTTACCTGACTCATTCGGAGGTCAACATTTTCGGCTTCCTTGCCGCCCGCGGTTTATGGCATGTGCGACCTGCTGGTTGACTTATTGTTAGAGCCGTTAAGTTGTAAAACCCACATTTAAGAAACTATCGACTTGTAATTGCCGATGAGGGTTTCTATTTAACTCTCGGTTTTTACAAGTTGGCTTAGCGAATTCCAAGAAGTTGTGAACCGCATGGCGTTGCACTAAAACCGCTCTGATTCTTTTTCGAATCCATTTAAAACGATATTCTTTGAACTACAGGTAGACAGAAATTTCGAATACTCATTTTACAACACAAGATTAACTGTTTACCGTCTTCTAATTTAGCCAATTCATAGAAAGATTTCCTTAAAACCACTGACAGACTCTAGCGGCGGGCAGCCGCTGGAGTGCGCGCGACTCTTTAAACAATAAAAAATCAAATTTGTGGGACGAGTTGGGATCGTTTTTTTCCAGGATCACATAGCAGAGACCTTACAGAGAAGGGCCTTATACGCCAAACTACGAGAATATACGGTACATAAAAGATGCTGACTGTCAATGATAGAAAACTTTGATGATTTTCTCTCATTTATTGAACGTTAATTCTTGAATAAACTACAAACGCCAATTTCATATTCAGCATATGCATTTTGATCGTAGAAGAATGCTCTTTAATTTAAAAAAAAATCGTTAGAAAATCTAAGATAGATTCGTCAGAATGTCACGAAGAAGACAACGTGTTTTTTCGATAGAAATTGGTCTCGAGAAAAAGTTCCAACTTTAAGCGTTTGTTGTAACTACAATTTTTGTCGGATTTCATTAATTTTGCGATTTCTGAAATCCATGGACATTTAGGAATCGATATAAAGAAAAAAAAAAGCGATTCGAGAAAATCGACTTTTCGGCAAAAGCTCGGCTAATCGCTCGTTCTGGACCACTGTGCGTCGCCACATATTTACTCTTCCACCAAGTGGCCCTTGAGTCTGGCGACGGCCCATCATCGCGACGACGAGGCACTTGCAGCCCGACCGATCCCGGGAAAACAGCAAATGAAATCTGTTACGGGATTGGTCGGGACGAGGAAGCGACAAACTGCTTAAAAGGGCGACGAAAATATTCTTAACCCTTTCGCTACGAGCGTGGCCTATAGACGACATCCGCGTGACGACCTGTGTGTACGAGCGTCGCCTATAGACGACATCCGCGCGATGACCTGTGTGTACAAGCGTCGCCTATAGACGACATCAGTGTAAAACTGTAATGTGGGATTGTGTGTCGACCTTTGCTTCAAAATTGATCACTGTGAATTAAATTATTGAGAATTTTAATTTGTTATTGGAAAGTATTTGTTATTTGTTATTGTAAAGTGTAATTTTTAATTTTTAAATATATTTTTATTGATAATGATTGCAAAATCTCCAAATATGTTGTTATATAACACTTAAAGAATCGTACGATCCGGATAATGACGAGGCTGCACCGAAAGATGTAAGTCCGAACACCAGTTTACGCCAGCAGCGCTCCGTTCAGTACCGCTACTCCGGCAGCACGGTGGCCCGTTCAGCGGTGACACTCCGACGGAGCACACAGCCGTAGCGAAAGGGTTAAGTCGAACCGAATACCCCCGCGAACACGTTGCACGCGCAACACGAATAAAGATTCGTCTTTTCCAGCGAAACAAAGTTATTTAGTTTCCTGCTAGTTTCCCACGTATGACAATCTGCTTGATAAAAAATGCATACAAGGATGCCAGATGATTAATCTGGAAATAAAAGAAATTAAATATATACTTAATAAAAAAGGCCTAGAACTTGCGGAACAAAAAACGAAAATTATCACGTTGAATAATAAGAGGATTACGAACAAAACAATAAAAATAGACAATACACATATAAATATTAAAGAAAATGTTAAATATCTAGGTATAATTTTGTAACGAAGCGCCAAGCTTCGTTACTTCTCCGCTAGGCGGCGCGCCGCTTTCTCGCCAGAGAAGACGGCCGCCGTCACCGATAAATCGATACCGCGCCGATCCGTCGGGGAGAGCAATCTCCGCCGCGGGTGGAAGCTACCGAACGTCTTGGACGATCGGTCCGCCGCACAGTGGTTCATTTGGCCGAAAACCTGGCCAAAACCCCAAGGAGTTTTCAATTTAGCTGAAAATTGGTGTATTAGTATTATTTGGGTCGCTGATTAAGAATCTGAACTCAGAATTTCCAAAAACAAAATGGCGGCTTCAATATGGCGGATGCGAGTATTGAAAAATTGTCGGATCGGCACGAAAATTAGTATTCTTATGTTTCTCCGGTCGCTAATTAAGAATCTGAACTCAGAATTTCCAAAAACAAAATGGCGGCTTCAATATGGCGGATGCGAGTATTGAAAAATTGTCGGATCGGCACGAAAATTAGTATTCTTATGTTTTTCCGGTCGCTAATTAAGAATCTGAACTCAGAATTTCCAAAAACATAATGGCGGCTTCAATATGGCGGATGCGAGTATTGAAAAATTGTCGGATCGGCACGAAAATTAGTATTCTTATGTTTTTCCGGTCGCTAATTAAGAATCTGAACTCAGAATTTCCAAAAACAAGTGAGGGATTAGCATTATTCGTTTGTCCAAGGCACGATAGCCTGGCCGTATGTCGTAAACGTATTTCCCCGAGCATGGCGCGTGCGACAATCAAATAAGAATATCTCATAGAATTGCAAAAAGTCGCAAAATTTTACAACGGGGACTTCTTCGGGAAGCTTCAAAGTTTAATTTAAAAAAAAATTCGCGTTGTACTTTTGCGTACTTCACAACTATTTCCTCTGCAAAAGGAAAAAAATGTATGGGTTTTGCAATCTGTGCCATAGCAGTTGTAAAATATTAAATAAAATAATGAAACCAAGGTACTTATAATTTAAAAGTATGACGAATAGCTACAAATACTTACAAAGTTGATTGTACTATTATTTCACATTGAAAACGTATTCTGAATTTCGACGTGAATACGTTACATTATTCAAGTGCCAACTTTGACATTGCATATCTCTAAGAGCATTGTTCAATAAAAACTTTTATTAATGGAAACCGATGATCTGATATGTTACAAATCAAACGCAATTGCTAAATTTTGAAAATCGCGAAAAAAATTTTTGGCTTTTTGGCCAGGTTTTCGGCCAAATGAACCACTGTGCGCCGGGCAATATCTTTGCATCATCCGCCTCACTGCCATCCGACTCTCGACCTTCTACGAAGGGACGACCGAGTTTTACAAGGAAGCAGTTTGGTATTCTCTCTACCTTCCTCTCTCCGCATCCGCTTCCGCCGTCAGGATCCCCCTTCGCTGATCGGCCCTCGTAGCCGAAGGTGTCCGTCCGCGAGCGGACACCGTCCAGCGCCCGACCGCGACGATCCTCACGCCTGGCCGGCAATCGTGCCGGAGTAGTCTTGAGGCCGCGCTCGACTACGACCAGTGCAAACCACCCTACTCCACCCACGCTCTGCCACCCAGTAAGCTGCACCGGAACCGGCTTACAATTTACGAGAAGGGTATGAAGTTCTAGACACATATTGCATATTGTTTCGAGAAAAGTAATAAACTGATGAACATGCTAAGTAGAGTCATGCCAAATATTGAAGGCGCGACTCCAAGAGATCGTGAGCTGTACTACTGCATTTGGGAAGCTATTCTATTGTATGGTGTACCTTATTGGGCACAAGCTATAGAGTTTGCAAAAAATAGGAAGAAAGTTAATGCTGCACAACGTATATGTCTAAGCCGTGTAGCCTGTGCGTATCGTAACGTCTCTTTAATGAAATTATGTGTTGTAACCGGTAAACTGCCCATTCAACTTAAAATAAAAGAGAAGGATTTAATATATAAAACATGCAAAAGGATAAAAATAATAAACGTTTAAATGAAGAAGAGAAGCCCGATAAAATGAAACAAGCAACGGAAGAAATTTATGCCAATAGCTATAGAGAAATGCAGAGGATCTGGGATGAGAAGATAGACAACAACTGGACTCATGAACTGATTCCTAATATTTCTGAATGGAAAAACAGGGAGTTTGGTAATCTTCACTACAAGTTAGTCCAAATGCTAACAGGGAATGGATGTTTCAGGCCCTACAAAGCCAAAATAAAGAAAGATAGTAGTGATAGGGGTTGGTTTGGCTGCGATGTGGCAGACATGGCCAAGCACACCCTATTACACTGTTTAAGATGGGAGTAACACAGAGAACAACTTAAGGACGAGCTTGATTGGACATGTGAATTTGACGCCCGGAATTTAGGAACTATGATGCTGAAGGATAAAAGGACATGGAAAATTATTGACAAATTTATAACAAAAATTATGTGTGAAAAGGAAGCCATTGAAAGAATAAAAGACAGAGAAGAAAGAGAAAGACTCAGGGCGGCTATGCGTCGGTAAAGTGCTGCCTATGGTGTCCCGCACATGCATGTATCCCAAGGATGGGAGAACGGAGGAGGGGTTTCAATGGGTATTCCAGGAGGTAAAACTCCTGGCGAGTCCCACACTACCCGGGTGTAGCTGTAGACCCAGGTGTGCGTAAATGCATTTCTCCTCCTCCAAAAAAAAGGTAGTAGGATTGGGAGGCTGAGTAGGGATTTTGGACCAGGGAGAGTTGGGGGGGATTGCCTTTTAGCTAGAAATGCTAGTAAGGCTGGGCATTGGCTGTAGTTTGCAGGATGGTCTCCTGTGAAGTTGGTGCATTTAGCCGGTGTATCACAGGTTTTCTGACAAGAGCGAGTGTCGTGAGGTTCGACACACTTCAGGCACTTTGGTTTTCTGTTACAATTGTTTGAGGTGTGGCTCTGGGCCTGGCACCGAAAACACTGTAGAAAAGGTTTTGTGAATCATACTTTTCCCAGTATACTTTGGGACTATTTATGTGACAGATTTTATTGATTTAGGTGAGGGTGGTACCTGCCTTGAATGTAATTTTGAATAAGGATTGGGATGATTTGATGGGAAGTTCTATACAGTTTGTGGGGTGCAAGCCCTGATCCCGGATTCAGGTCAGAATTGCATCTGATGAGAATTTAAGGAGGCCGTTTGCAACAACTGTTGTTTGTTTTTCTGTTTGGGGTACGTATGTATGGAATTCTACATTTTCCTCCCTGCAGGATTCCTAGAAGAAGGAGAATTTTGGAATAGAATTTTCAGTTTGGAATAGCAATTCTTGGTAGAGAATCTACTGCCGTGTTTATGGTTTAAGATATCTATAAACTTAACAAAGTTTAAGTTTCCGTGGACGTATAGAGGAGAAGGCTTATATTTTCGAGTTTCTGCTATTGTGGAGGGTTCTGGGGAGGTTTTCTCAGGAGTGGATGGAGCTGGTTCAAAGCATTCTGAAAAAATGCTGAATCTGTTTTTAAAGGGATGTCCGAGGTGTCCATACTTACTTTTTTGGTGCTGCTGGTAGTTGAAGAATTTGCGTTGTTATCAGATAACGAGACCGATCTCTTCTTGGTGATAATATATGGGTCACCGTCCCTCCGCGATGATCTTTCAGTATTGGCCCATGGGTCGTGTGTTTGGTGAAGCGCCAGGCTGGAATCTGGGCTGCTTTTACGTCCGTCTTCAAGGTTTGATATTCTTTTGATGATTAATCGCACCGGTGGTGGTTTGGTTGAGATTTGGTAAGTTTAGTCAAAAACGCTTTCGTTCGAAGCCAGGGTCGACAAGCTGTAATGGGCCAAGCTGTTTCTAGTTACGTTCCGCGCCAGTACCAGGTGGCGATAGTGATGTTACTACTAATACATGTACACCGAATCGGTGAATTTCAACTACACTAGCAAAAGAGAATCGGTGTGATTCTGTTACCGCCAAAATGCAACTTTCAATTGTTCTGAGCCACCCAACCGGAAACGAGCGAGCAGCAAATGAACAATATATAATTATTAAATTATTAATTATTTCGTAGTTATTGTTATTGTTATAACTGTTATTTAGTTCGTAGTTGTTATAATTGTTATAATTATTGAAATATTGATATAATTGAAGTCTTTTTCTAGATATGAATCGAAAGAAGAAATGTTCAATCATTTCCTGCCAGGTAACAAAACACAGACAGACTGGAATATTGCAGCAATATTGCATCAATATTGCGAATCTTGCACAATATTGCCAATATTGCTGCAATATTGCTGCAACATTGCAGCGCAATATTGCAGCGGGAACATTGCCGCAACATTGCAGTGGCAATATTGCAGCGGAAATATTAAGTTATTAACAATTATTATTTTTATTATTAATAATATATTATAATATATTGTTGCGCCGGGAAGATTCGCCGCAGGACATTATTTATTTACAACGCTTCGATCTCTCAAAAATACAGTTACACGAAGGATTCCAGCTACTTCTTCGCGCCGCTGTCACTCCTCGACACTCGTCTTCAACTATCTGGTTTATCCGTTGTCCTTGATACGATCTTCAATCCCCGACTATCGATGTATCGATGAACACCGGAGACAGCTTCGCTTCTTCGTAACAATATTATAATATAATATTATTAATAATATTAATAATTATTATTAATTATTTAATAATTATTATAGGGTCCTATTCAAGTTTAATCTCAGACGAGCAATCAAAGAATATCGATGCTCGTCTTTGAATAAACGGAACAGATTCCCTTAGAACTAATTAACAATAACGTAGCCTAGAAACTAAACTGAACGCGTGTAATTAAAAACAAATGACTAACTTTATTAAATATATAGAAATACAATACTCTAAACAATACTAAAATAACTCTAACGCTCTAAATCTCCACTCTGTATATCTCCACTCAACTCGACTCTATGAACTCAACTCAACAACTGTCTCTTCCCAAAAATCCTCGCTCGCATCCACCCTCGATCCTCTTTCTCACAGCATGCATTCTTCGTCTTTCTCACAGCATGCGTTCTCTGTTGCACTCACTCATTTTCTCTTTCTCTACAGACTAAACATTCATGCTAGCCCTGACATCCGTCGCCTTCCAAATCACGTACTCTAAACAGCCACTCTCGCCTATATACAAACCATCCACACTCACTAATTCCAAAATTAATACTATTTGAGCGTAGGAAAAATTCCGTTCCTACACTCGGCCATCCTGTTCGGATGTTCGCCCTCGAACATCATTGTCTCTATAATATTTTTTATATTTCACTCTCCGCACGATATATTTATTATCACTCACTACTCCAGTAATTTTATTTTGTCCAGGAAACTTATCCGTTAATTTTGACGCTGGCACCTGCTGTATACACTTAATCGTAACTAAGTCGCCATCTCGATATCTCCGCGCACTCCTCTTTCGCTTACTGTAAACTATACAATTTTTTCTCCGCACCATAACTATACTCTCCGCAACTCTTTCTCTAATCTTTCCTCGCTCTTCTTCAAGCACACTACTCCACTCTCCCCGTAATATTACGCCTCCTCTCGTTACATCTCCGTCAATGTGATTTTTCTCCTCTAAACTCAAAATCTTTCTCAAACTCTCATTCTCTCGCTGCGCTCTCATCAATCGCTCACCATCAGTCTCATCCTCTCTACGCTCACTCACACTCACACAAGTCGGCAATACACTAACACGCGGGTCACTTTGTAAAAGGCTCTCATCGAATTTAAACTCACACTCATTGCTCTGTAACTGTATTTTCGCACTCGCTCTGTATGAATTAAAACATGTTTCATTCTCCGGCTCCTCAAATACAAATTTTACATCTTCCTTTGAATCTGATACATTCTGAATAACAGGTAGCGGATCATCAATTTCTGAATTTATTTTTATGTTATTCTCTACGTTATTGGTCTCAACCACATCAATTTTAAATACTTTTGGAATTTTAAAATTATTTTTAACTTCAGGCTCTATCGGTTGAATGGAAATATCCCTTCGCGATATATTAACATTCACGGTATTGAGAAAATCTGTGCCAATTAACAATTTTTCATCTAAAACTCTATCGGAAACTACTCGTATTAAAATCTCATAAGAATTATCGTCAATTACTAATTTTCCTTTAAATTCTCCCAAGGTATAATTATTATCAGATCCAACTCCGCGAAATTTAATTTGTTTAGACGTTAGTCTAGGCGCTCCCAATTTAATATATGCGTCAGACCTCATCAACGATATGTCGCTGCCTGTATCAACCAACGCTACAATACGGTGACCATTTATTTTTACTTCTTTGCTGTACTTTTTCCGGTGTACCTCTGTGACCATACAACTCTCATGCACTTGCTCAATCTTATTAAATTCTATGCACTTCAACGCAATGTGACCACGATTCCCGCACTTAAAACATCTCACTCCATCTGCTTTCGTTGGGCAGTCCATGCCTAGATGACCTGGCTTGCCGCAGTTAAAACAAAATCGCGGGTCTCCTCGTTGTACCTCCGCCCTGGCGCCCCTCTCGTCCCTCCATCGCTGATCGGTCCTACCGCTGTCCTTACAAAAGTCTCCACGTTGTCCCTCCACCCTGGCGCCCCTCTCGTCCCTCCACCGCTGATAGGTCCCACTGCTCTCCTTCGAGTACGCTGGTCCCTTGGAAAAAGTAGGTACTCGCAGCGTGACGTCCTCGAATGCCTCCAAAATTTCGGCCTTCGTTCGAAATTTATGGAGGCGTGCCTGGTCTCGTAAATTAGGGTCTGGAATTCCCTTTACCAAATATAGCATCAGCTCACTCTCGCAAATAGGCACTCGGTTTGCCATAATTATTTTTTCGTGCACGTACTCGGAAAATGTCTCCTCTCTCCTCCAAATTCTTTTCTCAAACTCCTCCCGAAGTACTAACGGGTTTGAGCTGCGTTCATACATATCACGCAGCTCGTCAATCAACAAAGGAACAGGTAGGTCTACATACTCAGCTCTCGAATGTAGCCACCTATTCGCCTTTCCCTTAAGCCTCATTCCGATTAAAATTTTGGTTTCCTCCTCGCTCAACTCGTACATGGTTACAAGTGATAGTAACCGTTTCTCCCACTTGGTGTATTCTCCTCTGTCACCGGCGTAGTTATTTAACAAATCTGCAACATTTTGCAAATTTGGCCTACACTTAACAGTGTTTTCCACCATTGTTACTGTTGGTGAATTTCCTCTTCTTCCACCCTCTAGTGTAACTCCACTCTGAAGACTCATTTCTTGTAACCGCCGCAGCATCTCGATCTCTTGTCGTGCAATTGCAAGTTCTCGCTCGGCCAACTCCTTCTCTTTTTTCTGAATCTCCATCTGCTGATGGAACCACTCTCTCTCTCTCTCTCTCTGGCTAAACTGTACGGTGCGCATCTCACTTATCTCTTCCGACGCACTTCCTTCTGGCATTTCTGCCGCACCCTGGACAATTTCTTTTTTCCACGCACCCGTTGGATCGGCTTCCGTCAAACGGTTTATCAGCTCCGCTTTGTTACCCGTAGTTAACAGATCCTTGGCTTGCAATATCTGCTTCAATTGCGCCACGGTAAAACTTGTTGGATTTATCAGCGCGAAATCCATTTCACTCACTCCGACTGTCTCTATTTTTTAGTTTCTCACTCTCTCACACGTCAATCACCGTTTTCTCACACGCGTTCGCGGCTAAACGATATCGCTAATTACTCTGGCTTCACACAATCCCGGCTGAGCCCCCAAAATTTATAGGGTCCTATTCAAGTTTAATCTCAGACGAGCAATCAAAGAATATCGATGCTCGTCTTTGAATAAACGGAACAGATTCCCTTAGAACTAATTAACAATAACGTAGCCTAGAAACTAAACTGAACGCGTGTAATTAAAAACAAATGACTAACTTTATTAAATATATAGAAATTCAATACTCTAAACAATACTAAAATAACTCTAACGCTCTAAATCTCCACTCTGTATATCTCCACTCAACTCGACTCTATGAACTCAACTCAACAACTGTCTCTTCCCAAAAATCCTCGCTCGCATCCACCCTCGATCCTCTTTCTCACAGCATGCATTCTTCGTCTTTCTCACAGCATGCGTTCTCTGTTGCACTCACTCATTTTCTCTTTCTCTACAGACTAAACATTCATGCTAGCCCTGACATCCGTCGCCTTCCAAATCACGTACTCTAAACAGCCACTCTCGCCTATATACAAACCATCCACACTCACTAATTCCAAAATTAATACTATTTGAGCGTAGGAAAAATTCCGTTCCTACATTATTAAAAACCATTTTTTTAAATAATTGGTTAATATACATCCTATTTCACAATTTTTAAAAATTTCGCAAAAATTGCTTCATAAATAACAAAGTTATGATGATTTTTGAACGTACAAGTTTACCCAGAAACGTGCGGCCTCAGGTGTATGTCTTACAGATTTCTTTGCGGTCCTTAATGCGTTAATGAATATTATAAAACACTTTTTAGCAACATTTGGCAAACACATGTTTTTATACTACGTCTTGTCTATGGGCTTCGATGCAACAATTGTTGCATATCAATGTTATTTAACTAAACGTCGTTTACGTGGCGCTGCAAGCTATTGGGAAAACAGTTCCACGTAAAAATATTATATATGAATCTAACAGTTTTCCATATATTGTAATCGTTGATTGTGAATCAATATTCAAACTTATACATACATAAATTTGCTAACATCATTCTTGTGCATAAAAGTTAATTCATCAAAAGATAATAATCTTTGACTGGGACTGTCAAGAAGTGAAACTTTCTGCATGACCTGTACCTAGGTACGGCCATAAACCGTGCCACGTGCAGTGCACGTTGTGCACAGTGCAAGTTGAGGTACGGCCATGTACCGTATTTTCTTCAAATAGCGCGAGACGTACCATTTTAATAAATCATAATACAATGAGTGCAGCAAAAAAATATACAATCGCCCAATTTGTGGATGGACTGCAAGTCATTCCAACTTCGTGGTTAAATCAGGCAAAGGACGAAAGCCTGTGGCCGGGACATATAAAGTCATCGAGTACGTTGGAGAAAATGTGACTGGCTGTTCATATTGCTAAATACTACCTTTCGCTCAGTGTTGAGCACTAATTAATAATGTGAAATGTTTTTTTAAAGTTTTCAAAAGTTTATTTTGTTTTTTAGACTCTATGCCCAGCCAATATGGGGCACGGAAAGTTGGGTATGGCTGTATGTGCCCTTTGCTCAAAGGTAATAGCAGATAACATTGCGATGCAATTCAGTTGGCTCGGACGTTTGAAGAAACATTGCATTAGCACATTAACGACGGCGAGGCTACTACAAAGTAAGTTTTTTTGTTTAAGAATTACCATTGTCATATCGGCACCACATATGTTACTTTGGGCATTTATTATTTTGCTGAAAGTATACAAATGATTGGGAAGGAGGCATGGTTGCCGTCAGATATCAACCACGCCATTGCGAAATGACTGTCACAGTCAAAAACTACAATAGAATAAGTCGTTCGAAAAATCAAGGACATCAGTCATCGGATGAAAACTATGGGTATTCCGAAGAAATAACCAAAATGTTATAATTACCATATTACCATAAACCCACTACAAAATTAATTTTACATTTGTTATTTCAATTGAATAAATGCAATTATCACAAATAAATGTTTTAATTAAATATTGCTGCAACGTTCGCAATATTCCCGCAATATTGCTGCAACGTTCGCAATGTTCCTGCAATATTCCTGCAACGTTCGCAATGTTCCTGCAATATTCCCGCAACGTTCGCAACGTTCCCGCAATATTCCTGCAACGTTCGCAATGTTCCTGCAATATTCCCGCAACGTTCGCAATCTTCCCGCAATATTCCTGCAACGTTCGCAATGTTCCTGCAATATTCCCGCAACGTTCCCGCAATATTCCTGCAATATTCCCGCAACGATCCCGCAATATTCCTGCAACGTTCGCAATATTGCCGCAACATTGCTGCAATATTCCTGCAAGCTACAAAGAGGCGGACATAGGAATATTGCAGCAATGTTGCGGCAATATTCCCTGCAAGCTTTAAGGTTGCAATGCAATATTGCTGCAATATTCCAGTCTGTCTGGGAAGGAAGGATGTTTTCATTCCCGAATCCAGCGTCTCGACCAGAAATAGTTTCAAAGTGGTTAGCAGCAAGTGACAATCCGCATTTATTATCATTAACTAATGACAGATTTCGTAAGAGGGTCATTCGCGCTAAGCACTTTGAAAGAAAATATTTTCTGGCAAAGATGCTTTCAAGCAATGCTGTGCCAACATTGTTTCTTCCAGGTATTTATATAAGTCGTAACTTCTGTAACATATTATTTATAAGTAGTCTTTTATTAGTTATTTATTAATATTCTTTTGTTAGGCAGCGAAGAAGAAAGAAGAATGGAAGAACGAAAAGACGAACAAGGAGCGATGGAAGTTATCCAACTTCCACAGGATGACCTGCAGACATTTGAACAGGATCAGGAAGTGGACAATAGCTCAACAGGGACCCAAAATGAACTGAAACAACGTTTATGTAAGAAATGAATATTTTTTAATTGAGTGATGTGTTAATATCGCAATTAATTGTTTGTACGTATAAATTAATTACTTGCGATATTAATAGATCTAATTGTACTGCTATTGAGAATTTGAAAATGGTGTTATTGTATATCCTATACATGTAGTAAGTTATCATAGAAGTTTAATATTGTTTGTATGAACATTTCATATTTCTATGCCTTTTCTTGTCAACTATATTTTTAATATAGTTTAAAGTTCTCCTATAGACATGTACCTTGTATGGTTTTGGTTATGGCAATTGGTGGAAGTTGGAAATTTTCAAATTAAATAATTTAGTTTTGTAACAAATAACGATTGATTTAATGATCGTGCAGAAGAATGAATTTATTTATTCCTCTAGTGACGGTATGCTTCTCACTTTCAATGTATATAAAAGTTAATTGCTTTTACCCTTTCTGATTCTCTTAATCCTTATATCGAATTCATCTTTCTTTACTCTTTCTTCCTTTTTTATTCTCAAATAAAGAGTAACTTCAGTTTCTCAGCATTATCATCAAGTCAATTGGATTGCTACTAAACTGAAGAAAACATGAATCACTATTGCTTTTTCTTGTTTGTTTATTTGTGCATGGTTTGGTGTGGCTTTTGGTTCTAGCTTTGCTTAGCGTGCTGGATATTTGTAATAGCTATATGCAGCCAGAGGCTAAGCGATTGTATAACGTTGTTGCATCCCTCAAGCAATCGGTAAGAAGACTACAAAGAAGGAACATCTGTATGCAGGGACGTCTTCAGGAATTCCAGAGAAACGTGGATACAGATAATATAGATATATTGCAATCTCTGAGCCCTACAGCTCAGGAGTTTATTATTTCTCATTTTCGAAATGTAAATCGCAATAAGTTTAAGCGTATTTTTACATTCGAAGACAAAGCATTTGCTTTAGCAATCTATAAAAAAAGCCCAAAGGCTTATAATTTTATGAGGAAAGTGTTTTGTTTTCCAAGTAAAGAAACGCTTAGGAAAGTTGTGCAGCAAATACCCTTGAGACCAGGTATTTGCGATTTCATGTTCGATGACCTTCGAAATCGCGTAGCAAATTTTTCCGATTACAAATTTAAGTATTGTGTTTTAATTTTTGATGAAATGAAGTTAAGTCCTTCATTCCATTATAATGCAATGTCCGATATAGTTTACGGGTTTGTCGACGAAGGACATTGCAGATATAACAAAATCGCGGATCATGTTTTGGTTTGGTTTTTGAGAGGTATACATGGTGATCGACCATGGAAGCAACCTATTGCATTTACATTTTGCAAAGGAGCAACATCATGGAAAAATATTGTATATATGTTTCAAGAAATTGTTACGCGTGCCCATGATGTTGGTCTCGAAATAGTATAATAAAAAATTTAATTTCGGATTCCAAGCGCAATGCATTTCAAAATAATAAACCTTTAGAAGATGACGTTATAGTTTTTAATGGGCATCATATAGTCCCACTATATGATGTTCCTCATCTTTTGAAATGCATTCGCAATAATTTATTAACAAAAGATTTGTATTTTCAATTAAAAGACAATGTAAGCCGAATCGCTAAATGGTCGCATATAGAAGATGCATATTTCATCGATCAGAGTAGTGGAGCATTGTTCAGAACCATGCGCAAACTAACTGATCAACACGTGTTAAGAAATAAAATTAAGAAAATGAAAGTTTCCTGCTGCACACAGGTTTTTAGTCAAACTGTGGCTAGTGTAATGTCACTAATGAGCCGCAGTCAGACAAAAAGCGTGTGTCAACAAAGAAGTATGACTCATGATGGAGAAAATACGGCGCAATTGTTATTGTTTTTTAATAATTTATTTGATAGTGTAAATAGGAAGAGCATCATTCATTCTGTAAATAATGATGAACAAATTCAAATATAGAATGATGCTATTTTTACAATACAAACAATGCGCTTTATTAAAGAAAAGACGACGGATCAAGCTAATAAACAGCAAGCGCGAGCTTAAAAAAAGACAGACTGTAGAAGAGACAGAGAGGTCCAATCCACAGGGGGACCGGCCCGAACGTATCGGTGAGGCAATACTAATTGGAGGGTCCGCCGTTTTCATTTTCGGTCTTTTTCGGGCATTTTTTTTTGAAACCTTTGCTAACGTATTTGTGAGATTTTTCTGATTAAAATGATACCAAACACGACATAGTTTGAATTATATTTACTTAAAATTTAATATATTTGCTTACCACTTACATAATTTAAACATTTCGTGTTTGGTATCATTTTAATCAGAAAAATCTCAAAAACACATTGGGAAAAGTTAAATTCAGAAAAGTTACTAAATAAAAAAGTTTATTGTTGCATTAGCAATGCGTCGCTTTGTTTGCTTGCTCTCTCTGTCTCTTCTACTGTCTGTCCTTATCTACGTTCGCGCTCGACTGGAGCCGCCGAATGTAAACACCGATTCGCCACCTCTACTTCATAAGAACGACATCGGTCGCGACCTTTGCATTTAAGCCTTACGACGGTGTCGAAATTATGCTTCATTTATCCAAATGGGTGGCGATTCAGTGTTTTCATGCGGCTCCAGCTGAATGCGAATTCCTAAGAGCGACATTCGGTCACGACTTGAGCATTTAAACCTTGCGAAGGGGTCGATTATGCTGCATTTATCTCGCCGAGATGTTGCATTTATCCAACTGAGTGTCAATTCAAAGTTTCATGCTGCTCCGGCTGACCGCGAATTTAATCTAAATCTACGGCGGCACAGTGTCCCAACCAAAACTGCGAATTCCTAGATTTAGATTAAATTCGCGGTCAGCTGGAGCAGCATGAAACTTTGAATTGACACCCGGTTGGATAAATGCAACATGTCGGCGAGATAAATGCAACAAAATCGGCCCCTTTGCAAGGTTTAAATGCTCAAGTCGTGACCGAATGTCGCTCTTAGGAATTCGCATTCAGCTGGAGCCGCATGAAAACACTGAATCGCCACCCATTTGGATAAATGAAGCATAATTTCGACACCGTCGTAAGGCTTAAATGCAAAGGTCGCGACCGATGTCGTTCTTATGAAGTAGAGGTGGCGAATCGGTGTTTACATTCGGCGGCTCCAGTCGAGCGCGAACGTAGATAAGGACAGACAGTAGAAGAGACAGAGAGAGCAAGCAAACAAAGCGACGCATTGCTAATGCAACAATAAACTTTTTTATTTAGTAACTTTTCTGAATTTAACTTTTCCCAATGTGTTTTTGAGATTTTTCTGATTAAAATGATACCAAACACGAAATGTTTAAATTATGTAAGTGGTAAGCAAATATATTAAATTTTAAGTAAATATAATTCAAACTATGTCGTGTTTGGTATCATTTTAATCAGAAAAATCTCGCAAATATGTTAGCAAAGGTTTCAAAAAAAAAAGACCGAAAAAGACCGAAAATGAAAACGGCGGACCCTCCAATTAGTATTGCCTCACCGATACATTCGGGCCGCTCCCCCTATAGCTTGGGCCTCTCTGTCTCTTCTACTGTCTGTCCTTTTCTTTGTTCGCGCTTGGCTGGAGCCGTGATGTAAACAAGAATTCGACACCGCTACCTCATAAGAGATGCGCTTGAGCCCCGAACTCTGTCGTATTTATCCAGCTTTTACTGTATTTAGCAATATAAACAGCCAGTCACATTTTCTCCAACGTACTCGATGACTTTATATGTCCGGCCACAGGCTTTCGTCCTTTGCCTAATTTAACCACGAAGTTGGAATGAGTTGCAGTCCATCCACAAATTGGGCGATTGTATATTTTTTTGCTGCACTCATTGTATTATGATTTATTAAAAT
Organism: Cerceris ruficornis; assembly: GCA_963989415.1. Lineage (NCBI taxonomy): Eukaryota > Metazoa > Arthropoda > Insecta > Hymenoptera > Crabronidae > Cerceris > Cerceris ruficornis. The sequence goes on from OZ022522.1 coordinate 4,877,453, forward strand.
GGTACGTCTCGCGCTATTTGAAGAAAATACGGTACATGGCCGTACCTCGACTGCAATGTTGCGGCAATGTTCCCGCTGCAATATTGCCCTGCAATGTTGCAGCAATATTGCGGCAATGTTCCCGCTGCAATATTACCACTGCAATGTTGCCGCAATGTTGTGGCAATGTTCCCGCTGCAATATTGCCCTGCAATGTTGCAGCAATGTTGTTGCAATATTGGCAATATTGTGCAAGATTCGCAATATTGCTGCAATATTGCTGCAATATTCCAGTCTGTCTGGGTTTCTATATATAACTGTGTATATTATTGTAGGATCGTGAAAAAGAAGGAGAGGCGCGGTAACCCATCCAAGCAATGGTCACCGCCTGCGTTGCTTAACTCGGGAGATCTCCCGGGTCGGCGCGGTTCCACTGCGCCAGCGTCCTCTCCCTGGCGTCACTTCTTCTTCACGTCCTTTTCTCCTAAGATCTTTTTAGGAGTGTACCCGCCCCGATCCCACATTATGATTCTCTTTTATTACGAATATTAATAAAAAGGAAATATTAACTGAAACATTATTGTTGTTCTTTCCATTTCAAAATAAAATTGTAAAGAAAATATAAGAGCAAGCATTTGAATGCAAACATTGAGTATACATTAATATAGATGGGCATGCTCTATATAAATTTCTGCCTTTAGTTCGTCCGCGCCACTAATCGCAGCGCTGTTACGCGTCTTTTTTTTAACACGGCAGCTTGTCTACCCTGACCATGGCGAACCCCAGTCAAAACTCCCTAGAGTTTTCCCTAGAGGCCGCCACAAAGGGATACCGCCAGTTACAACCAAGAATATAAAAAGGAAGAAAATAAAATATCTGGGTGGTTGTACTGCTATCCAGGGTAGACAAGCTGCCGTGTTAAAAAAAAGACGCGTAACAGTGCTGCGATTAGTGGCGCGGACGAACTAAAGGCAGAAATTTATATAGAGTATGCCCATCTAACTTAATGTATACTCAATGGTTGTATTCTAATGCTTGCCTTCATATTTTCTTTTCAATTTTATTTTAAAATGGAAATAACAACATTATATTTCAGTTACTTTCGTTTTATTAATATTCATATTACAAAAGAATCGTAATATACATAGGTATACGTAGGAATAGATATACAATTACAGTACAAATATTTTCTAACCTCTATTTTCCTTGCAGGAAATGATCGAACATTTCTTCCTTTGTTTCATATCTAGAAAAAGAAAACAGCTTCAATTATAATAACTATGAAATAAATAATAATTATGTCTCAAGTTCGTTTGGCTGCTCGTTTTCGTCGTGAACGGTCTCCAATCACCCATAATGGCGGTCCAGAACAGAATTGACATTTCAGTCTTGGCGGTAACAGAATCACACCGATTCTCTTTTGCTAGTGTTGAAATTCACCGATTCGGTGTACATGGATTAGTAGTAACATCACTATCGCCACCTGGTACTGGCGCGGAACGTAACTAGAAACAGCTTGGCCCATTACAGCTTGTCGACCCTGCTGCTATCCACACCGGACGTTACATTAAAAAAAAGGAAAAATAAAATATCTAGGTGGTGGTACTGCTATTCTCAGCGGACGTTACAGTTTATTTAAGAAACGGCGATTTTTTCCAATGCACCGGGTTTGTCGTTTTTGAAAGGTGGCAACTCCATCTACCGCTCACGTTTTTGGATATCGTGCAGTTTGTATGTAGTATGTACCCACTTGTAAAGCCTCATAAATTTTAAAATTAAAATGTGAGGTAATACTCATTATGTCATTCTTATTTCAGTTGTCCAAATGCGTGTAATTTTATTTTATTATCTATTGCAGTAGCCGATTAGTAGGCTATCGGATCGCAAGTATTAACCTCTGAAAAGTCAATTAACCGGCTAGCGGTCGATGAAATGTTAACTATGTCATGTATAAAAATGTCAGGCTAATAATCAGGAAGAATATTCGTAAATTAATATTTTCACAATCTTAAATACTATCTTCTTATGTACTACCTTTACTGTTAAATCATGAAAAAAAACATGCATTTGCATGTTTTCATTATTGAACTACATACATTCCTAAATTTTCTAAATTTCATCATATTTTCTACTTCAGTAATTGTCTTATTACGTAATACAATTACTCATAAATGTATTAACACTTCCAGATTTTCATTAAAAATGAACGCATCTGGAATTTGGAAGAAATTATTTTTGGGTGTTACTGTTACCACTGCCGCATATTGGACGCCGCTTTTACATCACACTGTATTTCTAGGTAAATACAGGAAAATGGTAGCCAGATGTTGGTCAGTATTAACAGTCCGTCTCAAGAAATTTCCAAGTCTGGCACATTAACATGGCATATTGAATCCCAAAAACAGCGTAGATAAGGAATTGCCAGTCGATGAAACGCTTCACCAACTACTTCAACAAGTCATGAATGACCTAAAACTACCCGACGAGTTTAGAAGACGTTTACGATTATTTAGTATGTTCTCTTTTGACATGTTTCATGCTGGGACATTTACAAGCAAATACGGGGCATTAGTCGGAATACCAATAAACTTTGAGCATACAGACATTTCTACTGTAGATAAAGAAGATGTATTGATAGAAGATGAACCCATTGACTGGTCCTGCAACGATGCAAATCTTTTTATACATTCAACAGTAATTTCGGAGGATGCTAAAAAGTTTGCAATGGCTCGTGAAGTTTTAAGATTACAAAATAACGAACCATGCCTTAAGGCTTATGGGTCAGCGACTTTAGCAATGTTATTGTATACATCTTACAATATTGTTAGTTATAAGTATAGATTACGTGAAGCTCGACCAATTTATCGGCGTATAATAATGGTTGGTTTTATTTTATTTGGGATCGGCTCTTGGCTAGCATACAAGAATCATTACTCTTACAAATATGATATGGAAAATGATAAGACATTATCGGAAATGGGTCCTGCATACGTACGTGGTGGTGAAGAATATTACAGAAAATTATTACACAGAAATATTGGCTTAAGAGGTCTCCTGGGACGTTTCGGTGAATATTCGTATTCGCCCAATGGAAATGAATATTATTTTCTTAGTGTTAAAAACATGCCGCTATCACATAGGAAGAATTTCTTTTACACTAAATTAAAAGAATTAGAGCCGATATAAAATATTGAATTACATTGAATAAAAATATTATAAGAATAATATAAAAATAAGAACTGAATAAAACTGTAAAATATTAGTTGTGGAGTATTGCATTTTAAGACCATTATATTATTTATTAACATGTGCTAATTACAGAATTTATGTACAGTAACGGTTTTGTTATTGAAAGATCTCATATTTACGCAATATAAATTTCATAAGTTACAGAATAACTTTACTTTTATACTGTCGTATATTAATTAAATGTCGGCACTTCATTACATGAATTCATTACGATCATAGGAAAGAGCAGATAGATAAGTGCGCAGTACATTTACTAATGTGCAATCAAGGACATTATAAATACTTGTAAAAATTAATTAACAATATTCTGTATCTACAAATACGCCATACCCTATTTTATTCTCCCATTACACAACTCACTTCCTGTAAACAAAAGTTAGTATTTAAATCCATTATACAATATTATCAAATCTTGCAAAAAATTCAGTGTTAACATTATACATGTATCCTATGTACCATTCTATGTATTTATGATTTCGGCAACATAAGATAGGTATTTATGTATTCTTCATTATATTCAGTATTATTACATCCCCTAGCATACAAAGCTGGACTTATCTGATTGTAAACTATATACATTCGTGTTTACTACGTAAGACCCAGTGAGCCAAGCTGAAAGATCATATTGTTTATACATCGCCATTCGGGAAACGTGTACCTTATTATAACAATATATTGAACGAATGTAGATTCCTCACCAGAGTCAATTTATCCTCTTCTTTCTTAAGTATTTTTGCCGTTTGTTCTTGATCGAATTTAACAACTGCAGCGATTACTCTAGCAAGCACCATTGTTTCCCTTCCCATCATATATTCAAAAAGAATATTTCTAAGGTACTCAATCTCAGTTGAGTCCTCTAACGTATCGTATCTCAATTTTACGAACTTTCGAAGTTCTGTTAATTCTCGCTTTTGTGCCGTTAACGTTTGCTGAAGAGTATGAAAAGAACCCGTATTTGATTGCACTGTTGCCATTGCTACACGTGACGTGCTCTCGAGCTCCTGCATGGAATACCAAGTTTTAATGATACAAATATTATGAGTAAAATGTATAAATGATAAACGGAAAGTAATGGAAACAAAAATGTAATAAAGAAAAAAAGGAGGGACTTTACCTGTGCCGTTGTATCGTTTTTAATATCGGGCTGAAAGAAAATATGAACGGAAACAAATTATGGCAAAAGTTGAATAATTACATACATTATGTAAATACACTGCTAAATAATAATGCTAATGATAAAAAAAAAGGTAAATCCTGATCAAAAGAAATTTTGATATACAACAATGACTGTATGTACGCATGCTGCCCTTTTCTGAACTGACCCTTCTTTCATTTCGCCATTCTCTTGTCAGCTCATTAATTTCTTCTTCGTGCTTCGCTTCCAGCTTATCAGTTCTCTGTTGCATGATTGTCTTCCATTTCCTTTCAATTTCTTTAATTTCATCTGTATGTTCCTTCTTGATCAACGCAATACTTTCAATTAATTGTTCGATATCTTTGTCTTTTTGCATCGTTAATTCTTTATTATCAAGGATGAGGTTTTCAATTTGTTCAGATTTCGCCGTTAACTCTATTTGAAAATCTTTTAATTGCTCTTTATATAGCTGAATAAGGTTCGATTCGTAATTCTGTTGCCGATCTAAATAACAAAATGATAAATATATTATTACATTATTGATTATACGATTATGGCCGTTAAAAATAATAAATTATATTTATTGTTGTCCTTATTAATATTACTATTAGTCTTATTATTATTGTTATTGTTATTGTTGTTGTTGCTGTTGCTATTTCTGTTTACGGATTTATAACATTGATCAATTTCATTTAATTACCGAAACGTTTTTCTAATGCAGCCTGCAATTCCTCTTCTTTATCGTGTAGCTGGGCCTGAAATTCTTTAACTAATTGCTTTAACCTCATACTCTGCTCATCTTCATTTGTTTTCAAGTCTTCTTTTAATTTATCTGCCTGGTCTTTTAGCTCACCATTAATAATTTGCATTTGCAATTCTTTTGCTTGGAATGTTATCAAAACTTCGTCCAATTGAGCTTCCAATTTTTTATTTTCTTCTTGTAATTTATCTGTTTCCTCGATAAGGGATATGTCAGCAGTTTTATTACGATAAGCGCCCTGTACTTCCTTCTGTAATTCTAGGTTTGAATCTCTCAGAGCCTCTGCTTCTGATCTTAACTTAATTACCTTTTCTTCTAAATTTTTAACGACAACTTTTAAAACTCCTGCTTCGTTTATTCTTTCGTCCATAGCTGACGATAAGTCCTTGAGCCGTTCAATTTCTTTTAGCAAGTCTGAATTTCTGGTATCCAACAACTTTAATTCTGCAACTTTTTCATCTATTGTAAATTTCAGTTCATTCAATTCATTCGCTAACCTTCCGTTGTCAGCGTTTAAGTTTTTTATCTGGTACATCAATTCCGTATTTTCCGAATCCTTTGAAGCTTTCAAAGTGTCGAGTTCCATTTTTAATTCGACATTCTCAGATTTCGTTTGCTCCAGTTTGGAAATTTTAGCTTCCAAGATGTTTATATAAGATTTCAGTTTTACATTATCAGATTCTACATTTTCAAATTCAGCATTTTTATCTCTTAATGATATTTCTTTGCCAACTAATTTGCTGTTATCTAATTGCACACCCTCAAGGCTAATTATTTTGTCAGACAAGCGACTAACCTCTATTTTTAATTTGTTATTTTCCTCCTCTACAGCTTTTAGTTGTGTAATTGATTTCCTCAATATTTCCATATCGGCCACAAGTCCTTTACTCTGCTCTTCTATATTCTTGCTGTCCTTTAAAGCCGAATTTAATTTCAATACTTCATTACGCAATTCCTTATTTTGGTTTACAAGACCATCTTTTACATCTTCTGCCTCCTCCTTACAAAGAGTCAAACTTTCTGTTTGCGAACGTAACTCTACACGAGCTGATTGTAATTCTGCACTCATTGCTGCTAATTGTATCCTTTGGGCTTGTACATCCCGAATCTGTTCGTGCAGCTGTTTTTTCAAACTTCGAATTACACTATCTTGCTCACTTAACTGATTTCCCAACAATTTAATATCATTATGAAGTTTCGTATTATCATCTAAGAGCTGTTGGTTATATGTTTCATAATTCACAATTTTCAAATTTAGAGCTTCACTGCATTTTTGAAGTTCCTGATTTTCTTTCATGAGCTCATTTTCTTTGTCCTGCAAATTACTATTTTCTATTGCAACCTTCTCCTTGGCTGATTTTAATTCTTGTAATTCTAAAGCTATAACGAAATTCTCCTGTTTTAACGTTAATACTTGACAGGCTTCGGATTTTAAAGTTTCCATTTCGTTTTGCAACAGAGTTAAACGCTCGAGTGCTTCAGTATTTTGATTTTTCCCTACATTCAGCTCATCGGATAATTCTTGTATCGTTTTATCCTGCCGTTCTTTTATAATGTTTAATTTCTTTAACTGAACCAGTTTTGTATTTATGGCTTTCTGTAATGCCTTTATCTTCTCTGTAGAATCAGCAATTTGATTTTCATGACCTTCAGATAATATTTTAAAGTCCGTTTCCAATTTCATAATTTTTTCAATGTACTCTCCGATAGACCCCCTTTGACTTTCACATTCGATTTGTAAATTTTCAATACAAATATCTTTAGAATTTAATTCCTCATTAAGGTTTCTTATATCATCATTCCTTCGAAGTAAATCCCCATTTAGATATTTTACTTCCGACCTTAAACATTGCATTTCCTGATCCAGTGCATTGTAATCCATGCCAGCAGACTTTAATGATGCACCGGTTTCATCAGCTTCCATGGGGATTTCTTTCATTTCTTCTAATTCCATTTTCCATTTACTTGCTTCTTCGGACTGTGCCTTAAAATTGAACAATTCTGTAGACAGAGCTTCATTTGTGGAATTAACATTATCAAGTTGCTCGTTCAAAAATTTACATTCATTTTTTAATATCTTTAGTTCTTGCTGCAATTTTTCTACATCGTACAATTTAAAATTAAGATTATCAATTTCGGCTATAAGCTTACGATTCTGTACATTCAGCTGATCCTGCAGATTAAGCTTTATTGACATTTCGCTCAATTGTTCACTGGACTTCTTTAAGACCGTTTCTAATGCTGACTTAAGCTCTACTGTGCCTGTCAATTGCGCTTTCAATTCCGTATATTTCTGCGCCAATTCTTCAAATTCTTGCAATTTACCGTGTGAGTGTTCTAAACGATTATCTCTTGTAGTATTATTGTCTTCCAAACGCCCTAAAAACGCAACAATGGTTCCATTCAAAACAGACAATTCGTTGTTTTGATCTAAAACTTGCTTTCTTATATTATTCTTAATGCACAAACAATCTTCTCTTAATCTTTGAATTGAATTTTTGTAGTTTAAGATGGTTGTAATTAAAGTAATCTTTTCTTTGTATAACAACTCCATTGCATTATGATTTTCTTGGATCTTGCCATTAAGGTGAGAAATGGAAGACTCGCACTCTTGAAGTTGATCGTGTAGTTCTACGAATTCAATACTTTTCCTTTCTAATTCGTCTTGGAGTTTACTCACTTCGGAATTTTCATGAATTTTTTCTTTTAAATTCTTGATTTCTGTCTCCTGTGCTAGTAATTTGCTTTTAGCTTTTTCCAGCGATCCTGCGTATTCTTGAACCTTCATATTGAAACTTTCACATACTTTATCTCTATCCATTAAAGCACCCCTCATATTCTCTAATTCTTTATCGACACTTTGTACGGTGGCTTGCAGTTTCTCAATAGTGGCCTCGGCTTCTTTCTTTTTTTCCTCTGCAACAATTTTTTGAGCATCTTGCTCATTTCTAAGCTCTTTGCATTTAAGCTTACAGTTTGAAAGTTCTGCATGTAATTTATCCCTTTCACACTGATACACTTCGGAGACTTTTTGTAATTTTTCCAATTTACTTCTTGCTTTCATTAACTCTGTTTCTTTTACATTCAGTTCAGATTTAAAATTTTCAAGTGCCTCGTTATCATCAAATCTTGCAGTTATACTTTCTTTATCAGACGCCTCTATCCCCGTTTCCTTAGTATGATCGAATACTTCGTGATAATTCACTTTTTCCTCTAAATCAAGCTTTTCCTGCATAAGCTTTACATTTTCCGACTTTCCCCTTGAAATATCCGGAATAACCTCTTTTTTTTCTAGATCGACAATTTGTGAACTATGGAATAGCTTCATTTTTTCTAATTCAGTTTTATACCTCTCGAGTGTTTCATTAAAGTTATCTTTAGTTTCTGTCATGTGCTTTAAATCTAATTGAAGTCGCTTAATCTGTTCCTCTTTGTCTTCTAACTCTCTATGTATAGAAAGTTTATTCTCCGCTAGAGATATTACAGATTCTTCTTCTCGTTTCTTCAAAGTGTTAATCTGATCTGTTAAATTCTTAATTTCTGAATGTGCAGTAAATAATTCCTCCTCTAGCACTTTTAAACTTTCTCTATTGGAACTTTTAAGTATTTCATATTCAGCTTCCACTGTACTTTTCTCTTTTACCGTTTCTGTAAATTTTTCCTTATTTCGTTTTAAAGAATCCTTATACTTGAGGATTAAATTTTCTAACTTTTTCAATTTCTCTTTTAATTGTACGTTTTCAGCTAATAACGCATTTTCATTATAGTTGCTTGGCGATTCAATAGTCAAATCAATAAGATTATGCTTAGAGTCTGTTCCTTGATCATTGGCTGTACAATCTAATACTGTACTACCCAAATTTTGCCCGTTTGTTTGTAAGAGTTTTATCTGGAAGATAATGAGATTATATTTCAGATTTATTATATGCCAGTCAGTAATGTTAACAATACCTTTGTATTTAACGTGTTTATAATGTGATCCTTCTCTTCTATGTCATTCCTAAGCGCTTCCTCTAAGTGAGCTTTTGCTTGCTGCTCGAGTTGACATTGTTCTTTTAGATCAGCTATTCGTCTCAAAACTTTATCTTGCGTCTCGACTAAAACAGACTCTAATTTGCCTTTTACTCTCTCGATCTCACGATAATGCAACACCAAATCCGTATATCTTCCACGATATTTATGATACTTGGCTTGTACTTTACGGTATACAGAATATAATTGATCCTTTGTAACTTTATCAAGCTGCAAATTTATATTTTCATCTATCTCACTGGCAGACTGGTCTATGTCGGACTAAAAGTGAAAATATAACAATTGAAATTTAACGGCGAAAATATATCAATTATAATATGTTACATTATATTACATTATAATATACCTACTAGTTGTAACTAGAACCATTGTATAATTATATAAAATATAGTTAATATATGTACAGTAAAACCTCTTTTTGTGCGGTCCTTTTTTATGCGATTTTATTTTTGTGCGATTTGTTTTGTGAGATTTTATTTTTGTGCGGTTTTTTTCGTGCGATTTTTTTTATGCGGTATATGAATCTCAGCGGCGTAGGCGCCAGTTTAATGTTTCCTATCAGTGTACATATACATGTGTGGACGAACCTTGACTACGTGGACTCCTTGACGACAATGTATTTCCACTTAGCGACGCTCTGTTCATTTGTTTTAAACAATCTCCTGACAACGCAGTTTCTTAAAATAGACACTAATGCCGAAAGAAGCTTGAAATTTCAAAAAGAGCTAAGATCATGCACGTCTCGCTATCCTAACGTTTATAAGCAACTGACCAATCGACCGTCGTCACAAAAACTGATCACTGACTTTATGGTGCCAAAAAATAAATCAATTGAAATCATATCTTCAAGCGACGAAAGCGATTTTGAACCAATTCAGCACAAGAAGATGCGCGTTTTGGATTACGACGAGTAGCAGTGAATTATTTAATGTGCATTTTGAAAGCTTCTCCATGTATACAATGAAAAATTAAATGTTTTTAAAATATTTCCAGTTCTAATTTAATTATTTAATTTATTTGAAAGCATTTTCTCATCTATTTCGTAAATAATTGATGTATTTTCTAAGTGCGACTTTTTTTATGCGGTCCCTGTCCACCGCACAAAAAGAGGTTTTACTGTATATTTGAAGGATTGCTATATATAGACCATAAAATAATAATGAGTACATTATAATATCTAGAAATATTGGAGATACATGTTTCTTACTTGTAAATGATACAAATTTGATGGGCTTTCATACATTGGGAAAAGCGAAGACGTATCGCTGGTCACACTACTAATCGATGATCTTCTAGAAATTCCCATAGAATTTGATGTTGGAGATATTAGATCTACATTATGGAAACCATGTTTACCTGGGCTATTCTTTGGAGTTTCTGTAAACGGGTATTTATAATGTTATAATGTGTTAATCTAGTGGAGATAAGTAATGGAAAATTAATATTGTTTCAAGATTATTTGATCATTATAAATTCTGTGATATATCATATTTACTACACGGACAGTTGTGCATTCTTAGAATACATAAAACATTGATTTGCAAAAAAAATCTGATATACAAGAACCCTCGTCCGGTGGATCCTCGTGCACGGCAGATACCGGGTCCACTTGGGCCCATGTGGCTTGACACACAGCGTTCGATTGTGTTTACTCAGTGTTGTACTGAACTAAATATGCTTTATGCTGACCAAGAGCAGGGATATGTCAGTGTAGATGTGCACATGCATGATCACGGATTTAAAGACCCCCCCTGAGGCAGGAAACGATCAGGATGGACGAACGAGGACTGCAAACGAATAATAAATGGAAAAACCCTGAATCAAAAGAGATCAAACATTCTTGGATTCATGGGTCTCCATTAAAGGTTGACGATAGAGTTCAAATACTTTCGCCAATTGCAATCAAAACTATTCACGTATGGGTCCGAATGAACCAGTTGCCCACCGGGCGAGGGTTAAACAATTAATCTGCTCTTTTCTTATAACCTGTTGCTTTCCTTTATGCTTGAAACTGATAGACTCTTATCATCACACAATACAGAATAAAGTAGAAACACTTACCGTCTCCTTCTTCCGTTAAACTAAAATTATCATTAGAGGCGGACAATTCTTGTATGGAGCTATTGGATAAAGCTGGAGACACAACCGCCTAAATAAAATGTTCGTAACAAAAAAAGGATTAACAATTTCATTACATAAACAAACTTGTGATAATTATATTAGTAAATGAAGCTTACAAAATTTTATTTTCATTTTGCTTACACGTTACATCGTGTGAAAAACTAAAATTAACTCTTCTGTGAACTATATGATATTTACACTATATTATTATACTGTCATGTTTATATCGAAATACAGTTATCTTAATTTTGATAATGTAATTAACAGAAAATGTAAGTACTTCAGTGCATTGTTTCAACAGTTTCCATAAAGATGAAAAATTTAATGTATAACATTTTGTTTGTGTATGTGAGTATGCTATCAAATGTCAAACCTGTGCAAATTGCTGCATGCTCGCCTGCAATCTGGCAGGTGATTGTTTCATCTCTACCGCGAGTTTATCCTTAAATTTTTTAAACATCTTTGCAATTTGTTACAACTCACGTTACTCGTATTAAATATTGCTGATTGTACTTGGAGTTAGATTGGGATTGACAACGATAAATTCATTTTCAACAGTGTCAGAAACGTTATTTAACGACGTTTAACAATACATTGTCACTAATTCCATCAGTCATCAATAATTAAGCATGACACATTAACCTTCGTAAATACGGTTTTTATAACGGTATTAACGCTATTAAATAACGGTTCCTCGTGAAGACCGTGAAAGCTCCAAAAGCCATCTATACCACTGGGGAACTTCACCACGGTTTACTGTTTAACCTGTACATCGCGGAAATGTTTCATCCGACACCGAATGTATTTCACGTTCTCAAAATGGCTGATTAGTATACTGGGAAAATAAAAAGACGGCCGTCAGAGAAGAAAAATATAATTCCCGTAACCGGTTCTCTATATGTTGACGCTTCACTTCCGTGTTTCCTATTTCGTGGTTATACTGAAGACTAGTATCCGGTGCACTTCTGTGTCAGCAATATGGTTGGACCGGTTGGTCAATCGTGATTGGAGCATGCGCTGCCATTCCTTCCTCTAGCCATTCTGACTCTTGGGGTTGACTGTGATCATTGTTCGCGATTAGTCCCATTACTATCTTCGATTAAGTAGTGTATTTTTTTGAGCAGGTTACACGATATGTGTGTGATGTGTACGTATTAATATTATATTTGGAATACGCGGGATGTCGGAACGTATTATGAGTGTAACGTCTATTCGCTTCACCGATTGATCGATCGAGAAACTTGCCAACTGAGGCTTTCCCTTAGCCGCAAGGTTACAAAATAATGTTTTGTGTGTGTGTGTGTGTGGTGCGACTGAGTGTATGCATGGCATATATATATATATATAATAAGTAAGTGTTGCGTTTCAATGATTTTACAGTATAACGAGCGCTGGATAGAAACATTTTTCGATGGAATGACAGACACGTCACTACGTAAGGTATGTACATCGTTCAAAAGTAATGAAAGTACTGTCAGATTACGATACTGAGGAATACGATAATCGATAGCCATAGATTATGATTATCGTTCAAGTGCCAACACAGACATCTGGGTGTTCGTAAAGTATACATACAATTCTTATTAAAATATTTGAAAGTTCAATAAATACTTCGTATGCCCAGATGATGCTTTAAAGCTTTAAATTGGATGCAAACATGTTTTAATATTAGAGCGCGAAATATTCATTTGTGTCAGACATGTCGACATAATGGCGTCATTGCTCCTTTTGAGTATAGATAACTGGATTCTGCATTCCCTACTATTCCTTACATGTCGCAATAAAACATTTAAGCAGGCACGTGACCCACCTCAATCACGTGGTACGTTCCAAAAGCCGGCTTTGAACCTGCGCTATGTAGACTTTATCCTGGCTTGTAGTAAATATCAATGCCGATAAAGGCAAAGTAACGTTCCTTAGTAACGTTCACCATTTTTCTTTCCAATCGAAAACAAGAATTTTGATGTTGAGCTGAGACAAATTTACTTTCCATGGAGTGATAATTTTATACACGTTTCAAGTACGAAAATAATTTCACGATTAATTCTCGCAATAAACGTCTGATTAGGTATATAGTACATACTATAAAGTGTAGTCACATTACAAGATTGAAAGTAATATCAACGATAATCATACTTTTACCCTGCTCTTTTGTATGTGTCATTCTTTTCCTTGAAAATGTGTTGTATGATTTAACAATATTTTACCAGTGTATTATCATTGTCTTAATATTTATCGAAGCTATACCCAATCTATGCTGTCCTAATCGTTCTTCGTAATATTTCATGTCATGGTTCAATCTGCTGCTTCCTCAAGTATTTAAACTAATTACATAAATAAAATTTATTTTATAAACTGAACGTGCTTTACTAAAGTTTTATAGTTATTTCATAAAAATTTTGTGATGTCTAACTCGTCAAATTACAAATCTCATTGATAAGTAAGTATATTTATTATTTGTTATATCCTGTTTGTTTCCAAAATCGGTTATATTTGTTAAACGTTATGTAGTTAATATAGTCATTCCAATGTTTTATTATACATTATATTGTGTATACAGAATAAATGATGTATAGATATTATGTTACAATGTCATCTATAATATAAAATTATTTTTATTATGTAGATGATTCATAACCATAAATTTAATTTCTCCGGTGCATTTTACAGCATTTATAGCATAATGTTTGACCTATAAAAAATTAAAGGAATGAGAATAATGCGTATAATCATAGTGAAAATACATGGAATTATATGAATGCCGTTTATAATATAATAGATATATATTTATGATGTAATTAACTGCACTGTTTTTACTCATACAAATAAAATGCTGTTGTTCTAGATAGATGTGCGTTAGCACTAACAACGCAACATCAGCAGAATCATCACAGTTACGCTTCTAAAGAGCCGAAGAAGGGATAACAAAATCTGTCATAGTTTACTTGTGGCTTCGTACTTGGTTCTCAAATACCATCGTCTAAAATGGCAGAAGAATGTAACGACATTAAGTCAGCAGGTCCGTCTTCGCCGGGGAGTCCGCAGGACAACAGCACGAGAGGAAAATCGAGTAGTCCGCATTCTCCTAGTCAACCAAGGCATGTGAAGCTAACACAGCAACAATTGGACAGCTTGACAAAGGATGAGCTAGCAGCTAAATGGCATGAACAGGACTTGTATGTGGAGTGTCTAGAGGCCCAGGCGGCAGCCCAGGAAGGTACTGAGATCACACGAGTGAGACCACCTCACTCAGCACATTTCTTAAGCGAATTAATGAATGCCAGAACACAACGGTCTCTTGCACGAGACAAGACTCTTATAGGGACGTTAAGATTAGGGACAAAGCGTTTTACTAGTACAGTGTTCAGGATTATAATGATGCTAAGTTTCTTTATAAATCTTAAGACCGAACATATTTTGAGTAAATAAGCAATGCAATAACACAGGTGAAGCTCGTAAAAACATTCCCCTTTAGATCAATGAGCGAATATCAATTATAGATGGATGTATCTATCATTATAAGTAATAGACCTGTCTTGGATGTAGTATATTTTCTAAATGCGAAATAGTGACATATTCACAATGTATTCGTTTTCAAAACTACATTTGTGGTGTGTAGTGCGGGCAATTAAATTAACACCGTACATACAGTGTCTAAAAATGAAATTTTTTACGAAATTGGTGAGCGTAAGTGATGTGTTGCTCACATGTACTGCATACACAGAAGAGTCGAAATTATAATACGATGCAATTGATGCGAAATTTTATTCCTTGGTGTTAAGTCGCGCTATTATTAGTATGAAAAATCACATAACTAAAGTCAAAGTGTAAATTGGAAAGAAAAGAAGAAGTGATACTGTGTGACAAGAAGAGATGATGAGGTTTCCCCTTTGAATGTGTTTTCTATGAGTCATTTCTTCCATCATGACAAATACACGCAGTTTATTTTCACTATGATCATGCAAGTGACTGTGCAGTGTGCAGAGCGTTTTTCTACAGTGTAGTAAACCACACTGCCAGAAGCAGGACAGTGCGTGCGTGTACATGTGTACATTGGATATCGAGTTTCCACTTTGCGAGGATCAAATGAAATACACCATCCTTGCTGGCTCTGATTTTACAGCTCAGAAGAGTATAAACAGAGGGCCTATATCATCCTTTGGCCTACAAAACACTGTACCAGGGATGCGTGAACTTAAGTCTTGGTGAAGTACGAAACCTTTAATTGATGCAGTTACCGTCTGAAATTCCTGCTGCTTTTCTTTATCCTATCAACTCTTATCCGATTATTTGTATCCTCTAACACTATCTTATACGCGATTATACCGAGTAAAATTGAACAATTTTAATTATGTTCCTAGACTGCTCCTTCCTGCCTATCCCTGTTATGAGCGCAAGTCATGCATGCATTCGTACCTGCACCATAACTTCCTGATGTCCAAATACCGATCAAAAAATTCAAACCTGACTGGATAAGGCCAGGAGGTCATCTCGTGACAACATCTGTGCCTGCAACAAGTAATCTCTCAATTCTTGTGGAAGAAATGTAACATCCACTCTTGGTCTCGGTGGAAGCACAGAGAATCTCACAAATGGCACGATGCAACGACTCCAAACTCAAAGTATGCGCTAATTAAAAATGTCAGTTGTCAGGCAATCAATATCACATACCTATAAAAGTATATTTTGTTTATGCGCACTTAGGGCAAAACATTATGTAGTTGATTTTCACTGATATGCTTTGTTTCACCAAAAACGAGATTATTTTATGGAATACAAAAGAGTATGAAACTAAGTACAGACGTATGTACACTGTATTATTACATTTTAAATGTACACTTAACGTAAGATTTCAAGCTTTCTATGTGTTTCATGAATTTGTATTGTGTTCTTTTAGTGTGATATGTAATTATGTATCTTCTTTCAGTTTTCTTTTTCAAGTACAGACTTTACCAATATACTTTACTTTACATCTACAAATACTTTTATTTATATATATATACATACATATATATATAAATTATTGTATATATATAAAATTATGTATATATATAATAATTTACATATATATATATATATATATAAATTATTATATATATAATTTTTGAACGTCATAGTAAGAAAACAGAAATTAATTTTACTTATCGGTGTCAAAACGTTTATGCACCAGGAATATACATAGTTAACAATAATTAATGATGCATTTAGCATGGTTTATAACTCCTGCATGATGAACATGCAATAAAAAAAGGACCTTTTTCTTTTCCCTTTTTTCTTCTTACAAGAAATCAAGGAAAACCTAATTTACTGCTGCTTTTTGATGTTACAATAAAAATGGGAATTATATTACTTTTGAATGATCGTGATTTATGATGCAATCATCTCATAATATTTGTAGACACAATAGTTGTTCCACATAAGATTTCAATGATCTGAATGTAACAGCTGTAAAAGAAAGATTATGATCTTTTATGATAGTGAAACCAATATCCTGTTATACCGTTTTTTTATACTATTTGTATGTTTTATAATTATTTTGATACAGATACAGTACAGATGCACATCATAAACATTAGCATTCTCTTGGTTTTATCATACTGTACTTACACCTTGAATTAAACGTATCAAATTTTAATACTATAAAATTTGTTTGCAAAATATAGCCAAGTACATGCAAATTCTAGGCAGAAACAATTAAAATCAGTGTTTAAAGATATTTCAGTAATTAAATTATATTAATCATACTACTAGATGAAGGCTTTTTCCTTCTTCTTCTTCTAATATATAATGATTTTTATTGAATAATTCAAAGGATGTGTGTACTCATATTTATTGTAATCAGTAACATTATAAAGAAAAATACTGCAGTTAAAATTGCCACTGAGTATGTCAATATGATTAAAGCGTATTTTATATAACTACTTTTTATAAATATTTCGAGTGAAATATTTTTATATTGTATATCAGAATTAACAGTAAATTCATTAAAGACGCATGTAGATAAATGCAAGTGTAATATGTTACTAAATTCTTGAAGTTTTGTTCTAAAAAATATATAAAATTAGTATAATTTCATAATTGAGGGAATCAGGCGACAGTTATAGAAAATTTATATTCTATCGCGAACTGTTATTCCTATTGTATTTTTCAAATATTTTAATAATATCAGGATATTTATTATGTTCATGGCAGATTTAAGATAACGATGTAATACCATCCTGTGGATACCAAATTGATGAAGCACATAGACAGCTGTGAGCAATAAGATCCTAGGTGAAAAAACATTCACACAATATTCTTTTATAGGGGAGCTCACTTCGTTGAGAGAATCCGAAAATAAGTATAGGCAGCAATATGCCGAAACATCTCACAGGGAGAAGATCTTAGTACGGAGGCTTGCCTCAAAAGAGCAGGAATTGCAAGAATATGTTGTATGTAAAAACAGAAGTTTCCTTAAGTTACTCCAAACTTATAAATGTCTGGAACATCCTTTATTTTGTATGTATCATGTGCTTTTTTGTTTTTATTAGAATCAAATCAGTGAAATGAAAGCCACCCATGCTCCGTCCGCTGCCGCGTTAAGATCTGCCCTGTTAGATCCGTCTGTAAATATATTAATTCAAAAATTAAGGCAGGAACTGGTTACGACAAAGGCCAAATTAGAAGACACACAGAATGAGCTTAGCGCATGGAAATTTACACCTGATAGGTGAGCATTTCTTTATGATTTTCGTTGAAGATATCAAATAGAGATACACTAGTCTTCCAAATACTTATATTCCTTACCTTCATGCTTAGTAACACCGGAAAAAGGTTAATGGCAAAGTGCAGATTATTATACCAGGAAAACGAAGAATTGGGACGGATGATTGCCAGCGGACGAATTGCTAAGCTGGAAGGAGAGCTTGCACTACAGAAAAGTTTTAGCGAAGAAGTAAAGAAATCTCAATCGGGTATAAATTATATATATTATCTTTTTGGCGCACCTTCGATTTGTATTAATCTTATTAACTTTTACACACACGCATTTTTTATAGAACTGGACGAATTTCTGCAAGACTTGGACGAAGACGTGGAAGGAATGCAAAGCACTATTTACTTTTTACAGCAGGAGCTGCGTAAAGCACGCGAATCTGTCACGTTATTACAACAGGAGAATGCGGCATTAAAGACAAATTCGAGTGAAAATAATTTAACAAATGGATTATCGCCTCACACACCACCGATCAAGAAAGAGGAACCATGTGAGAATATGGCATTGGAAATAAATACTCTGAAATCTACGGAGGATAGTGATATGTGCAAAGGTGCTAGGACTCCACCGTCGTTATCTTTGCAAAGATCTCCTCAGTGTGACTTTTCGAACGTCGAAAGCTCAGAACGGGTAGAAAGAAAGCCTCACCAAGCGGATCACAACGACGAAAGCTCTAGCGATTCGGCTGCATTGATTATCAAAGTTGAGAACGAGGAATTAAGTGATAGGGAAGAAGAGCATGAGGATAATCGGAATAACAAGAGGATACTTCGGAGCAAAAGTCACAATAGAAATAACAATAAAACAAATGGTGAAGAGGTGATAACACGAACGACGAGGGGTAGGGACAGGACAAAGAGGGACAAAAGTGCTCCAGGTAGTGACGATGAAAGGACACACAAGAAAAAACGAAGAGAGAGCATCCTTTCTCTCGAGTATAACGAAGCTGACGATGACGCACTAGTTTTAACTAATGGTGAGACACTTCAGAGTGATCCAGAATGAGAAATTTTTCAAGATGACATTTTATATAAATAACATCTGTTACGAATATATACATAGACTTGGCATGACTTGATTTGCAACACAAGATAAATTAAAGATGCTATATTTCAGTCTCTTTTAACAGTCGACGCAATTACCGATACAAAAAAGTGTCATCGTTTACATTACGTTATGTACATTATTTCCAAAAATTGTTCATATCTCTTTTCATGTAATGTATTTGTAAATACGTTTCGTATTATCTTAAATAAGATGATAAGTCATGTCTACGCCAAGAAAATTACATATGATCATTTGTATACAAAATATTGCGCGATGGAATAAAGGGGTAGATGACCAAAACTATTTTTTTGCAATCGACTTGCAGTAAACTTTAAAAAAGAAAACGTTTGTTATTAAAAACAAATGCAGTGACCTTTTTAAATTGCCCTTTGTAAGTGTGTTATACCATTTGTAGTATTGTATCTCGTTGGTCTCTTGAAACAAACTCAAGGAAACGAATAATATTAAAATAATAATCAAGACTATGCCTTTTTCCATTATGTAAATACACAAATGTTAATAATATTCAATATACAAAACGCACATGTGTAGATTTGCACTCAATTATGTGCGTAATAATTTGTATGTACGTATTGGTTTTCCAGTCTGAGTTACGTGTGTTGGCACATGTTACACGTGCATAAAAGTGTGCTTTTAATTGTGTATAATAAAATTGAGATCTATTTGGTAAATTTACTAGAACAAACTTGTAAAGTATCTAAAATATAAGAGAATGTTAATTTTAGTAAAATCTGCAAACTGATGTCACAAATGATGACGCGTATTAATTATATCCTTAATTCGTTGAGACAAAAGTCAATTGTACAAAATTGCATACAAGGAATTTACATTGCTATTTTATATCACCCTTATGAGAAAAAAAATACATACGTCATCTAAAATTAACTTTTCTTTAAAAGAATTTCTTTTAGAATTTCAGTATACAACATTCAATGTAAATAAATAATAAATATATTTGATACTCGGGTTGCGGGTACACCTTTTATATCAAATTTGTTGTTACTACTGTACATTATGTTTTTTAACGATTTCTTGCTATAGCTTAAATGTAACTGTATTAGTTAACAATGTCCTCATGCTTATTCAGTGCATTTTTATCATGTATTTAACTACAGGAATTGCGTATTGTATATGAGAATTATTTATACTTATTTGATTAACGATTATATTCAATAATGCAGGTAAATGCAAGTATTTTTTGGAAGAATAAAAATATGCATTTATAATATTTAGATTATCTAACAGCCTTAACCTTTTACATATAATTTGCATTATTTGTGGAAAATAGAATTGAATTTTCAAAATTATTTACAAATTAATGTAATATTTACCTTACATTAAATTTGCTATTTACATAATGTTTAGAAATTTTGAGGTATAGCTCTACAAAATTTTCTTGACAAAACTTTATTATGGTTAAAATTATGATTTGTCGTTGAAATACTACAGATACGAGAGTACAATGATACTTTAAAACAGGGAAGCCGTTTATTTGATCGCCACAACCGTCCTTGGAAGAGCTCCGCCTGCTTCCCCTTCCCGTCCGCTCGAGAGCTCGCTGATTGATTTGCCTTTCACTTGCCAGGTTCGGACCTATTGGCACGAGAGTGTTGGCCTATTGGGGCGACATTCGTACCTAACCGCTCGCGATGGAAAGACGTACCATGCGCGTCGATCGTGGAAAACAAAACGACGTGCGTGGCACGTCGACTAAGGTTATTTGTCGAAGAACAATTTCAGATCGCACTACGTCGCGTGCAGTGACGCAAAACGGAAGTAATATTAGTGAAAAAGTATGCTCAGATATGTCTTAAATCAAAACGATTAATAGATTTTAATGTTTTTGGATTTCTGGCGATGGTTTTGGTGGAATTCAACCACTACCTGATGCCTTACGGCGAAATATAGTGTTGCGTCGTAGCACGCGCATTTGTAATTTAATTTCTAACGCAAATAGTTAAAAAACTCCGCGACAGCAGAACGCAAGGCCAATCTCGCGTGAAAGAATACACTGTTGCCGCCGCAGCCGTCTTGGCGACACATTTTACAATCCTACCTAGACTCTCGCCAGCAAAGTTTTATTAGGTTTCCACATCATCCATGGGGTACTATTGCCAATGCGTTTTTTGCAGTGGTATCCCCTGTATCGATGTCCTTTTCTGCTTAATTGTTGTTGAAAAATCGCGTTAAAAGTAAAGACTAGGCAGGATTGTAAAATGTATCGCCAAGACGGCCGCGGCGGCAACAGTGTATTCTTTCACGCGAGATTGACCTTGCGTTCTGCTGTCGCGGAGTTTTTTAACTATTTGCGTTAGAAATTAAATTACAAATGCGCGTGCTACGACGCAACACTATATTTCGCCGTAAAGCATCAGGTAGTAGTTGAATTCCACCAAAACCATCGCCAGAAGTCCAAAAACATAAAAAAACTATTAATCGTATTTGATTTAAAACATATCAGAGCATACTTTTTCACTAATAATACTTCTGTTTTGCCGCACACGCGAGTTGTTACAATCTGAAGCTGAAACGACGCACGTCGTTTTGTTTTTTGCGATCGACGCGCGTAGCATGTCTTTCCAGCGCGAGCGGTTAGATACGAATGTCGCCCCAATACGCTACCACGCTCGTGCCAATAAGTCCGAACCTGGCAAGTGAAAGGCAAATCAATCAGCGAGCTCTCGAGCGCACGGGAAGGCGAGGCAGGCGGAGCTCTTCCAAGGACGGCTGTGGCGATCAAATAAACGGCTTCCCTGCTTTAAAACGTCTGTTTAACCGTCTTAGTGCCAGGGGTTTTTAAGAATCCGTGTCGAATTGTGCCATGCAGCGCGATAAGCGCTTCGTTCATCTATTTGCGAGACGCAACAAACAAACATCGCGACACAATTCACCACAGTACGCGAACAGCGCGATCGCATCGCGTGGCACCAAAACGGTTAATTCAGGCCTTGGAATCTGTTATGCACAATACTTATTTTCCGAATAAAGGCGAAAATATATTGCACAAACGTTTATTAAAATATCACGTAAAACCAAATAACGTAAACTTAACAATAATATAATTTAACAATAATATTCGCACGGAAGTGCCGTGGTTAGATCGAATAACGTAATCGAAAGCGGTTATAATCGAAGTGCGATAGAGCTGATAGATAATGCGGTGACTAAGCAATGACTGAGGAGATACTAAGGGCGAGGAATAGGAGGCAAGGACTTTTATTGTGCGTGGATAAAGGAAGTAGGTGGGGATTAGGGCAACGGATTGGATTATTCGGGAAGGAACGTTTAGTTTTAAAGATGGGTTGACGACCGATGACAAGGTAAGGAGTAGGAGAGACAAAGAAAGGAACATAGGGAATAAGGATAGCAGGTAAAGAGCAATGTACGAGAGGTAAACAGAGGAGCGCGATAGATATAGAGAGAAAGACAAGGATGGTGATATGACAACAACGTCGGGAGAGGAACAGCTGATCGACGGGAAAATCGAGGTTTAGGAAAGACAAAGGAATTAAATGGATTTTAAAACGGACTTTAGGAAAGGGTTTCGAACAGAATCAAGTGTTCGCAACAGGCATCAGGCCAAGCTGTTTCTAGTTACGTTCCGCGCCGTTACCAGGTGGCGATAGTGATCTTACTACTAATCATGTACCCTGAATCGGTGAATTTCAACTACACTAGCAAAAGAGAATCGGTGTGATTCTGTTACCGCCAAGCTCAACTCAGTGATGCCAGGACGTGGGATTTTTCCCTCACATGCGCACTACCTAATCCTCAGTAACGTATATACTTCACTCAAATATGGGGTACCGCTAGACCCCCGTGACAATTGACGGGGGCGTATACGACCCACGATGAACTTTCCGTTCAAGCCGCTTGCATTTCTCATTGGAATACGAAGAATTCTATAAAAATGTATTGTAGAGTTAAATATAAGCATCTTAATATCATGTATAATGCAGTTATAGTAGCGTGGGGCGTCCACGCCCCACGCAGCGTAGCAATCATCTTTTTCGACAGCAGTTTGTTCGAACAATAAAGATTTTATCTCGGTCAATCACTTTTTCGCGCGTCGTTGAAGAAACAATTACTGTTTGATTAAAGCTGATGTTTATTTAATTCAATCTCTTTCTACAGTAAAATTAGTGCAATATAGAAAGTAAAAACGGCGAATACATAGCACACCCCAGACAGACTGGAATATTGCAGCAATATTGCAGCAATATTGCATTGCAACCTTAAAGCTTGCAGGGAATATTGCCGCACATTGCTGCAATATTCCTATGTCCGCCTCTTTGTAGCTTTCAGGAATATTGCGGCAATATTGTGGCAATATTGCAGCAATGTTGCGGCAATATTGCGGGAACGTTGCGAACGTTGCAGGAAGGTTGCAGGAACATTGCGAACGTTGCAGGAATGTTGCGGGAACGTTGCGAACGTTGCGGGAAGGTTGCAGGAACGTTGCAGGAATATTGCGGGAACGTTGCAGGAATATTGCAGGAATATTGCGGGAACGTTGCGAACGTTGCGGGAAGGTTGCAGGAACATTGCGAACGTTGCAGCAATATTTAATTAAAACATTTATTTGTGATAATTGCATTTATTCAATAGAAATAACAAATGTAATATTAATATTATAGTGGGTTTATGATAATATGGTAATTATAACATTTTGGTTATTTCTTCGGAATACCCATAGTTTTCATCCGATCACTGATGTCCTTGATTTTTCGAACAACTTGTTCTGGTTTTTGACTGAGACAGTCATTTTGCAATGGCGTGGTTGATATCTGACGGCGACCATGCCTCCTTCCCAACCATTTGTATACTTCCTGCAAAATAATAAATGCCCAAAGTAACATATGCCGATATGACAATGGTGACTCTTAAACAAAAAAACTTACTTTGTAGCAGCCTCGCCGTGGTTAATGTGCTAAAGCAACATTTCTTCAAACGTCCGAGCCAACTGAATTGCATCGCAATGTTATCTGCTATCACCTTTGAGCAAAGGGCACATACAGCCATACCCAACTTTCCGTGCCCCATATTGGCTAGGCGTACAGTCTAAAAAACAAAATAAACTTTTGAAAACTCTAAAAAAACATTTCACATTATTAATTAGTGCTCAACACTGAGGGAAAGGTAGTGTTTACAACAGGCAGCCAGGATAGTTAATCGCCAGAGCTGTCCTTGGAAGAGCTCCGCCTACTTCACTCATTCATACAGCTGAGATGTCACTGATTCACAGACACTCTCTCGGTGTCATGGCCGGACCTATTGGCACGAGCGTGGTGGCGGATTGGGGCGACATTCGTATCTAACCGCTCGCGCTGGAAAGACATGCCACGCGCGTCGATCGCGGAAAACAAAACGACGCGCGTGGCATGTCTTTCCAGCGCGAGCGGTTAGATACGAATGTCGCCCCAACACGTCACCACGCGCGTGGCAATAGGTACGAACCTGGCAAGTGAAAGGCGAAGCAATCAGCGAGCTCTCGAACGCATGGGAAGGGGACGCAGGCGGAGCTCTTCCAAGGACAGCTCTGGCGATTAACTATCCTGGCTGCCTGGTTTACAATATGAACAGCCAGTCACATGCGGGATCAACATGAAATATAAATTCTTTGCTATGACAAAATGAAAAATTAGTGAATATTGTAGCATGCCCATAAGTTGAATGAGCAACCACTCCACCACAAAAAGAATTAATATTAACGTGCATCATTTTTTGCAATAAATCAGTTCGCACCTTTACTTTGAAAATATGCGACTGATATTACTAACTCAAGGTCATGAAAAAATTGTTTTACAATTGTTTCACATATCCCAATTATCATCTTCTTACCATTTTTTTGAAGAATAATCTATCCTTCAGTTTCCTCTCAAAACTGATCAAATCACCTTCTGTGATCTACAACGTGCATTGCATGTGGTACGGTTGGGTACGGTTTATGGCCGTACGTAGGTACAGGTCATGCAGAAAGTTTCACTTCTTGACAGTCCCAGTCAAAGATTATTATCTTTTGATGAATTAACTTTGCAAAGATTCAATCAAATCGGTGACCCGAAGGCCGTGCGTTCTCCTTGTTAGTATCACATTTTAATCTTCACTTGCTTGTTTTATAATATTCATTAACGAATTAAGGACCGCAAAGAAATCTGTAAGACATACACCTGAGGCCGCACGTTTCTGGGTAAACTTGTACGTTCAAAAATCATCATAACTTTGTTATTTATGAAGCAATTTTTGCGAAATTTTTAGAAATTGTGAAATAGGATGTATATTAAGCAATTATTTAAAAAAATGGTTTTTAATAATTATTAAATAATTAATAATAATTATCAGTATTATTAATAATATTGTATTATAATATATTATTAATAATAAAAATAATAATTGTTAATAACTTGATATTTCCGCTGCAATATTGCCACTGCAATGTTGCGGCAATGTTCCCGCTGCAATATTGCGGCAATGTTCCCGCTGCAATATTGCCACTGCAATGTTGCCGCAACGTTGTGGCAATGTTCCCGCTGCAATATTGCCACTGCAATGTTGCGGCAATGTTGCGGCAATGTTCCCGCTGCAGTATTGCCACTGCAATGTTGCGGCAATGTTGCGGCAATGTTCCCGCTGCAATATTGCCACTGCAATGTTGCGGCAATGTTGCGGCAATGTTCCCACTACAATATTGCCCTGCAATGTTGCAGCAATATTGCTGCAATATTGGCAATATTGTGCAAGATTCGCAATATTGCTGCAATATTGCTGCAATATTCCAGTCTGTCTGGGACGGTAGGTATAAATCTATTTGAGTGCTACAGACAAAATAATTTTGTAATTATTACAGACAAAATATGATTTTATAATTTTTATTCCTTATAACGCACTTTATTTTTATTCATTTAGATTTTCTTAAAATGATCATGTAGGAGCTTGCTAAAATAATTTCTTAAAAAATAAATTTATTGCTTTGTTGTCTAATGGATATTGAAATCTGCACCCTTTTCTTGCTAATTATGGTTTTGTACTATTGAAAAATTGCAAGTACATACGTTAAAAACAAATACATTTAATCGTAAAAGTGTTGGTCGTATATGCCCCACGCGGCCTGAATGGAAAATCGTCAAAAATTGGCGTGGCACGGAATGTGGTAACAAAAAACGCGGGAACGAGTCGTTTCAAACGACTGGGAACTTCCCAGTGAGAAGGACCCCTTACGCGTATCTACTGTTGCACATAGATACGTCCATGGATACAACCGCCGTCGAGCTGCGACGTCGCATGCGTATGCGCACGAAGGCTCCCACGAGGGAAAAAATCCCTCGGGATGGCAACACAGGGCTCAACTGTCAATTCTGTTCTGGACCTTCTGGACTGTTCTGGACCGCCATTATGGATGATTGGAAACTGTTCAAGAAGAAAACGAGCAGCCAAAAGAACTTGAGACATAATTATAATTTATTTCATAGTTATTATAATTGCTATAATTTTTAAAATATTGTTAAAATTGAAGCTGTTTTCTTTTTCTAGATATGAAGCAAAGGAAGAAATGTTCGATTATTTCCTGCAAGGAAAATAGAGGTTAGAAAATATTTGTATTGTAAATGTATATCTATTCCTATGTATATCTATGTATATTATGATTGTTTTTTAATATGAATATTAATAAAAAGAAATTAACTGAAACATAATGTTGTTATTTCCATTTTAAAATAAAATGAAAAGAAAGTATAAAGGCACGCATTAGAATACAACCATTGAGTATATATGAATATAGATGGACATGCTCTACATGAATTTATGCCTTTAACTCGCCCCCTTCACCACTAGGGGCGCTGTTTTCGCGCGTTTTCCATAATGTAGGCCAAAACTTTCTTGGCACCTCAGAGATAATGTGCTCTGATTTGCCCGACGGATAGGGACATCCCTCTCCCTCACGCATTTTCGATTTTGACGCGCTATTGGTCGAGATAACCGCACATTCGTCGCGTCCTCATGTGAACGACGAAAGTAGTGTTTTACTATTGGTTGTCATTCGTCGATCTGAGGTTTCCAGGACCGACGTGGTGGGGATAGCGATGCAAGAGCAATCTCCCCTTCCGTCTGAGGTGCCAAGTTACTGTAGTTTTACTATAACACGGCAGCTTGTCTACCCTGCTCTGGACCACACAAAGTGGCCAAGCGGATTTCCGATCGCGTGTACTCTATTAACGTCAATGGAGAGCTGCGCACGGTGTCGACTCACCTGCTGAAACCAGCATATCAACTGCTGGAAGAGCCAAGCGACGCAGTGCCCAGCAGCCCCGGGCCGCAAAGCTCTGTCGAGCCCCAACGTCCTCCGCTGAGGACGTACGCGCAGAAAAAAGTCACATTTAATTTAAGCGCAAATGTACAAAAAAATAAATAAAAAGTACGTTGTCTCTCGGGGGGGAGTCTGTGGGGTTTCGCCGCACCCCCTGGCGGCAGTTCTGCCAGGCTTGCGGCGCAAGCCAGGTTGGAGAAACAGTTGAGCTTGACTCTCTTGAGAGTGTGCGAGTAGTGAGTCTCCGGTGCGAAGCAGAACCTCCGAGCTGTGTTGCCATCTCGAGGGATTTTTTCCCTCGTGGGAGCCTTAGTGCGCATGCGCATGTTGACGTCACAGCCCGATGGCGGCTGTTTTCACGGACGTATCTATGTGCAACAGTAGGTACGCGTAAGGGGCCCTCCCTACTGGGAAGTTCCCAGTCGTTTGAAACGATTCGTTTCCCGCGTTTTTCGTTACCACGTTCCGTGCCACGCCAATTTTGGAAAATACAAGTTCATTTATTTCCATGTAAATATGTTATTTATTTTAAAAATGTCCTCTTCCTGTAATTTCTACCATACTTCAATTGCTGCGGGGGTCTAACGATACCCCATATTTGAGCGAAGTATATACGTTGCTGAGGCTTAGGAGTGCGCATGCGTCAAAAAAATCCCTCGGGTTGGCAACACAGCCTCCGAGCGGCAATAGTTGTTGCACGTATACTGTTTTCCCTGTCCCAATTAATTGTGGTAGGCTTGATCCTACACTGCCACAAATGTGCTGCCGTCTAGCGAGGAACCCGTGATTTGAAACTAATAATTATATATATAGCATACTATGCTATATACAGTAAATCCTCGATAAAGGCGTCATGAGCTTCCCTCGATAAATGCATCATGACTATCCCCTCCACATAGGGGGATCCCTATTGGCGAGCCTCGACGCTCGACGAGGGAGCAGTGTAACATGATACCACCCGAACGTATCGGTGAGGCAATACTAATTGGAGGGTCCGTCGTTTTCATTTTCGGTCTTTTTTTTTAAACCTTTGCTAACGTATTTGTGAGATTTTTCTGATTAAAATGATACCAAACACGATATGTTTTAATTATGTAAATGCTAAGTAAATATATTAAATATTGAGTAAATATAATTCAAACTATATCGTGTTTGGTATCATTTTAATCAGAAAAATCTCACAAATATGTTAGCAAAGGTTTAAAAAAAAAAGACCGAAAATGAAAACGGCGGACCCTCCAATTAGTATTGCCTCACCGATACGTTCGGGCCGGTCCCCCTGTGGATTGGACCTCTCTGTCTCTTCTGCAGTCTGTCTTTTTTTAAGCTCGCGCTCGGCTCGAGCCCTAATGTAAATACAAATTCGGCACCGGTACACGATAAGAGCATTGCTTTGCCCCCGAAATGAGTGCATTTATCGAGGATTTACTGTATATATATATATATATATATATATGCATTATTGCTTTTAAACTTTGAAATAATGAAGAAGCATATTGAGCTCAGGTTTACTATTGTGAAATTTCATAAATTTTAATCAATTTCACAATGGTAAAACTGAGCTCAATATACTTATACAATATTTTGAAGGAAGAGGTAAACTTAAGTCTACTTAATTAAATTTATTAAATTCAGAAGCATACAATCTTTTTATTACATATTTACTTATAACTACTTATCTTAAATTGTAATATTTATTATTATATTAAATATTCTACTAACCCTCCCTACTTTCTCAAACGGGCTTGGGACCGTCTATGGCGGAGTTATGGCTGTTACCCAGCCAGGGACCCTTTGCTAGGTACTGACGGTCGGGTCAGCCGAGTCCAGGTTTTTTATAGAGGTACTGCTCCTCTCTTTTCGTGACGAGTAATGCTACTAATTTACGTAGCAAATCTTCACCTGTACCCTAGGCAGGGGCCCTTTGCTGGGTACTGACGGCCGGGCCAGCCGAGCCCAGGTTTTTTTAAGAGGTTTATCTCCTCTCTTCTTACTGTCGTAATTTTCTCTTTAATCGCAGATGGTATTTCTGTTGAGCTTTTTTCATTATTACATTTTGCGTCTTAATTGTATTTTTTCCACTCAACATTCTGTTGATTCGTTCGCACCAGCTCACAAGAAAATTATTGATGGCAGCATTCAGGATTGCATCTTTCAATGATTCAAAATGATCACTACATTGAATAAAATCGAATGTGATCCTTTTCTTTATAGCTTCTTTTAATAGTTTTGATATTTTAAATTTGAAATACACGTCATTTATTGTTCGGTATAATATCTTATTCATTTTTAAGACAGCTTTTCTAAATGATGCATGTCTGCAACTCAACATGCAAATGTTGCATTCTCTGTTAACATATTTTTGAAGAACTTGCTTTAATATACAGTTCTTCGTGACGTGTATATAAGATGCACTGGTACCGGTTGAAGTTCATATTGTTATATTTAACACATCTGCGATTTCATCTTCATTTTCCACGTTTTCGAACACACGTTGTTCCAGATATGACTTCAAAGTGAACAATAATTCCCCGTCGCATACATTTTCGCAGTTCCGTTTATTGCTGCGTCCAGATGATAGATTATTAATTAATAATGTTTTGTAAGCGCCATTAAATCCAGTGCAAGTGGGATTGGTGTTTCTGCAACCTGTAGCCCTTATGCTGCCAAAAAAAAATTCCAGTGCATCTTGATTTATATAACGGGATTTTAATTTACGAAACCCGTGAGAATTTAGATCCTTCCATAGTTCTTCAAAATTTTGTATTGTCTTAATCCAGTTCTTTAGACATGCTGACCCTCCAGATGTTTCCTTAGTCGCCGAATTCGTGAACCGCATGTTTTTCAATTGAAGAACTGCATTTGTCTAAAAATTGTGGTGCAAACTTTTTCTGTCACCATACTTCGTAACGGTTTGTTTTCTTCCAATTGGTGACCGTTTACGGAATCAAACAGGTTGTCAAAAAAATTTTAAAGTTTAGCAGTTGTCTCTGCTTCATTCGGCATTGGTAGTGGTCCAATGTCCATACGATAGGTATCTATAAATTTTAGTTATAATAAATCTATATGTATATTGAAAAGAACATGGAAATACATAGTAAAATGTTATCAATATTAACTTACCAGCTCGTGCAAGATACCGTAATGTTACAGCGACCGTATCGCTAAATACTTGAGTCGCGTACTTCACTTTCATTTTTTTTAATCTTTTGTGGGATGACATGCTCATCTGTTAGTTTTTTCATCATTCGGGAGAAGCTACATATGTGTGATTCCATTTTGTATGCTAATTCTATATGTTTCCAGGATCCAAACTCCCATTTTCCGTCCGTATTGTTAACATTTACTTCCAAGTCTTTGGTCAGTAAATTGTTTCGGACGGTTTTCATTAAATGTGGCGGATCGTAAAACGGGATTATTTTTTCATCGTCCAACTCGAAGGTGTAGGTTCCTAAAAAGCATAGTTTTTGGTTTTAGTAAAGTATTAACAAACAGTAAAACATTGACGAATATATTGCGTCTTTTAATTTTTTAAAAGTTGTACTTACGATGCTCTTCGCCTCGTTTCCATTTTGCTCTTGTTGTGTCATCTACGAGGCGATTGATGGCTGCTACATTACTTGTGCCTTGATCGCACACTGTAGCAACCACTTTGAATCCTGTTGCTGTTATATTTTGTATGACATCTTTAATACAATATAGCAGCTGTGGTGTGGTGGTTTGATTTTCACAGAAATGGTATGCGACGGGTACTTTCCATCCGGTTTCTAATCCTCTTAACATAAAAACTAACGCATGATCCGCAAAATTGCCAGTTCTTCTTTTGCCCCAGTCTTCTACTCCAATGATTCGGTTTTGCATCTTATCATAAAATAAGTGAGGCTGTAGGACCATTTCATCCCACATCAGTACGCAATATTTTTGTCTTTCTGACAACTTGGTAGCTTCTTCTGCCAAATGCCTTAGCATTATATTGCACGTGCCGGTATTTAGCTTGAAGCTTTGCAACATACTTTTCAATGTGCGTGTACTCGGCATGTTACATAATTTCTGTAACAATTTATATGTCCTTGGCGACTGTTTGAAAATGGTTAATGACAATACTTTTTCATCTTCTGTATAACGTCTTCCCTGAAATCAAATTAATTATTAGCTTAACATATCTGAATCTGAAAATTGCTATATATTTTGTACAGTTATATAACAATGTTATTGTAAAAAATACTTTGTTATTATTAAATGTTTAACTTTCCTACCTTTGGTGCATATTCTGAAGTCCGTAACTGCATGTCGATTAATGTTCTTTGAGTTGCAGACAATGCATCACACCGATTTAAGAGCTGCTGTCGTGACCGTTTCTGGAGGGTTCTGAGTTTTTGCCTCAGAGTTTTATTTTCTTTTTCGGCATATTTTTGCCGTGCCATTAACTTTTTTATATCTGTGAACACCTTTAGACTTTTAAGTGTAAACGCAGTACTTTTTGTAATGACATTGTGATTCCTTCTTCTCATTATGTTCGAAGAACTGCATGCAGTGCACAAACCTAATGGACTGTCTATAAGACAAAGTTAAATATAACAATTATTAATATTTCATATTAGTAGTTGTATTACATTTGTAATAAATAAACCAAGAATTACTTGAAAGACATGGTACATCCTCTGGTATAATGTATGGAACACTTGATGATGTGCCTTGTTCATTTTCAATATTTTCGACTGGAGCCTCTTCTATGTGTACTTCTGCTTCTAAAAAAACAAAAACGTGTTTCAGGTATATAAATTGTATATATTATATTACATTTCTCAAACACATTTTTAATTCTTACCTTGTACTTCTTCTTCTGCAATTTCAAAGTGTGTCACATTTTCAATTATTCCTTCACTATCACTCTCCTCAAGATTTTCCACCACCATTTGAGTAGATAGATTCAGAGAAGGAATCACGTCAGCAAATAATTTTCTATATGCCCCTACCCTATAGGCACTGTCAGGAAAATGTTTGTAGCACACTTTATAATGGGTGAAGTAAAAAGTTCTGAGCGTTTTTTCTCTTTATTTTGATGATAAAATTAACAAACTTAGAATTATCGGAATTAAATCAAATAAGTGCCGTTTTGTTCAATAACTTTTTCCCATTTTGAAGGCAATTTCATAATTCCGCGATTGAAGAAGTCTTCGTCCCTATTGTTAAAAAACTCGACCAGCTCACTTTCACAAGCCTCTCTTGAGGCCAGTTTTTTGCCATCAAGAAAATGTTGTAAATGTCTAAAAAGGTGATAATCGCTTGGTGCCAGGTCTGGGCTATACGGCGGGTGCGATATAACCTCCCATCCAAACTCTCGGAGCTTCTGGCGTGTCGTTAAAGATGTGTGCGGCCTGGCGTTGTCTTGATGGAAGACAACACCCTTCCGATTGGACAATTCTGGTCGCTTCTCGTTGATCGCCTGCTTCAATCTGGTCAGTTGTTCATAATATAGGCCCGAATTGAGTGACTGGCCCGATGGGAGCAGCTCATAGTGCAGGATTCCCTTCCAATCCCACCAAACACATAGTAAAACCTTCTTGGTCGTTAATCCGGGCTTGGCGATCGTTTGGGCCGTCTCACCGCGCTTGGACCACGATCTTTTTCGCCTGTCATTCTCGTATGTGACCCATTTTTCATCGCCAGTCACCATCCGCTTCAAAAATGGGTCCATTTCGTGACGCTTCAGCAAAGAATCGCAGGCATCAACTCGCTCCAAAAGGTTCTTTTGCGTCAGTTCGTGTGGCACCCATATATCGAGCTTCTTTTTGAGACCAGCCTTATGCAAATGGTTCCAAACGGTTTTCTGGCTAATCTTCAGTTCCTGGGCAATGGAATAAGTGCTCGCATGCCGGTCTGACTCGACGATTTCCATGATTTTATCGACATTTTCAACGATAGGCCTAACCAGAGCGTGTCTCATCTTCGACGTCCATATTACCAGAACGGAAGCGTTGGAACCACCGCTTTGCTGTTGCATTCGATACTGTTTTGGGTCCATAAACAGCACAAATTTTTTTGGCTGCCTGCTTGGCGTTTTCCCCTTGATCGTAGTGGTATTGTAGAATGTATCGAATCTTCTCTTTCGTTACCTCCATTTTGATACGCTCTAACAAACAACTGGCTTCACAAAACAAAAGACTGTCAGAGAACTTTTTTTAAAGCGTTATGTTGCCTTTAAGTCACAGTATAGAATGACATGATGCAACGTATACATTGTGAGATATGGCTCACTAAAGCCATCACACAAAAAACGCTCAAAACTTTTTACTTCACCCATTATTATTGTCTCGCTGAGGTAGAAACATTTAACAGGTCCAGATTCCCTATTGCCGTGACCCATTCCTCCGATACTGCAGCCACCTTAGGAAATTTGTGGCCAGGCGCTTCTTGGCCTGAACCACAGCCAGGAACGCAGCATACCTTCCGCATCCTGGTATACTACAAAACAGTAAACTAAATTAAGAAAGTAAATTACGACAATTTATGAAATAATAAATAAAACAACAAGTAATTGTAGAATTAGTGCGTAAACAATTGGACAAATTCCAACTGAAAGCGCTAATACAACAATATAAATTAAGATAAAATGAATAAAAGTAGTGTATGTTATTTGAATTTGAATTCAAATTTTTTCTTTCGCCAGAGATATGTCTCCTTCGAATATACATACAGTACTGAAGTTTTCCTGATTTTCTGAAATCCTGCCATTCTTCCAAAACTTTCTATTTTTAAGATCATCTTGCAGCCACATGTTTTCAAGTGCTTTCACGTGTTTTAAGTGCATCCGATGCCGATGCAGTCAAATGTTGCTTTGAATAGTGGGTGTAGCGCGCCTCACGGATAGTCTAAGGAGTAAATGTGTAGGTTTCTCATGGATTCTATAATTGTATGCGATTAGTTTAGCACACGTGGCGCCGTCTAGTCAGGAACCCGTGAACGAGAATTAAAACGGCTCGAAGTTTTTCGATAAGAGTTTCACCCCCCTGGGCGCGCGACTTGTTGCATCGAAGAGCATAGACAAGACGTAGTATAAAAACATGTGTTTGCCAATGTTGCTAAAAAGAGAAAGTTTCGGAAAAAATTGAGGAATGGAAAAGCAGGAAAAGTCGGTGCAATTTGTAGACCCAAATATATCTTATGGGTTCGATGCGCCCAGTAACTCCGCCATAAACGATCCCAAGCCCGTTTGAGAAAGGAGGAGGGTTATGTATGCAATAGTAATATTAGATTTAAAATAAGTAGCTTTACGTAAACGTGTAAAAATCAGTATGTATGTACGTCTTTTAAATAAATTTCTAAAGAAAAATTGAATATTTATATTTTCCTTTAAAATAGCAGGTATACTGAACTTAGCGTCATTATTGTGAAAGCGAGAAATTAAAAATTTTGTGGACTATAAAATTAAAAATTCAGCGAACTTCACAATAATGAAGCAAAGTTCATTATACCTCTGTAAATACTATTATCTTTAAATCAGTAAGCAATAATACTCTATATACGATATATATATATAGCAGAGTGTGCTATATATATAACTATTAGTTGCGGGTTCCAGGATAGATGGCAGCACATCGGCGGTCTAAATTTTTAACATAGGAGTTTCCACCCCCTGCGCGCGCCCATGACGTCTCACGTATTGTTTGAAAAGAGACTGTGTAGGTTTCTTATGAATTTGAAAGCTGTACGTGTGTTAATTCTTGTACGTGGCGCCATCTAGAGTTGAACCCGCAACTAAAACTGGCTGTCCAAGGTCGTACATAAGAGTTTCACCCCCCTGGCGGTCCAGAACAGAATTGACATTTCAGTCTTGGCTCTTTCTAGTGGATCTTTGCTAGTGTTGAAATTCACCGATTCGGTGTACATGGATTAGTAGTAACATCACTATCGCCACCTGGTACTGGCGCGGAACGTAACTAGAAACAGCTTGGCCCATTACAGCTTGTCGACCCTGGTCCAGAGCTGGGGCGTATACGACCTACACTTTCACAATTAAAAGAATTTGTTTTTAACGTATGTACTTTCAATTTTTCAATAGTACAAAACTGTAATTAGCAAGAAAAGGGTGCAGATTTCAATATGCATTAGACAACGAAGCAGTAAATTTGTTTTTTAAGAAATTATTTTAGCAAACACATTGTCGAACATTTATTCTACTAAGCGAATTGCACGCTCCTACATGATCATTTTAATAAAATCTTAATGAATATAAATGACGTGCGTTATAACCCAGACAGACTGGAATATTGCAGCAATATTGCATTGCAACCTTAAAGCTTGCAGGGAATATTGCCGCAACATTGCTGCAATATTCCTATGTCCGCCTCTTTGTAGCTTGCAGGAATATTGCGGCAATATTGCCGGGAATATTGCAGCAATATTGCAGCAATGTTGCAGCAATGTTGCGGCAATATTGCGGGAACGTTGCGAACGTTGCGGGAAGGTTGCAGGAACATTGCGAACGTTGCAGCAATATTGCGGGAATATTGCGAACGTTGCAGCAATATTTAATTAAAACATTTATTTGTGATAATTGCATTTATTCAATAGAAATAACAAATGTAATATTAATGTTGTAGTGGGTTTATGATAATATGGTAATTATAACATTTTGGTTATTTCTTCGGTGTACCCATAGTTTTCATCCGATGACTGATGTCCTTGATTTTTCGAACGACTTGTTCTGGTTTTTGACTGAGACAGTCATTTTGCAATGGCGTGGTTGATATCTGACGGCGACCATGCCTCCTTCCCAACCATTTGTATACTTCCTGCAAAATAATAAATGCCCAAAGTAACATATACCGATATGACAATGGTGACTCTTAAACAAACAAACTTACTTTGTAGCAGCCTCGCCGTGGTTAATGTGCTAAAGCAACATTTCTTCAAACGTCCGAGCCAACTGAATTGCATCGCAATGTTATCTGCTATCACCTTTGAGCAAAGGGCACATACAGCCATACCCAACTTTCCGTGCCCCATATTGGCTAGGCGTACAGTCTAAAAAACAAAATAAACTTTTGAAAACTCTAAAAAAACATTTCACATTATTAATTAGTGCTCAACACTGAGGGAAAGGTAGTGTTTACAATATGAACAGCCAGTCACATGTGGGATCAACATGAAATATAAATTCTTTGCTATGACAAAATGAAAAATTAGTGAATATTGTAGCATGCCCATAAGTTGAATGAGCAACCACTCCACCACAAAAAGAATTAATATTAACGTGCATCATTTTTTGCAATAAATCAGTTCGCACCTTTACTTTGAAAATATGCGACTGATATTACTAACTCAAGGTCATGAAAAAATTGTTTTACAATTGTTTCACATA
The DNA here is from genome assembly GCA_963989415.1 of Cerceris ruficornis. Lineage (NCBI taxonomy): Eukaryota > Metazoa > Arthropoda > Insecta > Hymenoptera > Crabronidae > Cerceris > Cerceris ruficornis. The sequence goes on from OZ022522.1 coordinate 4,914,217, forward strand.
TCCCAATTATCATCTTCTTACCATTTTTTTGAAGAATAATCTATCCTTCAGTTTCCTCTCAAAACTGATCAAATCACCTTCTGTGATCTACAACGTGCATTGCATGTGGTACGGTTGGGTACGGTTTATGGCCGTACGTAGGTACAGGTCATGCAGAAAGTTTCACTTCTTGACAGTCCCAGTCAAAGATTATTATCTTTTGATGAATTAACTTTGCAAAGATTCAATCAAATCGGTGACCCGAAGGCCGTGCGTTCTCCTTGTTAGTATCACATTTTAATCTTCACTTGCTTGTTTTATAATATTCATTAACGAATTAAGGACCGCAAAGAAATCTGTAAGACATACACCTGAGGCCGCACGTTTCTGGGTAAACTTGTACGTTCAAAAATCATCATAACTTTGTTATTTATGAAGCAATTTTTGCGAAATTTTTAGAAATTGTGAAATAGGATGTATATTAAGCAATTATTTTAAAAAAATGGTTTTTAATAATTATTAAATAATTAATAATAATTATCAGTATTATTAATAATATTGTATTATAATATATTATTAATAATAAAAATAATAATTGTTAATAACTTAATATTTCCGCTGCAATATTGCCACTGCAATGTTGCCGCAATGTTGCGGCAATGTTCCCGCTGCAATATTACGGCAATGTTCCCGTTGCAATATTGCCACTGCAATGTTGCCGCAACGTTGCGGCAATGTTCCCGCTGCAATATTGCCACTGCAATGTTGCCGCAATGTTGCGGCAATGTTCCCGCGGCAATGTTGCAGCAATATTGCTGCAATATTGGCAATATTGTGCAAGATTCGCAATATTGCTGCAAGATTCGCAATATTGCTGCAATATTCCAGTCTGTCTGGGCAATGAAGCAGTCAATTATTTTATTCAAAATTACTTTGCAATCGTGCGAAGCATATTAAATGGTTCGCAACAACCACCAGTGCATGCAGATGATCTCATGTAAATGGCATATGAATATGATAAAAAATATTCCAAGAAAACATTATAAACAATTCATATGCCAGTATTATTGTACATTTATTATATGGTATTTATTTTATATATATATATTATATTTATTTTATATTTAGATTATATTTACTAATTTTTGTATTTATAAGTCTATTATGACCACGATGATGCAGCACAGCTGCTTTTCTTGAGCGTGAGAAAGGCTCAAGAACTTAACTTATTTCAAGTTCAGAGTAATCGATGATCGATCACCCTTTGCATTCAGTTCAAGGGGATAGAAAGAGCAGCTTTCTGAGTGGCTTTTAGGAAATTTTTACTTGTACATAATCGGCAGATGTTGAAACGGAACCTTTAGAATGTTAGGAAATATATGTATTGTATGCGTATATCTATTTCTATATATAACTGTGTATATTATGATTCTCTTTTATTACGAATATTAATAAAAAGGAAACATTAACTGAAACATTATTGTTGTTCTTTCCACTTCAAAATAAAATTGTAAAGAAAATATAAGAGCAAGCATTAGAATACAACCATTGAGTATACATTAAGATAGATGGGTATGCTCTATAGAAATTTATGCCTTTAGTTTCGCCCCCCCCCCCCCCCCCACCCCCCGGTCAATCAGGGCGCTGTTTAGCATCTCTTTTTTAACACGGCAGCTTATCTACCCTGGTGCTCACTGGTGCTGGTGCTGTCGGTTCTGTGGGTTCTGTGCACGGTTGTGTCTCCGTCAGTCACCGTGGTCACCGTCAGTCTTCATGATTGAACCAGATTGAACTACGTAGATTCTTTAATTCGTGACTTGAATTCTTTTTCTTTCCATATCAAAATGTTCGCTGTAAGGTTTGGAATGTTAACGCGTATAGTGTAAGTTTACGTTAATTTTCATCGTAAAGCAATTACATTTGACATTACATAATTTTTAATCTATCTTTGTTTCTCCTTTATCATTATAAATTCTTTTTTTCCTTCACTCATATATAAAAGTTTGAAACAACTTATATCGTGAAGTTAAATTAGCAACGACACCAGCAGTTTTTTTAATAAAAGAATCTTACTGTTAGAAAATGCTTGTTTTTCGTAATTTTTTGTATGAACAACTTTCCGGGAACTATAAGCTTAATATGAACCTCGATTAAACGTGCTAATTGTTGGTATAACGTAATTGGTAATTAATACCTTTGTTTTGATTTTTGTAACTTTATTTTCCAATGATCCAAATGTTACAAGAGTTTCATTGATAATGATCCTTTTTTCTTTATTTTCCCTTAATCTTCTGTTACCCCTCAGTTTGATATATCACTCGGGGTTATGATGGGTAAGGAGTTTGTGGCCTGAAGTCTTGAAAATAATGGGCTGGAGTTCAATTTTGTGCTACCCCAGGGAGATTTCTCCTATATGATATGTATATCATAGTTTCGATGGTACACAGTCCATTTGAATCTCTATGGATTAACATTTAGTCAACCGCTGAGAAAAATCTTAAAATTTTTAAATAAATTCTTTCTTGTGCAGGAAAATAATTTCATTGATGAATCGTTCATATAAGACTAGAAATTGCCAAAAATTCTTGTTCAGAATTTTATTTTTGATGTTTAAGACTGATTGAACTAATTGCTGAAAGTTAACCCTTTGGCCTATAACCACGAGTCTGACTCGTGGTAAAGAATTTGTGCCATAAGCGAAAACCACGAGCTTGACTCATGGTAAAGAATTTGTGCCATAAGCAAAAACCACGAGTCTGACTCGTGGTAAAAGTATAGTCGGGTACACAGCTGAACAGTTGAATGGCACGGCTCGCGACCGACCTTCTTCTTTACTATGGCTCGCGCAATCGCCAGATACCGTGTAGGCCAAAGGGTTAAGCAGAAATTGGTGTAAAACTATAAAGTAATCAAGCTTTTACTATATATTTATTTTTCTAATTTTTACCGTAATAGCTACAGTTATTTCGTCTATTTCATTATCATTTAAATGTATTTGGATCATCGCAACTGCGATACTTGCAAGCAACATTTTTAACTATTCAGTCATACATACAGTCATATATTCAGTCCATGATTCCAGTTGCTATCCCAACCTTAAAAAACGTTCACATTATTAACATTAACTGTACAGACCAACAGCACTTTTTGTATATCTGTTCTTACAGTTACCTGCCATTTGGCCAATTAGCAAATGACGATAACATTTTTCTAAAAGGAGTGCAGGAGATCTTTAGTTTAATATGAGAAGAAATGCAAAAAACAGTTGTTAGTTAATAATACAAAAAGAGGCATATTCTCATTCCACCGAAACGGTTATTTTACTGCGCATGGTGCAGTTATTATTGTTAATGAATCTCTTTTCATGTTTTACAGTAAAAATGGACTAACGAGATCAAAGCATACGCTTCCAGACTTACCTTATGACTATAAGGCCCTGGAACCAATTATATGTGCAGAGATCATGCAACTTCATCATTCAAAGCATCATGCGACTTATGTGAATAACTTAAACATTGCCGAGGAGAAGATGAAGGATGCAGTGGCTAAGGGTGACGTCAATACACAGATAGCTTTAAGCCCTGCCATCAAATTCAATGGGGGTGGACATTTGAATCATTCAATCTTCTGGAGCAATCTTTCACCTATTTATTGTGAACCGGATGGTAAATTGAAAATTAGAGTATAATTATAAAGAAGAAAATCAAGTATCAATGTTCTTGAAAAGAATGTTATGTACTATATGTATCTTATTACGTATTCATTACATTATGTACAGGGTCGAGTCAAATAACATGTACAAGCGAGCACGAGGTTACTCCTTACAAAGAAATAAGAACAAAGTTGTCAATAAAATTTTTTCATTTAAGGGTTAGTTTTCGAGAAAGTCGAGTATATAAATCCCATACGTATGTATGCTGTTACAGGTAAGTTATAGTTCAACAAGTAACGCATAATTGCGTATTACGCTTTTAAACAATGTTTACACAGCATTGAAAAGTTACTGACAATGAATCCAAGAAGAAATACTCCAAAAAGAAGACTTTTAAGATACAACATTTTGTTTTATAAATTACAAAATTCCTGAAACTAATTGCCTCTCTGTCGTATAAATAAGTTAGTAGCTATGCCCATCTAATTACGGATACAGGAACTCAACATTTCATTGATCATGACAGATGAACAAAAGCTAACTGCTTAGGCAAATAACATCGCAGGAATTCACAAATCATTGTCTACAAACACGATACGATGCATGTCATGCATTGCAGTGGCATATACGTACGAATCGGATTTCCAAACTTGATTTCCTCGAAAACCAAGCATTAAATGAAAAAATTGTATTCCCATATTTTATTCTGTTCATAAAGAATCACCTTGTGCTCACCTGTACTGTAGGGTATTAGAGAGATGGCTAGTGGCACGGCACAGGAGCCAAGAGGAGCCTCTCGCTCGAATCCTCTCTCAATTTTTCATCCAGTTTCGATGTAACTCATCGACTCTCTTCATCGTGCGGCCTGATTTGAACGCGTGAATTAAAGTTGTATTACATTCGCACTCATTCCGCAAACCGCCTATCTAATTACCCGCAGTATATGTTATTCGGCCAGCCACACCCTTTATAATATTTTATTTATTGCATATGTGATATTTATTTATTATTTCGCTCAATTTTAATATCGTCAGAAATCACGTTCTATCGAAAATATAGTACAGGCAATCCCCGTATAACACAATTTTACTCTACCACAGTTCGAGAATTGAAGAACACCCCCGTATAACACGGTTTGAGAATTTGATAAATCGCCTAGAACGCTTAAAATTTTTAATAGCAACATTCGAAATTCGGCAAATCTCCGTATAACACAGAGTGAAGTAACAGCTTCTAATTATAAGTGCACAAGATATCACATTGAAAATTTTTTATTAGAGCGTGCATATCGTATCAGATTTGCCTGCGGAATTTTGAAATCTATTTTGTACAGGGTGTTTCAAAAGGTTTTGTCATGGCTTCGGGCGGTTGTTCTAGAGCTCGGATTGGATGAAGATTTGTGAAAATTACTTGCCGCAAAATGATTTGAGGAATCCCCGATTCAATCTGGCTCGGCTATCTTCTTTGTATTGTTACGTAGGTAAAATGTTTGAGAGGAACCATGGGTCAGAAGTGAACCGTTCTCCCGCAAAATCGACTTTTAATTGGGCCTCCGCGATCTAATTTTCGCTTAGTAAGTAAGACAGTCAGCTGTTCCTTCGGAAAGAGACACACAAGATATCCTTGTCGGCTCGAACAGTCTAAGGAGAAGCGTGCTACTAGACATTAGAAATTGGGGGACTGGGTCACCGAACGACTAAGAGCAGTGCAAGTGTTTATGTTCTTTTCCCCGGGAGGACCCATGAGCGAACCTGACACCGAGCACAGGTCATTGACGTCTTCCTCCTAGCCGACAAGGATATCTTGTGTGTTTCTTTCCAAAGGAACAGCTGACTCTCTCACTTACTAAGCGAAAATTAGATCGCGGAGGCCCAATTAAAAGTCGATTTGCGGGAGAACGGTTCACTTCTGACCCATGGTTCCTCTCAGACATTTTACCTACGTTACAATACGAAGAAGATAGCCGAGCCAGTTTGAATCGGGGATTCCTCAATTAATTTTGCGGCAAGTAATTTTCACAAATCTTCAGCCAAGCCGAGTTCTAGAACAACCCCCCGAAGCCATGACAAAACATTTTGAAACACCCTGCACGTAGAATGTTAATTACGTACTTACTAAATTACTTAATGCATATTAATAATTCATACTTGCGACGAAAATTGCTTTAATAAATATATTTCACTTAATTAAAAGAACATTGTATGCTCTCTTTTTACACTATTTCTTTGTTTTATATAACATAGCATTTTTTAGGAACGTAAGTACCGTGTTATACGGGGGTTGCCTATATTTGTAAAGAGAATTGTGCAAAAAGATATCGAGTAGGTTAACTAGAAATCGAAATAATTATGGAGATGTGTCAGGATTCGCAAAATCACGGGATAGCCGAGTTATCAATTGGATCAGTGATAACTAGATGTGATCGGGGAACATCGTAAGAAATATATACTCGTAACTTATTGTTATTATAATAGATTCCCATGGATTCCTGTTGAACGTGGTCGGGCGGACGGACTTGAATGCAGACTAACAAATTTTTCTGACGAAATATTATTTTTGCAGGCGCTCTCGTTCAACAAATTGAAAAGGATTTCAGCAGCATGGAAGAGATGAAGAAGCGATTATCCGAAAGTACTATAGCAATTCAGGGATCCGGTTGGGGTTGGTTAGGATTTGATCAAAAAACAAAATCTCTAAGAATAGCAACTTGCGCCAATCAGGATCCTTTACAAGCCACCACTGGATTAATACCACTTTTTGGAATTGATGTTTGGGAGCATGCATACTATTTGCAGTACAAAAATGTACGGCCAGACTATGTTAAGGCGATCTTTGACATTGTTAATTGGCAGGATGTCAGCAGTCGTTTTAAGATTGCTGTTGGGCGTTAGATAAAGTATTTGTGTTTATTTATTGGAGTTGAAACTACTATAACGTCAAATATCGTTGCTAGCTGTAACGAAAGTTTTTCTTCAAAGTAATTCCACGTTTTTCATCACTGTCTTTGTATGAGGTGTCGATATAATAATCGACTTTATATATATGTATATGTAGATACATATCACATCATGGTATGTAATAATATACAATAAAAGGATAAAATTAACAAAATAGAAAATATTAAAATTAAACCGAAGAATGTATGTCTCTATAATTGTTTAGCTTGCAGTACTTTGCCACTGTTTCAGATACGTTACAATTTTAGGTTTATTATATCCCTGATGGTATTAGTAAGAAAATTACCCTAAAATAATATTCCATAATAGTCAAAGAATTTTAAAATGAAATACTACAGTAGTTAGAAGTATGCAAATTTGTGTCATTTTTCATATCAATGTAATGCACTAAACGCGAGTTGAGATATTACTGAATTTTACTGAATATCATTGAAATATTACTGGTTCAATACAATCATTTCATGATGAAGTATCATTTCAAAGTTTTTATGATAAATTGAAACTAGAACAAACTTCTGCCCTCGAAATTATCTCATCCCCTTCAAGATCAGCCTCTTTCTTTATTCTCTATTGATGCCTATGAGAAACTAACGTATATTTAATTCATAGTATGAATAATAAAATGAAATTAAGAACTAAGGAAAGGATAAAACACGGCTACTGTTGCAAAGTACTTAACATTTAAATTTTATCGATAAACACATAACGAGCAGATGATGAGATACCTCGTAATTCATAAGGTGCCATTAGAAAGGGTGGTTACAACAGTGACAAGGGGCCTACCTGGCCCTTTAACCGTTTGAGTGCCACGCGTCTTTGCTGTTTCCCCGTCCAAAAGTGCCAAGGAGCGCTTTTTCGCTTGTCGTATTCTCCATTCAAAAACCCAAGCGGCGCGATAGCGCTTATCTTATTCTCCGATTAAAAATGCCAAGAAGCGGTATTGCGCTGTTTTCTGCTCTTATTTTTGTACATTTTAATAACATTTGCATCCAAATGTTACATTGAAATTAAAGTTCGTCCTTTTATCAGCTGTATCATTATTTTATTCTTATCTAAAACGGAATGGTAGTCGTAAAGTCACGTATCGACAGAAGCCGAGCGTGTGCTGGTTGTCGGTTTCGCAGTCTAGAGCGCTGGCACTTTTCGAGCGAAACAGGAGAAGCGCAAAATCGCTCCTTGGCACTCAAACGGTTAAATATTACTAAAGAAACTCCATACAAAGATCACCTGCAAAGATTGTTGGGAGGAATAGAACAACATATCCTGGCGTACAAAATCCACCTTTGAAGAAACAAAAGAAACTTCCAACAGGACATTACAAAGTGTGCTTTACGAACGAAAAAATAAGTGAAATTAGCTATATTTGTAAGCTTTGTTGTGTTCCACTTCACTTACTTGGATGTTTTACTAATTGTAAGCCATGTAGTGAGTCATACTTTGGAAAAGTTTTAGTTTGTAAAAATATATAATTAATATGTATTATACATTGAGAAATCATGCAACTTTAAGGATATTTGATGAAAACAAATATTTCATATGGCAATGATTTTGTAACTACAAACAAATCATAAGTAATATGAAAATATTTGACATAAAGAAATAACTGGCCTATTTGGTACAGTTAGCAATGAAATTTCTGGTCCGCAATGTGTTAAGGCACGTATCTCTTGTAACTTGCGTAAACACAACTGTTGTGAGATAGCAGCTGGCAAGCTGAACCCACTTGCAATTATTGCTCTCACGATCGGAGAGTGATGAGATTTACATATTAGCATAAATGTTTATTTCGTATATGTCTGACAGTAATCTCCCATTTCCAATTGCTTCCAAAATATTTCCAGACAGCTCACGAATAGTAAAGACGGCAGAGAAGAAGTATTGGTCGAAAGGAAAAACTTTCTTATTAATATTGTGATGGGAATATTTACCTCAACTATGAGATGCAAAAAGCAAAAATTATCACAGCAGGATGAAAAAACAAAATGCACTATTCCCTCTTTATTATGCTAGGTTCTGCAAGTTCCGAAAGGCACTCGTAATCACTGATACTCATCCGTAAAAAATGATTGGGTGCTGTAGGACCGTCCATTCTCAGTTCTGATGATAATGTTTTATAAACACCCAAGCCACATATCCTCGATGTTGAATTTCTCACCCTGACTTCTTTTTCTTTTAAACTATGTGCTATACACGCACTATCACATTTAAAACCTTTTGCGGATGATTGACACAAATATGTGGTTTGAGAAAAAATCTGATTATAATATATCGGCGCATGTATACATGGTAAGAGTTGAAATAATTTTGCACTCTGAATAATGTACACATTCTCGGCATTAGTAGAGCAAAAAATTCAGGGTCCACTCTAAAAAATTCTTGTAGACAGTGCATTGCATCAGTATTTGCAGACACGTGTATACACTTCTCCAAATCATTCTGCACGAAATCTCTCAAGTTATTTGCTAGTTGCGTGCAACTTTAAGGACACATGTAAAAGTTGTCCCAAAAACTTGACGGAGCCATTTGTATACCTTTCTCAGTCTTATATAAATTGAATGTTATTGTAAGTTTGGCGAACTCGAAGCATAACAAATGAACTTATTGTTAGACACGTAACAGGACACGGCTAACATGATCAGCTTCTGGAAATGGACAAAAAGGTTGACAGCGTTGACAATGCTGTAAGGTTGGTAAAGTACACCAGAGTTTACTCACTTACTGTGAGGAAGAATGAAAAGAGGCTTAACGGGCTTAACCTGCGGCTTTGATAATCAATAGAGTCCAGTAGATGCCAGTAGAGTTACCTCGCGCCGTGCATACGTCGTGTCGTGTCCGCCGTCTCCAAAGGAACGTTCCGGAATCAGAACCAGTATGGCCGGAAGACCTCAGCTGTTCTCACGTCACTGTCAACGTATCTGGTGAGTCAAGAGTATTCTTATTGTTTTAAAGACACACTATGTAATCACACCCTTTGTTATCATTACACGAATGCAAAATTATGATATTTCCCGGCCTATGTTTTTTGATTTGTTCGTGCATCATACCGTCGCGTACGACGAACCCCCGCACATCTTGCTCGTAATACGAATTATTTATTTCATCTATTACCTTTGTCAAACTCACTGTGAAATTATTCTAAGGTTCTCCAATGTTAGCCTTGTTATTACATGTTATTATGCCAAAGTTGCCTTGTCAACAGTCACATATTGCACGGTATAGTATTATTACTACAAGTTCAATTCTTTTTTTGTGTTATATTATATTATTTGAGAAAGAACAGCGAGAAGTTCTCATCGTTAATTGTAACTGTGTCGAAGTTGCTTTGAACTTTTATCAAATTCGGATGAAGTTTTTCATATGAGCGAAACTTTTTAAATTCTGCGCAAGTTACTTTATCCTTTACATTAAATTTATCTCTGCATAGAAATACACAAATACTTTTCCGTATCAGAAAAGAAAGAGGCAAAAGAAAGGGTGTCTTGAAAAATCGTTAATATATTTTTGATTTCTGTAATCATACGATTGAAACACAGCTATACTTACTCTACAGAGCATTTTGAAAAATTAGGTATCTATATTCGTGCATGATTATAAATGATATAAATGAGCATTAACCCCTTACCGTACTATATATTTCTTTTGTGATTGCCTCCGCAATGATTTCGAATTAAACTGTTAAAATAAAAATTGATCAGTGATTCTTGAATATTATATGATTTTATGTAATATTTGGTTCAATTTGGTAGGTTTTAAAAAACTTGAAAATTTCCTTTCTAATTTTCCGCATCAGGTGTGTCGTTCGTTATTGTACGGCAAGGGGTTAATTACAATCAAAGATGGCGCTTCCGTACCAATCTCCGCGCGTCGTATCGACTCTGTATACTCCAAGTGATAGCAGCTTTACGTTTTTATATTTCACTAAAGGCAGCACGTCGACATTGTATGGCGTAAAGTTAAGCGAATAAAAGTGGCTCTAGGGAAACATTTTTCTAAAGTCAAAGTGTGGAGCAACAGCCTGAAAGGTATGAAAGGTTGATTTTGAAAAAGTCCTACGTTATCAATTAAATTTCTGATACTAGACTATATTTATTAGGAATATGTTAGTGGGCATCAACCTGCAGCATCTAAAGGTAAATTTCACTTCAAAAAACAGTTTTATTAAACGAAGAATTACTTTCGCGTTTGGAGTTCTTACAAGTGAAAGATAACGTCGTCGCAAGATGCCGACTGTCAGTGATTCAAGATAATTGATTATCTTTTGGAAATGAGCAGAGGTTTTAAGAGCTCTGAAACTGCGTGGTGGGAGGTTCGGATGACCCTGACTTCTCGTGATTAAGGTTCCAAAGAACGGCCGCTTTCCCTGTGACTCTTGTCAAGACTAAAGGTCTTTAAAATATGTTTTACAGGGAAAGCGATAACAAATAAATAAGATTTCCCGTTTGGATCCTGAATCACGTTTGACAATATTTGGCGTTTTATAGAATTAGGTCAGTATCCAACACCTCCGCCGATTAAGATTGAACATGATAGTGTTCGATATACAAAAATATGAAAACAAATACAGATGTACAATACGATTGGAAACATGAGTTGTAAATGTAGAATATAAATATGAAATACTAAATATGATTCAAGTATATGGAGAAAGAATTACGAGAACGGTGTATAAGAAATGTAGAATTATTGACCACGACCTAATGTGCTAACGGTGCACATATACGAAAACTAAATATAATTATATTAGAATAAACATAATACTAAAGACGTAACATAATTATGGAATAGGAATACAATTTTAGAGATGTAACTTCCGATTACGATTAGAGTGTGAACATAAGTATAAAATACAGATACAAATATAAAGAACAGTCTTTGGTTGTGCTTTCCACTTTTACATCGGTGTAGTGTTTCTGTAGGGTGACTGTTGGTGGTTGTTGTTGATCATATAAAGATTTCTCGCTGTTTGAATTGGTTCCATGGCATCTTTCCTGTGATCTTCTTGTGATGATGTCGGGTAGTGGTTCTCTGCTACTAGAATTTGTTTGTCTTCTTATCCAGGAATAGTAATTGTTATTTGTACAATGTCTTAGTTGCAAATTGTAATTCATGAAATTTGTAACATTGGTGGGATAGTTTCACCGTTTCCTGGATTCTTCGTGAAACAGAAAATTCTTTTTAAAACAGTCAAATAGGCTAGCTAACAGCAGTAATTCCGACAGATTATTAATAATAATACTGTCCAGATATTTTGATTTTTTATTAAGTCTATTTGGTTGAAATGCGTTTTTGATTTTGGAAAATTTTTGTCGTTTATTAAACGAGTTTGCATTTTATTTAAATGATTTATATAAGAATCAGTGTGCGTTTGCTTGATGACATTCATTTTTGCGGGTTTGGCTGTCCCGCTTTTTGAATCATTGACGCATAATCTGCTCACGGTTTCAGCGTTAGAAATGATCTTTCTGGCTTTATATCCTATTTTATATTGGCATTCATCTAGCTTTGAAATTATTCGGATTCGGCATTCGAAATAGAATTTGATGAGTCGCCAGTGATGGAAATTAATTGTTTGCTTCCCTTAAAATTTCCAGTATTCACATTAGGAGTTAGTGTAGTTTTTGTGTGCGTTAGTGGTATAGATGCTCGATTAGGAAAATGCAATAAATCATTAGCATAGTCGATTTGTAGTCTTAAATTTGCAATTATATCGTTTCCTAAGATTCCAGGATAAGAAATTGGGAAGTTGTCCTTTACTACGTGAAAAATGCAAGTGTAGGAATTTCTTTAATCCGTTTGAATATTTAGATGACAATATCCAAGCGTGCCGAAAGTATCGGAGGTTAAGCCTGTGATTTTTAATTTAACGTCTTCGTAGCAAGGCGTGTTTGAATGAAGATTAGAAATTTTTATTACTGGAATATTTGCGCCTGTATCGAGAAGTAATTTGAGGGAATTTGTATTTCCTTCCTTTAGATTAAGATTTACGCACGTAGTAGTGCCTCCGATCAAATTTGGATTTTGTGCGTGAATACTGTGGATCGCTCTCGGTATAGCAGTAATCGGAGCGCGATTGGGATTTGAAGTATTTCCATTTTCGACAGTTACAGTCAGACCCCGCTTAACGCTGCCCCGCTTAACGCTGTTTCACTATTACGCGGTTTTTGGATTCCTCGAAATCGCAATCGGTAGTGGTGCTTGTCGTATATGTGTATAAAAAAATTATTGGTCACGGCTTTCAGGGGTTGTTCTACAGCTTTGGATCGATGGAGATTTGTAAAAAAAATCGGCCGCAAAGTTCAGGAAAAGGTAGCTGATTTTTTTTATTGGCCCATCGCATTCGTCTTATTGTGTAGGTAAAATGTCTGAGAGGAACTATGGGTAAAAAACGGACCGTTCTTTCGCAAATTAACTTTTAATTCAGCCTCCGCCATTAAATCGTCGCTGGATAAAGTCAAACTTGTAGGTCTCCGTACGGAAAGAAACAAGGGAGCTCTCCTTCTTGGTTCGAATAGTTAAAGAAAGAGAGTGCCAAATAAAATTGGAAACCGGGGGACTAGGTCAACGAACTACAGTAAACCCTCGATAAATGCACTCATTTCGGGGGCAAAGCAGTGCTCTTATCGTGTACCGGTGCCGAATTTGTGTTTACATTAGGGCTCGAGCCAAGCGCGAGCTTAAAAAAAGACAGACTGTAGAAGAGACAGAGAGGTCCAATCCACAGGGGGACCGGCCCGAACGTATCGGAGAGGCAATACTAATTGGAGGGTCCGCCGTTTTCATTTTCGGCCTTTTTCGGTCTTTTTTTTTTAAACCTTTGCTAACGTATTTGTGAGATTTTTCTGATTAAAATGATACCAAACACGACATAGTTTGAATTGTATTTACTCAATATTTAATATATTTACTTAGTATTTACATACTTAAAACATTTCGTGTTTGGTATCATTGTAATCAGAAAAATCTCAAAAATGCATTGGGAAAAGTTACATTCAGCAAAATTAATAAACGACCAAGTTTTTTGTTGCATTAGCAATGCCTCGCCGATACTTTCGTGCCGCTCACTTTGTTTGCTTGCTCTCTCTGTCTCTTCTACTGACTGTCCTTTTCTAAGCTCGCGCTCGGTTGACGCCCGATTGTAAACACAGATTAGATGCCTCTGCTACCTAAGAGCAATATTCGGTCACGACCTGTGCATTTATCGAGGGAGGTGCCTATTCAGTGTTTTTATGCGGCTCCAGCTGACCGCGAATGTAGAAAGGGTCAGAATATGGAAAACCACCCCCTCGAAGATGCAGGAGTTAAATGTAACGGGACTCGTTTGTGATGGACACGAGATTAACCGCGTTCTTTACTCCATGCATAAACGAATGGAGCAAACTTGGACGATGCTCACAGTTTATTGCATACATGGCTAAGCTATTGAGACAAATAAATTAAAATTTTTAAAAGCAGGATACACCAGATGGGCCTTGTGGAATTTTTGGAATAAAAGTCATTAAATTAAAGATATTTTTCTCAAAAATACCCATGGGATTCTTCGTGCAATAAAGTTTTGAAAAGGTTCTTATTATATTGAAGACGAATTGCTTGCTGAACAACGAGCCTTGAAATACAGTTAGAAAAATTGGAACAAAGAAAAAATGGAACAAAGAACGTTCCTCAAAAGATTCGTAGGACCGGATTGGTTGCGGTAAATCTCGTGTCCAACACAAACGAGTCCCGTTACATTTAACTCCTGTATCTTCGAGGGGGTGGTTTTCCATATTCTGACCCTGTCTAAATCCGCGGTCAGCTGGAGCCGCATAAAAACACTGAATAGTGTAAGATAAGCCTCAGTCTTGACCGTTGACCGCTAGGCAACCTTAGGCCTCTGCCTCTTATTTACTCTTAGTCGCCGGTGCATTTCCGAAATGTAATAGAACTTTTGCCCCGTAGATAGGCACGTACGCCTATCTCGAAACAAAGGAATACTAACAAGGGAACATCCCGAGGTGCCACACGCCGATTTTGATGAAATTTTAGTATGATGGAGTACTCGTTAGAATATTCGACACGTATTTTTTTATATCGGCAATCGTCCACGTTAAAGGGGTGAAAACCGCCCCCAAAGTTGGGGGCCAAAAGTGTATTTCGTTGAATATCTTGGAAACTATGAGAGATAGAGCATTTGCGTAAATTGACGAAATTAGCGCCTTTGCATTACGAATTTAACGGCATAATTTCTTTTGCAAAATCTCCATTTGTTTAAACAATATGTTGAAAAATAACATATTTTCGGCAATTTTACCACTTTAATGTTATTCAATTTTCTTGAATATTTTTTTGTAAAAACTACATTTCCTATACAAAATTACGGATAAATAGGAATTTCGATTTTTTCATCAACAAAAAAGTTATTACATATGAGATTTTATCGTTCGACGCGCAAAATAGAGTCCCTACACGAGTCGTTCCTTGTTCATAACTCCCCGGTAATTTGTAAATAAATTGATTTTACCGATAACCATTCGTTGCTAACGAAAAGAAAAGAATTTTCCGTTACTTTAATGCGATATAATTTTCGGCTACAGCACTGCGCGCGGTTTATGGAGGGACATTCCCAGGTCGGCACGGTGTGAACAAATAAATGAAACAACAAGAATGGAGTGTAAAATGCTTATAGAAAAAGTAGTGGCCGCTCACCAACAATGAGAAGTAGCCGAGGTGTATGTCTATCGCACTTCACGAATCTACAGCTTCGGCCTGCTTATTGTTAGAAATGTCAAAGATTATAACTCTTTGTCTATGCGTTACGAAAATCACAGGCTTTCGCCTGATGACAAATTTCAGGGATCTTTCCCATTTTTACAACATACTTCGGAAATTTCCTCTTCGCGAGGAAAAAGAGGGTGGGGTTTAACTATTATACTAATAACCAATGACAGACATGGTAAAGTCGATACGTCATCGTCTTTAAGGTATATATAATAGTGAGTGTTTAATATTTGTCGAATTCTATTCGCATCAACATTCGTATGCTGACGAAAGAGTTTTTGCTATTGCGAAGATTTTGGAAAGCGCTAATAGCTTCTTGCGGTAATAATTTACAGTAAGTATCTTTGTTAAAAACCAAAATCAGTTGTCGTCACCGAGATACGAACACATGTTTAGATATGCATGGTTCCGCTGCGGCTACATAGAGAGCAGACCAAACGAATTTGCAAATCCCGTTGCATTTTGTTTCACAGATTTGCAATTTGAAATTACCAACTGTTCCGACTGCGACGATGTAGTTGCTTTGAAGTGTTCATGGTGTAAAAATCACTTATGTTTTAAACATTTTTTTGAAGGATATCAATACTGCCAAAATTATATAGAATAACAGATATTAATTACAGCCCTACCATTTATTTGAAAGCACCAACGTTTATATATTAATAAAATCAGCTCTTTTAAGAGTTACCAAGCAGTTACGAACAAGGAACGACTCGTGTAGGGACTCTATTTCGCGCGTCGAACGATAAAATCTCATATGTAATAACTTTTTTGTTGAAGAAAAAATCGAAATTCCTATTTATCCGTAATTTTGTATAGGAAATGTAGTTTTTACAAAAAAATATTCAAGAAAATTGAATAACAGTAAAGTGGTAAAACTGCCGAAAATATGTTATTTTTCAACATATTGTTTAAACAAATGGAGATTTTGCAAAAGAAATTATGCCGTTAAATTCGTAATGCAAAGGCGCTAATTTCGTCAATTTACGCAAATGCTCTATCTCTCATAGTTTCCAAGATATTCAACGAAATACACTTTTGGCCCCCAATTTTGGGGGCGGTTTTCACCCCTTTAACGTGGACGATTGCCGATATAAAAAAATACGTGTCGAATATTCTAACGAGTACTCCATCATACTAAAATTTCATCAAAATCGGCGTGTGGCACCTCGGGATGTTCCCTTGTAAGTATTTAAGACCACCGAAAAACCGCAAAACCAGTCATTGTATTTAAAAACCTGCTGTAAGTCGTTACTCTGTCAGTCGTCAATAAAACTAAAAAGGATCCACCTGAACCACTTCTTACATAGGCACCTCCCTCGATAAATGCACAGGTCGTGACCGAATATTGCTCTTAGGTAGCAGAGGCATCTAATCTGTGTTTACAATCGGGCGTCAACCGAGCGCGAGCTTAGAAAAGGACAGTCAGTAGAAGAGACAGAGAGAGCAAGCAAACAAAGTGAGCGGCACAAAAGTATCGGCGAGGCATTGCTAATGCAACAAAAAACTTGGTCGTTTATTAATTTTGCTGAATGTAATTTTTCCCAATGCATTTTTGAGATTTTTCTGATTACAATGATACCAAACACGAAATGTTTTAAGTATGTAAATACTAAGTAAATATATTAAATATTGAGTAAATACAATTCAAACTATGTCGTGTTTGGCATCATTTTAATCAGAAAAATCTCACAAATACGTTAGCAAAGGTTTCAAAAAAAAAGACCGAAAAAGGCCGAAAATGAAAACGGCGGACCCTCCAATTAGTATTGCCTCACCGATACATTCGGGCCGCTCCCCCGATAGCTTGGGCCTCTCCGTCTCTTCTACTGTCTGTCCTTTTCTTTGTTCGCGCTTCACTGCAGCCGTGATGTAAACAAGAATTCGGCACGGCTACTTCATAAGAGATGCGCTTGAGCCCCGAACTGTGTAGTAGTTATCCAGCTTTTACTGTATTACTTCCATTTGTATTTCTGTAACATTCGGTAGTTGTGTTATTTGTTCTTTGACACAAATTACATTTTTGCATTGGGACGTTATCGTATCTTAATCTCAAAGCTCTTTCTTCAGCTACTGCAGCGGAATATGCGTCTGTGATTGTTTTGAAATCGCGATAACGAAGCATCTGAGATATTTGAGGCTGCGAATGGTGTACAAATCTGTTTAGAATAAGATGATTCAATATCTGTATGCGACCGGTTAGTGTGTCATGCTGTGAATCATTGGCATGGAAGGAGGCTAGTATTTGTGACGACAAATCTTCTAATCTTTGATAGTAATGCGATACGTTTTCGGTTCTTTCTTGTTTGACATTACTAAGTTCTTCGAATAATTGACTGTGACTTTTCTTGTCTTGATACAACTTTAGTAATAATTGAGATATCTCTGGCCAAGTCGTTAAGTCACAATGAATATCAATTTGATCTCTGGCCTTACCGATGATCCTACTTTTCACGAATAATAATAATGGCGTATGTTGATGAGGTTGTGCTAGTTCGAATACAGCATCTACTTGTTTTATAAAGCTCCGGAGTTTATATTTATTCCCATCAAACTCATCTGGTATTAAACGAATTAAAAAGTCTAGAGAAAGCTGTTGTGTTGCTACAGTTGTATATACTTCGGTTTCAGTACTCATTTTCTTTACTTTCTAGGTATTCGTTTGCAAAAATTGGAAAATTTATTTAGGATTCAGAATTTACGATTTAGGATTTTGCATTTAGGATTTAGGATTTCGGATTTAGAATATTAGATTTAGAATTTTAGATTTAGAATTTTAGATTTAGAATTTTAGGTTTACGAATTATAATTTAGGATTCAGGATTTTGGATTTAGGATTTAGAATTTACGATTTAGGATTTTGGATTTAGGGTTTTGAATTTACGACTTAGGATTTTGGATTTAGAATTTAGGATTTGGGATTTAGAATTTTAGATTTAGGATGTTGATTTGTAAGATTTTGGAACTGCAAGAATAGTTGAAGTTCACCACTCACGGTGTGTTTCCTTGTTGATCCAAATAGCTTCTGCGATTGGTGCTGGAGGTTCAACTGCTCCAGGAATGACAGCCAAATCGTAGTGCAACCGCTTGTAGATTCTTCGCTGGACGATCTGATTTCACGATTAAAATCGTCACTCACGCTCGGTGTGGAGTCGCTACTTCAAAATTTCGACCGAAGATCGTAGTGCAGGGTTAAAATTTAGTTGATCGCCAGAGCTGTCCTTGGAAGAGCTCCGCCTGCTTCACCCATACATACAGCTGAGATGTCACTGATTCACAGCACTCTCTCGGTGTCATGGCCGGACCTATTGGCACGAGCGTGGTGGCGTATTGGGGCGACATTCGTATCTAACCGCTCGCGCTGGAAAGACATGCCACGCGCGTCGATCGCGGAAAACAAAACGACGTGCGTGGCACGTCGACCAAGGTTATTTGTCGAAAGACAGTTTCAGATCGCACCACGTCGCGTGTGGGGCAAAACAAAAGTATTTTTAGTGAAAAAGTATGCTCTGATATGTTTTAAATCAAATACGATTAACAGATTTTAATGTTTTTGGACTTCTGGCGATGATTTGGTGGAATTCAACCACTACGTGACGCCTTACGGCGAAATATAATGCTCCGTTCTAGCACGCGCATTTGTAAATTAATTTCTAGCGCAAACAGGTAAGAAACTCCGCGACAGCAGAACGCAAGCCCTTCTCGCGTTAAAGACTACATTATTGCGGCCGTCTTAGCGATACATTTTATAATCCTGTCTAGGCTCTCGCTAGCAAAGTTTTAACAGGTTTCCACATCACCCATGGGGTACTATTGCCAATGCGTTTTTTTTCAGTGGCTTCTCAGCTGATTCTCTCACTTACTAAGCGAAAATTAGATCGCAGAGGCCCAATTAAAAGTCGATTTGCGGGAGAACGGTTCAATTCTGACCCATGGTTCCTCTCAGACATTTTACCTACGTAACAATACGAAGAAGATAGCCGAGCCAGTTTGAATCGGGGATTCCTCAAATAATTTTGCGGCAAGTAATTTTCACAAATCTTCATCCAATCAGAGCTCTAGAACAACCCCCGAAGCCATGACAAAACCTTTTGAAACACCCTGTACCTATACCAACGATTTGGATACCCGAGAGACAGTTTCGTTAGTATCGGTATAATTCCCTAGTAGCACAAAATATTGAATACATATGTATCTAATATTAATAAAACATTTAAGTAATCTCTCTTTAATATTTTAGAGATCGTGTTCTTTATTTAACACTAGGTTTACGGAAGCCGTCAAATTGACGGGTTCGTACTTCTTTATAAGCATTTCTCAAATATACAGAGAAGCAGTATCACGTGTATTTTATAATAGAAAAATTACTTAATGAATTACCATCTTTGCCGCTTGATCCCTCTTTTTTCAAAGTCTTTATTTAATATATTGCAATGTAACAGATTTCACTCCCGTAAAGCTAGTGTTAAACGATTTGCAATGATTTAGTTTATTCACTATAATTACCGTGCAGATATGCGTCTACAAAGTTATCGAATCGCTTTTCCAGCTCTTTGCTGTTCTATCTTCGGGGGACGGCGTATCCCCTTTTTTTATTTTTTACATGAGGAAATCTTCCAAAGACACCCCCTGTCCCGAGGGAAGGGCAGTGGGTAGTGCCGGATTCCTACCGGCTAAAACCTCATGGTGACCTCTCGTTAAAGCTTTATGGATGGAACCCAGGGACTAAACTAACAAGGGAACATCCCGAACCCGTACACGCCGATTTTGATGAAAATTATATGGTAGATAGTTCTCGACAAAATATTTGACACCTATTTTTTTATATCTGCAATCGTCCACATTGAAGGGGTGATAATAGCCCTCAAACTTTGGGGTTGAAAATGGTTTTTTCGAAATATCTCCGAGATTAAAGGGCGCACGGAAAATATTTTTTTTAAATTGTGCGCCTTGAGATTACGAATCCAGTGATATAAATAATAATTGCAAAAAATTATTTGTTTAAACAATATATTAAAATTTCTTAATTTTTTGTTAATTTTTCGTACTAAATGTTGTTCCATTTTCGTGGAAATTTATGTGTATAAAGTATAGACAAAATTAGTGAATACGTGTTTTTGGAATTTTTTGTTTACTAACATTTAACGATACTTATGTAACGTTTAATTTTTCGCTTTTCTGGTAAGCATAACTCTGGATCCCATCCTACCCTGTTGCTCCCGGTGAAGGCGGTTTCCGACCCGAAGGTCTTCCCCCATCCATCCCCGGGGCTTCCCCAAAGAACTTGAAACCACCATGCAGTCACGACATGGCGGTTCCCCCTCCCCACCGTGGTTGCCGAAGCGTACCGAGTAGGGCCCTCACCTCTACCCGGTCCACGGTCTCAGCCAAGGCATAGCCTCGCGAGGGAGCATGCACAACGCGGCGCTATGCCTCAGCTGATCCGGCCATAGTAGGCTTAAAATAATAATTATTATAAGTCCTACTTACCTTGTATATATACAATAAATAAATAAATAGTACGCACACACTCACTAACACACACACATACACACAATAAATAAATAAATAAATACATATATATATATACACATAGTCGCTGAGGGAGAATATTGTTCAGGCGACCCGAGAGGGTGCAGAGGGATCTGGTCATGTCACCGGAGCCCTCCCCTCGGGTTACCTTCTCCTCACGCGGCCACGCCGACGTGAGGTATTCTCCCTCAGCCCCTCCCGGTCTCTCTCCGCGGCCTCCTTCTGGAGAAGCACTTCTTCGCAGAAGGAGGCCACCGCTCGCCATTTGGCCTCGCCAGCGAGCATTTCTCTCACCACCGCCTGTGGTGAGAGATCCCCCCCTATACACGCGATGAGGACACTGCGCTCAGTTCGCCACGCTGGGCAGACCTCCAGCGTATGCTGGGCAGTGTCCTCTCCCCCCCTGTCACAATGGTGACACTGAGGTGTTACCTCCTTGCCGATCTTGCACAGAAACTCACCGAAGCACCCATGCCCGGTGAGAATCTGTGTCAGACGATAGGAGAGTTGGCCGTGCTTTCTTGTCACCCATTCCTTGAGGAATGGGGTAACAGCATTCACAGCGCGTGATGCCTGGTTCTCGGGCTCCTCGAGCCACGAGGACCATTTGGCAATCATGCGCTGTTCGGCCTGACGCCTCACGTCCACTTCCTCGGCACCGGACGGCTCTCCCTCATCCGCTTGCTGCAGAGGCGGCGCACGGAGGTTTGTGTAAACCTCCGCAGCCATTTCCGCATGAAATGAAAACGGCGGGGAGGCCGCCAGTACGGAGGCGGCCGGATAGGAAATCGTGCGGTAACCCCGCACGACCCGGATAGCCATCAGGCGGTGAACCTTGCGCATGGCTCGGCTCGCCCGCCCGTTGACATCCAGGCCGCCGGCCCATACTGGACCTCCGTAGAGCACCATGGACCGGACGACTCCCAAATACAGCCGCTCACCTTCTCATTTGGACCGCCCAGGTTGGGAGTCAGACGGCTTAAAGCAGCCGCTGCCTTCTCCAACCTGGGGGCCAAGTTCTCGAAGTGGTGTGAGAAGCGCCAATAACTGTTCACCGTGAGGCCCAAGTATTTAAACTTACGCCTCACGGTGACAGTCGTCTTTCCCACCGTGAGTGAGGCGTTGGCTGGCAACCCGCGACCCGTCGTGCCACAGAGCCAAATGGCCTGTGTCTTTTAAGTTGCCACCCGCAGCCCCAGTCCCTCGATCGACAAGGAGACCCTCCTAACCGCGTCTTCCGCGATCGCGAGGTTGCTCCTCCAGTCGTTCCCGACGACGACGATCATAGTGTCGTCGGCGTACGCTACCAGCGACGCGCCGTCGGGGAGGGAAGTCCTCAGTACTTTGTCGAACGCGAGATTCCACAGGAGTGGTCCGAGGACCGATCCCTGTCGAACCCCCCGCTCGACCGAGTCGGAACATGGCCCATCCATACCGTGCCAATCTACACACATGTCCCGTAGATAGTCCAGGACGACCTTGCTGAGATAGAGAGGGACTCGATGATACTCGAGAGCCCTCTCTATAGCAGTCCAGGAAACAGTGTTGAAGGCATTCGCTATGTCTAGCGACACCGCCACAGCAACACTGCCCCTTCCTACTGCCCGCTTCGCGAGGTCGCTCACCCTGTTGATGGCATCAACAGTAGAACAACCTCGTCTGAAGCCATACTGGGCCTCAGAGACGTCCGGACCAACCAAGGACAGATGCCTGACTATACGGCCGGCAATTACTCTTTCGAGCAATTTGCCAGCCTCATCAAGCAAGCAGATTGGCCGGTATGCAGCCGGTGAGTTCTCGGACTTTCCCTCTTTCTGGAGGAGCACCAATTTGGCGCGTTTCCAGCCTGAGGGGAACCGACCCGATCTTAGGCAAGCATCAAAAATACGCTTGAGATCGGGTCCAAGGACACTCATCGAATGAACCAGGACTTTCCCGGGGATGCCGTCAGGTCCTGGCGCCGTATTACGGCTAGCCAGACGCTTGATGGCCCCGGATAGCTCCTGGACGGTGACCCCCAGTTCATCGGTCCAGACCCCGCTGGTATCCGATCTTTCTCCGGCAGGCTCGACGTTCCCCTCCCTGGGGAAAAGTGTCGATACAACCTGCCGGAGGAACTGGGGTTCTAGCCTCTCCGTTAACGGGGGCGCCCATGGTCTTAGTTTGCCTAAGACCATTTTATAAGGTCGCCCCCACGGATCGGCGTTGAGACCGTCCAGGAGTTCCTTCCATGCCTGGTTCTTTGCGTCGTAGATGGCCAGGCGGAGAGTTCTATGGGCTGCGGAAAAGATCCGGCGCAGCCTCAACTCTTCCTCCTCCGTCGTGCTCCGTCTTCGACAGGCCCTGGTGTACTGGCGTCTTGCCCTGACGCACGTAGCTCTAACGGCGTATCCCCTTTTTCGAACCTTGGTCCTCCCTAGTCTTTCGGCTAATTTTTCCCTCCCTACTCTCGTCGTTCGAGAGTAAGGGAAAGTTCTTTCATCCTCGTCTAGGCGGGTCGCAAAAACTGATAAGGTTACCTCGAGACGCCCGTAAACCATGGGGTGTCTTGGTATGAAAAATTCCACATCTGGTGAACACCCCTCAAGACCCAGCCGCCTCGACGCAAAGTACCCACCTAGACAATAGGACTTCTCTTTACCGACGCGACCGCTCACGACCCGGGCCCTGTCCACCGCGGACGGTCCTAAGCCCGCGGGGCCCGCAGCATCAAAAAGGGTATATCAGGATAAGGGGTCAAAAGTGTCCTGGAACCGATTTCATTTGGGGAGGTGTCACTCGATGGGGAATACCCTGCGACCATTATGTATCAAATTTTAACCCTATATCCTGACCAGAAATGTAGTTATGGGGTAAAGTAAAAAAACTGGTTTTGGACCTTTTTCACCTTTTTATTGAGGTGCAAAAAATTCGAAAAATTCTGTTGTATTCTACACGCGCCGATACAGGTTTCAGATTTTTCCATTGAAATACCTATGTAAGTGCTAAAAATGCGCAAACGCAAAAAAAACGGGAAAAAGTAGTTTTCGTATCGAAATCTTCGAGGTACAACTTTTTCGTTTTTAGAGTAACAATTTGATACCCATGATTGTTACCCTCAATTTTTTTCACATTTTTAAAACCGTCTGCGCCATAGTGTAAAAAATGAAAAACTGATTTTACCGACGCATTTCGCTCTGAAACGTAATGAGTAGTTGTTATTTTTGCATACTTTTGATACAGTATGTTCATTTCGTGATTTTCAATGTTTCTGTATTCGAGACAGTTGTATGGGAATGGAAAGAGTTTAGGTAATTCACTTATCTGTAAGCTGTGTGTTCAGTTATCTACTAGAATTTTGGACATCCTTTCAACAGCAGCGGTGGCTACGCGTCTAGAGTGTCTGCTCTGGAATCGCTATGCACTTTTCTCCGCGAATTCGCGTTCGAGGTTTAATTTTTTTTTCTTTTTTTTTCTTTACTGCATCTGTATAAAAATAATCAATAATCATTTTGAAATGTTTTTACAATATTCGCAAATGCTTAAAAAATATATATTGTGTAGAAAATAATTATGGAGCATGTCTGATGTTTCGCCGAATCTCCCAAGCCATATCTTGCGCTATGCTTATGGGTATTCTTTAACATTTTGTAACAAATAAATTGAGGAAATATAAGCTTATTCTGATATATAAAAATATATATTTGGTATTAAAGAAACAGAGTTTTATACCTTGATATGTTGCTGCAGAGGTGATGTCTAATGGAAACAAAAGTAAATTCTATTTACTGGGTCCTACCAGTTAAGTCAGGCAATTTCTTATCTGGCAGAGTTGATCGACGAGGAAAAGAACATTAACCTTTAATGTTTAACCCTTTCGCTACGGCAGTCCGTTCCGCGGGAGTAGCGCCACTGAACGGGGCACCGCGCCGCGCAGTGTGCACTTTGTCGCATCCGTAGTCTTCGATGTTCGCACTTACGTCTTTCAATGGCACTTTGGAATTTTCTTGTATGTATACTTTTTTAAGAGTTATGTAATAACTGTTTCGTCATATTATATGAAAAACATAAAAATGAGTATATTGTGAGTATTCAGAAATTTACATATTAACAAATTTTGCTATTATTATAAATAAAAATACAGTTAAGGTAGCTATATATCAAATTATACAATAATTCTTAGTAATGTAACTCAGCACCGATTATAGTCGGCACCCGTACACACAGCACGTCTCGCGGACACCGATTACAGTCGGCATCCGTACACACAGCACTTCGCGCGGCAGCCGACTATAGTCGGTGTCCGTACCGAAAGGGCTAAAAGTGTAAGGAAGGAAGCGGAACAGGAATAACACAAACGAGTTTAATAAATAATCAACAATGGCAAACAAACACAAAAAGTAGACTCTAATACATAAAATACAACTCAGAAAACCATAAAAGATAAACTATTACATAAAATACATAAGCTAATTATTCCTTAATACATGAGCTAATCCGTTCACTATTGCTTTCCGTAAAAGACTGTTTTTAACGTTTATAAACAGCGCCTCTCCTCGTTCAGGCAACGGAATCACGCGAGCCAGTCGTCGCAGCGGCGACGGCATACATGCTATGATCTAAATGCAGGCTCACATCAGGCACCAACACTCTTACATTCGGCCATCCTGACAGTCAATCGACCCAATTGAAAAAATACAATACAAAAAGAATTAAAATCAAAACTTTCTTAAAATGAAAATTAACATTGAGCAAAATGTGTTTACAGTTTTCCTTAAAACCAATCACAACATTAACATAACACGTATTTACAAAATTTATTGTAACTCGGTATCCAAGGTCAAGGCAAATATGTGATTCTTCCCACGTTCCGGAGTAGGGTGTCTGCGTCAATTGAAAACCTTCAACATCTTTTACAACGTAATGGTCACTTGTTAATACTCGGGCGATTTGGTATGGCCCTTTAAAACGCGGTATCATTTTTTGAGATACACCCGGTGAATTGTCGTAATTTTTTATCACAATTTTATCGCCCACTTCGTACTTTTTCGCGGTCTTACGATGGCTATCATAAAGACGGTTATTAGCATCCTGGTTCTGACGAATCTGTTTATCTGCCCGTTTGCGTACACTCGGTAAATCGCGGGTTACATTAATTTGTCCGTTAATTTCGAGCCCATCCCGCAATTCGTCCACAATATTTCCTCGTTGACGCACGCCAAATAATAAAATGCTCGGACATTGATTCGTCGCTTTTAACATCGTATTGTTACACGCGAATTCTACGTAGTCTAGAACATCGTACCCATGCGCATTTCTTTCATCAGTTAATTTTGCTATCATTGTGCAAAATGGTACGATTTACTCTCTCGACCTGGCCATTTGCCTGTGGCGATGCAGTAGCAATCTGAATATGCTGTACATTACACATGTCGACAAATTCCTCAAAAATTCGCGAGATGTAAAACAAGTGCCGCGGTCGGATATGATTCTTAAAATAAGATTTAAGGTATTTCATGACTTCTGCTGTGCTCGTACCTCTAGCCCAGGGTCAAGCTTTATTTGATCGCCAGAGCCGTCCTTGGAAGAGCTCCGCCTGCTTCCCCTTCCCGTGCGCTCGAGAGTTCGCTGATTGATTTGCCTTTCACTTGCCAGGTTCGGACCTATTAGCACGCGCGTGGTGGCGTATTGGGGCGATATTTGTATCTAACCGCTCGCGCTGGAAAGACATGCTACGCGCGTTGATCGCGGAAAACAAAACGACGTGCGTAGCACGTCGACCAAGGTTATTTGTTGAAGAACAGTTTCAGATCGCACCACGTCGCGTGCAGGGTAAAACAAAAGTATTGTTAGTGAAAAAGTATGCTCTGATATGTTTTAAATCAAATACGATTAATAGATTTTGATGTTTTTGGACTTCTGGCGATGATTTGGTGGAATTCAACCACTACGTGACGCCTTACGGCGAAATATAATGTTCCGTTCTAGTACGCGCATCTATAAATTAATTTCTAGCGCAAACAGTTAAGAAACTCCGCGACAGCAGAACGCAAGGCCTTCTCGCGTTAAAGAATACATTGCTGCGGCCGAGCATTATAATGGATGAAGTAAAAAGTTCTGAGCGTTTTTTCTCTTTACTTTGATGATAAAATTAACAAACTTAGAATTTTCGGAATTAGATCAAATAAGCGCCGTTTTGTTCAATAACTTTTGCCCATTTTGAAGGCAATTTCATAATTCCGCGATTGAAGAAGTCTTCGTCTCTATTGTTAAAAAACTCGACCAGCTCACTTTTACAAGCCTCTCTTGAGGCCAGTTTTTTGCCATCAAGAAAATTTTGTAAATGTTTAAAAAGGTGATAATCGCTTGGTTCCCGGTCTGGGCTATACGGCGGGTGCGATATAACCTCCCATCCAAGCTCTCGGAGCTTCTGGCGTGTCGTTAAAGATGTGTGCGGCCTGGCGTTGTCTTGATGGAAGACAACACCCTTCCGATTGGACAATTCTGGTCGCTTCTCGTTGATCGCCTGCTTCAATCTGGTCAGTTGTTCACAATATAGGCCCGAATTGAGCGACTGGCCCGATGGGAGCTGCTCATAGTGCAGGATTCCCTTCCAATCCCATCAAACACATAGTAAAACCTTCTTGGTCGTTAATCCGGGCTTGGCGATCGTTTGGGCCGTCTCACCGCGCTTGGACCACGATCTTTTTCGCCTGTTATTCTCGTACGTGACCCATTTTTCATCGCCAGTCACCATCCACTGCAAAAATGGGTCCATTTCGTGACGCTTCAGCAAAGAATCGCAGGCATCAACTAGCTCCAAAAGGTTCTTTTGCGTCAGTTCGTGTGGCACCCATATATCGAGCTTTTTTTTGAGACCAGCCTTATGCAAATGGTTCCAAACGGTTTTCTGGCTAATCTTCAGTTCCTGGGCAATGGAATAAGTGCTCGCATGCCGGTCTGACTCGACGATTTCCATGATTTTATCGACATTTTCAAAACGCTCAAAACTTTTTACTTCACCCATTATTTCGCCGGAAGGCGTCACGTAGTGGTTGCATTCCACCAAATCATCGCCACAAGTCCAAAAACATTAAAATCTATTAATTGTATTTGATTTAAATCATATCAGAGCATACTTTTTCACTAATAATACTTTTGTTTTAACCTGCACGCGACGTGGTGCGATCTGAAACTGTTCTTCAACAAATAACTTTGGTCGACGTGCCACGCACGTCGTTTTGTTTTCCGCGATCGACGCGCGTGGCATGTCTTTCTAACGCGAGCGGTTAGATAGGAATGTCGTCCCAATACGCCACCACGCTCGTGCCAATAGGTCTGGCCATGACACCGAGAGAGTGCTGTGAATCAGTGACATCTCAGCTGTATGAATGGGTGAAGCAGGCGGAGCTCTTCCAAGGACGGCTCTGGCGATCAAATAAAGCTTGAGCCTGCTCTAGCCGCATACAATTTTATATGTTTAGTAAAAGCATCGACAATTGCGAAAATATAGCATTCTTTCGATCGTATCGTTCTAGACATTGGCGTTAAATGGTCAGTGTGTAATGTGGCAGAAGGTACATCACCCTTCGGTATCGATTGTAATAATCCTTCGACCTTTCCAAAATTTGGTGTGTATGCGATACATTTTAAACAACCTTTTATATGTTTCTCAATTTATAATTTCATGTCAGGAAACCAGCAGCTGGTTAGTATGCTTTCCATGGTTTTCCCCACTCTGACATGACCCATCTCGTTATGGTATTTATGTATAATACTCGTATCTGATACGGGTGGAACATAAAAGAGAATTCGTCCGTGATATGTCCAATGCATCTCTCATTTCGAAAAATTTCCGAAAAAGACCGCGAGTACCTGTCGACTCAACGCGTCTACGTGAGACATACGAGAACCAGATCGATGTTCCAGAACATAATCAAAATTTTGCATTTCTAAAACCCATCGTGCTATTCGAGGATTTATTTCCTTTTTGTTTAAAGATAAACTTAATGCTTGATAGTCAGTAGCTATTTTAAATTTGATTCCTAATAAATATGTTCTAAAATGGCGTAACGCATAAATTATTGCTAGAAAAGTAAAATATGGGATGTCATTTTTTATCCGTTTTTTTCTGTAAGAGAATTGCCCCAAAACCCACTGCGCTTGCATCACAATGTAATTCAGTTCTATCTCGCGGCGAGTATATGCTTAATCCCGGTGAATCTATTAATTTACTTTTAAGTGTTTTGAAAGCTTGTTCTTCGTCCATTCCGAACTGAAAATCTACGCCTTTCTTCGTAATATCGTATTAGGGTTTGGCAGTAATTGAAAATTTTTTAACGAACTTCCGAAAATAGGAACACAGTCCCAGAAAACTTTGAACATCACGGATGTTCCGTGGGACGGGAAATTTCCCGTTTAACAAATTAATAAATTTGTTAACTGCTTCAAGACTGTTCTTCGTCGGGCGAATTCCCTCGTTGGATACCGTGTAGCCCAAATAATCTAATTTCGTTTGAAAAAACCGCCATTTATCTAAACGTAATTGCAAACAATTCGCGACTAGTAGTTTAAATACCTTCCCTAACATGAGTAAATGAAGCACCACTATCTCGGTTGCGATAAGAAAGTCATCCAGGTACACCGCAATCTCTCCCGTGTTAATGTGTTCTCGAAATATCTCGGTGACGAAACGTTGAAATTTTAATGGGCCTCGTTTTAAACCGAAAGGCATCTTTAAATATTCATATTGACCTAATGGCGTGACAAATGAAGTATATTTGACCGAGTTTTCTTGCATCCTGTCATGAAAGAATCCATCCTTTAAATCAAGTATCGTAAAAAATGTCTTACCACTCAATAAATCGAGTTGGTCTTCGATCAGTCGGAGTGGAAAATTATCGCGTACCGTGACTTTATTTAACTTTCGGAAATTCACGCACATCCGTGCTTTGCCGTTTCTCTTTTTAGTTAACACGATCGGCGATGCATATTCCGAAGTACTTTCCCTAATAATACCTTTAGCAGGTAAATCATTTCAAATATTTCTCACTACGTTTTTTTCGTTATAAGAAAGTCTACGTGAAAGTACTACGCAAAAGGTTTGTCATGCGTTAGCGTAAGTTCCATCGTATTTTCTACAGCAGGGTTGATTGGCCTTTGCGCGTTAGCATAATTTATCATAAAGGGTCTGGCAGGATAAGGGGGTCAAAAGTGCGCTTGAAGCTATTTTATTCCACGATGCATCATTCGATGGGTAACCATAAGAAACCATTGTACACAAATTTTTAATCCAATAGCTTGACCGGGAGGGTAGTTATGGGGTAAATTCGAAAAACCGGTTTTTGCCCCATTTTCGCCACTTATTGATGTGTAAAAATGTCGAAAAAATTCTGACACATTCTAAACATGATTGCACAGTTTAGGAATGATTTTCAGATTCTTTCGATGCAAGTGTCACGCACAGACAATCAAAAACGGAAAAAAAATCGGAAAAATATAGATTGTGCACTGAAATCTTCAAGGTACAATTTTTAAATAATTACAGTAAGTACCTGATGTTACCATTATTATGCTCAATTTGTTTCATATTTTTTTGATATGGTGCAACACTGTCGGAAAAATCAAAAACCGATTTCCGGGACGCATTTCGGGCTGAAACGCGATCAGTATTTGCTATTTTTGCATTATTTTAATACAGTAATGTTCATTTTGTGATTTTCAATGTTTCTGCACACAAAGAAATTGCGAGTGAGTGCGAAGGATTGAATTGATTCAATTATTCGTAAGCTACACACTTCCTTATCAGGTAAAAATACGAACGTCCTTTCAATAGCAGCGATGGCGCAGTCGGTAGAGTTCCTGGTTGCGGAACCTTTCGAAATTTTTTGTCGCCGGTTCGAGTCCCACGGGGAAAAATAATTCTTTTTTTTTAATCATTCACTGCATAACAACAAATAATAATCATTTTTCAATTTTTCAGTGTTTTTCAAACATTTTTAAATACTTATACAATATGAAATATATGTAGAAACAATTATGGAGCATATTATTTTTTTCATTGATTCGTCCTAGCCATATCTCGTTATTCTTTTGTACATTCAGCGAATATTAGTTTACTGTAACGCATATAAATATGTATTCAATATTAAAACAATCAAATTATATATTCTGATGAACTATAATGAAGGCGATGTCTAACGGAAAGAAGGGTTTATTTCTTTTTAAAGATTATTATTTTTGTATTTACCGCTTCTCCATTTATGCAGGGGTCATCCAAAATAGACAATGAATTGAAAGAAAGAAGGTATATTGGGATTTCGTCCGTTATGATTCCTTTGAAGGTAAGATGCAGGTAAGCGTGATTCCCAGAACCGAGAGTTTTATTATGTCGAGAGAGTTGTTCTTCTACGTGTTCTGGTTACACTGGTTTCATACAATTTTTGGCTTAATTTATATGCTTTCCGTAATGTGCGCGTCGGAGTGGGGGGGGGGGGGGGCGTCTACCTATGTCTCGCTAGACGTGACCCTTCGACGCTTGTGATTGGTCAAGGAGGTAATGCGGGGGTAAGGCCCTGGGCAGGTATATCTATATTAGGACCCCCGTGTCATGAAGTTGCTCATTTGCATATTGTCCGCGGCTAGTGATTTTACTTTACTAAATACATCGGTTAGTCATTATCCAGATAGTTATGATTTCAGAATTATTACGATCTCCTGTACTTCATGACACGGTCGCCACACCTTTACTGTTTTATGCAAATCAACTCCTTCAGCTTTCGATTTTGTGCTCCATTGCAATCGTATTTTCCAACCACTTTAAGTACATGAAAACATTCAATTTAGTTCAGAAGGCTTTATTGTTTTATTACACTTACTCCAGTACTATGTGCTCCCTTCAGTTATCTAGTCTGCAATTACCTGCGCAGCGTGTAGGTAGCGGGCAGGTACAGAGTTGAACCTTTAGAACTGATGATCATTTTTTTAAAATTATTGACTGCAAATATATTATTAATACGTAAATGAATATTAATGTAAAAATACGAATGATAGATTGCCATTTGATGATTAGGCTACAGTATCTAGTTGCGGAATACTTGAAACTTTTCTCTCGCCAATTCACCTCCCATGAAATATAATTAGAAAACAAATGTTTTTAAGTATTAACTGGATAACAATTGTTAATACGAAAATTAATATTAGTGTGAAAATATAAATGACATACGATAGATTACCTTTTGATAATTAAAAGTTGAAACATGTTTCGTGTGGCTTTAATCCTCGTCACTATGTTCATTAATGATGGGCACTACTTCATTTTTATTAAATATTTTTGTCAATATCTCTGAAGGCCTAACAATTGTCGATAGATACCGTGCGTGCGACAGGTAGTTTATTATTGCAGCAGTGTGCGAACAACAACCATTCGCATTGCCATTACCAACAACCATACCGGTTACCATCCGCACATTCACAGCAATAACGTTTGATATCCGAAATTCCAATTATATTAGGAGTATAGTCAATGAAGCAACGATAACTTCTTTGATTAATTTGGCGTGATCGGACGAGGCATTTAAGAATATTGAGGAGTTGATTTGCATAAAATAGTAGAGGAATTATAACGGACGAAATCTCAATATACCTTCTTTCTTTCAATTCATTGTCTATTTTGGATGACCTCTGCAAAAATGGAGAAGCAGTAAATACAAAAATAAGAATGTTTAAAAAGAAATAAACCCTTCTTTCTGTTAGACATCACCTTCATTACAATGCATCAGAATATACAATTCGATCCTTTTAATATTGAATACGTATTTGCATTCGTTACAGTAAACTAATATTCGTTCAATGTACAAAAGAATAACGAGATATGGCTAGGACGAATCAATGAAAAAAACAATATGCTCCATAATTGTTTCTACATATATTTCATATTGTATAAGTATTTAAAAATGTTTGAAGAACACTGAAAAATTGAAAAATGATTATTATTCGTTGTTATGCAGTGAATGATTAAAAAAAAAAAAAATTATTTTACCCTGTGGGACTAGAACAGGCGACAAAAAGTTTCGAGAGGTTCCGCAGCCAGGAACTCTACCGACTGCGCCATCGCTTTTTTTTTTTTTTTGTAACAGTATGTTTATTGTGCCAATAAATAATATAGACAGGGGGTACAATAAACCTAAACATACAAAAAAGGATAACAAAATGAGAAAAATATTTACAATGAGATTATAGGCTCACAGATAGAGCACGCGCAATCTGAACCATATATACAATGCCGGCTGCATTTAATGCTGCAGTTGTTGTTTAGAAGAAGTTACATAACTTATGCTATAACAATCAATTATGTACAGAAAAACGGCACAAAAACTATACAATCAGTCATTGCTGAGATAAAAGAAATGCAAAATAAAAATGACAATTAGGATACAAACATTATAAAAATATGAAAAATGTTTAGGGAAACTAACGCAAACTAAGTCACAACAGACGTAATACATGACTCCGGTAGGGGAAGGGACCCGGGCACTTGCGAGCAAGGCGGGGGTATTGACGATTATACAAACAATTACAAACAGGTGATTCGATACAAGTAGAACATGCAAAAGTGTAGCAAAAATGGATATACGCATTAATTACAGTGAAATGATAGGTTCATACGTAGGAAACGCGTAATTCAATCAATATGTACAATGTTCGCTGTGCTTAACGCTACAGTTGTCGATTATAAGAGAGTACATTACTTATACAATAAACATTAACGGTGAACAAAAAATGGTATAACTATACAATCAATCGATCTTAAGAGGAAAGAGAATTATAATATAAATGACAATTGCAACAGTTGTAATTGACAGTTTGTAATTGAATCTCATGTTTGGACTATTGAAACTAATGTTTTTATCGTATGTGATCTGTTTTTCATAGGTTTTTCTATTGACATGGTAAATGATCGGTATATTATCTCTATTCTGAATGTATCCTTCACTGTCCAAATAGATAAAGGACTCGGGGGGAGTGTATCCAGTCTCCATTGCCTTTGCAAAGTACAATGGACTTGGATACGTGGAACAGTGGATGAGGCTGTTGGAAGTAACTTTATTAATACATGACCAATGATTTCTTACAATTTTCAGTATAAATAAATCTATTCTAATGAGTTTAGCCTCTTCATACAGCTTGTAGTTGGTGATCATCTTTGTGTAATTTGACTCCGGTGATCTGTATTTGCCCAAGCAGGCTCTAAGGCACTTTCTTTCGAAGACGCGTAGCTTTTCCATGGTCCCCGCGCTAATGTTGAACCAGATGGTACAGCCGTAGGTTAGGATGGGCCTTACGCGCAGCTTGTAACAAAGAATTTTTACGCCTTTATCGAGATCTTTTGCATAAAAGAGTCTTTTATGGCTAAGGAAAGATTTTTGAGCCTTTTCTATCTGTAAAGCTACGTGTTCGTTATAATTAAATTTAAAGTCTAGGTGTTCGGGGATTATGATTCTAGAATTACATAAGCTGACAATTGAATCATTAACTATAGTTTCGAAGACTTTGCTAATATTTGGGAGAAGACTGATTGGACGGTAGCTATTAGGATCACTACCATCCTTTCCCTTTTTCTTAATTGTGATTAATTTGGCTGTTTTCCAAGTTTTCGGAAAGTACTGTAAATTTAAGCAATTATTAAACAAAATACTGTAGTAAAATATGTATCTACGTGGGAGATGTTTTAAAACGATGTTTGGGATTCCATCGAAGCTTGTCGATTTTTTACTATTTAAATTTTTAAAAGTTTTCTCTAGTTTTGCAAAGGAGGTGAAATAATTTGGCGGGTTTGAGGATACGTCCGGACTGTCTGCTGTGTTTGAGTCGGAGAACGTACATATGGTGGCGTTGCTCTCTCTATTATTTTCTATCTCTCGCTGAAGAAATTCTATTTTGTTGTTAATTATATTGGAGAGTTGAACTTTTCCCATATGTACGTTCTAAGTGTGTACTGCTTCGAAGTGTGCACCGATGATATCTAATTTCTGAACTGTATCCGTGATTATAAATTCATTGGAGTTAGCCGTGAGATTTTGTGGATTGAGTTTAGCATGCTTTATTAAATTACTATTGGTGAGTGGAATTTTCAAAGTGTCAATGTCGTTACTGTCTTTGGACCGAAAGATACTATTTATGGATGGAAATAGTTCTCTCGGTTTTGGGACAGTCATTTTGCTAATCTTGTTTTTCCAGTAATTACTAACTGATGACTGAAACGATTTTTTAATTTCATATCTGATACTTTTTAATAATCTTTTGTAACTATCTATTAGTGGGTCGTTTAAAGAGGTGTAGTTTCGCAGATTTGTTAGTCTATGTATTTGTGTAATGATATGACTTTTTTGTTTCCGAAGGCTTTTAATTGCCGGTGTGATGTATTTGTCTGTCGAGTTTTTGTTAAGGTCTATAGGAGGAACGGTACATTCTATTGAGTTTAAAATATTTGAGTTTAATGTCTCTATGTGGTCGTCGATTTCGTTTGCCGTTAAGTTTCTATTGTCGGGGATAGAAGGGGTTTCTTTTTCAATGAGAAATTCTTTAAAAGTCGTCCAGTCCGTTCTATTGAAGTCGTATTTTATTAGGGGGGTCATTTCTTCGAATTGCAGGTAATTTTCGGACGGGATGGAGATTATGATTTTAGAGGCTCTATGGTCACTGTCGTACTTGAATGATTGAAGCAGGTTAGGACCCAAAATCCTATGGAATTTAATTCTATTGTCTGCAAGGCAAAGGTCGATGAAAGCTCCACTTTTCGGGTATGAAGGGACGGCTGTTCTATATAGTTCTGTTCTGAAGTTAATTTGATTTTCTAGGAGCCACTTGTTTAAAGAAACCCCGCCTGCATTGTTTATGGTGTTTCCCCATGATTCATGCTTAGCATTTAAGTCTCCGGCTAGCAAATAATAATTATCAGCTCTATTCAATTCGAGCGCGTCGAAAAGGGCTTTGAATTCTATCATGATTTCTTTCTTGTAACTTCTGGTGGCGTATGATACTATTAAGTATAATTTTTTATTATTTTGAATTTTAATTTCTAAAACTGTGGACTCAAAGCAAGTACTATTTGTTATACAATTTAGCTGGATGTTCTTGAACTTTATATCATGACGAATTAAAATTCCCGTACCTCCCGCCTGTTTAGAATTTAACCTATCTCTTCTAATTAGCTGATAATCCTTAAAGTTTATTTTATGGCGCGGATTTAGTTTTGTTTCGGATAACATAACTACATCCGGTTTATGTTTACTTATACAATCCAGGAGAGTGGCTCTTCTTTCGTTGGCTATTATTGAATTTACATTGATTTGTATTATCTTAAGCTCGTGTAGTCTCATTATGTTTGGTGGGTTTGTTTTCCGCGTGTCTGACATGATTCTACCAGTTAATATCTAAAGCTTCCGCGATGACGTCCATTTTAGTTGCATTTGCTGCAATATTTTCGGCTAACTGAGCTATTTGTATGCTTATGGTGGCTGATATAATTTTTTTTATCTCCTCTAAGAATGACGCTTGGTGTGTCGGAGTGGAATTTGTGTGCGTGCTTGTGGATGGTTTAGATTGAAGTGTTTGTTGTTCCTCTGTACCGTGGCTGTGGGGTTTATTTGAGGCTATCGTGCTGTACGAGATATTACTTTTAACTGTGTTACTATAAGCTTTGGCTTTCTTTTCTTGATTCGCTTTTATGAGCAACCTTCTCTCTTCTATTTTCTGCTTCAATTCCTTCAACTTTGGGCACCCTCTATAAGAAGCCGGGTGTCCAAATTGTTTGCAATTAATGCAGTAAGGAGGAGAAGGTGCTTTGTCTTTCGCGTCCGTATCCATCTCCCTCGATCGCGGGCACTCTCCTGGATTGTGCGGCAGTTCGCATTTAACGCATCTGTACTTTAAATTGCAATTAAATGCGACGTGCCCGATGCGCTGACATCGTTTACACTGGATTCGATCTTTTTTTATTAATTTTTCCCATGTTATTAAAGAGTGAAGGACAGTTCTAATTTGTTTAACGTTATTGATATTACTATTTTGTGATATCTGTACGATATAAATCGGAAGTGTTTTCCCGTCTTTACGTGAGCGCATTGTCGAGAATCTTTTAACTGATGTAAAATCTACGTTTTCGATTTGTTTATTCTTTAGTTCTTCTAATACGGTTTCTGGATCAAATTCGCCTTCTAAATTTTTTAATAATAAAGTAATTGTTTTATCCTGTTTCGGCGTATATGTGAAAAATTCTATGCTGTTATTTTTTAAGGTGTTACAAGGTGCTTTATAATCTGGTAAACTTTCGGTGTGTAAAAGATGTTTCGCATCGTTGATTTTTTTAACGTAGAAGTTCTTGGTAATACTTCCAATGACTTCTATGGTTTTTTGCTACTATTATTGTAAATTATGATGGGGGGAGGTCTGTTAGATTTTTTAATGGATTCGGAAACAGTTACCTCGTTTCCAAATTTGACCCTTTTTGGAGTGTTGTCCGCCGTTGGTACATGTTCCACCGGGGGTTGCTTCGCCTTCGCGTCGGCCTTGATTGTACTGGTCGCAGGGGGTTGGATAGCTGCGCGGCTGGTATTTCGGCTGTTCTTCCTCTTCGTGGTTCCTACAGCCGTCCATTGTTCGTTGCGTCCGTCGTGGCTTCCTCCTTCCGGTGTACTCCTACTGGTCCCAGGATGGCCCGGCTTTATATCGTGTGTTTTTCCTTCCATAGGAATTTCTTCCGTTCCCTTTTTCATGGTGTCGTCTTTTTCGGGGTTTTGTAACTTGTCAATAGTTTTTTTTAAATTCTGTATAATGTCAAGTAGATCATCATACGATGGCTTGTTTTTTGCCTCTGCACCTCGTTGAGTTGCTGCGGTTTTTGACTTTGCAGTCTTCATGATGATGTTTTCCGTTTCTTGAAAGCTTTTTCTTGATATTATGTTTGGTTTCGGATTCAATCTTTTTAATATTTGTTTATTATGGAGTGCTTTAGTGACATATGTTCGTAAAGACACGTCACTCTTGTCTATCATTTTTTTTTGTTTTATTATTTTAGCTAACTCATCTGTAGGGTTGGTCGTTTTAATTCCATCACTCGGGGTTGGAACCCGTTCTTCACTATTTCCGCTGTTTATATTTACACTTTTTCCCGTCACTTTATGCACTTCACAATCCCGAATGCAATATTGCTATAATATGGCACTGGTGTCGCGTGAAAAGTCGGCAAGTGTCAGAGCGGTCGAAGGGTCAGGTAGAGAGCTCAAGGGCACGTCCGTCTCCTTCGAGGGTTGAAGCGACTACGCCATCGCTGCTATTGAAAGGACGTTCGTATTTTTAGCTGATAAGGAAGTGTGTAGCTTACGAATAATTGAATCAATTCAATCCTTTGCATTCACTCGCAATTGCTTTGTATGCAGAAACATTGAAAAACACAAAATGAACATACCCTATCAAAATAATGGAAAAATAACAATTACTTCTTGCGTTTTAGATCAAAATACGTCCCGAAAATCGGTTTTCGATTTTTTTCACAATGACGCAGGTGGTTTAAAAATCTGAAAAAAATTGGGGATAACAATCGTAGGTGTTAGATTGTTACTATATAAAACAAAAAGTTGTACCTCGAAGATTTCGATACGAAATATTCTTTTTCCCGTTTTTTTTTTTACTTTGCCCATTTTTCACGCTTAGGTATGTTAGATTTTTTGGATCTTAAAGTCAGGAATATTTTGTGAGCGATTAGTATGCTTTCGAAGTTCTGGGGTAAGTGCCGTGCAGTTTCTCACAGTCCTCATACCGGGGATGAAACATCTCCCCACTCCGTGGCCAGGTCCACCAAGCATACTCTTTACGCTTTTTGAAACGCCATGCAGCACCATGACGTCAGGTCATTGGCTGCTAAGCCATAACTTAGTCTCGGGTATAGTTTACGGACCCGAGCCCATCGATACTTTAAGTAATCTGTTCCTTGGAATGCGACAGGATGTCTAGACTTTTGTCTAACACCCGTCGCTCTCCAAGAACTCCACACGAAACCGAGACAAACTGTAAACACAGTGGCGACGGTCCCAATGCGGACCGACCCCATCTGCTATACAGGGTATCTTACCCTCATAAAACTCGTTGACGCTAACAGGTACTTCGGCGGAAAAATCTGAAAAAATTCTCCAACATGTCCGGTACCGTGTAGAATATGTCAGAATTTTTTGGGTTTTTTTACGCCTCAATAAATGGGGAAAAAGGGCCAAAAACCTGTTTTTTTAATTTTCCCCATAACTACCCTTCCGGTCAAGATTCAGGGTTAAAAATTTGTAGACATCAATCGCCGAGCATTATCTATCGAATGAGACCGTCCCCATTGAAATCGGTTGAAGGGCACTTTTGACCCCCTTATCCTGCTATACCCTTTGTAGGATTTCTAGTAGAATCGAAATCAGCGAATCCTTTTAGCTAATAAAATAAAATATATTTAAACAATAAGACCGTCTCTTATGACCTCTTCGAACCGACTACTATTCTTTCCCTCGCGACCGCCTCGAAACCGCCACGCGGTCGCCGCTCGCGCTCGCCTTTTGTTGCGGTGCTATACTTTCATACAAAATTCTACGGAACTGGTAATTTCCAAATCCCACATTAATATGCAATTGTTTCAGATTTTTAGGAGTGGTGGAACGTAGTTAACCCTTTCGCTACTACGGGTGACTACAGTCACCCGCCACAAGTTGCCACCTATACACGACGGGTGACTGTAGTCACCGGCCACAAAAATGAAGTCAAAAGTTAAGACAAGTTGCAGGGACATGTGAAGTTAAGAGAAATACGTTTATGGAAAAATTATGAACACTAATCATTTTGCATTTCAAAGCAGTGTCAGAACGGCGTTTTTAAGACAGAAGATTTGGCCCCGAACACTCAAGACTGCGCGCGTTTAATGTTCCCACTTTTGGCGCGGCGCTCCGTTCCACACGAGGGTCTCCGCGGCGAGGCCTGCCGTAGCGAAAGGGTTAAAATATTGAAGTGTGATATTTTCTTACTTTCCATACGCAAGGCAATGGTACACTTCAGATGGGCGGCTTTGAATGAACATTTTAAGTTACTTTGTTTACCGTAATTTATTGCCATGCGGATTACTAATTATTGCTAATTATTGGGGGATCTGGAATTACCCCTGTATATAAATACAACTAATGTTTACATTACCATTACAATTACAATAATAATTAACTTATCATAAAACTGCGGACATTCGAGTCTTCCAGTTGGGGCAAGCCGTATGACTAATTTTTCATATTCACGCAATAAGGGGGAATTTGGAATTTTTCCTCCATTTCAATAGTAATTGCCGTATCATCAACTTGCAGACTTCGAAGTTGTAAATGCTGGTACCATTTAACACAAATAGCACGTATATCGCATTCGAGAGTGGTCGCCTTACATATAATATTTTATATGTTTAAACTGGGAGAATTCGTAAGATCCATTTCCGTCATTTGCTTTTGAATACAGTTGAAATAAGTCTTGCTCCAAAACCGTACACTCTGTTACACTAGGTTTACGGACACTTCTTATATACTTACCTCTACGAACACGCGTCAATTTGACTCATGAACGAATACATATATTTAAAGAAATAAGAACCACTTAGAAAGCAATATAATTGTGCACTATAAGTAAAAAAATGAAAATATGAGATATATATTTGTGGGATTATAGTGAGAAATTAGGCTAATATCAATAGTTCGCGAATCGTGCTTATCTTTAAACTTAAAAATATACACCGTCGCGCCGTTCCGTTCTCCGTAATCGTTCTACCCCGTATCTCCGTTCGGCCGTTCGTCTCCGTACTCATTCAGAAAAGTCTCTCTATCTTTCTGCGTGTATATCCTATCTGTTCGTTCGCTTCGTTCGCTGTGTCTATATATTTCCTTTCGTCTGCCTTTATCTTTCTCGTCTGCCTCTGTCACTCGAGGAAAAACGGCACGTCTGCCCCAGTGCTCGTGCACCCTGACCTGTGGGCCTCACCCCCGGGAAATTCCCGGGCCTGCCAGCTGCTTGCAAATCTCCTTTGTGTACCGTTTTGCCTCGAGACGTCCGTTCTCGTCCTTCCGCCTACCCGTCGCCGTGCGTCACCGTTAGCATGTACCATAATTAATCGAGTCCCGTTCTTCGTCCTTGCTTTTTACGTCTATACTTAAACCCAAAAATTCACGATACTACAAATATGTAGGCCGTGCAGATCCGTCACGACGCAGAAATCGTAAACTATCGTAGATACCAAAAAATGTCATAAGGAAAAGTTTCATGTTTTTTTTTACACACAAAAGGAATATGTTTACAAATTATTTAAAACATAATGTGGAATTTAATGTTTGTAAATGACTATTCACGGGAAAGAATAAAACAGTATATATATATTTAAAATAAAACAAAGTATAAAAATTATATGAAAACACACACAGACGATTGACCGCACCTCGCAGGACCAATCGCACGCAATACTCTAAATATTCGCTTAAACCGCAACTCGCAGGTCAAAGTTTGCTTGCTCTCTATTGTCTTTCGACGACTGTCGTCTCTAGGAAAAGTCGTCGAGCTCGAACTCTTCGCACCACACACATTCACACACACATACAGATCCTTAACACTAAACAGTCTTATGCTGTATCTTAACCTAAACAGTTTTTGAAAGCATCGGCCCGGACGGCGCCGACGTCGCACGACGTGGTGTCGCTTGCGTTTCGTCGCGATTCGTTACGCCCGACTCTACAATAATTTATTTATAACAAAAAAATTAGTTTAATTAATTAATTTAAAATATACCTATGTATTATTGCAGTTTCTATGAAACATATAGTTCACAAAAATGATACCCCTCGAAGAAGTGTTGAAAACAAAGTGATTTTTTGCACCTTGCACATTTAATAATTAATCATTTGAGCTGTTGTGTATGCGACGTAATTGATTAACAATAAGATGTAGTTTTGTAAAAGTGTGATAATTACTATAACTCTGTTG
This sequence comes from Cerceris ruficornis, assembly GCA_963989415.1. Classification (NCBI taxonomy): domain Eukaryota; kingdom Metazoa; phylum Arthropoda; class Insecta; order Hymenoptera; family Crabronidae; genus Cerceris; species Cerceris ruficornis. The sequence continues at coordinate 4,956,106 of OZ022522.1, forward strand.
CTCGCCACGCGCCGCACAGCGCCACGCAAATTATTTTTTTTTATTAAAAATAAATTATGTTTTAAACAATTTGTAAACATATTCCTTTTGTATGTATAAACCCATGAAGATTTCCTTATGACATTTTTTGGTATCTACGATAGTTTACGATTACTGCGTCGTGACGCATCTGCACGACCTACATATTTTACAATAAAACAAAAAATTGTTTAATTCTGCTTTTTTACAAAAGCAATAATATTTTAAATGATAAGGGAAACATTTGTTGCATAATACATTTTTTCCACTATCACTCCTTTATCAGATATAGTAACGTAAAGTGTCAAACCGGCAAAAGAAAAGGGATAATTTCACGACTCCAGAGTAAATTACGGAAAAACACAAAAACACGTAACTTTAAAAAAATAGTCGAATAAAATTTTAAATTCCATAGGGGTTTAGTATACAAAAAAGCGAATATTTCGTACATTTATCGTAAATCTTTATCATTTACCATTTTGATGTTATAAGCGAAAGAAGGAAAATTGCCGAAACATTGAAGGGTGGTATCACCCCCTAAGCGTGCGACTAAGCCGATATAAAAAAATACGTATTGATTATTTTCACGTGCTTAACAAATTTACGAAGTTTCATTAAAATCGGCTCCAGGCACCTCGGTATGTTCCCTTGTAAGAGCCTGAGACCGTCCTTTTGAGGACTCATAATTAGTGTGGTGGGAGGTTAGGAAACTCTGACCCTTGTGAATAGGAGTCCGAAAAGGCGGATGTTATTTCTATGATATGTTGTAACGTTTAAAAAATAATTAGTGCATCCTATTTGGGATCAGAGTCACTTCGGCGTATATCTTATGAAAATATTTAAAATGTATCGGTATCCAACAATATTGCCGATAATTTTCACTATTCTTCGGTGAAAAATATGAAGAAAAAATCAAATTCAAAGTTCCCAAGACTGATATTTAAATATCTCGAAAACTAATGTTCGCTTGGTGTAAATTATTCGACAGTTTAATAATCTAAAAAAATAATAAATATTCAAAACAATTTATTCAGTTTTGATGTATAACAATAAAATAGACTGAATGGATACCGTAACATGCATAATTACGTGGGCAAAAAATTAATTTGACCTTCTTATGACCTTTACACATTAGTTTAAACAAATGGATTGCAATTAAACAATAAGTTACTTTCAAATCGTATAAAATTCATCTCAGAATTTGTTCTATATCGCCCACGGTTCTCGACAAAATGCGCTGTAAGCTAATAAAGCGAGTACACTGCTGTACAGGGTGTTTCAAAATTATTTATCATGGCTTGGAGGGGTTGTTCAACACCTTCGATTGGATGGAGATTTGTGAAAAAAGACTGCCGCGAAATTCGCGGTAAGCGAATATTTTAGCTTATTTGTTTGACCAGCATTTCGTATTCGTCTTGTTACGTAGGTAAAATGTCTGAGAGGAACCATGGGTCAGAAACGAACTGTTCTCTCGCAAATTGACTTTTAATTGGACCTCCGCGATTTAAGTTTCGCTTGGTAAGTGAGACTACCAGCTGGTCCTTCCTGACTCCTTTTCGAACGATATCCTTCGATGTAACTTTGACTATTCGAGCCAGCTAGGATATCTCGTGTGTTTCTTTCCGAATGGTCGGAAACCTGAAAGTCTGACTTATTCAGCGAAAATTAAATCGCGGAGACATAATTAAAAGTTAATTTGCGAGAGAACGGTTCGTTTCTGATCCATGGTACCTCTCAGACATTTTACCTACGTAACAAAACGAATGCGATGAGCCAATAAAAAAAAATCGAATGTTGCGGCAGGTTTTTTCACAAATCTCCATCCAACCGAAGGTGTATAACAACCATTGAAAGCCATGAAAAATAACTTTGTAACGCCCTGTACAGCAGGGACCGAAATTAACATGTTCGTGGACAGTAAACATTTCACGGAGCTACAAAAATAGACAGTCAAGTATTACACTTCTAACTACACAGAGAAAAAATAAAATAGTATGAAAATGCTCAATGAATCCCTTGGCCATCACTTTAAACTGCATAATAAATACAAAAAATTAAGGTTATATAAAATTAAATGAATTATAATTGGCTTTATCATTAGGCATGACATGAATGCTATAGCATTCGTCTGCGAACGTGTTAACTGCACACGTGACACGTCCGTGGAGAAGGGCCACCCATTTCTTCCGACCACACGCCTTGGGCCCAGCCGATACCGCAATACCAGGCACGGCCAGGCGCGAATCTAGTGACACGCGCGTGTGACGCACTGAGGCGATATTCGTATTACATAATAGGTTTTCACCATATCAGCCATGGGGTACTATTACGAAATAAGTATTGTGTTGTTCCCATGACGGCGCAACGAATGTTCGGATTTATCGGCCAGTCACGCGTTAGCATCTTGTGTGGAGGAGGGTATAACACACAAGGATATCTTGTGTGTTATACCATGGTTCCTCTCAGACATTTTACCTACGTAACAATACGAAGAAAATAGCCTAGCCAGATTGAATCGGGGATTCATCAAATACTTTTGCGGCAAGTAATTTTCACAAATCTTCATCCAATCCGAGCTCCAGAACAACCTCCCGAAGCCATGACAAAACCTTTTGAAACACCCTGTACATCAGCAATGATCGAGCGGGGGTGAATATACCCCCGAATATCGTGAATACACGATAAGGGTGTTAAAAGTGCCCTTGAACCGATTACAATGGGCGAGGTGTCATTCGGTAGGTAATGGAAAAAAAACTATTGTTTACCACATTGCAACCCTGTATCTTGACCGGGAGGGAAGTTATGGGGAAAATTTAAAAAAAAAAAGGTTTTTGCCCTATTTTCCCGGTTTATTGAGGTGCAAAAAATTCTAAGAAATTCTGACACATCCTACATACGGAAATACATGTTTGAGGTTTTTTCGAATTTTTCCATTGGCAAGTCTAACAAGGGAACATCCCGAGGTGTAACTCACCGATTTTGATGAAATTTTAGTATGATATACTCCTCGCGGAAATATTTGACACGTATTTTTTTTTATCGGCAATCGTCCACGTTAAAGGGGTGAAAAACACCCTCAAAGTTGGCACCCTGAAACTTATTTATTGAATATCTGGAAAACTATTAGAGATACGAAAATTTCGTAAAGAGAGAAAATTAACGTATTTCGACCACAAATCTAATGATATAAATATATTTTTTTTAAACTCGTTTGTTTAAATAATATGCTTAAAAATACAACTTTTTTAATGATTTTGTAAGTCAAATTCCAATAAATTTTCTTGAATATTTTTCTGAGAATACCATATACCGAAACACAAAATACGGACAAGGATTGACAAGTTCATCAAGCGTAAGAATTGAAAATGCAATAACTTTTTTTGTAACACAAATATGAAACTTCTAATTGATCCGTATTTTTTGCTTGACTATATAGTGTATACAAACTATTATTTAAGAAAATTGAAAGAATTTTAACTGAAAATATTATGAAAAAAAAAAGTATTTTTTAACATATTGTTTAAACAAACGGGTTTTTTAAAAAAATGTTTATAGCATTGGATTCGTGATTGAAATACGTTAATTTTCACTTCTTAGGAAAATTTCGTATCTCTAATAGTTTCCGAGATATTCGATAAAACAGTTTTCGTTATCCGAACTTTGGGGGTGGTTTTCACCCCTTTAACGTGGACGATTGCCGATAAATGAAAGTAGATATTAAATATTTCCACGAAAAGCACCTTATACTATAGTTTCATAAGAATTGGTGAGTTACACCTCGGGATAGTCATTTATGATATCAATGTGAATCCGCCGACAGGCCAAATAAATTAATTAATTCTCGAGAGGTATGCGTTATATATTTACTATTTTCGGACGTTACATGCTTGAATTGATTACAGGGATGCTTTAGAATGCTCGTGGTGTAAGAAAATATTGGTTATAAGAATAACAATGAATACCATTATTACAATAATTGTTACAAATTATTAATTAATCAATCAAATTTTTTTAATTTATATAAAGACGATATGTGTGTCTGGCAATAAAATCTGGCCTTTTAAAGCAGTCATACATGTATATACGAAGGCATAACTTAACAAGAACGTAAGAGAAAAAATTAAAAATGCAATAATTTTTTTTACAAACAAAATTTCAAATTTCCATTTTATCCGTATTTTGTGTTTCGGTATATGGTATTCTCAGAAAAATATTCAAGAAAATTTATTGAAATTTGACTTACAAAATCATTAAAAAAGTCATATTTTTAAGCATATTATTTAAACAAACGAGTTTAAAAAAAATATATTTATATCATTAGATTTGTGGTCGAAATACGTTAATTTTCTCTCTTTACGAAATTTTCGTATCTCTAATAGTTTTCCAGATATTCAATAAATAAGTTTCAGGGTGCCAACTTTGAGGGTGGTTTTCACCCCTTTAACGTGGACGATTGCCGATAAAAAAAAATACGTGTCAAATATTTCCGCGAGGAGTATATCATACTAAAATTTCATCAAAATCGGTGAGTTACACCTCGGGATGTTCCCTTGTAAGTGCATAAAATGAAAAACCGAAAAAAAATCGGAAAAATGTTGATTTCGTATTGAAATCTTCCGACCACAACTTTTTCCTTTTTACAGTAACAATCTGATATCATGATTGTTATGCTCAATTTTTTCAGATTTTTAGGTTTGGTGCGCCATAGTGGAAAAAATCAAAAACCATTTGTGCGTCTCATTTCCCGCTGAAACGTGATCAGAATTTCGAGGTTTTGAGGCTTTCGCGGCCATTGTTAGGTATACAATGGTTAGCGTTTTTCGGGTTAAAGCCGCGTTGGGAAATTTGAAAATTCCGACGTTTCGCCAGCATTTCAGCTAGCATCATCAGGGTAAACTGATACTGATCTCTAAACTGAAACTGATATCAGTTTACCCTGATGATGCTAGCTGAAATGCTGGCGAAACGTCGGAATTTTCAAATTTCCCAACGCGGCTTTAACCCGAAAAACGCTAACCATTGTGATCAGAATTTGTTATTTTTACATTCTGCTGATACACTATGTTCATGTTACAATTGTCAGTGTTTCTGCATCCGAAGTCTGAATGCTATCTTATCGAAAAGCACCAATTGCATTTCCATTACAAAATATCATGAACGTATCTACAGTTATAGGCCGAATATCTTCATCTCCAATGATCTGTATTCACACATTATAGATTAGTAGTTTATTAAGACCTAATTAATAGTCAAGTTTGAGGGTTCACGGGATGATGTGACGGAGAGCGGATTGGGGGCGGAGGATGGTTGGTGGGGGCCATCACCGACATCGTGAGATATTTTATTGATTGCTTCCTAGAAATTACCCGGCGCCGCCCGCGCCGCATCGGTCGATCGTCTGGGTTTCACCCTGACGTCATCCGTCGCCCCTACACTTATCGATTTTCTTCCCTAGGTGCGACGTGATTGGTCCATAAAGAGAGAAAGCGGCTAACCGCGACCCTGGACCATGATGTCGATCGGCGCGCGCATCCGGCAGCCCTAACGCGGCCGAGCATATTCATACGAGCCATCTCTAACGTCATACGTGTTTTGCTGGTCTGGATTTTATTAAATTCAACTGTTTTCGATTAGTGTTTCTTCTTAATTGCGATCTACAGCTGTACAGATCAATTGATTTAGCCCTTCGCTCTTTCTGCGCGTGCGCCGTAGCTATTCTATATACAGTAGTAACAATCGATTCAACAATCGAAGAAATGTAGTTAGACTGTAGTATATATACCCGAAAAAGCCACATATTTAAATTCGAATGCATGACAAAGAGAATGAATCATCCGCATCAAAGCAAGTTTAAGACGTTTTCAGAACGTCATGTGAACGACGAAAGAAGTGTTTTGTTTGTGGTTGTCATTGGCTGAGCTTGAAGTTTCCAGAATCGTTGAGGCACAAGCAGGAGGTGTGAGCGACAGGCCTATCTTGCCGCACTGATTTACCGCACACCGCGGCGCGCCGCCAAGCTTGTAGCGGTCTGCGTTCTATTTATCTACTTGATCTAACGAGGGAACAAACCTAAACCGTACACGCCGATTTTGACGAAACTTATATGGTAGATAGTTCTCGAAAAAATATTTGACAGATATTTTTTTACATCGGCAATCTTCCAGATTGAAGGGGTGATAATAGCCCTCATACTTTGGGGTTGAAAATGTTTTTTTCGAAATATCTCCGAGATTAAAGGGCGCAAGGAAAACTTCTTTTTTCAATTTGCGAACCCAATGATGCAAATAATAACAACAACAAATTATTTCTTGAAAGAATATTTTAAAATTCCGTAATTTTTTATTAATTTTTCGTACTAAATGTTCTTCTATTTTCGTGTAAATTTATATATACGTATATATACAGGGTATTTCACCTAACTTGGCCACCTTAAATATATCGCTTATTTTGTATGATACAAAAAATGTCAGAGGTAGAAAATATTCTTTTTGAAGGTACCAATACGGTGATGAGGCGAATTTTATTCTCAAGGTCATTTTTTTTCGAGATTTCAAGGTCATCATATCTTTTTTTTTTTTAAATGGGACTGCATATTTTCATTACAACAGTCTTATAGCTTATAAAAAAACGAATTCAACTAGGTGCAATATGTTGATTCATAATTCGTTCGTACGCTGTGCCGACGAAATGCCAGTTCATTGTCATTTTGTATTATTAGTTATAACTCCCTAATAAAGCATTTAAGAGCATATGTTCATATAACATTTTTTTCTTACTTTTACTTTTAATTTTTACTTTTAATTTTTTTCTTACTTAATACGTGTGGAACCTTTGATGCGGCAATAGCACAATAATTGTTAAGAGTGCAAACATCCAAACTACCACCGATTTATGGCTCTATTTATCACGGTAAATAATATGTACCATGTTCACACATAATCAATTGTCAGCTCCTCGTTACAGAGCACTATTTCGGTATGCTTGGTTTCGTTGTGGTTATACGCATGAAAAACCTAAATAATTTGAGAATCCAGTAGATTTTTGTTTTGCAAAACTCGATAATCGAGTTCTCTAATATATTAAATTGTAATAGTGTAACCGTACTTAAATGTTCTTATTGTTAGTGTCAAAGCATTTACATCTATCTAATTTTTTTCTACAACCTCTTTTGTGTAATCAGTATTTCGCATAAACAAGATTTTCTTCTTACAAGGAGAGTGCAAGGTCTTCAGGTCACGGATTTAGTTCAAATTTTGTAGGATGGTAGATTTAGTTTCCCTGTTGATGAAGATATATGGTTATAGGGGCCACTACTCAATAATTTTTTATATATTTGCAATTGAAGATGCAATTCACTCGTTAAATTCAGTTCTGTAGCAAACGATTACAGGTAATGGGTTTAGCGTAGCAGCAACGGATCGGTGTTCCGCGTCAGGAGCCGGGTTCGAGTCCGTAGAGGGTCAGTAGTAACATTTTTTCTTTATGTCTATTTTTACATATAAAGATACATAATGGAGTTTAAATAAATTGGAAATGTAATGTCTTTAATGACTAGAAACCTTATAAGAGTTTTGTTTGTCTTTATCATTTGTATAAGTACAGAATAATATTTATTACAAAACAATAAAAGCATTTCGCAAGAAGAACAGGAGAAGAACCCTTTAACTGCTAGTTAATCGTGCCGAATTCGTTGAGCCAGTAAAAGAATGTGACCTTAATTTGCAAGGCTTTTGCGAATTTTGCGGTAGCTTTTTTTTTGCAAATGTCCACCAATCCAAAGGTATAGAACAACGCCTGGCAGATCATGGCAAATAGTATCCATACGCCCTGTACAAAGCGGGCAAACATTAAACGTGACATAATTATCATTAAATATTAGCGAACAAAAAATTCCAAAGACATGTAATCACTAATTTCATCTATACTTTATACATATGAATTTACACGAAAATAGAAGGACATTTAGTACGAAAATTTATAAAAAAATTACGAAATTTTAATATATTGTGTAGGGGATTAATGCAATCAAGGCCTTTTGGCATAACACAACCTTTTATTATATAACTACTAATATTAACAGAAAACGATACAGAAAGTTTAGGCATTTAACACCCGCGAACTAATCGAGTCACTCAAGAGTATAATGGAACTTTTCATCAGACATGACACCGGAAGTTCATACATATATACATATACCCGGAAATACGGAAGAGCAAATCTCTTCAATCCCCCACTTTTGCGATTCCTAATCTTCGAGTGCATGTCCCATGCGCTACACGCTTTAACGCTTTTGTCATTACATCGGCCGCGTTGTCGCTTGACGCAACGTAAGATAAACTAATTAACTTATTTTCTAATTCTTCTCTTACAATATGATGCGCTATATCTATATGCTTCGATCGTAAATTTTCTATTCTACTTTTCGAAAAATGTATTGCCGCTCTGTTGTCGCAATACATTTCGCAGTTTCCGGATAAGTGTTGAAGTAAATCTAATTCACTTAAAAACATTTTTAGCCATTTGGCTTCTCTTACTCCCGATGCTAATGCCACATATTCGGCCTCCATAGTTGACATGGATATATTTTTCTGTTTTGACGATATCCATTGTTCAACGTTATCTCCTATCATTACAATTACGCCTGTAAAGGAGTGCCTATCGTCTATGTCTCCTGCCCAGTCTGCGTCGCAGAAGATCTTAATTTTTGGATTATCATTTTTCTTATATGACATAACGCAGTCTTTAGTCTTACTTAAATAGCGCAAAATGTGTTTGGCCTGTATCCAGTGCGTCTCATTCGGACACGAATTGAATTGTGATAACTTTGTTGTCGAAAATAATATATCTGGTCTAGTACGTAAAGCTATATACATTAATGAACCTATTAGTTCTCTATAAACAGTTGTTCTCTCCGCGTTTAAATAGTCTGTATGCATGTTCTTCGATAACTTCAATCCGGGCTCTAATGGCGTAACTGCACCTCTACATTCCTTCATATTATATTTATTTAGTAGTGTGTCAATGTACGTTGTTTGATTTAAAATAGTTGTTTCACTATTTCTATCTACCTTTACACCTAACATATTATTTATCTCGCCTAAGTCCTTAGTTTCGTATTTTAAGCTGATACGTTTTACAAAGTTATTTATAGATACTAAATCGGTTGAAAATAGAAAAATATCGTCAACATAAATTATCGCTATGGTCCAATATCCCTTTCTGTAAACACAATTTGACGAACATAATCTTTTAAATCCTACCTTAATGAGAAACCTGTCTAACTCCGCATTCCAGTTTCTTCCGGACTGTTTAAGCCCGTAAATCGGTCTTTTTAATTTAACTATTCTTTCTTTTTCGTGCTTATGCATGGGAGTTAGTCTCATGTATATTTCCTCTTCGAGCTCTCCATAAAGATACGCACATTTTATATCTAGCTGTTTCGTGTGCCAGTCAAAGATAACTGAAATAGTACTTTACCTTCGCAGTCCTTCTTTAATTTGAAAACCCATCTGCTTCCTATGCATTTCCGTCCGGTTGGTAAGCTGTCAACGACTTCCCAGGTTTTGCGTTGTGTCAAACTGTTCATCTCTTCGTATATGGCTTCTTCCCATCGGTCTGCTTGGGGTGATGACATAGCTTCGTCCAACGTGGTTGGTTCTATAATTTCTAAGAGGTTTAGCTCAATATTTTCTGCATCTTCCTCTTCTGATGCAAAGGCTTCGTCTTCTTGAGTCTTGGGTTTACCCTTTCTCCCATAAGGATTCCTGATGACCTTTTTGGGTCTACCAACTTTCTTTCTTGGCTGTGGTTCTTCTGCCCCCACTATTTCGTCCGCCTCGGGGGTGGTTGCAATCGGATTTCCCACTTGCTCTGTTTCTTCTTCTTCTGACCATAGGTTATTACACGTGTATTCATGGTTGTCGCTTTCGCGGTATAACCATTCATACCCCATTTTGTTCTCTTCAAACCGTACATGTTTGGTTACAATAACGTCTTGTTTCTTCGGACACCACAGACGGTAGCCTTTCGTCTGAGTTCCATATCCGACTAATACGCAAGGAACTGCTCTATCGTCTAATTTTCTTTGTCCTTGCCTTGGTAAGTGCGCATACGCCAATGAACCGTACGCTTTTAAATGTCGCACACTTGTAGATCGTCCTCCCCAAACAGTTTGCGGGATTTGATCTTTCAGAGATGAATGCGACACGCGGTTCTTAACATAGGCGGCCGTGGCAACGGCTTCTGCCCAAAACTTTTGAGGTAGATGAGCTGATCTAAGCATTGATCTCACTAAGTCGAGCAATGTTCTATTAGTGCGTTCCGCAATTCCATTCATTTGAGGAGTCTCTACATTTGACTTCTCGTGTTTTATACCCTTTTCTTCAAAATAACTTTTTAAATCTTTATTACAGTACTCCCTTCCGTTGTCTGAGCGGAATCTTTTAATTCTCTTCCCTGTTTCTAACTCGACGCGAGCTATATATTTCTTTATGTGGTCTTTAACTTCATCTTTCGAATTAAGAAAGGTGACTGTAGTATGCCTCGAATAGTCATCTACGAATGTGGCAAAATATTGCTTTCTTCCTAGTGATTTTGTTGGCATAGGACAACAAATATCTGAGTGAATAAGCTCACCGACCTCTCGTGATTGGCGACCTCCGATTTTTCGACACGGGATCTTTGTTGACTTGCCAATGCAACAATCCTCGCATGTAGTATCTTCCATTGCTATATTTTCCAGTCCATGAATCTGATTTGACTCGGCCGTCTTTTCTATTGTTTTTTGATTAATGTGGCAAAATCTACGATGCCATAGGTCGTTATTTTTTATGGTTACGCTGTGAGACTCCGGTATTTCTGCTGTACTTACTATTGACTTTGCACGGATTACATATAAATCATTTTTCCTGTCGTCTATGCACATGACCTGCCCACTTAAGGTATCTCTTATTTCGGCTTTTCCGTTTCTTATTAATACTTCTTTAGCTTTTCTCTCTATCTGTGAAACAGAGAGTAAATTCCTTCTAATGTGAGGGACATAGTGAACGTTGTGTAATGTCACTATACGAGTCTGCCCTCCAACGAAGGTTTTAATTTTAATGTTTCCGACTCCTCTAGCTTTGAGGGAAGTCCTTTCTTCACTAGCCTCAGCAGCAGTGTTAATTGGTTCAGGGCTGATTTGCTTAAATGTGTCAAACCAATGTCTATTTTTACAGACATGGTGTGTACACCCGCTGTCTAGAAGCCAAGTTTCTTCCATATCAATGTTATAAAGAGACACCAAGAATCCCTCATTGTGATTATGTTTCCTACTGTTGATATTCACTTGGTAACTTTGATTCCTTCCTTTATTTTTATACCAGCAGTTCTTTATATCGTGACCCTGTTTCCTGTAGCATGTACAAAATAATAATTTAGGCTTATGTGGTAATAACGTATTGATATGCGATACCTGTCTAGGCGCTCTAGAATATAAAGCCTCCTTGTGTTCCTCTCGGTCATGTGAGTTTCTCGTTCTGCGTCTGTCGAATTCGGTTAGTAATATTCTATTTATTTCGGCAGATGTAAATTTGTTGTCTGGCAAACCTGCTAACGACGTATTTAAATTTTCGTACGAATCTGGTAGTCCAGCTAGTATGATATAAGCCAAATCCTCGTCTTTTAACTCTGAGCCTGCTTCTTTCAAGCTGTTGGCTAAAATTTTTAATCTTGATATGTATGTGGACATCGATTCTTCCTCTTGCATCTTCGATTGATATAGTTGCTTCTTTAGTTGCAATATTCTAACTCTGGACTTTGGTTGATGGACTTGCTCCAACGCCAACCAAGCTTCTACTGCGTTACGAGAGTCCTCTATATGCACTTGTTGGTTTGCTTCAATATTTAAGCCGATCATCGCAATTGCTCTGTCATCGTTCGTTTTATAGGCTCTTATTTGTTCGGGTGTTGCCTTTTCATCTAATTTAAATTTCCCGAGCACATGGTCTATTAATCCTTTTCCCCTAAGATACCATTTCATTTCGGTTCTCCACGTCCTATAATTGTTATCTGACAATTTTGTGATCTGTAGATCAGACTTTAGACTATTATCAGCCATTTTTCTTGTGATATTTGTGCTTTCTCCTTTTACGCACGTTTGAGGAACACGTGGTGAATTTTTAGGTTATGTTAATTAATTTTTGGCTTACGTTTGCTGGGCCCATAACCGTTTGTAGGGGATTAATGCAATCAACGCCTTTTGGCATAACACAACCTTTTATTATATAACTACTAATATTAACAGAAAACGATACAGAAAGTTTATGCATTTAATACCCGCGAACTAATCGAGTCACTCAAGAGTATAATGGAACTTTTCATCAGACATGACACCGGAAGTTCATACATATATACATATACCCGGAAATGCGGAAGAGCAAATCTCTTTATATTGTTTAAACAAATAATTTTTTGCAATTATTATTTGCATCGCTGGGTTCGGAAGCTCAAGACGCACAATTAAAAAAAATTCCCTGCGCCCATTAATCTCGGAGATATTACGAAAAAAACAGTTTCTACCCCAAAGTTTGGGGGTAAGGGCTAATATCACCTCTTTAGTGCGGACGATTGCCGATATAAAAAAAAATACATATTAAATATCTTTTTCGGGAACTGTCTACCATGTAATTCTCATCAAAATCGGCATGTACGCGTTCAATATGTTCCCTTGTAAGTAACCTCAGATAAGGTATACTGCATGACAATATTCATTTTGTTGGTATCTAATCAAAATTATTGTATCATCGTTGTATCATGTGTGATATTACATCACATTTAATATTTTTATCTATAAAATGTGGGATTGGGTGTGTATTAGATGTTAAAATAATGTAAAACTAAGTTAATTGTCTAAAACTATATATTAAATGGTGATGCAAAATGAATATAATTATGAACTGAATCGTTTGGCTGCTTATGAAGAACTAACTCGGCGTTCGTTTCGCTCAACCGTTCGTTCATACTCTTACATCTATTTCAAAAGGTTTTGTCATGGCTTGGGGGGGGGGGGGGGGGTCTAGAGCTCGGATTGGATGAAGATTTGTAAAAATTACTTGCCGCAAAATTATTTGAAAAATTCCCGATTCAAACTGACTCGGCTATCTTCTTCGTATTGTTACGTAGGTAAAATGTCTGAGAGGAACCATGGGTCAGAAGTGAACCGTTCTCCCGCAAATCGACTTTTAATTGGGCCTCCGCGATCTAATTCTCGCTTAGTAAGTGAGAGAGTCAGCTGTTCCTTCGGAAAGAGACGCACAAGATATCCTTGTCGGCTCGAACAGTCTAAGGAGAAGCGTGATACTAGACATTGGAAATTGGGGGACTGGGTCACCGAACCACTAAAAGGAGTGCAAGTGTTTATGTTCTTCTCCCCGGGAGGACCCATGAGCGAACCTGACACCGACCGCAGGTCATTGACGTCTTCCTAGTCTCCGAAAAGTCGCATCGGATGATTTCGTTAAATACCCGAGAGGGGAGAAAGGTTTTCCATGTCAGAATATGCCGGAAGAACTGCGATGCATGTGACCATATAACTGTTTTATTACCTTTTTTTTTTTAACATGAGGAAATCTTCCAAAGACCCCCCCTGCCCTGAGGGAAGGACAGTGGGCAGTGCCGGATTCGTACCGGCTAAAACCTCATGGTGACCTCTCGTTAAAGCTTTATAGATGGGACCCAGGAACTGAACTGCGCATAATCTAACTGGGCCCCACCCTAGCCTGTTGCTCCCGGTGGGGGCGGTTTCCGACCCGAAGGTCTTCCCCCATCCTCCCCCGGGGCTTCCAAGTCATGCAGTCACGACATGACGGTCCCCCCCTCCCCACCATAGTTGCCGAGGCGTACCGAGTAGGGCCATCACCACTACTCGGTCGATGGTCTCAGCCAAGGCATAACCTCGCGAGGGAGCATGCTCGTCGCGGCGTTTTGCCCCGGCTGATCCGGCCTGAAAGTAGAGATTTAAATTATTATTATTAAATAATATTTAAACTCCACTTATCTCAATAAATAAATAAATAACATACACGCACGCACTAACACACATCCATACACACAATAAATAAATAAATAAATAACTGCTGCTGAGGGTGAATTTCAACAGGCGACCCGAGGGGGTGCAAGGGATTCGTGGGGTGCAAGGGATTCGATTATCATCTCCTCACGCGGCTCTGTCGACGTGAGGTATTCACCCTCAGCGCCTCCCTATCCCGCTCCGCGGCCTCCTTCACGAGAAGAACATCCTCGCTGAAGGGGGCCACCGCCCGCCATTTAGGCTCGCTATCGAGCATCTCTCTCACCACTGTTTGTGGTGAGAGATCGCCCCCGATAATCGCGCTCAGGACACTGCGCTCAGCCCGCCACGCTGGGCAGACCGCCAGCGTGTGCTGCGCAGTGTCCTACTCCCCCCTGTCACAATGGTGACATCGAGGTGTTTCCTCCTAGCCGATCCTGCTCAGAAACTCACCGAAGCACCCGTGCCCGGTGAGAATCTGAGTCAGACGATAGGAGAGATGGCCGTGCTTTCTCGTCACCCATTCCTTGAGGAATGGGGTGACAGCATTCACAGCGCGTTCTCGGGCTCCTCGAGCCAGGAGGACCATTTGGTTATCATGCGCTGTTCGGCTTGACGCCTCACGTCCACTTCCCTTGTACCGGAAGGCTCTCCCTCATCCGTTTGCTGCAGTGGTGCACGGAGGTTTGTGTAAACCTCCGCGACCATTCCTGCATGAAAAACAAACGGTGGGGAGCCCGCCAATACAGAGGCGGCCGCATAGGAGATCGTGCGGTAACCCCGCACGACCCGGATAGCCATCAGGCGGTGAACCTTGTGCATAGCACGGCTCGCCCGCCCGTTGACATCCAGGCCGCCGGCCCATACTGGAGCTCCGTAGAGCGCCATGGACCGGACGACTCCCATGTACAGCCGCCTCGCCTTCTCGCTTGAACCGCCCAAGTTGGGAGCCAGGCGGCTTAAAGCAGCTAACTTGGGGGCCAAGTTCTCGAAGTGGTGCGAGAAACGCCAGTAACTGTCCACCGTGAGGCCCAAGTATTTAAACTTGCGCCTCACCGCGACAGTCGTCTCTCCTACCGCGAGCGAGGCATTTGGTGGCAACCCGCGACCCGTCGCACCACAGAGCCAAATGGCCTGTGTCTTCTCGGTTGCCACCCTCAGCCCCAGTCCCTCGATCGACAAGGAGACCCTCCGAATCGCGTCTTCCGCGGTCCCGAGGATGCTCCTCCAGTCGCTCCCGACGACGACTATCATTGTATCGTCCGCGTACGTCACGAGCGACGCGTCGTCGGGGAGGAAAGTCCGCAGTACTTTGTCAAACGCGAGATTCCACAGGAGCGGTCCGAGGACCGCAACACTGCCCCTTCCTACCGCCCGCTTCGCGAGGTCATGCACTCTGTTGATAGCATTAACAGTGGAGCGACCCCGCCTGAAGCCATACTGGGCCTCAGAGACTTCTGGACCAACCAAAGACAGATGCTTGACTATACGGCCGGAAATTACTCTTTCGAGCAATTTGCCGGTCTCATCAAGTAAACAGATTGGTCGGTATGCGGCCGGTGAGTCTCCGGACTTTCCCTCTTTCTGGAGGAGCACTAATTTCGCGCGCTTCCAACTTGAGGGGAACCGACCCGATCTTAAACAAGCGTTGAAAATACGCTTTAGTTCGGGTCCAAGGACACTCAACGAATGTAGCAGGACTTTTCCGGGGATGCCGTCCGGACCTAGCGCCGTGTTACGGCTAGCCAGGCGTTTAGCGGCCCCGGAGAGCTCTGGCCTGTGACCCCCAGTTCATCGGTCCAGTTCCCGCTGGTAACCGATATTTCTCCA